>OU538838.1:5193003-7693003 GCA_912999785.1 Hydriomena furcata
TGTGGATCCCGGCTTTAAAAAGTCGTAAAGCTTGTCGGGGTTCTTTGGGCGCTCTAAAAACTTCATTATTAAACTTACTTACGTTTGTAGCAGAATATATAACCATTATCATACATAGATGTCTGTTCTGTGTGTTATAATATATCATACGTAGATATTTACAAAAAAAATAAGTATATACTCGTAAATATTTTATCAGTTATCTGGTTCCTATAGTACTTAGTTTGGGGCTAGATGGCATTGTGTAAAATGCCCACCAATATTAACTATTTTTGTTTTATTTATCTATGTATTACTGACCTCACAGCTCAGTCGGTAGTTATTCTGCGCTGTAAGTTGTGGGTTCGATTACCACCAAGAACAAACATTTGTGTGGTGAACATACATTTCCACGATGTGTTTTGGTATACAGGTTGTGAATTGGATTGTAGTTATAGTAGAATAGTTTAGGGTTTCGCATCGAAAAGGTAAAAACGGGACCCTATTACTGACTCCGCTGTCTGTCCGTCTGTCTGTCACAGGGCTGTATCTTTCAACTATCTAGCTTCATGAACCGTGACAGCTAGATAGTAAATTTTCACAGATTATGTATTTCTGTTGCTGCTATAACAACAAATACTAAAAGCATTATAAAATAAATATTTAAGTGGGGCTCCCGTACAACAAACGTGATTTTTTTGCCGTATGATAATAGTACGGAACCCTTCGTGCGCGAGTCCGACTCGCACTTGGTCGGTTTTTTATTTACCATCTTATATTATTATTATACCTGTGTTTACAAATGAATAAATGAATTATTATGAAATATATGATTTCACGATTAGGCCAACTTTACTAAACTAGATAATATTAGCCAAACAATAACAAAGTCCGCAGTAATATTCCAAATAGTTCCTGAGCCCATCCAAATTCCTAACAACACAACTCAAAATCTTGGGATTAGCATATTTATTACAATTGGAACAAACCATTTCCCGTGACCTTTGGCACCGGCACGGTATAGAGAATAAACAGTGCAGTCTCTAAACGCTTGCCAAAAATATGATAAGTACTAAGTGGTTAGGATTTTGAGGGCCACATTCAAGTTTTTTTATTTATTTATTTATTTATTACAAAAACAGGTTTACAAGGGTATAAACACTATCACTTAAACTAGGAAATCCTGTATTTCACTTTGTTAAACATTCGTGAGTTGTAATGGTCCACTCACCCTGAAGAAGATTCTCTAGATGAATCGAAACATTGTCGGTGTCCTCATTGACAATTTATCATTTACGTGAGTAATTTCCCGTTGTTGTAATAATGTGTAGGAAATCCTGTGCTATAAGCGATAGTTATAACTCGAGGTACGACAATATACACCTAAATGACTTTGCTTTGGAATACTTTAAAGAAAAATACAAAGAATTTATGGTGTAATAATAGGAAGCAAAGAAATTACTAAAAAATAAAAACGTATAAATAAAATATACATGTACGGAATTAAACAAAAAGTGATGTATGTGTGTTGCGTGTGATTATTTGAAATGTTAATGATGTTCTCATGCTACTACTGATTGTTAATGTAGGCATTAACAATCATAAACTAGGGTTTATTTTAGTCTCTCTCTTCAACTTAAGTTATTTTTTAAGATTAAGTAGTTATTAGACTTTTAAGTTATTAGATTTGTTACAAATGTTCAGGCGGCTTTTAATGCTGGGGCCACATAACTGACTAAATTTGTGTAAAATATCATCAAACTTAATCCATAGCCGTGTTGGCCGAAGGAGGTACCTCGACTTTCAATCTGAAGGTCGTGGGTTCGAATCCAGGCGTGCATCAATAGATTTTTCTGATCGTAAAATTTATATGCGCATCAAAAATACGTGCTCAAAACGGTGAAAGAAAACATCGTGAGGTAACAAGTTAATATTCTCATAAGCGGCTATGGGCTTGCAACCTGTCACGTATGGAATGCTAAATACTGCTGTGGGCATGTGCCAAATATTATGTTTGAACGTGCTTCCCACCCCCACTAGACATCTTCAAAGGATCTAAGCGTCTGGAGATCTGAGAGGATGTCTACCGGACTTGGGGATTACAGTCGTGGTTCTATCTGGGGGCACGGCAGTGCCCCCGCCAAGTCAAGCAATAAAGCGGCACGGCTGTACCATCCTTTTCTCGAAGCAGTTCAGGCCATTTTCGACCCCCTATAACTTCGTTGTGGATAAAACTAGAAGCCTGAATTTTCAGTAACCAAGCAGTCACTATATAAACACGGTATATTTCAAATTTCATTCAATTTGAACCAGTAGTTGAAGAATTATAACTGGTCAAAGTTTCCTATTTTGTCACTCACTCACTCACTCACTCACTGACTGACTGACTGACTGACCGATCATCAAAAGTTTAAGGCACTTCTAGCAGACATAGAAGCTTCAAATTTGAAACACAATTAGTGTTTAGTGTAAAAATCCTAAAAAAACCTGCCAAGTGCAAGTCGGACTCGCGCACGTCGAGTTCCGTACCATTATCTATAAATCACGTTTGTTGTATGGGAACCCCACTTAAATATTTATTTTATTCTGTTTTTATTGTTATGTATTTGTTGTTATAGCGGCAACAGAAATACATCATCTGTGAAAATTTCAACTGTCTAGCTATCATGGTTCATGAGATACAGCCCTGTGATAGACAGATGGACTGACAGACCGACAGACCGACAGACCGACAGACAGACAGACGGACAGACGGACAGACGTACAGATGGACAGACGGACGAACGGACAGTGGAGTATTAGTAACAGGGTTCCGTTTTTACTCTTTAGGTACGGAACCCTAAAAAGTAGGGCTACAAAAATAAATGAGATGCCATCAAAAACATAACTTGTAAAAAAAGCCAAGTCTCGCAACGCAACTCAGTTCTTCTACCGTAAAAAGTAGTGAGATCCATGTAATACCAAGTCGGTTAATTTATTCAGTCCCTACTTTAAGGGTCCTTCTGACTTATGTTATTACGTAATTAGCTAACATTAACGTAATAACTTAAGACAGAAGGACCCTTAAAGTAGGGACTGAATAAATTAACCGACTTGGTATTACATGGATCTCACTACTTTTTACGGTAGAAGAACTGAGTTGCGTTGCGAGACTTGGCTTTTTTTACAAGTTATGTTTTTGATGGCATTTTTTTTACATGAGGTTAGATAATCCAATTCTTTTAGTCTTCTTTCTCACTGGATTTTTGCAGGAATCTATCATAGTTTAGCTACTGCTTATGATGTCTTAATTTATTCTGTGCATTGGGGATCGCCGTTGCGGTATCTTGGGAAATATTCGTCTTAAGTTGGGGGTCAGTAAATAATAATGTATTGTGTTCTTCATTTGCGCAATCATTTACTGTAATTTAAGATTCACTATTACAAGTACAATTATTATCTCAGAGATAAATCTAAAAGTTATGTTATTATGAATCTGTTCAAAAAATTGTTCGAGGCCTTAAGAGGCTCCCAGTCGACGATTGCACTTTTTCGAAACGAAAAAAGAAATACTTCTGAACAAGCCTCATCTCCTATTTTTATAAGTATATTACTTCAGGTTCCTACCTAGATTTATATTAAGCTGAAAACATAATAGCAGAAACTTTTCACGATAAAGATATTATTTCAAAATGATACGTTTTAGAATTTATGATCGAAATATTTTATATACCTACTATTAAAATCAACTTGTGATTTATTGTTAAAGATTGTAATTAAATTTATATATTTAATAGATCTAGATTTCTATTAGAACAGATTTTTGATAAGTAATTAAAATAAAAAATAAAATAAATATTGGCGGACTTTACACACAACACTATCTAGCCCCAAACTAAGCGAAGCTTGTACTATGGGAACCAGATAACTGATAGAATACTTATATACCTTTTTTTTTTGTAAATACATACTTATTATACATAGTAACACCCAGACACAGAACAAACATCTATGTTCATCACACAAATTTTTGCCCTGGGTGGGAATCGAACCCACAACCTACAGCGTAGAAGGCAGAATTACTACCAACTAAGCTGTGAGCATAATTTATATCATTAATTTATTAAAAAAGCTAAGGCGGACCACGCGCCGACGTGAGTTTGTCGTCATTGCAGCGGTCGGTAGGATTATTTATCGAAGTGATTAAAGATGGGTACATCTTTATTCACATATACTATACATTATAAAATAGGAGATGTGGCTTGTTCACAAGTATTTCTTTTTTCGTTTCGAACAAAAATAATCGTCGACTGGCAGCGTCTTAAGCTAAAAATGTAATAGTAAATAAATATCGGTGGGCATTATAATACAGCGTCATCTAGTGTCATCCACCAATATTTATTATTATTTATTTAGTCTGTAACGAAAGATTTTTATATAATATAGATGTGCAAATGGGGCACTCTGTCGGCAGACGAGTATAAAAATGCTTTTTTCATTGTCATTTTCATTTTCATTCCATTTCTGCATACCATGTTAGTGAAGATGTTAAATAAAAAAATAAATGATTTGCAACTGAATAAACATCTCTTTCTAAATCCAACAGAATTAGTTTATCTAAACAAGAAACCTCATTGGTCCGAGTACTTGAAAATACCATCTTTTATTGAGTGGGGTCTGATCCAAAGGTTCCTAAACATGAGTGATCATCATTATGACGGCCGAAATGTAGCGATCTCCGCTCTCAGCTGAGCAGGCGTCCGCCACACTAATAAATAGTCGATAATTATAGAAAAGAGATAATGGAAAAATTCTTAGTTTAGTAATACTCTAGAAATTTTGGTCAAAGGGAAACAACTCATTAGCCTGCTTTATAGCTAGATTGTAGTATTAATAGGGTACAATATACGCTAACAATAAAAACTAAATTATGAAAGGATTAGCCGTTCATAATTACGTCACGAATTTCATGATTCTTTGAGCCCCGGCCCCCGTACTTGTCAAAGCTTTAAAATTTCATGTTTATGAAATGTTACTTCATGATATTTAGGACCCTCGTGGCTAGATTATTTTGTAAAAAATCAGAGAGTAAATTAATTTTAGAGAACACCTATTTCATAGGATCTATGTAGATATAAGTACCTAAACTGATTTGAAAGTTATTATATTTTTACGAAATAAGGTGAACGTGTATGGATGGGTCTTAACGGCCGCAATAGAGACGATAGTCGCATTTTAGGAAACCAATATCAAAGGTTTGATTGAAACCTTAGGGGACTCCTACAAAGGACCCGATCGTGTATAAAATAGACTTACCTGAAAGAAGTTCGCGGTACATTTTGTGGTAAACATTGTGTTCAACATCACTAAGGTGAATTGTTGGGTTTGTCAACCTCACACAATGACGATTGGGACAAGTTTTTAGGGTTCCGTATCCAATGCGTGGTAAATGGAACCTTATTAATATACCTCCACTATATATCTGAACGAAAATAGGTAGATAACTAAAATTCAGACATTGCACACAACAAAAGACAATAAAAAGTAAGAAAGTCAGATACCTAGAGTTTTATTTATATAAAACCAAAAAAAAATGGATTTTTCCAAGTCCAATTCAATTTCTCCAGCTGGTACGGAACCTTTACTTATGCAAGTCCGACTCGCACTTGACCAGTTGTTCGAAGTTCTTGAATAGCTAGCGAGCACAGAGAAGCCATTCTACGGGGACCGTTGACTTTGCTATTCAGGACAATCTTTATGTTATTTTGATGTCAACTTTGTCATATCTGTCATTTCGACGAACTTCAAGAAAAGAGGAAGTTATTATTTCGGCGAATTCGTTATTCTTTTTTAACCGACGATAAAAGAGGAGGTTATCAATTCGACATGTATATTATGTTTTTTTGTAGGTATGACCGCGCATATTTTTTACCTGATTTTCGATTTCGATGATTTTTTCTACTGTGTAGGTAAAGAATAATCCCAAGTTGCCCCCATTAAAATTATATTAATGTAGGACTAACAGTTCCTTTATAAAACATAAATAAAACCGGCCAAGTGCGAGTCGGACTCGCGCACGAGGGATTCCATACCATTATCTATAAAAAGGGCAAATTTATTATTATAAAAATATCTATTTTATTCTGATATTAGTATTTTTGTTGTTAAAGCGGCAACAGAAATACATAATCTGTGAAAATTTCAAATATCTAGCTATCACAGTTCATGAGATACAGCCCTGTGACAGACAGACGGACAGCGAAGTTCTAGTAATAGGGTCCCGTTTTTACCCCTTGGGTACGGAACCCTAAACACGAATATCATGTCTTGGTTAAACTTTCCTCGAGGCGCCACTAAGCCTTTCTCTTCACTAAGGCCTTCTAATCTTGTTTACATTTCATCAATGTTGGTATAGTTTTTTCCGTACAAATAAAAAATAACTATTTTTCTTCACGATTCGCAAAAATATCCTAATCCTAATAATATTATAAATGTGAAAGTTTGTGAGTTTATATGTATGTTTGTTCCTCAATCTAGCCTAAACAACAAAACGGATTAAGCTGAAATTTGCTGTAGATATAGATATAATCCCCGAATAAATAATAGACTACTTTAAAATATGAAAAACATCCCTAAAACGATAAAAAAACGCAAAAGGGATGATTTCTGTATAGATGACGCTGGTGTGCAACAAATCTGACATTATAGATTAAAAACATTCAGTCTGTTCTATTCAATTATAGAAATTTGACAGGACAACGTCTATCACGGGTCGGCTAGTGTATAATATTTGAATACCTCATCGTACTCAACTTCCGTCTATTTAGGGCGCCTACATGGGCAATTGGGCATGTAGAACAAAATAATAATATTTTTAGTGCCAGTTTTGGCGATAAATATGGTTCAATTCAAAACGTTGAAACTTTTGGGATCGCGAAAGTAATTATTCTTAGTTACTTTCATTTAATTAATATTGTATCCAATAAAGTACAACGAACTTAAGGCCCTGTATGTCGACGATTGCTCTTTTTCGAAACGAAAAAAGAAATACTTCTGATCAAGCCACATCTCCTATTTTATAATGTATAGTGTATGTGAATAATGATGTACCTACCCATCTTTAATCACTTCGATAAATAATCCTACCGACCGCTGCAATGACGACAAACACACGGGGCACCATGGGCGGCGCGTGATCCGCCTTTGCTTTTCGAATAAATTAATGATATAAATTATGTATAATTACTTATCAAAAACCTATTCTAGTAGAAATCTAGATCTACATATTACCTATCTTTAACAATAAATCACAAGTTGATCTTAATAGTAGGTATCAAAGTATTACGATCATAAATTCTAAAACGTATCATTTTTAAATAATATCTTTATCGTAAAAGGTTTCTGCTATTATGTTTTCAGCTTAATAGAAATCTAGGTAGGAACCTGAATATATTTATAAAAATAGGAGATGTGGCTTTTTCAGAAGTATTTCTTTTTTTCGTTTCGAAAAAGAGCAATCGTCGACATACAGGGCCTTAACTAGAATTGTATTGAAATCATTTGATTTCAACACAAACGGTGTCTGATTGGGAATCATTATGATTCTGTTCTCAGATGTATATACGAATTAAATTTTAAAATAATTTCAACTTTAAAAGACAGTCAATAAAAAAATAAATAGGATCATGACTATAATCCCCAAATACGGTAGACCCTCTCAGATCTCCAAGCGCTAGGATCTTTGAAGATAAATAAAAGGTTTAGTCAGAGGCAGGTCCGAACATTACATTACATGTCCTCATTTTGCAGTAGCATTCTAAACTTGACAGGTTGCAAGCCAGTCGCCGCTAGCTTCGATCAATATTTACTACAAAATTAGGTACATAAGGTAATAATGACCTAATAACGGAACATTGGGGAAACTAGGCGACGCAAACAGTCTCTATTGTTTCTTTGCCACTCAGTGTAATTGGTTGGAGCTTTTTTACTGTCCGTAGTATCAAATAATATTGGCTGTTGATTGGAAAACAAGTCTCGATTGATGTTGTCTCCTTTGAGGGTTAACAAGGCTTTTATTTTTACAGAATTTGTAGTATTTCTATAAGCTTTTGTTTAACTTGCACGTTGGTATGTTTGTTTGTAACTTTCAAAATTTGCAAACCATTTTCCAAACATCCGATTGAGCTAAAATATTGCCCACACTTATATCTCTAGTGACAATACAATAATATGGTGACAGCGAGCTGATCTGATCTAGATCTTCTTTAGATTACACCGTTTTATGGATGGTGGAAAGATACATCGCTTTTGATTTTTTGATTTATCTCTCTTTATTCATGTCTGTATCCGCAATTTACCGCAATTTACTCGAAAATTACAGAATAGCTTTCGGGTATTGCAACATCTAATAGCTTTGAGTTCAAGGGATGACAAGGGTTAATTTATGTCTCAACGCTATCCTAGAAACCATTATGGAAGGAAACTTATTCGTTCCACGCGAATGAAGTTGCGCTCTTTCGAAAAATATTATTCTTTAGTTTACAGGCAACTTTGCACAATTTCAGAGAGGATTTACTCGATACAAAATTTGTCGATACTCTTGTCATGTCATTGTTATACTTCATTCCTTTTTTGTACACGGCAACGAGCTCACACGTTTTACGCAAAATTCTGAAACCCTGTGCCCAGGAATTAAATAGTGCAATATCAACGGAAAATAAGGAAGTTGGAAGAAAAAATAAATAAAAAACGTCCCATACAACGTTCATTGACCGACCGAATTTGTGTGAATCAAGGGTTTGAAATGCAATACATCGGGATTGACTGCGAGTCAATTGCGATAACATGGTTAGCTGCTTATAATAATATATTCGAATGAATCGATTCATACAATAGTGATCGACCTTCACCAAAGTTCGTTTGATCATCTATTTTCAATTACAAGTTTTTGTAAAATGATTCGAAATAGCGAGCACCAGCGATCACCTGTCACATCATATAACATTGTCATCGGAACTTGAAAGTATGCAAAGTTTTAACTCAATCGAAGTATTTACTAGGGAGTTCAATTGTGAGTGTTGAACAGCTCCTGATTCCATCATCAGATCAGCTCACTGTCACCTTATTATTGCATTGTCACCGAAGTTACATAAGTTTGCTAAATTTCAGATCAATCGGTTGAGGATAACTGCTTCAAAATTAATTTGCAAGATTCCACCTTTACAAACATATTTACATACATACCCACATTGCGGTTAAAAAATAGCTTGTAAAAAAACACGACCACCTTATTCCGTATTTGACATGTCCCGCGAGACGTCACCCGACACGTAGTATTTGTGTCGGGCGACATTGTGCGGGACATAATGTCCCCTATAAATAAAAATAATAGGATCACGACTGTAATCCCCAAGTACGGTAGACATCCTCTAAGATCTCGAGACCATAGAAAAGTTATAGTTTTCCTGTAATTAGTACTTATTACATATCTCTCAAAAGCGCAAAAGAGGGAGACCGTCAAAAAGGTGGTGTGACTTAGAGCTTAGTGGCTTAGAGCAGCGAGAGACAGGGATACCTGGAATAGATTGGAGGAGGCTTTCACGTTACATGCACTACATAGTAAATAGCTAGCATTAATATTATCAGTCTACTTTAATTATTTTTAAGCAAATAGTTATTTTATCTTTAAGTTTTATTTCTAAATCAAGTGTAGCGTGTGCTGCTTTTTGAATTTATGCTGAGGCTCTTTAGTTATTATTATTTTTTATTGTTTACGTACTTGAGTAATACTTTTAATAATTATTCTTGTTTGAGCCTTCACCTTGTTCGATTGGCATCACACTGGAGCTCTACATAGCTTTAAGAAAAGGATCATTAAAAAAAAGGTAGACCCCAAGCCGTGTTTGTTGCCTGATTCTTCTAGGCTTGGTCGCGTGGAATCGGCGTAGCTTCACCTAGTTCCTAAGACGTTTCAAAGTGATCCTTGTGATTTTATTGAAATAAATGATTTTTGAATTTTTGAATTTCAATTTGAATAAGTTTTATTTAATATTTTTTTTTGTATTTTTGTACACTTAAGTTATTATTTTATGTTATGTTATAGTGTATAGGAAAAATAAAGCTCTTTTTATTTTATTACACATTTCTCAGATCTTGAGGCGCTTAAATGCTTGAAGATGTAGTCAGAGGCACGGTTAAACTTTATAGCGAAATAGCAATTGCGGCTTCAAAAAAAAAAAAATAGGATCAGGACTGTAATCTGTAATCCCCAAGTACGGTAGACATCCTCTCAGATCTACAGATGCTTAGATCCTTCGAAAATGTCTAGTGGGGGTAGTCAGAGGCACGTCCAAACATTATATTTGGCACATGCCCACATTTTGCAGTAGTTAGCATTCCATACGTGACAGGTTGCAAGCCAATCGCCGCTTATAAGAATACTAACTGGTTTCCTCACGATGTTTTCCTTCACCGTAGTAAGCACTTGTTCTTGATGCGCATACAAATTTTCGAACAGAAAAATCCATTGATGCACGCCGGGATTCGAACCCACGACCTTCAGATTGAAAGTCGAGGTACCTCCCACTCGGCCAGCACTTCAAATTGGTACAAAATTATACCGTTACTTGACGTTACGATTATAAATAGCCTTTGCATGCTGCCTAACTGCCTTACAAATTCTAATGAGCCTCGCGTGTTCTCACTTGCGTGTCTTAGTAAGTATCTAGACAGTGAACAGTGTGTATGACTATATATACATGGTTCTTAAAGTAGGTAATAACAAAATTACAAACTAGGTAATAAGTACTTAACATATATTCTCTTAATTTAACTAAATGCAAACTCAAATGTCATGAGTGGCTAAAATTGTTATCTTATGATGACACGGAAGACCTTATTGTTGCTTTTAAGTAAAAACAATCACACAATGATTTAGACTCCCTCTCAGAAACTCTCTCTCTCACACACACACTCACACACACACATACATACACACACATAAACACACATACACACACATAATATACATATATACACTTTAAACTTTTAACTTTCGATTTTTTATACTTATAATAATAATTGGAACTGTGCTGTGCCCTACCTTCGGAGGAGGGCGTTGATGTCTGCGACACAGTATTTAAAATATCAAATTTTAATAAAAATCATTTTTTATTTCTGCAAATGTCATCGTTTTCTACTATTAAAGTGCTATTGTTGTTTTGGTTCCAAAATAAATAAAATTAAAGTTAAGAATTAAAATAAATCAAATTACGCAAAATTGGTCCGCACTACTCGCTAACCGAAAACGAAATACCGTAATAACATTTGTATCAAAGTTACATTGTTTCGACTATAAATAGCCAAGCATACAACTAAATGAAAATCGTGTATGGTTTTTTATGCAATAAATAATCGGCAGAAGTGCTACGTCGTAGCATCGTAGCATTTCGTAGCGCTTATTGCACTCGTAGCCTTCAATCCTTTAGAAGAAGACAAGTGGCTAGCTAAGCGCAATATTCAACAAATCAAGTTTGCATGCTTCAAATACGATGATTGGGAAAGAGTTCAAGAGTTTTATGAATAAAAAATTATATGTAAAAAATAATAAAATAAATATTGGTGGATTTTACACACAGCGCCATCTAGCCCCAAACTAAGCAAAGCTTGTACCATGGGAACCAGATAACTGATAGAATACTTATATATACTTTTTTTTAGTAAATACATACTTATTATACATATTAACACCCAGACACAGAACAATCATCATAAATAAACATTACATGCAATATAAATTTCATTTAAAAATTAATTTTACATTTGATTTGATATTTTAATTTATTTGAATTAATGCGTTGTAAATAATAAATATAAAATAAAATAGCCTTTATTTCCTCATAAATATGATTGTTCTGTGTCCCAGACACAGAACAATCATCATAAATAAACATTACATGCAATATAAATTTCATTTAAAAATTAATTTTACATTTGATTTGATATTTTAATTTATTTGAATTAATGCGTTGTAAATAATAAATATAAAATAAAATAGCCTTTATTTCCTCATAAATAAACATTACATGCAATATAAATTTCATTTAAAAATTAATTTTACATTTGATTTGATATTTTAATTTATTTGAATTATTGCGTTGTAAATAATAAAAATAAAATAAAATAGCCTTTAATTTCTCATAAATAAACATTACATGCAATATAAATTTCATTTAGTAATTAATTTTACATTTGATTTGATATTTTAATTTATTTGAATTATTTATTAAGTGGTATAGTTTTATTCTATTTTTTAATTATTTATAAAACCTTTATATTTTATTTTTCTTAGAGTTTATGGAATGTCGCTGTCCCCTCTTTAAGGACCTCCTCCAGAGCTTGCCAAATTTATCGATCTTGTCGTCAATGTGCATGTGCAATGTGCGTTACTCTTTGTCATTATTGAAATTTGGACAGGACAAAGTCTGTCACGGGTCGGCTAGTAAATTAAATAAATAAATAAACATTGGATTTAATGTTACAACTCACAATGCCACTTAATTATTTAAACCTAGATCTTGGAAACCATTTTAAATAAGTTTATTTAAATGACCGTATCGAAGCGATACGGTCCATAGAAACGACGTCAATAAACTTTATGACGGCTTTCAAATGGCGCCCGCAATGTGACGTCACAGGCATAGAGTACAAAAGAACTTACTGAATACGCGTGAATGTTGGAATATAGGGGAAATGCGAACGCGGAGTGATTCCGGACACCACGATTTGTGTACCTTTGAAAAAACATTTTTACACGAAGTTTTAGGTTAATTAATACTTTCTATCAGGGTACAGGGCAGGTTAAAGCTTGCAAATAAAAAAAATATGATTAATTGTGTTAGAATGATACTTTATCTTAAATATTAATCAAAAAATTAACATAACTCTAATTCAGTATCTTAATATATAAACTCTTGCGTTACCACTGACTGAATGATCTATCAACGTGAAGTCTAAAACAATGTTCCTAGAAATATAAAATTGGGTGTATTTTTGTGAGTGTGACTTTTTGAGTGTGTCACTAAAAAATAAATTCTATAAATTAAGCCCCTAAAGAGGTAAAGCAGGAGTTGAAGTTTGTACCCCACTCTCCCCTACGTGGATTCAGGTTGGTTCCCTATTCAAATGCTGATTGTCCCATGGACCTCGATTTCGCCTGAAGCTGAAAACAAATCAACAAACGTGAATGACTGAAGCCATGTGATACATAGTATATGTTTCTTTGAGGTGACTTGAAAGGAATTTCCCTTTGAGAGATATATCAAAATAGAATCGGTGAGATGGAAATGATGTCAGTAACTCTAGAATGACAGTGAGGTGAGGGAATTTTTAAATAAATAAATAATTGTTGATGTACATTTCACACAGCGCCATCTAGCCCCAAACTAAGCAAAGCTTGTAACATGGGAACCAGATAACTGATAGAATACTTTATATCCTTTATTTTTTTTTTGTTCTAAATACATACGTTTTATACATATTAACACCCAGACACAGAACAAACATCTATGTTCATCACAAAAATGTTGATCCCGGGTGGGGATCGAACCCACAACCTACAACGCAGAAGGCAGAGCTACTACCAACTGAGCTGTAAGGCCAGTCAAAGGTTTTAGTAGGTAGGTAGTTTACGTAGGCCCCATTTTGTTATAAAGAACAAGACGTCGTAGAACAAAAAGATACAGTTTTTGTTGTACCATAATATTTATAATATAGTGGCAGACCCATGACAAACGTTGTCCTGTTCAAATTTCAATAACCGCATAGTGACGCAAGTTGCTATGACGACTAATGTCAACACTGATATCAGATTTTTTGCACTCCAGCGCCATCTATACCAAAATCATCCTTTTGAATATTTTAATCATTTTGGGGATGTTTTCGTATTTTAAAGTAGTCTATTTTTTATTCGGGCAATATATCTACATCTAAAGCAAATTTCATCCGTTTAGGTTGAGGCACAAACATATAAACAAACTCACAAACTTTCGCATTTATAATATTATTAGGACAGGATGTATGATGTTTGGATGTACTCATAATGTGCCTCAATTGTGCCCAAACGACCAAACAGATTTTAATGAAACTTGAAATATAAATAGCCTATGTCATAGAATAACATAACATAAACATTTAAGATAGCTTATGTCATTTACCTGGATGACAGAGCTTTGCTCATTATTTAACTTCCTGAAATCACAGATACAACGACGTTTTCGAAAAATAAAACTTAGCTAGATCGATTTATCGCCCCCGAAACCCGCTTCTTACTAAATTTCATGAATATCGTTGAAGATTTTTCCCAGATTCAAAATATATATAAATATACAAGAATTTGCTTGTTTAAAGGAATTAGATATGCTACTTTTTATTCAGGTACCAGTCGAGAATATCCGTTAGAAACTAGTTATTAACATGTAAAAGTTACTTGCATCGCAGTATTCTCAATAACGGATACTAAACATGTTTAACCTATATTGTTCACCATTTGTTCCCGCTTCGCCTACAATGTGGGATATTTTCCGATCCGGTTGAAATGAAAGTTTCGATTCAACTCCACATTGTTTGTAAGTGAAGAGAGTTGATTTGATTTGATTTTAAACTTTATTAAACTTTATTGCGGTAGTATTGGACGGTTTCAGTATTTTATTGGACGTTGTCTTATTACATTAGTGCTCAATACGTTGTTTCGTTAAATTTGTGTAAGGCTACGTTTAAACTGTGTTTTTGTGTTTTAGGGTTCCGTACCCAAGGGGTTAAACCGGGACTGTCCGTCTGTCCGTCTGTCCGTCTGTCCGTCTGTCCGTCTGTCCGTCTGTCCGTCTGTCCGTCTGTCTGACACAGGGCTGTATCTCATGAACCGTGATAGCTAGACAGTTAAAATTTTCACAGATGATGTATATCTGTTGTTGCTATAACAACAAATACTAAAAACAGAATAGAATAAATATTATAGTGGGGCTCCCATACAACAAACGTGATTTTTTTGCCGTTTTTAGTTTAGATAATGGTAAGGAACCCTTTGTGTGCGAGCTAGGTTAAAGCTAGGTGAAGCCTCGCTACCAAGTCTAGAACAATCAGGCAACAAACAAGAAACAAAGACTATGATTATTAAAACTAAGTAAAAATGAAAACATTCTGTTTATTCGTAATACGATTATCCTCTCGACTGCACAGCAAAATGGACAAATCAAAACATGTTTGTTCATCTCTCGAAACCACGGCTCGGAATTCTATTACATAATCTCAAATTTTAATTTCACCTTGAGCACGACGTGACCAGAGTTACAGTACTAATATTTTAGATACAGTAGAATAACCTATATACCAAAAGCTCCTAAAATAATATCAAAACAATATTACTCGCGGTGCAAAAGTGGCAATATACGAGTTCGTATTTCGTTGTCACTTTCGCATCTTGAGTAATATTATTTTGATATTACCTTTGAGCTTGTGGCACGGCCCCTGATAAGACCTTAAAGTATACATTATAGTAAGATTTACTTTACTCGTTAAAAACAATTTTCTTATTATGTAAAAATTGGTACCTATCTGCTTTAAATTAAATAGGATCACGGCATATCTCCTAATTTGGTCATAATAAATCGATCTCCCCTTTTAGATGCTGTAAAATTCAAAATTTACTTAATATTTTGACAGATATGATATTTTGACAGTTCAGTTGGTAGTAACACTGCTTTTGCACTGTAGATTATGGGTTCGATTTCCACTCAGGATAAAAAACATTTTGTGTGATGAACAATATATACATAGATGAATGTGCTGTGTCTGAGTGTTTTAAGACGAGTAATAAATGTTTTTGATGAACGCAGAATCGTTTTTTCTCAATAACTGCAAAACATACAGTTTTGTTTTTTAGTACAAAGTTAACTTATGGATATAATCTAGATAAATTACAGACAAAAACACGATTGGTGTAACTTTTCTTGATAGATTTATTTTCTAAAGTTGGCTCTTCAAAAACACTAGATTAGTTTTTAATCAAAACTATAAATAGCTAAACAGTTCATTTTTATATAATTCGTTAGATAATCATACTAACTAAATAAATTACAGACAGTTTCTTTTTAAATTTGATGGTTTTCATGTTATGTTTTATCACTTTTGCCGTCTTATCTGAGTAGACTCAGCTCATACAAAAAGTCGAAAATTTCACTTATCACCTTAATGTAAAAAATATTTATTTCCAAAAAAAGTATGTAACTATCAGTTATCTGGTTCCCATAGAACAAGCTTTGCTTAGTTTGGGGCAAGATGGCGCTGCGTAACTATTAATGTTATTTGACTTGGTCTACTCT
This sequence comes from Hydriomena furcata, assembly GCA_912999785.1. Classification (NCBI taxonomy): domain Eukaryota; kingdom Metazoa; phylum Arthropoda; class Insecta; order Lepidoptera; family Geometridae; genus Hydriomena; species Hydriomena furcata. The sequence continues at coordinate 5,209,338 of OU538838.1, forward strand.
TACTAGAATATGCTCTATGACTTTGCATATTAAATTATGTATACAGCAATTAACGCGTCCCTCCTCCAGGGAAATATACTCGTACTTACGATAAGAAATTTTAATTAATATAATAATAATAATAATAATAAAAACATTTATTCACATAGATGGGTTTACAAAGTAGGTACTTACAATGTATTTCATAACATGGTGTATTTATTTTAACACTCTGTTTCCGTACGTACGTAATTGAAAGCTTGATTAATGCTTACAGGCAGGCTATTGACCTTAGCAATTCACACATAATCATTACGTCAAAATGTCATATGACAAAGACATAATAAACACACACACAGGATCACGACTGAAATAATAGTCATAATAATATGAATTATGAGGTAAGATTTATAAAAAAACCGTATGTGTGAATGCGTGTTGAACTCGCGCATGATGTGTTCCGTATCTATAAAAAACAGCAAAAAAAAACACGTTTGTTGTATGGGAGCCCCACTTAAACATTTATTTTATTCTGTTTTTAGTTTTTGTTGTTATAGCGGCAACAGACATACATCATCAGTAATCATTTTAACTGTCTAGCTATCACGGTTCATGAGATACAGCTTTGTGACAGACAGACAGACAGACAGACGGACAGACGGAGCGGATTCTTAGTTTTACCGTTTAGGTACGGAACCCTAGAAAAAAAAAATACAATTTGCAAGTAAAATTTTAAGGGGAATGTAAAATATACACTTCTAGGAGGACTGTTGCCATTTGAATCCATTTTGATTTTATAAATATATAGTGATTATATCCATATAATCACAAATGAATATCACTACATAGTATAAAGCAAAGTCGCTTTCCGCTTCCCGCGTCTGTATGTAATATGTAATATGTATGTATGTATGTTTGCTTATATCTTTAAAACTAAACAACGGATTTTGATGCGGTTTTTTTTAATAAATAGAGTGATTCAAGAGGAAGGTTTATATGTATAATACATGCATAATATAGTAGAGAAACACTGATAATTTTAGAGGTTTCTAATGTGATGTCGTAAATAAATACATTTTTTTGCGCTTACATTGCAAATGCTGGCTGAACCCCACGAGATATATCAAAATAATGTACTACAGTATTGTACACCTTAAAAACGTCTACAAAAAAGTCCACGATGGTATTAGAAATGTCTTACGCACAGCGAAGCGGGCACGGGTCAGCTAGTTAGGTATAAAGGATGTCATAAGACTGCTGACAAAAAACCAACCGCCCGTAGGAAAAACCAAATTGCTTTGTTCAACTTAATATGATTGTTCTTATATTTGTGCGAAAAAACAAAAAATAGTATTTACGGAAATCCTATGAAAATTACAATGCTACAAACAATATCCGAATTACATTTATGTATTATTATCTTCATTTAGGTATCGCGATTTTGGAAAAAGGCTAAAACTTATTATTTTTATCTAATTTGTGTAATTATTTTGAATTTAGTATTGAGTGGCTCCTGAAACACAGTTTTCACTAGTTCGGGAGCCTATGGATTCATTTAATTATGTTCACTGTATATTATGTCAATATTAATAAATAAATTTGAAATTTTATTTGACTTGATATAAATGTAATATGTGTAAATAATTTGTGTGATTGGTTTTGTTCATTAATTATGTATAAATAAATAAATGTAATTGAAAAATTTATCACATTTGTTTTAGTTATAATCTATCAAGATTATCGAGAGAGATCAAGAGTTTCAGTTCTAGGAAGGGGTTAATACATCATCATTTTCTTCTCCTTTTTCCAATAAATGCGATGTTGGCATAACATGTTGTAAAAAGGATTTGGCTTATGTTTTCCAACCGCCTACCTGACATCAACCCCCTTCTGAATAATAATTAAAAAAACGCTTAGGTCCTTTGAAGAGGTCTAGTATGGGTAGTAGAGGCACGTCCAAACATTATATTCGGCACGTGCCCATATTTTGCAGTAGTTAGCATTCCATACGTGACAGGTTGCAAGCCCATCGCCGCTTATAAGAATACTAATAAACCATGTATAAATATAAACCATCGATCAATAAAACAATCAAAGCTTTACAATCACTACATAGTATAAAGCAAAGTCGCTTTCCGCTTCCCGCGCCTGTATGTATGTATGTATGTTTGCTTATATCTTTAAAACTACACAACGGATTCTGATGCGGTTTTTTTTAACAGATAGAGTGATTCAGGAGGAAGGTTTATATTAAACCCGTGCGAAGCCGGGGCGGGTCGCTAGTTGTGTAATAAAAAAGAACTTTTTCAATACTTCCTCATTGAAAAGAGGGCATAGGCAAGCTGAACGCAATATTATGCTCGATGTTACTTTGCAATTTAATTAAAACTTTACTCAACGATAATTGAATGATTTTCCCTCGAACGCAATGTCTATATTTATTCTTGTTCGTCTCATTTTCTGTGTTATTGGTCCTTTCTTGGTCACTATTGCGGAATCACGGGGTTTGATTTTCAGGCATATACCGTTCAAATACGTCATAATTGTACTGCTGAAATTTTATAAATAAAAATAAATAGGATCACGACTACGTAATCCCCAAGTACGGTAGACATTCTCTCAGATCTCCAGACGCTTAGATCCTTTGAAGATGTCTAGTGGAGGTCAGAGGCACGTCCAAACATTATATTTGGTACATGCCCATATTTTGCAGTAGTTAGTACGTGACAAGTTGCAAGCCCATCGCCGCTTATAAAAATACTAACTGGTTTCCTCACGATGTTTTCCTTCACCGTTGTGAGCACGTGTTTTTATGCGTATAATAATTTTTTCGAACAGAAAAATCCATTGATGCACGCCGGGATTCGAACCCACGACCTCCAGATTGAAAGTCGAGGTATTTCCCACTCAGCCAACACGGTTTATTTATAAAACAAAATATAATACAAGTATTCGTACTTAGCGTCACCCACGTGGTTGTGGGATTAAAAATAATCTATAATTATGTTATTCCGGGTTACGAACTATATCAATTGATATAATCACCGAAATTTGTTGAGTTTTTGTTGATTCTTCAAAAACATCGAAACTCACAAATTTGGCTTTATTATTATTACACAAACAGTCCGCCCCGGCGTCGCACGGGTCTAATAATGATTTTATTAGTATTTTTTTTACACCATGGGTTACATTATCGCAGTTTTCATACGGATCCCTAATAGTTAGACATATGGTATTCTGGACTTTTTTGTAGATATTGATGATATAAAAATGTAGTACGTTACTTCGCTCTATTGTCAATAATTTCCGCAGCGTAAGTGATATAAGGATTTTTTTTCACACGTCGGGTCACATTATCGAAGTTTTCATATGGATCCCTAACATTTTTGTAAATATTCTATAGTCTATGTTTATCAGGGATAATGTAGGATTCTAATGGTTAAAGAATTTTTCAAATCGGTCCAGTAGTTTTGGACCCTATTCGATGCAAACAAACAAACAATCAAATCTTTCCTTTGTACATTGTCTTATATCAGAAACTCAGTACTTATGGTACCACAACACCCGGATAAATACATAATATATTCCGCCGCGGCTCAGTCACCCTTATTTACCATAATTATAATAATACCAACATAAAGTATATTACGAGTAGCATTTATGTCATAGTTACTTTTATCTCAAAACAAAGAGATGACAATAAATTAAGAAATTAAGCTAATATTATACTCATACAACTTTTATAAATAAGGCGGATAGAGCGTGGATATTTTACTAAAAACACAAAAGTTTGTAAGGATTATTTGGTTTAATCATGCCGTAACTTTTTATTTGATTTAGATGCCCAAATTTCAATAATCGCATAGAAAAAAGCACTTTCAGGAACATGTCAAACTTTCGCATTTATAATACTAGATTTACACTCGCGTACGAGTCGCGAGACGAGGTGCGAGGCGAACCACGAGACGAGAGTGTAAATAGACGCTCGTGGCTCGCCTCGCGCCCCTCTCCTTTGCTATCGATCACGCGAGGTGCGGGCCGAGACAGCACGAGGCGAGGTACGAGGCGAGAGTGTAAATCTAGCATAATATGGATAGGATCGGTTAGAATTGATAGCGAGACCTAGAAAACAGACTTTATCTATCCAGTTACTGCGAGAGTGTAGCCAGAAGCTACGAGGTTTTGCTTCATAATAGATGCCTTGGTTTACTTCATTGTGGTTTATTAAATTGCTATCTATTCGGTTCCCGCCCCGGTTGTTGTCGCAAAGTTGTACTAATGAAGATTATAGGTTTTTTTTAATACCCTAAGTGTCATTATTGCAATTTTCGTGGAGAGAAAAATATGTAATCTATACATATCTATCTATCTATACATATAATAAAACTGTAGAAGAGTTCAATTCTGTACATTGAATAAAAACTAAAAAAAAATACTCCTAGGGGCCTTTATAAAAGTAACACAAACCAAAAAAAAACATTTTGAAATTTTTGTCTGTCTGTCTGTTATCCGACTTTCACGCAAAAACTACTAGACGGATTTTGATGAAACTTTTTTTGTTATGTAGCTATTAGTCCTCGGCAACATGTAGGCTATAATTTATTTTAAAGATTGGAATACCAGATGTGAAACTAAATGTCGACCAGCGAAGCGGGCACGGGTCAGCTAGTAAATAAATAAAACCTTTATTTATCATTTGCGAAGATTACGGAATAGTATCTAATTATAAGTAACAATAATTTACACTATGCCTGAACTAAATGAACCAGTATCGCAAGTGAATTTTTTAATATTTTTTTTGGAAGTGGTTCTGACCTGATTCTAGCTTTTGATAGATAAAAGAATTTTTAAAATTATTTAAAACTTTTTTTAGTTTATCCTTTACAAACAAATATACAAAAAAAGCAAAAGTATCATTTTTTATATCCCTAAGTTATAAGGGTGGTGTGAAGTTCGGGAAAAACTAAAAGTGCTTTTTTCTATGGGATTATTGAAATTTGACAGGACAACGTCTGTCAAGACAGCTAGTAAATAACAAATAAATATTGGTGGTCATTATCACACAGCCTCATCTAGCCCCTAACTAAGGAAAGCTTGTACTATGGAAACTAGATAACTGATAGAACACTAAATACTTTTTTTAACACCCAGACAGAACGAACATTTATGTCAATCACACAAAACTAAATGTTTATCCAAGGCGAGAATCGAACACACAACCTACAGCGCAGATGAGTTACTACCAACAAACCTGTAAGGCTAGTCAACGGGAATTTTTCAAATGAATATAAAAAGAACCAAATATCTAATTTTACAGCTCAAAAATACACAGAAAATGGATCCGGTTTCATTAGTTTTCAGGCCTCATTAAAAGTATGAAATGTGGAATGGCTTATTGTGAAAAAAATCTCCGTTACATATTCCCCGAACAAAATACTACTCAATGCGAGATTATTTAAATTCCCGACTTAAGACGAGTAATATATGTATTTGATGAATGCAGAATCGTTTATTCCCAATAACCGAAAAACATACAGTTTTGTTTATTATGACAAAGATAATTTTAGGACATAATCTAGATAAATTATAGACAGAAACACGATTGGTAAAACTTTTCTCGATAGATTTATTTTCCAAAGTTGGCTCTTCCAAAACAATAATTTCGTTTTAACTCTAAACTATGAATAGCTAAACAGTTTATTTTTAAATAATTCGTTAGATAATCATACTAGCTACACAAATTAAAGAAAGTTTCTTTTTAAGTTTGATGGTTTTCAAGATAATGCGGTTTTATCACTTCTTCCGTCTTATCCGGGTAGAGTCAGCATATAACATAAAAAACTAAATTTTCAAGCATTATCCTAAAACAAAACACGTTCACTTTTAAAATCAACAGTTTTCCCCACCGTGAAGGTCAGGTCAAAACAAAATTTCTGTCTTTAGTTCTGTTCATTAAATAAAATAAAAATATCGGTCAAATGAGTAATTTTTTTTATGTAGGAATATCTTTCAAATAATTGCGTATCCAAATCGGATCACCAGTAAAAGATAACGTCGAATTGAGAGCCTCCTTTCTTCGTCGGTTGATAATTGACTAATAATAAATACTTTTTACATCCAATATTACATTGGTGAATTTACGAGCTTGCTCTCAAGTATTAGAGCGACCAGGCTTCATAAAAATAACTTTTAAAAAGTCCCAGTTGCGGTTAAAATAGCAACTTGGGAAACTTAAACTACTTGGTACTTACAACTTCGTTGGAGATTGTAGTTAAATTTAGTTTATCTAGCGGTAGAAATATTTCCCTTCGGATCTTAGCAATATTTTCCAGAGAATATTCTCTTAACTTTGTATGTGACTTGACTTTTGTATGAATATGTTTTAAAATATTAAAAAAAAACTGTCGAAAATGTTTCGACCAATCAAAAAGTCAAGAGATTACATAAATTACATAAATGTAATAATACAATAATTAAAATATTACATAAATGCAATTTAAATGGATCATCAAATCAGATCACCATGTAAAATGATTAGCGCGGTCATACATACAAAAAAGTAAATATGCCCGTTGAATTGACCAAACTCAAACTCAAACTCAAACTCAAACTCAAACTCAAACTCAAACTCAAACTCAAACTCAAACTCAAACTCAAACTCAAACTCAAACTCAAACTCAAACTCAAACTCAAACTCAAACTCAAACTCAAACTCAAACTCAAACTCAAACTCAAACTCAAACTCAAACTCAAACTCAAACTCAAACTCAAACTCAAACTCAAACTCAAACTCAAACTCAAACTCAAATATAAAATTTATTTATTTCATAAAATTACACGGATCACTTTGAAACGTCTTAAAAACTAGGTAAGCTACGCCTGTTCCTCGCGACCAAGCCTAAAAGAATCAGGTAACAGACACAAGCCGTATTTGAGTTTGAGGCCTATATTTTTTTAATTATCCTTTCCTTAATGCTATGTAGAGCTCCAGTGTGGTACCGATCGAACAAAGTGGGCTCAAACATGAATAATAATTAAAAAAGTACTAACCTACTTAAGTTTTTACAACGTACGTACAACAATAAAAAAAAACCGGGCAAGTGCGAGTCGGACTCGCGCACGAAGGGTTCTGTATCATTATTTTACCTTTATTTAAAAAAAAACACGTTTGTTTTATGGGATCCCCCCTTAAATATTTATTTTATTCTGTTTTTAGTATTTGTTGTTAAAGCAACAACAGAAATACATAATCTGTGAAAATTTCAATTTGTCTAGCTATCACGGTTCATGAGATACAGCCCTGTGACAGACAGACGGACGGAGGGACAGACAGACAGACAGAGAGAGAGAGACAGACAGACAGACAGACAGACATATAGACGGACAGCGAAGTCTTAGTAATAGGGTCCCGTTTTTACCCTTTGGGTACGGAACCCCAAAAATTAACTAACACAAATTCTAAAAGCAGCCTCCTTTTATCGTTGCCGGTTGAAAATCAAATGCGTTTTATCGTATTACCTTTCCCAAATACTATTAAACGCCGAACATAATTTAAACAAAACAAATGTTAGCACAACCAACTAATTTCTATGGCTGAAAATTACGGCTATATTTCAGCAGCTGACATCAATATCAGCGTTATTAAACACATGCTGCAAAAGAACGAGGTTGCATATTAATTTATAGCTTGCATAATTCAAAACCTTCCGCGAACAATATTCCTGGGAAAATATGGAGAAGTAGAGTCGGGTTTTCGTAAGTAGCGGCCTGGCATGTGACGACCGTAATTTATATACATTTTGACCGGCCTCACAGCTCAGTGGGTAGTAACTCGGCCTTCTGCGCTGTAGGTTGTGGGTTCGATCCCCATCCAGGGCAAATATTTGTGTGATGAACATAGATGTTTATTTTGTGTCTGGGTGTTAGTTGTGTATAATAAGTATGTATTTACAGCAAAAATATACATAATTAAGTATTCTATCAGTTATCTGGTTTCCATAGTATAAGCTTAGCTTAGTTTGGGGCTAGATAGCTGTGTGAAATGTTCACTAATATTTATATAAATATTTTTAATTATTTATTTCAATAAAACCTATAATACCTGTACCTGTCCATAGGTAATGTATATAGACTGGCCTCACAGCTCAGTTGGTAGTAACCCTGCCTTCTATGCTGTAGGTTGTAGGTTATATTCCCACCCGAAACAAACATACTCGTATAAACGTTATAATATATCATAAGTATGTATCTACAAAAAAAAGTATATAAGTATTCTATCAGTAATCTGGTTCCCATAGTACAATCTTTGTTTAGTTTATGGTTAAAGAGCGATGTGTGAAATGTTCACCAATATTTATTTTATTTATTTACTAGCGACCCGCCCCGGCTTCGCACGGGTAGCATGTTATTATAACCTTCCTCCTGAATCACTCTATCTATTAAAAAAAACCGCATCAAAATCCGTAGTGTAGTTTTAAAGATATAAGCAAACATACATACATACATACATACAGACGCGGGAAGCGGAAAGCGACTTTGCTTTATACTATGTAGTGATTAAATGTGTGGTTTTTGGAACAACCTGTATAACAGTAATCACATGACGGCCACCAGTTTTCAAGAGACGAAAGCTTAAATTGGGTTTGGTCTGCGAATCATACGCTTGCCTGCTTCTCTTTATTAAAATACTAATAAACGCACGCGAATTCGTTTGCGTTTATTTTCGTGTAAACATAAATAAAATAATAAAATAAATAGGATCACGACTGTAATCCCCAAGTACGGTAGACATCTTCTCAAATCTCCAGACGCTTAGATCCTTTGAAGATATCTAGTGGAGGTAGTCAGAGGCACGTCCAAACATTGTATTTGGCATCTGAATCTATATCTTATAAGCGGCGATGGGCTTTCAACATGTCACGTATGGAATGCTAACTACTGCAAAATGTGAGCATGTCACTAATAAAATGTTTAAACGTGCCTCTGACTACCCCCTCTGGACCTTTTCAAAGGATCTAAGCGCCTGAAAATCTGAGAGGATCTCTACCGTACTCAGGGATTACAGTCGTGATCCTATTTATTTTATTTTGTTATATTATAACAACTGTCAGATGTATTTAATTAATTATTCGACCGAGTGGCACATGTATATCTCTCGTGAAGTCATAATAATTTATTTCTAAACTCGATTTATATTTCATTTGGAATTTCTCGACAAACCGACTAACCGCAAGGTAAGGATGTGTTTCTCGCGTAGAGACGTTACTAGAATTGTTCGATCGGCACCACACTGGAGCTCTACATAGCATTAAGGAAAGGATCATTGAAAAAAAGGTAGACTCCAAGCCGTGTTTGTTGCCTGATTCTTCTAGGATTGGTCGCGAGGAATCGGCGTAGCTTCACCTAGTTCCTAAGACGTTTCAAAGTGATCCTTGTGATTTTATTGAAAAACAAATGATTTTTGAATTTTAATTTGAATTTGTGTGTTTGTTACTATATATATCACACATTTATAATATTATTAGGAAGTATTTTAGTATGATAGATTTCAGTCTTAGTAAGTCATCTCGTGATTTGTATAATGATCTGGAATTTTTTATTGAAATAAAATATTACATTAGTTGTGAATTGTGGGTGCAGCCAGCTACAAACGTGTTCACTGAAAAATAAAAGCAATATCTTCGAGAAACCTTTGGATATAGAACTTTAAAAAAATGCTAATTTCTAATAACTACTAACTCAAAAAAACTTTTAACTCTGTCTCTATACGCGTGCCATCAAAATCGTTTTTCTATGCTCCATTACTGAAACAACGGCTTTGAAGGGCTTAAAACAAATCTCGTTCCAAATTTAAAAGTTGGATGAATGGCGACCCTGACATATGGAGTTCGGGTTTTAGCAAATAAACGCAAAGTTAAGAACTGCGGTTTTCTGAATGACCCTGGTTTTAGCTGAGTTTTGTTTGACTATTTATGAATAAAGTTGAAGGCACACTTTGTTTCATCTATTTATTAGTAGGACTAGCTGACCCGACAGAGACATTTTTCTATTTATTTTTAAATCACCCTGTATAAAACAAAAAATAATATTCAAATCGGTCGAGCTGTTATTGAGTTTTAGCAAATTTTAAAAATTGTAATTATATAATATTTAGATGTGCCTCTGACGATGTCTTCGAAGCATCTAAAACGCCTGAAGATCTGAGAGTATGTCTGGCGATCTTGGGGATTACAGTCGTGATCCTATTTATTTATATATTTAATCATTTTATCAAGTACTATTTTTATCAATAAAAGAAAAATTGTTAATTAGCCGTATTTCTATTTAAAATGCTGTTTTTTAAATTGTTGATTTACGCTTTAAAGAAAATACCTATCTGTATAATAAGTCAAATTTTCCTTGAAAAACAACAACTGATGGGGTTTTCCGGGAAAATGGTTGCCAAATGGCATAATCAATGGTTTTAACAAATGAACAAAACATTAGTTCCCCCATCAAAAAGATAAGGCATAATAGGTTTTTTACAAGTCGTTACAATTATTTCAACCACGGCACGCAATTTTATCATCAGAACATATTTGTACAGTATTTTTGTACAAGTACGTAAGTTTTTTGCAAGTAGAATTATTTAAATCAACCAGCTTAGGCGCATCGTTTAAACTAGCTAGAATCGAGGTGGCGTCGAGGCGGAATCACGGCGAGGGCGTGCAGGCGGCGCGGGGGCGCACTTGCGCCTCGAAGCCGCCTCAACTCTAGCTCGTGTGGCGATGTGCCTTAGTACTCATTGATGGTAATTCTGTTGTGTCCGTCTAAAGCTAAAACTTCCTAGAAATACGATTGTTCTTATTCCTTTTACGTTTAAATCTAAATTAGCGTAACCTAAGGATGACAGTTCTAAAACGTAGGCTAGTTTCACCACCATTATTGTTTAGTTAAGACGGGTAATAAATGGTTTTGATGAACGCAGAATCGTTTTTTCTCCAAAACATACAATTTTGTTTTCTATGACAAAGATAACTTAAGGATATAATCTAAATAAATTATAGACAGAAACACGATTAGTGAAGCTTTTCTAGATAGATTTATTTGACTCTTCCAAAACATTAATTTAGTTTTTAATCAAAACTATGAATAGCTAAACAGTTCATTTTTATATAAATCGTTAGATAATCATACTAGCTAAGTAAATTATAGACAGTTTCTTTTTAAGTTGGATGGTTTTCAAGATAATGCAGTTTTATCACTTTTTCCGTCTTATCCGGATAGACTCAGCTCATACAAAAAACCATACATTTCACATATCACTTTAATCAATGGTTTTTAAACTATTCAGTGAATTATTGTTTCTGACAACGTATTAAAAATTTAATGAACATTTTTTTGTTAACCAGGTGGTTAGGTACTTGTGTAGATTATTAAATTACCAAGTTTATTTTAATATAGCTTGCACCGGTGTCCCCTGAAGCGTTGCTTTATTATTATCACAATGTAAATGAAAAACAGTCTCTCAAATGACCAAGACGCTCGACGTAACGCAGGACTTGCCTCACAGCTCAGTTAGTAACTCTGCCTTCTGCGCTTTAGGTTGTGGGTTCCACCCAATAAAAATATTTGTGTGATGAATATAGATGTTTGTTCTGTGTCTGGGTGTTATAATGTATCATTATGTTGTATTTACCATAAAAAGTATATAAAGTATTATATCAGTAATCTGTTCCTATAGTGCAAGCTTTGCTTAGTTTGGGGCAAGATGGCGCTGCGTGATAATGTCCAAAAAAAACATATCACAGTCGCCTTACATATTCTCTAACTACAAAAAAATTAGCTCCACATATAAAACTCCACATCCGGCGACGGGCTTGCCACCTGTCACTTATAGTATTATAATTACTGCAAATTGTGGGCATGTGCTTAATGTTATCTTTAGGCTCAGACCACCTTTATTAAATATCTTCAAATATCTTAGCGTCTAAAGATCTGAAAGATATTACAATAGTATGGTGACAGCTAGCTGATCTCATGATGGAGTCAGGAGCTGTTCAACAGACACAACGGAACGTCTTAGTAAATGCTTTGATTAAGTAACAACTTTGCAGTTCTTGTCAAGTTCCAATGACAATGTTATATTATGTGATGTGGTGCTCCATGGCTTGAATGATTTTACAAAAGCTTGTCATTGAAAAATAAATAAATAGGATCATGACTGTAATCCCCAAGTACGGTAAACATCTTCTCAGATCTTCAGACGCTTAGATCTTTCGAAGATTTAGTGGGGGTAGTCTAGCATTCCATACGTGACAGGTTGCAAGCCAATCGCCGCTTATAAGAACACTAACTGGTTTCCTCACGATGTTTTCCTTCACCGTTGTAAGCACGTATTTTTGATGCGCATATAAATTTTTGAACAGAAAAATACATTGATGCACGCCGGGATTCGAACCCACGACCTTCAGATTGAAAGTCGAGGTACATCCCACTCGGCCAACACGGCAATGATTTTCAACAAAAAACTTATTTTATAAGTGTTGCAGTACTAGGTATTTTACAATGGCATCGCCCACTATTAATTCCGAACGTCACACGTGTAGGCAATTTCCGGGCATACATTATAATTGCGATAGAAATTCATTTCGGGGAACAATTTATTAGATCGCGCTCGCGTTATCTGCGTATAGCGTTTGCGGTTTGGTTTGGAGATTGTGTGATAAGTCCAGCTTAGCTTATTGTTGGTTATAAATTAGGCGTGCATAACCTGCAGGGCTATTTAGTAAAAACATGATATATATTTATGATGTTGAATGCAATACCTAATGTTAGAGAATATCAAATTTGTATTTAATTAAATGTAATCTTTCTTTCGATATTTTTATATATTTCGCTTTAGTAGATGCTGGCCTTAATAACCGCCAAGTGCAAAGCCTCTAAGTGCACCACGGCTCGTTAACTATGCAGACAGAGTATGCAGCTCATAAGTTATTTTGACGTAATCTGGTTAAGTATTTAGTTGGTTTAATGGTAGCGCTGCCTTGAATTTTCACGTAATTATGTTAGTATAAGGTACAATATGCGGCCCCAGCAATTCAAAATCTATATATGTATGCCAAGAGCGCTGGTTATGGGCATTTTAACAACATTTTAATTTCGAAAGATTTCTAAAACTGTTTATATTAAAAAAAATATTAAAACGACGATTAAAAAAAATATAAAATAGTGTATTTGAATGAATGTGGATGGATGTTGACGTAGAGGTAGGCCAAAGAAAAGATGGATGGACTGTGTGAAAGATGATATGGGTAAGAAAGGAGTGAGTGATGATATGACGGCTGATAGAGGGAAAAGGAAGAAGAATGAATGTTGTGCCGACCACAATTAAGTGGGATAAGGGCAGGAAGATGATTATGATGATGGTAGAGACGCAACTCCTAGAAAAGGATGTTATGAATTAGTGCGGATGGATGTAGAAGTAGAGGTAGGCCAAAGAAAATATGGATGGACTGTGTGAAAGATGATATGGGTAAAAAAGGAGTGAGTGATGACATGACGGCTGATAGAGGGAAATGGAAGAAGTACACATGTTGTGCCGACCCCACTTAAGAGGGATAAGGGCAGGAAGATAATGATGATAGAATAGAGTATATATCTATCTCTTAGAAGGATTAGGTTTTTGTAACAGGCGATATTTATTTATTAACTAGCTTTCGCCAGCGACTTCGCTGTACTTGGATCAAAAATAGCCTATGTGTTATTCTAACGTATAAGCTATATTACTGTAAAGTTTCATTTAAATCCGTCCGTCCGTTTTATGTTTTTGCGTGAAAGGGTAACAAACACACACACCCACTCACAAACTTTCGCATTAATATTATTAGTAGGATTACTCGTGTATTAAAATATGAATTAATAATGACAAAACAAGAATTCAATGGTTGGGGTCGAAACAATCTAGATGTACAACGCATCACAAATGTCACTAATCAAAACGGACCATAGATACAGAATTGTATTAACTACAAGCTGACCCCGCGAACTTCGTATTGCTTTATAATTAACAAATGTTATCTTAAGTTCCCGTTCCCGTTCCCGTTCCCGTTCCCGTTCCCGTTCCCGTTCCCGTTCCCGTTCCCGTTCCCGTTCCCGTTCCCGTTCCCGTTCCCGTTCCCGTTCCCGTTCCCGTTCCCGTTCCCGTTCCCGTTCCCGTTCCCGTTCCCGTTCCCGTTCCCGTTCCCGTTCCCGTTCCCGTTCCCGTTCCCGTTCCCGTTCCCGTTCCCGTTCCCGTTCCCGTTCCCGTTCCCGTTCCCGTTCCCGTTCCCGTTCCCGTTCCCGTTCCCGTTCCCGTTCCCGTTCCCGTTCCCGTTACCGTATTATCAAACCTAATAAAGCTCAAATTGACTCTACGTTTTAGTTAGAAAACTTTTGTATGGGAAAAAGAAAAGAGAAAGGGCTGTTTTTAGGGTTTTCCCGGCAATTATTCGAATTTTTCTACCTTCTCACCTTTTAAACCTTGCCTAGACCTCCACGAACATTTAAAGACCAAGATAAGATAAATCCGTTCAGCCGTTCTCGAGTTTTAGCGAGACTAACGAACAGCAATTAATGTTTATATTATATAGACTAGCGACCTGCCCCGGCTTCGCACGGGTAGCATGTTATTATACATATAAACCTTCCTCCTGAATCACTCTATCTATTAAAAAAAACCGCATCAAAATCCGTTGTGTAGTTTTAAAGACATACATACATGCAGACGCGGGAAGCGGAAAGCGACTTTGCTTTATACTATGTAGTGATTGACTTCAAACAAGTTTGTTTCCTATGCTTAGTTATTGACTGCCAAAATTGAATATGCACAAAGCCGAGGTATGCACCATGACCAGGTCTATCAAACACAAAAAAATATTCCTACCTATGTCCATCATAGATTTTAAAACGATTGAACGGTTTTTTTTTTGTTTGTTATTCCGGGGCAGGTTTCTATGGAGAGAAAAAAATAAATTTCCCATGGGAACCCATAAACAAGGGTGAAACCGCTAGTTTCTGATAGAACTCTATTGATTTAGTTCGTGCTTTTTCAATGTACATCTGAACAGAGAGCTCAAATCTTTGATACTTGTATAACAAAGCTGTAATATATTCAGTCAAAAATGACTTGAACCCAATTAAATGGCCTTGCAACCTGTCACGTATGGAATGCAAAATGTGAGCGAGTGCAATATGTAATATTTGGACGTGATTCTAACTACTTTTATCAGACATCTTCAAAGATCTGATCGCTAGAAGACCTAAGAGGATTTCTCACAGTCGTGATCCTATTTTATTTATTAATAGCTGACCTGGCAGAAGTTTTCTTGTCCCATTTTATCCCAAAATGTACAACTTCCAGGCAATTTATAGTTTTTAAGCTATTGCATAGCTTCTATCGCGGGCCTTGAGCGTGGAGACCGAATCCAGAAATTCCGTAACGAAAATTAATTACGACGAGGTCGAGGTCGAGGTCGAGGTCGAGGTCGATGTCGAGGTCGAGGTCGAGGTCGAGGTCGAGGTCGAGGTCGAGGTCGAGGTCGAGGTCGAGGTTTCAACTTCCAGGCAATTTATAGTTTTTTATTTATTTCTAAAACACCCGTAACAAGTAACACCGAAAGTAAGCGAACAAAACAAAAAAATATTCAAGTCAAAAAGATACCCTATTACTAAGACTTCGCTGTCCTTCTGTCACATGAATTCTGTATTTCATGAACCGTGATAGCTAGACAGTTGAAATTTTCACAGATGATGTATTTAATTTTTATGTTGCCGCTATAACAAGAAATACTTAAAACAGAATAAAATAAATATTTAAGTGGGGCTACCATACAACAAACGTGTTTTTTTGCCGTTTTTCATAGTGAATCCGACTCGCACATGTTTTTTGAGTTTAAGCAATACTAACGAACAGTAATTCATCTTCTAATAAAAAGAAGATTTTATGTTTCCTTTTCTTAGCTTCAATTATTTCGCAACCTTTCTATTTTAGCACAAAGAGAGTTTGCACGGTGCTACTGCATTTTTCCTCATTACAAGCAGCGCCATCTAGCAATGAGAACAAAGAGCTTAATGCCGGGAAAAATGCAAAGCGCTGGCTAAGGAAAACTCCTTCCGATGTAATTTAGCAGACTGACGTTCCAGCTCACAGCAACGGCTGGTGCACTAACATCCTACAAAACCTTTAACTCATAATCTGACGTCAAATGCTAGACTTCCTGCTGCCTTTTTGATCTGAATCGTATCACAAATCCTTTCAAGACCAATTTTTTATAAAAATGTAAAGAAATATGTATAATATGAAATGTTTGGTTTTTTGTATGGACTGAGTCTACCCGGTTATCCGGACGGAAGAAGACCACATTTTGCTGTAGTTCGTTTTCCATATGCGGTATATAGCAAGCCTTCTTTCTTTCTTTCTTTCTTTCTCTCTCTCTTTCTTTCTTTCTTTCTATTATGAGTAAACCAGCTGATCTACTTGAACTGTACTGACATGAAGCGATGGCCGCTCACTCCACCATCCCAGAAAGTATTCCGGAGCTCACCGGTTCTCTGCGAAATTGCGGTTAAAACGGAATACGTAAACAGGGCTTATTTATAGCGGTAGCCATAAATAAGTAGGACCATAGAAGTGATACTCTGACATTTTCTAAATTATATAAACACGCCAACGCTTGGTTAAATACCATTAATTTAACTAATAGTGTTCAACGTTTCAATCCAGCGTGGAAATGGCACCAGTATCTTGGGAACGCTTCCGACTGGTAGTGATCTAGATTAGTTGAGATACCTATAGACTGCTTGTAACGATCTTTGGATAGCTTAGCTTGTGATTATGTGTTATGTATTAGATGTTATTTATTTCTGTAAATAAAGATGACTATATATACCTAGTGTTATAGTGGTTGTTCGAACACAATAATAAAGTTCGTCGTAATAAAAGATTTGATGGAAGTGAATTTGAGAGTTGCGTAAAAATTCAATAACGGTCTGTATTAACTGTAAATTAAATCATGCTTCATCCTCTTAAAATAAAACCATTACCTTTTAATCTTCAAATGACAGTCTCTATTATGAATAATTATCATTTGTATAAAAATTAATAGCCGTGCGTTTGTCTTGCAAAAAATCGAATATATTCGTAGCTCGACCGATTTAGCTTTTTTTTGCTATGAAGTTTTTTTTATTATGGAACAACAATTGGAAAAATTGCCCGAAAAAATAGTGAAATTCGGAAAACACAAAAAGTGCATTTTCGACATATGAATAAAACAACGTGTGTCGGGTTTGAAACAGAGAATTCTATGAAAATAAATGCACAACACAGTGCACTTTTCAGATCAAACTGACAGCATCTTACAGGCGCAGTCTGACTTTGAGAAAACTAATCTCATAAATTTCATACTAGGTAGTTTTCTGAAGACTCGCTCCGGCATGCCAGCATGAATAAAAAACTAGACTTCGACGCCCGGCGCTGCTTTTCAAGTTGCGGGAGAAACAAGAAAGTATAAAAAAATTGGTTGACTGTAATGTCGGTTTGACGATAATTTTACGTGATAACGTCGATAACGTCAACGTTTAGACCGATCGTGCTTTTCTATCGCTTGTTCCGCGCTCTTGCTTAAACGCTCGGCTCAAGCGGAACGTGAGCTATGCTTTTTCGTGCGTACAGCCCGCCGTGATCAATTTATAAAAAGTTATCATGTCAAAAAAATACTTTAATACCCAAGCATGTCTACCATTAACCTCAAAAATCTCCAAACACTTACCTTTAAAGTGTGTTTATGTGTGTCTGTGTGAGTGTGTGGCAGATCGGAGCGGATTGCGAATTGACCAATAACAGTGTTCGAAATACTTTAACCCAGAAGTTATGAGCACTGTGATTGGTCAATTTGCGGTCCACTCCACTTCACTCCACGTCAGTGAAAACGTACCCTAAACCTCTAAATGTCTGAGGGACGTCCAAATATTACATTTATTTGGCATATGCCTACATTTTGCATTACTTTAAAGTACTATAATACTATACTATATCCTATCGCCACATAAAATCGTCCTAACTGGTTTTCTTACTATGATTTCTCTCACTGCTCTGAGCACAATGCGTATTATTTTTCAGCCATTTTTATTTTTAAACTACGTAAAATTGACTTGCCTTTCTATACGCCATTTTAGTTTATTATATGGCTGTAGTGATGATAATAAGCAAATTCTACGCTTGTTACATGAGTTTTCCTCATTGTTTTTTCGGTGATTATTTTTCACTTTATGATACACTAGCGACCCGCCATGGCTTCGCACGGGTAGCATGTTATTATACATATAAACCTTCCTCCTGAATCAGTCTATCTATTAAAAAAAACCGCATTAAAATCCGTTGTGTAGTTTTAAAGATATAAGCAAACATACATACATACACGGGAAACGGAAAGCGACTTCACTACTATAAAGCAAAGTCGCTTTCCGCTTCCCGCGTCTGTATGTAATATGTAATATGTATGTATGTATGTTTGCTTATATCTTTAAAACTACACAACGGATTTTGATGCGGTTTTTTTTTATAAATAGAATGATTCAAGAGGAAGGTTTATATGTATAATACATGCATAATATAGTAGAGAAACACTGATAATTTTAGAGGTTTCTAATGTGATGTCGTAAATAAACACATTTTTTTGCGCTTACATTGCAAATGCTGGCTGAACCCCACGAGATATATCAAAATAATGTACTACAGTATTGTATACCTTAAAAACGTCTACAAAAAGTCCACGATGGTATTAGAAATGTCTTACGCACAGCGAAGCGGGCACGGGTCAGCTAGTTGCTTTATACTATGTAGTGAAGAGGATTATGATGGCCTTTTTTTGATCAAGTAGACGTAAAAACAACAGACATTAAGCACCGAATATTTTTGAAAAATTCGAATGAAATAAACTAATAATGTTTCAACTGCTTGTAAAAATCCGACCGAGCAAGTCGGACTCGCGTACTAAGGATTCCGTGTGGGTTTGTTGTATGGAAGCCCAACATAAATATTTATTTTATTCTGTTCTTAGTATTTGTTGTTATAGCGGCAACAGAAATATATAATCTGTGAAAATTCTATCTGTCTAGCTATCACGGTTCATGAGATACAGCCCTGTGACAGACAGACGGACAGACGGACAGCGAAGTACATACCTATGCTAACTCCGATCTTTGCTATTTTCTCTCTCCTTAGTCCAGGTTTCATTTCTAAGTTACTCTAATTGCTGGCCGTGGTATAAGGATCTGGTTCTTGTAATAATCTATGTATGTACTTTGATATCTTTTTGATTATTTATTTTTCTATTATTTTTTGATTTTATCTTGTTTCTGTGTTTATTGCAATTATATCTAAATATGGTACTGGTTAGTTCGTGAGGTCACCCGTATCCCTAGGTTTGGTCTGAAAACCAGCGCTGCTGCATTACATAATGTGTAGCGGCTTTTAAGCTGAGACTAAGCCTTTTTTGACCACCCACAAACACAGGAGACTAATAATATTAAGATCACTTGTTTGTTTTATTTGTAAGTAGGTAGGTACCTAGGTAACCACCATAAATTCTGTGTCTTCTGTTTATGTTGTGCTGTGTCAAAATAAACTCTATTTCATTTCATTTCATTTCATTTCATTTCATTTCAAGTCTTAGTAATAGGGTCCCGTTTTTACCCTTTGGGTACGGAACCCTAAAAATTATGAAGATGTAGCTTATAAATTTATATGAAAGAAATACTAATCCTACTACAACAAAGGTTCGCAAAGATTGTGATAGATAGTTTTGTTTAGTTTAAGTTGCAATATTTTTTTTGTACAATAAATCATATTCATTCATTCAATCATTCAATTCTTCATAATTAAAATTTGTATGAAAACTCGAAATCATTTCATTCAAAAAATCTTTCATATCGAATCACCAATTAAAAGACATGCGGGGTCATACATAAAAAAAAATATACAAGTACGTGTCGAATTGGAGGAACCTCCTTTTTTCGTTGCTTGAAAAAAAAATACGTTGCGGCCTAATGGAGTATTTCATGATCATTTATTTTTTATTAAAACATTAACATAATTTTACTTTCGCCAAGTTTTAATTTAAAATGTTAAGTATAATTAAGAAACCCCTTTTTATACGCGAAACAGGCGATCATAAACTTGAAAGATAAGGATTATTACTTAAGAGGCTCCCAGTCGACGACTGCTCTTTTTCGAAACGAAAAAAGAAATACTTCTGTACAAGCCACATCTCCTATTTTTATAAATATGTTACTTCAGGTTCCTACCTAGATTTCTATTAAGCTGAAAACATAATAGCAGAAACTTTTCACGATAAAAATATTATTTCAAAATGATACGTTTTAGAATTTATGATCGTAATACTTTGATACCTACTATTAAGATCAACTTGTGATTTATTGTTAAAGATAGGTAATATGTAGATCTAGATTTCTACTAGAATAGGTTTTTGATAAGTAATTATACATAATTTAAATCATTAATTTATTCGAAAAGCAAAGGCGGACCACGCGCCGCCAATGGTGCCCCGTGTGTTTGTCGTCACTGCAGCGGTCGGTAGGATTATTTATCGAAGTGATTAAAGATGGGTACATCATTATTCACATATACTATACATTATAAAATAGGAGATGTGGCTTGTTCACAAGTATTTATTTTTTCGTTTCGAACAAAAACAATCGTCGACTGGGAGCGCCTTAAGAAAATTAGACATAATATTCTTTTGGAAGTCTGAGATATATATTATTTATATTTTTTTCTCATACATTTAGCAACAATCCTTTCAATCCTTATGTCCTGGGTTTGAATCCCGGCCGTGTCCAATGGAACACTAAACTTGTTCAAACCGACGAAGGACAACCTTGTTAGGAAATCTGTTAGTATTCTACATTTTATAACTACTGCAAAATGTGAGTATGTGCGAAATGTAATCTATTGACGTGCCTCTGACTAACCCTTTTGAAAACTTAAAGTAACTGAACGCCTGAGATCTGCGAGAATGTCTACCGTACAGGGGGCGTACTACAATCTCTTAAGTAAGACTAAAGCAGTATTACTCGCGGTGCGAAAGAGACAACGCCATACGTGTTCGTATAGCGTTGTCACTTTCGCTCTTAAAGTAATACCGCTTTAGTCATGTATATATCTATATAATCACTACATAGTATAAAGCAAAGTCGCTTTCCGCTTCCCGCGTCTGTATGTATGTATGTATGTTTGCTTATATCTTTAAAACTACACAACGGATTTTGATGCGGTTTTTTTTAATAGATAGAGTGATTCAGGAGGAAGGTTTATATGTATTAAACCCGTGCGAAGCCGGGGCGGGTCGCTAGTATCTTTACTATATAAAAGAAAGTTGGGTTTGTTACAACACTTATAACTCGAGAACGGCTGAACCGATTTGGCTGAAAATTGGTGGCGAGGTAGCATAGAACCAGGAGACGAACATAGGATACTTTTTCCGGGAACGGGAACGAGGACAAAAACTTAACACAACATTTTGCTAATTCTAAAGCGGTAAGAAGTTCGCCGGGTTAGCTTTCATCGCTTCTCGTATTAAACGTGGCAATAATCTGACGTTTACAATCCACTTACCCAAAAAGAGATCAAAATGCTTATCTAGATCGCCCATGAAACTTAATGGTACAAGCTGGCACAAAACTCGTAAACCGAAACCACAAAACCAGTCACTTCCGGCTACGATCGCTTTGTTTTATGTCTGTATAAACATACCTATATACATTAAACATATAGCATATATATAGGTAGAATAAAGATATATATGTTGGCCGAGTGGGAGGTACCTCGGCTTTCAATCTGAAGGTCGTGGGTTCGAATCCCGGCGTGCATCAATGGATTTTCAGTTCGTAAAATTTATATGCGCTTAAAAAAAACGTTCTCAAAACGGTGTAGGAAAACATCGTGAGGAAACCAGTTAGTATGGCTTGCAACCTGTCACGTATGGAATGCTAACTACTGTAAAATGTGGGCATGTGCTGAATATAATGTTTGGACATGCTTGTCTGCCTCTAGACATCTTCAAAGGATCTAAGCATCTGGAGATCTGAGAGGATGTCTACCATACTTGGGGATTACAGTCGTGAACCTATTTATTTTATTTAATAACTTCACAGACAGATAGAGTTACTTTTGCATATATAATATTAGTATAGATATAGATATTCCAGTGTAACAAAACCGCTTGGGAACAAATTTCTCGGAAGGCGTGACATCTCTCGACATGTAGATATTGTAACATGTTTAGGGACCTTTGGTTTACTGTATGTTACGTGGCTTTAGTTAAATGATTTACCTGAATATTGATAGACACGTGTGGAATGCTACTGCAAAATTTATTGCTTAGACTTGCCCCTGTCTACCCTCTAGACATCTTCAAAGGATCTAAGCGTCTGGAGATCTGAGAGGATGACTACCGTACATGATTACAATCGTGATCCTATTATTTTTTTAATAAAACCAGACCTATCTGACCCAGTGACAAATATTGGCACATGGCGAAGACTTGGCTCCGTAAATAAAACGTGAAATGGCTATGCAGTCGTCGTTCTCCCGAAATACATATTGATTTTCTCATGCCGTCCCGTCTCCCTCAACTAAGACGCCTCGTAGCATTTTCACACGTATCTTCAAACAGGAATTACATTTTGACACGTACGATACCAACCCCACACTTTCTATATATTTATTGCCAATGACAAGAAGCACGTCCTTTGTGACATATTCCCGTTAAGACAAGTAATAAATGTTTTTGATGAATGCAGAATCGTTTTTTCTTAATAATCGCAAAACATACATTTTTGTTTTTTATGACATTGATAATTTAAGGATTTAATCTATATAAATTACAGACAGAAACACGATTGGTGAAACTTTTCTCGATAGATTTATTTTCCAAAGTTGGCTCTTCAAAAACACTAGTTTCGTTTTTAATCAAAACTATGAAAAGCTAAACAGTTCATTTTTACATAATTTGTTAGATAATCATACTAGCTAGCTAAATTAAGGACATTTTTTTTAATTGAATGGTTTTCAAGATAATGCAGTTTTATCACTGTCTTATCTGGGTAGACTCAGCCCATACAAAACGTCAAAAAGTTCACTTATCACCTTAATTTGTTAGGTTTATCACTGTGTCACAATCTAGAAATATGGTAAAATTAGCCAACCCGTGACAGACTTTGTCCTACCCAAATTTCAATAGTCGCATAGAAAAAACACTTTCAGGAAACTACAAATGTTTTCCCTATAAACCTTGTCCTGATTAAATAAATTACGAATTTTGGTAGAATGCGTATCATTAAGGGCCGATTTTTCAATCATCAGATAAGGGCCAACTGTTGAATAAATTTGACATATCGTATGGAAAATTGCAATTTTATTCCACAGTTAACACTTATCTGATGATTGAAAAATCGGCCCTAAGTAGTCTAAACTAATGTCAGATTTTTTTTATAAAATAAATTTTATTACGTATTTTGGTAGAATGCGGTAATCATTCGGTAGTCAAATTGAAGTCAGATTTTTTTGACAAAATGAATTTCCAATACCGTTTTTGGTAGGATTCAACCTTTTTGGTAGAATGCGTTGCAATGACAACTCAATGTTATCGGTCTAAGATGTCTAATTTTTGCACATCAGCGCCATCTATTATACCAAAATCATACTTCTTTAGTTTTTTATCATTTAGGGGTTGTTTTTCAGATAATAAGTTCCCCCTTTATTTATTCCAATTCAAATATAGCAAATTTCATCTTAATCCGTTTTGTCGTTTATTTTTGATTAGGGAACAACTAACTTTCGCATTTATAGTGTTAATTTTTTTTTTTAATAGATATTTTTTTTTAATTTACATACAGATGCATCTCAATAAATATTATTCTTATTGTTACGAGTTCAGAGAAGCTGGCATAAAACTTGAATCTCTTTAAGAGGCTGCCAGTCGCTGATTGCTCTTTTTCGAAACGAAAAAAGAAATACTTCTGAACAAGCCACATCTCCTATTTTTATAAGTATATTACTTCAGATTCCTACCTAGATTTCTATTAAGCTGAAAACATAATAGCAGAAACTTTTCACGATAAAAATATTATTTCAAAATGATACGTTTTAGAATTTATGATCGAAATATTTTATATACCTACTATTAAAATCAACTTGTGATTTATTGTTAAAGATAGGTAATATGTAGATCTAGATTTCTATTAGGATAGATTTTTGATAAGTAATTATATGTACATAATTTATATCATTAATTTATTCGAAAAGCTAAGGCGGACCACGCGCGGATTATCATTGCAGCGGTCGGTAGGATTATTTATCGAAGTGATTAAAGATGGGTACATCTTTATTCACATATACTATCACTACATAGTATAAAGCAAAGTCGCTTTCCGCTTCCCGCGTATGTATGTTTGCTTATATATTTAAAACTACACAACAGATTTTGATGCGGTTTTTTTTAATAAATAGAGTGATTCAAGAGGAAGGTTTATATGTATAATACATGCATAATATAGTAGAGCAACACTGATAATTTGAGAGGTTTCTAATGTGATGTCGTAAATAAACACATTTTTTTGCGCTTACATTGCAAATGCTGGCTGAACCCCACGGATATATCAAAATAATGTACTACAGTATAGTACACCTTAAAAACGACGTATTAGAAATGTCTTACGCACAGCGAAGCGGGCACGGGTCAGCTAGTACATTATAAAATAGGAGATGTGGCTTGTTCACAAGTATTTCTTTCGAACAAAAATAATCGTCGACTGGCAGCGTCTTAAGCCTTCCAAATAATATACTTACGGCATCCAGAAGTTGTTTTCCCACTCCAAACTTCAAAACATCAGGAGTCGCTAAAACGCTTTGGGTTGTTCCATTTTAAAGGTTCCGCTTTTAGGTAAGGTATTGATGTTATTACAGTCACAAGCATAATATTATCCTAGTAATATTATAAATGCGAAAGTTGGTCAGTTTGTATGTATGTTTTTCCTCAATCAGGCCTAAACGACAAAACGGATTAAGTTGAAATTTACAGCAAATTTCAACTTAATCCGTTTTGTCGTTTAGGCCTGATTGAGGAACAAACATACATAGATATAGTGCCCGAATAAATAATAGACTACTTTAAAATATGAAAAACAACATGATAATAAAACGCAAAAGGGATGATTTCTGTATAGATGGCGCTGGTGTGCAACAACATTCTAACTAAAAACATTCAGTCTTTTCAATTAGATTATTGAAATTTGACAGGACAACGTCTGTCACGGGTCGGCTAGTTATACATAAAATGTCGCTAAAAGGCTTTAAGTGGTTCCATTTTAAAGGTATTACCGCTTTTAAGTAAGGTATTGATGTTATTACAGTCACAAGCGTGTAAATATTATCACTACATAGTATAAAGCAAAGTCGCTTCCCGCTTCCCGCGTCTGTATGTATGCTTATATCTTTAAAACTACACAACGGATTTTAATGCGGTTTTTTTTTATAGATAGAGTGATTCAGGAGGAAGGTTTATATGTATTAAACCCGTGCGAAGCCGGGGCGGGTCGCTAGTAGTACATAAAATAGTTAGCATCTCCAACAATGATGAAGCTATCCCAGACTAGTTAAATTGAATCAACGATATATAATTTGTTGGGATGACGATGATGATGCTTACGACGGTGATGATGATGACTATGATGATGGTGATGATGACGATGATGATGCTTATGACGATGATGGTGATGATCTGGTTTTGTTATAAAATTTTAATTTATTGCTTCCTACTGAAAATGTTCAGTTTATTCTGGCTGTCCTGACAGACGTCCTGTTAAATTTCAATAATCCCACAGAAAAAGCACTATCAGTTTTTTGTATGTAACTTAAAGAAACTTGATCGACCAACACGCCTTTATAATTAAACTATTATTAATAAAAAAGAATAATCTGATTTATCCTAAATCCAAAATCCTAAATCCTCAAAAAAAAGCGTATAATGTCAGAAAAACTCGAAAAAAATTAACGCGAAACACGACAAAACATTTTATAATTAATTAAACAACTTTTAATTGAAAGCATTCCTTATAAAACGCTTTGTTCTACTTTTATTTTATATTACCGGAAGATGGCTCTCATCATCATCATCATCATCATCAGCAATTAGACTTAATCTGATTCATGGCTGATTTGATCTCAAGCTGAAGACCAGAGTCTGGCTCTGGTCTTCAGCCTGGCCAACCTTTCTTATTCTTAGTTGTCACCTCGAAATATCTTTACCTAGACTCGACCTCGAAACCGTGTTTTGGTAGCTTTAGTTAGTTGATAAAATTACCTCGAGTTTGCCTCTAGTCGAGTATTCCACAGTCAACAGAACTGTCAACTCAAGGTACTTCGAGACTGGAAGAAGACTACCTCGGACTGATAACGTAACGAAACTCAGTTGGTAGTAACTCTGCCTTCTGCGCTGTAGGTTGTGGGTTCGATCCCCACCCAGGGCAAATATTTGTGTGATAAACATAGATGTTTGTTCTGTGTCTGGGTGTTAATATGTATAATAAGTATGTATTTACTAAAATAAGTATATAAGTATTCTATCAGTTATCTGGTTCCCATAGTACAAGCTTTGCTTAGTTTGGGGCTAGATGGCGCTGTGTAAAAAAAAAAAAAACATGAGGTACTTTTCGAGGGGCCTCGAAAGAGTTTGAGTCAAGGTTACAACTAAGAATATGGTGATTAGAGTTTCCCGCAACCTAACCAATCTCAGATCTCTGCGCTCACATTCTTGAAGACGATGAAGACTAGTCAGAGGCACGTCCAAACATTTGGCACATGTTTACTTTTTAACCGACTTCAAAAAAAGTAGGAGGTTCTCGCCTGTATATTTTTTTTTTTTTTTCTTTCAAAACTTTCGTGAGTTGTACTACGTCCACAAACGCTGGAGAAATCGAGGAACATACAAACAAAAAAAAATATACATTATTACAACAACGGGAAATTACTCACGTAAATGATAAATTGTCAATGAGGACACCGACAATGTTTCGATTCCCTGAAGAAGACCCTGAAGAAGATTCTCTAGATGAATCGAAACATTGTCGGTGTCCTCATTGACAATTTATCATTTACGTGAGTAATTTCCCGTTGTTGTAATAATGTATATTTTTTTTTGTTTGTATGTTCCTCGATTTCTCCAGCGTTTGTGGACGGATTTCCAAATTTTTATTTTATTTGTCAGCCTATACTTCCGAGGTGGTCCCATTACCACCAAGTCAGCATCTGATGATGGGATCTCAGGAAAATCGAGAGAAACCTTCAAAATTTATGGGCATTGATATTGGTTTTCAGCTATATACCTTGCCCTTCTTTCTAATAGAAATCATGAACACCTCGAGTTGACGTCACGAATTTGAACCATCTATAAGGCACAGATAACAGGGCCTCTGGGTTTTTTCATTATGTAGAATAGAATATAGAATAGAATATTTATTTCAAACCACTTAAAAAAAAAACATTTGTATAGCTTATATGATTAAGGTAAGTAATATTAGGTAGGTACATAGGTAAGAAGAACAACATAAAAAACTGACCGGTGAATAAAAAGAAATAAAAAACAGAAATTGAAGGGTAGTTATACAGGTCAAAAAAACCTTAACCTCTCCTATGTAGTACTACAATTTTTATTTATTAGCATGAAGTCGGTTTTGTTTCTAGTTTTGTTTCTAGTATTAGTAATATTATATGTGACAAGTTGCCCATTACCACTTGTATCAAAACTAACTGGTTTCCTCAAGATACGTTGTTTTCCTTCACCGTTCCTAGCACGTGTTAATGCGCATTTTATCTGCTTTATCTCTATTATTATATCTCCAGTGGGTTTGTTTATACACCATGTTTTCAATTCATAAATATCTAACACTACTCGTTATATCAAAATATCAGGTTCAAATATTAATCGTGTGGTTTGTTCAGTAATATACATAAATTTAAATTTATGATGCATTGATTGATTCTAACAACAACATTGTATTGACCTAGTTATGTTTGTTAACAGATGGACGAGTAAATATAGCTTAAAAATTGTTTTCCAATCTCATAATTGCATAACCATATTCTTAGAATAACTAATAGGTATATCTAAAGCTAGCTATACATGTTGGCCCAACGTTGCCGAGCGAGGGCCAATACCAACGTGTAGACGGCATGTTTGCCTTGCCTTGCCATCGCTCGGTGTCGCTCGCCTAGCTGGCCGAGTGAATACAAGCGCCAACGTGTATAGAGGTCATTTGCAATGACTTGTCACCACTCGCGGTCGCTCGCGGCCACTCGCCTCACTTCGGAGCCGTGTCGGTTTTTTTGCACAAATCAAAGGCGCTTGTCTACGCTCGGCCAATCGTGTCCACATGTTTGTCAGCCCGCCATTACGCGTTTGGTGTCAGTCATTGTCGCCGTTTGCGTAAACTTGCCGAACGTCTAGACGGTAGCACTTGCCTTGCATCGATTTGCCTACGCTCGCGTTGGCCATAGCTCGGCCAACATGTATAGCTAGCTTAATGTGTGCGAGTGAAAAGATACCAGTATAATAAGGTAATGTAATTAGAAAGAGAAAGCACACACCGCGTGTTGTAAGCTGTTTTAAATTACAGGGAGTCATAATTCGTCGTAATATTATTTTTTATTAGATGGCGCACATTTTGACTGATACGCTTGCACACACTTAATGACGTCAGCTTGTACATAAATATAATTTTATTGTAGAGTAATTTCTAGAAATATAAGAATAAAACTGTTTGATTTAGGGTGAGTTTCCACCTACGTGGAGCTGCGCTAAGCTGTGCGGAGCGAACCAAACACAGCGCTCGACATTTTCAAACTCGAATATTTGAGCGCTGTCATTGGTCCGCGCGGCACAGCTTCGGTGAGCTCCGCACAGCTCCGTGTAGGTAGAAACTCACCCTTAGAAAAAGAAAGAAAGGAAGAAGAAAAATAATGTATTGCTACATAAACAACTTAGATATACTAGAAACACAGAAATAATTAATTTACAATTCGAGAGTTTATGCAAAGATGGTTTGAAACATTTGATCTATCTAACAATCCCCACACTAGGCAGAGCCTGTATCGTGGGGACCTGGATACGGTTGACAGTAAATATGTATTGGCCTCAGTCAACAGTTTGGATCTATACAAGAGGTATGTGGCGTACTGATGAGTTTGAACGCATTAGTTCGAATACCCTCAATAATTTACGAAACAAAAGAATCGACCTTCACATTATACTCATAGGTAACTTATTGAACACCTTGCTTAAAGAATCTACCCTTTCAAAGCCAATGAAAAAGCATTTAATAGCACAATAGCAACAAAGGCGTAAACCCGTGGCCATGACCGACTCCTTGGAACGTGAGTTCTGCAGAACAGTGAATTAATCGAGCAAGTCGATTCAAATATGATGGTCAAAACTATTACCCCCGTATTCAGGAACGACACGCACCCACAGTAGACGAAATCTTTTTTCATAAACATCACTTTATGTGTTGAGCGGTACTATGGCGCACACTACCGTGTGTCTCTAAAGCTCAACTTTGGCTAGAGGCACACCACAGTTTGCCTTTAGTCACACTATGCAGTGTCGCACAACACATAAAGTGATTTTTATGAAAAAAGATTTCGTCCACTTTGGGTGCGTGTTCTCATAGTGTCGTTCTTGAATACGAGGGTTATTTTAATAAAAGAAAATTTTAAAAACTTAAACTACAACGCTCTTGCCACCTTTCCGTCACGTATGTAGTGCTAGTTACTGCAAAATGTGGGCATGTGCCAATTGTAAATTTGAACGAGTACGACTACCCTCTTTAGTCATCTTCAAGAATCTTAGCGCCTGGATATCTGAAAGGATGTCTACCGTATTTTGGTGGTCAGTCGTGATACAAAAATGCTGTTTTTTTTTTTAAATCTGTTCTACGCAAGCTCTTAATAACCTAGAAGCTCTTTTTAAAACTTCAGCGCCTATAAGTATTCTATTAATAATCTGATTAATACAGTACAAACTATCTTAGTTTGGGGTTAGACGACGCTGTGAAAAATTCTCACCAATATTTAAATATATTTATTTATTGTGATCATGCTATTTAAAAATCACTAGGTACCTACTTAGATTTTTCAAAATGTCCATAGTTTAGCGCATACTCACGATTACGTTCCATACGTGATCTCATCGCTTACTAACTGGTTAGCTGGTTACCCCATAATATTTTCTTTCACTATAAAATATGAATCGCGTGTAAGAGCACAATATTTTTTTCTAAAAAGAAAAAGTCCTAGAAATAAAACTTGTCATGGTCTCGGATCGAATGTCAAAGCACAAGGCAAGCACTAATAATAACATGTTAATAAAATGTTTAGTATACTAGGGCTTCATGGATCATTTGACGACCAACGACCATTGCATCACGTCACGTAGCAAAGATAGAGTAATTGGGTCAAACATCGCGGTCAACGTGTGAATAAAGAGTTCTGGGGGCTTACCACAAACTGAAATAATATTAAAGTGCCTCACCTTGCCTACCTAAGTACCTTAAATCGAACACGATCTATGTAAGTTTGCTCTTATGTTTCCTTTATTGTTTTTTAAATGTATGTTTTTTTTTCTTCTTCTTAGGCAAATACTTGTACTTATATACTTTTAGGTTAACTGTAAACATTCATTCATCGAGTCAATGTGCTCATTCATTTTTAAACTTAATAAATAGATTCCTTCCAGTAAGTTGCCACTTCTATGGCTTTATCTCAGCCTCAAGTAAATTCTCGCTACCACAGAAGACAGAGCTCTACCGATATTTAGAACCACCTACTTCAAGAAATCAAGAAAATAATCGTATTGTATTAAAACAGTACTACGCGCGGTGCGAAAGCGACAACACTACAACACTGTGAGTACTATTTTAAAATTACTGTAAGAGCTTGTGGTAAGCCCCCAGACCCTCAGTTCACGGTTGACTTTAGCTTACTGAATCTCTGACTTTAGCTCACGTCACCGAGCATGATCCAAACCATGTACGTAATTTGATATTATATACATACGCGCAGTTAATTAATATCACAATGTATTTTTTGCAAAGGCGCAGAATATCCTCAGAGGCGCGGCTTAATGGTAGGTATGTGTACACTAATGGACGGCACGGTAGAGGATTTAAAGTTTTTTTTTTTTTTTTTGCTAAGGTCCAGAATATCCTCAGAGGCGCGGCTTTAATGGTCTGTGTACACTAATGGACGGCACGGTAGAGGATTTAAAGTTTATTAATCGAATTTAATAGTTATCCAATCGAAATAAGGTATATATTTAAATTTACAGTAATCTCGCAAATATGCGCTACGATGCTCCCGAGGCCGATAACTAATAAATTAAATTGATAAATTTTAAATCATTTTCGCCTCCGTCCGCCACAAGGTATCCTCCTGAATAAAAATTCC
The DNA here is from genome assembly GCA_912999785.1 of Hydriomena furcata. Taxonomy (NCBI): domain Eukaryota; kingdom Metazoa; phylum Arthropoda; class Insecta; order Lepidoptera; family Geometridae; genus Hydriomena; species Hydriomena furcata. The sequence continues at coordinate 5,240,854 of OU538838.1, forward strand.
ATAAATATAAATGTCAGTCGATATCAGTTCGATGCCATCTAGTAAAAACATACATACGAAAATCCAAACTTTCTATTTTTCTGAGAACTTTACTCTAAGACCGGCTTGCACAACAATCGCTAAAAATCTTTAGCGGTTAATTTTATTTAAATTTGACGTAGTTGTATGATTTGACAACTTCCTAAATGTATTTAGCGTGTTAGACACATTTAAGAATTGTTATGCAAGCCGCCCTAAATCTTTTATTTTCAGTAGATCTGAGAGGATGTCTTATACTTCGAGATAACAGTCGTGAAGGCTGTTTATTTATTTATAACCAGAAAACCTCCGCAACTTTTACATGAAATTATTTTGTTTAAACTTTGCTGTATGTCCTTAGGGGTGGATTTTTGAGGATTTCTTTCTTGGCACTTCCGTGACTAATTATATCCTCCTTATTAACCAGCGGTTTAAGCTGTTCGTTATCTATACAAAACACAGTCATTCTGGACTATTTAAATAGTATTTATATCTATATAAATATATATAAAAATCAAAGCCACTTTTCGTTGTAATTTTATAACTCAAGAACGAGCTTACCTATCCAAACCAAATGTTTAGGCTTTGTTCGGACTATTTTGTAGATGGTTTATGTGAAGTTTGCACAAAATCGGTAGACTTTTTATCCAGGTACCACCCGTGCGAAGCCGGGGCGAGCAGCTAGTTACTTATAAAACTGAAAATTTGTGAGGTTGTTTGTATGTTTGTAGCTCGATCACGTCCAAGCGGATTTGGATAAAACTTGGAATAAACATATGCTATCCTAATAAAATTATAAATGCGAAAGTTTGTGATAAGGCTGCTATGTTTGTTCATAATAAAAAATCAAAAAAAAAACGACAAAACGGATTAAGATGAAACTTGCTGTAGTATGCAGATAAAAAATCTGAATAAATAAAGGGGGCACTTAAAATCCTAAAAAGAACCCTAAAATTATAAAAAAAACGCAAAAAGGATGATTTTGGTAAAGATGGCGTTGGCGTGCACAAAATCTGACATCTAAAAACATTTAGTCGGCATAGCAACGCAGTTTTGACTATTGAATGATACGCATTCTACCAAAATTCGTAATTTATTTTATCAGTACAAGGTTTATAGGGAAAATATTGTAAGTAGCTGAAATTGCTTTTCCTCTGCGATTATTATAAATTGATAGGACATCGTCTGTCACGGGTCGGCTAGTCTATAATATATTCAAAACACTGTTTTAAGCTAAATAAGTTATTGATTAAGGCGCTCCCAGTCGACGATTGTTTTTGTTCGAAACGAAAAAAGAAATACTTGTGAACAAGCCACATCTCCTATTTTATAATGTATAGTATATGTGAATAAAGATGTACCCATCTTTAATCACTTCGATAAATAATCATACCGACCGCTGCAATGACGACAAACACACGTCGGCGCGTAATATCTTTATCGTCCGCCAATATTTATTTATTTATTATTTATTTATCGTGAAAAGTTTCTGCTATTATGTTTTCAGCTTAATAGAAATCTAGGTAGGAACCTGAAGTAATATACTTATAAAAATAGGAGATGTGGCTTATTCAGAAGTATTTCTTTTTTCGTTTCGAAAAAGAGCAATCAGCGACTGGGAGCCCCTTAAAACAAATTGCTCTCAACGCTCTTTAGAAATCTAATTGATTATTAAAACTGCTCGATTATCCAACGAGGTATGCCTCGCCGATTGCCTCATTCAAATTCATGGTTTTATAGCTTAGGAGTCTTTAAACGATCCAGTCTTTATGCAATTAAGACGAGTAATAAATGTTTTTGATGAATGCAGAATCGTTTTTTCTCAATAACCGCAAAACATACAGTTTTGTTTTTTATGACAAAGATAACTTAGGGATTTAATATAGATAAATTAAAGACAGAAACACGATTGGTGAAACTTTTCTCGATAGATTTATTTTTCAAAGTTGGCGCTTCAAAAACACTAGTTTCGTTTTTAATCAAAACTATGAATAACTAAACGGTTTATTTTTATATAATTCGTTAGATAATCATACTAGCTAAGTAAATTACAGACAGTTTCTTTAAATTTGATGGTTTTCAAGATAATGCAGTTTTATCACTTTTTCCGTCTTGTCCGGGTAGACTCAGCCCATACAAAACGTCAAAAATTTCACTTGTTTATCACCTTAAGCTTGAAATTACTGAATAGTCTAAATACCCACAACCACAGCCATTAGCATCAGTTCGGTTGTATTGAAATCGCTAGCGTGTCGGTTTAATTGACGAATGGTGGATCTAATTTGGCCAGTCTTTAAAATTGCAAAGAGAATTGTAGAAGAAAAAGAAGAAGAAAATTGTAAGTACTCAGTGTACACACAACACAGTACGCTGTGTTTGTGTGCGTAACTGCCTGCCGTGTTTACAACTTATCTTTATTTATTGCTACTTTTAGAGAACCATAGTGTCTAGTTAAACCTAACTTAGGATTTAAGGCACTATTAACCAAAAATATGTAATCTTGTTAACAATAAACGATATCTATCTATCTATCTATCAGTATCACTTTATCACGTTTGGACGAACTTTTGGTGACGTGTTGCTAAAAGTCAGTACTTAGGGCTCCCAAAAGTTCACCTCTGCCTAATAAAAGTTTATCTGTTCAATGTTTGGTTTTTTGTATGGGCTGAGTCTACCCGGATAAGACGGGAAAAGCGATAAAACTGAATTATCTTGAAAACCATCTAACTTAAAAAGAAACTGTCTATAATTTACTTAGCTAGTATGATTATCTAACGAATTATATAAAAATGAACTGTTTAGCTATTTATAGTTTTTTGAAGAGCCAACTTTAGAAAATAAATCTATCAAGAAAAGTTTTACCAATCGTGTTTCTGTCCATATTTTATCTAGATTATATCCTTAAGTGTTTTGCGGTTATTGAGAAAATAATATTCTAAATTTATCAAAACATTTATTATTCGTCTTAATTTATGCGAGTCTATTTTATTAGTCAATTTTTATTAGACATTCAAAGTTGCAATAAAACTATACAGCTTGTTTACTCTGTGCAAAATTTTATAACATCATTTTGTTACTCTACCTACACGTATTTTATTGAAAGGCAAAATTCTAGATAAATCTCCTTTGAAAATATGAGGGTCTACGCTATATGAAAGCCGTTATTCACGAATGTCGCTGCAGACACATTTATTGATTTCCACTAAGGCCCAGAACGCCCCTAAGAGTTTCCCAAATATTGCAATAACTATTCGACTTACTTCTTAAGTTGCTTATATTTTATCATGTGATACTTACCTACTCAAAGGTATAAGGTACGTTACCAAAACTACTAAAATTCGCCTTTTTTTACAGGGTGTATTAAGGCTACTCCCGAAAACAAAAACAGGTTGTTCAGACCATGCTTTTTGATCTATTCATACAAAAAAAACTAAAATAAAAGTAATAATTTTTTTAACTTCATAATTTGGCACATTTTCAAAACCAAGTCGGTTAATTTATTCAGTCCATACTTAGAGGTCCTTCTGTCTTCAATTCTTAAGTAATTAACCCAACAACATCTTACAGCGACCATATCAATATTAAAAATCTTTTATGTTTTAAATAAATAAATTGTCTTGGCAATTGCAAAATCTATAGTTATGTCTACTAATCACGATAGTTTGAAAAATAATGTTAATCATGGTCACTAAAACTCCATAGAATCTACATAATATGTTCAGCTAAAGGTGTTTTTATAATAAAACAAATCAGAATACAAAAGAAACCTTTTATTCATTTCACTAACAGTGCATTCACAGTTAAAGTTTTTTATGGTAATAACTACTCAGTAACCATACATCATGAACAGCGTGAGACATAGCTTACATTATAAAGTTGGAAAAAGCAGTGTTGGCCGTTTTCTTCCAATTCGAAGGTCTTAGGTTCGAATCCCGGTCGTACATTGCCCAAAAAGGTGAAAAAAAAACATTGTAAGAAAATCAGGCAAGTCCCAAATGTAATGTTTGGACGTGCCTCTGTCTCCCTTTAGATATCTTCAAGGATCTGAGCGCTTGGAGATCTAAAAGGATGTTTACCGTACTTGAGGATTAAAGCCGTGTGACCTATTTCACTCAATATTTCATTTGAGGCTGGGTTATTCTGAAAATTAATTTGAAAATATACTCGTGAATAAAATATTTCGGTATTAGGCCGAATACAAAGTGATTTTGTATGCAAAAAGAATGGGAGAACTTTAAACCACTGTCACACCAATGTCAACTTTAATTCAACAGAGTTGTGTAGATTTAATTTAACGGAAACACGTAGTCTATACTAATATTATAAAGAGGAAAGATTTGATTGTTTGTTTGCATCGAATAGGCTCCGAAGCTACAGGATCGATTTGAAAAATGATGTCACCATTAGAATCCTACATTATCCCTGATGAACATAGGCTATAGTATATTTTCAAAAATGTTAGGGATCCGTATGAAAACTTCGATAATGTAACCCAACGTGTGAAAAAAATCCTTATATCGCGTTTACTGCGTAAATTATTGACAATAGAGCACAGTGATGTACTACAGTTTTATAGAAAACATCAATATCTACAAAAAAGTCCATAATATAATTTATGTCTAACTATTAGGGATCCCTATTAAAACTTCGATAATGTAACCCAAGGTGTGAAAAAAATTGCCATAAAATCATTATTACACCCGTGCGACGCCGGGGCGGACTGCTAGTTATTTATAAATTTAAGGAACACAAAGTGTGTCATCAAACTAATTAATGTTTAAAACAATACAGTGATTATCAGAAGTAGCTGAGTAAATCAGATATCCAAAAACACCTACACACTAAAAAAATTATCGCAAAATCTACTTGTGTGAGTAACGGATCTATCTACATTATTTATGTTTTTGCTGATCCTTTTTACTTATTTATTTGTATCGTTACTTTTATAATCGAGTTGATCCCGAAACCGGTCAATCTATGGAGATTTAAACCATATTTGTAAACCCGACCCGTGGCTTCTAAATTTGTAGAACATTTCAGCAATATATTTTTCATCCCACCATCTCGGAAAGAGTATTTTTGCTCTTCAATATCTGAGTGCAAAAGCCGTTTTTATTTTCTAGAGGATAAAGTAAATTGAATTTAGAACATCGTGTGCACTAAGTTTGTGAATTAAAAAAATCATTAAACCTATTTACTGCTACCTCTATGGTGCCGAATATATTATCATACAACTTTTTTTAAATTTGTTAAAAACTCAGACTCGGAACCTTCTTGGTGTTCTTTTTTCAATTTGCTTTGTACGCGGTTCTTTACGCGGCATTTTTTCACGTCATTATTCTGTAATACTTACCTGTCATAATGTAGTAGTTAATACCTAAACTGAAATAAAAGTACCTATCTTGTGATTGTAAACGTTTTTTTTTTGCATTTAGTCATTTCCTCGCTGAGGTGGAATGAAAAGTTACGTGTTGCACTCGAGTGCAAAGATTTTTCACCTCGTGCTCTTTTGATTCCCTCGCTAACGCTCAGGATTCTAATTTTGAATCACTCGCTGCGCTCGTGATTCAATTTTAGAATCCTTCGCTTGCTCGGTCATCAAAATTGAACACGCGGTTAAAAAGCAACTTTGCACTCTTGTATAACAAATAACTAATTCTGTTTAACTTTCAAAATAACCCAGTTTTTTCTACGCTAATAGATATACAAGGCTAGAAGGTCAGTGACTATACATTTACATCTATTAGAAGGCCGTGGACTTAGGCAAGTTATATAAAGTTATAATCTACGCTATTTATTATATATTACGGAATTAATAATAAGTTACGACCATGAATGATATTACGCTACAAAAAGTACACTCCATTGAAATTTTTAAGAAAATATTTATATTGATTGAAATATGTATGTTGATGAAAATGCTCTTATATTAAAAACATTGGTCAGATAGTAGACAAATGTAAGATAATTTTATAATTAGATGTTTTTACTCAAAAGTTTCTATCTTTACTTGATTTTTTAAATTACTTTATATAATTTAGGGTATAATAAGTATTGCTTAGAGAGATTCAAAATCAGATTAGAAGGTTATTTCAAAGTAATCTAATATTTTATTGGTATATGACTGCCCTAATACTATAAATAACAAGTAATTTGTATATTCTAATCTCTAGTGACTAGATGAAAATGCAAACTCTTACCCTAAGCGATATGTGCCTTACAATTAAAGCATAGCAATATGAACCTTATGCTTATATTCATACACACTAATATGCTAAATCACAACACTGCAAATTTTTAAAGGTTGCCAAGCTACTTTTGAAAAATCGTTAAAATTTATGAACATTAGTTATTCTGGTAGGTATCAATGGTAATGAAAAAATATCTTAAAATACTCGTACCTATAAAAAGCATAGTAAGTGTGCACACTAGTAGATAGCATGAAATTTTTAATTAAAATATTGTAGAACAACGACAATTAAATTATCATATTAAGGTGTGACCAAATATTGCACGGCAATCAGGCGAGGAAACCATGTTTGGATGATAGACGCAAGCTACCTGCCACGCTAAAACGGTGATATTGTTCGTTCGTACGGCATACTTGCCGCGCGCGGCTGCCGCGCTCGATTGCCGCGCAATATCTGGTCACGTCTTTACAAAAACAGCCGAGAGTATTTTTTTCTTAGAATTTAATTTAGTTTTTCCACACACTGAAAAATAAGAAAGATATGATACATAATCTGTAATTTAATTAAACCTAATGGTATTTGAAGTGATGCAGTAAGCACATTATCTACTTTAGAACATACGCTTTTTGTCAGTTAATATTATTATTTACAAGGCTTAGCTCTAAGTATAATTTAAATCAAAAATTAGCTAGTGTTACGAAGCAGACAAAATAAACATAATTATATAATTCAATCAAGAATGAAAATTACAATAAAAAATAAAAATACTTATACATTTTAAATAAAATGAATAAACTAATATTAAATCAACAATTAATGTTGTTAACAAAATTTCAACTAATCAAGAAAACAGTAACTCTTCTAAGATATTGACTAGATAGATTTACGTAATTTATTCTCTCTCAGAAAGATTTACAATTATGAATATAATAATCACTAAATACATAGTACGAACAAAATGATATTATTTCTACAAGCATACAGCAATAATCATAATCTTCCTTAGAGATAGTTATCTACAGCAATTCGCATTATATCTATGTAAGTCGTAATTATCCCGGATTCATTATGTACATTTCCTTATAAACAAGATAGTAAAGCTTCACAAAAATCACTATTTATTTTTAAGTCATATACAAATTCGATAGTATTAAACATTACATTTATAAGTTTATGAATCATCGTTATTAGTATTGCCTTGGAGATGTTTAAGAAGACTTTTCAGTTATCTACATAGCTATATGCCTAAGTATTCACGACATAATACACACAGTAAATTATATTATAAAGTTAACAATATGAAATCCATAATATTTACCCAGCAATGTCTAATAAAACTCAAGTTAAGAAAATTTTGACTTAACATTTTTAACATCAAACATTTTAATGAAAAAAGTTTTCGAATCAACACTTTGTAAAGCAATTAAGATTAAATAGATATTTAAGAGCTTTATTTTTATTTTTGAAATTTTACATTATTTTATTATTGAAATACTAAGTAGGCTCTTCACTGTCACCTGGTTTGATTTGACCTATTGCGTATTCTTTTAAAGCATCTTCTATGTGTTTAACCTGTGAGGAAAAAACGAAAATGTAGGAAACAATATACTATTGTCAATAATGAAGTCATAACTACAAATATCTATACATATAATAAAACTGAAGAAGAGTTCAATTCTGTACATTGAAAAAAAAGTAAAAAAAATACATTAAACAAGTAACACAAGCCAAAAAAAAAACATTTAAAATTTTTGTCTGTCTGTCTGTCTGTTGTCCGACTTTCACGCAAAAACTAATGGACGGATTTTGATGAAACTTTTTTGTTATGTAGCTATTAGTCTTCGGCAACATATAGGCTATAATTTATTTTGAAGATTATAATACCAGATGTGAAACTATCTGTCGACCAGCAAAGCGGGCACGAGTCAGCTAGTTACACATAAGTCAATTTCAAAAGCCAAACTGACCAACAAACCTGAACAAACGCCTCACATTTCTTTATAAGCCTGTCTTTTTAACAAAATACATTACCCGCTACGTTCATTCTTCCAAACAACAGTTTAATATAAACCTTAAGAACAAGATAATAGGGATGAAAATTGAACGGTAAAGTCTTACCTGGGTATTCGCGGGGTCTGTCCCTGGATGGGTGTACTTGTGTAGGAAATAACATGTCCCCGGAATGTCTTTTGGGAACGAATTTGGGAGACAAGAGCGGTCTCTCGGCTCCATCTCGAAGCCAGGAAATTTTATTAGCCACCTGCGAATAAGTTTTTTGTTACTTCAGAACGAGTTAGGGGGCAGTCGCTGTAAGAAAAAGCTTAGCATATCTAGCGTCTAATTCTTATGACTTCAAAACGACTATTCAAATTATACGTTATCCGAAGAACATTTCAGACACTCACGGATGTCGATTGCGATGTAAATATCTATCTATAGTGTGATTTGAAAAATAGATTCATCACTACATAGTATAAAGCAAAGTCGCTTTCCGCTTCCCGCGTCTGTATGTATGTTTGCTTATATCTTTAAAACTACACAACGGATTTTGATGCGGTTTCTTTTAATAGATAGAGTAATTCAGGAGGAAGGTTTATATGTATAATAACATGCTTAATATATTAGAGAACCACTGATAATTTTAAGGTTGCAAATCAGCGCGACTTTTTTTTTAAATTTTAAAACCTGTTAACGAGTATACAAAGACATTCTGTAATAATTTGGTATCAGCTTTGCACCCGTGCGAAGCCGGGGCGGGTCGCTAGTAAAATAATAAGTGTCAAAAGTGTCAGAACTTCAATTTAAAAATTGATATCGAGAATAAAGATGTGACCAAACATAGCGCGGCATACCGCGCGCAGCTGCCGCGCTCGGTTGCCGCGCAATGTCTGATAACACCTAAAGCTCAGATAAAACAAACTGTCTATTAGATCCAAGGTGACGTGATGGTCATTTAAGTGTGTACTTATACAGGGTGAAATCGTAAACACACGTCAAATTGATATGGGTGGTTCAGTATACGTAATAGTTTGGTTTCATGAAAAAATAATACACATTTAAAAAAAAACAACAACTGATGTAATCAATTTAAACGATGCAGACAAAGTCAATGTATTCAGATAAGTTCATAATATCAGTGTTTTTTTTTTGTTAAAATATTTAAAAAATAATATTCGGATAAAAAACATTTAAAGTATCAAGTTAATTTAGTTGAACTAAGTACACAAAACTTTGCGAGTGTAATAAGATGCCTTTGCAGTTGTTGTTTTTTTTTTTTTGAATGTGTATTATTTTTTCATGAAACCAAACTATTACGTATACTGAACCACCCATATCAATTTGACGTGTGTTTACGATTTCACCCTGTATATCTACGGCCACCCGAGTCGTTCAGATACTTTTGAACTTTAAGCTACTTTTGTGAGAGTTCGTGATTCATTGTTTTCGCGGTGGGTCGCGAAGTGTTGAAAGTTTTGTGGATTTATCTAACCCAAGTAAATACGGTAGAAAGGGTTTTTACGAGCGGCTCTTCAATTTTGTTTTGTTCGGATAATATTTATCGTTCAAGCTCCTATTATTTGCTGCTTGGGTATTTTTTATGATGTGAATTCGTGAGCCTTTTTATAGTTTTATAGCTACGCTTAAATTGAAATTACAGCCGTTATCCTAAATTTACTTAGGTATCCATTATACGCGTACCTTATAAACCTTTAGACTTTTTAAGTTACGTTATGGTGAAAATTTTGTTGTTTTGATAAACTGATTCAAATTTTGTAATATACGATAGTGACAGTTCTAAAATGTATTAATTTTTATATTTTAATACGCACATTTTACTCATCCAGGTGACAAAATTAGCCACCAATTTACATGTTAGCAAAATTAAGGTTGACGTTTCTAAATTATATTAAATAAATCCTAAATTTAGTCAAAACTATCTTCAGTTTTAGAACTGTGACAGTCTCTGGGGTTACGCTCATATAGACTTTAACGTAAACAGAATAAGATCGTATTTTACTTAATTTTAGTCATTTTATGTCATTACGAGTAACAATAAAAGACTTTGTAACTAAAATTGTAATTCAGCTGTAAGATATTCCGTGTAACACCACAAAAACAGTATCCTGAAACTACTAAAGCTTATCTTTAGTAGCAACATTTTCACAGAAACTGTTTAAAAATGAAAGTATACATTTTTACACGCTATAAATAACCCCCTTTCAACCCTTACACTAATGTATCCCAAGTATCATAACACAAAGATGTCCTTTTGGTATGAACCGACTTTTCTCTATTTTCGACCTTATCCCAGTTCATATAACACTCACAGTAGCGTAGCAGAACACGAGGAAGTTGTTCATCTTGCTTTAAATGCAAAGAAGCGTAGTAAGACCAGGTTAAAAGTATTTTTATACAAAACTAGCAGTCCGCCCCGGCGTCGCACGGTTGTAATAATGATATTTTTTTACACCTTGGGTTACATTATAGAAGTTTTAATAGGGATCCCTAATAGTTAGACATATAATATTACATATATTTTTGTAGATATTGATTTTTTACATAAAACTGTAGTACATCGCTTTGCTCTATTGTCAATAATTTCCGCAGCAATCGCGATATAAGGATTTTTTTGTGATTTTTTTTCACACGTTGGGTTACATTATCGAAGTTTTCGTACGGATCCCTAACATTTTTAAAAAAATTCTATAGCCTATGTTCATCGGGGATAATGTAAGATTCTAATGGTGAAAAATTTTTTCAAATCAGTCCAGTAGTTTCGAAGCCTATTCGATGCAAACAAACAAACAAACAAAGAAACAATCAAATCTTTCCTCTTTATAATATTATTATTAGTATTAGTATAGAAGTATAGATGTGATAATAGTGACATAAATTCTAAAAAAAAATGCTATATGTGACTGACTGATTTATCAACGTACAGCATAAATCATTTGTCCTAGAAAATTTAAATTTGAAAGGTGTCTTTCTTTTGATGTATCGGGGTGCATTAGGAAGGAATACTTGAATTCAACCACTAAAAGGGCGCGACAGGGGTGCTAGTCCGTTTGAAAATAACTTCATGTAAGCGACATCGCGAAGGTTCTAGTTCTGTATATTAATTTGACAGAAATAAAAGTAGGACAGATACAAAAAGATAACCAAAAATAACCAAAGTTTTTTTGATATTAAGGTTGATTCATTCTTACTCATAAGTGGTCGGGCTGACGTTGATCTTCAAGGGTTCGGAGCCGGACTCGAACTTGTTGGCGAGAGTGCAGTTGTGGCCGAAGAGGCAGTACTTCAGCATGGTTTTACCGACGACTCCGGCCAGGACAGTCCCAGTATGCAGTCCTATACGCATCTGTGTAACAAATGATCCTTAATATCCTGATATAGATATCGAGATGGAGAGCTGTGCGAAATGTAGAAATACCTAACAAAATATATTTTATTTTTCCAAAATTTTTACCATTTCATAAAATGGTCTCACTAGGCTTTTTTTAAAGACCTCACATCAAATCACATAAATCATTATTACTTACATAATATTAAGGTGCGTGTTGTTTTTAGGGTTCCGTACCCAAAGGGTAGAATCGGAACCATATTACTAAGACTTCACTGTCCGTCCGTCTGTCTGTCTGTCTGTCTGTCTGTCTGTCTTTGTCTGTGTCTGTCGTGATAGCTAGACAGTAGACATTTTCACAAATTATGTATTTCTGTTACCGCTATAACAAAAAATACTAAAAACAGAATAAATTAAATATTTAAGTGGGGCTCCCATACAACAGACGTGATTTTTTGCCGTTTTTTATTGATAGTGGTACGGAACCCTTCGTGTGCGAGTCCAACTCGCACTTGGCTGGTTTTGTTTCTTTTTATTCAACTTGAAATAATGACTAACCTTGATAGGATTCCCCTCATGAGTCAAATGCTGAGCGCATGTCTCCACCATACGGAGCGCCATCCACGCTATCTGAGGCGCGTGCGTGTCTATCTTCCGGTGAAGGCCACTTGCCACGCAGTAGGCGTCACCGATCGTCTCCACCTAAGCCAAAGACATTGTATAAATACTCAGCTTATAAAAGGTTCTTAATTTAAATTCCAGTCTTCACTGCTCAATGAGTCAAACATTGTTGTCTAAACTAAACTAGGGTTCTAGGTATCCATGACACGAATAGAGCTGGACCGCTGGACCTACGTCTTTCATGATAGCGACCTCTAATAGAATGATTAAAACAGTTATGAACTTCACTACATAGTATAAAGCAAAGTCGCTTTCCGCTTCCCGCGTCTGTATGTATGTTTGCTTATATCTTTAAAACTACACAACGGATTTTGATGCGGTTGTTTTTAATAGATAGAGTGATTCAGGAGGAAGGTTCATATGTATAATAACATGCTACCCGTGCGAAGCCGGGGCGGGTCGCTAGTTAGCAATAAAAAGGTTAGCATCAAAGGGAAGGTCCTCAAAACCGCATTCTCTTTTTTTGAGGACAGTATTATTATATTTAATTTAAATAAATGGTACTTATAAAGTACTAAGATCCACATAGACGGATGGATCAACTCTCCAATTATTTTATGACTAGGCCATAAAATTAAAAACGAATTGGCGTAAAAAATTCGAAAACGTAGTTTAAAAAGTTATATCCTTATTTTAGACACCTGAAATATGCAACATTTTATTAGTAACCAATAAAAAAGTTTGTTAGGCCAAACAGTCACCTACTTTGTAAACATCAAGCTCTTCACAGAAGATGTCGAACACGCTGTACAGGTCTTCCAGCATATCGATCACCATCATGGGCGTGGTTGTCGCGCAGATGGACGTGAAGCCGACTATGTCGCTGAACAGCATCGTGACGTCATCGTGGCTCTTCGCTTCAATCTTCTCTCCTATCAAAAAAGGTATTTATAAAGTCAAAGTATTTATTTAAATAAAAATTTTGAGGAGCGGCACGCCTGTATCTCGCGACCAAGCCCAGAAAAATCAGGCAACTAATAAGGCTACCTAGCCTATACCTATCATATATTTCATGATCCTTTTCGCAAGAGCTTCAGTGTGGCGCCGATCGTAAAAGGTAATAAACAGGTTATAAATGAAGATAAATATCTGGAATTAAATCTATAGCGTTTAGAAAAACCACATTTCTATCATCGAACGGTTGTGGGCATTACTTCATTTATGAGCTACTGCGCAGTTTCGATGCTTTAAAATAAGAATAGAAGTAAACCAGAACACAACACGTGCCTCTGACTCCAGAGTGTCGTGACGTCTCGTGACATCTACAAAGATCTGAACGCCTGGAGTGTCTGCTGAGTGTGGAAATTACAGTCGCAGTTTTTTTTTCTGGCTTTTTAGCAATACAAATACCGCAGCCTAAGCGACACAGGTGTGTTTGTTATAATTCCATAAGGTTTATTGCACACTGGAGGTAATTAATTGTCTGTAAAGGCAAAATGACTGGATCTCATTAATCAATTAAATTCTATTGCGTGACGCACGCCTTCGTAATAATAGATAACATAGATATCGCTTGTCAAACAAGCGCAAGTCGATCCCTCAATTTTCTGCCTACATTCAATGTGACTTTATTTTATCTCATACGTTTTTTTTAATAACGCAAAGTATCAAATGATGTGTCAAAAAAATATTTATTTGAGTTCATTATTTATTGAAGATTTACAATAACTTTTGTCCTGAAAAGTTCTAATTGATTTGCAACTCTACGTCTAAGTAATGATCTATACTAATATTATAAATGTGAAAATAACTCTGTCTGTCTGTGCCATTATTACGGCTAAACCGCTGCAGGGCCGATTGTTATGAAATTTCATAGGTAAAATAGTTTAAAGTCTTGGAACATAGGCTACTTTTAATTAAATCGTAAATTCTTACACAAACGGTTGATTTAATAAATCAATATTGGTGGACATTTCACACAGCGCCATCTAGCCCCAAACTGAGCAAAGCTTGTACAATGGGAACCAGATAACTGATAGAATACTTATATACGTTTTGTTTATTGTAAATATATACTTATATATTTAAGTTCATCACACAAATGTTTATTGTTTTCCCGGATGGGGTTCGAGCCCACAACCTACAGCGCAGAAGGCAGAGCTACTACCAACTGAGCTGTGAGGCCAGTTAATGAATCCACTCTGTCGCCCACATCTACGCGTTAGAATTTCAAAAATACCATAATAGTCAATATTTTTTTTATTTTTTTTTAGTCAATAATAGTCAGTATTATTCAATAATAGTCAATAATAGTCAATAATAGTCAATAATAGTCAATAATAGTCAATAATAGTCAATAATAGTTACCTAAAGGTGTTTACCTTCTGCTAGCAATTTACTGTGGTTATTTACGAGTATATCACGCTGACTGGATAATTAAATAACCCTGTAGGTAGGTGTACTGGATATAGGGTGTGTAATGACTTTGCGCTCACTCATTAATCAATTAAATGCTCCGTGACGCGGGTTCCGTGATTATAGAGCCGATAGGCGTAAAGACAATAGGGTGGAGCCACTGGGTGGGCCGTCGTTGTGTAAAATAAAGAGCCGATAATTTTTAGGGTTCCGTACCCAAAGGGTAAAAACGGGACCCTATTACTAAGACTTCGCTGTTCGTCTGTCTGTCCGTCTGCCCGTCTGTCTGTCACAAGGCTGTAAGTATCTCATGAACCGTGATAGCTAGACAGTTTTCAATTTTCACAGATGATGTATTTCACTTGCCGCTATAACAACAAATACTAAAAACAATAAAATAAATACAACAAACGTGTTTTTTTTTGCCGTTTTTTTTATACATAGATAATGGTACGGAAACCTTCGTGCGTGAGTCCATAAAGTGCCATTTTTTACAAAGACACATTCGGAATGTTCTTTTTTAGGTTTCCGTACCCAAAGGGTAAAAACGGGACCCTATTACTAAGTTGAAATTTTCACAGGTGATGTATTTTTATTGCCGCTTTAACAACAAATACTAAAAACAGAATTAAATAAATATGGCTCCCATATAACAAACGTGTTTTTTTATTGATAATGGTACGGAACCGCACTTGACCGGTTTTTTACAAGATTTTAGCAAAGTTGCCTTTTTAGTTCGGTTGTATGTTGGTTTATATGTGCGAGTCATGTCTTACAATTGAATTATAAATCAGTTTCCCCAAACAATTAAGCTGAAATTTAGCATAGGTAACTTTGGTGACAATACAATATTAATGGTCACAGAGAGTCTGATGATGGAGTCAGGAGCTGTTCAACGGACTCCTTAGTAAGTAGTTCGATTGAGTTTTTACTTTACATACCTGTAAGTTTCGATGACAATGTAATATTACGAGTATGTGACAGGTGACAGCAGGAAACTTTCATTAAAACTACTTTCGCCATAATAACACATATTACCTAACCAATATTTCAAACGGTGTCAGTCTTCCAACGACCTCAATTATTGTTGTAATACAGTCGAAACGTCGGTATAAACTATCCACACAGCCTAGACTCTTCATGCAAGGCGAACACTATCAGACAACACATATAGGCTACAGATCTTGTGTAAACCATCGACAAGGCGCGCTCCGCGACGAATTGTGGCATTGAACCGGCCAATCAGAATCAATTTTTTACCGCTCCCCCTGACCCGCACACCTCAAAATTTTGACAGAACTGTTTGTTTGAAGAAATGAAGCCATTAGGCGTCTATTGGGCTATGTGGTCGATGGTTTAAACAAAAGGTACGCGATAAATACCCGTTTGAAATACTAATTAATATTCGGAAATTCTTTTATAACCGACTTCAATTAAAAGGACGATGGTATTATAATGACTTTAACAATTTGTCGAAACTGTTTTTGTAAAATATTTGGTGGTTTTATTGGAAATGTTGGTTAGGTACATATTGTAAATAATATACTCGCAACAGGGTAGTTCGATTTCAGTTTAGTAAAGATATATAAAGACTCGAAAAACACGAAACACGGCAAAATAATCACGTTTGTTGTATGGGAGCCCCGCTTAAATATTTATTTTATTCTGTTTTTAGTAGTTTTTTTAAAGCGGCAACAGAAATACGTTATCTGTGAAAATTTCAACTGTCTAGCTATCACGGTTCATGAGATACAGCCCCAGAAAAACGGACAGACGGACAGCGGAGTCTAAGTAATAAGGCCTCTTTGGTTACGGAACCCTAAAAAAGATTTATAAATTGCTATTAATTGGTTTAAAAATTATAGCAAATCGAAACATACCATCTTAAGAAGAAAATATACCCTTTGTCGATAAATAAATCAAAACAAAAATTTAAAATTAAATTATTTTTCTTTATGGAACAAATAATTTGAAGCAAATAACCACTATTACGATATTAATGATGCTTTACGTCAAATTAGATCTAAATAACGATACGAAGCTTCAAACGCTTTTTTTGTTCGCGCTTTTCCTTTTGGTCACAAAACCCGGCCTTATTTAGAAGAAATATAATCCCACACAATATTGGAATACGCCAAATGTTATATATAGACGTGCCCCTGACTACCTGATCACCAGGAGATCTGAGGGAATGTCTGCCCTACCTAAGGATTACGTTCGTAAGCCGATTTATCATTTATTTCTGTTTACTCAAAGGAAATGAATCGTGATAAGTACAATACCTTATGAAAAAAATAAATCAGATCACGACTGTAAGTAACCTTCAAGTACGGTATTCCTCTCAGATCTTCAGGCGCTCAAATACTTGAAAATAACAAAATGAAATCAGAGGCTCGTCCAAACATTACAGGAGTTACTGCACTCCATTTTTTAGAGTTTGAAATCGAAACAGAGGTAAGGAATATACCACATAAAACTAACCTACGTACCATGTGAATGAAGTTGCACACGGCTTCACAGCCTATAGACTCTTCATGTAACGCGAACACTTACAAACAACACATTAGGCTTATACAGCTGATATATTTAAGACACCGAGCGGAATTCGCGACGCGCCCTGTAGTGGGCTGTGACATTGAACCAGCCAATCAGAATGCATTTTTTACTGCTCCTCCGACACTCACACCTAAACCTTAAGGTTTGATTGACGATACGTCCATCCATCTAAATACGTCCACTCCGGACGTATTCCAAAATCGTTTCGTAAATGTGCAAAACGTATGCCAATTAAATGGACGTCGTCCAGGTTTGGATTTCCGAAAGGATTGAAATTCATGCTTCCAATCCAAATGGACGTTATTCGCGGCCGACTGTCAATGTCAAAAACGTGAGCCATGCTATTTGGAAGCCGTTCGAACTGTCTGCGAATGGGCAAAACTGCGTCCATTTTTTGTAATTTTCTCTTCATCCATATTCTCTTACGTTTTTTCTGCCTTTTTATCGAAATACACACTGCTGTTGCCGCCATAAAAAAATGCATTGTAGGTTTTATTTGATCCGTAGTACGCGCACGAAAGCATGGAACGTTCGAAGTGATGACGGCGCGTACGTCCAAATGGAAAGATAATCAATGTGCTTTAATTTAAAGTAAGAAGTAGGTATTTAAAAAGTATTCCATTTAGAAGCATTCCAAACA
The DNA here is from genome assembly GCA_912999785.1 of Hydriomena furcata. Classification (NCBI taxonomy): domain Eukaryota; kingdom Metazoa; phylum Arthropoda; class Insecta; order Lepidoptera; family Geometridae; genus Hydriomena; species Hydriomena furcata. Next base: position 5,258,639 of record OU538838.1, read on the forward strand.
GACGTCAATGGGCACCTTTAGCGTCTATTGGGCTATGTCAATGGTTCAGCTTAATATATATATATATAAATTACGCATCATGTTGTTTGTCCGAGATGGACTCCTAAACTACTTAACCGATTTTAATCAAACTTTGCGCACCGTGTGCTGTTGGATCCAACATGAAAGGATCTCAATTTATAGTCGTAATAATATTTTATTGCAAATTATCTGTTTGTTATCTGATAGTCACAATTATCTGTTAGCTCTAAAAGATTCTAACAGATAACGATATCTGTTGACACAGCAACGCGTGGTCGGGTCTGCTAGTTTATCCTAATAATATTATAAATGCGAAAGCTTGTGATAAGGCTGCTATGTTTGTTCCCTAATCAAAAATAAACGGCAAAACGGATTAAGATGAAATTTGCTGTTGTATGTAGATAAAAAATCAGAATAATCAAAGGGGGAACTTATAATCCGCAAAACAACCCCTAAATAATAAAAAAATGCAGAAAGGATGATTTTGGTACAGATGGCGTTGGTGTGCAACAAATCTGACATCACAGACTAAAAACATTTGTCAGAACAACGTCTGTCAGGGGTCGGCTAGTATATATATATAGCAGTGGATTATTATTGGCATGATGTAGGCTGTGAATGAGATCAAGGATCGCAGTAATTGACTCCCAAGAACGTCGAGATTAGATTGTATCGGATAACATTTGCCAATTACAAGCTGATAAGATCAACACTGGTTTCTTGATTAACTAAACAGATTTGATTACTGGATGTAAAGCTTGAAAGAGATTAATGTATAGATTAATTAACGAAAAACGCTTTCTGAGATATTACGTACATTATCACTTCAAAGAGATTTTAATGATGAGGCTACAATATTGAGGTTTGGTGTCTTTATGACGAAAATAAAAAATATATAGGGTCGTGACTGTAATCTCCAAGTACGGTAGACAACCTCTCAGATCTCCAGGCGCTTAGATTCCTTGAAGATGTCTAGTGAGGATAGTCAGAGGCACGTCCAAATATTATATTTAGCACATGCCCACATTTTGCAATAGTTAGCATTCTATACGTGACAGGTTGCAAGACCATCGCCGCTTATAAGAATACTAATTGGTTTCCTCGATATGTTTTCCTTCACCGTTTTGAGCACGTGTATTTGATGACCATATAAATTTTTCGAACAAAAAAATCCATTGACAAGCAAAAACGAAACGTTTTTAAGTATTATATCAGTTATCTGGTTACAGGCTTAGTTTGGAGCTAGATGGCGCTGTGTGATAATGTCCACTAATATTTATTTATTTTATTTATTATTTTCACGACTTCGTGAACATAATAAAGAGTGAAAAAAACAATAAGTTTCAAAAACTAAAAATAAAACCTATTTCATGTTTGTTAGTCTATATTATTTTATTTCTAATAAAATATACTAATAATTATAAGTCCAATACAAAAATTAATTCCCAATTGTTCACCCTTTTAGAACTATTTTTACCTCAAATTAACAGGAAGTATATCTTCTCAACCAAAAAAATATTTTTCTAAATCGGTTAATATAAGATTTCTGAGGTAACAAACATTGAAAACATCCTCCTTTATTTGAAGTCGGTAAAAAAATAGGCTCACATCTGTAATCTCCAAACATGATAAACTTTGATCGTAGCTCAGATCCTTGAAGTTTAAGAGGGGTAGTCAGAGGCATTGCAAGCCTATCGTCGTATTTAAGATGTCTTACCTAACCAAAGCCTCTTAGCGATGTGTGGTGGGAATATTAGATGGAGAAGACTGACGTTCTTCTCTCTCTCTTTATCAACAGCCTTGCTGGCTTCTTCTATCGAGTTCTTTAGTTTGTCCATGCGTCTCCTCAGTCCATCCTGTTAAGAAAATAACCTTATTAACCTTTTAACTATCTATACTTATATTATAAATAATTAAGATTTGATTGTTTTTTTGCATCGAATAGGCTCCGAAACTACTGGACCGATTTGAAAAATTCTTTTAACATTAGATTCCTACATTATTCCTGATGAACATAGGCTATAGAATATTTTCAGAAACGTTAGGGATCCGTACGAAAACTTCGATAATGTAACCCAAGGTGTAAAAAAAAATCCTTATATTGCGTTGGCTGCAGAAATAGTTGACAATAGAGCAAAGTGATGTACTACAGTTTTATAGACAGATCAATATCTACAAAAAAATCTGTAATAACATTTGTCTAACTAATAGGGATCCCTATTAAAACTTCGATAATGTAACCCAAGGTGTAAAAAAAATTGCCATAAAATCATTATTACACCCGTGCGACGCCGGGGCGGACTGCTTGTATATAATATAATTACGTTTAAAAAAGAAAATCGATAAAAATGTTTCGATCAATATTACTTAATGTCTTAATGTCAAGAGATTTTTTTTAAGTTATAACTATTAGTCCCATAAAAATACAATATAAATGGGACCTACTTTGAACTATTCTCTACAGTACACAATAAATAAAACATCATTCAAATTAGATAACCAGGTAAAAAAATGTAGGACGCATTAGCTAGCACAGAGTAATGACTTGTGCTACTGCACGTCAAGGAAGACTATTCATTGATGATGATAATGTATAGGTAGGCCGACCCCACTAAAGTGGGATAAAGGAAGAATTTTTTTTTCCTATTGTATTCTGTGATGAGATGAACTAAACAATTAGGTACCTGAGCTCTAGCCTGTTCGCCGACAAGAATCACATCTCTCGTCGCATCATGAAGCGGTATGTCGGAGATGAAAAGACCCCTGCCTGTCAGACCTTCCAATCCGTCCAGGAATGGTGACCCCACGAAGAGAAGAGAGTCCGATTCCGGGCAGTGCACCATTTGACCCTTGAGCTCTAGACCCTGAGAGGAAAAGAATATAATGAAATCCTAATGCAATTAATACGAGTCAATCCGAATGTTAGAATTAAAACTATCGTGGCTGGTTATCATTTTAATTAGAAATACGGCTAACTACCACGTTTTTAGGGTTCCGTAACTAAAGGGTAAAAACGGGACCCTATTACTATGACTTCGCTGTCCGTCTGTCTGTCCGTCTGTCTGTCCGTATGTCTGTCCGTCTGTCTGTCCGTCTGTCTGTCCGTCTGTCTGTCCGTCTGTCTGTCCGTCTGTCTGTCCGTCTGTCTGTCCGTCTGTCTGTCCGTCTGTCTGTCTGTCACAGGGCTGTATCTCATGAACCATGATAGCTAGACAGTTGAAATTTTCACAGATTATGTATTTCTATTGCTGTTCCAACAACAAATACTAAAAACAGAATAAAATAAATATTTAAGGGGGGCTCCCATACAACAAACGTGATTTTCGCATTCTAGCGCCATCTAGTTTCATTTGATGTTACTACGTTATTATAGGTACTTTTCGCGGTCTCATGCGACCGCTCGGAGTTTGAGAGGTAAGATGAAAGAGGTTTGCAATTCCGCTGGCAGGTGGCGCTATTTTACCACTATCGGTAAAGTAAGTCGGTAAATAGGTGGTACTTCACATGATCGACTAAAAAGTTTGAAATTGAATTATTGAATTCATGTAGTTAGGTAAATAGGTACCTAGGTAGATATTATTAATTTCAAACTAATTTCGAGTTCGATCTCGATCTTCGACTTGCAACCTGTCACGTGTGGAATGCTAACTAGGTACGTAGTTAGGTAAATAGGTAGGTTACGAGATATTATGAATTATTTTTTATGTTTTTAGGGTTCCGTGCCTAAAGGGTAAAAAACGGGACTACTAAGACACCGCTGTCCGTCTGTCTGTCACCAAGCTTTATCTCGTGAACCGTGATAACTAGACAGTTGAAATTTTCACAGATGATGTATTTCTCTAAAAACAGCATAAAATAAATATTTAAGTGGGACTCCCGTACAACAAACGTGATTTTTTTGCCGTTTTGATAATAGTACGGAACCCTTCGTGCGCGAGTCCGACTCGCACTTGGCCGGTTTTTTAAATATACCTAGTGTAGAAACATCACCAGAATTACCCTGTCCTTGGTATCAAAAACTACTACCATGATACCACACGACACTCATACCCGGGATAAATATTTGGGGGCACGGCAGTGCCCCCGCCAAGTCGAGCGCGAAGCAAACAAACACTGCCGTACCATCCTTTACAGGAACCATTTCGCCGCATTTTCAGGTCCCTATTTGAGAACCTCTGGATAATACCAGAACGCAGAAATTTTCGTCATCCAGTAAGCTATAATCACATACTTAAAATCCAAAATTTCAAGTCTGTAGGTCATTTAGTTTCGAAGTTAAGCGAAAGCAAAGTTTCGCATTTTAGACACTCACTCACTCATGATCATCAGAATAGAACTAGTACTTCCCATAAACTCAGAGAGCTGAAATTTGGTACAGAGTTAGGGTTTAATTGCCACATTAAGGGAAAACTATAAAAACCGGCCAAGTGCGAGTCGGACCATTATCTATAAAAACGGCAAAAAAATCACGTTTGTTGTATGGGAGCCCCCCTTAAATATTTATTTTATTCTGTTTTTAGTATTTGTTGTTATAGCAGCAACCGAAATACATAATCACGGTTCATGAGATACAGCCCTGTGACAGACAGACGGACGGACGGACGGACGGACAGACATACAAACAGACGGACAGCGAAGTCTTAGTAATAGGGTTCCGATTTTACTCTTTGGGTACGGAACCCTAAAAACTAGGATAATCGAAGATCTGGAGTACCTGGTGACCCTGATTAGAAAACACAAGAGCTTAACCAAACTATTAGAGATCGACATACCGCCTTTACAAAAAATATTCAACTTGATGGGCCGCTTCATTTGATGTCAAAAGTCGAAGGTCTGAAGTATCTGATGAAGAACCCTCAGCTGGTCTCAGCTGTATTAGAGATATGGTAATGCCCCCTTCTACTATTGGTACATAAAAATATCGACTCTCATTGCAAAAAACTGTGTCAAATAAGAAAATCTAATAAAATAAATCAATAAGCCCACGTTTCTACAAAAAAAATGAAATCCCACCAAAAACATTCTGTAAAAAACTAGCCAAGTCTCGATGGAGGTGCTTGTTTATCTCTAAAAAGTAATGAAATCTAGACGACTACGACGACTACGACTTTGTCTAGATTTCATTACTTTTTAGAGATAAACAAGCACCTCCATCGAGACTTGGCTAGTTTTTTACAGAATGTTTTTGGTGGGATATACAATACAGATCATGCAATTAATTATTATTTCCCCCAGGGTCCGAATCCGTAACTTTTGCGTCTCAGTCGGGTGTTCGCTCACTACCCCGGGATAGTCATTGGCCTAAGTAAATATTGGTAATGAATATTCATATCGACTCTCCATTTTAATTATACTTAACACATTAACGGCCCATAAACGCACGCACATTTTAACATGCAAATATTTAAAAAATAAATAGGATCACGACTGTAATCCCCATGTACTGTAGACATTCTCTCAGATCTCCAGACGCTTAGATACTTTGAAGAAGTCTAGTGGGGGTACGTCCAAACATTATATTTGGCACATGCCCGCCTTTTGCAGTAGTTAGCATTCCATACGTGACAGGTTGCAAACCCATCGCCGCTTATAAGAATACTAACTGGTTTTTTCACGATGTTTTCCTTCACCGTTTTGAGCTCGTGTTTTTGGTGCGCATATAATTTTTTCGAACAGAACCACAACCTTCAGATTGAAAGTCGAGGTACCTCCCACTCGCAAACACGGCTTTTTGAAAATATTTAGGTAATATTATTTTATTTTATCAAATACTAGTGTAAACCCTTGCGACTTCGTCCACGTGAAGCTATTTTCAATATACTCTAACCAACGCTTCACACTCTAGGGGAATGAGTTGCGGAAATTTCGGGAATATCTTCCCTAGTGCACCTGTACACACCAATTAAATAATAAATAAATATTGGTGGACATTTTACACAACGCCATCTAGCCCCAAACTAAGCAAAGCTTGTACTATGGGAACCAGATAACTGATAGAATACTTATATATACGTTTTTTTTTGTTGTAAATACATACTTATTAAAAACGAAACTAGTGTTTTTGAAGAGCCAACTTTGGAAAATAAATCTATCGAGAAAAGTTTCACCAATCGTGTTTCTTTTCTGTCTGTATTTATCTAGATTATATCCATAAGTTATCTTTGTTATAAAAAACAAAACTGTATGTTTTGCGGTTATTGAGAAAAAACGATTCTGCATTCATCAAAAACATTTATTACTCGTACATCACAAAAAGAACAACTGGTTCACTCACAAAATATGGTAACTCAACTGTCCATCCACATTCACATTCAGTCGTAATCTTTGAATAAACATTTTCCAGGCCATCTCAATTCCTTCTTCAAACATAGTTAGGGGGCCAAACAGACCGCTGTGTACATTGCCAAACAAATCTAACTTAACGAGCCCATCCGATAGGGGTTTTTTACTCCAATTGTCTGTATCTGTTGTGGACAATTTAAGGTTTGAAAGATATAATCATTCATTCACTCATTCATTGTATCAATGTACTCATTTATTTAACTTACTAGCCGACCCGTGACAGACGTCCTGTCAAATTTCAATAATCGAATAGAAAAGATTTAATGTTTTTAGTCTGTGATGTCAGATTTATTGCACATCAGCGCCATCTATACCAAAATCATCAATTTGCGTTTTTTATCATTTTGGGGATGTTTTTCATATTTCAAAGTAGTTTATGTTTTATTCTGGCATTATATCTACATCTACAGCAAATTTCAACATATTTCGTTTTGTCGTTTAGGCCTGATTGAGGAACAAACATACATACAAACTCACAAACTTTCACCTTCATAATATTTTAAGGATTAAATAAAATCCTTCCTGTTAGTTGGTGAGTATGACTTTTATGATAAAACGATAATAAGTTTTTCAGTGGAAGCATAAAAAATCACGAAATAAAACCTTGTTTGCAATAACACTAATCGATTACATAGAAGTATGACTACTTACAATGATTATTCAATCATAGAATAACTCTGTTATAAGTCTAAATATAGCTCAAATTATGTGCCTTCACACGGCAGAGCATGCGGAAAAGAGGATCAAATTTTCTACCGCCTGACCGCACGGCAATCTGCGCATAAAACCGGTCCATGTGTAATTCGCCTACGTAGTAAAATTTTATCTCCACAAATACGTTTATTATAACAAAACCCAACCTTATTTATAGGGTTGCTCCTAAACTCAATATTGTTTTGCTGTAATAAGATATTGGTCAACAAAATTGTTTGTATTGGTCAGGACGAACGTTGAATGTTTTAGTGGTTTTTAGGGTTCCGTACCTAAAGGGTAAAAACGGGAACATATTACTAAGACTCCGCTGTCCGTTTGTCTGTCTGCCACAAGGTGGTCGAGAGCATGGCTCTAGTTTTTTGCCTTAGGTTAAGCAGGTCGTCTGAAAGAAATCGTTTAATCGGTAAGACCGCCTATTGTAACATACATATTTGTAATTGCTTACATTGTGTTATAATAAAGAACATTTCATTTCAAGGCTGTATCTCATGAACCGTGACAGCTAGACAGTAAAAATTTTCACAGATGATGTATTTATGTTGCCACTATAACAACAAATACTAAAAACAGAATTAAATAAATATTTAATAATATTCTCATAAAACAAATATGATTTTTTTGCCGTTTTTTGTAGATAATGATGCGGAACCCTTCGTGCGCGAGTCTGAATCGCACTTCGGCCAAGTGCCAAGTTTTCATTGATGATTACGATGGGTCTTGTGATTGGGGGTAGGTATATTTATCCAACTGTATATTAGATACTATATACCGCGGAAGTTCAAGGGAAAAGAACTACCTGAATATACACCATTTATTTTCGTCGGTTCTAGTTTTCGAGTTATGAATTTCTTTTGACACTTATTGTATTACGACGATGGGCTTGCAACCTGTCGCGTATGGAATGCTAACTATTGCAAAATGTGGGCATGAGCCAAATATAGTGTGTGGGCGTTCTTCTAACTACCCTTTCTAGACATCAAGGATCTGCGCCTGGAGATCTGAGAGGGTGTCTACCATACTTGGGGATTACAGTCGTGATCCTATTTTTTTTAATTTATTAGTGTCAATTTCGACGTTTCGACGATACGATGACGACACGATAGCGATTTGTGCTCAGACAACTGTTTACCAGTCTTCCATGTTGCTTCTTAGAATAAACTCGAGCGAAAATAGTGCGCTTGGAATATTTTATTCAGAAGTTTTCGCGTAGGAGCGTGAAGGCGTTGTTTGTAGAGTGGGTTGACCTGGAAACTTTATCTGAGGCCATACCACAAGGTCCTAAAGTAATATCAAAACAATATAACTCGGGGTGCGAAAGTGGCAACGCTATACGAGCTCGTATTGCGTTTTTACTCTCATAAGTAATATTATTTTGATAATACTTGTTAGCTTATGGTACGGCCCCTGTGCCAGTTTATAGTGATATAAGCCTGGCATTGTACGGGCGTATGAATAATTTTATGGCTATTTTTTTACACCTTTGGTTACATTATTGAAGTTTTAGTAAGGATCCCTATTTTTTTTTAGTAATAAATAAAGCCTAAGTTACTCTAGGATAATGTAGCATTCTTATGATGAAAGAATTTTTGAAATCGGTTGTAATATTTTAATAATACATTAATAATGGACAAAAAAATGTGCATCTTAGATATTGTTATTAGACTTTTAAAAGCCTATAACAATTTTGCAGACAAATAACTAGGACAAGTTGGAAACTAGCCGAAGTTAAAAAACTGGAAAACTTCTTCAAATTGTAGTTTTATCATCTTATAGTTCAGCATCGTTATTTTAAGCGAGAAGCGAAGCGAAGTAGCACTTTGTAAACTTTATCAAACATTTGTTCTATAATAAAGCTGCAATTTCACTAGGGAACATTATCCTGTGCGACATCGACCACACAAACTATCGTGATTAGTAGACATAACTATAGGTTTTGCCACGGGTCTTTATCACGTAATTACCATTAATTTACTTTCCCGACGTTTCGACTATGTTACAATAGCCATGGTCGCGGGCAGACTGGAGTACTCGGAGCTACCGTCGAGTGCGGAGGCAGTTTAAGAAACTACCCTCACTTGGTCTTCAGAAATATAAATGTCCATGTTCATATGACGACACACCACACTGACTTTATCCACGCACTGAGATGGTAGCTCCGAGTACTCCAGTCTGCCCGCGACCATGGCTGTTGTAACACAGTCGAAACGTCGGGAAAGTAAATTAAAGGTAATTACGTGATAAAGACCCGTGTCAAAATCTATAGTTATATCGACCACACAGCCTATTTACTCCTCTTGCAAGGCCAACGCTTTCTCGTAACACTTAGGCTTATACTGCTGATATAAGACACCGAGCGCGATTCACGACACGCCCCGCGGCGAGCTGTACCGTTGAATCAGACCGCTCTCCACGACCCGCACATCTCAACGATTTGACAGAATTGTTTGTTTGAAAAATGAAGCCATTAGTCGTCTTATTGGGCTATGTCGTTGATGTTGCCCGACATTGCTGACAGACATTGCGACATTTACGAGTCGCGGCACACGCTGCTATATTCGTGTCAGGCGCCGTTGTTGGGCCCGATTATGTCTCTACGACATATCCCCTAGCTAATACGTCTTAAAAATTTCAATCCTTCAGGCCTTCACGGCAGTTATTGTATTTTGACATATTTTGTCAAGAGTCTAAGCTCGATTAAGAGAACTTACGGATTACTTTCAGTTGGCCATACTTGTTCTCAAGCTAGCTTGAAAGCTTAAAAGTTAATCTTAATTAACTTTTGCTAACAACGTTCTGCTGTGTAGATGTGCTAAATTATTCTGACGTTATAATTAGGCCAAAGTATATTCTATGGATTAAAAACGTATTTAAACTCGCTTTCTACGTCAGCAATGAAGGAAAAACTTAAGTTAAGTCCTACTACTTATAATCTTAATACCAAAGCCCCATGTTCTTAGTTGTAACCTATACTCTACCTTGACTCAATCTCTTTCGAGGCCTCTCGAACTTTCCCTCGAAAAGTACCATAAGTTTGATATCATAAATCGATATTGTGGAGGTTCCTCAATTTAGAGAACCTCCGATCTCACCTAAAAACTCAGATAGAGATTTTCATCAAACAAACCGTCACAGCATTGTGTCATTCGAGAAATGTCAAGGTACATCTCGAGGTACCTTGAGCTGACAGTTCTGTTGACTGAGGAATCATTGACTAGAGGCAAACTCGAGGTAATTTTATCAACTAAAGCTACCAAAACACGGTTTCGAGGTCGAGTCCAGGTGGAAATATTTCGAGGTGACAACTAAGAATATGAAGATAAGTTTTGGTGCAATGTTCACTCTCGAATCAGTTGTACAATAAACTGCAGTTTGTTCAGAATTATACAAATTGCACATACTTGGACAGTTACAAGCGATTAAGACGAGTAATAAATGTTTTTGATGAATGCAGAATAGTTTTTTCTCAATAACCGCAAAACATACAGTTTTGTTTTTTATGACAAAGATAACTTAAGGATATAACCTAGATAAATTATAGACAGAAACACGATTAGTGATTTTTTTTTTGATAGATTTATTTTCCAAAATTCGCTTTTCAAAAACACTATTTTCGATTTTTAATAATTTTTATATAATTCGTTAGATAATCATACTAGCTAAGTAAATTATAGACAGTTTCTTTTTAAGTTTGATGGTTTTCATGATAATGCGGTTTTATCACTTTTTCCGTCTTATCCGGGTAGGCTCAGCCCATACAAAAACACTAAACATTTCACATATCACCTTAATGTCTGGTGATAGAATGGAATGAGCGTGTGAAAACATTCCATCATGGTTTCGGCAATTACTTTTGGGCTGTTAATCAATTGCTTTATTTCACACCATTCATTTATATTGGTTTCACAAATATTTATATGTTTTAATAATAAATCTAGCCCGGAAAATCCAAAACTTTCTTCGTTTTATTCAAAAATTTTGTGTGATGAACATAGAGATTTTTGTTCTGTCTGGGTTCTGTATTGTGTATGTATTAACAAAAAAGTATTCTATAAGAAATGTGGTTCCCATAGTACAAGCTTTGTTTAGTTTTGGGTTAGATGGCGCTGTGGGCTCCACCAATTTAATTTTATTTTTAAAATCACTATCTGCTCGCTTCGGCTTCGCACGGGTGGTACGTGGATCAAAAATAGCCTACGTGTTATTTTGATGTATAAGATATATTACTGTAAAGTTTCATCTAAATCCGTTCAGTAGTTTTTAGGGTTCCGTACCCAAAGGGTAAAAACGGAACCCTATTACTAAGACTTCACTGTCCGTCTGTCTGTCCGTCTGTCTGTCTGTCTGTCACAGGGCTGTATCTCATGAACCGTGATAGCTAGACAGTTGAAATTTTCACAGATTGTGTATTTCTGTGGCTGCTCTAACAACAAATACTAAAAACAGAATAAAATAAATATTTAAGGGGGCTCCCATACAACAAACATGATTTTTTTGCCGTTTTTATAGATAATGGTACGGAACCCTTCGTGCGCGAGTCCGACTCGCACTTGGCCGGGTTTTTATTTTTTTCTAAAACTTAAAACTTCTTTCCCTAAAACTATAGGTACGTTTGTTCACAGTATATCCAGTCACAAAACATTCCAGATCTAAACTCCATTTTAATATTCAATATTCATAAAAGGTATTTCTCCATATCTCGATCCTGTCATGTGTGAAGGTACTACGATGCTGTATTGAATAACTGTGCGTTGCAGTGGAAAATTGCGTTGCTCAGCATACATCGGCCAGTGAACCCTCGCTTTATGAAGTTCTGAATAATTGCAGTTTTCTAAGATGCTAAACGAGCTTTATATTGCTCCAGTCATGGAATAAAGCGACATTTTAAAATCACGAGAAAAAAATACTTATAATCCTACTTAATCCTAATAATATTATAAATGCGAAAGTTTCTGATAAGGCTGCTATGTTTGTTTTCTAATCAAAAATCAACGACAAAACGGATTAAGATGAAATTTGCTGTAGTATGTAGATAAAAAATCAGAATAAAAAAAAGAGGAAACTTATAATCAGAAAAACAACCCCTTAATTAAGATAAAAAAACGCAAAAAGGATGATTTTGGTATAGATGGCGCTGCAAAAAATTAGATATACATTGAGTTGTCATAGCAACGCATTCTACCAAAAAGGTTGAATCCTACCAAGGTTGATAACGAAAATTCATTTTGTCAAAAAAAATTTACATCAATTTACCTAATGATTAACCGCATTCTACAAAAATTCGTAGAAAAAATTATTTTTCGTAATATCCGTATAATCCGTAATTTATTTTATCAGTACAAGGTTTATAGGGAAAATTTGTAGTTTCCTAAAAGTGTTTTTTTCTATGCGACTATTGAGTTTTGGGCAGAACAATGTCTGTCACGGGTAGTATCATAAATGCGAAAGTTTGTGAGTGGTTGTGTGTTTGTTACTCTTTCACGCAAAAACCAACTTTACAGTAATTTAGCTTACTAGCGACCCGCCCCCGGCTTCGCACGGGTTTAATACATATAAACCTTCCTCCTGAATCACTCTATCTATTAAAAAAAATCGCATCAAAATCCGTTGTGTAGTTTTAAAGATATAAGCAAACAAACATACATACATACAAACGCGGGAAGCGGAAAGCGACTTTGCTTTATACTATGTAGTGATACATCAGAATAACACATAGGCAAAATGTACAAGCTACCATGCGGACGATGCCGCTGGCGGAAGCTAGTAATATTATAAATGCGTAAGTTTGTACTATCTTTTGGTTTTAATCACACCGTTAAACCGACAGGTACTTCGTGGCTTGGAATAACATATTGGCTACTTTACATCCGGGTACCAGGTAAACGAAACCGTGGGTAGAATTATAAATTCAAAAGTTTGCGAGGGCGTTTATTATTCAATCACATCATAACAGTTAATCGGATTTGGATTAAACTTGGTATAATTATGGAACGTGATTTGGGATAAGATAAGATGAATTTATCATGCGGGAGAAGTTGCGAATCGTAGTTACGAAACGAGGTTGCATTTATTTTATATCAGTACTACCCGTGACAGACGTTGTCCTGTCAAATTTCAATAATCAAAGAGAAAAGACTGAATGTTTTTAGTCTGTGATGTTAGATTTGTTGCACACCAGCGCCATCTATAGCAAAATCATCCCTTTTGAGTTTTTTATTATTTTGGAGATGTTTTTCATATTTTAAAGTAGTTATGTTTTATTCGGACATTATATCTACATCTACAGAAAATTTCAACTTAATCCGTTTTGTCGTTTAGGCCTGATTGAGGCACAAACATACATACAAACTCACAAACTTTCGCATTTATAATATTATTAGGATAGGATTAGGAAGTACTGACATAAAATAAATGAAACATAGTTTCTGTTGTTTGTTTTATAGAAGAACTAGCGACCCGCCCCGACTTCACACGGGTTTAATACATATAAACCTTCCTCCTGAATCACTCTATCTATTAAAAAAAACCGGATCAAAATCCGTTGTGTAGTTTTAAAGATATAAGCAAACATACATACAGACATACAGACGCGGGAAGCGGAAAGCGACTTTGCTTTATACTATGTAGTAAAGTGCTATATTAGCCTTTTAACTTTTAGCATCAGTTAGATTTAAAACTGGCCAAGTGCGTGTCGAGCCACGCGCAATGTAAAAACGTAATCCCCTATAATCAATTTTATAATGACTGTAGTGTATACGAAACAATAAAGTTATCAACGTGTGCGTTAGCGAGTGAATACGAAGACAGCCGAACGATCACCGGGGCACTCAAGCCGAGGCCGGCACGCGAAGCGGTCACGTCTGATGGATATATATCATTCGAGATGTTTTATTTGATACCCAAGCAACCTGTACAATGACTATTCATAAAATTCGATAAAGATCGAAGCTTTACCTACTTTCTGGATAAAAAAATTATGTACATACATTATAATGCATATTAATCCATACCTATATGCTTATGCAATGTTAGGTCACATTCATCTAAATACATAAATAAAAAGAGTACTTAACTCAAAAAAATCTGTACGCCCATTTTTATGTGTCACGTGGAGCTACACACACGATTTCGACCAACCCGCCATCGTGAGATAAAACAACTATATCTCGTAATAACTTTTTGGCAATCCAAGTTTCGGTTTCAAATCTTACCTGCCCTAATCCGCCTATCTAATTAGGCCGTTGGCTTATCGAACTTCAGTTCCGATCGAACGAACAAATTAGCGAGGAAGCCTGATAGTCCTATCAATAGTATCACAATCTTGTTTATACCAATTGTCCTAACCCTCGTATTCAAGAACGACACTATGAGAACACGCACCCACACGAAATCTTTTTTCATAAAAATCGCTCCCATACAACAAACGTGTTTTTTTTGCCGTTTATTTATACATAATGGTACGGAACCCTTCGTGCGCGAGTCCGACTCGCACTTGGCCGATTTTACAATGTAGCCCCCCAGGTACAAAGAAAACTGATATTTATACACACAGGGAAACCTTGTCTTAGGCCTAGGGCTCATTAAAACCTAAATAATGTTACTTAGTAACTTCATGCTTTTCATAAAGCTATGCTATCTTATTTAGATTTAGACGAGTAAAAAATGTTTTTGATGAATGCAGAATCGTTTTTTCTCAATAACCGCAAAACATACAGTTTTGTTTTTTTATGACAAAGATAACTTAAGGGGCTCCCAGTCGCTGATTGCTCTTTTTCGAAACGAAAAAAGAAATACTTCTGAACAAGCCACATCTCCTATTTTTATAAGTATACTACTTCAGGTTCCTACCTAGATTTCTATTAAGCTGAAAACATAATAGCAGAAACTTTTCACGATAAAGATATTATTTCAAAATGATACGTTTTAGAATTTATGATCGAAATATTTTATGTACCTACTATTAAAATCAACTTGTGATTTATTGTTAAAGATAGGTAATAGATCTAGATTTCTATTAGAATAGATTTTTGATAAGTAATTATACATAATTTATATCATTAATTTATTCGAAAAGCTTTAGTGCTTAAACACGTTGACTCGCGGGTTAACTGATGCTAAAAGTTAAGGCGGACCACGCGCCGACGTGTGTTTGTCGTCATTGCAGCGGTCGGTAGGATTATTTATCGAAGTGATTAAAGATGGGTACATCTTTATTCACATATACTATACATTATAAAATAGGAGATGACATTTATTTTTTCGTTTCAAACAAAAACAATCGTCGACTGGGAGCGCCTTAAGGATATAATCTATTAAATTACAGACAGAAACACGATTGGTGAAACTTTTCTCGATAGATTTATTTTCTAAAGTTGGCTCTTCGAAAACACTAGTTTCGTTTTTAATTAAAACTATGAATAGCTAAACAGTTCATTTTTATATAATTCGTTAGAATAAGCATACTAGCTAAATAAATTGCAGACAGTTTCTTTTTAAATTTGATGATTTTCAAGATAATGCAGTTTTATCACTTTTTCCGTCTGATCCGGGTAGACTCAGCCCATACAAAAAGTCAAAAATTTCACTTACCACCTAAGCTTGTCACATTGATAATCATAGTTTTAACAAAATAGCTTCAATGATTTGGAGGAGCACCCAAAGGTAGGTACTTCCCCTAAGTATTCACAGTTTTTGCGTCGTCTTGTGACACAGTTCCGTCCTTTTGTTAAACCAGACTAGCTTTCTCGGGAGAAAGAATAATGTAAAATAGAAAGTTCTATTTTCGGAAGAGATTTGTCAGATCTTGAGATTATTTTCAAGAGAGTTTTAGTCAGTTATCTAGACAGAACCATCTGTGACACAATCAAACTTATATTTTAAAGAAGGAGTACGAATTTTGTGAGTTTATTCAGTTTATTGAGATAATATTTGTCGATTGTAAACCATTATTTTAGTACTTACTAGCTGACCCGTGCCCGCTTCGCTGTGCGTAATACATTTCTAATAACATCGTGGACTTTTTTGTAGACGTTTTTAAGGTGTACAATACTGTAGTACATTATTTTGATATATCTCGTGGGGTTCAGCCAGCATTTGCAATGTAAGCACAAAAAAATGTGTTTATTTACGACATCACATTAGAAACCTCTAAAATTATCAGTGTTTCTCTATTATGCATGTATTATACATATAAACCTTCCTCCTGAATCACTCTATCTATTAAAAAAAACCGCATCAAAATCCGTTGTGTAGTTTTAAAGATATAAGCAAACATACATACGCGGGAAGCGGAAAGCGACTTTGCTTTATACTATGTAATGATGATACTGGGAAGAACTGATCCTGCTCCTGACATACAGGTTGCCCTAGTTTAGGGGTCAGCCCTCTATCTGCTTTTTTCAATATTTTTTTATTATTATTATTATTACTTCAACATTTGAAGAGTACAATTCGGGTAGACACAGGCTAATTTTTTATCCGAGTACCAACGAGCAAAACCGCGTAAATAAGCTAGTTGTTATATAAAATTGGTTCTTTTTACATACCTCTAGTTAGTTCCTTAGTTAGATTACCTAGAATTGGTTCACAATAAACTTAAAAATGTTTTTATAGTTATCTATGTGTTTTTAATCTTAGATTGACCAATCACAGCGCTTAAAATGTTTAGGTCATCTATCTCGAGAGCACTGTGGTTGGACAATATAAAGTCCGCTCCGCATAGCTCAGCATCAGTGGATTTCCACTCTTACCCTGGTACACATTTATTCCAATCTATTTCAATAAATAAAACTGTTTGTCTCCTTAATCAAAACATATCTGCGCGTTTCACGGCTCACCGCGAAATAATACAAATTCTGCGCGTTTCAGTTCCTATAGCTGTCGTATACGAACTCATATTTCGAGATTAAAATCTTATCTCCCCCCTTCGTAGGAGTTTGGAGAAGTATTAGCGGAAGTGTCATCGACTGCCAACTTTATCGCCCGCAATTTGAATACAATTTTATGTAACGCTGTAGGCGCTTCTCGTTAATTTCAATTCGCATAAGTCAATTGAGCAAAATACTGTACCCGAGGATTAGCAAGTTGAAGTGACAAGACGTTAACTTTGGGCAGAAAGCGTCGACAACATACCCCAAATATACACCTCATGTAAGGCGAACACTGTCTCACAAGACATTAGGCTAAAGGTGTGTTCAAATACAGCGCGCAAGGTGCGGGGCAAATACGCGCGGCATACTCAGGTCATAAGTTTGCCGCGTGCCGCGTGACATGACGACTAAATGTTTTAAATCTGTGATGTCAGATTTTGTGCACAAAATCATCCTTTTTGCGTTTTTTTATCATTTAAGGGTTGTTTTTCGGATTATAAGTTCCCCCTTTATTTATTCTGATTTTTTATCTGATACAGAAAAATTTCATCTTAATCCGTTTTGTCGTTTATTTTTGATTAGGGAACAAACATAGCAGCCTTATTACAAACTTTCGCATGTAATTATCTAATCGTCTCAACAACAAGTTCAACCATAACCTTTGATGTTACCAATATTTTCATTGCTATTGAGTAGAAAAAAAAACACAATTCTTTATAAAGTAACCGTTTGATAAGTATCTTTACATAAGAAATTACCTCGGGTACAAAAAAGTCAGTCAAAGAAATTAAATTTCTCATTGGAACAGGAATCCAAACAATAAATTTTCTTTGACATTTTCCTGTTTTGTTAACATTGTCTTTTTTATTTTACGAGCATTTTTTAGGATCTACTTTTGTTGATACTTAAGTTACTATTTGTTTAGGTAATGAGAAACAATTGACTGCCATCGAAGCTTAAAGTTTTTTTTTTGTATTTATTAAAGTAGATCATGAGTTAATTTCGTATATTGTGTGTACAATTAAGTGTAAACAAAACATCTGTTCAAACCAAATTACACCAAAAAAAATCATAAAAATCGGTCAAGCCGTTTCGGAGGAATCTGGTTACAAAGACTGTGACACGAGAATTTTATGTATCTTCTTTATATAGAGATTACGAGTCACGTTGTTTATCCGCAATGGACTCCTAAACTACTAAACCGATTTTAAACAAACTTTGCACACCGTGTGCAGTTTGATCCAATTTGAAAGATAGGATAGCTTACATCTCAATTTATATTCGCAATATTATATTATTGCAAATTATTTGTTTGTTATTTGTCAGTCACTATTATACAATTACAATTATCTGTTAGCTCCAAAAGATTTTAACAGATGGCGATATCTGTTGACACAGCAACGCTTGGCCGGGTCTGCTAGTAAGATATACGAGTAACTAGCCGACCCGTGACAGACGTAATCCTGTCAAATTTCAATAATCGAATAGAAAAGACTCACCCTCGTATTCAAGAACGACACTATGAGAACACGCACCCACAGTGGACGAAATCTTTTTTCATAAAAATCACTTTATGTGTGGTGCGACACTGCATAGTGTGACTAGAGGCACATTGTCGTTTGCCTCTAGCCAAAGTTGAGCTCTAAAGGCACACGGTAGCGTGCGCCATAGTGCCGCTCAAGACATAAAGTGATGTTTATGAAAAAAGATTTCGTCCACTGTGGGTGCGTTTTCTCATAGTGTCGTTCTTGAATACGAGGGTGAATGTTTTAGTCTATGATGTCAGATTCGTTGCACACCAGCGCCATCTATACCAAAATCATCCCATTTGCGTTTTTTTTTATCTTTTTGGGGATGTTTTTCACATTTTAATGTAGTCTATGTTCTATTCATATTCACACATTATATAATCTACATCTACAGCAAATTTCATCTTAATCCGTAGTGTCGTTATAATATTATTAGGATAGTTGAGTCCTTGGTTACAAGTTATTCGGTATGTATAACAATAACAATATAAGAGGATGTCGACCTACATTTCAATTTCGAAACTACAGATTGCGTGTTCAGCCCCTCAAACAATCTCGACCAAATTGAGGGCGCCAAAAATATTTGCGTACACCATCCACAAACCTCTAGGCAAATAATTCCTGTGTCCGCCGTTGTAATATTGTTACGGCATCGTAAGTGGTTAAAGTGGTTCACTTCAAAGACTCCTCAAATAAGTGTTTGGAGCGAACATTCTACAAAGGGAATGATACTAGTTTGTGAGATTCAGATACGCGTGTTTGGAAGTTTACTAGATATAATCAGATGTGCTCAGTGAATTTGGAATGTGTGGGAACTTACTAATCTATACTGATATTAAAAATGCGAAAGTAACTCTGTCTGTCTGTGTTGTTATCACGGCGAATTATGTTATACCTATAGCTACCTAACTAGGCTTGTTTTGTAGTAATCCTAATCCTAATACTATTATAAATGCGAAAGTTTGTGATAAGATGTTTGTTCCCTAACCAAACATAAAGGACAAAACGAATCAAGATGAAATTTGCTGTAGTAGATAAAAAATCAGAATAAATAAAGGGCGAACTTATAATCCAAAAAACAACCCCTTAATTATAAAAAACGCAAAAAGGATGATTTTGATATAGATGGCGTTGGTGTGCATCACAGACCAAAAACACTTAGTCGTCATAGCAACGCAGTTTTGACTAATAAATGATACGCAATCTACCAAAATTCGTAATTTATTTTATCAGTACACGGTTTGTGACTGACCTCACAGCTTAGTTGGTAGTAACTCTGCCTTCTACGCCGTAGGTTGTGGGTTCGATCCCCACCCAGGGCAAACATTTGTGTGATGAACATAGATGTTTGTTCTGTGTCTGGGTGTTACTATATATATTAAGTATGTATTTACAAAAAAAAGAAGTATATAAGTATTCTATCAGTTATCTGGTTCCCATAGTACAAGCTTTGCTTAGTTTGGGGCTAGATAGTGTTGTGTGTAAAGTCCGCCAATATTTATTTTATTTATTTATTTGTAGGGAAAAAATTGGAAGCTGCGTGAAATAGCTTTTTCCTATGTCATTATTACAAAAAAAAAATGCCAGAACAACGTTTGTCACGGGTCGGCTAGTATAACATAATATCTATACGAGTAAACAGTAAACTAGCTAATATTTTCCTCTAGATTTTATCATATTAGCAACTAGCTGACCCGTGCCCGCTTCGCTGTGCGTAAGACATTTCTAATACCATCGTGGACTTTTTTGTAGACGTTTTTAAGGTATACAATACTGTAGTACATTATTTTGATATATCTCGTGGGGTTCAGCCAGCATTTGCAATGTAAGCGCAAAAAAATGTGTTTATTTACGACATCACATTAGAAACCTCTAAAATTATCAGTGTTTCTCTACTATATTATGCATGTATTATACATATAAACCTTCCTCTTGAATCACTCTGTTTATTAAAAAAATCAAAATCCGTTGTGTAGTTTTAAAGATATAAGCAAACATACATACAGACATACAGACGCGGGAAGCGGAAAGCGACTTTGCTTTATACTATGTAGTGATATTCAGAAATGTTTAGCTAAGACGTCATGTGGATCATGTGACTACCAAATACATTTTCTTCTAAGGAATGTACACTTCTTCGTCCGTTTTAGGGTTCCGTACCCAAAGGGTAAAAACGGGACCCTATTACTAATACACCGCTGTCCATCTATCTGTCACATGACTGTATCTCATGAACCGTGATAGCCGGACAGTTAAAATTTTCACAAATGATATATTTCTGTTGTCGCTATAACAACAAATACTAAAAACAGAATAAACTAAATATTTAAGTGGGGCTCTCATACAACAAACTTGTTTTTTTTTCAGTTTGTATAGATAATGATACGAAACCCTTTGTGGGCGAGTCCGACTTGCACTTGGCCGGTTCTTTTATCTAAATTTGTATCTCTGAATGTGATCAAATTGGTGTGAGTTGAGTAATCAAATATTCATTCATGTTAAGCCGAATTTGTCTGTCGCATCTCACGCAGGATAAACCACAGTTTAAATTCAGCATTTTAGTAGTCTAGCGTCAAATTCAGTGCCATTTAGTGTACATTTTTAATAGTTTAAGCATAGAATTAAACTATCGTGGTTGTTATTCATTTTAACTACAAATACGGCTAATTACCACGTTTCTTGTTGTCAGCATTCGCCGATCTGCCGTTGATCACGGTCGCGGGATGACATGATGAAGAGCTTCTGAATTGTCTCGAAACGTCAATACAACAAGAAACGTGGTAATTAGCCGTGTTTGTAGTTAAAAAGTTTATGCATAGTAACTTACCTCAGCCAGCGAAGAGCCAGGTATCTTCAAGCAGAACATGAATGGTGTGTTGACTCGGTTGAGTATCTCACGATAGTCGAGCGCCACTCCTCTGGGTCGGAGCAGTCTGAAGTAGGTGCCGAGTGCTGACCCGTGTGAAGCTAGGTGGGTGCCGAAGAGACGCATGAAGCCTCCTCCTGGACAAACGTAATGAAGGGTAGATTTTTTTCTGATTTACACGGATTTAACACTCGTATATTTAGACTGTTGAGCGAATTTTAAAAGCACTTTAGTATTTGAAAGCAATTGCGATGGAAGTAACGTAAATTTGCTGTTGGAAGAGATTATAGCTGCCTTTAGAACTCTTGTGTTGAGCTCTTTAGTAATGTTTTTATTGTTGGACGTACTTGGTTAGTACTTTTAATTATTATTCTTTTTTTAGCCTTCACTTTGTTCGATCGGCACCACACTGGAGCTCTGATCATTGAAAAAATGATAGACCCTAAGCCGTGTTTGTTGCCTGATTCTTGGTCTTGAATCAGGCTTGGTCTCGAGGAACAGGCGTAGCTACCTAGCTCCTAAAACGTGTCAAAGTGATCCTTGTGATTTTATTGAAGTAAATGCCTTTTTGACTTTGAATAAAACCAGGGAGTCAAAAGTGAAAAGTTAGGGTGCCACAAAACCTTATGTCAAGCGGAAATTGAAAAGCACCCTTACCCGATTCATACATAAAGGTTGGTTTTAAGATGTTGGATATAAATAATGAGGTTTTTATCGTTATATAAAAATTTTAATAGCGCGTAGGAGTCTCAAAGAGACTCTTTTAAGAATTCCTGTGATGAATCCTTACACAAAGCAAAGCACTCCTTTGTAAAGTTTCAAGTAGGTGTAAAAATCAATAGTGAAAATGTCAAGGCAAATCGTCCTGTGACGATTTATTTTTGACAAGCTTTTAATTCACTTGCAAATTTTGTATGTAACTATGTTTGTTAAGGTGGAAACTTGCAACTCAATTTTGAAGCAGTTATTACCCGATTGAGTTGAAATTTTGCATACTTACGTAACTTCGGTGACAATGCAATAATATAGTGAGGGTGAGCTGATCTGATGATGGAGTCGAGAGCTGTTCACAACGGAACTCCTTAGTAAATGTTCTGATTGAGTAAAAACTTTGCATTCTTGTCAAGGTCCAAAGACAATGTTATATTGTCAGGTGCTCGATCACTGACCTTTAGTTGTATAATAGAGGTCAGTGTGCTCGATGGTGTGAATGATTTGACAAAAGCTTTGAAAAATATGTTTCAACAGAACTTTTTAAAACTTATTAACTTCTAATAAAATAAAGTACGATGTCGCAAATGTGTCACGTATCGTATACGTGATGGCAAAAAAATAACCATTGAAATTGGACCAACCATGAATGATCCTGGTAGTCCTTTTATTAAATACTTGGTGGAGCTTTAGTGAGGTATCAACCGAACAAGGCGAAGGCTCTATAACGAAATTTACTTAAGGCGAGTAATAAATGTTTTTGATGAATGCAGAATCGTTTTTTCTCAATAACCGCAAAACATACAGTTTTGTTTTTCATGACAAAGATAACTTAAGAATATAATCTAAATAAATTACAGACAGAATCACGATTGGTGAAACTTTTCTCGATAGATTTATTTTCCATACTTGGCTCTTCAAAAACACGAGTTTCGTTTTTAATCAAAGCTATGAATAGCTAAACAATTTATTTTTATATAATTCGTAAGATAATCATACTAGCTAAATAAATAACAGACAGTTAGTTTCTTTTTAAATTTGATGATTTTCGAGATAATGCAGTTTTATCACTTTTTCCGTCTTATCCGGGTAGACTCAGCCCATACAAAACGTCAAAAATTTCACTTATCACCTTAATAGTTGGTTAATTATTTGTAAGTTACTAAAAGCTATCTCTAAAAAAAACATAACTCCTAAAATGTAAAAGTAAAAATGTTAACAGCACAAATACTCAGCGCTCATTGACTATTCAGTGAAAATTAA
Source organism: Hydriomena furcata (assembly GCA_912999785.1). Taxonomy (NCBI): domain Eukaryota; kingdom Metazoa; phylum Arthropoda; class Insecta; order Lepidoptera; family Geometridae; genus Hydriomena; species Hydriomena furcata. The sequence continues at coordinate 5,281,951 of OU538838.1, forward strand.
AATTCAAGGTTCGCAATTAGATTTCAAATCCAATTTCTTTGAAGTTCTCTAACCTCGCCATAGAATATAACAGCAAGGTTTATGAATAATGGAACAGATTGATATATATTGGATTGTGTGTTTCATTAAAATCCATCGTTATCATTCCATTTAAAAACCGATAGCGTAAAGCGAAGTAATCATTAGTGACCGACCGAAAGTTCGCTTTCGGTTTCGGTTTCGGCAAATCTAATTTCGGCCTTAGTTTAGGTTTCCGAAACTTTCTGCAGCGCCGAAACTCGTGTGTTCGTGTGTTATCATGCGTTGTTCGGCAAACTTCGGCATATATTTATTTTATATTTTTGTTACGTACTTTAGTGATGGGTCTTTTTGTTTTTTTATTAAATTGAAGTAACTGTTGGTATTAATATAATATGCAAATAAATGTGTACAAAAAATTAAATGCACTAGATTTCAGTATGCAATAGAAATTTAAAATATGTTTATGTAAGTTTCGGGTTCGGTTTCGGCCAAAACTTAGAGCGAAGCCGAAAGTTCGGTTTCGGCTGAAAACCTTATTTTGGTCGAACACTAGTACTAATTAGAATTTGCACCCTCGCACCGAAAACACTTGCGGGATGTTGCAGGACACTGAGGAACGTTGTATCGTCGTAGATCGAGTGTTAGGCGTCATGTTGTGGGACAAAATGTTCCCTAGTGTATCCGTGCCTTTAAAGATACATTTTACACAACATTTTCAAAAAAAGCAGGCTTATCTCAAATGCATTCACATTATTTGGTTGCTTTGCACTTTACAAAAACCACTTTCCTTTACCACAAAGGAAGTAAGAAGAGCGAAGGAGCGAAGAGATTGTATTAGCAAGATGTAAGGGTAAACACATTTCCACTTTGATTAATAATTAATAGGTTTATTTTACTGCCTGTTCTTTGATCTTAATGGAAAAAAACTTCAGCAAATTTTCAGATTAAAAAGCAGAATAAAAGTCGCTATTAGTATTTTTATGCAAAATAAAATTCTATCGTCCCAGGATTTTTTTATCTTCGGATATATAAATGTTCCAACTATTCGGTATTATTATCCTATTAATCTTCGGTTTCGTCGTAACCGTGTTTTTATGCAAAAATAATATCCTATCGCTACAAGATTTTTATTTTCCTAGGACTGGTAATGCTTTTCTAACGATTTGGTGTGTAATAGTGTGTGAAGAAATTGTGCCAAGCGGAACTCCTGGTGTCCCTTTAGAGGGACCCGAATCACAGTCAAATGTACAAGTATTATTCTTTTGCGATAGTATTGAAGATAAAACTATTCATGATTTCATAAATATAATTCATCTATATGTAAACTAAGCTAGGATAAACATTTGTGATTAAATATTTAGCTACTTATTGCGTTACACAAAATTTGGTAGACACTTTGCTTTTTTACAAGCTTTTATTAAACTTGCAATGGATGTATGTTTGTTATGGTGGAATCTTGCAACTCAATTTTGGAGCAGTTATCCCCAACCGACTAGGCTTTTTTTGCATACGCCTTTAGTTCTGGTGACGATACAATAATATGGTGGCAGCCATCGGATCTAATGATAGAGTCAGGAGCTGTTCAACAGTCACTTACAACGGAACTCCTTAGTAAATACTTCGATTGAATAAAAACTTTTCAATTCTTGTCAAGTTCCGATGACAATGTTATATGATCTGGTGATAGCGCGCTGGTGCTCGATGGTTTTAATGATTTTTCAAAAGCTTGTAATTGAAAACTATTTTTACTGATAACTTTTTTTCCAACTTGATTTCAATAAATAAACGCTTTTTTATTTTAATTTTTAGGGGTCATGGAGTTGATTTATGTAGGGTTATTTTTCATTATTACTAATTTTCGGGACACACTGTATGTGACAACAAGACCACAAGACCCTTGTTAGGCTATTATCCTTTGTTTTAGAAATAAAAGGTAGGTAATGAGTTCAATTTGGTTTAAGATGTCTATTACCCGTTTTACTAGCAGACTGGACTATTTAAAAAACGAATTACAAATTTACAAGCTTTCATTATGATGCTTTTATTTTTGCAATAAAAGTTGATGGACCTCTTTATTTCTAACTATCCTAATCGTCAAAGCCTGGCAAAGTTTTATTGAGCTGCATTTATTTTAACCACTGCGCAAATTGGCGCTTGCCAAATACGAAGAAATTTTGTTTGACAAATAAAATTTGAAGCTGTTTTTGAGGAGGTAGCTGGATTTATGATTTATGATTTATGATTTATGATTTATGATTTATGATTTATGATTTATGATTTATGATTTATGATTTATGATTTATGATTTATGATTTATGATTTATGATTTATGATTTATGATTTATGATTTATGATTTATGATTTATGATTTATGATTTATGATTTATGATTTATGATTTATGATTTATGATTTATGATTTATGATTTATGATTTATGATTTATGATTTATGATTTATGATTTATGATTTATGATTTATGATTTATGATTTATGATTTATGATTTATGATTTATGATTTATGATTTATGATTTATGATTTATGATTTATGATTTATGATTTATGATTTATGATTTATGATTTATGATTTATGATTTATGATTTATGATTTATGATTTATGATTTATGATTTATGATTTATGATTTATGATTTATGATTTATGATTTATGATTTATGATTTATGATTTATGATTTATGATTTATGATTTATGATTTATGATTTATGATTTATGATTTATGATTTATGATTTATGATTTATGATTTATGATTTATGATTTATGATTTATGATTTATGATTTATGATTTATGATTTATGATTTATGATTTATGATTTATGATTTATGATTTATGATTTATGATTTATGATTTATGATCGACTCACCCAACTGCACGAGCTCCAACCGTTTGTCTGTGACGAAGTGCCACGGGAACGCTTTGCAGAAGCTGGCAACGCCAATCTTCAGGTCAGTCACATTACTTGACGAGGCGACTGAAACCGCCTCGCTGACTGTCTCGCAGTTCTCCTCCTTGGACTTCTGGTGTAGTGGTATTGCGTTTATTTCGTACCTGTTGGCAAATTAGGTTCTTATGAGCAAGTAAATTCTAGTGTCAGAGTTTTCAGGTCCCGTGACACCTTAGCATGTCTTGTGAAAGAAAAAATACTAGCACTTCGTTCATACCATAGGTGACAACCTATCCATTGGTGACCCTCGCTTCTATGAAGAAGCGAGGGTAAGTGGGCCAGCTTAGCCAAATATTTGAAATCATCATTATTCATTAGAACACATTTTAATTAAATTCAATTAAATTCTCTTTGCCTAGTGTACGGCATACTCCGACTAACATTGAAATAAATGAAGAGGCTCTTACGCTTGTTAATTCGACTACTTTTTTAGGTCTCAATATTGATGCAAACTTACAATGGGGACCTCATATTGTAACACTTGCTGGTAAACTTAGTTCCGCTGCCTATGCAGTCCGCACGATTAGGCGGCTGGCCGATGAAGCCACAGCTAGGCTAGTTTATTTTAGTTACTTCCATAGTGTAATGTCGTATGGAATTCTTCTCTGGGGTAAGGCAGCAGACATTCAAGTTATTTTTGTTTTACAAAAACGGGCAGTACGTGCCATTTATAAAATGAAGTCCCGGGACTCTTTGAGACAAAAATTTAAAGAAATTAACATTCTCACAGTAATCTCACAATATATATATGAAAACTTACTGTATACTCATAAGAATATGGCTTTCTTTAAGAAAAAAAGTGATGTACATAGTATTAACACAAGAAATAAGAACAAATTGTACATACCCAAATTTAGATTAGAAAAAGTGAAGGGGTCGTTTATGGGGAATTGTATACTATTTTATAATAAACTGCCAGAAAACGCAACAAAACTTCCCGTTAGAAGATTTAAAGCCTATATAAAGAATAATCTTATAAACAAAGCGTATTATACTGTAGATGATTATATAAATGATAAATCCTCGTGGCCTGATGTCGCTCTGCCACTCGACAGCTAAATATTGATTTAGGTACCTACTTAATTTCATTTTGTGTAACATTTGTCTACTTTAATTATTTTTAAGCAAATAGTTATTTTATCTGTAAGTTTTAATTCTAAATCAAGTGTAGCGTGTGTTGCTTTTTGAATTTGTGCTGAAGCTCTTTAGTTATTTTTTTTTATTGCTGTACCTACGTACTTGAGTAGTAGGTACTTTTAACTTTTAATTATTATTCTTGTTTGAGCCTTCACCTTGTTCGATTGGCACCACACTGGAGCTCTACATAGCATTAAGGAAAGGATCATAAAAAAAAAGGTAGACCCCAAGCCGTGTTTGTTGCCTGATTCTTCTAGGCTTGGTCGCGTGGAATCGGCGTAGCTTCACCTAGTTCCTAAGACGTTTCAAAGTGATCCTTGTGATTTTATTGAAATAAATGATTTTTGAATTTGAATTTGAATTTGAACATTAATATTGTTATTATAATACATAAATAAAAGCAAGCAAAAACATTTTTAATTTTATTTTGGTGTAAAAACCTTTGAACCTAAAATAACTTAGACTCATAAATCGATAAAAGTCTGTTTGCGCAGTTATTATTCAAATATTTTTGGACCCAAAGAGCATCATGGATACAACTGGGTCCATTAGGCAATTTGACTGGCAGCTTGATTATACTCGTAGAATGAATAAAAATATACGTTCATAAAATAAAAACACAAAATACTCGTTTATAAAACAATGTGTATTTTTTAATCCAAATATCCACTCTACTCGTATTGTGATGAATAACACAATTTTATAAAACGCTTGCTCGCTTGATAAACAAAAATCTATACTGGATTGTATCGTATAATAAGTTATTAATTGGTTTTCTCGGCAATAACAAATGAACTAATAAAATCACTTCCATCATAAAATCTATAAAAAGATTAAAGGTATTATGAGTACCGAAATACGACTAAGATGTGCCTACGCAAATCAATAAAAATGTAATAAAAATACATTGGACTTTATTGAGACAATCCGACTTTCTCTTATCCTACGAACATCAACCACAGACTCTTAATGTAACACGAACACTTTTTCACAACACATTTTATTTTTGACATTTTACATATCTCAATCTAGCCCCAAAATAAACTAAGCTTGTACTATCGGAACCAAATAACTGATAGAATACATATACTTTTTTTTTGTAAATACATACCTATTATACATATTAGCACCCAGACACAGAACAAACATCTATGTTTATCACACAAATGGTTATCCTGGGAATCCAAAGCTACTACCAGCTGAGCTGTGTAGCCAGTCATACATTACATTAGGCTCATACTGCTGATAAAAGAGACCGGGCGCGAATCACGACGCGCCTCGCGGCGGGCTTTGAACCGACCAATCAGAATGCATTTTTACCTTCCAAACCAAAAAACAAACCTGAGGTGTGCCCCTCACACACCTCAGGTTTGTTTGAAGAAAAGAAATGAAGCCATTATGCGTCTATTCGGCTATGTGGTCGATGCCTACGAATATAAAAGCGAAAGTTTTTGAGATGTTTCACTATGACGTCACGGCCGATTAGGTTGAAACTTGGAGCATTACAGGTACCCAACCAAACCGATGTTTATATAAAAGAAAGGTAAAGTAACTTTTTTAGTTCACCCTCAAAAAGGATTAAGCAAACATTCAGGATCTATGCTAACAAATGTGTAAGTTTTGAAGCAACTCTGAGAGTTTTTAGGCCGGCCACAGACCCACATCATGGCTTAGCGGCTTTTCAAAACCAAGACTAATATCTTTATGGTCACCCATCATTTAATTACCTTACTGAAGGTTGTTAACTTAAGACGTTGTTCAGGGTAAAAACGGAACCCTATTACTAAGACTTCGCTGTCCGTCTGTCTGTCGCAGCGCTGTATCTCATGAACCGTGTTAGCTAGACAGTTGCAATTTTCACAGATTATGTATTTCTGTTGCCGCTATAACAACAAATAATATTTAAGTAAGGCTCTCATTCAACAAACGTGATTTTTATAGGTAATGGTACGGAACCCTTCGTGCGCGATTGCACTTGGCCGGTTTTTATTTCATATACTTAAGCGACTTTATGTTTTTGAGAATAGATTTCTTAAAACTTTTAGCCTTGTAAATAAAAGAACCAATGTCAACTAACATAGTTTGACAGCTACATTTTTAGTGCTGTCACTTTAGATTAGTTTAGGTTAATGCAATAACAGAATCGATAGCAATGTCTAGCTAAAGAGACACACCTTTAGTTTATTAGTTGTATAAGGAATCTATTTTTTTTATATTGTATATTGTCATGTTCTTACCTACTAACTGGATCCAGCATAGTAGAACGTGTGTCGAAATTGAAAGTGGCTGAAACATTGCCTAGAGAAGTTATCATCTAGACTTTAGATAAACGAATCAGGGCTCTTTTTCTGAGAAACGATTTTGACATTATCGACGTCAGTGACACCGCACTCTTTACAATATGTATCAGAAGTCAGAATGAGGTCCGCAATTTTTGCTAACGAACATCCTCTGGGCGCCCGGTCTATAAAGAATGTATGATGTCATTAGTCAAAAATAACTTCAGATGTTACATCCTTCAAAATATAGTCGTGAACGATGTGACGTTTGCACCGTATATAGTTTATCGTTTTTAAGAGTACACCCTTAACCATTGAGCGCATGTAAGCGTCTATCAAATGCGATGCGATGCGACACGCAATACGATTATAACCATCGCGCGAATATTCGATGGCGTTTTTGCATGATGATCTCGTAATCGCGTTATATTGGAACGAGGCCTTAAGGTCAATAGCATGTTTAGTTGATTGCTTCGACAATGATTACGCAGTAACTTTTTCATGTTATCATTGACTTCGTAAACTTATATTTACGACTCATAAAACATTCACTAACATTTTTCCCAGCTTATTTTAAGGCGTAGCTACTAGCTAGGTTTGTTATTAACTGGATACAATGAAAAGGCAAGGGCAAGGGTAGCCGCGGGCGATACTAATTGATAAATGACTGCAATCCCCAAGTACGGTAAACATCCTCACAGATCTCTAGGCACTCAGATCTTAGAATATAACTACAGCCTCACAGCCTCTATAACTGGCCTCACAGCTCAGTTGGTAGTAGCACTGCCTTCTGCGCTGTAGGTTGTGGGTTCGATCCCCACCCAGGACAAATATTTGTGTGATGAACATAGATGTTTGTTCTGTGTCTGGGTGTTATTATATCATATGTATGTATTTACAAAAAAAAAGTATATAAGTATTCTATCAGTTATCTGGTTCCCATAGTACAAGCTATGCTTAATTTGGGGCTAGATGGCGCTGTGTGATAATGTCCACCAATATCTATCTATCTATCTATCTATATCTATCTATCTATCTATCTATCTATCTATCTATCTATCTAAAGCGTAGTCAGAGGTACGCCAAAACGTTACATTGGGCACATGTACACATTTACACATACGTGACAGGCTGCAAGCCCATCGCTGCTTATAAGTATGCTGATTTCCTCACGAAGTCTCCTTTACCGTTTTGAGCATGTGTTAATACGCATATTAATTTTCAAACAGAAACATCCATAGAACCCACGCCCTTCGGATTAAAGGTCGGCCTTATAACTCAGTTGGTAGTACTCCGCCTTCAGCGCTATAGGTTGTGGGTTCGATCACCCAGGGCAAATATTTGTGTAATGAACATTAAAAAAAAAACCGGCCAAGTGCGAGTCGGACTCGCGCACGAAGGGTTCCGTACTATTATCAAAACGGCAAAAAAATCACGTTTGTTGTACGGGAGTCTCACTTAAATATTTATTTTATGCTGATTTTAGAGAAATACATCATCTGTGAAAATTTCAACTGTCTAGCTATCACGGTTCACGAGATACAGCCTGGTAACAGACAGACGGACAGCGGTGTCTTAGTAGTCCCGTTTTTTACCCTTTAGATACGGAACCCTAGAAACATAAAAAATAATTCATAATATCTCGTAACCTACCTATTTACCTAACTACGTAGTTAGCATTCCACACGTGACAGGTTGCAATCCCGTCGCCGCTTTCAAGAATACTAACAGGTTTCCTCACGATGTTTTCCCTCACTGTTATAAACACGTGTAACGCGCATATAGGTTATTTTTCGAACAGAAATATCCATTGATGCACGGCCAGGATTCGAACTCGAAATTAATTGGAAATTAATAATATCTACCTAGGTACCTATTTACCTAACTACATGAATTCAATAATTCAATTTCAAACTTTTTATTCGATCATGTGAAGTACCACCTATTTACCGACTTACTTTACCGATAGTGGTAAAATAGCGCCACCTGCCAGCGGAATCGCAAACCTCTTTCATCTTACCTCTCAAACCCCGAGCGGTCGCATGAGACCGCGAAAAGTACCTATAATACGTAGTAACATCAAATGAAACTAGATGGCGCTGGAATGCAAAAATCAAGTTTGTTGTATGGGAGCCCCCCTTAAATATTTATTTTATTCTGTTTTTAGTATTTGTTGTTCGAGCAGCAATAGAAATACATAATCTGTGAAAATTTCAACTGTCTAGCTATCATGGTTCATGAGATACAGCCCTGTGACAGACAGACAGACGGACAGACGGACAGACAGACGGACAGCGAAGTCTTAGTAATAGGGTTCCGATTTTACCCTTTGGGTACGGAACCCTAAAAAGAAGTATTAAAGTATTCCATCAGTTACTTAGTTTCCATAGTACAAGTTTTGCTTAGTTTGGGGCTGGATGGCGATGTGTTATATCCACAAATATTTATTTATTATTTTTATTTAGGTACCACTCGGCCAACACGGCTTATCTGCTTACTAATTGGATATATCATGGATTGATTTCATACACAAATTATTAATCATGCTTGTGGTTGAATCCGTTTGAGTATAACCACATAAGCTATCAATAAACTCTCTATAATTATTTCATTTGAAAATTGGTCATTAAAATAGCATTTACCCATTAAATTGGTTCGGGTTAATCTGATAACACTCCCCGCAAATGTAGACCCGAAATTCCTTTACAATATTGGGCTCACGTGAGCTCTTTTTACCTAACTGCCCAGAAAAAATCCTTCGGGTCGGGTAAAATGTGCTCGGCTGAGTTTATAGTAAAGTTTTTGGGTGTTGGTATTTTCTCGTATGTATCCTAAACGGCGAAATGTTTTATTAATAAATATTAACACAGAGTCATCTAGCCCCCAAACGAAGCAAAACTTGTACTATGAAAACTGTTCTTAGATAATTGATCGCGCGTTTCGGAGACTTATGACTGTTTTAAATAAAAATACGGCTAATATTTGTATTGCTGACGTTTCGAGACAATTCAAATGCTCTTCATTATGAGCATCTCCCGCCACGATAGTTTTAATATAAATGTGTAAAATGAGGTACTTTTCGAGGGATATTCGAGGGGCCTAAGAAGAATTTAAGTTGAGGTAATTTCGAGGTTACAACTAGGAGTATGGGTATTAGTGTGATGATTCAGAGCTTTGCGGAGCGGACCGATAATTGACCAATCACAGTTTTCAATAGTTGACCCAAAAATTTCGGGCACTATCATTGGTTAATTCACGGTCCGCATCGCTCTACTGCTATCGCATTCTCGCCCTTATAAAAACCTGATTTTATATAGAGAGGAAGTCGTACGTGTATATTGCGTGGGTGTCATGAGCGACGCATTATCACGCACTCACACGCGCGACTAGCACTCTGCACCTACTAAAAAAAGCGAATAAAAGACATTAAGGGACCTTCTGTGCTCCAAGGTCAATGACAATTGACAATACGTGATTGAGACATATTGACGCGACCAATTAATGATTTAGGACTACCTGTTGTGTTTTAAAACGATTTAAAAAATAGCATATTTAAAAATAAATAAAAATTGTACATTTATTTCACTTTTAAAACTTTCGTGAGTACTACACATATTAATGTCAAAAAGGGCAGAATACTCACAGAAAAAAACCGGCTAAGTGCGAATCGGACTCGCGCACGAAGGGTTTCGTACCATTATCTATAAAAAACGGCACGTTTGTTGTATGGGAGCATTGGGAGCCCCACTTTAATAATTATTTAATTCTGTTTTTAGAATTTGTTGTTATACTAGCAGCAACAGAAATACATCATCTGTGAAAATTTCAACTGTCTAGCTATCACGGTTCATAAGATACAGCTATGTGACAGACAGACGGACAGACAGACAAACGACGGTCTTAGTAATAGGGTCACACTTTTATCCTTTGGGTACGGAACCCTAAAAACGATAAAGACACTGCTACTAACTGCAGTTTGAGGCTTGAGCTTGTCGGAAGCTTTTTGAAGATTTTCTAGATGAATCGAAACATTGTCGATCTCAACAATTTATTTTTTACGTGAGTTATTTCCCATTTTTGACATTGTGTTTTTGTATTAGACTGTGGTTTTGCAGACCTCATTAGCTACTCCAATTTAATGTATTTTCTTTGTTGTGCAAGGACTTCAAAATGGTCATATATTATACAACGGGTATAGAAATCTAAAGCCGCGGAACTAGGAACATGCAAGTTGCTTGAATACGACAAGAACGGAGTCATTGTTCTGTTGTTATCCAGGAATACAGCTCTCGCATAAGTAATCGTCTACACCCGCGTACCATGACGACATCTTAGATAATTAATTATCTAAAATACTATTTTATTTATACTAATATTATGAACGCAAAAGTAGTCTGTCTTTCTGTCTGTGACGTTATCACGGCCAAATCGTTAAGCGGATTGTGATGAAATTTCATATGGAGATAGTGAAAAGTCTTGGGACGTCATTAGCTTATACATTTTTTTAATCGTTAAAATTTTAGGAATTTTAACGGTTTTACTATAAAACGTCAAAAATCGATTTCTTAAATCTACGCGGACGAAGTAGCGGATAAAAGCTAGTATATTATACAGGTATCTGAACAGCTTGCGTATCTCTAGTCATTTCTCTAGGTCCGTGAATTTTGGTACCTAAAAAAAGCAATCAAGATAATGTCTTCTGAGAGTACAAAAAATACAAGGTTAATAAGAATTCCAGGTTTATTCTCATTCTTTGTGACGTAAATCCTCTTTAAATCATTAGGATCATCAATCATTAAAGTTAACTGTGATGAAGTCACGAGTAGGTATGAACTTGGATTATTCGCTTGCTACGCTACGTAGAGGCTCTACGAAGGTGGCGTAGACGGCCTACGAAAAATGTAGTTCCAAATAAAAATTGCTCATGTTGATCTATTATTATTTTTACGACGACATTATTAAACGTACATTATGTTGTAAAAATAGATAAATATGAATCAACAACCCAATTCAATGTTTTCTAATATCTTTTCCTTAAAGGTCATTTATTATTTAAAAACTTATAAAAAAAAATGATTTTGTCTGACTGTTCAATGTAGCGCTAAAATTTATGTTACTAGAAACTAGTTACTTAGAAAAAATATTTGCGAGATATTAATGAGAATAAACTAGGTGTCCAAATAATGTAAACCGAAATTCGAGTGGTATAGCACTCTCTGGATTGGACTGTATATAAGATGCCAAAGAAAAGATGAATAAATGTGTGAAAAATAAAATGGAATAAGGTAAGGAAAAATAAACCAATTTTGAATCATAACAATAATCTTCCTACACAAAAGCACAAAAGTAAATCAATTTTCAGTACTCAGCTACCAGTGGATGGCCACATGAAGATAACAAAAAAATAATGATAAAGTTACTTAAGAAAATGAAATGCCGTTAGACGTAACTGAAATAATATATTATTATACATACGAATTGCAAAAGTACTTCTGCCTGTCTGTCTGTCTATGACGTTATCACGTAATTCCAGAATTTTCTTAAAATTTTTCGGAATTTTATTGTTTTGCGACAGTCGTCAAAAATCGATTTTCTGAATTTACGCGGACAAAGTCGCGTATAAAAGCAAGTAAATATATTAATATGAATAATGGAGAAACAAGACATCTAAATCACCAAAAAGCATTAGTAGAACTCATTCATTGTGTATGACTGTGTGTCATTCATCATCCCTTATCGCTTTCAGCCTACTGACTAGTACTTACGCTGCGAGTTCACCCTTCGTAGTTCGGATGTAGTTGGTAAGTAGGTAAGTATGTATTTTTTAACTGACAAAAAATAGAGGATATTCTCAAGTCAACGCGTATATTTTATTTTTTTATGTATAAACACGCATATCCTTTTACCAGGTGATCCGATATCGATGATTTTTTTTTGTGTAAAGAATATTCCCAAGTTTGTGACATTTAAATTATATTTATGTAGGACAAGCTGACCCCGCGAACTTCGTATCGCTTTAGAATTAACAAATGTTGTCTTCCGTTCCCGTTCCCGTTCAATAGTTTTTGTAGCGCACACGAAGAAAGCAAAATTTTTAGCAATTTTTTACACCTTGCTTCAAACTATCGTCATTCTTATAAAGAATTTATTACTTTTTCAAAATAAAAAATAGCCTATGTTACTAAGGAATAATGTAGCTTGGTAATGGTGAAAGAATTTTTTAAATCGGTTTAGTAGTTTTTGAGTTTATCCATTACAAACATACAAAAAAACAAAAAAACAAAAAATCAAAACTTTTCTCTTTATAATATTAGTATAGACTGACAGTTCCTTCAAAAACTTAAAAACCGAATATCGTCCCTTGACTTTGCGATAGGTCGATACATTTTCGTCAGTTTTCTTTTTAGTTTTTTAAACGTTATTATTTCTGATTATATTATTTTTTAAACTTTATCACAGAAACAAATAACATTTAATACTAATATATTACAGTATATTTACAAAAAATACACATTGACTAGTTGAGCTACCTATAGACTCTTTGCTACCTTAGCAGCTCAATTGATCCAGATCACTACCGGAAGAGTTCATAAGATGCTAAGAGGTATGCAGCTAGTAATCTATCTATATATTTTAAAATCAATTGCTGTTCGTTAATTTCGCTAAAACTCGAGAACGGCTGAACGGATTTATCTTATCTTGATCTTGAAATGCTCGTGGAGGTCTAGGGAAGGTTTAAAAGGTGAGAATAATTCGAATAATTGCCGAGAAAACCCTAAAAACAGCCATTTTCTTTTTCCCATACAAAAGTTTTCTAACTAAAACGTAGAGTCAATTTGAGCTTTATTGCTATTGTATAAAGTTCACTGTTGTCTAAGCAATGTAGGTGTGTTTCGAAGAACGAAAACGGGAACGGGAACTTCAAACAACATTTGTCAATTGCGATACGAAGTTCGCCGGGTCAGCTTGTTATTAATATTTTTTTTATATATTTTAACATATCCGGGCATCACGGATGCGTAGTGGTTGGAAGATGCTATCTGCTGAATATATTACAATACCTGAAGTGAAGAAAGACTCACCTAAATCTCCTAGGATCGTTTGTATAGCTCATCAGTCTTATGTCTGTCTGTGTGTCATACAGCCTCCTTGCTATCGCCTTCAGGCTGCCGACTAGTAGGTACGCGACGGGTTCACTCTCCGTGGTCAAGTGCAGTTGGATCTTGCCTTCGTGTGACGTGGTACAGACGAAATTCGCCTCGTATTCCATTGTTTCGTCTTTGAGTACATCGTCCTGTGGAAACATATAATGGATAAAATGTTTGTGGTGGTTATTTAACTTACAACTATACATCTAACTTTTAGCTATTCATCATCTTCCTACAATTTGAGGGCGTTTACATTGACGTGTAGGTGGGGCAAGTGGAGCGGAGCAGTTCATGAATTAATAAATGTAGAGCTTAAGGCGCTCCCTGTCGACGATTGTTTTTGTTCGAAACTTTAAGAAGTATTTTTTTTCCACTACAAAAAAAATACTTCTGAACAAGCCGCGTCTCCTATTTTTATAAATATATTACTTCAGGTTCCTACCTAGACTTTCACTAAGCTGAAATCATAATAGCAGAAACTTTTCAGGGTAAATATATTTTTTCAAAATGATACATTTTTGAATTTATTATCGAAATACTTTGATACCTACTATTAAGATCAACTTGTGATTTATTTTGCACAGCTCCGTACAGCTCCGCGTAGATGGAAACTCACCTTAAGACGAGTAATAAATGTTTTTGATGAATGCAGAATCGTTTTTTCTCAATAACCGCAAAAAATACAGTTTTGTTTATTACGGCAAAGATAATTTAAGGATATAATCTAGATAAACTACAGACAGAAACACGATTGGTGAAACTTTTCTCGATAGATTTATTTTCCAAAGTTGGCTCTTCAAAAACACTAGTTTCGTTTTTAATCAAAACTATGAATAGCTAAACAGTTTATTTTTATATAATTCGTTAAATAATCATACTAGCTAAGTAAATTACAGACAGTTTCTTTTTAAATTTGGTGGTTTTCAAGATAATGCAGTTTTATCACTTTTTCCGTCTTATCCGGGTAGACTCAGCCCATACAAAAGGTAAAAAAAAAACACTTATCATCTTAAGAACACGTTGTATATTAACTGCCGTGTATAGAAGGAGAGTAGTTACAAAACGTGACATTAGAATGACGTAACTAACGCGCTATTCTGCTGCTTGAATTAATCACCCAATCCAGTGACTGATGGATAAGCCTAATAACTGACATTCCAAGAGGCGAATTATCCTAAATATTCATGGAGAACTGACATACCAACCGAAATGAAAATTATCTACTCATTTATAATTAAGACGAGTAATAAATGTTTTTGATGAATACAGAATCGTGTTTTCACAATAATCGCAAAACATACAGTTTTGTTTTTTATGACAGAGATAACTTAAGGATATAATCTAGATAAATTACAGACAGAATCACGATTGGTGAAACTTTTCTAGATAGATTTATTTTCCAAAGTTGGCTCTTCAAAAACACTAGTTTCGTTTTTAATCAAAACTATGAATAGCTAAACAGTTAATTTTTATATAATTCGTTAGATAATCATACTAGCTAAGTAAATTACAGACAGTTTCTTTATAAATTTAATGGTTTTCGAGATAATGCAGTTTTATCACTTTTTCCGTCTTATCCGGGTAGACTCAGCCCATACAAAACGTCAAAAATTTCACTTATCACCTTAAGTACAGATAACATCAGAAGTCAAGAACTATTTTTAAACTTTGATGAAAATATTATTAATTTTGTAATGCTCAGAAATTCTATCATAATCCTACTAATATTATGAATGCGAAAGTTTGTGATTGGTTGTGTGTGTTTGTTACTCTTTCACGCAAAAACTACTTAATGGATTTAGATGAAACTTTACAGTAATATAGCTTAAACATCAGATAATACATAGGCTACTTTTTATCCAGTAACCACACGTGGGAAGCCGTGGCGAGCAGCTAGTAATATTATAAATGCGAAGGTTTGTGAGGTTTGTATGTTTGATAGTCAATCAGGCCTAAACGACAAAGCGGATTAAGATGAAATTTGCTGTAGATATAGAAAAAAAATCCGATAGCAAAATAAGAGTATTTACAATCCGAAAAACAACCCCTAAATTATAAAAAAAAAACGCCAAATGTAAACCAAATGCTGATATCAAAGACTAAAAACACTCAGTCGTCATACCAACGCACGCAGTTTTGACTAATGATGATGATTATTGAAATTTTGATAGAACAAAGTCTGTCGCAGGTCGGCTAGTACCATAAATTTTCACCTATTATCTGATTTCTAAATCAAGTGTAGCGTGTGCTGCTTTTTTAATTTGTGCTGAGGCTCTTTAGTTATATTTTTTTATTGTTGTACGTACTTGAGTAGGTAGTACTTTTAATTATTATTCTTGTTTGAGCCTTCACCTTGTTCGATCGGCACCACACTGGAGCTCTACATATCATTAAAGAAAGGATCATTGAAAAAAAAAGGTAGACCCCAAGCCGTATTTGTTGCTTGATTCTTCTAGGCTTGGTCGCTTGGAACCGGCGTAGCTTCACCTAGTTCCTAAGACGTTTCAAAGTGATCCTGGTGATTTTATTGAAATAAATGATTTTTGAATTTGAATTTGAATTTGATGTTGACTGTACAAGGCTGAAATAATCTGTCACCACATTTATTCCAAGCGCACATTGGCCTCATTTATCCGAAGAATTCAGAAACCGCCAGACTGATCGGAATTTTAGGTGAGCGAAAGGATGCGGAGTACGTAAACTATTCAAAATAAAGTGTTCTGTACTAAAACCCTGTTTCCACCAAAGCTATTTATCAAACTATCTTGATTAGTAGACAGAACTATTGACTTCATTATTGACACAATTATTGAACTATTGAAAAAGCCGTGTTAGCCGAGTGGGAGGTACCTCGACTTTCAATCTGAAGGTCGTGGGTTCGAATCCCAGCGTGCATCAATTAATTTTTCTGTTCGAAAAAATTATATGCGCATCAAAACACGTGCTTAAAACGGTGAAGGAAAACATCGTGAGGAAACCAGTTAGTATTCTTATAAGCGGCGATGGGCTTGCAACCTGTCACGTATTTAATGCTAACTACTGCAAAATGTGGGCATGTGCCAAATATAATGTTTGGACGTGCCTCTGACTACCCCCACTAGAAATTTTTAAAGGATCTAAGCGTCTGGAGATCTGAAAGGATGTCTACCGTACTTGGGGATTACAGTCGTGATACTATTTATTTTATTATTTATTTTAACTATTGACTTTTTCAGCATTCGATCATGGCTATGCTACATTGTTCGTCAAAAGCAACAAAAAATGTATCTAATGGTTACAAACTACTATTTTCTACTAAAATAACCTTAATCTGTGATGTATTTCCTATTCTTTTAGAGAAGTAATAATAAAAATGTAGTACAAAAACCATTCAAAATTACTTACATAAGGTTGTTAGCTGTGTAAACTACGAAACCTTACATTGCGAGTGACCCGACTCGTACTTGGCCGGTTTTTTGTACTGTACACTCTATGTAAAGATTATTATTATTATTATTTTTATCATGTCACTTACCTGATCGTGTAGAACATCGTGTACGCTATCCAATGTGGTTAGGAACTCGCTCAAACTGGTGCCTAAACATTTGAACGCCCTCTCAAGTCGACAGTTGTGCGCGAATGCTGTTAGTACTAAATATTCCCCTAATTTCGCCA
Source organism: Hydriomena furcata (assembly GCA_912999785.1). Taxonomy (NCBI): domain Eukaryota; kingdom Metazoa; phylum Arthropoda; class Insecta; order Lepidoptera; family Geometridae; genus Hydriomena; species Hydriomena furcata. The sequence continues at coordinate 5,299,152 of OU538838.1, forward strand.
TGAAGTCTTTTGTGCTGACACCTGCAACAAAAATTAACATAATGACTAAGGTTTCTTTAGGGCACACGAACGGGGAAAATGTTTAGTTAGCTCAGAAGTTGAAAGTCAAATTAAACCAGCAATCGTGATGATGGCAGTAACGCAATTAGTGTTTGACAGATGAAGCAATCACATGTGGAGACGCTGAAGTTTATTTGATTGTTAAATATTAACCAGAGACATTGACGTATACAAAGATCTTGATAATATTTTATACAATTTAACATTTTACATAAATACTTTTATAAATAAGTAGGTTTTGCCAGAAGTAAAAATAATAAAATAAATAAATATTGGTGGACATTTCACATATCGCCAGCTGGCCCCAAACTAAGCAAAGCTTTTACTATGGGAACCAGATAACTGATAGAACACTTAAATACGTTTTTTTTGTTGTAAATACATACTTATCCAGACAGAACAAACATCTATGTTCATCACACAAATGTTTATCCCGGATGGGGATCGAACCCACAACCTACAGCGCAGAAGGCAGAGCTACTACCAACTGAGCTGTGAGGCCAGTCACGCTCGTTAAGGATTTATGTTTTTTTTATTAATTTGTATGTTGTTTGTATGTTTATAATTTTCATTTCATGATTCGAAGAATACTTTAAGATTGCTTCTAAAGTCGTAAGGTCTTCGAGCGGCCTAACAACTTCTTTAGCAAAGTCGACCATAGCTCATATTCGTACGAACTTTTACATTACTCAACATAGCTCATAATATCAGACTCAAATCATGATGTGACATAAGCTGCCTGATGGTGATGGCAGCCTAAATACGTCGTTAGGCCATGTGGTTTATTATGGAGTGTACTGTATTTGAGTACGGTCACCCGGACTGCGTCGTAACGTAAAAAAAAGTGTCGTATAATGTACTCTCGCCTGATGGTCAAACCACGTCGTCAACGTTGCTGGTAATGAGTAGATGAGACTCGTGAGAGACTGAAATGGCGTAGTAAAGAGTAGGCCTATAAAGTATTTACTAAGATAGGCCCTAAGCCGTGTTTGTTGCCCGATTTTTCTAGGCTTGGTTGCGAAAAATAGGCGTAGCTTCACCTAGCTAATAAGACGTTTCAAAGTGATCCTTGTGATTTTATTGAAATAAATTACTTTGACTAATTGTCTATACATATATGTATATAACTATATAGTACAAGCAAAGTATTCAAACGAACTGAGATAATGATTATAATTAATGTAATGCGTAACTATTTAGTGATTTTATGTAAAGGCTTTATTAGTTTGTTGTTTATGTCATTAATGGCATTTAATTAATTATTATGTTTTTTTTTACCAAAAATACATACTTTATTACAGTAACAAATAACATCTAATACTAATACTAATATATTATTACAAAATACAGAAGAACCAGTTGAGCCATCCAAAGACCGTTACACACAGTCTATAGATAGCCCAAGTAATCCAGATCACCATAGGAAGCGATCCAAAGATATTAATGGCAGCATTAATCATTAAAAACTTGCAAAAAGCTAGAAGAACTCCGTCACAAGAGCTGGTGATTAAAATTCATAAAAAAAAATATTATCTTATATTAAGTTTCTCTTTTTTGATGACGAAAATATCGGAAGGTACTTTTAACACATGTTTCTTGACAGTTGCGTTGTCTAAAGTCATTCGTATATCTTGTACTTTTCATTTATAAGGTAAAAGTCTGGTAGGTACTTCTGTCAAGAAAACCTTTGAATGGAAGTCGTTATGAATATTAAATGTTAGGAATAAAGGCTGGGAACATTCATAATGAAATGATAATCATGGTGCTTCAAAGCAGTAAGAAAATTTGTTTGATGTAAAATTCGGTTTTTTTTTGGCAAGAGATTTTTATGAATAATTTACAAGTACCTAATATATTTGGTCACAGCGACATCTATTGCAAGAAACTTCCAAACTCGTGCTTCATTTAAAGTGATGTGTCTAAATAAAAAATAGTTTATTGTAAATAGTAGTATATCTATAAGGATGTAGTCAGTGACCTAGACCATCATTTTCTTCTCCTTTTTCCACTTAACGTGGGGCAACACGTTGACAAACATGTTGCGAAGAGAATTTGGCTTATGTTTTACAACCGCCTGCCAGACGTCAATCCTCTTTGGGAATACTTGTTGGTGTATAGGTCAGTGACCTAGATAAGACCAATAAATAGTATATTAACTATTGTTTATTCAGATACCATACCTTGACTGAAGCCGCAGGTGGAAGCTAGTGTAGAGTAAGTCAATATCTTCCCCCAATCTAATTTAATATAAATAAATGTTATATTTCAGTAATTAAAACCTTGGGGTGGAATAAAAGTAAGTAAACACGGAAGTGATAGGGCGCAAAAAGTATAAAGGTAATGCGATAACTCTCTGAATAAATCTTCATCCATTTCCGGCAATCCATTTTACATCACGGTAAACAAATTCAGAAGTTAATGAAAAAAGTATTAAAATGAAAGTGGAAGTCCATTAAATAAACCCTCACCTGAAAAGGGTTGAGGGGAACTGAGCCGGTCGAATAATCTAAATTAACTTTCATTGTTGCCTCAAAATCCCTATAACTGTCAGGAAAAACTGCTTTGTATAGAATCTATCATCTGAATAGAATCAAAGAGTCATACCATGAGAATAAAGCCGCATTTGCATTATGGGACATATCGCTCGAAATGTCGGGCGATGTCGTGTAGAATTCGTGTCAGGCGACTGTCGGGTGACACGTTTAAATACGATAGTGTTTATATCGTGACCCGTAGTGTTCGTCCACACTGACGAGCCTTGGCCGTCCACACTGCTGCTTGTCTTGGGGTAACTTTCAAACATTTTAAAACATAAGACGCTATAATAGCGTCTTATGTTTTTTTATTATTTATTTAGAGCAATCTATCAACGGTACCATTTGAAAGTCACTCCAAGAAAAGCACAGAGAAGTCTATCCTACAAATATTATAAATCCAAAAGTTTTTAAGTTGTAGTAGGAGATATGTTTGTGGCACAGTCACGTCCAAACGACCAATAGGATTTAATTTAAACTTATTATATTCATAGCCTATGTCCTAGGTTACTTGTTAAACAGGAACCTCGCGGGCGAAGGCACAGGCGGTGGCTTATGTTTTAATATATTCTGACTATGCAACCCTCTGCGCGAGTCTCATATATTTCCTTTTGTGTGTATTTTACAAGCATTTTTGAGTATAATACCCGTACCAGCATTGTGCACCTTTCAAAATTAATTTCTACCGCATTGAAATCATGTCGTCAAGAGGGTATGAAAATCTCATGGTATTTTTGCGAGCAAAATTATATTTGTAGCGTTCGAAGGCACTTATTAAATGAAGGATTTTTATCCTTGAGTTATTTTGCTTTCTTTGATTCGAAAGAATATACGGCTTCCTTAGTCCTTAACCAATTCACAAATTTGTAATAATGAAATAAGGAAGACCTTTATAAATCTGTAAGGTCTACACGGGCATTTAAGTTGCTCCATTGCGAGCAATTTTTCATAGTTGCTACATCGGTTTGAATGGCCCGCGTAGGACTTAACTTTACTAAATGTTTTTGAATAATTGCGTTTCAAAAACTAAAAAGAAAAGTTTCAACCAATCACAAGACTTTTTAAGTTTTATGAAGGTAGTAAAGAACTAGTAGTATTATTTACGCAATTCAAATGGGACCAATTGTGGATTATTTTTTTACAAAAAAAAACACCATTTTTGACAGACGTTTGGTCGGAGAGCTCCTGTTTTTCCTACATAGCTATCTTAATTCACGCACTACAATTTTTTGGATGACGACATCTAATTACTACAATTAGCAACTAAATTTACGGCTTTGTTAGACTTGAATCCAAGACTAGATCTCTCCGACGAGACACACGTTTATTAACCAGGTTAAAAAACAAATTAAAGAAAGCAACAAAACAATACACATGTTCCTTTTTTCATCGGTTGAAAAGGCTCTACGATGGTTGAAACCTTACAAATACAAATAACTTCGACCGACATTTTTGAATTCTTGTTATTTCCAGGAAAATATTCCAGTTTCATGAGATTGGTTTCTAACAGCGTTTGAATTCTATTCTTGCTTTGTTGCCCGGTTTCAAAGCAAAATATGATACACAAAGCTATTTTCTTGAATTTAAATTCGATTTCCAAGTAAGACATGTTACTTGTACATCTATATAAATAAAAATCAATACCACTTTTCGTTGTAATATTATAACTCAAGAACGGGCTCACCTATCCAAACCAAATGTTTAGGCTTTGTTCGGACTATTTAGTAGATGGTTTATGTGAAGTTTGCACAAAATCGGTAGACTTTTTATGCAGGTACCACCCGTGCGAAGCCGGGGCGAGTAGCTAGTTATTTATAAACATACACGATACATTTATTTTCTTGCTTCTCAACGTAGTTATGTAACCGGATCTCACCTTATTTCAAAATAAAAATTCTTTATATGTTCACCTGACCACAAAACTATAACATTTTATAAATAAAAAAATAGGATCACGACTGTAATCCCCAAGTACGGCAGACCATCCTCCCCGATCTCCAGGCAATTAGATCCTTTTGAAAATGTCTAGTGGGGGTAGTCAGAGGCGCATCCAAACATTGTATTAGGCACATGCCCACATTTTGCAGTAGTTAGCATTCCATACGTGACAGGTTGAAGGTCCATCGCCGTTTTTAAGAATACTAACTGTTTTTTTCAAGTTTTAAATTTTTCGAACAGAAAAATCCATACCTCCCGCTCGGCCAACACGGCTTAACATTTTTTTGTTATTTGCCTTGTTAGTTCCTTAGTGTGCGGGTCAAATCTTGTTTATGTGACAGTTGACAGCGCGCTAGTGTTTTCTCATGAAGGTGAAAAATTCATTTACTGTTAATTACTTTTCTGTTATATAATTGTTAGTTCTTGTAGTAACGAAACGTCCAAGCAACATATTTTGACTAAATTGTAGAGTTTGTAAAGTTAGGGGCTTGTTGTGTTAAGCGTGCAGTGTTAGCTTGGCTCTACATGAGGTCTGATAACTTTTTGATAGTGCGAGCCATATGGTCTCGTCTTGGCGACATTTTAGATGACAATTACGTTTAAAAAAATAAAAACAAAACCGACTTCGAAGATCTAGGAGCCCTACCCCGGCTAGCCCTCCACCAAAAAGGGCAAGGTTAATAGTTCAAAACCACTATAAATGCCCATACATTTTGAAGGTTTCTCTCGATTTCCCAGGGATCCCATCATCAGATGCTGACTTGGTGTAATGGTCCCATTACACCAAGTCAGGCTCGGAAGTATAGGCTTTCAATTAAAACAATAATTTTGTAAATCCGTCCACAAACGCCGGAGTAATCGCGTAACATACAAACAAAAAAAAAACAAACAGGCAAATTTATAATCGGTTAAAAATGTTTTGTCGTGGGATATTTATTGCTCAGAACAAAAGTGTTTGAACAGCCACGTACACATACTTAATCACAAGGAGTACTCACTGTCTGTAGCTCGGACCGCATCGTATATCTCCTGGAGGTACGCGTAATTCCTGCAGGTCTTTACGTCGTCTGGTAGTCTGCGGCTGTGGAAAGAAATATTTTATGGTAATTGTATTCTCTTGAAGGATATTCAGCATATACCACATTTGTGTCTGGGTGATACTATGTATAATAATAATGTATTTACAAAAAAAAATTATATAAGTATTATATCGGTTTTGCTTAGTTTGGGTCTAGATGGCGTTGTGTGTAAAGTCCGCCAATATTTATCCTAATAATTATAAATGTGAAAGTTTGTGAGTTTGTATGTATGTTAGATAGATAGATAGATAGATAGATAACACTTTATTGATTACCACACGTTCACACGAATACAAATATTTATGAACAGAAGTAAAATAAATAACACTATGCTTAAAGGTAATACAATGGGCGGCCTTATCGCTAAAAGCGATCTCTACCAGGCAACCTTAGAATGGACTGGAATGAACATATAAAGAGAAGGGGCATGTTGGTGCGGCTTTAAATATATACAAGTAGATACAAAATTAAATATAAAAATAATAAATAAAACATATACATATATAACAAAAATAAAAATAAATAAAACAATAATAAAAATAAAATAACAAAACTGAAGAATACTAATTCCATAAAAATTACGTAAATATTTAAAATATGACATAATAACACACATTACATAATATACCTATACAAAAATACTAAAGATGAGCAAATATATGTAGTGCCAAAACATACTATAAAATACATACTAAATACCTATTTACACAAAATACAAACGTTTCAAGAAGAGCAATTAGACAGATAATGGTTGAAGACTAGGTTTTTAAAGATTGACAGAGACTTTGCTTTTCTGATACTAACAGGTAATGCGTTCCATAGGCGAACAGCTTGGACTGTAAAAGATTTTTCATAGAAGGTAGAGGAGTGTATAGGAGCTTTAAGTTGAAAGGTGTCAGTGGATCGTAGGGATCGTGGATTAGAAAGGTACAGGAACTGAATTCGTTCCTTAAGGTAAGCAGGAGTCAGGGGAGAAAAAAGAATATTATAGAGGAGGTTAAGAACGTGAGCATTCCGGCGGAAGCGGATTGGCAACCACTTGAGTTTCGTACGAAATTCTGATATTCGATCATATTTTCGCAAACCAAATATGAATCGAATACAGTAGTTCTGAAGGCGCTCAAGCTTATTAAGCTGCTCTTCTGTTACATCAATGTAGCAGGCGTCAGCATAATCAAGGATTGGGAGGAGAAGGGATTGTGCAAGCGCAATTTTGGTAGCAGTGGGAAGAAAATTCCGAAGCCTTCTGAGTGAAGCACCAGAAGCAAACATTTTACGACTGATTTCAGCCAAGTGTGGTCGCCACGAGAGTTGCTTGTCAATTAGTACGCCTAAGTTTCTGACTGAGTCACTAATTGGTATGCATTTACCGTCAAACATAATCTGAGGTAGACGAAACCAGTCAATCTTTGAAACCATCCTAGAACTGCCAATAACAATAATCTGCGTTTTATCTGGGTTGACAGAGATGCCGTAGGATTTACTCCAGTCCAGAATATAACGCAGATTAGTGTTTGTGGTCTCAAAAGCCTCATGAAGCTGTGCTACTGGTGCCTTAGTGTAGATCTGGAGATCGTCTGCATAGAGGTGATAAGATGAAGAAAGATGTTGGGAAATAGAATTTATGAAAATTGCAAAAAGAAGAGGAGATAAGACGCCGCCCTGAGGGACACCGGTCTTTATATCACACCAAGATGAGTATGACTCATCTATGCGAATACACTGCCGGCGACCATGCAGATAACTGCGAAACCAATCAATTACCGTAGGAGATATGTTAAGTGAGCGGAGTATGGCCAGTAAAATGTCAAAATCAACATTATTAAAAGCACTACTAAAATCTAGAAGTGATAGTACAGTGAGTTCCCCATTTTCCATACCAAAGCGTACATCATCCGTGATTTTCACCAGAGCTGATGTAGTGCTATGGCCGGAACGGAAACCAGATTGATAAGGATTTAGGAGGTTGTTACTTGCAAGGAAGGTACTAAGTTGATGATGAACTAATCGTTCTAAAACTTTAGAGAGGAATGGGAGAATAGAAATGGGGCGGTATTCAGAGAGAGATGAAGGATTTGACTTTTTGGGAAGGGGAGTAACTTGGGCTTCTTTCCATACTGATGGAAATGTGCCAGTGGTTAGGGATGCATTAAGTATATGACGGATGACAGGAACAATTTCTTCAATGATGGGTATGATCATGTTTCGACTAATACTATCACTTCCGATGGCATTTGAGGATATAGAAGTTATGCTCTTCTTAACATCACTATCGGTAAATTGTGAGAAATTAAAACTAGAATAGTCAGGAATTGGAATATCAGAAAGTTTATTTAGGGTTGATTTTTTTATGTTACTATCAAATAAAGTAGAAGTAGAAAAATGTTTATTTAGAGAATCAATGTTTAAATTTTTAGGAGTATTGTCTTGACGAGACCTACCAATTCCTAGTGACTTAAGAAACTTCCAAACCTTGGAAGGGTCTTGATTATCAATAGAATCGTGGATATAGCGACGTTGAGCATCTCTACACACCCTATTACAGCGATTTCGACAATCTACATACCTGTCCCGATTTGCTTCAGATGGACGCAATTTATATTTTGATTTAGCTACAAGTTTTTTATGCATGGCCAACCTAAGTTCCTTTGTGATCCAAGGTGCAGGGAGATGTTTAATTTTAATAGCCTTCACAGGAGCATGAACGTCATACAGCTTGGTCAATGCGCAATTAAACAGGTCAACTTTGTCGTCAATGGAACTGACATTTGCAACAACATCCCAGTCAATGTCCATTGCATCCTTTCTTAAATTTTCTAGATTTAAACTACCAAAACTGCGCTGCATAAGAACTTTAGGCTTGGCTTTGGGAGGACGGACTTTATAGGAAAGGAAAATCAGATCGTGGTAAGAAAAAGCGTCTGCTGGACATTGACCATGATCAGCCACATGAGTTTGAGAAGATACAAAAATTAAGTCAAGAAGAGAAGGAATACAATTTGGGAAATGATGGGTACTATTAAGAGGAAGAACGGTTAAATTGGAAGCTTTAACTATGGTCTCGAGTGATTTAGATCGGTGGTCCTGTTTCAGCAGACAGGTATTGAAATCACCCATAATAATAGAGTGATCAACAGTACCAACCAAATCCTCTATAATAGTCTCGAAGGAATGAAAATAATTTATGCGTTCAGATGGACAGTAAAATACACCAAGTAGAACCTTGACATTACAAACTAAAATTTCCAAAAAGAGATGCTCACCAGAGTTTGGTAGTGACGGTTGTGCTGACATACCAACAATTTTGAACGGAATGGAGGCACGAAGATATATGGCAACACCACCGCCACCACACCAAGTGCGATCATTTCTGATAAGAACGAAGCCAGGTAATGAATATGAGGTTGTGGGGAGACAGGGCTTTAACCAAGTTTCTGATACTAGGATGGCATGAATATTTTTATGTTCAAATGACGTTAACATATCTGGGTAATGGGCCGGAATGCTCTGTGCATTAATATGCAGGATATTCAGGTTTTTAGGATAGTCTGATATAAATGACTCAATAGTAGAAGAAAGGGAAGGAATGCTGTTAAAAATATTAACGCTGTCAATATCAGAAGAACAACAAGAAACAAAGTCATCATTGTCACTATCCGACATTACTCTGTCTTCAACACAATGTGTACCCATTTATAACAAGGTATATGTAAATAGATAACAAATAAATATTATGTAAATGTAATAAATAACTCAATTTAAAATAAATAATAATAAAACGTAAGCAATATAAACTGCTTTTACTAGACCTCAACGACAAAACGGATTAAGATGAAATTTGCTGTAGATGTAGATATAATGCCCGAATAAATAATAGACTATTTTAAAATATAAAAGAATCCACAAAATGATAAAAAACGCAAAAGGGATGATTTTGGTATAGATGGCGCTGGTGTGCAACAAATCTGACATCACAGACTAAAAACAATCAGTCATTCAGTATTCGATTATTGAAATTTGACAGGACAAAGTCTGTAACGGGTCGGCTAGTAAATTTATATATAAGACCGACCAACATCGGAATACATAAAGATTACTTTTATGAGTTATAAAGGAAGGTAAAACTTTCAAACAGCAAAAAACGCCCAAATATTATATTTAGCACACGCACACATGGCCGTTTATAAAAGTACTAGCAGTCCGTCCCGGCGTCGCACAGGCGTAAGAATGATTTTATGGCTATTTTTTTACACCTGAGTTACATTATCGAAGTTTTAATAGGGATCCCTAATAGTTAGACATATGATATTTCAGACTTGCAGATATTGATGTCCTCTATAAAACTGTAGTACATCATTTTTCTCTATTGTCAATAATTTCTGCAGTAAACGCAATATAAGGATTTTTTTTGGATTTTATTTCACACGTTGGGTTACATTATCGAAGTTCTGTTCCAATAACTGGTTTCCTTACGTAAAATATATTATTTTTTCAAATAGAATATTAAGTACAAGTTCAAAATAAATGTTTCTTTTATCTCCACATTAAATATTTTAATCCAAATAAAGCCGAAACCTAAAGCTAAATAAATAACAGCTTAAGGCGCTCCCTGTCGACGATTGTTTTTGTTCGAAACGAAAAAATAAATACTTCTGAACAAGCCACATCTCCTATTTTATAATGTATAGTATATGTGAATAAAGATGTACCCATCTTTAATCACTTCGATAAATAATCCTACCGACCGCTGCAATGACGACAAACACACGTCGGCGCCTGGTCGCCTTTGCTTTTCAAATAAATTAATGATATAAATTATGTATAATTACTTATCAAAAATCTATTCTAATAGAAATCTAGATCTACATATTACCTATCTTTAACAATAAATCACAAGTTGATTTTAATAGTAGGTATCAAAATATTTCGATCATAAATTCTAAAACGTATCATTTTGAAATAATATCTTTATCGTGAAAAGTTTCTGCTATTATGTTTTCAGCTTAATAGAAATCTAGGTAGGAACCTGAAGTAATATACTTATAAAAATAGGAGATTGGCTTGTTCAGAAGTATTTCTTTTTTCGTTTCGAAAAAGAGCAATCGTCGACATACAGCCCCTTAAGCGCACGTCATCTCATACCATTTTCAACAATAAATTGCCGTTTCACGCAAAATTTAACGAAAACCGCTTTAAAACTCTGCGGAATCCTAAAACTTTAACAAACATGACGCACTTTGTAATCTATTTAAATTACGCTTTCGTTATGACCTAAACATTAACAAGGCAAGTAGCTGTTATGTTACGTAATTAAGGTTCAACTACACTTTCTCGCACCCCTCCTCACCTTTCAGCGTCGAGTTTTAACACTTGAGAGAAACTATTTATTTCAAGAGCTAATGACCTTAATAGAATTAATAACTTGGCTAATCTATAATTTACTAACAGATCCGGCCACGCGTTGCTGTGTCAACAGTTTGCAATAAAATAATATTGCGACTATAAATTGAGATGGAAGCTATCATATCTTTTAAGTTGTATCAAAGGCCGTGTGCAAAGTTTGATTAAAATCGGTTTATTAGTTTAGGAGTCCATCGCAGACAAACAACGTGACGCGTAATTTATATATGGATTATTACGATCACGTTATAATTTTTTTGGAGAAATAATAATAAACTTAAAGCTTTACTTTGAAGTTAAAATAATAAAAAAAAAAAATTTCGAAGTTTCTGAAAATCTGATTTGAAATGTTTACAACGTCCTTTTTACTATTAAAAACCAGTGTAATTTAATTTAATAATAAATTCACTAATGCCAATATCAACGGTCTAAAATGACTCTTCTCAAAAATTTTCAATTCTTTAGAAGCCCATAACTCAGCAAATAGGCATCACAAGAAAAAAATATTGTGTGAACATATGTATGTCTACTATAAGTGTAATGACCAGAATATAAACAAAATCCACGACCTCACTTTTTTTGCTTGTCCGCTTCACGTGGAATGCCCCATATATTATGTTTATATGTTAAAATAAAAAAAAAAACTGAAGAAAATGTTGCGTCCAATCGAAAAGTCAAGAGACAATATTCGTTTTTTAAGTTTTATATTTTTGGAACCAACTTTGGACTATTATTTACACCTATTTAATAGAAAATCAATCAAAAGTCATAATAAAATGAAAAACCGACCAAGTGCGACTCGGATTCGTACACAAAGGGTTCCGTACCATTATTAAAAACGGCAAAAAATCACATTTGTTGTATGGAAGCCCAACATAAATATTTATTTTATTCTGTTTTTAGTATTTGTTGTTAAAGCGGCGTTCATGAGATACAGCCTTGTGACATACAGACGGACAGCGAAGTCTTAGTAATAAGGTCCCGGTTTTACCCTTTAGGCACGGAACTTTAAAAAGGTACAATAAGAAAATATATTCGCGTCGAATAGAGAATCTCCTTTTTCGTCGATTAAGGTGTGGCGCGGCGCGTGTCTGCCCCCAGCTCTTCGAACGTTGAACAACTAATCTAAGTTTGACAAGGCATCATAACTCAGAAGTTTCTGATGAAAACCGGATCGCATTGCTATCTGACGCAATCGGTGGCGTAGGTGACAGGCACGTCAGTCAAGACGTGTTTACGAAAAAAGGTCTCACTTCAACGCGTACAGAACTTTTTTTTTGCTTTTTTTTATTTGAGCATGTGCCAAATATATTGTTTGTCCGTGCTTCTGACTAACTTTAAACATCATTAACGGTCTGAGTGCCTGGAGATCTGAGAGTATATCTACCGTAGATACTTTTGGGGTTAGGATTTTGTTATTCCAAAGAATCGATATGTTCATAATCGAGTGTAGAATCGATTAGCAATGCAAGAAGAAAATATATTCTAAGATATAAAATTCTCGTGTTAGTAACTAAACTCCTCCGAAACGGCTTGACCGATTTTTTTGTGTATATTCGGTTGGTATGAGAATAGGTCGTAAGCTATTTTTTATACCCCTAAATGATAAGGGTAGCCCACAGCAAAAAAAAATCTAAATATTTTTATAGCTTTAACAAAAATACATCAACTGTGAAAATTTCAACTTTCTACCTATCACGATTCATGAGATACAGCCGGACAGCAAAGTCTTAGTAATATGATCCCGTTTTTACCTCTTGGGTATGGAACCCTAAAAAACATCCCTAAGTTCAATAGATATACCTACTCTCAAATCTCCAGACGCTTGGGTCCTTGAAGATATCTAAAGAGGGTATCCAAACATTAAAGTAGTCACATGCCCACATTTATGTCGCGTAGTTTAGTCACAATCATTAAAACGGTGCTTGGTGGCCACCAAGTATGGTTATTAAAGAAATAATTGCAGTTTCCCATATCTTTGCTAATATAACTGGCCATAAAAGATTTAGCTTCCCAAGAAACAGGTTTTATCGTCAGGACTGTGCCAATACGGCAAGCCAAATCTCAGTTTCGACGAAACCTTACATAAGCTCTTTAAAGCACGTTAAGCGACCAATTTATGAGGCTTCTTTAAATATAATCCGACCGCATTAGAAAGTTAATTAGACAATTAGACATGCCTATCAGAGTTTAACGACGAAGCAAGCTCTTGGTGCTTATGTTGGGATGACACACGGCTGGCGAATAAGAATTGGGTGTACACACACAAGTTTGATAGACGTCATGATATAATAAAACAAGCTATGACTCCGCCATATCTCATCCTGTTGCCATGTACATTGTACCGTTAACATCGAACCGATAACGTCTCATGACGTCATAAAAAATGTTTATAAATAAAAATTAAGTAATTTTTGTTTTTTGTTACTAACCATCAAAATGTGTGTGTGTGTGTGTGTGTGTGTGTGTGTGTGTGTGTGTGTGCGCGTGCGTGAGAGAGAGAGTGTGAGAGAGAAATAATACTATAAAAATAAGCAAAATTATTTATTTAAAACTCAATATTTAAAAAGTCATCAACTTCTGGAGCTGACTGTTCCATGAAGGTTTCGAATATTTTTTTATTTTACACATTAAATTTTCAAACAATTACACAGTCATTTCTAAAGTCGGGAAAAAAATTGACTCAACTGGCAGTAGGTATATAAACCGATTATATTGACTACTTGACTATGTACCCAGAAGTGTCTTATACACCTTGTTTTGTGATATCGTGATAGACATCTCAGATTTCTGTGGGTTATATTCGTCGAATATTTGTAAGGGAAATGGAAGGGAGGGCTTGTCAGAAGTTAATAACAGAAAGAAAATCCACCTACATTGAATGACATGACGGCGTCGTTTGCTTGAGTAAACAACCGTAGGCAACGAATATAAATAAATAAATACCACCCAACAGATAAAATAATAAGCTATAAATATGACAGTATGAAAAAGACAGTGTTGTTGATAGTAATCTATGTAAATGATGTCTTCATAAAGCGTTATGGAGTAAAATGATTTATTAAAAAACTCATAATTCAAATTATCCATTTTTAAACGCCAGTCACGTGACACAAAACGGTCAGGATTGGTCGAATCGACGATGACGTAAAATGCTTGTCAATATGTCTTCGCCTGCTTTGAAAAACGTTGACGTTTGTTTATTTGTTGACAAGCATGTAACGTCACAGAAACTAGTGCGACGCCATTTGCATAATGAAGCGTTTTTGCGGGTTATTTAAATTGGCAATATTTAATTTACATTTTTAGGGCCAATACTTAACAGAATTGAAAATAATCTTTTTTATGGGTTCCTCAGTCAAAATGGTTTTCAAAATCTTGTCAAATAGCCCATTATATACATGGTTCTGACCATCGATAACACAGCTCAATTAACGCCTAATAGCTCAATTTTTTCAAACAAATAATTTAGTCAAACCGTTGAACGTGGCCGTTTCAAAGTGACGGTTCACGGAAGTAGTCGGACTTTAGATTTGACGCGCGGTGTTTTATATCAGTAGTATTAGCCTAATGTCTTGTTAGACAGTGTCCGCTTTGTATGAGGTGTCAATTTAGCTTGTAAATGGTTTTGACCCAAACTATGATTATAATTCGTAGGTAATTAAAACTACGAGTACTTTGGTTCTCCAACACCCAGGAATACGTATTTACGGACTCTCAATTATTTACTCTGACTAACCCCTTTAGATATCTTCAAGGATCTGAGCGCCTGGATATAATGATGTCTACCGTGCTTGGGGATTACAGTCGTGATCCTATTTATTTTTGCAACTAATGTTGTCAGCAGTGTGGCAGCGCATTATGTACTTACAGGCAATTGTATTTATCGTAGTGCTCTGCTTGGTTCTTGGTTAGGGATGTCACGGCCGCGTGTAGACACTCGTTCTGTGAACAAAAAATATCTTATTTTATCTAACTTTGTAATATTTTACGTTATTATGTACAAAGATTCAAAATAGCATTTTATTTTAGACTAGCTTCCGCGACTTCGTAATAGTTAATTTTTATTCAGGTCGTAATCTATCCTTACATTAAATTTCATCTAAATTTATTCAGCTGTCATAACGTGTTTGGGAAACAAACATACATTTCATTTTTATTCAATTATATAATTATAAAGGATGTCTTAAAGATTCAAAGCAGTGTATACAATGAAGATAGTTGATGTATCCAGTCTTCGCTATTATAACAATGATGCCTTATATCTGTTTTTGTGCTCAACAATTCCAAAACAATTTAAAAAACGAAAATACTATACGTTAAGGTGATATATGAAATGTTTGGTTTTTTGTTTGGGCTGAGTCTTCTCGGATATGAAGGAAAAAGTGATAAATATGCATTATCTTGAATACTATCAAATTTAAAAAGAAACTGTCTATAATTTACTTAGCTAGTATAGAATCTAACGAATTATATAAAAATGAACTGTTTAGATATTTATAGTTTTGATTAAAAACGAAACTAGTGTCTTTGAAGAGCTAACTTTGGAAAATAAATCTATCGAAAAAAGTTTCACCAATCGTGTTCCTGTCTATAATTTATCTAGATTATATCCTTATGTTATCTGCGGTTATACAGAAAAAAACGATTTCTGCATTCATCAAAAACAGTTGGTAGTAGCTCTGCCTTCTGCGCTGTAGGTTGCGGGTTCGATCCCCACCCGGGATAAACATTTGTGTGATGAACATAGATGTTTGTTCTGTGTCTGGGTGTTAGTATAATAAGTATGTATTAACAACAAAAAAAAACGTATTAAAATATAAGTATTCTATCAGTTATCTGGTTCCCATAGTACAAGCTTTGCTTAGTTTGGGGCTAGATGGCGCTGCGTGAAATGTCTACCAATTTTTTTTTTTTTTTTTTTATTTATTACTCGTCTTAAGGGGCTGCCAGTCGACGATTGCTCTTTTTCGGAACGAAAAAAGTAATACTTCTGAACAAGCCACATCTCCTATTTTTATAAGTATATTACTTCAGGTTCCTACCTACATTTCTATTAAGCTGAAAACATAATAGCAGAAACTTTTCACGATAAAAATATTATTTCTAAATGATACGTTTTAGAATTTATGATCGAAATATTTTATATACCTACTATTAAAATCAACTTGTGATTTATTGTTAAAGATAGGTAATATGTAGATCTAGATTTCTATTAGGATAGATTTTTGATAAGTAATTATACATAATTTATATCATTAATTTATTCGAAAAGCTCAGGCGGACTACGCGCGGACGTGTGTTTGTCATCATTGCAGCGGTCGGTAGGATAATTTATCGAAGTGATTAAAGATGGGTACATCTTTATTCACATATACTATACATTATAAAATAGGAGATGTGGCTTGTTCACAAGTATTTCTTTTTTCGTTTCGAACAAAAATAATCGTCGACTGGCAGCGTCTTAAGGTATACGATCATCATGACTGTCTACACCTCGATAACCACGATTTTCATGTACTCAGATAAGGTTCACGGTGTAATGACCATAATCCATCAAATAGAATCAGCGCGGAAGGATGTTTGTCGGGTATGTGTTTTGATTCAACCACAAACCACACAAGGTTTTTACACCAGTTTTAGACAAATTGCTCCAATTTAGTAAGCACTAGAACGTATTGACACAAAGTAATAAGCATAAAAATAACAAAATATACCTAAAATGAATACCTTCTTCAAATAGTTTTTAATAGTTCAGGCTTTGCGTTGATCAGTCAGTCAGTCAGTCAGCAAAGCAAGAGTTTTAGAGATATTGATCTACATCAAGGAATTCTATGATTGCAGTTATTTATTTATTATTATATTGTAATAGACTAGACGCCCGCGGCTACGCTCGCGTGTTCCTTTATGCTATCCTAGGGCATAATGCATGTTTTAGGTTTCAACCAAATCCGTTCTGTCATTTGGTCGTGATTGAGGCACAAGCATACAAACAATCTTACAAACTTTCTCATTTATAATCCTACTTCTAACTTATAATTATAATAAATGCGAAAGTTTGTCATAGAGTGTGTATGTGTGTGTGTTTGTTACTCTTTCACGCAAAAAATACTAAACGGATTAAAATGAAACTTTACAGTATTATATTATACTTTACGTATAATAGTTTTTATTGTACACAGATATAGTTATTTTATTTTATAGGCATTTTTATTTTTATTTTTATTGTTGTTTTATTTTTGCTCCCTCTGAGCAGCACTCAAACTTTTGTTGATTACCTCAATGGGTGCAAATAACTTTATTTTTGTAATTTAAAATTAAAATTATTGTTACTTTTATTTTGGCATAATTTAGAAATAACAGAATATACTGGGATGGGAGAAGCCACCGGCTCCTGAAACACAGTTTTATACTAGTTCGGGAGCCTATGGATTCAAAATAAATTGTGTAAAATTTCTTTATGTCAAATAAATAAATAAAATAAATAAATAGCTTATACATCAGAATAACACATAGGCAAATTTTTATCCAGGTACCACGCGGGCGAAGCCGGGGCGAGCAGCTAGTTATTAGGATAAAACCTCGCGCATCTGGTAGGTATAATATAAATAAACGTAAATACGTATCTAAAACGCATTTTATTGTTCAGAATTAGTTCGAAATGTTAACTGCTAACCGGATATCACTACATAGTATAAAGCAAAGTCGCTTTCCGTTTCCCGCGTATGTATGTATGTTTGCTTATATCTTTAAAACTACACAACGGATTTTGATGCGGTTTTTTTTAATAGATAGAGTGATTCAGGAGGATGGTTTATATGTATAATAACATGCTACCCGTGCGAAGCCGGGGCGGGTCGCTAGTTTCAGTATAATACCTAATGCGGTGAGGACGGGAAGCCTTATCGCTGCAGGCAGCGTTTCAGCTTTGTAGTATTGCTATTGTGGATGTTACACAAATATTATAAAGTGGAAACATTTCTATTTTCGTATGTTTGTAACGAATAAACTCAAAAACTACTGGACCGATATTATTTTTAAATTAACGAGATTAGTAGACTTATCTATAGATTTTGACAGTAATTACCTAACGTCGGGAAAATAAATTAAAGGTAATTACGTGATAAAGACCCGTGTGAAAATCTTTAGTTACTAGACCGTTTTCAAAATTCTTTTACCATTAGAATTCTACATAATTTTTGAGTAATATAGACTATAATTATTTATTACTTCAATAATGTAAAAAATAATCATTTAATCATTATTACACCCGTGCGACGCCCGGGGTGGACTGTCTTATAAATATAAATACGGTTATTTACCAACTTTCAACTTGTAACGTAATGTTTTGACGTGCCTCTGACTAACCCCTTTAGACATTGTCAAGGATCTAAACGCCTAGATAACTGAGAGAATGTCTAGGAGATTACAGTCATGATCCATTTTTTTATTGGATAAACCTATTTAGGTTATACTTTTATACAATTATCTCACAGCCAAAGCCTTGGGCAGAGGCTTATTAAAAAACTTAAAAGGAATAGATTTAATCGTTACAATTTATTCATATAATCATTTCATAACCAATTATTTTACAAATAGTGTTTGATTTCTTATGGTGCATTTACAAACTAAACAATATTAATAATTTCAAGTAGGGTGAGAGAGCTGGTTGTGGGCATTTTAACATTTTAATTTTCAAATAAACTGTTTATATTGAAAAAAATATTGAAACGTCGATTTTTAAACAACATAGCATGGAGTATTTATTTATCTCTAAGGTTAAGCAAAAGTTTTGTAATATGGCGATAATTATACAAAGTTTTGTAATAACTATAGATTTTAAACATGCTTGTTTGCTATGGCTTAGTTATTGACTGTCAAAATTTAAAATGACCAAAACCGGGGTAGGCACTACAACCGGGTCTTTGACCCTAACATGTCAAATTATAAAATAAAATATTAAAGTCGAAATAATATTTTGTTATTTATTTAGATTTTAATACATCAAAAGCAAAGATCCAAAACGTATTTTCTTATAAATTAGGGTTTGGCTCAGTCTTAGCGCTTAATATTTTAATCCTTCATAATCAATCCATGTCCAAGTCTAGCAGAATTAATTAAGTTTGTAGTTCGGTATTCACAAAGCGCTAAGAGCCCTTCCCTAATTAAACGAAAGATAGTAAATAGGGGAGGCTAGCACTGGTTTGAATACTTTGAATAGAAACGAAATAGGATCACGACTTTAATCCCTAACAACTGTAGATATTTTCTACATAAGGCAACCGATCAATGGAAGATCGCCGATCTGCCGTTGATCGCGGTCGCGGGCGATGCTCATGATGAAGAGCATCTGAATTGTCTCGAAACGTCAGCAATACAAGAAAAAACGTGGTAATTAGCCGTATTTCTATAAAAAATGATTAACAACCACGATAGTTTTAATTATTTAACTGTAGATATCTTTTTAGATTTTCTGGCGCTCAGATCCCTAAACATGTGGTTGACAGTGGCACGTCCAAACATTATGTTTGGCTCAATACCCGCATTTTGTAGTAGTTAGCATTCCATACGTGACAGGTTGCAAGCCCATCGTCGCTTATAATAATACTGACTGGTTTCCTCACGATGTTTTCCTTCGCCGTTATGAGCACGTGTTTTAAGAATAACCCAACATTAAGGCGATTTTTTTGTTTGGGCTTAGTCTTCCTGCATAAGAAAAAAAAGTGATAAAGCCGCATTATATAGAAAACCAAAAAAACACTATTGGTAAAAAAAATATTAAGAATCGTATTTCTGTGTTTAAATTATCTAGATTAAATCCTTAAATTATATTTGTCTTCAAAAACAAAATTGTATGTTTTGCGGTTATTGAGATAAAACAATTATGAATTCATCAAAAAAAATGTATACCGCGTCTTAAATTATTTCACTAGCTATATTGTAAGTACGTTCAATAGGGAAAACTTTTCCTTATAAATAGCGGCACGATATCCACGCATCGCCTCACACACACTGAATCTCGTCCTATTTCATGGTCGGAGAACCATGTCACATGATATATATGCTCATAGTTTTTTCGTTTAGATGAGAAACTCCAAGGAACTCCAAAAAAAGAGTTAAAACGAAAAGTTGGCTCAGTAGTGTTTTATTGTTCAATGCAATTTTCTTTTCAGTATTTTAAGCGCGTCATCATAAACTACCTTTAAGGGGGAAAATGTATATTTGTATGTTTTTTGGTAATAAATAAAAGCTAAGAAAATTGATAAAACTATTGGACCAGATTTTATAAATTCTTACAATTATCATAATTAACATTATCGTAATATCGGCTATATTTTATTTTCAAATAAAAAAAGAGATCCCATGTAAGTTGCAATAATGTAACCGAAGGTATCTTTTTTTTCATAGTACACGCAAAGTCCGGCGAGCAGTGAGTAGGTACTTACTAAGCTCACTAAGTAGATTCCGAGAAATACAGGCCTCGGAAGAGCAATGAGGAAAAGGTATTCAGGTAAGTGTTAAACATTAAGGATGAATGGACGATAAATATTAGATACTTACTGGCAGACCCGCGACAGACGTTGTCCTGTCCAAATTTCACTAATCGCATAGTTGCTATAACGACTGATGTTTGATTTTTTGCACACCAGCGCCATCTGTACCAAAATCATCCCTTTTGCATTTTTGTTTCATTTTGAAGATGTTTTTCGTATTTTAAATTAGTCTATGTTAAATTCGGGCATTATAACTACATCTACAGCACATTTTATTTTAATCCGTTTGGTCGTTTACACCTGATTGTCGTTTGTGCTCCAACAAACATACAACGATCTCACAAACTTTCACATTTATAATATTATTAGGATTTTGAGATTGAGTTTCACTGCTATGCGCGAAAACTATTTCTTATTTGATAACACGCAATCCTTCGGCCTTATGCATGTGACAAGGACGCACACTAACATATTTTTTACTCGTGACATGTTAAAAGGTCACATAGTGAGTCACTCGTGACTAACATTGAATAATATAGTTTGAATTCACTGATTTTAAACTTAAAACAGTTACATTTTGTAATCTAAATATCGTTGGCGTAGAGTGAATACCTCGTATGTTAAAGTAAACTTTTCAGGATACCGAAAAAACGTCTTGAAAAAATGTGCAAGTTTTGAAAACCAAACTCGTCAGGAGTCAAATCATCAAATAAATGACGTTAGGAGCAGTCAACGATTGTGGGAGTGACAACGAATGGTGCATGTCGCATGTCAAAAATCGAAATTGCCACCGACGATATATTAAACTTTTACGATCTATCAACGCACAGTCACTGGTCTTAGAAATATCTATAGAAAGGTGATAATGTTTGGTTTTTTGTATGGGCTGAGTCTAACCGGATAAGACGGAATAAAGTGATAAAACTGCATTATGTTAAAAAACCATCAAACTTAAGAAGAAACTGTCTATTATTTACTTAGCTAGTATGATTATCTAACGAATTATATAAAAATAAACTGTTTTCATAGTTTTGATTAAAAACGAAACTAGTGATTTGAAGAGACAACTTTGGAAAATAAACCTATCGAGAAAAGTTTCACCAATCGTGTTTCTGTCTATAATTTATCTAGATTATATCCTTAAGTTATCTTCGTCATAAAAAACAAAATTGTATGTTTTGCGGTTATTGAGAACTGCATGATTTTGCATTCATTGCAAAAATCTGACATCAGTTTTGACGACTGAACGATACGCATTCAACCGAAAATATTGAACTATGTATTTTATCAAGATAAGATTTAAAGGGTTTTTTAATGTCGCCTGAAAAACTGAAAAATTGCTCAAAGAAACTGCGCATTTTCCTATGCGATTATTGATATTTGGACAGGACAACGTCACGTCTAGTATGTCAATAATTTGTTATGTAATATTTTATTATCTATTTCTTTAATTTTACTTTCGTTTTTCTGTCGTTATCTTTTTTTTGCAACTACCTACATTCTTATATAATTCTCTCATATAATTTCTATATATTTATTTTCATATTTGTGGTGGATGAATAAACGGTTTCTTTCTTTCCTCCCTTTTATGTCGCGACATGTTCAGTGGCTATTTTCCAATGCCAGGGGCTAGTTTTTGTCTCGTGACAAATGGACATGTCGGTCCAACAAAATTAATCAGAGATTCTTACGCCTGTCACTTCATTCACTGACATAAAGTGCCACTTTCCTAACCGTGAATTGGGAAAATACATTGGTTGATAATATTTTATGTACTATTTTCGGCTAGCCGAGTGGGATGTACCTCGACTTTCAATCTGAAGGTCGTAGACTCGAGTTCGAATTTATAAAAAAAAAAAAAAATAGGATCACGACTGTAATCTCCTAGTACGGTAGACATCCTTTCAGATCTCCAGACGCTTAGATCCTTTGAAGATGTCTAGTAGGGGTAGTCAGAGGCACGTCCAAACATTAATTTGGGAAAAACTTAAAGTTTCAATTTCAATAATCTTACAGAAAAAATATGTATGATTATTCAAATTTGACAGGACAACGTCTGGCGGAACAGCTAGTTTTAAATGAAATGAAATGTGATGATATAAGTTTATTTTGACAAACTAACAATTAAAACTAAATAAGACAGATTACAGAATAATGATAGGCATCTAAATAGGTACATCCTAATATTGCTACTATGTTTGTACCCTAATCAAAAATAAACGACAAAACGGATTAAGATGAAATTTGCTGTAGCATGTAGATACAAAATCAGAATAAATAAAGAGGTAACTTATAATCCGTAAAACATCCTCTAAATAGTAAAAAAATGCAAAAAGGATGATTTTGGTATAGATGGCGGTGGTGTGTAACAAATCTGACATCACAGACTAAAAACATTTACTCGTCATAGCAACGCAGTTTTGACTAATGAGTGATACGCAACGCATTCTACCAAAATTTGTAATTTATTTTATCAGTACGAGGTTTGTAGGGAAAAAAATGGAAGTTGCCTGAAATAGATTTTTTCTATGCGATTATTAAAATTTGACAAAAGACAGCGTCTGTCACGAGTCGGCTAGTATAGAAATAAACTTTTAGAGCACTGACAATAAAAAAAATTACACTGGTACAAAGAAATAAACACATCTTAAAATGATTAGACTTCTGTGCTTTGTTGTGGGACATGTTGTGAAACATGTTCCTCAATTCGCCTCAGTGTTTTCTTGGCTTTAGAGTCGAGTTGGTGTTTAACCATTATCATGTACGACGGCCTTATTAAATCATCCGAGGCTCCCACACCGTCACGTAACAGGACACTTTAAGTGCTTATCCTCGGGGGCGAGTCAGTGGCGCGTTAGATGAACGACGCAAAAATGGCGTGAAACGCCCGATCGGGTTTCTAATGGACACTGGGTGGTTGTTTTGATTACACTCCAACCGGCAATCCTTCTCAAGGAGACGAGTAATGAAATTGGGTCATTCGTTATGAGCGAACGCGTCTACTGCCTGTAGGTACACAATTTTGCAGACTAGTAATAGGAAAATGTGATGCTTTCGAATTCAAATTCAAATTCAAAACTTATTTATTTCAATAAAATAACAAGGATCACTTTGGAACGTCTTAGGAACTAGGTGAAGCTATGCCGATTCCACGCGACCAAACCTAGAAGAATCAGGCAACAAACACGGCTTGGGGTCTACCTTTTTTAATGATCCTTTCCTTAATGCTATGTAGAGCTCCAGTGTGATGACAATCGAACAAGGTGAAGGCTCAAACAAGAATAATAATTAAAAGTACGTAAACAATAAAAAAAAAATAACTAAAGAGCCTCAGCATAAATTCAAAAAGCAGCACACGCTACACTTGATTTAGAAATAAAACTTAAAGATAAAATAACGATTCGGACTATAAAGACCCAAAGCCATGTAAAAAAAAAACATTGTAATCTCAAGAATGACAGATAGCCAGAAAGATGTCGCGTTCGCTCATATCCTAGAAGATGTCTAAAGGATTTAGTGAGAGGCATGTCCAAACATTACAGTTGGAACATTTGACTGGTCTCACAGCTCAGTTTGTAGTAGCTTTGATTTCTGCGCTGTAGATTATGGGTTTAGTCTCCACCCAGGACAAACATTTGTATATATAACACTAGCCGACCCGTGACAGACGTTATCCTGTTAAATTTCAATAATCGAATAGAAAAGACTGACCGTTTATAGTCCGTGATGCCAGATTTGTTGCACACCAGCGCCATCTATATAGAAATCATCCCTTTTGCGTTTTTCTATCGTTTTGGGGATGTTGATGTTGGATGTTGATCCGATCTGCCGTTGATCGCGGTCGCGGGCGATGCTCATGATGAAGAGCATCTGAATTGTCTCGAAACGTCAGCAATACAAGGAAAAACGTGGTAATTAGCCGTATTTCTATTTAAAATAATCCGTTTTGTCGTTTAGGCCTGATTGAGGAACAAACATACATACAAACTCACAAACTTTCACATTTATAATATTATTAGGATACTCGTAGAAGTTTATTCTGTGTCTGGGTGTTATAATGTATCTTATGTATGTATCTTATAAGTGTATCTTATGTATTATATTTACAAAATAAGCGTAAAGTTATCTAGTACCCATAATACAACCTACAATATCAATATCTATATCTGCTACATCCTTACATTTTTTTTACGAGCGGCGGAGCCCTTCTGCTTGTTATAACAGTAATCCGCTCAAGCGATTTGTTTATTTCAATTTGGCAACGGAACTCTAACTATTTCAATCAAAACATTCTTTCGGGCAATTTCCGCTACCTATGAGAAACAATTTTGTATTTTCCGAACTATTTTCATAAAGGAGTTTGACACAAAAAGGCAAGGGCTAGCCGCAACCTTTAAACCACATTGTTGTTTGAGCCGATGAAAACTCTTCTGTTGGGTTTTAAAGCAACATTGGGGAGACATAGGTGGACCTCTGGTTTTCTTAATAGAGGTGAACAGCGGAGAGCGCCATTGGGTTTTATTACTTACTAGCGACCCGCCCCGGCTTCGCACGGGTAGCATGTTATTATACATATAAACCTTCCTCCTGAATCACTCTATCTATTAAAAAAACCCGCATCAAAATCCGTTGTGTAGTTTTAAAGTTATAAGCAAACATACATACGCGGGAAGCGGAAAGCGACTTTGCTTTATACTATGTAGTGACTATTCACTGTAATGTAAGGCTGGTATTAAGAGAGCTCTAGCGTCCAATGGCGTCCATTTTTAGGGTTCCGTACCCAAAGGGTAAAAACTGGACACTATTACTTAGACTTCGTCTGTAAGCCTGTGGTGATTTTCAAATGTCAGAAAAGTCAAAGAAATGTCAAACGCATTCGCAAACGCATGCGTCGTACAGAAGCTTACGAGGAATGCTCAAGGTACATCGAGAGGTACCTTGAGTCTACAATTCCTTCACTGAGGAAATTATGTGGAGGAATCCTCGATTTGTGGCAAACTCGAGGTAATTTTATCAACTAAAACTACAGAAATACGGAGAATTTCGAGGTTACTAAGAATATGGGGATTACAGTAGTCGAATCTCGTATATCATTTATCGGTTTCAAAAGTAAACTCCCAGACTACTACTGGCCTACTCAAATGTTCATTATTTTAATTATTGAATATACTAGGGAATAAGCACCCGTTTGTGCGAAACCGTTATAAATTCAGGATATCGTTACATTAATCCTTTATAGGGACTCTATTATATGGCTGGCTTTAGTGCTTGCATTGAATTTATAATGGTTGGTGTTGGAATCAATGGGTCGCTTGCAAAAGTAGGCAATATTAGTCATTACTAAAGACAGTTCAAAAAATTAAACCGACATTAAAAAATTATGAAGTTTTAAACGGGAACGGGAACGGACCCACTTACATATTTATTTTATTCCGTTTTTAGTATTTATTGTTACAGCGAGAACAGAAATACATCATCTGTAAAAATTTAAACAGTTCAGTAGCTATCACGGGTCATGAGATACAGCCTTGTGACAGACAGACGTACGGACAGACGGACAGCGAAATCATAGTAATAGGGTGCCGTTTTTACCCTTTGGGTACGAAAAACATGAAATAAATCAACAAATAGAGACAACTGCTCCACTCAAGTTTAACAACGACCGATCGGTTATGTCGAGAGACAATGGTTGTTTTTTTTATGCATTTACTATTGTTATAACCAGAATTAATGATGAGGAATTGTATTGTAAGGCTTTTATGGTTGTCCTACTTTGGACCGCGCATATGTTTTTATCTAGTTTTTTATATTGTGTAAAGAAAAGTTCAAAGGTGGTCCCATGAACTAGTCTACTACTAGTAGTACTAGTATTTATGACTTATAAAATCACTATACAATCTTAATAAAGTAATATCGTCTTTTGACTTTTTGATTGGTTAAAACATTTTCGTCGGTTTTCTTTTAGTTTTTCAAACGTAAATCAGTTTATGTACCTACTGATATCCAAAGATTGAAAGTACTAAATTAAATATAATAAAAATATCCTACTAATATTATAAATCCGAAAATTTGTAAGGATGTTTGGATGTTTGTTTTTCAATCACGGCAAAACAATAAAACGGATTTGATTGAACATTGGAATATAAATAGCATATTTCCTGGAATATAGGATTCTTATTTATGCTGAGACCATGTGAGCGAAGCCGTTGAATCTATTATAGCAGAGCTAATTTGTAAAAACATGATTAACATGTTATAATGTTGAATGCAATACCTAATGTTAGATAATACCTAATCTGTACCCTTTTCATAGTAACTATCCACTATTTATGCACCTATACCTACGCTTCTGCGTAGCTATTGTATTGGAAGCCTAGGTATAGGTGCCAAAACAGCATAAAAAGCGTAGGTATTATGGCATTCAGTACCAAATAAATATTGGTATAAATATCATAACATGATAATCATGTTTTTAAATTGGTTTGAAATTTCTACATACTTTTTTAATTTACTCGTATCTTAAATGTTCAGTAACATGATGTAAAACAATGTTGGCTCCCAGACTACCAGATCTCGGAACAATGGGGTGAATATTGGACAAATGATTCAACTGTCATTTGATGACAAATTGCCGGATATGGTTGGCTTGATTGATTGCTTCAGTTACTGATTTATCTACTGTTTCGTTTTTTTAGAGGGAATTTGTTTTTGAATCGTGTTTTATTTTTCGATCACGTTATATGTATTTATTTTTATTTAAAAAAGGGTTATTTAATATTATAAATGCGAAAGTAACTGCGTCTGTCTGTCTGTCTGTGACATTATCATGGCAAAACCGCTAAGCCGATTGTGATGAAATTTCATAAATAGTGATATATTAGTCTTGAGACGGATATAGGCTATTTTTTTCCCAAAATTTACGTATGATTTTCAAGAATTTCAATGTTTTACGAAAATGTCGTCAAAAATTGATTTCTTGAATCTAAGCGGTTGAAGTCGCTGGTCAAAGCTAGTATTCATATAAGTATTCAATATTATTTATTCCATGTAAATAAAGTATATATACCAATCAACAAGTCAAGAGACGATATTAGTGTTTTAAGTTAAGAAGAAACTATTAGTTCTCATACATAGAAAAAAGCAAAAAAATATGTAAAAAAAAGCCATGTAGGCCGAGAGGGAGGTTCCTCAAGTTTCAATCTGAAGGTCGTGCGTTCGAATACCGGCGTTCATCAATGGATTTTACTGTTCGAAAAAATTATTTGCGCATCAAAAACACGTGTTTAAAACGGTGAAGGAAACCAGTTAGTATTCTTATAACGCTCTTCTTAACGCTTGCAACTTGTCTAACTACTGCAAAATGTAGGCATGTGCCAAATATGATGTTTATATGTGTCTCTGACTACCCCCACTAAGCGCCTGGAGGTCTGAGAGGATGTCTACCGTACTAGGGATATACAGTCGTGATCCTATTTTTAATACTTAACACGTCGAATTAAAAACCTTCTTTTTTCGTCGGTAGAATGAACAATGCTCAAATCTCTTTTAGTCTTCAGTTCTGTCCTTGTCCAATATTCACTTCTTTGTTCCGAGATCTTGTCTGGGAGCTCATTTTCTTTCATCACAGTTATAATTTTCTCAAAAGGAAATTCTTTGGAAAATTTTCATTATTTACACTCAAATTGTACAACTCCTTCAAACATTGTTTGAGTAACAATTTTAAAGTCGGTTCGGGTTTACTTTTGTTACAAATTAAAGACGAAAACGTTCGAAAGGCTTTCACGAATTTTCATGTATAGATATTCTTAACCCATCTCAAAGTAAATTCATGTGCTTTTGTGTTAGAATAACAATTAGGGTATTAATTAATTAAAGGATCAGAACTCTCCAGCTGGCTTCCTTATTTCTCACAAATATTTTTAATAAGTAATTTAAATTTTCTGTAATCCTAATCACTACATAGTATAAAGCAAAGTCGCTTTCCGCTTCCCGCGTCTGTATGTAATATGTATGTATGTATGTATGTATGTTTGCTTATATCTTTAAAACTACACAACGGATTTTGATGCGGTTTTTTTAATAAATAGAGTGATTCAAGAGGAAGGTTTATATGTATAATACATGCATAATATAGTAGAGAAACACTGATAATTTTAGAGGTTTCTAATGTGATGTCGTAAATAAACACATTTTTTTGCGCTTACATTGCAAATGCTGGCTGAACCCCACGAGATATATCAAAATAATGTACTATACAGTATTGTACACCTTAAAAACGTCTACAAAAAAGTCAACGATGGTATTCGAAATGTCTTACGCACAGCGAAGCGGGCACGGGTCAGCTAGTAATATTATAAATGCGAAAGTTTGTGATAAGGCTGCTGTGTTTATTCCCTAATCAAAAATAAACGACAAAACGGAATAAGATGAAATTTGGTATAGTATGTAGATAAAAAATCAGATTAAATAAAGAGGGAACTTATAGTCCGAAAAACAACCCCCAAATGATAAATAAACGCAAAAAGGATGATATTGGTATAGATGGCGTTGGTGTGCAACAAATCTGACATCACAGACTAATAACATTTAGTCGTCATAGCAACGCAGTTTTGACTAAAGAATTTATAAATTCGTAATTTATTTTATCAGTACAAGGTTTGTAGGGAAAAATTGGAAGCTGTCTGAAATTGCTTATTCTTATGTGATTACTACAAAAAAAGTTGACAGAACAACGTTTGTCACGGGTCGGATAGTTGCAATATCAATTAAATAAATAAATAACGGTGTTCACTCCACACATCACCGTGGGAACCAGAAACCAATAAAATACCAAATGTTACCACTTCTTTTTCGTAAATACATACATACTCGTACTCATACACCAATTTCAGGCAAGACTTCGCTCGCTAGGTATCTACCTAGATAAAATCCAATTTGTTATTCTTATGGTGTGTCCAAACACAACCCGTAGGTGCGCGGCATCGACGCGCAGCATTTGCAGAACACAACTTTGCCGCGTGACTGGTTTAGACATAGAAGTAAAATACGCGGGGCCGCCGTCCAATCATAGCGCGGCTAGCAGCGCGCGGCTGCCGCTCTCAAATGCCGCAATATGCACGGTCACACCTTTTTTAGCTATGTATATTTCAAGTTTCATCCAACAAAACAAATCCATTTATAGGTTTGATACTACGAAGTATTTTGTTCAGATGTTTTCTATAACACGACGTAGTTTTCTAATTAAATTAAAATACTCTGCCCGAGGGTCGTATCGAACCAATTCATCTTTTGAAAGTAAGCCATGTCTTCTGAGGTCTTGGATTGAGGTCACGAATTGCTCGCAAAATGGCGAATCATGATCTTTTATGTCGAAATAATCAATTTTAACAAAGTTTTGCGATGAATTTTGTTCATTAAGGTGGTGCTTGTAATTTTTGTATTTATGAGCTGAGTCTACCCGAATAAGGCGGAAAAAGTGATAAAACTGCATCAAAACCATCAAATTTAAAAAGAAACTGTTGTTCATTCATGTAGCTTGTATGATTATTATCTAACGTGTTTGAAAAGAGCCAACTATGGAAAATAAATATATCAAGAAAAGTTTCACCAATTGTGTTTCTGTCTATAATTTATCTAGGTTAAATCCTTAAATTATCTTTGTCATAAAAAACAAAACTGTATGTTTCATATGTTATTGAGAAAAAACGATTCTGCATGAACTCGTCTTAAGGACAAAGAGATGTTAAACAAATTTGAGAATCTACTCAAAATATTGTCTATGTATTGTTGCTTCGTTGTTTTGCACAGTTTTAAGTTCAAAGTTTTCAATTCATGATAGTATGGCTAATATTATTATTGTAAAAGCACTTATACCGACTGGCATTGGTAAATAAAATCATATTTGCGTTTCACTATTTTAGAGGCTAAAATCTAAGCGACCAGCATCGGTAGAAACGAAATCATATTTGCGTTTGACAAGTTATTTTAGAGTCTAAAATCTACTAGCGTTCGTACTTCGTACTTATAAATATTCATAGAGATGGTTATTCATCTGCTGTCGGTAAATGTCTAGATTTGAATTTGACTACACCTTTTTAGGGTTACGTACCCAAAGGGTAAAAACGGGACCCTATTACTAAGAATCCGCTGTTCGTCTGTTTGTGTCTGTCACAAGACTGTATCTCATGAACCGTGATAGCTAGACAGTTGAAATCACAGATGGTGTATTTCTGTTGCCGCTTTAACAACAAATATGTACTAGAAACAAAATAAAATAAATATTTAAGTGGGGCTTCCATACAACATACATGGACAGTTTTATTTTCATCAATCCGTAGAAAATACGGATCGTATTTTGAATATAAGAATTGAGTACAAAATACATACACAGAACACACGTGTAATGAAATCTTATGGAATGAAATAGGATCACGACTTTAATCTTCATGAATCTAGGGTAGACATCTTCTCACATTTAAAGCCGTAATAGATGTCTAATTAGAATAGTCGTACATTTGGCACGATTTGACGTATTTTTGTCAACTGACACGTGACAACTTCAGTTCGAATCTGACTGTTGGAATTGTTGTGCTAACTGCTTTTGTAGGGGTTACAACAATGGGGATTTCTGGACAGAAAATAGAGAAATCCCCATTACAAACTATTGAGTTTGTAGTGGGGATTTCTTAACTAATTGCAACACTGAATGGAACACGGAATGGATGGAAATAGTCATCGGGCATTACTGGACTTATCCACTTTTTGCAGTAGTTATCCATACCATGCGTGTGGGGTTAGTTTCCTCCAAATGTTTGCCTTCACCGTTTAGAGCATGTTTTGAAATACATTATACTTAAAAAAAAAAATTGAGGCACAGGCACAGGCACGAACCTACTGCCTTTTGATTGAAATTTAAGTGTTATGGCATGATGAAAACAAAAACAACTATATTATTCAAATTTCCTTAATTAAATTAGCTTCTCTTTGAATTCTCTTCCAACTTTAATTCAGCTAGGCCTAATTCTGTGTCACTAATTAAAAGCGGGCTTCAAACAGCTTTTGAAGCTTTTAAGCTTCAAAGCTGCTCGCTGAAACACAAAGCACCAAGTTGATTTGGCAGATAGGCTTCCGGGGAATGAGGTCGTAGGTTCAAGTTCTAGTTTTACGTACATTTTATAGGTTCCGCTCTCGACTTTGCTTGTAGTACTCAGTTAAAAGTAGCTTACATACTATTTCAGAAACAAACTCTTTCTATATGTTCCAATCAAAGAAAAGCAAAGCAAAGAATCTCACAAACTTTTGGATTTAAAATGTTACATAGATTATTATTAATTTAATTTTGAACGACGAAATCCACGATATTTTGTCACATATCACAATATTATGCTCAATTATGAGCCAAATATCGTATTTGAACGTGCCTCTAAATACATCTTCAAAATCTGAGCACCTGGAGTTCTGAGAACACGACTACCGGACATACCTATGGATTACAGTCGTTATACTATCATAAATTATTTATAATTCTTCTGTATGTACATGTGTTTGTCACTTACTCTTATTAAGAGGCTGCCAGTCGCTGATTGCTCTTTTTCGAAACGAAAAATGAAATACTTCTGAACAAGCCACATCTCCTATTTTTATAAGTATATTATACTTCAGGTTCCTACCTATATTTCTATTAAGCTGAAAACATAATAGCAGAAACTTTTCACGATAAAGATATTATTTCAAAATGATACGTTTTAGAATTTATGATCGAAATATTTTATATACCTACTATTAAAATCAACTTGTGATTTATTGTTAAAGATAGGTAATATGTAGATCTAGATTTCTATTAGAATATATTTTTGATAAGATTATACATAATTTATATCATTAATTTATTCGAAAATCTAAGGCGGATAACGCACCGACGTGTGTTTGTCGTCATTGCAGCGGTCGGTAGGATTATTTATCGAAGTGATTAAAGATGGGTACATCTTTATTCACATATACTATACATTATAAAATAAGAGATGTGGCTTGTTCACAAGTATTTATTTTTTCGTTTCGAACAAAAATAATCGTCGACTGGCAGCGTCTTAAACGGCTGGACCGATATGGTTCGTTCGACAGTTCGTATGTAATATACATACGAACGGTCGAACTGGATGTTTTGAAAACAATTAGTGTTTTGAAAACCACCCGGTAGGTGGTGCTGCTGTCCGTATGACATCAAATTCGATTTCACCGGGACAGATAGATTTTAGGGTTCCTTACCCAAAGGGTAAAAACGGGGCCCTATTACGATGACTTCGCTGACCGTCTTCTGTCCGTATATCTGTCACAGGGCTGTATCTCATGAACCGTGATAGCTAGACAGTTGAAATTTTAACAGATTATGTATTTTTGTTGCTGCTATAACAAATACTAAAAACAGAATATAATAAATATTTAAGTGAGGCTCCCATACAACAAACGTGATTTTTTTGCCGTTTTTTATAGATAATGGTACGGAACCCTTCGTGCGCGAGTCCGACTCGCACATGGCCAGTATTTTTTATATAATTTTTTAATGAAAACCCATTCTTCTGACTCTGTAAAATTGAATGTAAGCCATGGTTGTAGCCATGCCATCACTTCATAGTATAAAGCAAAGTCGCTTTCCGCTTCCCGCGTCTGTATGTAATATGTATGTATGTATGTTTGCTTATATCTTTAAAACTACACAAAGGATTTTGATGCGGTTTTTTTTTTAATAGATAGAGTGATTCAGGAGGAAGGTTTATATGTATAATAACATGCTACCCGTGCGAAGCCGGGGCGGGTCGCTAGTGCTAACTAAAAAGATGCTCATATCACAAGCTTGTGTAGACTGTTCTATTATAAGTATTTCAGTCGTACAAACAAGTAAATCACCACATAATACACGTCAAGATTAACTGAAATCTGTTTAGCAAAGCTCATTAAAAGTCCTAAAAATACTTAAAAAACAAACAAACGAAGAATTTACGACCTATTCAAGTTTCCGCCGCACCAAAAAAATAAATCATAAATCAGCGCCATCTAGCCCCAAACATTGCAAAGTTTGTACTAGACACTAGACGAATGATATAATACTTTAAATATTTTTTTTGAAAATACTTACAAAAGATACATTATAACACACACACAGAACAAACATCTATGTATATCACACAAATATTTGCCCTGGGTGGGGATCGAACCCACGAACTACAGCGCAGGAGGCAGAGTTACTACCAACTGAGCTGTGAGGGTATTTACTTTAGTTTTATCTCTTTCTTCCCTTCGTGTGATATCTCTATATCAAAAGAAGAGGCGAACAAAACCCTTGTCAGTCCGTGCCTGTCAACTACTGTCAAGTCTCTAGGCTATACGCTACAAAGTGATATCAAAACGCTTGGCATAAAATAAAGCTTTTAGAAGCTTTTACGGCT
This sequence comes from Hydriomena furcata, assembly GCA_912999785.1. Lineage (NCBI taxonomy): Eukaryota > Metazoa > Arthropoda > Insecta > Lepidoptera > Geometridae > Hydriomena > Hydriomena furcata. The sequence goes on from OU538838.1 coordinate 5,333,099, forward strand.
TTGGAGAATTTAAGTCACATGCCGTCTCATTAATAAACGTAGACTAGCGCAGGATTAAATTTAGTCCAACGCTTACGTATGGACTAGTCGAATTCAATATTAATAAACAAGGATTAGAAATGGAGTTGCTTACATTAAACTGGTATAAACAAGTCTTGGTGTAACCTCAGATGATCTTTGGATAAGTAAATTTTTATTAATAGCACCGTAGCAGTGTAATGATTTTATGGCAATTTTTTTACACCTCGGGTTACATTAAAGTTTTAATAGGGATCTCTAATTTTTTTTAGTAATAAATATAGCTTATGTTACTCAGAGATAATGTAGATTTCTAAATATGAAAGAATTTTTGAAATCGGTCCAGTAGTTTTTGAGTTTATTCGTTACAAACATGAAATATCACAAAATTGTCCTCATTTTATTATTTTTAGTATAGAAAACATTAAATTTCAACTGTACATCGATACTAGTACGGCAGGTATACTTTAAGATCTTTAGGCGCATAGATACTTAAAGATTTCTAAAAAAGACAGTCAAAGTCATGTTCAAACATTACATTTGGCATGTTCATGTTCTCACATTTTTCAACAGCATTTCAAACGTGACAAGTTGTTAGCTCATTGCAGATAATAAAAATACTACCAGGTTTCCTACGATGTTTATTCATCCGATGACATACAATAGCAACACATTCTCAGAAGTCTATACTGTTACAAAACACATGCCTTATTCATTCAATTCATTACCCCTTCTCGCTCAAGTCCGGGATAAAATAACATCCCATCAGAATACTTTCATTTCACGCCTCGCTATGCGCTCTTCTGTAAGCTTTTCTCAGCCGAATAATAGACAGGGGTCCAGTTGTTTTCAATCTTACGTCATTTACAACATTTTACGACTTGAAGTATTCACGGCCAACCTTCCTTGAACCACTATCCATGAAGAAAAGTAACGCGTTTTTCAGACTCTATTTTTATTCCCAGTAGTTTTTAGTTTCATCGTTGGTAAAACTGATGTCACTTTTTATTCTATACCTATAAAATACTTTGTCCTGAATGACTGACTATCAACGCACAGCCTAAACCGCTGACTGCAGCGACCTGAAACTTGGAGGGTGTGTTCTTTGTATGACGTAGGCATCCGATAAGAATGGATTTTCCGAAATTCTACCTCTAATAGGGTGAAAAAGGGGCAAAGTTTGTATAAAACTCTATGGTTTTTATGGAACATTTTCTTCAAAGATTCATTGTACATTTGTGCACTGAAATAGGAATGAAAAATTGTAAAATTCGAAAAACTTAAAGTACTTTTTTATGAGATTATTGAAAGTTGGACAGGACAATGTCTGTCGCGGATCCAGCTAGTTTTACATAATTGAACCAGTCACTGCCAAATGAAGAAGTTCTCAGTATTTGCTGAATGCTAAACCTAGGCCAAGTATAAGGATATAGGTGTAAATTTTGTGAAAAATAAAAATACTCGTTTCTCTTTATTTAGGTACATACATTTTCGTGTAAAATATCTAATATTAACGGTTTTTAAATATAGTTCGATTCAATTTTACACAAACCCTTTATTTTACCCTAATAAAGAGTAATTTACAATAATTAGGTATTGACTGCGTTCTTAGAAGGAATCCACCCTCGAAATTTCAAGTTTTTACGACCAGTGATTTAGTTAGACTCAGCGCTATATGTCAGTCAGCATTTCATTGCTTTCATAGTTTTATTGTACAAGTTACTTTATTCCCCACTTCCTTAGTTATCACCTCGAAATATCTCCACCTCGACTCGTCGTCAAAACCGTGTTTTGGTAAAATTGATAAAATTACCTCGAGTTTGTCTTTAGTCGAGGATTCCTCAGTCCACAAAACCATTAACTGAAGATACCTCGAGAATTACCTTGACATTCCTCGACACCTTCTGAACGATGCATGCGTGTGACGATTTGTTTGATGAAAATATCCTCGGACTGATGATATACTGACGTAATTGAGGAACCTCAAATTTTAATTTATGATACAAATTCAAATTCAAATTAAAAAAACATTTATTTCAATAAAATCACAAGGATCACTTTGAAACGTCTTAGAAACTAGGTGAAGCTACACTAATTCTACGCGACCAAGCCTAGAAGAATCAGGCAACAAACACGGCTTGGGGTCTACCTTTTTTTAATGATCCTTTCCTTAATGCTATGTAGAGCTCCAGTGTGATGCCAATCGAACAAGGTGAAGGCTCAAACAAGAATAATAATTAAAAGTACTAATCAAGTACGTAAACAATAAAAAAATACCAAAGCTGAGGTACTTTTGGATTGAAAGTAAGAGGGGCCTCGAAAGAGTTAGAGTCAAGGTAGAGTTGTCTTTCATTGAGCGGGATCCTGGTCTAAAACACATCTTAAGCCGCGACGAAAACTTTTGATTGCAAACTACGCTTGACTCGTGAACTTCAAAGTGATGCATGGACTCCACTTTATAAAGTCGGGTACACCAAGTTGTGGTATGAATAAATGGTTCTATTTATTGTTCTCATAGCTTAGTAGTAGCTCTGTCTTTGCGCCGTAGGATCGACTCCTACGCAGGACAAATTTAAGTGATGAATATAGTCTTCACGAACATGGTAATCACAAACATCATCATTTTATTTTCTTCTCTTTTTCCCACTTAATGTGGGGTCGGCAGAATATGTTGCGAAGAGGATTTGGCTTATGTTTAACAACCGGCCGCCTGCCTGACGTCAACCTTCTTTTGTTTATTCTTTTGTTGCACTTCGTTGTGCACATAGTCATCACTAACATTGTTCATCAAACAAATTATTGTTCTTTGTCTGGTTAGTATTTGTGTTTGTAAAAGAAGTTTCCATAATATAAGTTTTACTTAGTTGTGGGTTAGATAGCGTTGTGTGTTGTACATATTTTATTTTATTTCAAAACTCTAGAAAGCCATTAACGTGTCAGTTTTGGTTTATGTTATTAGTTTAATATTTGTGTGATGAACATAGATGTTTGTTCTGTGTCTGGGTGTTAATACGTATAATAAGTATGTATTTACAAAAAAAGTATATAAGTATTCTATCAGTTACCTGTTTCCTTTAGTACTTGCTTAGTTTGGGGCGTTGTGTATAAAGTCCACCAATATATCAGTTATCTGGTTCCCATAGTACAAGCTTTGCATAGTTTGGGGCTAGATGGCGTTGTGTGTAAAGTCCACCAATATTTATTTATTTATAATTTACTAGCCGTCCCGTGACAGACGTTGTCCTGTCAAATTTCAATAATTGATTGACAGCAAAATCCCCATTTACAAAATGATCCGCCATTTATTGAATTCATTTGTTACAAAAAATGTGATAAATGTAGAACCGCTGTACCGATTTTATGCAAACTTCACATAAACCATCTACTAAATAGTCCGAACAAAGCCTAAACATTTGGTTTGGATAGGTGAGCCCATTCTTGAGTTATAAAATTACAACGAAAAGTGGCATTGATTTTTATATATATTTATTTATAGAAGAGTCAGTGTTATGTAAAATATTTTATGAAAACGTAGCTGTTTGTGAATCAGTCATGCCTAAATATATTTTTACAATATTTTTGTCATAATACTTTAACTAAGTGCTTTGACAAAAATATTGTAAAAATTCCTCAATTATTTTTTGTAACGCTTCCGATATTCTGTTATATCTTTTAAATTCTACAATAAACCACTGGCTTCTCGAAGAATTCCTACAGAGAAACGAAGTGAAATATAAAATAGGATCGCGACTGGTAATCCCCAAGTACAGTAGACAACCTTTCAGATCTTCAGACGCTTATCCTTGGAAGATGTCCAAACATAACACTTCGCAGATGTCCACATTTTGTAGTTAGTAAGCATTTTATACGACAGAGTGCAAGCCCATCGCCATTTTTCTACTTAATTTAAAGAGAAAAAAAAATTCTTGTTTTTTTTGTTTGTTTGTGGGTAAACCAAAAAAACCGGCCAAGTGCCAGTCGGACTCGCCCACGAAAGGTTATCATTATCTATAAAAAAACGGCAAAAAAATCACGTTTGTTGTATGGGACTCTCTTAAATATTTTAATCTATTTTTAGTATTAGAAAGTTTGTATGTATGTTTGTTCCTCAATCAGGCCTAAACGGCAGAACGGATTAAGTTGAAATTCGCTGTAGATGTAGATATAATGCCCGAATAGATAATAGACTACTTTAAAACATCCCAAAACGACACAAAAGGGATGATTTCTGTATAGATAGCGCTGGTGTGCAAAAATTTTTACATCCGTGTTGACATGACGATTTTCGAAATTTGGACAGAACAACGTCTGTCGCGGGTCTGCTAGTCATTCGTAAATAATCAACATGAAAGAGCTGAATAAATGAGTAAATAAACCAACAAAAATATTCTGTATTTTAAATGAATATAATTGAAAGCAGCCTTCGTAGTTAAAAGGCTTCATAATGTATACCGTCACTCGAAGGTTGTGTTAAAGGTGGAGTCTATTAGCTTTTAAACTTACGTTTCTATATTAGCGTTCGAAAATTTAAACGTATTATAGCGGTGAATTTCTTTTTTGATTTTCGACGCATTTTTTATAAAACAGTTAGTTTTTTTTATTTTTGTTGATGTCTCTAATTATATTTGTGAAAATCATATTTTAAATATTTACGTAGTTATTTTAGTTTTTGTTTTTACTATTGTTATATGTATACTAAGTATGTATGTATTACAAAAAAAAGTATAATAAGTATTCTATCAGTTATGTGGTTCCCATAGTACAAGCTTTGCTTCGTTTGGGGCTAGATGGCGTGTGTAAAGTCCACCAATATTAATTTATTTTATTTTTATTTTTATATTTTAATTTTTGTATCTACTTGTTTGTATTTAAAGCCGCAACAACATCCTTCTCTTTATCTCGTTCATTCCAGTTCACCTTAAGATTGCCTGGCAGAGATCGCTTTTAGCGATAAGGCCGCCCTTTATATTTACCTTTGTTTGTAAGTTTGAATCCGTGTGGCTGTGTTATAAACAGTTATAGTGTTATAAAGTGTTATTTATCTTTCTAGTTTTCACTTAATCTTTGCAGAATTACAGACATCATTTAACGGTTGAAGTCTTAATGGAAACAAGGTTTTATATAGGCTATGGGCTGGGTATTAACCTTGTGTTTTAATATAATGAAAAATATAATTGTGTTGTAAATAATATATTTTATATACCAGTACGAGTAGGTAAAGCCTATTCAGTCAATAGTATAAATATATAGCTGATTGTATGACTAAATGATTTTTCAACGTACAGCCTAAACCACTGCTCTTAGAAACTTGGTATTTGATTCGTGTACCTACTTCTTGTGGTGTTTAGGGGTGCACTAAGAAAGAAATTCCTGAAATTCAACCCTTCGAACTCTCTCCTACCCTTCAACTCATATCTCAGTTCTTCCCGTTCCCGTTCCCGTTTCCGTTATAAAAAGTATCATGTCCGTCTCCTGGTTCTAAGCTACCTCCCCACCAATTTTCAGCCAAATCGGTTCAGCCGTTCTTGAGTTATAAATAGTGTAACTAACACGACTTTCTTTTATATATATACATATAGATTAAGATACGTTTTGGACAAGCCTCTAACTAGCCCACTTGAACATCTGCAATGATCTTATTGCTTGGATATGTACGAGGATGTTAACCACTTACCTAGGCATTGATACACATTACAAACAAAGCCAATTGATGTTAAACATCAGGCTATATTCGATTTGTATTGAGCTATAAAAACAAAATGAGCGCGTGTATTGAATTTAAACTGCCGATAACCTTGTGAATTGGTTTAAGTATTGTAATATATATGTATGAGTTTTAAGCCTTTGCCTTTTAGGGGTAGGCAGTCGTCTTACGATGGAATACACTTTTATGTGTTCGTCTACAGCTACACTGCCGAGCCTAGCGCGGTGGCGACGACGACCCAGTATGATAGATACATCAGTATCTATCATATGAAACGCGCTTTTGCGTCCACAGTGCAGTGATCGCGCAGTTCATTTGTTTGACACATCACGCCCGTCGGTGCCATCGCGCTATGTTCGTAGTGTGGATACACTCTAAGACATTTATAAAGAATTGTGTTTTCACTTCAAAAATCATTTTTACTGAGCGCCTTCAGATTTGTAAGTATTACAAGTAGATACTTATGTGCAGATGAGGATGAGGATGTTGATATATTTTTAAGGCCTTGCCAAAATTCAGGGATGCGGTTTTAAAATGTTTAGATAGGAAGCATAGTAATATTTATAATGGTTTATTTTAAGCTATAGTGTTAAGTTATAGTTATTAAGTTAAGAGTAATCCTATATCAATGTTAATGTTTACTGTATTTTCTGAATCTCTTTTATATTTATTTGTCGCTTTGGTATTATACTGTACTGGCAATGTAAATATGTAAATAATATATAAATAAATAAATACTCGTAGTTTCATAATTATTTTGCATGGTAATTAGGATTATACATACATAGATTTGTAAAAATTGTATTGACACAATTTTCTAAAACGATTATTTGATATTCTAAGTTGTAGGATTATTTCCACGCACTAATTTTAAACTGATAAAAAGAGGAGGTACTTAATTCGACGTGTAGCGTATACATATATATATTTTTTTGTTATTTTTTATGTTTTTTTTCTATATAGTGAAATAATTTGAAATTAGTCCCATTAAAATTGTGATTATGTAGGACTAATACTTATTAAACTAAAGATTTTGACACGGGTATTTATTACGTAATTAACTTGGAAAAGTAAATTACAGGTAGTTACGTCATAAAGACCCGTGCCAAAATCTATAGTTATGTCTACTAATCACGATAGTTTGAAAAATAATACTTCATAAAACTCAAGAAATTCATCCCATAAGGAGGTGCAGTGGGAGTCAAAGTCTGTTTAAAATAACCTCACGCAAATACCTTATTCTAGAACTTACCGAAGGCGCAGTCAGCAGTTGCAGCGCCTCACTCAAATTCTTCAGCGTCAGGGTGTTCCGATTCTCCTCATCCTCAGGTCCGGGCAGGTGCACTGACGACTGCCTGGACCTGAACTCTGGCTTCTTGCTCCCAGAGCTACCGTTCGCGAACTGGTGCTGGGACGCCGCGCGGCGGAAAGGACAGTCCATGGTGGATGGTTATGTTAGCATTTGTATGGTTATCTGAAAGATAATATTTAAAGTGTTGTAGTATCTGGACTTGCTACCTGTCACGTATGAAATGCGACTACAAAATGAGGGCATGTGAAATAATAAATATAATTGGATGGGCCTCTGACTACCCTTCTTGGACCCCCCATCTTTCCTTCTTGGTTCATCTTACTGCTGACGAATTATAAAATCACTTCTCAATCATCTTAAAATCGGCAAACCTACTCTTCGATTTCCAGACTTTAAGATTCTACGATTTTCTACGATTCTACGATTCTACGATTCTACGATTTCCAGACTTTAAGATTCTTGAAGATGCCTAAGAGGGTAAACTGAGACACGTCTAAACATACATCTAAACTTTGCGTATGCCAATATTTGGCTGTAGTTAGGTATTTTAAGCCCAGCACCGCTTATGAGAATACTAACAGGTTTCTTCACGATGTAGGTAATCCTTCATTGTTTTGAGCACTTATTAATACTCATAAAATCCTCAGATAAAAAATCCATTGATGCCTAGATTTGAACTCACGATAAGAAAGAAAACCGGCCAAGTGCGAGTCGGACTCGCACTCGGGTTCTGTACCATTATCTATAAAAAAACCGGCCAAGTGCGAGTCGGACTCGCGCACGAAGGGTTCCGTACCATTATCTATAAAAGCGGCAAAAAAATCACGTTTGTTGTATGGGAGCCCCCTTATATATTTATTTTATTCTGTTTTTAGTATTTGTTGTTATAGCAGCAACCAAAATACATAATCTGTGAAAATTTCAACTGTCTAGCTATCATGGTTCATGAGATACAGCCCTGTGACAGACAGACGGACAGACAGACAGACAGACGGACAGCGAAGTCTTAGTAATAGGGTTCAGATTTTACCCTTTGGGTACGGAACCCTAAAAACGGTAAAAAACACGCTTTTTGTGGGAGCCCAACTTAAATATTTATTTTATTCTGTTTTTAGTATTTGTTGTTGTAGCGGCAACAGAAGTACATCATTCTATAATTTCAACTCTCTAGCTATCACGGTTCATGAGATACAGCCCTGTGACAGACAACGGACAGCAAAGTCTTAGTAATAGGGTCCCGTTTATACCCTTTGGGTACGGAACCCATGACAGGAGAATGGATGCCTAGATTTGAACCCACTATAAAAAAGAAGTACCTTCCACTAAGCCAACCGTATTTTGTTTATTACTGGGTGAAAACAAAATACGTATCAAGTGACATACAAATCTGCCTTCGATTTGGCACGCGTAATTCCAAACGCTTTAATTTTAATTCCCGACACTCATTAGTAACCCGACTCGCTCACATTAAATAGCAAAACTCTGAAGCACAGATTAGAAAGGGGAGAGCTAGGCATCTTATATAATAAACACGTAAATATCTTAAGGGTCGACGATTGCTCTTTTTCGAAACGAAAAAAAAATACTTCTGAACAAGCCACATCTCCTATTTTTATAAGTGTATTACTTCAGGTTCCTACCTAGATTTCTATTAAGCTGAAAACATAATAGCAGAAACTTTTCACGATAAAGATATTATTTCAAAATGATACGTTTTAGAATTAAAGATCGAAATATTTTCTAAACCTACTATTAAAATCAACTTGTGATTTATTGTTAAAGATAAGTAATATATAGATCTAGTTTTCTATTAGAATAGATTTTTGATAAGTAATTATACATAATTTATATCATTAATTTATTCGAAAAGCTAAGGCGGACCACGCGCCGACGTGTGTTTGTCGTCATTGCAGCGGTCGGTAGGATTATTTATCGAAGTGATTAAAGATGGGTACATCTTTATTCACATATACTATACATTTTAAAATAGAAGATAAGGCTTGTTCACAAGTATTTATTTTGTCGTTTCGAACAAAAACAATCGTCGACTGGGAGCGCCTTAAGCTCACGTGAGAGTATAGAAAGCCAGCTATTCTATTAAAAGCTGTTGACTCAGCAAACGCTGGCTCCAAACAAAAGCGTGTGAAAAGTTCACTAAACAGATGAATTGACAGGAGGGATGTGAACTTTGTGAACAAATCGGTCACAGCTCACGGATTTCCAGGCGTGTTAATATGTTATGGTACATTTAATATCATTTTTATACCGACGAAAAACGGAGGAGGTTCTTATGTCGACGCGTATATTTTTAGGGTTCCGTACCCAAAGGGTAAACACGGGACCCTATTACTAAGACTTCGCTGTCAGTCTGTCCGTCTGTCTGTCACAGGGGGCTGTATATCATGAACCGTGATAGCTAGACAGTTGAAATTTTCACAAATGATGTATTTCTATTGCCGCTATAACAAAAAATACTAAGAACAGAATAAATAAATATTTAAGTCCCATACAACAAACGTGTTTGGCGTTTTTATTTTTTATGTATGACCACGCATCATTTTTTACAGAGTAGTCCGATTTTGATAATTCTTTTATTATTTTAAAGGGCTACCTCGAAGTTAGCCCCATATAAATTTAAAAAAATATTCTAACCTTAAGGGTAGTAAAACAAGGCAAGATTGTTGGCCACGTTGTTTGATTGGTCAGAACATTTTAGTCTTTTTAGGGTTCCGTACCCAAAGGGTAAAAACGGGACCCTATTACTAAGACTTCGCTGTCCGTCTGTCTGTCCGTCTGTCTGTCCGTCTGTCTGTCACAGGGCTGTATCTCATAAACCATGATAGCTAGACAGTTGAAATTTTCACAGATTATGTATTTATATTGCTGCTCAAACAACAAATACTAAAAACAGAATAAAATAAATAATTACGGGGGGCTCCTATACAACAAACGTGATTTTCGCATTCAAGCGCCATCTAGTTTCATTTGATTTTACTACGTATTATAGGTACTTTTCGCGGTCTCATGCGACCGCTCGGGGTATGAGAGGTAAGATGAAAGAGGTTTGCAATTCCGCTGGCAGGTGGCGCTATTTTACGACTATCGGTAAAGTAAGTCGGTAAATAGGTGGTACTTCACATGATCGACTAAAAAGTTTGAAATTGAATTATTGAATTCATGTAGTTAGAAATAGGTACCTAGGTAGATATTATTAATTTCAAATTAATTTCGAGTTCGAATCCTGGCCATGCGTTACACATGTTTATATAACGGTGAAGGAAAACATCGTGAGGAAATCCGTTAGTATTCTTGAAAGCGGCGACGGGCTTGCAACCTGTCACGTGTGGAATGCTAACTACGTAGTTAGGTAAATAGGTAAGTTACGAGATATTATGAATTATTTTTTATGTTTTTAGGGTTCCGTACCTAAAGGGTAAAAAACGGGACTACTAAGACACCGCTGTCCGTCTGTCTGTCACCAGGCTGTATCTCGTGAACCGTGATAGCTAGAAAGTTGAAATTTTCACAGATGATGTATTTCTCTAAAAACAGCATAAAATAAATATTTAAGTGGGACGTGTTCGTGAAACGTGTTTTTTTTGCCGTTTTGATAATAGTACGGAACCCTTCGTGCGCGAGTCCGACTCGCACTTGTTTCTGTTTAGTTTTCTAAATGTAATTATAGAGATAACATACAAAATTAGGTAGCTTTCTGTGGTTTTGCATAAAGTCGTCAATTCAAGTTTAAGGTGGACTTTTATTCAAAGTCATAAAATACAAAAATAAGCTCTTTCCCGGGTTACTTTAGACAACAAAAAATATATATATATAAGCTTGAATTATTGGCTTCACAGCTCAGTTGGTAGTAGCTCTGCCTACTGCGCTGTAGGTTGTGGGTTCGTTCCCCACCCGGGATAAACATTTGTGAACATAAATGTTTAGGCTATTCAATCAACCAAATATTATCTTTAAAAAGTTAGTACTACGTTTATAGAACACAAAAACAAAGTGTCTTCCCCTTAATTAGAGACAGTAAGAAAAGTGTTAGTGGACACATTCTTAGTTTAATAATAATATTATAGCATTTTAGGTCAAAGTGAAACTACTCATTAGCCTGCCATATGGCTAGATTGTAGTATTATTAGAGTACACTATTTATTTTAATGTACACTAACAATATAAAAAAAAAAAAAAAAAAAAAAAAAAAAAAAAAAAAAAAAAAAAGCTAACCCGGCGAACTTCGTATCGCTTTAGAATTACCACTTGATAAGTTATTGTTATCGTTACCTGGTACTTAATTTACTCACTGCAAGGTTTTTCATGTTTTGAATATTTTAATACTTATCATCCTATTCCGGAACAAGACAATTCCAGAAACTCAAATATCATAAAAATTGGTCCGGCCGTCCTTGAGTTATAAATGGTATAATTAACACGACTTTTTTTGAAATAATTATAAACATGGAACCTATATTCCCAAGAAGTCAATTGGCATGTGCCAAATATAATGTTTGGATGTGCCTCTGACTACCCCCACTAGACACCTTCAAAGGATCTAAGCGTCTGGAGATCTGAGAGGATGTCTACCGTACTTGAGGATTAGAGTCGTGATAAAATTTTTTTTTTTTTAGATTTTCGTTTTAATTATAATTATCATAGAATTTAGGATACTCAAATATCGTCGACATGTTTACACACATTCCAACATGTCATAACTTGACCTAACTAACATCACAATTTTGGTAAGTTATAAAACAGCTACACTGAAAACAGTTCATGATTTACGACAATCACGTACGTATATTCAAGTTGTGGACGTTTCCGGTTCCGTTGCTCATAGACCGCGAATTTATTGCGACGGAAACCGCAGAATAAATAATATTTAGTATTCTAAAATACCAGTAACCGTATTGTAAATATTGATGTTATGGCGCGAATTAAATAAAACGTTTTATTGCTTTACATAAATTAGAAAATAAAATATGCAATTAAAAATTATGATATGTTATAATTATATTTAGATCATGATCGTTGCCCGTGACTCTGTTTATTGCGAATTACAGATGTAATCCTACTATCCTACTAATATTATCTTAATAATATTATAAATGCGAAAGTTTGTGAGTTTGTATGTATGGTTGTGCATTAATCACGCATAAACGACAAAAAGGATTAAGTTGAAATTTGCTGTAGATGTAGATAAAAAGCCCTAATAAGACACAGACTACTTTAAAATATTAAAAACTTCCCCAAAATGATAAAAAACGCAAAAGGGATGATTGTAGTATAGATGGCGCAGGTTTGCAACAAATCTGACAACACAGACTCATTCAGTCTTTTCTTTTCGATTGTTGAAATTTGACAAGACGACGTCTGTCACGGGTCGGCATGCGAAAGTTTGTGACTGGGTGTGTGGGTGTGTTTGTAACTCTTTCACGCAAAAACTACTGAACGGATTAAAATGAAACTACAGTAATATAGCATAGACATCAGAATAACACATAAGCTACTTTTTATTCAGGCACCATATAATAACCCATAATATGCGCATCAAAAACACGTGCTTACAACGGTGAAGGAAAACATCGTGAGGAAGCCAGTTAGCATTCTAAAAGCGGCGATATGCTTGCAACCTGTCACGTATGGAATGTTAACTACTGCAAAATGTGTACCAAATATAATGTTCGGATGTGCCTCTGACTATTTTATATTGAATAGAATAGAATAGAAAAATCTTTATTTGTGGTATCTTGCAAATAGAAAGCTGAAATTAATCACATCTTAAATATTATTTTAATATACCTAACAAACAGATTAGACCTAGGTAAACAGTAACAGGTAAAAAAATAACAAAACAATATGTAGATACGTAACCAAAAAACATTTTAACTAGGCAGTAGATATATACGTACGTAGTAATAAATACTTACTTAAACCTTAAACCAAGATAATGCAAGTGCAATGCCACAAATTGGCGTCCGACTCAGCATTTGTTGAGTTATGCATAGACATTACTCAACACTGATCTTCCTATAATATATACTAGCGACCCGCCCCGGCTTCGCACGGGTAGCATGTTATTATACATATAAACCTTCCTCCTGAATCACTCTATCTATTAAAAAAAACCGCATCAAAATCCGTTGTGTAGTTTTAAAGATATAAGCAAACATACATACAGACATACAGACGCGGGAAGCGGAAAGCGACTTTGCTTTATACTATGTAGTGATTTTTTTATTTTTTTCTGGCTTAGACCAGTCTTCGGGTAATCTCAAACGGTAGTTAACATAACTATTGGTTGTGTTGGTGAACATTGTCTGAATGTACCAACCAATCAGCATTAACTTTCTCCTAAGAATTAATGAATAAAGAGTCTATGAATGAGTAATGTGGCTCTTGAATACTGAAATACAAGTTTCAGATGAACGCTTGATTGAAAGGAATATTCAACAATTTAATGTAAACATTCTATCTATTCTTAGCAGAAGATTTACCACTGAAATGCTCGAAATAAAAAAATAATTGTATAAACAATTCTAGCATTATCTCTCTAATGCTTGGACGTGCCTCTGACTACCTACTAAACATTATTAAGGATCTAAGCGCCTGAAGATCTGAGAGGATGTTTACCGTACTGAGGATAACAGTCGTGATCCTAATTTTTAGGGTTCCGTACCCAAAGGGTAAAAACGGCACCCTATTACTAGGACTTCGCTGTCCGTCTGTCTGTTGTTTTACAGGGCTGTATCTTATAAACTGTGTTAGCTAGACAGTTGAAATTTTCACAGATTATGTATTTCTGTTGCTTCTATAATAAAAAATACTAGAAAAATTAGAATAATTGCCGGAAAAACCCTAAAAACATCCCTTTTCTTTTTCCCATACAAAAGTTTTCTAACTAAAACGTAGAGTCAATTTGAGCTTTATTGCTATTGTATAAAGTTCACTGTTGTCTAAGCAATGTAGGTGTGTTCCTAACGTCATTTAAAATGCATCAGTTTTCACGTCATTACATCAGTCAAACACAAACTGCGTTACCAAAAGTGTTATTATTTTTATAAACGTCAAAAACAACATACTGTCGATGTCGATTTGTGTCGACTGTCGATGTCAAGTGTTGTTTTTTTTGCATGTGACATAATAATTAATATTATAGTTATAGATATGCCTCCTATAAGACGAAGAAATTTAGGTAGAAGAGGTAACTAACTTTCCCGTTCCCGTACCTAACGGGAACGGGAACGGGACAGAAACTTATTCTAAAGCGATACGAAGTTCGTCGGGTCAGCTTGTAATATTAATAAAAATAATTTATTTTTCTTTCACATGGTAGGGAATGTCTGGTCACGTGGTCAGTCTGCTAGTATAATATAAAACATCATATATACATTATACACACATCCTACATAGGTCACGTATAAAATATACTCTTCCATTCGTAAATCAGCAGATATCTCCACACAATTTCCCGAAATATTCGGCTTACGTCACGGGAATGATTTGTGGCCGTTCCCGGGGAGGTCATTATTGTGTTTGAAGTTATTTCGTTCTGTTGAGGAATGTTTATTGTGGAAAGATAAGACAATCTACGATGGTTTTCTTTGTTTATCTGTTTATATAGTACTAGCCGACCCGCGACAGACGTTGTCCTGTCAAATTTCAATAATCGAATAGAAAAGACTGAATGTTTTTAGTCTGTGATGTCAGATTTGTTGCACACCAGCGCCATCTACACAGAAATCATCCTTTTTGCGTTTGTTTATCGTTTTGGGGATGTTTTAAAGTAGTCTATTATTTATTCGGGCATTATATCTACATCTACAGCAAAATTTCAACTTAATCCGTTTTGTTGTTAAGCCTGATTGAGGAACAAACATACATACAAACTCACAAACTTTGCAGTTATAATATTATATTAGGATGTGCAGATAAGTATGCGGAAAAAGAAATAGTTTGTTCTCTAGGATCACAAATATTATCCCTTGTTCCGGCAGATATCCTCTCAAATCTCGATGCCCTTCGATCTTTGAAGATATTTAGAGGCGAAAACATTATATTTTTCCTCATGCCCACTTTTGCAGTAGTTAGCATTCCATACGTGGTTACCCATACCTGCTTATAAAAACACTAACTGGTTTTCCTTCAGCGTTTTAAGCACGTGTTTATTTTTTGACGTGTTTTTCTCAATATTTGTCAAGCTTTGAATTGACATGAACAATAATGTTTTTATCCAAATTAAAGACTGAAACACGATTGTTTAAACTTTTTTAAATAGATTTATCATTCAACATGACTCTTAAAAACTACTTTTTGCGTTTTAGCTCAAAATCTCAAAATGTTTTACAGATTAATTGAATAGACAAGCATTATACCTAACTACCTATAATTCTACATTGGTGTTGTATAGCAATTTAAATAAAACATTGGAATAAGTACTTAGGTTCCATAGATAGACATACTTACCTAATACTAATCTACCACCTTGCGAACGAAGTCGCGCACGGGTCAGCTAGTACCTACCTAAATAAAAGACAGTTTCTTTTATGTTTATTTATTTTTAGAATAATGTGTTTTTATCACATTCCCGTCTTACCCAGGTAGATTTTTGATACGACAACAGAAATAAGTGAAGTATGTTAAGCCATCCTGTCAGCACCCATGTCATTTTCAAAAGCCATATGAATTCCAGTATGAATTCCAGGGCAGCGAGCGATTCTCTCGCCGTAATGGATTTCCTATACATTTAACAGCCCAATAAAGTTGAAATTATGCCGGTTATAACAAAAATGTATGACCGCGTATTAACTTTATGGTATGGTTTGCAACGATAGTTATATACTTATTATATAATGATAGCCATAATCATGGTTGATATAAATTCTAGTATCTGTAAAAATTGGAGACATTCATTTGAGCTAGCCCTGATTTTGCTTTAGAAATTAAAAAAATATAAAAACGGCAAAAAAACACCTTTGTTGCCCCACTTAAATATTTATTTTATTCTGTTTTTAGTATTTGTTGTTATAGCGGCAACAAAAATTAATACATCATTTGTTAAAATTTCAACTGTCTAGCTATCACGGTTCATGAGATACAGCCCTGTGACAGACAGACGAATAGACGGACAAACAGACAGACGGACTGCGAAGTCTTAATAATAGGGTCCCGTTTTTACTCTTTTTGTACGGAACCCTAAAAAGGTGAGGTAGACGAGTGTCCGATTCTAAAGAAAGAGGTGCTGGTTCGGTCCACGTTTGCAAGATCTGCAGATATTTATTCCGAGTCTAAGTATTTTAGTACGATGTCAGCTGCAGAAGATAGTGACTTTTTCGGAATTTAGAAACTTCATTCCAAAAACATATGATATTTAACACCAAACGGCGATAGTGTTAAGTTAATTGTTATAATTGTTGTAATTCTGTAATTTACTTAGCTAGTAAGATTATCTAACGAATTATATAAAAATGAACTGTTCATGAAGCTTCATAGCTTTGATTAAAAACGAAATTAATGTTTTTGAAGAGCCAACTTTGGAAAATAAATCTATAGAGAAAAGTTTCACCAATCGTGTTTCTGTCATTAATTTATCTAGATTATATCCTTATGTTATCTTTGTCATGAAAAACAAAACTGTATATTTTGCGGTTATTGAGAAAAAACGATTCTGCATTCATCAAAAACAATTATTACTCCCTTAACTTTATTGCTGTCTAGTATCCCAAATATTTGGAATTCACCACTATTCACATTCACACATTCATTATTGTAGGCTTGTCCCTTTGACTTTGTTTTCCCGCTGTTTTATTCTTTGGTCTGTGTATAATAAATGTCACGCAATATCACATCACAAAGAACAATGGATCATACAATATTCCATACCCTGTTATTGAATCATAAAAAACCGGACAATGGTATGGGTTGTTATACAATTAATACAAGGAAATAGAGGCTATGTTAGGCTAATGAGACGTATCTCGATTTTCGAATCGGTTGTCGTGAGTTAAATTTAATTATTAAGTAAAGCTATTTAAAAAAAATAGGATAACGACTGTGTCTCAACGGGTTTTAAGTCGAAAAAGCGGTACTGACTGGCTGACTAGATCAGTCTGCCAGTCAGTACAGCCTAAACTACTGGTCCTATAAACTTGAAATTGGTAGTGTGTGTGTGTACTAAGGTATTCCAGAAATTTAACTCCTAAGGACTTGCAGCGTCTGTTTAAGTTGAAGAAGAATATTCCTCTCGTGATTAGTAGACATAATTGTAGATTTTCACACAGGATTCCATGAATGAGAGAGTCTATAGCCGTCTTCATTTCGGCTATTGTAACATAGCCGAAACGTCGGAAAAATAAATTAAAGGTAGGTACGTGATAAAGACGCGTGAATAAAAAAATTATCACGACCGTAATCCCCAAGTACGGAGACATCCTCTCAGATCTTCAAACACTTAGATCCTTTGAAGATGTCTAGTGGGGGTAGTCAGAGGCACGTCTAAACATTATATTTGGCACATACTCACATTTTGCAGTAGTTAGCATTCCATACGTGACAGATTGCAAGCCCATCGCCGCTTATAAGAATACTAACTGGTTTCCTTTACCGTTTTGAGCACGTGTTTTGATGCGCATATAATTTTGTCAAACAGAAAAATCCATTGATGCACGCCGGGATTTGAACCGACGACCTTCGAAATGAAATTCGATGTACCCTCCCACTCGGCCAACACGGCTTTTAATAAATAAAGCTATTACATATTTTTTGCATAATTTTAATACTATAATTCCGGAAGCTTGTGATGATGTTTTTATGTTTGTATGTTTGTGGCTCAATCACGCCCAAACTACTGAACGGACTTGGATAAAACTTGTAATATATTATAGCTTATATATCTTGAAATTGAATATAAGATCTGGGAGCATGGGCAGTGCGCCCGCCAAGTCGATCAAAACTTTTTATTCAGATACCACGAAGTTTAAAATAAACTAAAATAAACCTAAAGTTGTTAAATAAAGACTTTGTTTGTATTGACTTGTTTAGGATCAGAACTCTACAAACCATATTAAAAATCTCAGCATGAAAAAACCAAGCTCTATCAAATCTTACATCGTCTCCCTCAGAGTAAAAGACAGGAAAATAATGTCTTACTGGTTTAACATAGACAGAGGACACGCCCGTTTCTTGTTCGAAACTACAGACAAGTAGAGTGTTTTTTGGGTTTTTTTTCATCCCTGTAAAGACCTAAAAAAACTAGCAAACCCGCGACAGACGTTATCATGTCCAAATTTCAATAATCGCATACACGACATTGACGTCAGACTTTTTGCATACCAGCGCTATACGCAAAACCATCCTTTATGAGTTTTTTATTATTTTGGAGATGTTTTTCTTATTTTAAAGTAGGTTATGTTTAAATCGGGCATTATATATAGATATAATGCCCGATTTAAACATCACCCCGGTTTCGCACGGGTAAAGCTGTAAAGTTTCATTTTGATCCATTCATTAGTTTTTTCGTGGAAGAGTTACAAACACACACACCCACTCAGACACTCACAAACTTTCGCATTTATAATATTAGTAGGAAATAGGATCTACAGCAAATTTCATCTTAAACCGTTTAATCGTTTAGGCCTGATTGAGGCACAAATATACAAACAAACTTTCGCATTCATTATTATTATGAACTGCCACAAAATGTTTATAAAAGCGAATTTATAAAAAGTTCTCGTTGAAAAAAGTCAAGTAGCTTCACACAATCACTTTTATCCATTACTCACTGAGACTTATAGTTCGGCAGTTCAGAGAATGCGTTCCTGACACCTATCAGTTAGTCACGTTATAGTGACTATAATGTTGTAATAATGTTGTTTTAATGCTCATCAATTGTTAAAACGGTAAACAACCAGCAATAATATTTTTATCGTAACTGCAACGCCATTACAAAGTTACGTCGTCCTACAATCGCGACGTGTCAGGAACGCATTCTCAGAACGGCCGAACTAATTATAGTTCGGCCGTTCTGAGAATGCGTTCGAAATGATTGCTATTAAGCAATCATTTTACCAGCAAACCTTTTTTAGGGTTCCGTACCCAAAGGGTAAAAACGGGACCCTATTACTAAGACTTCGCTGTCCGTCTGTCTGTCACAGGGCTGTATCTCATGAACCGTGATAGCTAGACAGTTGAAATTTTCACATATTATGTATTTATGTTGCTGCTATAACAACAAAACCTAAAAACAGAATAAAATGTGAAAATGTGATAAAACATGATTTTTTTGCCGTTTTTATACGGTATGTACGGTTGTATGTTTTTATATGATACAGAACCCTTCGTGCGCGAGTCCGACTCGCACTTGTCCGCACTTGGTTTTTTTTATATAAACCCACGCGTTGTGTTTCCTCGATTATTTTTTGTTCAGTTATATTCATTTATTTATTGTTTCAGTTGGTGTTATAATGGTGATATAATAGTGGTGTGTTGGTATGTAATATTTTTATCAACATGGACCCCGCTGTGGCACTACTGCTTGCTGCTTTTAATTCATTTGTATATTACGTACAAACTACACTCCCTATATGCAAATTCTTGATACCTTAAGTTACATTATTGCAATTTACGTGAGAATCTCTAATTTTTTTGATCATAAAATATAGCCCATGTTACTTGCTGACAAGCTAAAAGAAAAGAAAAATATTTTTTAAAATCGGTGCAATTTTTGTGTTTATCCATTACAAACAAACAAAAAAAAAACAAATCTTGCTATAGAAAACATTTTGACAGTAAGCAACATTTAAATATCCAAATGCTTAGTAATATTTATAACTTTCACAATAAATATTCGCAAGAAAGCTTTTTTAATAAATCAAAATATAAGATCAGTTATATCCGCTATCCCTTCCCTGTTCGGAAATTCCATTAAAACTAGCTGTTATCTGTTTTGTGATGTAATTTAGTGATCAAAATGGTGCCAGCATCATCCGTCTTATTTTTAGAGTTCTGTACCCAATGGGTAAAAACGGGACCCTATTTACTAAGACTTCGCTGTCCGTCTATCCGTCAGTCTGTCTGTCACAAGGTTGTATCTCATAAACCGAGATAGCTAGACATTTGAGATTTTCACAGATGATGTATTTCTGTTGCTGCTTTATGACGAGTAATAAATGTTTTTGATGAATGCAGAATCGTTTTTTCTCAATAACCGCTAAACATACAGTTTTGTTTTTTATGACAAAGATAACTTATGGATATAATCTAGATAAATTACAGACAAAAACACGATTGGTGAAACTTTTCTTGATAGATTTATTTTCCAAAGTTGGCTCTTCAAAAACACTAGTTTCGGTTTTAATCAAAACTATGAATAGCTAAACAGTTCATTTTTATATATTTCGTTAGATAATCTAGCTAAGTAAATTAAAGACAGTTTCTTTTTAATTTTGATGGTTTTTTTAAGATAATGCGGTTTTATCACTTTTTCCGTCTTATCCGGGTAGACTCAGCTCATACAAAAAGTCAAAAATTTCACATATCACCTTAGCAACAAATACTATACTTTATATTTATAATTTGTACCACTTTATTTGAAAAATAAACTATTTCTATTACTTACTTTGCTAACAATCGAATTGTTTGTAACATTCAATAAACCTTAAGTCCAAGTTTGCTAAAAAATCTTGAGATGAAAAATGCATGACTATTTATATTGTATTGTACAGAAGATAAGTTATTAGTGCTGGCAGTGAGCCAGACCAGTGAAAAAATATTCTTATTCAAAAACTTTTGTAAATGCGAAAGAAATAAGGATTGGGAGAATTAAATATGACCATGATTAAATGCTAAAGGTTATTAAGTATCTATAAGATAACGACAG
The DNA here is from genome assembly GCA_912999785.1 of Hydriomena furcata. Classification (NCBI taxonomy): domain Eukaryota; kingdom Metazoa; phylum Arthropoda; class Insecta; order Lepidoptera; family Geometridae; genus Hydriomena; species Hydriomena furcata. Next base: position 5,354,009 of record OU538838.1, read on the forward strand.
TTTTATAAAGACTACTAGCAGTCCGCCCCGGCGTCGCACGGGTGTAATAATGATTTTATGGGCAATTTTTTTACACCTTGGGTTACATTATCGAAGTTTTCATACGTATCCCTAATAGTAAGACATATGGTATTATAGACTTTTTTGTAGATATTGATGATATCTATAAAAGTGTTGTGCATTACTTTGCTTTATCAATAATTTCCGCAGCGTAAGCGATATAAGGATTTTTTGGTTTTTTTTTCACACGTCGTGTTACATTATCGAAATTTTCATAGGGATCCCTAACATTTTTTAAATATTTTATAGGATAATGTAGAATTCTAATAGCGAAAGAATTTTTCAAATCGGTCCAATAGTTTCAGCCTATTCGATGCAAACAAACAAACAATCAAATCTTTCCTCTTTATAATATTAGTATAGTTAGATAGAAGGCCATGAATAAGCTACATGAGCCAGATAAAGGAGAAAATAGCTGTCGTGTCGTATAAGGAAGTTAAGGGGGCGACGCTGGAGAGAAACAGATGGAGAGAGCTGCATCAATTACCGACAAGAGCACAGCTCTTAAGTTAGAAGAAGGAGATTTTTAATAGATGATACGTACTCGTAAAAATCTTAACATTTGATTAGACAAAAAAACATAAGCCATGGTAATTTCAGGTAATATAATCATAATATAATAGGATACATTCTATTGCAATCTATAAAAAATTAGGACATAAAAACTGTTACCAATCAGTGGCACAATATACCTTATTACTAAAAGTGATCTCTTCCAGCCAACCTCTCATTGTTAGCAAGATAATAATATATTTGAAAGATAATGTTGGAAGGTGTACGCAACTATATTTTTTCCCGTTTTCGATCAGTGAGCACCTAAATGTGATTATATATATTAAGTCTTAGTAATAGGTTCCCGTATTTACCCTTTGGGTACGGAACCCTAAAAAATCGTTCTTTTATCAAAAGCTGCATTATCAGCAAGTAACCAAATATGTAGATTATATTTGATTTTTAAATATTTAGAATTTGCAATTTAGAAATTTGCAATAATGTAACCTAAGTTATCAAAAATGTATTCTTCATTCGCACACCCGTGCAAAGCCGGAGCAGATTGCTAGTGAAAAATATAATGTAGTCCGTGATCTGGAATAATTATGGCCACTTTTTATTAGGGTAGCCTGAGTAAAACCAAGCAAGCAAGACTCGCGTCTAAGCTCGTAAATAATGATGAAAAACATAACTAGACTATAGTTATGTTACGGCCCTCAATATGCCGTCAACCATTACTGTCAAAACCCTAAATCCTTACCCTAAAAGATGCGTCCTTCAAAATATTTATCGCGAGGTTACAAATCGTAATATTTAGGGCCGTAATCGGATTTAAGCAAAATTCATGGTCTGTCTACGCTTTATGCGTGTTTTAAGGTTCAGTTTCGCATGACGTGTGGTTGTTTGGCTAGAAATTGTGTGTGTGGGTTTCAGGCGAAATTGGTGTTGACAATATAATTTGCGTTTCATTGGCTTGATCAAAACCCAGTGTTGGGTAACTAACCGCTTGACAATCTGAGTGCGACGCAGGTACAAATAGGATACCTACCAATTAGTTTAAAGCATTTTAGGGTTTCGTACATCCGATGAAAAAACAGAAACCTTATGGAATCACCCTGGTGTCTTTCTGGCACAGCATGTTTTAACTTAATGTTAGGTTTGAGGCTAATTCTGATTCTGGAGGTTGATTTAAAAAAAAACTTAAAATAATAAAAAAAAAACTTTTTTCACATGTGATATATCAAATGAAATACTTACTTACTTAAATATATTTTTTAAATCCATATGTATTTAAGAAAATATATGAAAATTTTGCATGAAAGATGTGCAATGTGCATGAAAGAAAAATCTAAAATAAAAAAAATAAAAAAAAACAGACAATATACTGTAACTGCTAAAATATTCCATTTTGTTACGATTTTGTCAATAGACGATTTATTTTTTTATCGTTTTTCGACAAGAATCGATAAAGTTTATTTATGATGCCATTGAAAAATTATTTGCACAATAACAAAAATACGATTGAAATTTAATGATTTGAAATGAAATGAAATAAAATGATCTCCAGACACTCACGACGCCTTGAAGATGTCTAATGGGACTAGTCAGGGGCATGTCCAAACTTTACATATGATACATGCCTACATACGTTACAAGTTACAACACCAAATGGATTCTTTACCGTTTTTACTGTACGAACGATTGGTTAATAAAAATAAAATCAGCCAAGTGCGAGTCGGACTCACGCACGAAGGGTTCCGTACCATTATCCATAAAAAAACGCTAAAAAACACGATTGTTATAAGTGAGCACCACATAAATATTTATTTTATTCTGTTTTTAGTATTTGTTGTTATAGCGGAAACAGAAATACATCATTTGTGAAAATTTAAACTATCTAGCTATCACGGTTCATGAGATACAGCGCTGTGACAGACGGACAGATAGACGGACAGCGAATTCTCAGTAATAGGTACCCTTTGGGTACAGAACCCTAAAAACCATGGGATTTGAAGTCTTAAATTTCCGTTCCTTTATTCCATTTTACCTTGACTCCTAACTGCTAGATGTCTACATTAGTAATGGTTCTCAACCACAATGTGGTCTGGTGAGCATCACAAAATTCAGACGTTATGTCTTCTACCCTGGGTTTTGGCTGCATTCCAGAAACACACGAATAGCAATGGTTTTTTAGTACATACATTACTAAAGTTGAATTTACCTATGACTTTTGCCTAATTCTAGTTCAAACTTTGCCATTTAAGCTTGTACGCGCTAAAAATGCGCTCAATCTTAATCTTTCAATACACCGTGACACATCGTGACAGTATTAGGTTACAACCTGTCAAAATCTTGGCATGTGCTAAATGTAATGTTCGTACGGGCCTCTGACTACCCCTTTTAGACACAATTAAGGATCTGAGCATCTAAAAATCTGAGAGAATGTCTACCGATTACAGTCGTGATCCTATTCCATTTCATTTACGTACAGAAACCGCTATTATGTATATCTTGAAATAGCTTTCAACAAATGCTCTTTTAGCTGACCTTTCGATGGTTTTATAACAGATTCGTAATTATTTAATCGCACCTAACTCAAATATGTCACGGAAATGGGTCACACCTCGCCGCCAAAATCGATTGTCTATTAGAATCTCGCAGAGTATATTTATCCTTATATTCTTAGTTATAACCTCGACTCTACCTTGACTCAAAATCTTTCGAGGTCCCTCGAACATTCTCTCGAAAAGTACCTTATGTTTGTTATCTTAAATCGATATTTTGAAGAGTCCTCATTTCCAAACCGTCACACGAATGTCTCGTTCAGAAGCTGTCAAGAAATTTGAAGGTTTATCTTGAATTGACAGTTCTGTTGACTGAGGAATCCTCGACCAGAGGCAAAATCGAGGTAATTTTATCACCCAAATCTACCAAAACACGGTTTCGAGGTCGAGTCTTAATGAAGATATTTCGAGGCTACAACTTAGAATATGGGAATTAATTAGAATCTGGCAGAGTACATTTATATTAAAACTAGCGACCCGCCCCGGCTTCGCACGGGTAGCATGTTATTATACATATAAACCTTCCTCCTGAATCACTCTATCTATTAAAAAAAACCGCATCAAAATCCGTTGTGTAGTTTTAAAGATATAAGCAAACATACATACATACGCGGGAAGCGGAAAGCGACTTTGCTTTATACTATGTAGTGATGATTGACGCTGTTAGTTCAGTTAATTAAAGGAATTATCGAGAGGAAATGGGTTTACAAACGTATTAAGCTTAGCATAAACCATTACCTATCCATGTAAAGTACGTTGAATTAATGATTTACTAGATGAATATGGTACAGATACAAAATAACCCATTTAAATCAGACGTAGATTAAGAATCAAGCTGACACTGAAAAAAAACATCAAAAAATGTTTATAATTAATGAGCAAATCAACCGTAATCAATGAATATAAATGTATCTACACTACACTATCATTATACCTAAATTTCAAATAAACAGTGCTGAATTCATCCAATAGTAATATTTGTCTATTCTTCCGTAGACAAATTGTTCCTCATGCTAAGCCTGCTGGAGCAGCCTGGAGAATCGGTAAATAGGAGGTAATTCTAAATATGAACTCAAGTTCTAGTTGACAATGAGTTCAAGTTTTTAGGGTTCCGTACTCAAAGGGTAAAAATGGAACCCTATTACTAAGACTTCGCTGTCCGTCTGTCCGTCTGTCTGTCCGTCTGTCTGTCACAGAGCTGTATCTCATGAAACGTGATAGCTAGACAGTTGACATTTTGACAGATCATGTATTTCTGTTGCTGCTCTAACAATAAATACTAAAAACAGAATAAAATAAATATTAAAGGGGGGCTCCCATACAACAAACATGATTTTTTTGCCGTGGTTATAGATAATGGTACGGAACCCTTCGTGTGCGAGTCTGACTCGCACTTGGCCGGTTTTTTTTATAACGCGTAGCCAGATAAACAAAAATATGCGATTTTGCGATAGTAGTCTGGGTTAGAGTATTATTTTAGGTATACATTTTCATTTAATTCCCAAAGCAAGCTTATAAACACTAAATTTAGTTTAAAATCTGCAACCCACGAGAAAACGGACACAATAAAGTTTTTAACTAATGACGGTACGATAAACATACCTACGTTTGAGAAAGTTTGATGTTAGGATAAACGTAGCATGTTTGGGATTTTAGGCGTTGGTGAGCCTAAACCTTTGGCAGCTCTGATGTTATCTGGTTTCTGATGTTAGGTTTATTCGTGTAGTCGTGTTTTTAGAGATTTTTAGAGAGATATACGGGTAAGACTGGCCTCACAGCTCAGTCGGTAGCTTTGACTTCTGCAGACATGGTTATGTTATGTTTGGTTTATATAGAAGTTTGTAAAAAAACCGGTTTTTAGAAATTATATTATCGGTGTTCAGTATCAGTTATTAATCGCATCTTAGACTTTCATTCTTATATTGTGCTCAAGCGTAGGTACATAATATAAAACACAAATACGGGTTTTAGAGTCCTAGCAAAGTTTAAGATGATCTGTAAAATGTTTGGTTTTTTGTATGGGCTGAGTCTACCCAGATAAGACGGAAAAAGTGATAAAACTGCATTATCTTGAAAACCATCAATCTTAAAAAGAAACTGTCTATAATTTATTTAGCTAGTATGATTATCTAACGAATTATATAAAAATGAAATTTTTATATAGTTTTGATTAAAAACGAAACTAGTGTTTTTGAAGAGCCTACTTTGGAAAATAAATATATCGAGAAAAGTTTCATCAATCGTGTTTCTGTGTATAATTTATCTATATTAAATCCTTAAGTTATCTTTGCCATAAAAAACATAACTGTATATAGTGGTTATTGAGAAAAAACGATTCTGCATTCATCAAAAACATTTATTACTCGTTAAAATATTTTTTTTACATTGAAACCAACAGAAAATCTCAGTATAACTTACATATTTGACTGAAGTAAATAAACTCAGCTGGAAACGGAAAAATTAAACAAGGTTTCTCGTTATTTGCCGAGTCAGCGCAACTGCATCGGAAAACGGTTATTTGAATATTCAGCTCATCGCGACCCAGATTGCAGTTTATTATTATTAGTGTTTACAAAGCAGGTAATGTTTATAGTGGCCACATGGGTATAATATCGGTTAATAAATAATTGACATGATAATATATAAAATTCCATATATCCCAGTAGAAACTATGTAATGCCGGGGTCCCACGGCCCGCGTTTTCACGCGCCAGACCGCGCCAAGGTGGACGGACGCGCCGTGAGAACGATGCATCCGTGGTGGCCCGTGCTCGGAACGTGTACGCGACGCGCCGGACGCACACAGGCGGAGCGTCATCCGGCGCGGCCCGTCGTTTTACGCGCCGTGGGACCCCTTTACTGTTACAATAATGAACTTCAGTACACTATGTACCTACTTCTGTTAAAATATTGTATTCTCTATAAGTAAACATCGTTCTTTGAGAATTAAACATTAAACCACATAATAGCGATTAAGTATTATTCAAATTACGTTTAATGAACTAAAAACAAAATCGACTTCATGTTTATAAAATTAAATAACAATTGCAGTGGGGCTCCCCCTTCCGCGAAATCTAGAAGGCCTACCCTGGCTAGCTCTCCACTCGGTGTATGCCAATGAAAGAAGGGCAAAGTCTATAGTTGAAAACCACTATCAATGCCTATAAATTATAATATATCATAAGGTTTCTCTCGATTTCTCTGGGATCCCATCATCAGATGCTGTTTTGCTTATTGCAGTCGTGATCCTATTTCTTTTATTAAGCACCAAATGTTATATTTTTGTATTCGTATTTTATTTTTATTTACCATTACCAGACGGGAATAGATCGATTTATTTACTGTCTTCACTCAGCTTTTCTGGTAGTACCTCTCAATTATACCGCCTACACTATGTTTTCACCGATAAATATAGCATTTATTCTTCAAAGGCACAGAAGGAGGATATTCAATTTGCTGTATTTATTTATCAAATTTAGTATAAATGTCTGAAAGCCTTTCAATAAGAATTAGCTGTCTATATTTTTAGGCAAATAAAATTATATAAAAGACCGACATCAAAATACGAGGAAGTTATCAATTTGAAAATGTATTTAAGTACCTGCTCGCATGTACTCTAATTATTTAAATCACACCAGCTTCTTGACTTATTTTTTAACCGACTTCAAAAAAAGGAGGACGTTCTTTATTTTTTCCCTCAGAACTTCCGACTGGGTGATCCGATTTTGATGATTCTTTATTTTTTTTATATTTATTTGAAAGCTGGTTCTTTCCGTGTCTCATTTAATTATTTAATTCTTCTTATATTTATAACAACATACATAAAATCTGTTTTGTTTTTAGCTTGTTAAAAGTAATTATTGTACTGGGCATCCATAATTGGATCAGAGAAGCAAGCACGAATCACTCTATCAGTTTTGTTTTTTATGACAAGATAATTTAAGGATTTAATCTAGATAAATTAAAGACAGAAACACGATTGCTGAAACTTTTCTCGATAGATTTATTTTCCAAAGTTGGCTCTTCGAAAACTCTAGTTTCGTTTTTAATCAAAACTATGAATAGCTAAATAGTTCATTTTTATATAATTCGTTAAATAATCATACATATATTTTTAAATTTGATGGTTTTCAAGATAATGCAGTTTTATCACTTTTTCCGTCTTATCCGGGCAGACTCAGCCCATACAAAACGTCAAAAATGTCATCTTAATTGAATTATATTCTCCGCAAGCAGAATAGTTTTCAAACTTTACTGCATTCAATTTCGCGAGAAACCTTATAAACAACTGATAAAAGAACGAGCAAAGTGGTCCCCAGTGCAATTCCAACTTCAGCTGTCCCCGGTCCCAGATTAAGAGGTCTCGTCGACTTGAAAATCCTATTATTTGGGATGGCGCTTCACAAAATATCTTTGAATCTTTTGAACGGAGACGTCTAAAGCCGTGATACTTGAGAGGAGAGATGACGTGGAATGGGCTATTTGACAAGATTTTAAAAACCATTTTAGATTATTCAGTAGTGACTATGGAACCCATAAAACAATATTATTTGAAATTCTGATAAGTATTGGCTGACTGGCTGATTGATCTAGTCAGCCAGTTTTTTTGTAAATACATACTTATTATACATATTAACACGCAGACACAGAACAAACATATATGTATATTCATCACACAAATGTTTATCCTGGGTGGGAACTGAACCCACAACAATGCAGAAGGCAGAGCTACTTCCAACTGAGCCCTAAGGCCAGTCATACTTGGGTGTAGTCGTGATTCTATTTTAGTTTTCAAGACCTTGAACAAACAGACAGACAGACGGCGGAAGATTACTTTATATCATGTTGTGGATTTACTACTCGGTATTTCCTCTTACTCAATCAATATCAGCAGGGCTATTTTGTAAAAACATGATTATCATGTTGAATACAATACTTAGGTATTGTATTTTAGAAAAGTAGAAAATACCTAATCTGTACACTTTTCATAGTAACTATTCACTGTTTATGCACCTATACCTACGCTTCTGCGTAGGTATTGTATTGGAGGCGTAGGTATAGGTGCTTAAGGTGATAAGTGAAATTTTTGACGTTTTGTATGGGCTGAGTCTACCCGGATAAGACGGAAAAAGCGATAAAACTGCATTATCTCGAAAACCATCAAATTTAAAAAGAAACTGTCTGTAATTTACTTAGCTAGTAAGATTATCTAACGAATTATATAAAAATGAATTGTTTAGCTATTCATAGCTTTGATTAAAAACGATACTAGTGTTTTTTGAAGAGCCAAATTTGGAAAATAAATCTATCGAGAAAAGTTTCACCAATCTGTAATTTATCTAGATTATATCCTTAAGTTATCTTTGTCATGAAAATCATGAAATTCTGCATTCATCAAAAACATTTATTACTCGCCTTAAACAGCATAAAAAGCGTAGGTATTATGGCATTCAGTACCAATAAATATTGGTATGAATATCATAACATGATAATCATGTTTTTACAAAATAGCTCCACTGTAATGGCATTGAGAGTCCAATAAAATCGCAATGAAACAGATTTACTCGTACCTTGCCCAATAAATTATATTACTCAGATTTAACGACCCAAGTAAACTATGATGACCATTACAAGATAGAAATTTTGTTGGTATATTTTTATTACGATACAAAATATTGTTTAGTGGGCATGTTCCATTTCTGAACAGATTTATGTCAGTGAATGCGCGGTCAAACATCGAGCGATGATAATATAGTACGCACTAAAAGAATTCTATTGTTAAGAGGCTCCCAGTCGCTGATTGCTCTTTTTCGAAACGAAAAAAGAAATACTTCTGAACAAGCCACATCTCCTATTTGTATTTATAAGTATATTACTTCAGGTTCCTACCTAGATTTATATTAAGCTGAAAACATAATAGCAGAAACTTTTCACGATAAAAATATTATTTCAAAATGATACGTTTTAGAATTTATGATCGAAATATTTTATATACCTACTATTAAAATCAACTTGTGATTTATTGTTAAAGATAGGTAATATGTAGATCTAGACTTCTATTAGGATAGATTTTTGATAAGTAATTATACATAATTTATATCATTAATTTATACGGACCACGCGCGGACGTGTGTTTGTCATCATTGCAGCGGTCGGTAGGATTATTTATCGAAGTGATTAAAGATGGGTACATCTTTATTCACATATACTATACATTATAAAATAGGAGATATGGCTTGTTCACAAGTATTTCTTTTTTCGTTTCGAACAAAAATAATCGTCGACTGGCAGCGTCTTAATCGTCTATATCTAATAATATAAAGAGAAAATAAAATACATATTTTTGTGTTTTGTATGTTTGTTTGTAATGGGTAAACTTAAAAATTACTAGATATTTTTTTTGAAATTCTTTCATTAAAATAAAAACCAGCCAAGTACGAGTCGGACTCGCGCACGAAGGTTTCCTTACTATAATCTATAAAAAACAAAAAAAAAACACGTTTGTTGTATGGGAGCCCCACTTAAATATTTATTTATCCTGTTTTTAGTATTTGTTGTTGTAGCAGCAACAGAAATACATAATCTGTGAAAATGTCAACTGTCTAGCTATTACGGTTCATGAGATACAGCTCTGTGACAGATAGACGGACAGCGAAGTCTCATTAATATTGTCCCGTTTTTACCCTATGGGTACGAAACCCTAAAAACTACATTACGTGCAAGTTTTATAGTATTATTTTTTTTCAAATAATAGAAATCTCCACGAAACTTGCAATAATCTAACCTAAGGTATTAAACATTTTAAGATACATGTCATGTAGATAGACACACTTACCAAGAAAGTTAAGATTACGGTAAGACCGTCCTAAAAGCAAAGATGAAGCTTACCTAATAGTGCTGCTCTAAAACATGCCCTGGAATTAGAAACGTGTCTACTGTCTAACTTTATGTTTAGTTATAATTTAACTAAAGCCAATTGTTAAAGTTTGTAACACAGCCTTTGAAGAAGCCAAAGTAATTACATAGTTCGTCATTCAGAGTTATAAGAGATGGACTATGGTGTCGGAGACAAATCGTCGCATCGCCCGCCACTACTGTACAGGACAGCGGCGAGCGGGGATCGGGGGGAGGAAGAAGCCGCCTCGACACCGAGCTGCGCCGACACACACCATTCAAAACCACGGACCCACATAGGCGCGCGTTTCTTACTTCAATAAACGAACCAACTATACAGTCCACTAATAGTTTAATTTCTACCAACTGAGGAACCCCAACAATGGCGTATAATATATGAATAAATACTAGTAGACATTTCACACAGCGCCGTCTGGAACCTAAAGAAAACTAAGGAAATCTTGAACTATGGAAACCAGATAACTGATAGAATAATACCTAATATACTTTTTTTTTTTGAAAATACATACATATAATACACTAGCTGACCCGTGCCCGCTTCGCTGGGGGACAGATAGTTTCACATCTGGTATTACAATTTTCAAAATAAATTAAAGCCTATATGTTGCCGAGGACTAATAGCTACATAACAGAAAAAGTTTCATAAAAACTGTAGTTTTTGCGTGAAAGCCTGACAACAGACAGACAAAAATTTCAAAATGTTTTTTTTTGGTTTGTGTTACTTGTATAAAGACCCCTACGGGTATTTTTTTTAGTTTTTATTCAATGTACAGAATTGAACTCTTCTACAGTTTTATTATATGTATAGATAAATATTAACAAAAATATTTTTATATTTTAGTGTTTAAATAACTAGTATTTAAGCTATTTCCTAATTAATATAACATAAATAGTCCCCAAGTACGGAATAAATCCTCTCTGATCTTCAGGCACTTCCAAACATTATATTTGGCACATGCCCACACTTTGCAGTAGTTAGCATTCCATACGTGACAGGTTGCAAGCCCATCGCCGCGTATAAGAATACCAACTAGTTTCCTCATGATGTTTTCCTTCATCGTTATAAGCACGTAGTTTTAATGCGCATATACATTTTTCGAACAGAAAAATGAATTGATACACGGATTCGAACCCACGACCTTTGAAAGTCGAGGTACCTTCCACATGGTATATTCCTAATATCCTTTAACTTTGCCTATTTGAATATCAACGCTTGTGTTCATACCTACTTTCGTTTTACACACAGACATTTCTGTCTGTGGTTATACATAGCCTCTATAGTTTGCTCGTATTTCAAAAGTTCATCAGTTTCAAACAACGTTATCGGATTTAAATTAGATTTTTTTCCTTAGAGGATTAAGTCTGATTGCAAAACCCAGGTAAAACTGGACATGTTGGTTCAAAATCAGGTCAGCCTTTGTATTTTTAGTTTAGTGGTATTCGCTTCCGTCTCTTACGTGTGTATGGTCGGAGAGATCTGTAATTTAGTTAATTACGTTCAAACATCTATGTTTTGTTCATCATACAAATATTTGCAATGAAATATGAATTTGAACAGTAGGATTAAGACAATACACAATCTCGGAGTTTGTAGATAATTTTGGATAGAGGAGATTATTCTAAATAATAAAATAAACTTATTTAAAAAAAAAATGTAGTGTTCAAAAGTTTAATAAAAAAAAAAGATTACGACTGTAATCCCCAAGTACGGTAGACATCCTCTCAAATCTCTTGGCGCTTAAATCCTTGAAGATGTCTAAAAGGAGTAGTCAGAGGCACGTCTAGACATTTTGTTTGGCACAATATGTAAATTATGTATAGTGGCCAAATTTATAACATTCTCCACTTAAAGAAGTCGTTTTATCAAACATATGACTGAGCAGACAGCACCGTTCAGTTATAAAACTAAGGTGTCGTTAGCAATTTAATTGCTTATCTACTCAATCACTTCATAAGATAAAGTCTTCCGTTTCTCTCTGTTTATTCAGGCGAAATATCGAAAAGTAAAAGACAGATTTCGACAATGTTTGCACCAATGGGTAGAATGATAATCAGAAAAGGTTCATAAATAAACAACTCGTGCGGAACCGAGGCGGACTCGATTTTGAACGGGTTTTATACTGGAAATAGCCGTGTTGGCCGAGTCGGATATCTCCCTAAAAATATATTAGAATAGATAAAACTTGAATTATGGCGATCATCTTGCAAATAAATTTGAATTTGAAATTTGAACGATATAATAAACCGATTTTAGGTAGGTACACCTTGACTTTCAAGCCGAAGGTCATGGGTTCGAATCCCGGCTGTGCCACTAAAAAACTGTACTCGAGACAAAGCAAAAAGATATATGTAATACAGAATGAAAATAAAAAAGCCGTGTTGGCCGAGTGGGAGTTACCTCGACTTTCAATCTGAAGGTCGTGGGTTCGAATCCCGGCAGTGCATATATGGATTTTTCTGTTAAACAAAACATCCTGAGGCAACCAGTTAGTATTCTTAGCGGCGATGGGCTTGCAATCTGTCACGTATGGAATGCTAACTACTGCAAAATGTAGACATGTGTCAAATGTATTGTTTTGACGTGTATCTGACCATGACCACCCTCTTTAGATATCTTCGGTGATCTGAGCGCCTGGAGATCTGAGAGGATGTCTACCGTACTTGGGGATTACCGTCGAGATCCTATTTATACTGTTAACATTTAAAAATAGCGAACTGACCCATTTCAAGTCTTTTACTTTTTAATTACTACTAAAACGGAGTGTTAAATAGTAGGTACTTTCTCTAACTAAGCAGCAATCAGCACGGTCAGATTTGAAACACGCAAACACATCACGCCATTTAAAAGGCTAAGGAAAATTTAATTTTACTTGAATTGATGTCAAAATTAAATAATATTACGACTGTTATTCTCAAGGTAAACATACTTGCAGATTACCAGGCGCTTAGATCCTTGAAGGTGTCTACTGAAGGTAATCAGAGGCATGTCCAAATATGTTTGGCACAATGCCCTAATTTTGGAGTAGCATTACAGAAATAGAACTATCGTTGTTGTTATTCATTTTACCTATAAATACGGCTAATTACCACGTTCTTGTATTGCTGACGTTTCGAGTCAATTCAGATGCTCTTCAACGGCAGATCGGATCAGATAGTTAAAATGAGCATTACAAAAGTACGTCCAAACTTTATGTTTGGCACAATGCCCTAATTTTTCAGTAATATTCCACAAATGAAGGTCGCTTAAAAGAAAACTAACTGGTTCCTTCCCGATGTTTTCCTTCACTGTTTTGAGCACAGCCTTCAGATTGAAAATCGAAGTACCTCCCACACAATTCGACTTTTTATTTCAGTTCTATGGAATATCACCTTGAAACGAGAAAGGTGTGGCTGAATTCAGTATTGTTATACAAAATGAAGGGTGAAGTTTAGGGTTGGTTCTGATTGTTTGAGTTTGTAATATTTGTTTGTTGTTCTAATCTTCAGAAGGAAGAGTGGATCGTCTGTTCCGGTATTTACACAACTCAACTGTATACATATACCTGTAGGTGTGTTTGTGCCTTTAGTAATCAAAAGTCGTATCAAGACGAGTAATATATTTTTTTGATGAATGCAGAATCGGTTTTACTCAATAACCACAAAACATACAGTTTTGTTTTTTATGACAAAGATAACTAAATGATATAATCTAGATAAATTACAGACACAAACACGATTGGTGAAACTTTTCTTGATAGATTTATTTTCCAAAGTTGGCTCTTCAAAAACACTAGTTTCGTTTTTACTCAAAACTATGAATAGCTAAACAGTTCGTATTTATATAATTCGTTAGATAATCATACTAGCCTACTATCATACCATCATACTAGCCTATAATCATACTACTCAGACCATACAAAAAAAACAGAAATTTTAAGAATCACCTGTATTACATATATCCAAAACGAATTTACTTGAAACCATAATAACGTAATAATGTCTTAAAAAGTAAAAAAAACACGACGAAAATGTTTCGACTAATCGAAAAGTCATGTAACGAAATTCGATCAACCAGAGAAGGCAGAGCTACTACCAACTGAGCTATGAGGCCATTCAAACTACAACATAACAGCAACTCTAACAGGACACTAAAACCTAAGTCTTTTTAAAACTATTTTATCCATCAGAACTTTGTTAGGAGCTACGTAGGAAGGCACTTAGACGGTTCTGTTCTGCAAAACAAAAGTTTTCTATACCATATAATATTATAAAGAGGAAATATTTGATTGTTTGTTTGTTTGCATTGAATACATTGAAGGCTCCGAAACTACAGGACCGATTTGAAAAATTATTTAACCATTAGAATCCTACATTACCTCTGATGAACATAGGTGATAGATTATTTTCAAAAACTTTAGTGATCCGCATGAAAACTACGATAATGTAACATAAGTGAAAAAAATGCCAATAATAAAATCAAATATCGTGCACGCTGCGGTAATTATTGACAATAGAGCAAAGTGATGTACTACAGTTTTATAGAGGACATCAATATCTACAAAAAAGTCTGCAATACTATATGTCTGACATTAGGGATCCCTACTAAAACTTCATTAATGTAACCCAAGTAAAAAAAAAACCTGTAAAATCATTATTACAACCCGAGCGACGTCGGGGCGTGCTAGTACTTTTTAAAAGACATACCATGATTTGCAAACAAACATGTCGGCCCTTGTTAGCTTACGAGTAGGTGAGCAATTACGACATGTCTATTGTCAATTTTAGACAAAGGTTTGACTGAAATCTCTTTGAAACATCTTAACAAATCCTCGCAAACAAACCTAAAAGGATCCAGCAAAAACGGAGCTGAATTTTGCCAGTCTGATGCTTTTATGATCATCACCTGTAACCATGTAAGAAAATCTTGGAAATTGTATTCAACTAACTTCTAATTGTCGGATTATTAACAAAGTTGGCAGTTGTGTGTAGTTCTGATGATAAAACAATATGAATCAACCTGATGGTGCATAAAGGATCAGCTTTTCACAAGGGAACTCCTTAAAAGCACGGGCATCAAACTTTCGGGCAGCGGGGGTTTAGAAAACTGTTAGTCTGTTTAAAAAACTAAATAAACACGTGACAGGGTCCAAGCCCATCGCCGCTATAATATATATTCGAATATTTTATTTATTCACAAGAGATTTCAAAATATCCTAAGAGTGGAACCTAGTCGATCAGTCTCTCGCGTATAGTTGAACATTGCGCTCATCAATCATTAGAAAACATGAACAGCATATAGCGCGATTGACGCCGCCTCGCATTCGCTTCACGTGGGCTTGGCTGTAGTAAACTTGCATGATTTATTAATCCTATGACGGGTTTAGATTCAATCTTAAAACAGCAGATTTTATGATTTTGAATACAAGTTTTAAACATTGCCGTCACGGAAAAACGGTATTATATTAAATAGCATAGGATGCTCTTAGAGCTCAGTGGCGATTTATCTATACTAATATTATAAGTGCGAATGTAACTCTGTCTGTCTATGACGTTATCACGGCCAAACCGCTGGACCGATTATGATAAAATTTCATATAGAAATAGTTTAACGTCTTAGGCCGGACAAAAACCACTTTTTTTTCTCAAAATTTACTATTAATTTTAAAGAATGTCAGTGTTTTACGATAAAGCCATCAGAAACTAATTTCTTGAATCTACGTAGACGAAGTGCGGGTATAAGATAGTACCTAAATATCTCTTCTAGATTTTTTTTTCTAGTAATATATTGTTTTTTGCGACACAAAAACTATTGTATTCTAAACAGAAACAGATTTTAATTAAAAAATAACGCACACTCAGCCTAAAAGGATTTGAAAATAAAATGAAATAGGATCACGACTGTAATCCCCATGTACCAGATGTCAAATTGAAAATGCCTAAAAAGAGTCAGAGGCACGTCCAAAAATAATATTTGGCACATGCCTACATTTTGCAGTAGTTGTAAGGTTGTACGTGACAGGTTGTAAGCCCGTCGCCGCTTATTAGAATACTAACTGGATTCTTCAGCTTCATGGTCTGCAAGTATTTATTTCTGTTCTAACTGTCATGGTACAATCAAATGGTACTCCTAATTTTTGATACTCACACGTGAATTCTATTTCGGAGTCAGGACTGTGTGATTCTTTAGCTCCTATTGTAAAGTATGTACCAAATGTAATGTTTAGACGTGCCCCTAACTACTTCCTTTAGATATCTTCAAAGATTCTGAGTAGGTACTCAGGAATCTGATCTGAGAGAGGATATCTACCGTCTTGGGGATTACAATCGTGATCCTGTTTATTTTGTACTAAATTAAATGTGACCTGACTTTTTATTTTTTTATTTTTTATTTATTTATTCACAAACAATTATATAATCGTATTTGAAATAACACATAAAATTAAAAATAACACAATAGACAACACAATAGAAATAAATATATTAAAAAAAAAACATTAAAATAACCAGTCATGACATTAAATTTCATATCAAAAACTTCTACTTCCTTTAGATATCTTCAAATTCCGAGTACCTGAAGATCTGAGATGATGTCTACCATAATTTGGGATTACAGTCAAGAGCCTATTTATTTTTCCTCGTTGACCTAGAAATATCTAGACAGTACGTGTCCTAACCCGTTTTTTTCTACCTTTTGGCTTATAG
This sequence comes from Hydriomena furcata, assembly GCA_912999785.1. Classification (NCBI taxonomy): domain Eukaryota; kingdom Metazoa; phylum Arthropoda; class Insecta; order Lepidoptera; family Geometridae; genus Hydriomena; species Hydriomena furcata. The sequence continues at coordinate 5,370,720 of OU538838.1, forward strand.
CTTCAGCAGAACTGAAGAGATAATTCGATTATACTTTTATACTCACACCAACGTAACATCGTTCACACAAACTTGACCTACATAGGTTGTACTAATTAAATAGCACATTTCACTTTGTTATTTGCGTTTTTTGTAGTAGAAACAGACTTTTTTTTTAATAATAAAAACTATTACGCCTTCCTTATACGGCACTCTTTATTTTCCAAGCATCCGTGTAGATAATATTCTACGACGCAAATTAAATTAATTATTTTCATTTTTATTGTAAAATCAATTTATATAAAAGTATGATATTATTTTCTTTAAATACTTAATGGAACCGAATTATTAAAACAAACTTATAAATAAAAACTCATACATACCGAAAAACTCCCGAGTTGCACCGACAAAAAGACACACAAAAGTCACCGAAAAAAAAACACAGCACAAACAAAAATCACACACCACAATTTAAAAAAAAAACGAGTTCGCGGTTCGTCTCCGCGGGTCCGCGTAGCGTTTCGTAGCAGGGTCTACACGGCACTGGCTACGGCGCCCGTCTCGATGTGCGCATAAGGCCCGCACAGACGGACAACGATTGCTACGTCAAATTAGGCAATGTGCTCACGTCGAAGCGAATTATTATAATTGTCTTAGCGTTTTCACCGACGAAAAATAAGAAGGTTTTCAATTCGACAAGCTAATTATTATTTTTATGTTGCCTTTTTTTTGTATGAACGTGCATATATTTTTACCTTGGGCTGATTTCGATATTTTCTATTGTTTTTTAGTACGAATTTTCATAAATATTTAGTTATCTAGGAATTTATAAGATTTTAATATGAAAATGATGGAACAATCAAGAAAATAACTGGATTACCAGTATTTTTCGTTCCACGTAGTAAACATTTTATAGATATTTTTAAGCTTTTTGGAACGTTAATAAAAGTAAGACGGCTGCTAATAGGCAGTTACTGACACGTTACTGAAACTCGTATAACTTGTGAGAATTTTAAAAATAACAAATTTGACAGCAATCTTGGAAATATTGACAGTAGTGTTTGAGTGAGTGATATTTTTCGTTGGTTTTTTTATGTATGACCTGATGATCCGATAATATATACCTCATGATCCGATTTCGATGATTTTGTGTGATGTCTATTGTGTAGAGAATAGTCCCAAGTTAATCCCTTGTTTTATGTATTTTTAAAACTTAAAAAACAAAGATCTTCCTTGACTTTTCGATTGTTATTTTTACGTAATTATGTGGAATCTGGACTACGATCGTTACAATCTTGTTTCTTTTTTTATTGGTTCAGTAAAAAGGCAAGTATCTACTTCAACTGATCATAGTAATTGTTTTTTTAACGTTTTTATAGGATTCTCTTGATGTTTTGTTAGAAGATATACATTATACGAATGACATTGTTATTGTTTATGTAATTACCACTGCTTGTTTGAAGAGTACTTACAGTTCTATTATTAGTTTCTGTACTATTCATAAACGAGCAAGAGTTTTTTTTTTAAATAGAAATACGGCTAATTACCACGTTTTTTCTTGTATTGCTGACGTTTCGAGACAATTCAGATGCTCCTCATCATGAGCATCGCCCGCGAGCGCGATCAACGGCAGATCGGCGTATTCGCCGTATTTCTATTTAAAATGATTAACAACCACGATTGTTTATTGTATAAGAGAGAGATAAGAGTATAAGAGTTTGTTTGTTAGTTAAATGGAAAATTGAATCACGACTGTAATTCCCTAGTAAAGCGCTTAGAACTCTGAAGATGTCTAAACGGGGTAGTTAGAGGCATGTTCAATTACTGTATTACATTTTGCATTAGTCAACATTCCATATGTGACAGGTTGCAAGCCCATCGCCGGTTAGTATACTATCAGTTCATGTGCATGTTCTTTGTTAGTATTAAATATAATATAATAATATTGGCGGACTTACGTATTTGAAACAAAAAAAAGTATGTAAGTATTCTATTAGTTATCTAGCTCCATCGTAGTACAGGATTTGCTTAGTTTTGGACTAGAATGCGCTGTGTGAAATGTCGAACAATATTTATACTTTTTAAAAGCTTTTATTTAACTTAAAATGTATGTATGTAACTATGTTTGTTAAGGTGGAATCTTGCAACTCAATTTAAAGCAGTTATCCCCAACCGATTGAGGTGAAATTTTACATACTTATGTAACTTCGGTGACAATGCAATAATATGGTGACAGCGAGCTGATCTGATGGTGGAGTCAGGAGCTGTTAAACAGACACTCACAACGGAATTCCTTAGTAAATACTCTGATTGAGTAAAAACTTTGCATTCTTGTCACGTTCCAATGACAATGTTATAATGTGACAGGTGCTCGATGGTTTGAATGATTTTATGATTTTTTATGTATGTTTGTACCTCAATCAGGCCTAAACGACAAAATTGATTATGTTGAAATTTGCTATAGATGTAGATATAATGCTCGAATTAAACATAGACTACTTTAAAACATGAAAAACAAGATGATAAAATACGCAAAATGGATGATTTTGGTATAGATGGTGTGCAACAAATCTGACATCACAGACTAAAAACTTTCAGTCTTTTCTATTCGATTAATGAAATTTGACAGGACAACGTCTGTCACGGGTCGGCTTGTTTTTAGGGTTCCGAATCCAAAGGGTAAAAACGTCACAGGGCTGTATCTCATGAACCGAGCTAGCTAGACAGTTGAAAATTTCACAGATTATGTATTTCTGTTGCTGCTATAACAACAAATACTAAAAACAAAATAAAATAAATATTTAAGTTAGGCTCATATACAACAAACGTGTTTTTTTGCCGTTTTTAATAGATTATGGTACGGAACCCTTCGTGAGCGAGTCCTACTCGCACTTGTCCGGTTTTTTTTATAAGGAAAGTCGCAGGTGTAATCTAGATGGCATAAACCATGCCTGCATTGCGTGCCATCCCTATTGCGCGCTTCCTACACATACATTATCATTACAAATGTGTCCATTATGCCTTATTTAGAGCTACAACCATCGATCATTGAATAGATTATGTAATTATATTAACTAATAGATTATGTATACGTTGAGATAAATACGGTTTATAATAATCTGTGTATATGCAAGTAGAAATACTAAACGTACTGGACGTGCCGCTGACTACACTTACCATAGTCTAGTTAAAAGAAGATGCTTGCGAATCCTGTAATCCCTAAATGAGGTTAATATCTTCTTAGATCTCCTGGCGCTAAAAACTGACATATCTTTCCTTGATGATGTCTAATGTACCCCCATGTCCGAGGCAAATCTAAACACTACATTTGGTGCCTACTTTTGCAGCAGTTAATTTTTTTATTTTTATTAATCAGTGTTTCTCTGTAAGTTTGATGATTGTACTATAAATAAATATATTTTCATTTACAATTTATTAAATTAATTTATATTTCATCTTATTGCATTATTTTTGCATCCCCAGTGAAAACCCTAATCAACATTTTCCAAGATAATATATTATGTGTCATAAAAAATTAAACAAATTAATCGTTGACTGTACATCAAACATACTATTAATCAAATAGGCCGGCGTCCGTCATCTTTCTCATGCATACTTTCATTTTGTTTGCGACTTTATAATATCCTAATACTAATCACTACATAGTATAAAGCAAAGTCGCTTTCCGCTTCCCGCGTATGTATGTTTGCTTATATCTTTAAAACTACACAACGGATTTTAATGCGGTTTTTTTTATAAATAGAATGATTCAAGAGAAAGGTTTATATGTATAATACATGCATAATATAGTAGAGAAAAACACTGATAATTTTAGAGGTTTCTAATGTGATGTCGTAAATAAACACATTTTTTTGCGCTTACATTGCAAATGCTGGCTGAACCCCACGAGATATATCAAAATAATGTACTACAGTATTGCACACCTTAAAAACGTCTACAAAAAAGTCCACGATGGTATTAGAAATGTCATACGCACAGCGAAGCGGGCACGGGTCAGCTAGTAATATTATAAATGCGAAAGTTTGTGAGTTTCACTTTCAAAACTTTCGTGAGTTGTACTACACATTACTACAACAACGGGAATTACTCACGTAAATGATAAATTGTCAATGAGGACACCGACAATGTTTCGATTCATCTAGAGAATCTTATTCAGGGTGAGTGGACCATTAAACGCGCGCGCCCCTGCTCGCATTGCCGTCATGCCGCTGATTCGACAGTGCGGAGTCACAGCACATGCAAGGCGGAGGCTCAGAGTCGAGGCGAGGGCGAGCGACGCCGCCTCGACTCTAACTCGTGTGGGCGATGCGCCTAAAGGTGAGTTTCCACTCAAGCAGAGCTATGCGTACCTGTGCGGAGCGTACCAATAACAGTGCTCGAAATAGTAGAGACGAATAGTAGACACAACTATAGATTTTGACACGGGTCTTTATCACGTAATTACATTTAATTTACTTACCCGAAATTTCGACTATGTTTATTTATTTATTTGCATCATGTACAATACATAGTAGGTATATGTCTTATGAATAGGGTAAGTAGTATTAGTACATGGGTCCTGTTAGGACATAGCAAAATAAAATCTAAAATTAAAATTATTATTATCATAGTAAAAAATATAATTAGTATTAATATATTTATATATCAATAGGAATAGTATTATTTATATATTGTTATATTTAAATTTTTTTTTTTTTTTTATATTTGTGTAGATAGATAGATAGATGAACTCTTTATTGCACACAAAGAAAACAATTGGTAAATAACAACAAACATAAATGTACAATGGGCGGTCTTATCGCTAAAAGCGATCTCTTCCAGACAACCTTTGGATGGATAGTATAACAAAAACAAGAAAAGACGGGGTGTACAAAAGTTTAACTATACAAAACAATTCCTACAAAAATTATAAATTACTACCTAATTATATTCATGCCTAACGTAAATAAATATATATATATATATATATATAATCATTTTATTTATCATTATTTTTTTGTTACAATGGCCATGATCGCGGGCAGTAATAGTAGACTCAATTTCGAGCGCTGTGATTTGTCAATTCACAATCCGCTCTGCATAGCTCCGTATCAGTGGAAACCCACCCTAATCCTCGAATAATATTTTATCATCAATGTACACAAATGCAATTTAATCTCGGTTTTAAGTAATTGAAATATTTTCCTGAAGTAAATGTCTGTGAGATGTATGACAGAACTGTTATTAAAAATATTTTCCGCGGAATTCAATAATGAAGCTGGATTCCCACAAGTACTGCTCGAAATGAACAAGAAATTCTCGCTCACAAGGCGTAAAGTCCAGTTTCCACTAAGCCAATGGAAACTGTAAGGATATATTTCATTTGAGTAATTTTGTCTAATGAAATCTTTTTCTAAATAAGAGATGTCAGAGAATTTATTATAAATATATAAAAATATTGGTGAACATTTCACACATCTAGCGCAATCTCAGCAAAACATGTATCATGGGAACCAGATTAATGAAAGTTTTTTTACCTAAATACATTTATAACACCCAGACAAAACAAATATCTATATTCATCACACAAAGGTTTGTCTTGGATAGGAATCGAACCTATATAAGTATATAGCTACTACCAACTGAGCTGTTATTTCAATATTTAAAGAAACATGGCATTTCCAAGGAGGGTTGACGTCAGGCTGGCGGCCGGTTGTAAAACACTCAGTCATATCTATTTGCAATATCTACATATTGTGACGTACTCCACTAGAAGTGGGATAAGGTAAGAGGAAGAAGAAGTTCAAAGGAAACAGTCATTTTTATTTCATTCTTTCATTCATAAAATTATAAATACGAAAGTTTGTGATAAGGCTGCTATGTTTGTTCCCTAATCGGAAATGACAAAACGGATTAAGATGAAATTTGTTGTAGTATGTAGACAAAAAATCCGATTAAATAAAGGGGGAACTTGTAATCCGAAAAACAACCCCTAAATGATAAAAAAAAACGCAAAAAGGATGATTTTGCTATAGATGGCGTTGGTGTGCTTTAAATCTGACATCACAGACTAAAAACATTTAGTCGTCATAGCAACGCTGTTTTGACTAAAGAATGATACGCATTCTACCAAAATTCGTAATTTATTTTACCAGTACAAGGTTTGTAGGAAAAAATTGGAAGCTGCCTAAAATTGATTTTTTCTATGTGATTATGACACAAAAAAAAGACGTGTGGCACTCGGAGACTGCCGCGGTAAAGCTATTGCATAACATTTTTTATCAACTTATGTAATTATAATTATTTATTTTAGCATTCCACACGTAACAGGTTGCAAGCCCGTTGCCGCTTTCAAGAATACTAACAGGTTTCCTCACGATGTTTTCCTTCACCGTTATAAGCACGTGTAACGCGCATATACATTTTTCGAACAGAAATATCCATTGATGCACGGCCAGGATTCGATATTTACCTAACTACATGAATTCAATAATTCAATTTCAAACTTTTTAGTCGATCATGTCTGTGAAGTACCTACCACCTATTTACTGATAGTGGTAAAATAGCGCCACCTGCCAGCGGAATTGCGAACCTCTCAAACCCCGAGCGTTCGCATGAGACCGCGAAAAGCACCTATAATAACGTAGTATCATCAAATGAAACTAGATGGCGCTGGAATGCGAAAATCACTTTAAGCAGGCATGACATGAGTCACCCACAGATTTAGGATGGTTCGCGCGCTGCGCTTACAAGATACATGAAGCGTGGGAGCGAGAAACTCTTATCAAGTGCAAACCGCCCGAGAGAAAAAGAGACAGCGAATGAAGTACCAAGAACCAATATGTCATTGTTTTCGCGCGTAAGAGGCCTTAGCGTTAGCGTCCCGGTGTGTTGTACGTGGCAGTGAAATTTGTGCTTTTTTATGCTGATTCTTCGATAAAAATTGTGAATATTACGTTTTACAATTATGGTCTCGTGTTCTGTACCTGGATGTGTCGTTACAAGGCGAAATAATCCGAATAAACACACTTTTCACAGGTAAATACGATTTTGTCAATGGAATTTTTCGACCATATGGAATACCATATTTTGCTTAATTTCGGCAAGTAATCGGCTCGGAAAGAGATGTTTTCAATATTATTTAGTTTCCTATGTACCTATATATTTAAGTATATTGTGTGATTTTAAACTAAATTCGCGAAATAAATGTGTAAGGAAGTAAATTGTTTGATTACGATAGTGCTTGACAAAGCGGTGACGTCAGAAGTATCGATAAAAACTTTTATGACATAATTAGGTACGAATTATTTCGTCAAATTATGTATCAGTTACAAATTGTTTATTGGGTACTTATTATTTAAGTACCTAAAAGTATTCAAACCTTGGTAAATGAATATCTGATATTTTTTCAGGTTTCCTCGCAATTCAGCATTGATGGAAAAATGGATGCGGACTATAAATAGACCAGATTGGACTCCTAGTACGAACTCCACTATCTGTAGCAAACATTTTGACTAAATATTTAAAACAAAGCTATGACAGAAATAATTTTTGTCAAATGTGTTTTGAAAGTTCTGCGAAACGTTCAGTCACTTTTTAATAATTTGCAAAATCATATTTTTGATCAAGATCCGTTAGATAACCACAGATATTTTCTCATGAAATCCATTATTGAAATATATTTTAACCTTAGATTTAAACATGAAAACAAATTGTTAAAATTAAGCAGGGAAACGATACGAACACATCTCAACAAAACTGTTATATTCAGAGGACAATAAATAAAATTATTCAAAAGTATATGAAGTGTTTTAATTAACAGTATTATTTATTAGTATTCATGTATCCAGTTGAAAATAAAACATCCTTTTATAATATGCAGATTTAATGCAGGCTTAATCGTATTCCGCGACTGCAAAAACTTATAAATAATTTAAATAAAAAAATATTAATTCGCTGTCTTCGCCCGTCACCATCGCCTGTCGTCCGTAGTCGTCGTCATTGTCCGTTGCCGTCGTCATGAACCGCATCGGCCCATCGACTCACGTTGACTCCACGAACCACGTCAACAGGTCGACCCGCGCCAACCCATCGACCCACGTCGATCCATCAACCCACTTTAAGTATTGATATAAAAAAAAATATCGATATCAGTTCCTGTTTTCTACACGATTGATTGATTTTATTGCTATCTGTACAAAAAAAAACCACCGACTGATAAATTTTAATAATCGATAATGAGAGGTTTTATAGTGGACAACACTATTTGGAACTCACACATAGACATTCACTAACACATGTACATATTTTTTTTGACATGTCTCCAAGCCGCCTTTTTGTATCTTGTACATCTTATATCTATGGAGTCACCAGATTGCGGGGCGAGTTTCCTCACGATGTTTTCCTTCACCGTTATAAACACGTGTAACGCGCATATACATTTTTCGAACAGAAATATCCATTGATGCACGGCCAGGATTCGATATTTACCTAACTACATGAATTCAATAATTCAATTTCAAACTTTTTAGTCGATCATGTCTGTGAAGTACCTACCACCTATTTACTGATAGTGGTAAAATAGCGCCACCTGCCAGCGGAATTGCAAACATCTTTCACCTTCACCTCTCAAACTCCGAGCGGTCGCCTCGCATGAGAACGCGAAAAGTAGGTACTTATAATAACGTAATAACATCAAATTAAACTAGATGGCGCTGGAATGCGAAAATCACTCTAACACTCACACTCACGCGTATTGCGTGAGTGTGAGTGTGTCGTAAAATTTTGCGTAAATTTTCGTTACGAAATTTCTGGATTCGGTCTCCACGCTCAAGGCCCGCGATAGAAGCTATGCAATAGCTTAAAAACAACGTTTGTCACGGATCGGCTAGTTTATAATATTTTTTTTATACCAGTGACAAAGTACCCTAAAGTTCTTGACTGTCTGTCCTTGAGCTGTCAACAAACAGTCAGTAATTAGGACTTTTAGTTAGTTAGTTGGCAATTCACTGCGGAGCGTTACTTTACAATTTAGCTGACGACTATCCATCAATGTCACTATTCATCTAGAACGCTAAAGGACTATACACACAGCAGTTAATGTAAAAATGTACATTATAGCACGATACATCTCATTACATCTTTCCATAGAAATCGTCAGGAGACCACACACGAGAGCTATAATATACATTTTTACATCTTCGTATCTTAAGGTAATAAGTGAAATTTTTGACTTTTTGTACGGGCTATATTTAGACCATCGCTTTTGCGCGGCTTTGATGTCATAGTGAGTAAGTGGACTTTGACCATGGGATATTAATTATGAGAAAAACGTACATTAGATTAGAAAGGTCCAAGTACTTTACCAGGTCTCATTTACACAACCTTAAGGTGATGCTTGAAATTTTTGTTTTTTTGTACGGGCTGAGTCTACCCGGATAAGACGGGAAAAGCGATAAAACTGAATTATCTTGAAAACCATCTAACTTAAAAAGATACTGTCTATAATTTACTTAGCTAGTATGATTATCTAACGAATTATATAAAAATGAACTGTTTAGCTATTCATAGTTTTGATTAAAAACGAAACTAGTGTTTTTGAAGAGCCAACTTTGGAACATAAATCTATCGAAAAAAGTTTCACCCATCGTGTTTCTGTCTGTAATTTATCTAGATTAGATCCTTAAGTTATCTTTGTCATAATAAACAAAACTGTATGTTTTGCGGGTATTGAGAAAAAACGATTCTGCATTCATCAAAAACATTTATTACTCGTCTTAAGATACAGAGCGATATTTAAATATACATTTTTTTTCGATACATCTTAATATATTTCAATACATTTCCGTATAATGGAATGAAGGGAAAGATATATTACATTACCTGATGTGTGTGCGATACAACAAGATAATTTAAAGCTATACATCCCAGAATGTAATGTACATTAATATAACATTATAATTGCCGTGTGTATAGCCCTTCAGACTAAAAATATTAGGAACCGTACCACAAGTTCAAAAGTAATATCAAAACAATATTACTCGCGGTGCGAAAGTGGCAACGCTATACGTTTATTACTAACTAGCTATCCCGACAGATGTTGTCCTGTCAAATTTCAATAATCCCATAGAAACACTATTAGTTTTCCCGAATTTTACAATTTCCTGGTAACTTATCCCATTTTTCTTACTTTTAAACCACTCGCCGTATTCAAGCGTACAAAACAAAAAAATAAATATTCAAATCAGTCGAGGCGTTTTTAAGTTTTAGCGAGACGAACCAACAGCAATTTATTATTAGGGTTTCGTAGTCTACAAGAAACCCTTATAGTTTCGCCATGTCCGTCCGTCCGTCCGTCTGTCCGCAGCTTAGCTCTGAGACTATTAGTGCTAGCAAGCTGTAATTTGACATGACATATAGTCAACTAGTACTTATATAGTTACTTAAATAAGGTTGTTAGCTGTGTAAACTACGAAATCTACATTGCGCGTGTTCTGACACCAACACGCACTTGGCCCGTTTTTAGGGTTTCCGTACCCAAAGGGTAAAATCGGAACCTTATTACTATGACTTCGCTGTCCGTCTGTCTGTCTGTCTGTCTGTCTGTCTGTCTGTCTGTCTGTCTGTCTGTCCGTCCGTCCGTCTGTCTGTCACAGGGCTGTATCTCATGAACCCTGATAGCTAGGCAGTTAAAATTTTCACAGATTATGTATTTCGGTTGCTGCTATAACAACAAATACTAAAAACAGTATAAAATAAATATTTAAGGGAGCCCCTCCCATACAACAAACGTGTTTTTTTTGCCGTTTTTATAGATAATGGTACAAAACTCTTCGTGCGCGAGTCCGACTTGCACTTGGCCGGTTTTTTTTAAGTTATTTTTAATTATAATAAAGAGAAGATAATAATAAATAGTCGAATCATCCAATTTGGGTTAGTGTGTAGCTTTTACACATCCAGTTTAACTCACCGTGTGAAAGCAAATTTCACCAGCAACCAAACCGAAAAACTGAAAACACTGTAAATATATAATACTTTCTCATAATACCCTTTTTATCTTGAAAAACATGAATGCTCCAAAGCCTACCTACATTCAGGTAAATTTATCCACACGTTGCAAAGCCCTTGTGGATCTTAACAGCTTATATGGCATGTCGCTGGTACAACCCGATGGTACAAAAAGTTAAATCAATTTATCAATATTGGTGGACATTTTACACAGCGCCACCTAGCCCCAAACTAAGCAAAGCTTGTACTATGGGAACCAGATAACTGATAGAATACTTGAATACGTTTTTTGTTGTAAATACATACATATTGACACCCAGACGCAGAACAACATCTATGTTTATCACAATGTTTGTCCCGGGTGGGGATCGAATCCACAACCTACAGCGCAGGAGGCAGAATGTTTAATGAAATGAAGATGAAATGAGGCAAATTCCAAAATGTTTTTTTTTTGTTTGTGTTACTTTTATAAAGGCCCCTAGGAGTATTTTTTTTAGTTTTTATTCAATGTACAGAATTGAACTCTTCTACAGTTTTATTATATGTATAGATATAGATATAGATTGATTTATCAAACAAACAGTTTACAAAGTATATGGTTAATAGTGTCTTAAAACCTAAGTTAAGTTTGTCTAGACACTAGGTTCTCGATTAAAAAGATGTAAGTATGTTCAAAAAAGTAAACATTGCAAAAACTTCAGTTTTATAACATGCATAATTATTATAAAAATTAAATCGCATAAAGTAACGCACGTTGCTATGACACCAGCGCCATCTATACCCAAATCATCCCTTTTGCGTTTTTTTAACCATTTTGAGGATGTTTTCGTATTTTAAATAAATAAATAAATTGTGTCAGCCAACCTAATTGGTAGTGGAAACATGTAGTTGGCAAATAAAAAAAAAACTTAAAAACTAGGTAATGAAAACATGGAAAAATAATATACTTAATTTTACATTATATTTAAAATAAATACCACAGAAAATATTATTATAATAATATAAGAATATAGATATATAAAAATATATAAGTATATAGATATATTTATGTACTTATATCAAATTACATAAGTATATAAAAATTATAAACCTATGTTGTATAAAATAAGTGCAGTTTCTAAATAGTGACGTTGCAAAATATGGTAAAACAAATTTATAAATATACATAGATGTAGAGAGGTAGTCGCATTAAATTTTTATTATGGAAAAAACAAGATTTGACGATGAAAAAAGGTAAAGAAATGTGTGCAAAAAAAATAGGATCACGACTGTAATCTCTAAGTACTGTAGACATCCTTTCAGATCTCCAGGCGTTTAGATCCTTTGAATATGTCTAATAGGGGTAGTCAGAGACACGTCCAAACATTATATTTGACACATGCCCGCATTTTGCAATAGTTAGCATTCCATACGTGACAGGTTACAACATTACCGCATTGTGCAGGTTTTTACAACACAAACAAAAACCGGTCAAGGACGAGTCGGACTCACGCACGAAGGGTTCGGTACCATTATCTAAAAAAAAACGGCAAAAAAAACACGTTTGTTGTTTGGAAGCCTCACATTAATATTTGTTTTATTCGGTTTTTAGTTCACCTTTTGCAGTAAATACCTAGCACTCCATACGTGACAAATTGCAAGCCCATTAATGTTTGGACTGAACCATCTGTTTATTCTTACCTGCCTCCATAGAAAGGAACAAAGGGGTGTGCACATCAATTTCTCCGCAAGCGATTTAGGGATTAATTTGAACGGGTTTAAAGTATAAGTTGTGAATCCCTAAGTAATTTGCTTGCGTTAATTTGTTGAATAACTCTAATTGTTGTTTATTGCAAAATTTTCGGACCGGTTGGCGCTTTTAAACGAATAGTTTAATTCTATCTAGAAACGAGGCAGCATGTCCAGACAAGTTCAAAGAAAGCGCCGTGTTTACATGAACCATTTCGAGTTACTTTTGATACTTTCATTATTATCTACGCTAAAATGTTTGTAGAAATATTTTAAGAGTTACTGCACGACAGCTTTACCATTAAGGTGTAACCAGACATAGCGCGGCAATCGAGCGTGGCATTCGTAGGACACAAGATTGCCGCGTGACTATTTTAGACTGTTTTTATTCTTGATAAAATACCGTACTCATACAATCGCTGGTGAACAAACAATAACACTGTTTGCGCGCGACAGGTAGCTTGCGGATGCCGCTCTCGATTGTCGCGCTATTTCTAGTCACACCTTCATGCGACAAATGTGTAGAATAAGATCTCTTCTATGTATTAAATTTATTTGCGCATTAACACGCATTAATAAATATCGTGAGGAGACCTCCAAAAATACAAATCAACTTTTTTTCCAAGCTTTTGTTTAACTTGCAATGTATGTATGATGTACTCGTATGTAGCTATGTTTGTTCGAGTGGAATCTTGCAACTCAATTTTGAAGAAGTTATCTCCAAATGATTGAGCTGAAATTTTGCATAAACCTTTAGTTCTGGTGACAATACAATAATCTGGCGACAGCGAGCTGATCTGATGATGGAGTCAGGAGCTGTTCAACAGTCACTCACAACGGAACTCCTTAGTAAAACTATGCATTCTTGTCAAGTTCCGATGACAATGTTATATGTGACAGGTGATAGAGCGCTGGGTTTTAGAAAAGTTTGTCATTAAAAAAAGCCGTATTGACCAAGCGGGAGGTTCCTCGACTTTCATTTCGAAGGTCGTGGGTTCGAATCCCGGCGTGCATGTATGAAATTTTCTGTTCGAAAAAATTATATGCGCATTAAAACACGTACTCAAAACGGTGAAGGAAAACATCGTGAGGAAACCAGTTAGTATTCTTATAAGCGGCGTTTGTGCTTGCAACCTGTCACGTATGGAATGCTAACTACAAAATGTGGGCATCTACTCTGACTAGACATCTTCAAAGGATCTAAGCGTCTGGAGATCTGAGAGGATGTCTACCGTACTTGGAGATTACAGTCGTGATCCTATCTAATGAAAAATATTGTTCAACAAAAAACTTATTCAAGTTTATTCCGCTTATTTCGTTCAGACTAATTCCATCAATGCGCCTCGCCCAGCGGTCTAACTAATACTAGTACGTTCCACGAAATGATCGAATTAACACACATTCGCAAATTAATGCTCGTCAGAAGCATATTGAATTCGTAATATATGAGTGTTTCATTAATTACAGAGTATGGATTCGTGTAGATTTACTAGCTGAAATAATTACACTATTTATTAAGGTACGGTAGACAACCTCTCAATTCTCTAGGCGCTTGTATTATGGGAACCAGATTAGTAAAACGATTTCGATATTATTGACGACAGTGACAGTGTTCCGATATATTCGGCTGAACCCGTCTGTCGATAGGCTATTTGACAGTATGAAAAATAAAGTGTTGTTGATAATCTATGTAAATTATTCTCTAGCGTTATAGAGTAAAATAACTTGAAAGTAAACAATGATTTATTAAAAAACACATAATTAAAATTATCTATTTTTAAACGCCAGTCACGTGACACAAAACCGTCAGGATTGTTCGAATCGACGATGACGTAACATGCTTGTCAATATGTCATCGCCTGCCTTGAAAAACTTGACGTTTGTGTATTTGTTACGACGCCATTTGCATCAAGAAGCGTTTTTGCGAGTTATTTAAAATGTCAATATTTAATTTACATTTTTAGGGCCAATACTTAACAGAATTGAAAATAATATGAAGATGTCTAGTGGGAGTAGTCATAGGCACGCCCAAACATTATATATGGCACATGCCCACATTTTGTAGTTAGCATTCCATACGTGACAGGTTGCAAGCCCACCGCCGCTTATAAGAATACTGGTTTTCTCACGATGTTTTCCTTCATCGTTTTGAGCACGTGTTTTTAATGCGCATATCAATTTAATTTATTTATTTTGTTAAATAAATTGCCACAAGTGACAACCCTGTGTGATTGTATAATGTGGTATTAAGGAATCTGATGGAGCCATTGTGAATGTGTGATGAGTAGATTGCATAGATTATGTCTAATTACTGATTACTTATGCAGTTATGCATGACAGTTGGTCTTTGTACAGGTATTACGAGTACCTACGTACCGGACTGATGCAGTAAGAAACCACTTTAGTTAATCAATTTAAAAAAACCGGCCAAGTGCGAGTCGAACTCTCGCACGAAAGGTTTCGTACTAAAAATTCGTGCTAAAAATCACGTTTGTTGTATGGGAGCCCCCTTTAATATTTATTTTATTCTGTTCTTAGTATTAGTTGTTGTAGCGATAACAGAAATACATAATCTGTGAAAATTTCAACTGTCTAGCTATAACGGATAAAAAACAAAACATCACGTGATGTCAAAATTTGCTGAGACCTTTTAGCTTTTATTTATATTGAACATATTGAACAAAATTTCGTATTATTGCAGGGTTACGAACATCGATGATTGTTAAAAGTAATTACGGTCGTTCCATCGCTCAAACTATAGTCGAAACGATATAACTTTGGTACAATTAATGTTACGATATATCGTTTACGGCTCGCGATTAGACCCCCTGATATTTATAGTGTGAACAGCTTCTTACAAAATCAATGCAAGCAATTATCTCCCGGCTCTGAAGGGAATACTGACGCGCCCTGACCCGGATATGTGTGGGTAAGCCCTTTAAACAGTTTAGCCTTGGATTTCTACACGATGCGGACGGTTGTAAAGCTGGATACTCACTAGCGAGTCGTAACTGTATAGCCATGAATACACATGGCAATATGTCGATAACTACGTGAGTGTATAAGGGACAATTTTGTGGAACTTTTTAAAAGCTAAACTACTTATGTTGCAGCAAGCAAAATGTCCCGCGTCACGCGAAATGTTAGAAGATTAGATTGTATAGTAGATTGAAGTGTTGCGCGTCATGTTGAAAGACAAAATGACAAAATGTGGCTTAGTGTTGAACGTTTACCCACGTATCTAGGGGATAATGTTGAGGAACGTTTCTATTAGCCGCACTACTCATGTTATATTAAATATGAAATGTTATGAAATATTGCGAACATGTTACGGGACACTGCAACGTTGCAACGTTGAGCGTCTTGTTGCGGGACAAAATGTCCCCTGGCTAGCTCGTGGCTTAAGTTACTATTACCAAAACCATGTATACGTGCTGTGTGAGCGGCTCGCATCAAACCGATAAAGGACGCCTTGAGACGCGGAGAGCGAAGATCGTGTCATGCGTACATACTAGAACTCGTTGTATCTATTTGGTTAGAGTTACGACTCGCTAGTGAGTACTCGGTTTAAGCGAGCGGTCGCCAACTGTTTGCATGATCAGTAAATATTTGTTCCGGGTTTAAGTGTTATGTTACTCGTAGTTTCTGATACCTACACGGGGAATCCTAGTGTGGGATCAGGACTATACCCTGATAGTCACATACGGGGTAGAGTGTGGTGTGTAGGGTGGGATGTGACGGTTAGTAGTTAACTTATATATAATAATAATCGAATTCTTGGTTGATAATCATTATAAATAGAAAATTGTCTCGATATTATATTTGGATATATATAGTATTCTTATAAGCGGCAATGGGCTTGCAACCTGTCACGTATGGAATGCTAACTACTGCAAAATGTGGGCATGTGCCAAATATAATGTTTGGACGTGCCTCTGACTACCCCCACTAGACACCTTCAAAGGATCTAAGCGTCTGGAGATCTGAGAGGATGTCTACCATACTTGGGGATTACAGTCGTGAACCTATTTTTTTTTTATATATATTTGGATCATTGGCAACTTTATTCACTAAAGGCAATTACAAGGTATTCACTAAGAAAAATGAAAATAATCAAATAATTATTGAATAAATAAATTAATACAACAATAACAATCACATAATATTTAGCCAGATCATCATTTATACTTTTCCTCGAGTATCACATGAAAACCTTTCAACAATATAGTACTTCAAAATATTTGAGAAAAAAACTCGAGAGCATTTCAGGGTATTCTAGGTCTTAAAAATCAGCTATTTGTATTATAAGCACGTAGCGTCAGTTCCCTGTTACTTTAGAATTCAACAGTTACTTTGAACACGTATTTGGAAAGTTCTAAAACACAGCTCTCTCATTTATGATTTTCTTAGTTGGAGTTGGAGTACACAGATATTATATAAATAATATTGAATAGTATATGATAATATAGAAGGAGGCTTGCAACCTGTCACGTATGGAATGCTAACTAATGCAAAATGTGGGCATGTGTCAAATATAATGTTTGGATCTTCAAGGATCTAAGCGCCTGGAGATCTGAGAATATGTCTACCGTACTTGGAAATTTCCCTATTTTTTTTATTACGTTTAGAAAACTTTATTTTTTCTCCCTTAAAGGTGGTATTTTTATCTCAAACTTAAATGATACCAAACGAGAAGTATAGTCTCTCAACCAAAAAAGGAATCGGTTAAATAAATGACGGAGTTGCTTACAAAAAAAATAATACTGCATTGAGAACCTCTTCCTTTTTTGAATTCGGTTAAACAACAATCATCTAAGTCAATTATAGAGTACTTAACAATTATTTTTTTTTAGTTTAATTTTATCATTCTACGTACACACATTATTTTCCGGTATAAATATATTTATGTCCGTGTCCGCTTTATTGATACTTTATTATAAACGATCGTCATTAAATAATATATTCACAAATATATCACCATTTCATAAGAACCTTTTACTCGGACCAATAAATATGATGAAGTTCGCTATTCACTATAAAGCAATCCAAAAGACTCAATGGCAATATATGAATCATTTTATGCCATTGTGAGGTTATTAATTGCTTGGGCCTGTGACGTCGGCAATAATGTTAAAATAAAGGCACGGATATACCAGGGGACATTTTGTCCCGCAACATAACGCGCAACACTCAGTCATGTAACACTGCAACGTTCCACAGTGTCCCGCAACATGCCTCGTAACATTTTACGTGACGCGAGACGTTTTGCTTGCTGCAACATGAGGAGTGTTGCTTGTAAAAAATTACACAACAATGTCCCCGAGACATTCACGTAGCTGTTGAGCAACATGTTGCGGAACATGTCCATTTCTCCCCAAATATATCCATTAATAACAATGTGACTCATCATATGGGTTTTTATAATTAATAATAATAATAATATAAGCCTTTATTGCTGAAACTTAATTTTAACATTTCCTTAACTCTATTGTATCTATGTTTAAATTTTAATTCTATTAAACTTATTTTAATCGGTAGCCGGTTTATCTTTCTCAGCTTGTCTTTCGACAAAGTCCTCCTCTAATGCTTTCCATTTTGTCCTGTCTTTTGCGGTACGTGTCCATTCTGGACCAGCTATCTTTTTCATGTCATCTTCCCAACGTTTTGTTTGTCTACCTTTGCTCCTTTTACTGTCACGCGGGTACCATTCCGTTACTAATCTCGTCCACTTCTCGTTTTTATAATTAAATCACTTTAATTATATTAACTAATGAACATTATGTTAAATTGTCTCACAACTCAGTTGGTAGTAACTCTGCCTTCTGCGCTGTAGGTTGTGGGTTCGATCCCCACCCAGGGCAAATATTTGTGTGATGAACATAGATGTCAGTTCTGTGTCTGGGTGATACTATGTACTTATAATAAGTATGAATTTACAAAAAGTATTCTACCAGTTTTCTGGTACCCATAGTACAAGCTTTGCTAAGTTTGGGGCTAGATGACGTTGTGTTTAAAGTTAAAATAGTTTGTTTTACAATCATAAACGTCAGACTAAAGCTCAACTAAAGCCCCCTTAAGGGGCTCCCAGTCGACGATTGTTCTTTTTCGAAACGAAAAAAAAACTTCTGAACAAGCCACATCTCCTATTTTTATAAGTATATTACTTCAGGTTCCTACCTAGATTTCTATTAAGCTGAAAACATAATAGCAGAAACTTTTCACGATAAAGATATTATTTCAAAATGATACGTTTTAGAATTTATGATCGAAATATTTCATATACCTACTATTAAAATCAACTTGTGATTTATTGTTAAAGATAGGTAATATGTAGATCTAGATTTCTATTAGAATAGATTTTTGATAAGTAATTATACATAATTTATATCATTTATTTATTCGAAAAGCTAAGGCGGACCACGCCCTGACGTGTGTTTGTCGTCATTGCAGCGGTCGGTAGGATTATTTATCGAAGTGATTAAAGATGGGTACATCTTTATTCACATATTACTATACATTATAAAATAGGAGATGTGGCTTGTTCAGAAGTATTTCTTTTTTCGTTTCGAACAAAAACAATCGTCGACTGGGAGCGCCTTAACCCTGCGCGCAACAACAAAACTTATCCAATGATCAACATGTTAACATGTTAGGAAGTTGCTCAAAGAAGAGCAAAGTGCTTACTTTCCCTCCCTCATTCATCCCGGTCAATCTGGAACTTTCCCGGGAAACTTCTGACGAGTGTACAGGAAACGGCTTTTGATGTGGCAGATTGGTGTGTCTTGTTATTGTGTGCTTTGTTACATCATCACAGACTTGTGGAAACCCCGGCGACAACGTCGATTTGATTTGATGTCGATTGAAACCATGTTTCAATCCAGGTCAATCTATCGAAATTGATTCAGGCGTTATGATTGAGTAACAAACAAAACAAGCATCGCTTGCATTTATTTGTCCAACGGATAATATAAATAGCTAGTCAAAAACGTATATAAATCTCTATATATTTTCAACAAACTATACTTAGTTGATCTATTTAAAAGCTCTACCTAACTACAGATAGAAAACAAAGGGGCTCTAATGTAATATTAAAACAGAACTACTCGCACGACAACGCTGTACGATAGTATAGCGTTGTTTTGACTTTCATACTGCGAGTAGTACTGTTTTAATACTTTTGAGCTTGTGGTGTGGGCACTGGGCAGATCACCGATTTTAATGGATTCACAAATATTCTTAACTAGCTGACCCGTGCCCGCTTCGCTGTGCGTAAGACATTTCTAATACCATCGCGGACTTTTTTGTAGACGTTTTTAAGATGTACAATACTGTAGTACATTATTTTGATATATCTCGTGGGGTTCAGCCAGCATTTGCAATGTAAGCGCAAAAAAATGTGTTTATTTACGACATCACATTAGAAACCTCTAAAATTATCAGTGTTTCTCTACTATATTATGCATGTATTATACATATAAACCTTCCTCTTGAATCACTCTATTTATTTAAAAAAACCGCATCAAAATCCGCTGTGTAGTTTTAAAGATATAAGCATACAGACATACATACAGACGCGGGAAGCGGGAAGCGACTTTGCTTTATAATATGTAGTGATGCCCAGAATGACACATCTGACGCTTCGCTAAAAACCTTTTTGTTCTTAAAATGCGCCACATAATAACCAACTATAATGGATTCACTTATTCTTGATGCCAATAATTCGAGCCTAGAATGAATAATTTCCAAGATGCGCCACATCCAGTGGATCATACTTTACCTCTGCTCTCGCGAAGCCATAAACAACACCACTTTATGAGTGAACTACCCACTTTTTCCGTCTATATACCGTAAAAATGAAAGTTGGAAAGTCAATGATTACCAACGTAGATTACTTTCCAGAGGCGTCCAACAGCAAAATGAGCACGGGTTCAATTTAAATATAAAAAAAACTCTTGATTTACTGACTGACTTATCTATCACCGCACAGCCTAATCCCCATATTCTTAGTTGTAGCCTCGACTCTACCTTGACTCAAACCTTTTTGAGGCACCTCGATCTTTCTCTCGAAAAGTACCTCATGCTTGGTATCTTAGATCGATATTTTGAAGCTTCCTCAATTACGTCATTACGTCATTAGTCCGAGGAGATTATAATCAAACAAACCGTCACATGCATGCGTCGTTCCGAAGCTGTTGAGCAATTTTAAGGTTTAACTCGGTACCTCGAGTTGACAGTTCTGTTGACTACGGAAACCTTGACAAGAGGCAAACTCGAGGTAATTTTCTCAACTAAAGCTACTAAAACACGGTTTCGAGGTCGTCGAGGTGGAGATAATAATATTACGAGGTGAAAACTAAGAATATGAGGATAAACCTTGGATTTCGGAATTTGACATATATAAAGGTTGTATTCCTTTTGTTGTGTATGGCTGGCATAAGAAAGGAATCCACAAACATCCTCACAAACTTTCTGACTTATAATATTAGTAAGATAGTAAGATTATAATACAGCGCTCGACATTTTAAAACTCGAATATTTGAGCGTTGTAATTGGTCCGCACAGCGCGAAGATAGAAACTCGTCCCTAAGACGTGGTTTTCCCCATTTCGACAGGCAGTTGTATGTATTGCCTGCTATTTAGCCCAAATAACATTCTAAGCACTTTGTTGTTGTAACAAATGCGATAATATTTCGTGCCTCAGACTATCATTATGATCAATATCCACCTCCCTTCTGAAGGTTTTATACTGCATTGCCCACAGCATAGAGCTATTCCATTTACAAAGAATCACTATGTTCATTTTAAATGACGTCAATGCATGACATAGCATGTAATAACTGTCAAACTGTTACCGCCAATCCACACTAGCGCGAGAAATCTCGGCGAAACTTCTCGCGAGAATATAGTGCGGTTGGCGGATCTAGGCAATCGTGATGTTAGCCGCAGGAACGCTAAAATGGTTTTGTCACTGCATAAGGTCGAAAATTGTCTGAAGCGCAACCAAACGGCTAAAATCACGGATATTTGTTTTGTTAGAAAAGGTTTTTATTTAACATAAAATAATACAACTTAATATAACTAAACACAGTCTAGTATAACGTTACAACTCGACAGGCTGTTAATCGCCTTTATGAGTTTTTGAATAAAAGATGTATTTATGACAGTAATTACTTTATAAATCTAACGTAAAAGTTGATTTGCGATAAAGAAACTTCTTAAAGACATATTAGGATTTTTTCTGTCATGAAAAAGCTTTACGGCCGCGTAGAGGGGGTAGGCGATATATCGCGTGGTGAGAGGGTCACTTCTAATATGTGTCTCATAACACACATTTCACTTTTTTATACGTTACAGATGCCTAGATCCGCCGACCGTACTGTATGAGTTCTAGAAGGCGAGTGATAATCCACGCTCACGCTTCTCGGGTGTTCTCGGGTGTTATCGCCGTGAGTGTGGATGACCTATTAATATAGAGTGGAAATAACATAGATGAATATTGTCGGGCTGCGGTAGTGAAACTCGAGGGACTAAACGCCCCAAAAATGTCACACGACTTAATTCAGCCGAGCCCAGTGGAGCTCGTTTTAATATCATACAACGTGGACCCACCATAGCCGAAAGAGGGTCACTAGCTCACTTTTTATGTAAAAAAAGTCTAAGAATAGTTCTATAAATAAAACAATAGGATATAAACTATCCACAACATAATATTTTATCAGCGAGAATAAAAAACAAAGATTGTAATTATAAAAATAGGATCTCGACTTTAATCCCCAAATACGGTAGATATCCTCTCAGATCTTCAGACCCTTAAATCCTTTGAAGGGGTCTTCTAGAGCACGTTCAATTCAAACATTATATTTGGCACATGCCTACATTTTGCAGTAGTTAGCATTCCATACGTGACAGGTTGTAATAGTAGATGCTAAATGGTGATTTACTCGAGCGTTATAGACCTTTTTAAGCCCATCGCCGCTTATGAGAATACTAACTGGTTTCCCCACGATGTTTTCCTTCACCGTTTTGAGGACGTGATTTTGATGCGCATATAAATTTCTCGAACAGAAAAATCTATTGATACACGCCGGGATTCGAACCCACGACCTTCAGATTGAAAGTCGAGGTACCTCCCACTCAACCAACACAGCTATTTTATTCCGTACCTGAAAAAAACGGAATCCTAATAGGATCACTTCATTGTCTGTCAGTCTATGAAGACTTTATTTTGTGAGTATCGATAACCGACAAGACTGGGGTAGCCACTGTCTTCTTGCCAAGCGTATACGATACAAAGTGACGGTTGACATATTAGGCGGACACACACTGGCGGAACAAATTTCCAATTCAGATCGGTTTAGCTGTAACATGAACGGTTATTGGGCTTTTCTGTTTGTGTTGCGGACATTTTGCATATCCGTATATCGAGGGAATTAAATACCATGTTTTGAATTAAACTCAAAGTAAATAAATGTTGGTGAATACTTTACATAGCTCTAGAACAAAATTAAACAAAACTTGTACTATTGGACCTCGATATCTGATATTCTTATACTTTTTTAATACAAGTGATATTGTATAAAGCAAAGTCGCTTTCCGCTTCCCGCGTCTGTATGTCTGTATGTATGTTTGCTTATATCTTTAAAACTACACAACGGATTTTGATGCGGTTTTTTTTAATAGATAAAGTGATTTAGGAAGAAGGTTTATATGTATAATAACATGCTACCCGTGCGAAGCCGGGGCGGGTCGCTAGTTAATGATAATAATGATAATAATGATAATAATGATAATAATGATAATAATGATAGTAATGATAATAATGATAATAATGATAATAATGATAATAATGATAATAATGATAATAATGATAATAATGATAGTAATGATAGTAATGATAATAATGATAATAATGATACTAATGATAATAATGAAACCGTAATTTAGCTTGCTATATAGCTATCTAGCTCGTGTGGGCGAAGCACCTTAGGATCTAATGTAATGCGACAAAACCGCAACTAAGATCCCCATTTAAAATGCCAATTACTTCTATACAACCTTTTTAAACACCAATAAAAACTTTTCCAGGTACCCGCTTCGCTCCAACATAGTATCAGAATGTTTCTTTAATGTTCCGCACACCAAAATGAACTTTGCCTCATTTGCATAAGGGCTATATTAAAACTCGGCTATGCCTAGTAATCGAAGACGTTTCCCGGTGATTTTGAGGTCAGAATTTAATAACCAGGGGAAAATAACGAGGTAATATCGAAATAGGACGTGAAGGTATTTAGGGAATGTTTAATTCGGTTGGGTTCTATTAAATTTAACTATAATTCACTTAGAAAAGGTCGTGATATGAAATTACAAAATGAACCCAAACCAATGAAGAGAAAGTTTTTAGAATCCTAATATTGTTGTTATTAATACACCAACGCTTGGAAAAGTAGTTTTCTAATAGAAATACTATATAGTGTGACAGCTTTAGTAAAAGAATATACCTACCCCCTAAGAGTAAAATAAAAAAATGTAGTGTTTTCTAAACTAGTCAGATATATGCAGTTTTGATATTAGAGTTTATTATGTTTGAAGTTGAAATAATGTATTTTCTGTCACAAAGGTAACTTATGCAGATAAATACATAGTATGTTCTGTGTCAGGGTGTAATTATGTATCATAAGTATGTATTTACAAAAAAAAAGTATATAAGTATTCTATTCTTAATCAGGTTTCCATAGTACAAGCTTTGCTTAGTTTGAGGCTATATGACGATGTGTTGAAAGTCCATCAAAATAGACAAAAAAAAACAATATGTTCATGATTATAATCTCCAAATACGGTAGACATACATCCTCTCAGATCTCCAGGCATTTAGATCTTTTGAATATGTCTAGTGGGGGTAGTCAGAGGCACGACAAAACATTACATTTGGCATATGCCCACATTTTGTAGTAGTTAGCATTCCATACGTAACAGGTTGCAAGCCCATCGCCGCTTATAAGAATACCAACTGGTTTCCTCACGATGTATTCCTTCACCGTTTTGAGCACGTGTTTTTGATGCGCATATAATTTTTTCGAACAGAAAAATCCATTGATGGAATTCGAACAAGAGACATAGACAAGTTTGCAAAATATCCTTATAATATTATAAATGCGAAAGTTTGTGAGTTTGTATGTATGTTTGTTCCTCAATCAGGCCTAAACGACATAACGGATTAAGTTGAAATTTGCTGTAGATGTAGATATAACGCCCGAATAAATAATAGACTACTTTAGAATATGAAAAACATCCCAAAAACTATAAAAAAACGCAAAAGGGATGATTTCTGTATAGATGGCGCTGGTGTGCAATAAATCTGACATCACAGACTAGAAACATTCAGTCTTTTCTATTCGATTATTGAAATTTGACAGGACAACGTCTGTCACGGGTTCGGCTAGTCTTTAATATCTTGGATATTAAACAACACGCACACAATAATGATTTCAAGTCCTATATACCCCTATTTATTGTCACAGAGGTAAGCGACTTAGCGTGTTCATATCCCATTAGCAGTTTTGTTATTTACTGGGTGTGCTCTTCAAAACACGCACAGCATCAAACTATTGAATTAACCGCATCTGTTTGTTCGTAGCTTAACCGCATCTGTTTGTTCGTAGCTTAAGGGGGAATCCTAGCAGCAACAAATTTGACAAATAGGTATTAAAAAAATCTATTGCTGTCGCGCTGTGCCCAAGATAACGTATGTGGCGATAAAGACAACACCAGCGCGGATACAATATTCCTATTTAAAATTAACTAAATCGCTATTTCGGAAAACTGCATCGATTTTAATGTGTTAAACAAGAATAATAAAATGAAAGATTTCGCTATGCCTTTATGTTTTTATTTTTTTTAAATTCGTCAAATTTGTTTATAGACGTCGTTTTTGTGATTTTTGACGGCTTCTAATTCATAAACTAACTAGTTTAAAAAAAAAAAACCTTACAAAGGGGCATAAAGTGGTTCCCATAGATTGTGTGCTAGAAAAATATTTGCTCTAGTGTCATTGTCCAGGGAGGAAACAGGGGAATACGTTTGTATACGCCTGCCCAGGAATGCTCTTAATGTTTCGCATTTCTAAGAAAAGTCCTGTTCTAAGCATAACAATATCGTTTCGTGTAATGGAAGCCAGAAAAGCTTTCTGCAGAATTCGACCGCTTTCCAGATGACGTCACGGGCATCGACTGCCAAGGTGTCATTATGACGGAGCACGTCCCACCCACCGGAAATAGCACCTAATTAGCCGAGGGTAAGGTACAAAATCGGTTGGTGGCACTTCTTTTTGTGTTGGCGTGTAGGGTGTCATTGACGGATCTCTGACATTTCTCATCAAGTGCTATTATGAAATGTCTGTGTCGCTCATTTTGCGAAATAAATTCAGCGATTACCTGTCCCTTGAGTTTTACGGGTAGGTACAATATGGTAATGAGAGTTTTTGTTCTTTGTGAATTGAAATTCTTTTTTTTTTTTTCATTAAAAGTGAACGAGTGACTTTCTAATGAATTCTACAATGTATGGGTGAAAGTAGCAAACTTAATATACTTAACATTTTCAAAAAGTTTATCTTCGTTTTGAATAATGACCGCCGCTCTATTGGGGCTTAGGCCTTATTCACATAGGTTTACAACGCAACGCAGCTTCAACCGGCATTGCCAAACTGCTATGCATATGATGAAAGTACATTTGCTGGATTGCTCCAGCGATTGTGAATCACAACAACGGTGCCAGTGTTTACCACAATCTGACAAACATTAGATATAACATCTTATCTTGTTTACGGCAAAGTCTAAATTTATGTAAACCTTAAAGTTGACAGCCTTAAATTGAAACTTTTTTTTTGTAACCTAATTTACAATAGTCAGCCTAAAAGATTAACGAAACTTCAATTAATTTAAAAACTGTCACTACGTTTACGCTAATTTAGACTCTTAACGTGAACAGAATAAGAAAAATAGTGTTTTACAAAATTTTTGTCAGTTTGTCGAGACAACCGAATCAGTATTAAGGTGATAACTGACATTTTTGACGTTTTGTATGGGCTGAGTCTACCCGGATAAGACGGAAAAAGTGATAAAACGGCATTATCTTGAAAACCATCAAATTTAAAAAGAAACTGTCTGTAATTTACTTAGCTAGTATGATTATCTAACGAATTATATAGAAATGAACTGTTAAGCTATTCATAGTTTATTTTGATTAAAAACGAAACTAGAGCCAACTTTGGAAAATAAATATATCGAAAAAAGTTTCACCAATCGTGTTTCTTTCTGTAATTTATCTAGATTATATCCTTGAGTTATATTTGTCATATAAAACAAAACTGTAAGATTTGCGGTTATTGAAAAAAATCGATTCTGCATTCATCAAAAACAGTTATTACTCGTTTTAATAGTTGCATAGCCAGGCCAGCAACTATTATTGCTAGTCACCAACGCCGGATAACGCGTTGCGTCACGTGACAGCTACTATTAAATTGTATTTTTTTTAGTTGCATTATGAAACCCATGTGAAAACAGACTAACCCTCGTATTCAAGAACGACACTATGAGAACACGCACCCACAGTGGACGAAATCTTTTTTCATAAACATCACTTTATGTGTTGAGCGGCATTATGGCGCATGCTACCGTGTGCCAGAGCTCAACTTTGCCTAGAGGCACACGACAATGTGCCTCTAGTCACACTATGCAGTGTCGCACAACACATAAAGTGATTTTTATGAAAAAATATTTCGTCCACTGTGGGTGCGTGTTCTCATAGTGTCGTTCTTGAATACGAGGGTTAGACTTTTACCGAACAATACGGAAGTTGGAGCCATATTTTTTAAAGTACGCAATTATGCTTATTCATAAGAATATTTCTAGATATTCTTGGCACGTAACTTGTTAAATTAAATGAAAGTGTCTCGGGATCTTAGTAAACAAAGTCGGTCGTGATGAGCCGTATTTTCGAGCTATCGCGAACTATTTGCGTCGTATAGTTATCTACTTTAAATTGGACTAATTTGGGACTATTCTGCACACAATAGAAAAAAATCTAAATCGCATCTCCAGGTAAAAAGATATGGCTGGCTAAGCAACTATAATATTGATGGTAATAGGCTATTTGACAGTATGAAAAATAAAGTGTTGTTGATAGTAATCTATGTAAATTATGCCTTCATAAAGCGTTATGGAGTAAAATAACTTAAAAATAAACAATGATTTATTAAAAAACCCATAATTAAAATTATTTATTTTTAAACGCCAGTCACGTGATACAAAACGGTCAGGATTGGTCGAATCGACGATGACGTAACATGCTTGTCAATATGTCATCACCTGCCTTGAAAAACTTAAAGTTTGTTTATTTGTTGACAAGCATGTAACGTCACAGAAACTACTGCGACGCCATTTGCATAAATAAGCGTTTTTGCGGGGTATTTAAATTGTCGATATTTAATTTACATTTTTAGGGCCAATACTTAAAAGAATTTAAAATAATATTTTTCGACGGGTTCCACAGTCACTACTGAATAATCTAGAATGGTTTTCAAAATTTTGTCAAATAGCCCATTCTGTTGTCTCAACAAAGTTATGCGCATACATAAAAAAGCATATAAAAAGACATGTCGAATTAAGAACCTAATAATTTTTTGTCGGTTAAAGAGTAGGTTGGTAACGTTTTATTATCACAAGTAACAGTAAATCATTCCACATGAGAACTGCCAGTTACAATCTCGCAAATCTTTAAACCAATTAAAATGATCGCATCATTCACATGCTACATTAACTCTGGGAAATTGAATGCATTTGCATTCGATAAATCGAGTTTACAGACTCGCGGCGGATTGCTCAACAGATGTGGGTTGCCAGTGATGGCCAACATTTTTTTAAATTATGGATTTATAGGTTTACGAGAAAGTATGTAGTAGTTTGTTAAGAGCCATGTTAGCAGAGTGGGAGGTCGAATCCCGGATTTTTCTGTTCGATAAATTTATATGCACATCAGACGAAGGAAAACATTGTGAGGAAACCAGTTAAGTATTCTTGTAAGCGGTGATGGGCTTGCAAACTGTCACGTTTGAAATGCAATGCAAAATGTGGCAATTAGGACGTGCCTCTGACTAACATCTTTAGACATCTGAAAGGATCTGAGCGACTGGAGATCTGAGAGTATGTCTTGTCTACCCTACTTGGGGATTACAGTCGTGATTCTATGTTATGTATGTGCATTCGATAAATTGAGTCTACAGACTCGCGGCAGATTGCATAACAGATGTGGCTGCCAGTGGTGGCCAACATTTGTTTAAATTATGGGTTTGTCGATTTACGAGAGAGTGTGTAGTTTTGTCTGTTTGTTTATGTTACTTAGTGAAATTTTTGACGTTTTGTATAGACATTATTACAACAACGGGAAATTACTCACGTAAATGATAAATTGTCAATGAGGACACCGACAATGTTTCGATTCATCTAGAGAATCTTCTTCAGGGTGAGTGGACCATAACGCGCGCGCTACCCTGCTCGCATTGCCGTAATTTAAAGTAATTTCCCGTTGTTGTAATAATGTGTAGTACAACTCACGAAAGTTTTGAAACGTTTTGTATAGGTTGAGTCTACCCGGATAAGACGGAAAAAGTGATAAAACTGCATTATCAAATTTAAAAAGAATTTAAGAATTTCTGTAATTTATTTAGATAGTATGATTATCTTACGAATTATATAAAAATAAACTGTTTAGCTATTCATAGCTTTGATTAAAAACTAAACTCGTGTTTTTGAAGAGCCAACTTTGGAAAATAAATCTATCGAGAAAAGTTTCATCAATCGTGTTTCTGTCTGTAATTTATCTAGATTATATCCTTAAGTTATCTTTGACATGAAAAACAAAACTGTATGTTTAGCGGTTATTGAAAAAAAACGATTCTGCATTCATCAAAAACATTTATTACTCGCCTTAATGTTGAGTTGGGGTTTTTAAAAACATTCCAACAGAATGTTATAAAGTTGCTGTTATAAAATGCATTCATTTCAGCTTCATAGTTGTTTCAGCTTATGATTTTTATATAGCCTTGTAGCTTTGTATTTTCATAAGTTAATTTTAGCATGTAAAATAATCAAATTTTAAATATGCTCGGCCGTGTTGACCGAGTGGGAGGTACCTCGACTTTCAATCTGAAGGTCGTGGCGAATCCCGGCGTGCATCAATGGATTTTTCTTTTTGAAAAATTTATATGCGTATCAAAAACACGTGCTCAAAACGGCGAAGGAAAACATCGTGAGGAAACCAGTTAGTATTCTTTTAAGCGGCGATGGGCAGCAAAGCTTGTACTATGGGAGCCAGATAACTAAATAGAATACTTTATATACTTTTTATGGTAAATACATACTAATTATAGTACATATTAACACAGACAGAACAAACATCTATGTTTATTTTAACTATAATATAAATACGGCTAATTACCACGTTTCTTGTTGTATTACTGATTGAGTATTCGCCGAGTATTCTGCCGTTGATCGCGGGTGATGCTCATGATGAAGAGCATCTTAATAGTCTCGAAACGTCAGCAATACAACAAAAAACGTGGTAATTAGCCGTATTTATAGTTAAAATGAATAACAACCACGATAGTTTTATTTCTATCTATGTTTATGTTTATCGCACAAAAATTTATATCAAATATCGAATCCACAACCTACAGCGCAGAAGGCATAGTTACTACTAACTGAGCTACGAAGCTAGTGCACATACCTAGATCAAAAAAAGATTCTTAGTTTTTTTTTATTCTAGGCGCACATTAGTCCCTCGTACCTACTTTTGCCAAGAACTGGGGTAACTTAGGCTGTAAAGTAATTTAACGACCGTTCCCTCGATCGACCTTCTTTATAGACCACTTAACTTTTTAATTTATAGTCGCCGTACTTAGTTGCCATACGTGAATTAAGACTGTTTAGGGTTCCGTACCCAAAGGGTAAAAACGGGACCCTATTTCGCTGTTCGTTCTTACCGTCTGTCCGTCCCTCTGTTTGTCACAGTACTGTATCTCGTGAACCGTGATAGCTAGACAGTTGAATTTTTCACAGATGATGTATTTCTGTTGTCGCTATAATAAAAAATACTAAAAACAAAATAAGATAAATATTTAAGTGGGGTTTCCATGCAACAAACGTGTTTTTTTTAGCCGTTTTTATAGATAATAGTAAGGAACCCTTCGTGCGCAAGTCCGTCTCGCACTTGGCCGGTTTTTTTCATTAGCAACACGCCCCAACGTAATTTAAATGTCAAATTTATGGCTACAAAATTGCTCTTCGTCGCAACAGTCTTGCAGTTTCTTGAAATTCAGTTTTGCATTACAATGTTGAAATTAATAATTTTACTGCATTTGTTCGTTTTATGGAGGTTCTTTTTTAGAATAAACAATGAAATTTGTTGTCAAACATGAACGTATGTTTACCTACGTTTATCTTCATGACTATTAAAAGAAGAAAAAAATGTATTACTGTTAAAAATAATAATCTAACAAACTATTGAACCAATTAAAATAATTCTTTCACTT
Source organism: Hydriomena furcata (assembly GCA_912999785.1). NCBI lineage: Eukaryota > Metazoa > Arthropoda > Insecta > Lepidoptera > Geometridae > Hydriomena > Hydriomena furcata. The sequence continues at coordinate 5,402,017 of OU538838.1, forward strand.
AACAAAAGCTACATTAATTACTAGTAAGTAACATAGGCTATATATAATTAAAAAAAAACTATAGATCTTTAAAATAATTACAATAATATAACCTAAGGTATCAAACATTTGCCTATAATCCACATTAGTATACACGTGAAAGCCGAGGCGGGCAGCTAGTAGGTACTTAATATATCTATTTAAAATAGTTATATTTATAACTAGCTGACCCGTGCCCGCTTCGCTGGTCGACAGATAGTTTCATATCTGGTATTCAAATCTTTACAATAAATTATAGCCTATATGTTGCCGAGGACTAATAGCTACTAACAAAAAAAGTTTCATCAAAATACGTCCAGTAGTTTTTGCGTGAAAGTCGGACAACAGACAGACAGACAGACAGACATAAAATTCAAAATGTTTTTTTTTGGCTTGTGTTACTTGTATAAAGGCCCCTAGGAGTATTTTTTTTAGTTTTTATTCAATGTACAGAATTGAACTCTTCTACAGTTTTATTATATGTATAGATTACAATCAATTTCAATCAGTTCTATTCTCTAATCCAGTCATTACAAAAAAAAGGATCACGACTGTAATCCCAAGTACGGTAGACATCCTCTCAGATCTCCAGACGCTTAGATCCTTTAAAGACGTCTAAAGGCAGAGACATGTCCAAACATTTTATTTGGCACATGCCCACATATTGCAGTAGTTTACATTCCACACGTGACAGGTTGCAAGCTAAATATCTACGTTGCTCTATTTCTACGGAAAGCGTAATAATTCTCTGAAATGTCAAGAAATAAGATTAGGTCGTAAACAAGCCCACAGTTAGCTCTTAAAGTGGTTCTTTAATGTTCCTATAACAACGGTGCTACCGCATTTAAACACTTTAGTTGATTAAAACGTATTTTATTTTCGAATTCAAACATTTGATCGTCAAATAGCTAACTAGCAATTTTATGGCTATTTTTTTTTGTCTTGGGTTTTTTTGTCTAGTATTAATAAGGATCCCTATTTTTTGCTAGTAATAAAAACCTATGTTACTCAGAGATAATGTAGCATTCTAATGGTGAAAGAATTTTTGAAATTGGTCCTGTAGTTTTTGTGTTTATTCGTTACAAACATAAAGAAATACAAATATTTCCTCTTTGTAATCCTAATAATATTATAAATGCGAAAGTTTGTTATAAGGCTGCTATGTTTGTTTCCTAATCAAAAATAAACGATAAAACGCTGTAGTATGTAGATAAAAAATCAGAATAAATAAAGGGGGAACTTATAATCCGAAAAAATGATAAAAAAACGCAAATGGATGATTTTGGTATAGATGGCGTTGGTGTGCACAAAATGTAACATCACAGACTAAAAACATTTAGTCGTCATAGCAACGCAGTTTTGACTAATGAATGATACGCATTCTACCAAAATTCGTAATTTATTTTATAAGTACAAGGTTTGTAGGGAAAAAATTGGAAGTTGCGTGAAATTGGTTTTAACCTTGCGATTATTAAAAATTGACAGGACAACGACTGTCACGGGTCGACGATCAACTGCATGTGGGATAATCTTTAAGTAGGAATTATGTAGGATAATCACCAATTTGGTCCAAGAAAATAAGCCGAGGTCTATTTATTTTTAAATTATCTAAAAAACTATTTATGAAAGAATTAGTTTTCGTTACACGCCAACAAAGTCGCAAATTATCAATTATGAGTTCTGAGTCTGTGATAACTAGACGGCTTCTCATCCAAACTAACAAGATTAAATTAGGTAAATAAACTACAGTACTGGCCGATTGGGAGGTACCTCGTCTTTCAATCTGAAAGTCGTTGGTTCGAATCCCAGCGTGCATCAATGGATTTTTCTGTTCGAAAAATTTATATGCGCATCAAAGACACGTGCTCAAAACGGTGAAGGAAAACATCGTGAGGAAACCAGTTAGTATTCTTATAAGCGGCGATGGGCTTGCAACCTGTCACGTATGGGATGCTAAATACTGCAAGATGTGGGTATGTGCGAAATATCATGTTTGGACGTGCCTCTGACTTCCCCCACTAGACATCTTCTAAGGATCTAAGCGTCTGGAGATCTGAGAGGATGTCTACCGTACTTAGGGATTACAGTCGTGATCCTATATTATATATATAACTACTACTACTTTTGTACCAATTAATTGTAGACTTATCGAAATCCCTCTAATTTCTAGTCTAAACGCCCACTTTGTCGCAGTTAGGGTAAAAGTTATTGTCTGAAACTCAATTATCTAGCTCAGAGGCCACACCACAAGCTTAAAAGTAATATTAAAACAAACTACTCACGCTCAACAACACTAAAGCAATATTAAAATAGCCGTTGGCCGAGTGGGAGGTATCTCGACTTTAATTTCGATGGTCGTGAACTCGAATTTCGGAGTGCATCAATGGATTTTTCGGTTCGATATGCGCATCAAAAACACGTGCTAAAAACGGCGAAGGAAAACATCGTGAGGAAACCAGTTAGTATTCTTATAAGCGCCAATGGGCTTGCAACTTGTCACGTATGGAATGCAAAATGTGGGCATGTGCCAAATTAATGTTTGAACGTGCCTTTGACTACCCCCTTTGGACACCTTCAAGGATCTAAGCGCCTGAAGATTTCAAAGGATGTCTACCGTACTTGGGGATTACAGTCGTGATCCTATTTATTTTTAGATTGTAATTGGCAATAGAAATAAAGGCTTTTTTATTTTATTTTATTTATTACTTTAGGATCTTGTGGTATGGCCCCTATCGATGTTGTTTCTAGATACGTTCTGTGTTCTACAAAATGCTATTTGTAGTAATTTACTTGTTTGTTTTGCTGTGATAGTATCTACTAATATTTATTGAAAGATAGAATTTTTGACAGAAAATGGTAGAAAAATATCGTTAGGTTGATGTACCAGTAATTTTTTTTATTTGGCAAGAAAATTGGTCTATCGAAGCAAAGTATAAATACCCAAGAATAGATAACTTGCCAAATAAGCAATGGAGTAATAGTTTCATGCCAAAATGTTCTTGGAAAAATATCCCTGAATTTTGCTGAAACTGAAGAATGTTTTCTGTCCGCATTGTGTACATATCTATAAAATACTGGCAGACCCGCGATAGACGTTTTCCTGTCCAAACTTGATTAATTGCATTGAGTAACGCACGCTATGACGACTGATGTCAACACTGATGTCTGATTTTTTTCACACCAGCGCCATCTATACCCAAATCATTCCTTACGCGTTTTTTTATAATTTTTGGGATGATTTTGTATTTTAAATTAGTCTATATTATATTTAAGCACTAGCGATCCGCCCCGGCTTCGCACGGGTTTAATACATATAAACTTTCCTCCTGAATCACTCTATCTATTAAAAAAAACCGCATCAAAATCCGTTGTGTAGTTTTAAAGATATAAGCAAACATACATACTACATACATACAGACGCGGGAAGCGGAAAGCGACTTTGCTTTATACTATGTAGTGATTATATCTACATCTACAGCAAATTTGATCTTAATCCGTTATGTCGTTTAGTCTTTTTTGAGGCACAACCATACAAACAAAATCACAAACTTTCGCATTTATAGTATGACTACCTGCTCGCCCCGGCTCCGCACGGGTGGTACTTGGATAAAGAGTAGCCTATATGTTATTCTGAAGTAGAAGCTATATTACTGTAAAGTTTCATTAGTTTTTGCGTGAAAGAGTAACAAACACACACACACCCACTCACAAACTTTCGCATTTATAATATTAGTAGGATTAGAATAAGGATAAACTATTCTATAACGGATCCTTTAGACATCTAGGGTCTGAAAGTCTGAAGATCTGAACTAATATTTTATATGTCTAGGGATTACAGATTACAAATTTATAGTTCAACGATTTACTTAAGACTACCACCAAATTAATACAAGCACAGTACTGATATTTTGCAGTAAAGAAATCAGCGAAATCATTGTAAAATTCTCATTGTATCAAAAACAGTGGGATTTGAGTTACTCTAAATTTATAAAACTGTTTCGTTACAGACAGACTGACTGATCTATCAACGATCAGCCTAAGCCAATGGCCCTAGAAACTAGAAATTTCGAGGGTGTATTCCTTCTGGTGTGTAAGAGTGCATTAAGAAAGGATTTTCCGAAATATAACCCCTATTAAAATCACAAGGATCACTTTAAAACATCTTAGGAGCTAATCGAATTGAATTTAATGCATATACCTTTTGAGAATAAGTGCTATTACTGTCTGCAATTTGTATTGTGGTCCACTGGTCGATTGATCAAATTGACAAACTCTATATCTCGGTCAATTTAATTAAGGTTCGGTTTTACGGGTAATTTTCTTGGATTACGTACGCCGGAGCCCGGTTTAATCACGGCGCAAAGAAAGCCGAAGAAGGGCTTTTATTTGTTGCTTTTTTCGGTAATGAATGTATGTTTACAAGCTTTTATTTAACTTGCAATGTATAGAGTACGAGTGCCTGTAACTATGTTTGTTAAGGTGATAAGTGAATTTTTTGACTTTTTGTATGGGCTGAGTCTACCCGGATAAGACGAAAAAAGTGATAAAACTGCATTATATTGAAAACCATCAAATTTAAAAAGAAACTGTCTGTAATTTACTTAGCTAGTATGATTATCCAACGAATTATATAAAAATTATATGTTTAGCAATTCATAGTTTTGTTTTAAAACGAAACTAGTGTTTTTGAAGAGCCAACTTTGGAAAATAAATATATCTAGAAAAGTTTCGCCAATCTCGTGTTTCTGTCTGTAATTTATCTAAATTATATCCTACACTTATCTTTGTCATAAAAAGCAAAACTGTGTGCGGTTAATGAGAAAAAACAATTCTGCATTCATAAAAAAACATTTATTACTCGTCTTAAGGTGGAATCTTGCAACTCAATTTTGTAGCAGTTATCCCCAACCGATTGAGCTGAAATTTCGCATACTTATGTAACTTCAGTGACTTGTATATAGTGACTTTACGAGATGAAATCTTATGGAATAAAAATTATTGACTTTTATAAAACTGCTAAACATATTGTTAGCCTTTTTAGATACCTACAAAAAAAAATAAAAAAAAAATACCCAGCAATTTCAATGGTCACTTTGAGAAACAACAGTCATATTCTTAAAGCTAGCTACTGCTCACGGCTTCACACGTGTTCATAGGTAGCTCAACCGATCCAGATTACTACCATTCGGATAGCTATAGATACCTACTGACATTGATGTAACATTGGTCTATAAATAGAAATGCTCCCTAAACTTTTAGTCATGAATAAATGAAAGTCACATATGGAGTACTTATACTCTGTCAAGTTATTTCTTAGCGTGGGTTCGGTGCCATGTTTCATTGAGTTTCAGGACAAATATTCTCAGAAGTTAGAAAGAAAAGTTTGAAGTAACAAACGCTTTTATTCATAGATTTAGAAGTAAAGAGTAAGAGACGCGTTGGCCTAGATGATAAATCGAGTTTGGATGCGAAAGTCATATAGTTTCACAAAAATATTGGTATATGCGCAAAACGGCGAAGGATAACATCGTGAGGAAACCAGTTAGTATTCATAAGAGCAGCAACGGACTTGCAGGTTGCAAGTCATGTATACAGGGTGTCCAAGAACCTGGCGTCCAACTGGATTCCCACGATGCCCCAAGTTCTAACAGTACTCAGAAAAATATTTTAAAAAATCCACCCCATGTACTTACAGAATTATACTGATTTCAAAAAAAAAGGGGAAATGAGCACCCTGTGACATACTTTTGAATGCTGTGACTGCTAATGCTGATAATTTCGATATTTCTTGGAGGTTTTGTAATCTAGGGTATTGCTGTGTCTAAATAGAATGTAAAAATAAAGTACTTATTGTACCATTTTAAAATAAAATATTATTTTAACTAAAGGTGATATGGAAAATTATTGAATTTCGCAACTTTGACCGACTGTAGTGTAAAAAAAATGTACCAAAATAGTATGGCAAGTGACGTCAAATTTTGACGCGTTTATTCCTCTTTTTAAAAAGGTATAATACTTACACATTAATTTGAAAAAAAAAATTTTGGTAATATTTTTACTCAACAACCCAATTTTTACGAAGTGCTTACCTACTAACGGTAACTGTCGGACCCTTTCTTATCTTAGAAACTGTTATGTTACTACTATTATTTACTTCGGTTCCAAGGAAGATTTAGTTCGGTTCTGACTTAAATCCGCTGGATTTTTTTTTCTGGGGAACTATGAAGGAGCTCGTTTATGCGAAGCCCATTAATGACATCGCTGACCTTCGTGAGAAGATAACACAAGCAGTGCAGGTGATACGTCAAAAAAGTTACTCGCGAAACATAAAGCGGTCCTTTTTAAGGAGAGTGAGAGCTTGTATTGCCGCGGGTGGTCAACATTTTGAACATTTATTGTAATAAAATATCTTTAAACTAACATTCTTTGCTTTTATTCTACTGGGAACCCATCTACCTGTGTGTATTTCCTTCTTGCTCACTCTTGGAACCGAAGTAAATAATAGTAGTAACATAACAGTTTCTAAGATAAGAAAGGGTCCGACAGTTACCGTTAGTAGGTAGGCACTTCGTAAAAATTGGGTTGTTGAGTAAAAATATTATCAAATTTTTTTTTTTCAAATTAATGTGTAAGTATTATACCTTTTTAAAAAGAGGAATAAACGCGTCAAAATTTGACGTCACTTGCCATACTATTTTGGTACATTTTTTTTACACTACAGTCGGTCAAAGTTGCGAAATTCAATAATTTTCCATATCACCTTTAGTTAAAATAATATTTTATTTTAAAATGGTACAATAAGTACTTTATTTTTACATTCTATTTAGACACAGCAATACCCTAGATTACAAAACCTCCAAGAAATATCGAAATTATCAGCATTAGCAGTCACAGCATTCAAAAGTATGTCACAGGGTGCTCATTTCCCCTTTTTTTTTGAAATCAGTATAATTCTGTAAGTACATGGGGTGGATTTTTTAAAATATTTTTCTGAGTACTGTTAGAACTTGGGGCATCGTGGGAATCCAGTTGGACGCCAGGTTCTTGGACACCCTGTATAATGCTAAAAACTGCAAAATGTAGGCATGTCCGAAATGAAACGTTTGGCCGTGCCTCTGACTACTCCCCTTTAAGATATTCTAAGATCGGTGCTCATAAAAATCTAAGGGGATGCCCTTGCAGCCTGTCACGTATGGAATGCTAACAACTGTTACTGCAAAATGTATGCATGTGCGAAATTAAACGTTTGGCCGTGCCTCTGCCTACTCCCCTTAAAACATATTCTAATATATTGACATACTCTAATATAGAGATAAACATATTCTAATATAGAGATTTGAGAGAATGTCTACCGTACTTGGGGATTACAGTCGTGATCCTATTTCATTTAAGATTACCAGTAGATAAATACCAATACGAGTATAAAAGTTTACTAGCCTATGTTATTTTTCTCCCAATTTCATCCCCAACATTAAAGGAATAGAACAGAACAACCCCAATTACATAGCTATCCTGCGGGACCTTATGATTGACGTAAGCGAATTGTATGAACAAGAGTCATCCCTAGTGTAAGCACACTCCGAATATAACTAATTAATAGGTATATTATTAGGTAAATGGGCACGCGAATTAATTATACGAGCGCTTGATGTTATGAAACAGAGCAATTTCATTTGTTTTATTAACTAACTAGCGACCCGCCCCGGCTTCACACGGGTAGCATGTTATTATTATACATATAAACCTTCCTCCTGAATCACTCTATCTATTAAAAAAAACCGCATCAAAATCCGTTGTGTAGTTTTAAAGATATAAGCAAACATACATACATACATACATACGCGGGAAGCGGAAAGCGACTTTGCTTTATACTATGTAGTGACTAGCAGTCCGCCCCGGCGTCGCACGGGTGTAATAATGATTTTATGAGTATTTTTTTTACACCTTGGGTTACATTATCGAAGTTTTCATAAGGATCCCTAATAGTTAGGCATATAGTATTATAAGAAACATCAGAAATGGATTAAAAATAAAGGAAAACACACTGTAACTAAACTCAATTTACTGAACAGATTTTATGTAATTCAACTAAAGACAACCAAAATGGAACAAACGACACAATCATAACTTTACATGAATTTACACTGCAAAACATTGATAACTCTCGACAAGAAATAACGCTATGCGTCACGACTTGTGACAACGATAACCTAAGTGATGTATACGCCTCGAACGCCAACGAACAACTGCCTCGAACCAAGTGTGCGCCTGGCTTTTGTAGGCGGCAATTCTCCGTCCGATGAAAAAACTGCTAACACGGCCTCTCCTGACTACGCGGCGTCCTCGACCGCTTTATCGCAATCTGGAATGTCATCAGCGGGTTGATCATCTTCTGTAATAGAAAACATTGTTACCAAGCTGAATAACAATAAAAGAGCTAAATCAGTTTCGCATTACGATCGTGAGCGTGCATACAAACCATCGTAAGCAAAACCAAGTTTACTCAACACAAAAAAGAACGCATTATTTCACCAGCTCATCTCGCACATCATTCATTTAATTCATACTTCGACTCATAAAATGACATTCATTCACCGGCTCATCTCATTCATTTAATTTGTCCGTCATCACATCAGCTGCCATTCAAACCTTGCAAGCTTAACATTAGAATGAGACGTCTCAAAATAATAATTAAACAGGGCCCTTTTACGCAAACTTCAGGACATCACGACGTCTTCATCACCAGCTGCATCCGCTCCGTGGACGCCAGCAGCTTCTGAAGAGCACCCGAGGCCGCAGCGTCCCACTCGACACGCGAGTCTGTCCAACCAATGGACCAATGCAACCAATGCAACCAATGCAACCAATGCAACCAATGCAACCAATGCATCTCAGGCCAACACACTTTTGTGTATCGACCTGCCGCGATTACCACCTTTAGTAATCGCCCAGTTACCGCCATTGGTAACTGTTCGCCCATCTAAGCGCTTAAATGGTTCACCCATCTAAGCGCTATGCTAAATGGTCTGCGACAAGCCGTCTTATTCAACCCATCACATACAACGTTGTCAATCACTATCCACTAACTCGAGCCTAGCCAATTATGAAAGACATGTAGAGTAAAGATTTAGTATTCGAATGAGAGCTATTAATTTTCTTACCTACCTATGCTAGGGGCATACTAATAAAATGAGGGGAATTTGTTTGCCTACGAGGTACGTATATGGAATAGGATAGTAACCAACAAAGCTATATGTGAAGTTTCGGTCAACATAAGAGGTGTGGTACTCACAATCGAAGAACGCGTCGCACGTCTCCGGGCACCACTCGCCATGCCAAGGCACTACGTACTGCACTGCAGCCTGCGTAGACCTTCGGCACCCTCTGCTTGGCAGTAGCCTCCTCTCAATGACAGCATCCAGTGAGGTTAGGACCACCTGCAACATAACGCAACAAACACGTCTGGCCGACTATGCGACAAGCGCAGCGACTAACGCACGGTTATTGCGACTAACGCAGCGACGAACGCACGGATATTGCGACTAACGCAGCGACGAACGCACGGGTATTGCGACTAGCGCAGCGACGAACGCACGGTTATTGCGACCAGCGCAGCGACGAACGCACGGGTATTGCGACTAGCGCAGCGACGAACGCACGATTATTGCGACTAGCGCAGCGACGAACGCACGGGTATTGCGACTAGCGCAGCGACGAACGCACGAGTATTGCGACTAGCGCAGCGACGAACGCACGGGTATTGCGACTAGCGCAGCGACGAACGCACGGGTATTGCGACTAGCGCAGCGACGAACGCACGGGTATTGCGACTAGCGCAGCGACGAACGCACGGGTATTGCGACTAGCGCAGCGACGAACGCACGGGTATTGCGACTAGCGCAGACCCGAAGATTGTAGGTAGCTCAGGCACGCAGCGCGTGACTCGAAGATTGTAGGTAGCTCAGGCACGCAGCGCGCGACTCGAGGCATCACACGCCCCGCGACGGCACCATTAACTTTGCAGCCGCATAGCTTAGAGCCTTAACGACTCGGTAAGGCCCTCGCATACTGGAGTCAAACTTCACTTGACATAGCATACCTGAAGACAAAAACAAAATCATGTACACACGATCACACAATCGTAGAACACACAGAAAAACAGCTGTCTATGTTAACAACATCGTCCTGTTGTGCCTGGTTTTCCACTAGCCGTTCGGCCGTCCTTTGTTCATCTTTCATTCGTAATCAGATGTTGCCCGATTGACAACAACGTCTCGCTACTCATTGCGGTGTATACCCTCACGACCTGCTACGTTCACGGCGAGCGTAAATAACAGCACGTCTGGAATCAGAACTACAACATTATGTACGCCGTGGGATGTAGCCTTGCGAAAAACTGCGCGAACACCAACCACGCGAGTGCGGGCTACGTGAACGCCAATGTCGTGGACATCGCAAACAATGCTCACGCGATCGGGATCGAAGCGATCTATTTATTTCGCGTTATTTACTCTAAAAACACGACCAAACAAAAGAAAATCACAAAAAGAGGGTATTCCGATTTTTCATTGTTACTAGAAAACGTTTCAGAGTTACAGCTTATAGGGCTTACCATGTTGGATATGTTTACTAGGACAAAGTGGCGTTAACGTCACGCTTAACTATAGACCATGTGCGGGCATTATGATCATCTCAGCTAACCAAACCTTGGCGTCCCTCTTAAGACCTGAAACTTGAACGTGGGGTTGTACGAGACTTCTTAGGTAGATAAGCAAAGCGCATATCGCTTTCATTAGAATTATAAATTCACCAAAAAATCAGGTAGTCGTGATGACACTGTTGATAGTGTTGCGACCTATATGAGCAACGATAATATAATCGACCTCCATACGCCTCCGGCGTGACGGCAATCAACACTCAATGATCGTGATTGGGACCTATCTCGCGAATATGCCATAGTTGCGTCGTGGCATAAGAAAAGCTTGTTGAGCCTGACCTTGTACGATCCGCTTTGTGATCGGTAGCACGACAAACCTCGCAAACAGAAAGGCGCACGGTCACGAGAGCCTCCTTTCGAGCGATGCTTTGAACGATCACGTGATGTACTTCGCGGTATCTCACATAAAAAATGTACTTACGTGAAGGTTTACAACCAAAATTTACAACAAAAATAAAACTTGAAAATTTTCTCGAATTGCGGGTAGTTCTGTTCCGTTTTGGTGTATACTTGTGGGCCTTATTTTTGGCTCTTTATCCCAATTCTGATATAAGAAACATCAGAAATGGATTAAAAATAAAGGAAAACACACTGTAACTAAACTCAATTTACTGAACAGATTTTATGTAATTCAACTAAAGACAACCAAAATGGAACAAACGACACAATCATAACTTTACATGAATTTACACTGCAAAACATTGATAACTCTCGACAAGAAATAACGCTATGCGTCACGACTTGTGACAACGATAACCTAAGTGATGTATACGCCTCGAACGCCAACGAACAACTGCCTCGAACCAAGTGTGCGCCTGGCTTTTGTAGGCGGCAATTCTCCGTCCGATGAAAAAACTGCTAACAGTATTATAAACTTTTTTGTAGATATTGATAATATCTATAAAACTGTAGTACATTACTTTGCTCTATTGTCAATAATTTCCGCAGCGTAAGTGATATAAGGATTTTTTTTGGTTTTTTTTTTCACACGTCGGTTTACATTATCGAAGTTTTCATATGGATCCCTAACATTTTTGAAAATATTCTAAATCCTATGTTCAACAGGGATATTGTAGGATTCTAATGGTGAAAGAATTTTTGAAATCGGTCCAATAGTTTCGGAGCCTATTCGATGCAAACAAACAAACAAACAAACAAACAAACAATCAAATCTTTATAATATTAGTATAGACTAGTGGGTACCCTCCCGACTTCGTTCACGTAAAGTTATTTTGAAATAGACTTCAACCTCCAGTGGACAGTCCCAGAATGACCTAAGCTCCCATTTTCAAACAGCCTTATCTTGCATGTGCTTTTTGGTGCTCCACAAGACGTGATGCCCTAAGCAATTACTTAATTAGCTAATGGGTTACTCCGACACAATATGCGATCCGAGAATGCCCCTTAAGCTTAAGGGGAAAATCTACAAAACGATCGTTAGACCTGTCGCATTGAATGAATGTTGCAAAATGGACAGATGAGAGAAGAGTGCACGCGACGGAGATGCGAATGTTGAGATGGATGTGTGGTGTGACGAGGATGGATAAGATAAAGAATGAGTATAATAGAGGAAGTTTGAAAGTGGCGCCTGGGACGAAAAAAATAAAGAGCTAAGATTAGCGTGGTATGAGCATGTTAGGAGGTAAGAAAGTCATGTAACGAGAAGAATGTTAGGAATTAATGTGGATGGATGTAGACGTAGAGGTTCGCCAAAGAAAAGATGGATGGACTGTGTGAAAGATGACAAGGGTAAGAAAGGAGTGAGAGATGAAATGACAGCTGATAGAGGGAAATGGAAGAAGTACACATGTTGTGCCGACCCCACTTAAGTGGGATAAGGGCAGTAAGATGATGATGGTTAATCTGGCACTGCCTGTCGGTGTGCAGGAGTTGAATATCGAAAATTCCTTTCTTAGTGCACCAACACATCAAAATAAAAATACCCTCCAAGTTGTAAGGACTAGGTTCAGTGGTTTAGGCTATGCCCTGATAGATCTGTCAGTCAGTCAGTAACGCAAAAGTTTTATATATTTAGATATGGCTGAACAACAAACACATGGACATATTTGTGCGAGTGGGGCTGTTTTCTTAATCAGTATAATTCCTCAGATTTCTACCCTCAGGTAGAATTAATCAAAGATCACATTTTACAGTCTAGTCATTTCTCAGTCCCTTTTTCTAGTAGCGGAGTTACCCAAAATCTTAATTTAAATTACATGTAGGTACAGATAAACTCCTAAGCATTATATACAAAGAAAATTCTCTTAGATCTTCTAGCGCTTAGATCCAAAGTGCCTAAGGGAGTCAGTCAGATGTACGTCCAACGAAACTAAGTTTTACAGTAGCATTCTATACATGACAGTCTACAAAGATAAAGCCGCATATATGAATGCTAACTGGTAGCTTTAATCTGCTCATCACAGACATCAAATTTCAGAATTCAGAAATTGTCATCAAAAGTACAATAGACTGCCTTATCGCTAAAAGAAACATCCATCAGACATTTTATTGCATAACAATGTAGCAATCGAATTTCCATTTCGCATTCATTTGGGTCGGGTCCATTAGTTGAAGCTTAATTTGCTCGGATCTCTCGATTATTCCACGTATCGTAAATTTTAATTTCAATTTCGTACAAAGGAAAATAATATATTACATTCTGAGTGTCGTTGTTGCACGAGTAACTAGCTTCCACAGGCGACTTTACGTGCGTAGTATAAAGTAGTTCAAGCTCTTTAGTTATTTTTTTATTGTTGTACTTACTTGAGTAGTACTTTTAATTATTATTCATGTTTGAGCCTTCACCTTGTTCGATCGGCACCACACTGGAGCTCTACATAGCAGGAAAGGATCATTGAAAAACTAGGCTTGGTCGCGAGGAATCGGCGTAGCTTCACCTAGTTCCTAAGACGTTTCAAAGTGATCCTTGTGATTTTATTATAATAAATGATTTTTGAATTTGATATATGTGAAATTCTTGGTTGGCTGAACTGGGCTTATAAGATCTTTAATATTATTTTTGTAGACAAACAAATAGGCATACCCACAGAGCTTGTCATAAACTTCACTGGTTCAAGTTTCAAGACAAGCACGAATAGACTTACCCTCGTATTCAAGAACGACACTATGAGAACACGCACCCACAGTGGACGAAATCTTTTTTCATAAACATCACTTTATGTGTTGAGCGGCACAATGACGCACACTATCGTGTGTCTTTAGAGCTCAACTTTGGCTAGAGGCCCACGGCAATGTGCCTCAAGTCACACTATGCAGTGTCGCACAACACATAAAGTGATTTTTATGAAAAAAGATTTCGTCCACTGTGGGTGCGTGTTCTCATAGTGTCGTTCTTGAATACGAGGGTGAATGAATGAATAGAAACTAATTTACGACCTCAGCCGGTCTAAACCTAGTATTAATTACTCGGATTCTGATTGCGTTTACAACTGGTGCACTGATCAGCTGCTCTACATCGATTGAATTGGTATTCAAAATGACATGATTCGAAGCTTTAGTTTAGGAATAGATTATAATAGCTGCTCGCTCCAGCTTCGCACGGGTGGTGCCTGAAAAAAAGTATCAAAAAACGATTCTGCATTCATCAAAAAACATTTATTACTCGTCTAAAAAGCAGTGTTGGCCAAGTGGGAGGTACCTAGACTTTCAATATGAAGTTCATGGGTTCGAATCCCGGCGTGCATCAATGGATTTTTCTGTTCGAAAAATGTATATGCGCATCAAAAACACGTGCTCGAAACGGTGAAGGAAAACATCGTGAGAAAACCAGTTAGTATTCTTATAAGCGGCCATGGGCTTGCAACCTGTCACGTATGGAATGCTAACTACTGAAAAATGTGGGCATGTGCCAAATATAAATATAATGTTTGGACGTGCCTCTGACTAACCCCTCTAGACATCATCGAAGGATCTAAGCTTCTGGAGATTTGAGAGGATGTCTACCGTACTTGGGGATTACAGTCGTGATCCTATTTATTTATTTATTAAAAGCTGTATAAGCCAATGGTTGACGTTTGTTTGAAAATAGATTGAAGTCGCCGAGATTTTCGCTAGTCTATACTAATATTATAAAGAGGAAAGATTTGATTGTTTGTTTATTGGTTTGCATCGCTATTCGATGAAACTCGAAACTACTGGACCGATTTAAAAAAAAATTTCACCATGAGAATCCTATATTATCCCTGATGAACATAGGTTATAGAATACTTTCAAAAATGTTAGGGGTTCGTATGAAAATTTCGATAATGTAACCTACGTGTGAAAAAAAATCCTTATATCGCTTACGATGCGGAAATTATTGACAATAGAGCAAAGTAATGTATTACAGTTTTATAGATAACATCAATATCTACAAAAAAGTCTATAATACCATATGTCTAATTATTAGGGATCCGTATGAAAACTTCGATAATGTAACCCAAGGTGTAAAAAAATTACCCATAAAATCATTATTACACCCGTGCGACGCCGGGGCGGACTGCTAGTAAAATATAACCATAAGATGCCGTTGGTGGACATTAATAGCGATGAATGAAATATCTTACGAATTCCCGGCCATGTGCCGTTTAGTTTTAGTGTTATCATGTTGAGCACTGAAACTGATATCCCATTTTTCTACAGTGACCTATATAGATACTGATGAAAATAGACGTAGTATCCCCTTAATATTAAAAAAATAGGATCACGACTGTAATCCCCAAGTACGGTAGACATCCTCTCAGATCTCCAGACGCTTAGATCCTTTAAAAATGTCTAGTGGGGGTAGTCGGCACGTCCAAACATTATATTTGGCACATGCCCACATTTTGCAGTAATTAGCATTCCATACGCGACAGGTTGCAAGCTCATCGTCGCTTATAAGAATACTAACTGGTTTTCTCACGATGTTTTCCTTCACCGTCCTAAGCACGTGTTTTTGATGCGCATTTAAATTTTTCGAACAGAAAAATCCATTGATGCACGCCGGGATTCGAATCCACGACCTTCAGAATGAAAGTCGAGGTACCTAACACACGACCAACACGGCTTTCTAAAAAAATAAGGCTATATAACGCTCTTGAAATGTGGATCGTTAGCGTCGTCCATTTCTTGTGGAGGCAGATCCATCTTCGGACTAATCCGTTGATAAATTGTCGCGATACTCAGAAGCTAATCTTCGGAAATAACATCGGTATAAACAGAATGGTTGGGAAAAAGGTTTTTAGGAAATTACACTTTTTATCAGGCAAAACCGCATTTAAATTTGGAAATTGGCATTACTTGCAAAAAAATGTATCCCAATGCAAATAATGAGTCAAATTCAATTTAAAAAATCATTTATTTCAATCACTTTGAAACGTCCTAGGAGCTAGGTGAAGCTACGCCTGTTCCTCGCGACCATGCCTAGAAGAATCACACCCAGACTTTCATTTCAGGTCAAAGTCATGAGTTTGAATCTCAGCCTTGCATCAATAATAAATAAATAAATGTAATAAATATTGACGGACTTTACACCATCTAGCCCTAACCTAAGCAAAGCTTGTACTATGGGAACCAGATAACTGATAGTATACTTACCCTCGTATTCAAGAACGACACTATGAGAACTCACACCCACAGTGGACGATATCTTTTTTCGTAAACATCACTTTATGTGTTAAGCGGCACTATGGTGCACTCTACCGTATGCCTTCAGAACACAACTTTGGCTAGAAGCACACGACAATGTGCCTCTAGTCACACTATGCAGTGTCGCACAACACATAAAGTGATTTTTATGAAAAAAGATTTCGTCCACTGTGGGTGCGTCTTCTCATAGTGTCGTTCTTGAATACGAGGGTGAGATATTTTTTTTTGTAATTACATACTACACCCAGACACAGAACAAACACCTATGTTCATTACACAAATGTTTGTTCTGGGTGGGGATCGAATCCACAACCTACAGCGCAGAAGGCAGAGTTACTACCAACTGAACGTGAGGCCCGTCAGATTCTTTTCAAAAAGTTTATATGCGAACTAGAGCTCGTCCTGTCTGTATCACTATTCTGACACTGCGAATTCCAAATAAAATAAGTGGATTAAAAAATCCCCGTAGTATCGGGGTACCGTAGTAGCGGTACAGCAGTGTGCTATGGAGAGACGGAAAGGGACTTTCATTATTAAAATTGCCTTTTTCAATATTGTGAAAATGCCGTATGAAAATTCAGTGCCGTAATACATTTTTCAACACACTTGCTCGTATAGTGAGCCTTATTGCATCGTTCTTAGGGCCATAAACCGAGCTATAACACACTCGTGCATAATAATGTTACATACTAATGCATAATAGAATTATCCTTACAAAGTTAAGTTAGTACCTAACTGCAAATTATATGCAGGTAAACAGAGCTTTTTAAATTTAACCGGATAACAAATTATTATTTTTTGTAACAATAAATGGATTTTTAGAATAAATAAATGTTTTAGCCGATTTTTTTTATTATTAACAAATTATTTTAAATTCACAATAATTTGTTATAAAATATTTGCATTTTATCACTATAATTATAATTTTCAAGTAGGCTGTTTAAGGCTAGTATAAGTATAATAATAAGTAGTACTAATTGCATACTTACTTAATATAGTGCGTATGAAACTCGTGAGCAAATTGCTCATTAGACACTCTGCTGTTTTACGCCCTCGCCTACGGCTCGGGCAGTAATCCACACCCTCGTGTGTGATGAGTAACTTTACTCACTTGTATCATAATTATAACACGATTCCCAGTAACGTAACTGCATTGTCATATCATATCCAAATGTGTCTTACGCAAGGATGGAACCTACGCTTATAGCGTCACACGGTACTTGCTAGTATACTCAAGTGAGAACGTGTAAAGACAAAATCATAGGAGTCATCTTTATTCAGGTCAGGGGCTGGACCATAAACTCAAAAGTAATATAAAAACAATATTACTCGCGGTGCGAAAGTGATAACGCAATACGAACTTGAATAGCGTTACACATTATTACAACAACGGGAAATTACTCACGTAAATGATTATGTGAAATTAGGTAATTTCCCGTTGTTGTAATAATGTGTAGTACAACTCACGAAAGTTTTGAAAGTGAAATATTGAATAGCGTTGTCACTTTTACACGAGTAATATAGATTTGTTATTACTTTAGAAGCTGGTGGTATGGTTTCTGTGTCATTTAGCGCCGCCATATTCCCGCTAAGTGGATACGATGCTGTCACTGCCTGAGACTTTGATGGATTGAAGATATGAGCGCTCGTTACTCCACGACACAATACAGATTTCTTGTTTACGATTTATAGGGAGTATTTAGTCTCGGCTGAGAAAAAAACCAGCAAATGCGAGTCGGACTTGCCCACAAAGGGTTTCGTGCCGTTATCTATAAAATAAGTAAAACAATCACGTTTGTTGTATGGGAGCCCCCCTTAAATATTTATTTCATTCTGTTTTTAGTATTTGTTGTTATAGCAGCAACAGAAATACATAATCTGTGAACATTTCAGCTGTCTAGATATCACGGTTCATGAGACAGGACAGACAGAAGGACAGCGGAGTCTTAGTAATAGGGTCCCGTTTTTACCCTTTGGGTACGGATGAATAAGTAGTTTTCGCCTGCGACTTCGCTCGCGTGGTACCACAAGAACTATCCAAATCGGTTCCGATTCCAGTGCGATTGAAATGTATTTTTTATCACGTAATTACCTACCTTTAATTTAATTTATGCCCTCGAACATGGCTATTGTAACATAATCGAAACGTCGGGAAAATAAATTAAAGGTATAACGTGATAAATACCCGTATAAAATCTATAGTTACTATCACATCGACCACACAGCCTATAGACTCCTCACGCAAGACAAACACTTTCAGACATCACATTGGGCTTATATTACTGATATATGGCACATCGCGATTCACGATCCGCCCCGTGGCGAGCTGAGACATTGAACCGGCCAATCATAATGCATTTTTTCTGCTCCTGACCAGCACACAACAACGATTTCGCTGAATAGCATGTTAGAAGAAATGAAGCTAGATAGCTGTGGTCGATGGCTAATCACAATAGTTTGAAAAATCACTTGACATTAGCAAAGTTGCGGCAACCCTAATCACAGACGTCGTTAATAAAAGAAGAGAAGAATTTTGCGGGTAAATTGCAATAAAGAATCAAATATCAAAAGCAATTGCGATGAAAACTCTTATGTCAGTAAGAGGCGAACAAAAATATACTTGAAAAAATGCGAGGTAAGTGTTATTGGCTTAGGGGGTAAGCTACTGTGAAGGGAATAAAATATAATACACTTAATTTTTTTTTTGGCGGACAATTTACACAGCGCTTTCTAACCCTAAACTAAACAAAACTTGTATTGAACCCGATAACTGATAGAATACTTACATACTTACAGTACCTACTACAATACACCCAGACACAGAACAAACATCAATGTTCATCAGACAAATTTTGACCCTGGGTGGGAATCGAACCCACAACCTTTAGCGCAGAAGGCAGCGTTACTATCAAGCTGTGAGGCCAGTTTAGCGGCGTTGAGCTTGCAACCTGTCATGTATGGAATGCTAACGACTTCAAAATGCGGGCATGAATCAAATAGAACGTGCCTCAGACATTAGACCTTTAGACACCTTCAAGAATCTGAGTGGATGTCTACCGTACTAGGGGATTGCAGTAGTAATCCTTTTTAGGGTTCCATACCCAAATGGTAAAAACGGGACCCTATTACTAAGACTTCGCTCTCCGTCTGTCTATCCGTATGTCTGTCACCAGGCTGTATCACACGCACCGTGATAGCTAGACAGTTGAAATTTTCACAGATGACGTCTTTCTTTTGCCGCTATAACAACAAAATACTAAAAACAGAATAAAATAAATATTTAAATGGCACAAACAATAAACGTGTTTTTTTTTGCTGTTTGCTATAGATAATGGTATGGAACTCTTCGTGCGCGAGTCCGACTTGCTCTTGGCCGTTTTTTCTTATAAAACACGATGTTAAGAACCCTGGAAATAGCTTGTCAGCGTACTTGCAGCAAAAAGTTAAACTCTGCAAGAGTAAAACTAAGAGTAAAACTCCACAGTAAAAGTAAAAACTGTAAATCCCCGCTGGATGGGATTCGAGGCGCATTTCAGACAACTGCAGTGTCGAGAGACGTGACAAGTTAGGTTTAGTGATGGGAAAATATGTACATCCTCGTATCGATACTAACTAAATAATTTTGCGGAACAATGGGCTATTTGAGAAAACGGGACCCTATTACTAAGACTTCGCTGTCCGTCTGTCTGTCCGTCTGTCTGCCACAGGGCTGTATCTCATGAACCGTGATAGCTAGACAGTTTAAATTTTCACAGATTATGTATTTCTGTTGCTGCTATAACGACAAATACTAAAAACAGAATAAAATCAATATTTAAGGGGGGCTCCCATACAGCAAACGTGATTTTTAAAAGTTTTTTATAGGTAATGGTACGGCACTCTTCGTGCGCGAGTCCGACTCTCACTTGGCCGGTTTTTCTTAAATAGTTTGTAACAGATGAAACTGATAAAATCGTAGAATTAAAACTATCGTGGTTGTAACTATAGATATTAACACGGGTGTTTATCACGTAAATACCTTTACATTATTACAACAACGGGAAATTACTCACGTAAATGATAAATTGTTTAGTTTAAATTGTAAAGTTTTGAAAGTGAAATAAATACCTTTAATTTATTTTCCCGACGTTTCGGCTATGTTAAAATAGCCATAGTCACGGGCAGACTGGTAGACTAATATTTATTATAGTTGACGTCTACTAATCACGATAGTTTGAAAAATAATATCGTGGTTGGTGTTCATTTTACGACTTATTACCACGTTATTTCTTGTACAAGCCGTATTAGCCGTATTTAAGGTTAACATGATAAAATCGTGATAAAAATGTGTTTTTATTTAAATAAAAAGTCTCATCCCTAGATATTCGTGTGCAGCAGTGGCCTCGCAATGTCCGGAATTAGATTTGTAAGCTATCACCGCGCAGCCGGGTCACCCGGATATTATACTGCTAAAACAATTGATAAGAGCTTTTATAAACACCAGCATACAATACAATCTACACTACAATGTATTTTTCTGTTCGCTAAATTTATATGCTACTAGCCGACCCGTGACAGACTTTTCCCTGCCTAAATTTCAATAATTGCATAGAAAAAAGCAATTTCAGGCAATTTACATTTTTTCCTACAAACCTTGTACTCCGTACCATTCTTTATAAAAAACCTTTATACCTTGGGTTACATTATCGAATTTTTAATAGGGATGCCTAATAGTAAGACATATAGTATCACTGACTTTTTGTAGATATTGATGTCCTCTATAAAACTGTAGGACATTACTTTGCTCTATTGCCAATAATTTCTGCAGCAAACGCAATGTAAGGATTATGTAAAGAAGTGCAGCAATATAAGGATTTTTTTCACACGTTGGGTTTCATTATCGAAGTTTTCATACGGATCCCTAACGTTTTTAAACATAATCGATAGCCTAATGTTCATCAGGGATAATGTAGGATTCTAATGGTAAAATAATTTTTGAAATCGATCCAATAGTTTCGGAGCCTATTCGATGCAAACAAACAATCAAATCTTTCTTCTTTATAATATTAAGTATAGACTTGAAGGCAAATAGGATAATTGGAGGAATATTAAATAAGCGTTCTAAATCTTCCAATATCTGTATTTTATTGTGAACTAAGTAGAATAAATAAAGAGATATTAAGTATTCAGAAATTAAAAGTTATTCATCAATATCTTAACTTAAAAGTAACTTGGAAATTTCGTATCCAAAAAAAATACGTCAAAACACCAATAAAATATTCAAGTGTTATCAAATCAAGTCGAAATACTTTTCGGGTCAATGAATTGAGTTTTAGGAGAAAAACGATGGAAATGGTTATTAAAAAAGTTTTATTGGATCGCGAAGTGAGTCGAGTGTTGCCAGATAACGAACGTTTAAAACGACTTTTTAAGAATGATTTGATATCTTCTTATTTCAGTTATAGTACGAGATATGGTTAAATAAGTTTTTTTTAAATATATATTTAAAATCAAGCTTTAATAAATTCCAGGGCTCTAGTACTCGTCAAGACAAATCCATCGAGCCCAAACACGACGTGGCTATGTTGTGTAGTTTGGGAGTTCCTATGACTGCATTCGAGCTCCATCATCAGACCAGCTCGCTAGTACCATAATTTTCGGCATTGGAGATTAATTGGTATGCAGTTTTATTTCAATCAGACTATTCACTGAGGAGTTCCTCTGAACGGCTTCTGACTCCATCATCTCCATCATCAGCATCATCATCATCATCAGATCAGCTCGCTGTTACCTTATTATTGCATTGTCATCAAAGTTACATAAGTAAAGTATGCCAAATTTCAGCTCAATCGGATAATTGCTTCAAAATTGAGTTAACAAACATAGTTATATAGTTATATATTTACATACAATGCAAGTTAAATAAAAGCTTTTAAAAATATATACCCTCATCGTTTATTTGATTATGACAAAGACTATTATGTCAGATAATATGGACAATTGGGCTGCCTAGCTAAATCAGGTGCAATCTTAATCTTAATATATATAAATTACGCGTCACGTTGTTTGTCCGCGATGGACTCCTAAACTACTTAACCGATTTTAATCAAACTTTGCACACCGTATGAAGTTTGATCCAGCTTGAAAGATAGGATAGCTAACATCTCAATTTATAGTCGCGATATCTGTTGACACAGCAACGCGTGGCCGAGTCGCCGAATCGCCTAAATGTATGTACGCGCATAACTTCCGAACAACTGCATCAAATTGAATGATTAATTTTTTTAAGTGTTTATTTTTGTCAGGACAAGAAAATCGGAAAATCCATCGTAAAATTCTAAAATTCAGGAAAAACTGAAATCGCTTTTTACGGGACTATTGAAATTTGATAGGACAACGCCTGTCGGGGCAGTTAGTTTTTAGTTAAAAAAAAATGATTTACTTTCCAGATTAAATTCGAAAATATAACACGGGAATCTAAAAAATACATGTTTTCTACTTTATCTTTAGTACAACTATAATTATGTAAATAATATAATCAAATAACAGATGAAGGTATATATTTCTTAAACATATCTTGGACTATAAGGTATAGCTACTTAAAATATTTGTAAACGGATCCACCAACTCATTTTAAATGTTTTTAGCACTGTTTTGCTTCTTTAAGAGTTACTAGAGTTACTTACACCAAGAGACATTTGTCTTGCGATATTGTCAACACGTAGAATACGTGTCGGCTCACGTCGCACGAGACATCTTCTGACATCATCGACCACATAGCCCAAAGACGCCTAATGGCTTCATTTCTTCGAGCAAACAATTCTGTCAAAACGTTGAGGTGTACGGGTCAAGGGGAGCGGTGAAAGATGCATTCTGATTTTCTGGTTCAATCGGCCGCGGGACGCTTCTTGAACCGTGCTCGGTGGTTTACACAGGATTCGTAGCCCATAAATGTGGTCTAACAGTGTTCGCCTTGCATGAGGAGTCTGGGCTGTGTGGTCAGGTGGTCGCACCACAGACGCTATCTACATGTCCCTCAACAGCGAACGACGCTCGAGACATCGCCCGACATGACGTACAATATGTCTCTGCGACATGTCCCCTAGTGCAAATGCGGCTTTATAGACAGAGATTTAAAAGGAAGAGAGCTGGCCCAGCATTTGTTCAGGACACATTAATAGATTACGATGCAATCTAATAAAAACAATGGCAAAATAAATACGTGCAAAGCTGCGTAAATGCCACGCTCGCGTTGGGCACAAAAGAAAGTCATCAATAATGTAATTTGGCGTATCTCCTTTCTTCGGGCTCCAATAAATATCTGAGGAAAACAACTGGGATTGTTTTCTTGCAAAACTATTCAATTGCTGCCCAATTACGGCTCTTACTATCGGAATAATGATTTGTGAATCCCAATAATTGATTTGATGATATCGAATAGATAGCATTTGTTTGCAAAAGTATCGTATGACGCTGATATGTTATGATCAGTTCAGTTGGTTTCGCCTTCGGCGCTGTAGGCTATTCGATTCCCATTCGGGGCGAAACTTAGTTAAATAGATAAATAAAAAAATAAAAAAAAATTGGTGAACATTATTGACCAACGCCATCTAGCAAAGAAACTAAGCAAAGCTTGCACTATGGGAACTGGATAAACTTTTTGTTTTATTTTTGTAAAAACTGAGCTGTGAGACCAGTCATTTTCATGTTTATTTTGAAAATATTCTTACAATGTCAATACGGTAATGCAACGAATCTAAATAATATACAAAATACGTAGTTACTTTATCAAATTACCTACTCCTACTGAACAGTAACGATGTATAACTTTTGATACAAACCATTAGGTACGTTGAACATAATGTCGATGTAGCAAACATATAATAAAACCGGTTAGTTCCGCTATACTCGATTCCCGCTATTCTCGGATTCTAAAATTGCCGCTATGCTCGGAATTAGATTTCCGGACTGTCGAAAAGTAAATGCTGATGTTAAAATATCACAACTCTAAAATATACTATAGATACACATTGTGTTGCTGCTTCTTGATGAAATTCCATAATAATAATTAAAATGAATAATCTCTTACTTCTTGCTTTACTGACTGATAGAAACATGAAATGTTAAGGGTTTGGAGTTGGTTATTCATTTTGGTGTAGGGGTGTACTAAGAAAGGAATCCCCGAAATTTAATCTCTAAGGGTGCAGCGTGGTTCGAAGTATGTTTGAAAATAACGAACGTGAACAATGTCGTGTTTACACACACATAACATACTTGTTCATGCTATATAAAGCCTAAGGCTTGAACAGTAAACATTCAAATTCAATATTATCATATTCGCCACATTTGGAATGGAAATTAAATGAAAGAACTCCAAAATAATGAAATGTAGGACTTATTATAGCGCAAACCGCTTTTGCAACACCGAATCTCACTAACACCGTTAGGAGAATGGAAATAATACAGTAAAAAACATCTAAACTTTCTAGTCTAGTCTAGATAACGATATCTAGTTCCAAACTAAGTATTACTTGTATTAAGGAAACCAGGTAATTTATAAAATACTTATATACTTTTTTTTGTAATTAAAAGTAAAAGTTAAAAATTAATTTATCGTACCAAAGCTTAAATGTATTCAAAAAAATT
Organism: Hydriomena furcata; assembly: GCA_912999785.1. Classification (NCBI taxonomy): domain Eukaryota; kingdom Metazoa; phylum Arthropoda; class Insecta; order Lepidoptera; family Geometridae; genus Hydriomena; species Hydriomena furcata. The sequence goes on from OU538838.1 coordinate 5,427,005, forward strand.
ACGTATAACTGATTGTGTTATGCATACCTATCTAAATATTACAAAAATATAGGATTACAAACAATTTATAAGTTACTAGGTACATTATTGTTTGAGCCTTCACCTTGTTCGATCGGCACCACACTGGAGCTCTACATAGCAATAAGGAAAGGATCATTGAAAAAAAGGTAGACGCCAAGCCGTGTTTGAGCGAGTTTGAGCAGGCTTTTTTGTCGTCTAAATAATCAGATATTTTATAGTAAGCCTTTTTGCATAGTTTACGTTTAATTAAGTTTTTAAATTTGCTAATAGATAGCTTTTGCATGTCATGTTGGGTAGCTTCACCTAGTTCCTAAGACGTTTTAAAGTGACCCTTGTGATTTTATTGAAATGAATGCTTTTTGAATTTGAATACAGAAAAAACATGTTTATCACACAAATGTTTTTTGTGGATGGGAATCGAATCCAGTCTACAGCGCAGAAAGCAGAGCTACTACCAACTGAGCTGCGAGGCCAGTAAATTATAATTAGGATTGTTTGACCTAATTTTGACCTCTATGGCTCTATGACGACTATTATTGTAATAAGAATAAATGTGTGTGCACTTAAGGCAAGGTGGAATGTATTAGGCAGGGGCGAAAATCAAATAGTTTGAGCACCGCTGTACCACTCCCCTTTAAATATTGAGTTCTCTTCTTGTTTACTTTCCACTTTGCCTTGGAGCACAAAGTTATATTTTTATTTCTTGCTGACTTCAGATAAATCGTTGGAGTAGTGAGATGCAAGCTATAGATGCTATTAGTAACAAAAAAAACTAAAAAAACAGCAATTTATATGAAGTCTCTTTTAAAATTTTCCAAGTAAGTAACAAAAACCATAAAATTAGTAAAAGCAATTTAGTAAAAATCTCTTATTAAATTTTGCGATTAAAATGCATATATGATCGATCGAGCGAAGCAAGAAACAAATTCCACAAATATTTCGAAATCAAAATTAGCCAAATCGGTCCAGCCATTCTCAAGTTTTAGAGAGACAAACGAACAGTAATTGATTTTTATATAAGACTAGCAGACCCGCGGCTGACGTTATCCTGTCCAAATTTCAAGAATCACATAGACTAACGCACGTTGCTATAACGACTGATGTCAACACTGATGACAGATTTTTTGCACACCTGAGCCATCGATATAAAAATCATCCCTTTTGCGTTTTTTATCATTTTAGGAATATTTTTTGTATATTAAAGTAGTGATCGAAGCACAAACATACAAACAAACTCACAAACTTTCGCATTTATAAAGTTATTACGATTACGATACCTAGAAGATTTCCTTATAAATTTTGTCGATTTTATTTTTTATTTTTTATATATTCACCTCATATGACGTCACTATGAAGCTCACTGCTAAGGCGACTGTATTGTATCCCTGCTAATACAATTCCCTTTCGAAAAATTCACCTATATTATAAAAGAAAGTCGTGTTAGTTACACTATTTATAACTCAAGAACGGCTGAACCGATTTGGCTGAAAATTGGTGGAAGCTTAGAGCCAGGAGACGGACATAGGATACTTTTTATAACGGAAACGGGAACGGGAACGGGAACACAACATTTGTCAATTCTAAAGCGATACAAAGTTAGCCGGGTTAGCTTGTTTTAAATATAAAAGACTCACCTCACAAATAAAAGGTCACGTGAGTAGGCACATGCCATTTTCAGTGCTGCCACAACCACAAGATTGACAGGCTAAATGAAGCAAATGGGAATATACTGCCACTATAGCCAGACCGCTCGCTGGTTCTTTTATTATTCCATGAATAGTTTTTGACCAGAACTGTTGTAAACACCAAGTACAGTGGAAATATTCACAGATCTAACAGCGGTTAGATCCTTAGAATGATCTAAAGGGCTAGTCAGAGATAAGAGAAACGTATTACATTAAAAAAAATACGTTATTTTATGTATGACCGCGCATATTATATTTTTGTACCTGGTGATCCGATTTAAGTGTTTTTAGGGTTCCGTACCCAAAGGATAAAAATAGGACCCTATTACTAAGACTTTGCTGTCCGTCTGTCTGTCGCGGGGTTGTATCTCGTGAACCGTGATAGCTAGACAGTTGAAATTTTCACATACTAAAAACAGAATAAAAGAAATATTTTTCCCATACAAAAAACATATTTTTTTTTGCTATTTTTATAGATTTTACAGAATCCTCTGTGCGCGAGTCCGACTTGCACTTGGCCGGTTTTTTTTTGTTAATGTGTAAATAATAGTTCAAAGTTGGTTCCATATTAATTTCATTTATTTGAGACCTTCATAAAATATAAATTGGTTCGATTGGTCGAAACATTTTCATCGATTTTCTTTTGTCTTTAAATCGAAAAATTATTGTCAACTAGCATGAACTTGCATGAATTTGCACTTATTACCTACTAGCTGACCCGTGCCCGCTTCGCTGTGCGTAAGACATTTCTAATACCATCGTTGACTTTTTTGTAGACGTTTTTAAGGTGTACAATACTGTAGTACATTATTTTGATATATCTCGTGGGGTTCAGCCAGCATTTGCAATGTAAGCGCAAAAAAATGTGTTTATTTACGACATCACATTAGAAACCTCTAAAATTATCAGTGTTTCTCTACTATATTATGCATGTATTATACATATAAACCTTCCTCTTGAATCACTCTGTTTATTAAAAAAAACCGCATCAAAATCCGTTGTGTAGTTTTAAAGATATAAGCAAACATACATACAGACATACAGACGCGGGAAGCGGAAAGCGACTTTGCTTTATACTATGTAGTGACGTTGACTATCTACTCGCTACTTCTTGATAATTTTTACTCCTTGACTGTAACACTAGTTCTGTATTCTTTGAGGTGAATAATTTAACTTCCCTGTGAGTTTACTCTGACGCCATAAGTTTTTATAAGCGGTGATCATATTACGACCGTAATATGATGTAAAGATGTACATTATAGCACGATACATCTCATTACATCTTTCCATAGAAATCTTCAGGAGACCACACACGACAGTTTTAATATACATTCTTAAATTTTTGTATCTGATACAGAGCTAAATGAAAATATTTTTTTTTTCGATACATCTTAATACATCTCAATACATTTCCGTATAATGGATGAAAGGAAAGATACATTACATTACATTACCTGTTGTGTGTGTGATACAATAAGATAACGTAGCGTGGAAGCCACGCTATGTTTGACGGCGGCCGCGCGTAGATTTACCATTATATTTAAACTAAACACGCGGCAAACTTGCTTACGAATGCCGCGCAATGTCTGGTCACACCTTAATATCATCGATATACGACTGTATTAAAGCCGTGTTGGCCGAGTGGGAGGTACCTCGACTTTCATTTCAAATGTCGTGTAGGTAGAATCCTGGCGTGCTTCAATGGATTTTTCTGATCGATTTTTTTTATGCGCATCAAAATGACGGTGAAGGAAAACGTGAGAATAGTATAGTATACTTATAAGCGGCGATGGGCTTGCAACCTGTCACGTATGAAATGCTAACTACGGCAAAATGTGGGAATGTGCCAAATATAATGTTTGGAAGTGCCTCTTACCCCCCTCTAGACATCTCTAAAGGATCTAAGCGCCTGGTGATCTGAGAGGATGTCTTGATGTTGGGGATTAAGTCGTGATCCTATTTTATACGACTGACTGGCATGAGGTTATGCAAAATAACGGTCATAAAATAACGATCGGCACTTGTTAAGAAACAAGTACCAACTTTTTACGAGTTTGACTCAAGACTGCAGTTGAGCTAAGTGTTTTTACGCTGATTTGCTGTTTTTAGAATCCAATTACTTACATGAAGTTGCTTTTACCTGTAGGAATAATAACTTGAGTTACAAAATATATATATATATATATAATATACACATATATCTATACAATATTAATATTGGCGGACTTTACACACAGTGCCATCTAGCCCCAAACTAAGCAAAGCTTGTACTATGGGAACCAGATAACTGATAGATATATTTTTGTAAATGCATACTTATTATACATATTAACACCCAGACACAGAACAAACATCTATGTTCATCACACAAATATTTGCCCTGGGTAGGGATCGAACCCACAACCTACAGCGCAGAAGGCAGAGTTACTACCAACTGAGCTGTGAGGTAAGTAAGTAAGTACAACAGTGAATAAATGTAGCTTAGTTAGCGAGTTGGTATTATAAGCGGTGATGTGCTTGCAACCTGTCACGTATGGAATGCTAACTACTGCAAAATGTGGGTATGTGCCAAATGCTGTTTTGGCACTTACAAATAAACCGGCCAAGTGCGAGTCAGACTCGCGCACGAAGGGTTCCTTACCATTAACTGTAAAAACTGCAAAAAAAAAACACTTACTACCACCAACTCGATAGCATATATTAATAAAACGGTAACAAATCCACAGATAAAAAAATGTTTTAAAAACGAAGTTTTTTCATGTACAACCTTTTTCTCTTCATTTTGTGCAGGTTAAAGCACTTGACAAATTCCAAGTTTTGTTCTGATTAATTATATTTCTCGCAATCCATCAAAGTTTAAAAGCTTATTTTTGCCGTGACAGATGCCCAGACAACGTCAAAAGGCAGAGCAATAAAAACATATTATAAGCTTTGAAGTTTTTCTATTACATAGAAAACAGGTAAGATACTCGTAGTAAGATAATCGATAAAATGCGAGTCGGACTAGCGCACGAAAGATTCCGTACAAACCTGTAAAAAATTGCAAAAAAAACTCGTTTGTTGTATGGGAGCCCCATTTAAATACATATATATTTTATTCTGTTTTTAGTATTTCCTGTTATAGCAGCAACAGAAATACATCATCTGTGAATTTCCGTTCTATCCATTTTTACCCTTTGGGTACGGAACCCTAAAAAAGGCTATGTCAGTAAAGGGAAGCAAAGTTATATTATGTTCTTACAACGGCAGCAGACATAGCAGAATACATAGATTTTTACATGGGTTTTTATTACGTTATTTTAATTTATTTTCTCGACGTTACGACAACGTGACGATATACCGAAATCGTATGATGAATCGACGTGTGAATAGCTGTATCGTATCGTTTTAGAAGTTTCATGCAAAATGAATCTTAAATCGTCACAGTATCCTGTCGTGGCTTATAAAACGATATTTATCGTCTAGGTACCAAGATAGTCGGCGTACAATATGGATCTTAATCGCCACAGTATCGTGTCGTGGCATAAAACGATATTTACCTTCTAGGTATCCAAAAAGTCGGCGGCATGCTGCGTTATGCGTAAATGCGTTCTTTGTACTCCAACTTTTTATTATAATCTGAGTATAATTCAACGTTTCGTATAACAATTTCAAAAAATAAGTACCTTAATCTAAATTTGCTATTACGTACTAATAGCAGGATTATTACCGGACGCCAGTTATTATAATAATTACGTTTAATAAACTAAAAAGAAAACCGACAAAAATGTTTTGACCAATCGAAAAGTCAAGGGATGATATTAGTTTTTTACTTTTTATGAAGGAACATGAATAAATGGGAAGTCAAAGTCAAAGTCAAAGTATATTTATTGCTGAATCACATGTACAAAGATGATAATAATTATAATTTTGTGGTATCAATGTATTCTACCCTATTAAGGGTGTGCAATATTTATGTTTACAATGGGTACTTATTACAAAATAAAATAATATAATATAATACAAAATAATAATAAAAAATAAAAAAAAACGAATTAGAGTAAATGTCAATAGAATAAAATAAAAAATCATAGAAAAATCATAAAAATTGTTGTCCTGAAAATGGGACTAAATTAGTAGGTAGTAAAATGCGGATGTCAAAGCAAAAAGTAATACAATGTCAAAGCACAACAAATACCTAATCAAGTTAATATGTCTGTAAAGAATTCATTTATTTTGTAATAGCATTTATTAGTCAATATAATTCTCAGCTTTCTCTGAAACAACGTAGTTGATAATTCTCGCAATGGTAGCGGTAGCTTATTGTAGATCAAAGGAGCCATACAGAAGATACTTTTGTGCATCAGTGAAGTCTTGGAGTTGCGGACACAAACTTTATATTGGTCTCGTCGGCTACGAGGAACGACATTAGACAGCCGACAAAACAGATCAGGGTTATGTCTGACAAACATTGCCGTTTCAAAAATATACAGTGAAGGAATAGTGAGAATTTTATATTTATTGAAGTATGGTTTGCATGTATCCGTTACTTTAAGATGAAACATAGCTCTTATACACCTTTTTTGGTGTTTAAAGATTTTATCAACGTATGTGGAGTTACCCCAAAACATTATACCGTACCTAATATTGGAAGCAATCAAGCCGTGATACGCGATGAGCAGAGTTTCCATATTAACTATTGGGGACAGTTTATACAAAACATAAACAATGCTGTTTATTTTTTTACAAAGACTTTCTACCTGTGGTTTCCAGTTTAGTTTATTGAAATTATTCTAAACTGAAAATTGGAACAACTTGAAATTATTCTAAACTGGGTCATACGTAAAAAAACTGGCCATGTGCGAGTCAGACTCGCACACGATGAGTTCCTTACCATTATCTATAAAAAACGGCAAAAAAAAAACACGGTATGGGAGCCCCACATAAATATTTATTTTATTCTATTTTTAGTATTTGCTGTTATAGCGACAACAGAAATACATAATCTGTAAAAATGTCAACTGTCTAGCTTTCACGGTTCATGAGATACAACGTGTTGGTGTTGGCTGTCAGACAGACAGTAATAAAGCATTTAAGTATTCTATCAGTAATCTAGTTCTCATAGTACAAGGTTTGCTAAGTAAATTATTTTTAAGCAAATAGTTCTTTCATCTTTAGATTTTATTTCTAAATCAAGTGTAGCGTGTGCTGCTTTTTGAATTTGTGCTGAAGCCCTTTAGTTATTTTTTTTTAACTGTTGTACGTACTTGAGTAGTTCTTTTAATTATTATTCTTGTTTGAGGGTTCACCTTGTTCGATCGGCACCACACTGATTAAGGAAAGGAAAGCTAGACCCCAAGCCGTGTTTGTTGCCTGATTCTTCTAGGCTTGGTTGTGAGGAATCGGCGTAGCTTCATCGAGTTCCTAAAACGTTTCAAAATGATCCTTGTGATTTTATTGAAATAAATGGTTTTTGAATTTGAATTTGGGGCTAGATGGCGATGTGTGAAATTTCAATCTATATTTATTATTTATCTAGTTGGCAATTAATTTGGCTTGGCATGTTTTATATTATCCCCTAAAATTAAAAAGTTTATAAAGCTTGTTTCTCTGAATGAGTCCCGGATGGAATGTTTAACGCACAGATACCTTTTCGCTTTGTGTTTTTATCGTTTTGTTTGTAAATTTAAATTAAGTGAACATTGCATGAAAATTGCGTTTTGCTAAATTCGTTTTTCCTGTTTTATTAGGTGGCAATTTTATTTATTTTTTTTTTTAATTATTTGCTATTTTCTATAATATTTTCAGACTAATATCATTTCATTTGTATTAGGTTTTCATAGAAATAATAACAAATAAAGAATCTTAAGTCGTTTTTCTTTATTTTTTTAAACGTGTATTTCAAACTTTCAGTTACAGTTGCCAAGATACATTTTATACTAGTTCAGGGGCCGAAAGCATGGCTACAATTTTTAGCTCGGTCATCCAGGTACTTGTGTTATAATGACTGGCCTCACAGACATTATAATATACATAGTTACACCCAGACACAGAACAAACATCTATGTTCGTCACACAAATATTTGTCGAAGGCAGAGCTACCACCAACTGAGCTGTGAGGCTTCTTAATAGAAGTTTGCAATAAAACAGTTTGAAAGTAGCAAAATTACCAAAGCAAATTCTTAGTCCGTGTCGGAATTTTAAATGGCTAAAAAGAAAGAAGACCGAAGTACCAATGGAAGATTTTGGTTAGCGGATGTAGGGGAAGGATGGGTAATTGCGCCCTTAGCGAGATGAAAAAAGAAATTGGCCCGAATTGCCGCTCAGAATCTTACGCGATTAACATTGTAGCAGAGGAGATGGTGGTCATTTTTTATTTTATTATATTGTGACATTTTACGTAGCGCCAGGGTTCCAGATTACTAATATAATAGAATTCCTTTTTTTTGTAAATACGTTTTATAATGCATTATAACACCCAGACACTGATCAAATATCAATCAATCCGAAAAACAAACCCTGATAAAAAAAAAATTTTTGGTATAGATGGCGCTGGTGTGCAACAAATCTGATATCACAGACTAAAAACTAGCAGTTTTTACTAATAAATGATACACATTCTACGAATATTCGTAATTTATTTTATCAGGACAAGCTTTATATGGAAAATATTTGAAGTTTCCTGAAATTGCTTTTTTCTGTGTGACTATTGAAATTTGACAAGACAACATCTGTCACGGGTCCGCTAGTGGCATCTAAAACACTTCACAGCTACTTTGGTTTGACGTAAAAAAAGTTAGATTGTCTCCTGCTATATCCGTGTTCGTGGCTTGAATAAGTAACATTAATCAAATTCGGTTTGTATTGACAATTGGGATTTGCCATATCAATATTTTGGGATTTTTATGATTTACGATTGGGCACATTTTAACGGAATCTTATTAGCGAATATCGGAAGTGGATTTTGATTCGAGGAAGAATAAAATTACCTACCGTGTAAAAATATTTTTTCACAAAACATTTCTGGAGGGAAAGAACCTCTGTTCTTGGTAATGCCTCAATGCCTGTCGTTGCTTTATTTCGGTCGCTTTGTTAAATTTTATTTGATATTTTTTTTGTTTTATTTTTCATCAATCGTGCTGAGAAAGACGGTTTTTATTTTATTAGGTATACTAGTGGACACCCTCGCGACTTCGTTCGCGTGATGTTATTTTCAAACAGACTACAACCCTCTTGAACTCCTAATATTCCTTTCTTAGCACCCTCTAGACACCAAAAGGAATACATCCCCTAAATTTCAAGTTTCCGGTTACATTTCAAGGTTACTTCCTTTAAATGAGATCATAATGTTCTAGTGCAAAAGTTAACCATTTATGAGAAAAAAATATTTTTTCATAAATCGAGATAAGAGGGTAAAAAAAAATATTAAAAAAAAAACGGTTTAATATAATCAAATTTTAATTTTTGTTTTAATACGAGAACAAAACAAGCATTTTTCAAAAAAATGAAAACTAAAAATATATGTCCCTATTATATAATAATATCCCTATACTTGACGAAAACGTCATAAATCATTTTTTTTAATGAGGTCCAAAATTATATAGTTAAAACTATCGAGATTGTTAATCATTTTAAATAGAAATACTCATGATGAAGAGCATCTGAATTGTCTCGAAACGTCAAACACAATAAAAATAAATCTAAAGCCGGGGTCCCACGGCGCGTAAAACGACGGGCCGCGCCGGATGACGCCCCGCCTGTGTGCGTCCGGCGCGTCAAGTACAGAGCATTCCGAGCACGGGCCACCACGGATGCATCGTTCCCACGGCGCGTCTGTCCTCCTTGGCGCGGTCTGGCGCGTGAAAACGCGGGCCATGGGACCCCGGCTTAATACATTTGTGGTGCATATTATTTTAAAAACATCTAGGTATTTTAAGGTTTCTAATGAGTATATTTAGATTTATAGACTAGCTGAAAGCTGAAAAGCTATAACTACCCTCAATAATGTGGCAAGATTTCAAAAATCTTAGCGATATCCGAAACCTTATTCATGGCCATTACGCCAGCTTTACTGGAAGGTTGGTTCTTCAGGGGGTTTTTTACGATCGTAATAAAGCGAATAAATATTTGTTACTAGATTTTCGAGTGGTATTTGAAGTATTTTATGTCGGTCTATATGCCAATTTTCATCGAAATCGGTTCAGCTTGACCTGATTGAGTATACACAAAGAAACATTCATACATTAGCGTGAAAAAAAAATAGAATCATGACTGTAATCACCAAGTACGGTAGACATTTTTTCAGATCTCCAGACGCTTAGATCTTTTTAAGATGAGTGGGGGGGTAGTAATGCGCCAAACATTATATTTGGCGCATGCCCACATTTTGCAGTAGTTAGCATTCCATAAGTGACAGGTTGCAAGCCCATCGCCGCTTAAGAATACTAACTGGTTTCCTCACGATGGTTTCCTTCACCGTTTTGAGAACGTGTTTTGATGCGCTTATAAATTTTTAAAACAAAAAAATCTATTGATGCACGCTTGGATTCAAACCCATGACCTTCAGATTGAAAGTCGTAGTACCTCCCACTCAGCCAACACGGCGTGAAAATTTATGTTTGCAGGGTCTAACATGGTATTTTTCTGAAGCAAAAATAGTGATAATAATGTTATGGATATCAAATAATAATTTCTTTTTAAACTTCCAAGTAAAGAAAACTTCAGTAAAGATACGACCGCACTAAACAAAGTTGTAAAAGCTTCATTAATCATTTTGGTCATTTGACTTAATAAGACTGGTTGCACCACACATAAACTGCCCGTTTAGACGAGTAATAAATGTTTTTGATGAATGCAGAATCGTTTTTTCTCAATAACCGCAAAACATACAGTTTTGTTTTTTATGACAAAGATGACATAAACACGATTGGTGAAACTTTTCTCGGTAGATTTATTTTTAAAAGTTGGCTCTTCGAAAACACTAGTTTCGTTCATAATCAAAACTATAAATGAAAACGAAACAGTTCATTTTTTATATAATTCGTTAGATAATCATACTAGTTAAGTAAATTATAGACAGTTTCTTTGTGATTTTCAAGATAATGCAATTTTATCACTTTTTCTGTCATATCCTGGTAGATTCAGCCCATACAAAAAACCAAACATTTCACATATCTTAAACTTAGCTAGGCCTCTAAAACCCGTATTCTGTTATGTGTACTAAATTGTGACTTAATCTGTCAAAAAATGGGGTCACGCTTAAGCACAATATAAGAATGAAAGTCTAAGATGCGACTATTAGCTGAAGACACCGATAATATAATTTTTAAAAACCAGTTTTGTTTACAAACTGCTATATAAACCGAACATAACCGGTCGTTTGCGTTGCCAAAGTGGTCTTAAACTCTTAAACAAACTCTTTCATCAAAGTATATGTTTTTTTTCTGTAAAATACATTATTTACGAAGATTGAGTGCACTTTGTCTTCATGTCGTGGGATGTTTCCGTTCTGTAGGCCACAGACGACATACCACTTTCTTGCGGATTTTACACACTGCGCCATATAGCCCTAAACTAAGCAAAGCTAGTACAATGGAAACTGATATAATACTACTTTTTTTTTTAAATACATACTTATTATACATATTAACATCGAGACACAAAACAAACATCTATGTTCATTACACAAATGTGTATCCTGTGTAGGAATCGAACCTACAACCTACAGCGCAAAAGGTAGAGTTACTATCTACTGAGCTGTGAGGCTAGTCAATAACTTGAGTCTCCCACAAATTACACAATTGACGAATTTATAAATGATAATATTTCATAAATTGATTTACCTACTAATTATAGTACCCGTCAAACTTCTTGGCCATCGCGACCTATCTTTCGTTTCACTCGCACCCCCAAAGAGACCTATTTTTCGTTTCTGCGCATTCAAGGTCGTTTGTCCAAGAAGTTTGACGGATAGTATACCTACATACCCGTACTAGCCGGTCCTGTCGACATTGACAGTTGACCAACACTGACAGCTGCTAGTCATTGACACTAACATGCCTAACCTATACCTTAGTAGATACATTTGGTTATTAGGTACCTAAAAACAATACAGAAGTCAAAAACAAGAATTTAATTAAATTGAAAAGATAACTCATTGGCTCATTGACTCTGCCAACAAGTGGTTAAATTTTAGATATACACGACACACGTGTATCTTAGAAAACCTTTATATATATTTATTCACACGGAGGCAATTTGGTCGTAGCGAAAGAAAACTCAATTTCAATACATGAAAGGGAAACGTAAATCCATTAGAATTTCCATTTCGATTCAGCCTTCAGTATATCAATAAACGAACAATACTTTCAGCAGTCGTGGCCATGTTTAAAATCGACCCCATTATCTTGGATTAGGGTGAACCCGCAAAATCACTTTTAAATGGTACACAAAATAGGGTTGCCGGGGAAAAGACCCCAAACCGTGCCATATTGTCGCGGAAATAACCGGTAAAAAACTGGCTGGACATTGTTCTTTATACTTGTGCTTTCGCATTAAGGTTATGAATTGTAATTAGTTTAATCTATTTATTCTTAAATTCTAAATGTGCTAGTAACTCTGTCTGTCTGTCCGTCTGTGACATTATCACGGCTAAACCGCTGAGCCGATTGTGATGAAATTTCATATAGAAATAGTTTAAAGTATTAGGACGGAAATAAGCTACTTTTTACCCCAAAATGTTATTTTGTTATTACCTAAAACTACGTAGACGAAGTTGCGTGTAAACACAGCCTACTTCCTACTGATATTATAAATGTAAAAGTTTGTGAGTGTGTATGTTTGTTACTCTTTCACGCAAAAACTACTGAACGGATTAAAATTAAACATAACAGTAATATAGCTTATACATCAGAATAATAGGCTACTTTTTATCTAGGTACCACCCGAATTATTTTAATTTGACAGTACAACGTCTTTCGGGACAGCTAGTATACTTTTTAATTATACCATTTGACTTTGACTTTGACTTTAGTCGTTGTGGTATTTGAATCACCTACCCGCCATCTGATAACGAAGTCCAGTAATAAATCATTTTTCATTCTTTACCAAAACTTGCCATTCATATTTCAGTAATAAACCAGTAACAATACGCTAATTAGGGGAGCTCGGGCCAGAGTGGCTCAAACTTGCCAGTCACCGACCGTAATGTGGTTTTGGGAAGGAAAACGCACGGTAACGGTCAAAAACAACGAGCCCTTTTTAATGTACCGTGCTTCTCGAATAAAGTGCTTGGTGGAATTTTTAATTTGATAATTTTTCGGTTCGTGATTTTTACTGTTTTTTTTTCGGTGCTTGATTTTTACTGAAAAATATAATATACAGGATGTATTAAGATGACTCCCGAAAACTGAGGGCACAAGTACGCCAACCCTTATTAATGCCCCTAATGAAAACCAAATTGCTTAATTTTGAAGGATGGTCTAGTTTCAACTGTTTTTGTAACGAAACAAAAAGACGAAATATTGTTCAGTTGGTAGTCTGCCTTCAATGCGTGGGTTTGATTCGATTCCCACCCAGAACAATAAATATTTTTGTGATGAACCTAGATGTTTGTCACCTAGACAAAGGGGTATTATAATGTATTAGTACCTGGATGACCAAGTTTTGCTCGGTATTTGATTGCCCGAAAACACGGATAAAACAACGTTTTCTAAAAATGAAACCTAGATCGATTTATCGCCCCCGAAACTCCCTGCATACTAAATTTCATTAAACTTGTTGGAGCCGTTTCCGAGTTTCACAATATATATATATTATACAAGAATTGCTCGTTTAAAGGTATTAGATAGATAGTTAGATAAATATTTATCACAAAAAAAGTGTAGGTATAAGTATTATATCAGTTATTTAGTTCCCTTATTACAAACTTTGCTTAGTTTGGGGCTTCAATTGTGGCCTTAGCACGAACCACTATCGTTTCGACAACCTATTTGGAATTTGGACGATACGTTCAAAATCAAAATCAAAATAGCGTTTATTCATTGAAATCACTTGAATCATTTAGAATCGTCAAATTTAGTTAAGTTTAATTTAATTTAGTTTAATTATGTTCATTGTTTGTTTTTTTTTAAGTCTTTGTACTTATTTTTAATACAAAATGAATCTTAATTATTATTGATAGAGCGAGTTGGAGCAGTCCCAGGCTTTTTTGTCGTCTAAATAATCAGATATTTTATAGTAAGCCTTTTTGCATAGTTAATAGTTAATAGATAGCTTTTGCATGTCATTTGGGATTTTGTTATAGAAGCGTACACATTGCCCTTGAAGTGATTTCTTAGTTTTAGTGAGCCTAGTCGTGGGAACAGCGAGTTTATCCTTATCCTTATTTGGTTGTCGATACAATAGTGGTTCAAGGTAACCCCCCCTGGCCGTGCATCATTAGATTTTTCGAAAAATGTATATACGCATCAATTCGCACTGTTCATTCAACCACCAAGGTCACCCATAAATTTAAGTTTCAAACTCTCATCCCAATATCTCGCAGCTATTTTCAAAGGTTTTTCTTAAAACTTATCGTGGCAGAAGGTCTGGAAATGATAAGGGTACTGAATGCTTCTTTCTGCTGTAATCTTTGGGAATACAAATTTTATTACGTATTGTTCGCCTTTTCTGTGAGATTGTTGGCTTTTCAACCGACGAAACAATAAAATCTCAATTCGACACATGTTTTTTAAATGTATTTGTATTGTGTAGAGAATAGTCCCATTTAAATTGTATTTATGTGGGACTAATATGGCAATTTGGAAAACACGTTACTTCAAAATGTGTGTATGTGCTAAATGTGTATGTTTGGAAGTGCCTTTGGACACTATTATTATAAAAAAAAATATCTGTTTGTGTTTTTTTTTTGTTCTTTCATAAAACTTAAACGAATATCGTCTTTGACTTTCGGGTTGATCGAAACACTTTCGTCATTTTCTTTTTAGTTTTTAAAATGTTATTAATAACATCTTAAAAGAACCCTACATCGCTTTATTTGATACATAAAATTTACGTTATCAATTAATTACTTATTGCAGTCATATATATTTGAAGTCATATTACTAGATTGCTCCGAATGAAGCAATTTCAATCGGTATTATATTATCTGCTGACAAAGAACACACGTCAACCGAACCTTTCAATGTATGAAGTGCCTTAATGTGCGTCCACACTGCCAAGCCTAGAGCGCGGTGGCGAAGACGGGCGCGAAGAATCAAACAAATGAAACGCGCCATTGCGTCTATTTTGCGTGTGTTTAAATTAGCGTATTTTCTGCGCGTTTTACACTCGTTTTGGAATACACGCTTCAATAAACGCTCACACCTGCGTGTTCGCTCGAAACAGTGGCTTCAGACATATTTTCTGCGCGTGTTTGTTTTTGTACGCGCATAGAGGCGTACCTTTTGAAACTTAATATCGCATATAAGCGCGTTCGAGTAGCGTGTGTGTGACTTGACAAAGTTGTTTAAAATGGTCCGTTTTGATAAGTGACAGTTATGATGCGTTATACCTCCAGACTTGTTTGACCACAACGAAATATTTCCCGTTTTGTCTATTTAAATATGAATAACTAGCCGACCCGTGATAGACGTTGTCCTGTCAAATTTCAATAATAGAATAGAAAAGACTGAATGTTTTTAGTCTGTGATGTCAGATTTGTTGCACAGCAGCGCCATCTATACAGAAATCATCCCTTTTGCGTGTTTTTATCGTTTTGAGGATGTTTTTCATATTTTAAAGTAGTCTATTATAATATTCGGGCAGTATATCTACATCTACAGTAAATTTCAACTTAATCCGTTTTGTCGTTTAGGCCTGATTGAGGAACAAACATACATACAAACTCACAAACTTTCACATTTATAATATTATTAGGATTAAGATTAATAAATTACCATCATCTGTTAGAAAACTTTTGCTTAACCTAAAAGATAGATAAATGCTCTATTTTAAGTTGTTTAAAAATCGTTGTTTCTATTATTTTTTCAATATAAACCGTTTATTTGAAAATTAAAATGTTGTTAAAATGCCCACAACCAGAGCTCTCAAACTTGCTAGTAAAGCATTTGTCTATCAGGCTGTTTCTGAACTGAAAGTTAAATGTGTGCCACATTCTGAAGTTGTGCAAAACAGAGCCAACTAGGTCAAGTGTGCCCAAATTCAAAACAATACTCCAATTTGGCGACACTGTTTCTACATATCAAACTTTTCCGTATAACTTCATTGCCATTTGAATTACTAAGGTTGTATGTTTGTTCCACAATCAGGCCTAAACGACAAAACAGATTAAGATGAAACTTGCTGTAGATGTAGATATAATGCCCGAATAAATAATAGATTACTTTAAAATATGAAAAACATCCCCAAAACGATAAAACAACGCAAAAGGGACGATTTCTGTATAGAGGGCGCTGGTGTGCAACAAAACTGATATCACAGACTAAAAACATTCAGTCTTTTCTATTCGATTATTGGAATTTGACAGGACAACGTCTGTTACGGGTCGGCTAGTAAGTTATAAATGTTTTTGATGACTGCAGAATCGTTTTTTCTCTATAACCGCAAAACATACAGTTATGTTTTTTTATGACAAAGATAACTTATGGATATAATCTAGATAAATTATAGACAGAAACACGATTGGTGAAACTTTTCTCGATAAATTTATTTGGCTATTCCAAAACATTCATTTCGTTTTTAATCAAAACTATGAATAGCTAAACAGTTCATTTTTATATAATTCGTTAGATAATCATACTAGCTAAGAAAATTATAGACAGTTTCTTTTTAAGTTTGATGGTTTTCAATATACCTACGCTTTTTATTCTGTTTAGACACCTATACCTACGCTTCCAATACAATACCTACGCAAAAGCGTAGGTATAGGGTACATAAACAGTGAATAGTTACTATGAAAAGTGTACAGATTAAGTATTCTCTAACATTAAGTAATGCATTCAACATCATAACACATGATAATCATGTTTTTGCAAAATAGCCCTACTGGAATGACTCCTATCAGTTATCTTGATCCCAAAGTACAAGCTTTGCTCAGTTTGGGGCTAGATGGCGCTGTTTGAAATGTCCACCAATTTTTATTATTATATTTAAGGACCAAACAAATTTTACATAATGATCATAAATAGCCGGGTTCCGCCGGAAGTCCCCGCCATAAACTTTGGCTTCACCTTTTATAAATAGCTCCCGAGGGTAGAACCAAGTCAGACCACGAAAAGTTAGGATACCCCGTGAGGGTACTTTTGATAGGCTTTAGTCAAAAGCACTTTTAAACGATATTTCAGTCAAGAGTACTTTAGACCAACGTCAAGCCAAAAGTACTTTTTGAATTTATTAATAAATAAATAAATAAATATTGGCGGACTTTACACACAACAACATCTAGCCCCAAACTAAGTAAAGCTTGTACTATGGGAACCAGATAACTGATAGAATACTTATTTACTTTTTTTTTTTTTTTGTAAATACATACATAATATACATAGTAACACCCAGACACAGAACAAACATCTATGTTCATCACACAAATGTTTGCCCTGGAGTTACTACCAACTAAGCTGTGAGGCTAGTTAATAACGCGACATTAAATTTTTTTTACCTATTATAATCAGTGATGAACTTAGATGTTTGTTCTGTGTCTGGATGTTAGTATGTATAATATGTATTTGCAAAAAAAGTATATAAGTATTCTGTCAGTTATCTAGTTACCATAATACAAAATTTGCTTAGTTTATGGCAAGATGGCGAAAGTAAAAAAAAATGTATACCAATATTTTAATTATGAAAATAATAAAAAAGTATTTCTGTTGTTATTTTTTTGCTTTTACTTACCTAAATATTGATCCGTAAATTGCTTCAGACCCTATCTTTTATTAATACTTATTGATTTTTCTCTCAGTGTTCGTCCACACTGCCAAACCTAGCGCGTAGGCGACGACAAGCGCGAAGTATTAAACATATGAAACGCGCTTTTGCGTCCACAGTGCAGTGATGGCGCCACCGCACTAGGCACGCAGATTGTGTCTCCACACTAAAGCTTGTAAATTGTACATGTTTTTCTAGTGTTCATTCTGATGGTCAGTATGGTTTATTTCTTTTGGTTGCGAACATGCCTTGTAGGTATACCAAATGTCAACATTAATCGTCATACATCATCGTTTTCCTGCCCTGTTCCATATATTTACCTGCTACATAATATATGCATAGTTATTATATTTTTCCTTACGTTTCTAATGATGTACCCAACAAATTCACCCAGCATTTCTGCTACATTCATAATAATTTATTCGGCGTACGACCTTGATCCCCGTGAAACATACTTTGCGATCTCTTTGTGAACGACTTTGATGAATAATGAGAATAAAAATAATTATGACTAGAAATCCGCCCCGTCGTTCCTCGTAGTATGCCATGCAGGTATTTTATGTCCCTTCTCTTTAAGGGGCTGTATGTCGACGATTGCTCTTTTTCGAAACGAAAAAAGAAATACTTCTGAACAAGCCACATCTCCTATTTTTATAAGTATACTAGCGACCCGCCCCGGCTTCTCACGGGTGCAAAGCTGATACCAAAATATATTACAGAATGTCTTTGTATACTCGTTAACAGCATTTAAAATTAAAAAAAAAAGTCGCCCTCGTTTGAAATCTTAAAATTATCAGTGGTTCTCTAATATATTAAGCATGTTTACGTATACATATAAACCTTCCTCCTGAATCACTCTATCTATTAAAAAAAACCGCATCAAAATCCGTTGTGTAGTTTTAAAGATATAAGCAAACATACATACAGACATACATACAGACGCGGGAAGCAAAGGCGGACCACGCGCCGACGTGTGTTTGTCGTCATTGCAGCGGTCGGTAGGATTATTTATCGAAGTGATTAAAGATGGGTACATCTTTATTCACATATACTATACATTATAAAATAGGAGATGTGGCTTGTTCAGAAATATTTCTTTTTTCGTTTCGAACAAAAACAATCGTCGACAGGGAGCGCCTTAAAACCCCGTGTATCATAATATGATTCATTATTTAGATTTTAATTTACAAAGAAAACAGTATATAAGTATTATTTATTTCATTTTCATAAACCGGGAAGTGACAAAGGAAAATTACTCCACTGTTTTCACATGAGGCCAGCGTGATTGCGTTGTTTGTGGAGCTGGGGCCATACCACAAGATCCTAAAGTAATGTCAAAACGATATCACTCGCTAGTGTTACGAGCCAAAAGCGTGTTGGCCGAGTGGGAGATACCTTGACTTTAATTTCGAAGGTCGTGGGTTCGAATCCCGGCGTGCATTAATGGATTTCTCTGTTTGAAGTATTTATATGAGTATCAAAACACGTATTCTTATAAGCAGCGATGGGCTGAAATGAAAGTCGAGGCCCCTCCCACACGGCCAACATAACTATTACAAGAGTAGTATTGTTTTAATATTACTTTTGAGCTTGTGGTACGGCCCCTGTACCCTTCACTGCTTGTATTGTCTGAGCTGACATGTTATTTTTTAGTAACAACGGCCATGTTTTGCGTCATTCTACACAAAAGCAGGATAATAAGCTAAGAGATAATTCTTAGATCAAAATAATCTACGTTATGAATTTCTTGATTTCAAAAATGAAAGAAACATAAGTTTTCTGTTAAAAAAAATTTTTCAATGACAAGTCTTTATAAAATCACAGGCCAACCCGTGACAGACCGTCCTGTCAAATTTCCATAATCGAATAGAAAAGACTGAATGTTTTTAGTCTATGTCAGATTTGTTGCACACCAGCGCCATCTATACCAAAATCATCCCTTTTACGTTTTTTTATCATTTTGGGGATGTTTTTATATTTTAAAGTAGTCTTTGTTTTATTCTGGCATTATATCTACATCTACAGCAAATTTCAACTTAATCCGTTTTGTCGTTGAGGCCTGATTGAGGCACAAACATACATACAAACTTACAAACTTTGACATTTATAATATTATTAGGATTCAAACCATCGAGCACCTGTCACAATAAAACATTGTCATTGGAACTTGACAAGAATGCAAAGTTTTTACTCAATCAGAGTATTTATTAAGGAGTTCCGTTGGGAGTGTCTGTTGAACAGCTCCTGACTCCATCATCAAATCTGCTGTATTTTCGGTGACAATGTAATAATATGATGACAGCATGCTCATATAATTACGCAAATTTTAGCTCAATCGGTAAGGAATAATTGCTTCAAAATTGAGTTGCAAGATTCCACCTTAACAAACATGGTTACATACCATATACATTGCAAATGAAATAAAAGCTTGTAAAAATGATCACCACTCAGCTATTAAAGGATCACGATTGTAATACTAATATTTGAATAATCCAGATTATGCAAACATATTTTGTCCCGCCGCGGGAATCGAATCCTCTTGCATCTCAGTCACACTCACCCCCGCTATGTCATCGCCGTTTTCATCGCCATTTCAAACAATATTTACCTAAATCTATTTTGTACTCACCTCAAAATAGGCGGTGGTTAAATTGTGTGAACGGAATAACTAAAATGAACGTCAAAATTAAAGGTAGGTACGCCGTTTGAAGTACTTACTTGGGCCCTTAGCGGACTTCCCAAAGCCCCACTTAAATTCAATTTAGTCCAACGAAATATTTATTAAAATTCTAGGCCCTGCAGACATAGAACCATTTTGTCGCTACTTGTTAATAACCAGCCAAATAGAATAATGCCAGCACTAGCTATATCTACTAATATTATAAATACAAAAGTACTCTGTCTGTCTGTCTGTGACTTTATCACGGCCAAACCGCTGGGCCGATCGTGATTAAATTGTATATAGAGATCGTTTAAAGTGGGAACCTGGGACGGACATAGGCCACTTTTTTCCAAGATTTTCTTATGATTTTCAGAAATTTAAATGTTTTACGTTAAAGTTGTAAGATATAAATTTTCTGATTCTAGGCAAACGATGTCGCGGGTAAAAGCTAGTAGTTTAATAAGCAAATATATACAAAAACAAATTATAATAATTTTATTATAATGTAAATTACAAGCAGGTTAAAGAACCTGCTTGTAATTTTAATTTACCAAAAGCACCACATTAGTAAAGACTAATGTGGTGTTTTTGGTAAATTAAAACATGTATGAGTCACTAGAGGAAATCCCCGCGACTTCGTTCAAGTGAAGGAATTTATAAACAGACTTCAACTCTCGCTGCATCCCCTAAGGGATTGAGTATCAAAAAATACACCTTTCAAGTTTCAAGTTTCCAGGACCAGTGGTTTAGGGTGAGTTTCAACCTACACGGAGCTGCGCGAAGCTGTGCAGTGCGGACCAATGAGAGCGCTCAAATATTCGAGTTTGATAATGTCGAGCGCTGTGTTTGGTCCGCTCCACACAGCTTCGCAGAGCTCCGTACTTGAGGTGGGTCGTACTTGTGTTTTGACGTACCAGGTGTAATAAATAGCACCTCCATCAAATACCAGGTTGATAAACCAAGTTTCAAATACTTTAAAGTTGGTTCCAGCCCAACCAACTCCACCTACCCCCCCCCCCCCCCCCCTAGGAATAAACAATACGTTTAAGTATAATACCACTTAATACTTTAAAGTACAAAAATATACTTTCAAGTACAAAATTACTTTAAAGTACAAAATACTTTCAAGTACAAAAATAATTTCAAGTACAAAATACGCTTCCAAACTGTGACGTCATACCTGGTACGTATTTTTTTATGCCTTTACCAGGTTTGCAAACCTGGTCGAGTAAATACGCACCACCTCTACTCCGTACTGCTCCGCGTATATGGAAACTCATCCTTAGACTGTGCGTTGATGCTTGTAGAGCAGTCGGTTAGTTAGTAACGCAAGAGCAACTAAATTAAAAGGGTAAATTTAATTTAAAAAAAAACAACGGCCAAATTTTATTAAGCCGTTTTGGCCGAGTGGGATACCTCCCACTCTGCCAAGGTACCGAGGTGGTCGAGGTACCCCTCGACGTTTAATTGGGGTTCGGATCCCGGCGTGCATCAATGGATTTTTCTGTTCAACAATGTATAATCGCTTCAAAAATACGTGCTCCAAACGGTGAAGAAAAACATCGCGATGGGATTGCAACCTGTCACTTATGGACTGCTAACTACTGCAAAATGTGGGCATGTGACAAATGTAATGTTACATTTTGTCACATGCCTATCACATGCCCGTGCCTTTGTCTACCCTAACTAGGCATCTTAAAAGGATCTAAGCGTCTTGAGATCTGAGAGAATGTCTACTGTACTTGGGGATTACAGTCGTGATTCTACTTTTTAGGGTTCCGTACCCAAAGGATAAAAACGGGACCCTATTACTAAGACTTCGCTGTCCGTCTGTCTGTCACAGGACTGTATCTCATAAACCATGATAGCAAGACAGTTGAAAATTTCACAGATATTGTATTTTTGTTGTCGCTATAACAACAAATACTAAAAACAGAATAAAATTAATATTTAAGTGGGGCTCCCAAACAACAAACGTGATTTTGGCCGTTTTTTATAGGTACGGAACCATTCGTGCGCGAGTCCGACTTGCACTTGGCCGGTTTTTTTTTATAATTTTGCCCGCGTAGTGACAGTTTCTTTTGACACTTCGTAGTTGTCTCAAATTAAACAAAGTCCCGGGGTCAGTATACTATCTTTCCTACAGAGGCTGAATACAAATTGGCATATTAAAAAGGATACCTGGAAAATATTTTTAGACAAAGTTTTCATTTACCCTGACCCTTTTGTTTTTGTAGCGATGATGCTTTTAGGTATCTTGATCGTGAGAGGTTTATGTTAGGTTTTTTTATTATGATTAAAAAATGGTATAAATGCGTCTCGTAAAAATTTGAAGATGGAAATTGTACAGCATCTCCATGAAGAATTCAACGTCTTGTGAAAACGATTGCAGAATATTTTTAAAGTATTAAAAAGCCTTGGTACGTAGGAAGCGGATACCGTTGTTTGGCGGCCGTAACGTTAGTCAAAGGTGCAATAAGTTAATCTTCAACACACTTGCTCGTAATGCGAGCCATATTACATCGATCTCAGGGCAATAAACCGAGTAACACAGAGAGTACACACGTAACATAACACACTAGTGCATAATAGAATTATCCCTACAAAGTTAAGTTAGTACCTAACTGCAAACTATATGCAAGTAAACAGAGCATTTTCAATGTAACCGGGTAATACAGTTTTTTTTGTAACAAAAAAGAGGTTTTATGCCGCTGTAAATCGATTTACATATTTTATGGAATCAATAAATGTGTGTGTAAATAAATTAAGCCGTAAAAAACATTTATAATTATCAAATTATTTTTATTTCACAATAATTTGTTTAAAATATATACATTTTATCACTTAAATTATAATTTTATATACAGCCAGCAATTTAATAATTTTATACATCATCACTACATAGTATAAAGAATCCTTCACTTGCTCGTGACTCATCTACGGCCCTCGCTTTAAATCCGTCCTTTATTCACTAGTTGCATAATATACTATTTTTTTAAAGCTATGGGTTTTATGTAATAAGTAACGATACATTTAGCGAATGCAAAAAAAAACCTGCGTGCCATTTTGTTTGTACTTATCGCATCTGTTGCTGGTAATTTTTATGCAATACATGTTTGTTTTTTCCTCGCAAGTGTGTTGTAAAATTGCGTATGAAACTCGTGAGCAACTTTACTCACTTGTATCATAATATACTATTTTTTAATCGTATCTGCCAGGCTGAAGTGGGAATGGGCGGGTCACGTCAGTCGGATGAATCTAGACAGATGGGCTAAGATCGTGTAGTGGGTGCCTGAAGATGGGAGACGACGAGGAAGGCTGCGAAGACGCTGGCATGACTGTTGAATATGTGTCAATGTCAGATAGAACACAGAACTCGAAATTTGAACTCTGCTCTATCTGTCTAAACTTTCACTTGTTCTCTCTCTTGCAATGTCCGCTGCACGGATAACAAGTTTATCCTAAGTAACAATAAAATCTCTGTTCATCTATACTGGAGTTCTTCTTTCTCGTCAATAACTCTTCAGTGACGATCTCGATACATTCCAGACTGGCTGGTGGGACGAAGCTGTAGACCACAAAGCTTGTAAAATAATGGGGGAGACCTTTATCCAACAGAGGGACAATAGGAGTTGAAAAAAAAGGAACAGGTAATGCGGCCGGATTGTGACATTCACCGCTTTTTAGAACTGAAGTTTTTACAAGTATAATTTAATAGCAGTTTCAACCGTTGTAAATATCACCAAATATTTCATTATAAGTACTCGTTCCTAACATTATAATGAAATATACTTTTAATCTTACTGCGACTGTCTTAATAAAGTTTAAACATCACAGTAATAATTTAAATTTATATAAGTTTGGATGTTTGTTTGTTATTCACTCTGTAACGGCTTAACCGATTTCTATATTAAGATAACCGTGTTGGCCGAGTGGGAGGTACCTCGACATTCAATCTGAAGGTCGTGGGTTCGAACCCCGGCGTGCATCAATGGATTTTACTGTTCCAAAAGTGTATATGCGCTCTAACACGTGCTTTTAACGGTGAAGAAAAACATCGCGAGGAAACCAGTCAGTCTTCTTTTAAGCGGCGACGGGCTTGAAGCCTGTCACGTGTAGAATGCTAATTACTGCAAAATGCGGGCATGTGCCAATGTAATGTTTGGAAATGCCTTCGACTGACCTCTTTATACATCTTCAAGGATCTGAGTGCCTAGAGATCTAAGAGGATGTCTACCGTACTTGGGGATTAAAATAAAATAAATAAATATTGGTGGACCATCTAGCCCCAAACTAAGCAAAGCTTGTACTATGGGAACCAAGATAACTGATAGAATACTTATATACGTTTGTTTGTTGTAAATACATACTTATTATACATAACAACCAGACACAGAACAAACATCTATGTTCATCACACAAATGTTTATCCTGAGTGGGGATCGAACCCACAACCTACAGCGCAGAAGGCAGAGCTACTACCAACTGAGCTGTGAGGCCAGTTGTGATCATATTTCATTTAATTCATTATAGATTATACCTGTATTAAAACATTTGTGTGATGAACATAGATGTTTGCTCTGTGTCTGGGTGTTAGTATGTATCATAAGTATGTATTTACAAATTAAGAAAAAAGTATATAAGTATTCTATCAGTTATCTAGTTCCCATAGTACAAGCTTTGCTTAGTTTGGGGCTAGATGGCGATGTGTAAAATGTCCACCAATATTTATTTATTTATTTATGTTTTATATATTTTAAACATTTATCGTGAAAACGATGAACGATTCAATTTAGCAAGCGTGTCGCTGAAATTGAAAACTTCGAAATGCGCTGTAGATGCGTAGCTTTTGACGGAGTATTTTGTACGACTGGCAAATACATTAAATATATAAAAATAAAAATATTAATTTAGCATAAAAGTTTAATAAAAAAAATTGATGATCAGAATTCTCTAATCTCCCTACCATCTGAATTTATTTGCATCACTTCATTGCGTTGTACATAATTGGTATTATTTTTTTGCTAGCTAAATATATGATAAGCTAGAGGGAAAACCGATAATGCTAAAATATGGCTAAGTAATGCTAGAGAAGTACAAAAACCGGCTATGTGCGAGTCGGACTCGCGCACGAAGGGTTCTGTACCATTATCTATAAAAAACGGCATAAAAACACGTTCGTTGTATGGGAGCCCCACTTAAATATTTATGTAAGTGAAGATGCTCGACGTGTTTGAGCCCGACTTGCACTTGGCCGGTTTGTTAGTTTATCCATTACAAACAAAAATACAAATTTTACCTCTTTATAAAAGTAGATTTATGAAAGCTCTGTTTTCCCGACATAGCTTGAAGGTTTTTGTTAAACGCGCGCAAATAATGTAATTATCCAACAATTTTGCTGACCATACTCTGGAGTATTCTCATTTTCATAGTAAAGTCCCCAAATTCATTATTCATCGCTTGAATGTAGCGACTCCATGCAGTTGTTAGTTTAACGCTGCTCCAATGTACTCGTAGTAAGTTATCACAAAATAACATTTGGTTTACCGAGTACAGAAAAGGGAGGATTTTGATCTCTGCGCGGGACAGAAATGATCGCAAGACACGCTGGCCCCTGCGCTCCCCTTACTTGAATTTACAAAAAAATACATTTTATGTAATTCATGATAAATAGCAATAAAGGTCAACTAAATTTCAATATTCAAAACGGGTGTTTCAATTCAAAGCGCGGAATTTAGATCAATGAATTCTCCCACGTCTGTCGTTATATATTTTTTCGATGAACGTATGTAAATGATTATTGGTCTCAATACCTGTTTAGCTATCTTATATAGAATGAATTTGAAATATAGTCTCCTAGTTATTTAATTTATGAAGAACTAGCGACCCGCCCCGGCTTCGCACGGGTAGCATGTTATTATACATATAAACCTTACTCCTGAATCACTCTATCTATTAAAAAAAACCGCATCAAAATCCGTTGTGTAGTTTTAAAGATATAAGCAAACATACATACATACAGATGCGGGAAGCGAAAAGTGACTTTGCTTTATACTATGTAGTGATTTGTAAACTAAAAACTAAATCAAAAATACAAACTTCTCACAAATGCATACTTATAATACATCATATACAAACATCTATACACAATTCTGGATGGGAATCGAACCCATAACCTACAGCGCAGAAGACAGAGTTACCTACTGTCAAATGAGCTGTAATACCCGAATGGTCTGATCAATTAAATAGAATAAAATAAATTAAATATAATAAAAACCTCGACAAGATATCAAAAAAAGCTTGAAATCGGATCACTTCAATTTAATTTTACGATCTGCCAAAACATTTTTCGGATAATTTCTGGTGTAAATTTGATTCGAAAAGTTGTTTATTAGAATGAATATGCCTGCGGGGAAGTTATTTTTGTAAAGGCCTGATAAAGGTTTTTGGAGATACCGAAATTGTACGATTTACATTGGACATTTGTACAATGTAGATCGTACAATATCGCTAAATATATACACTGTAATGTTATAATATAGTACATATATGCAGTTTACACGTTCACTTGTGGGCTGCAACCCAAATTAAGTTCAGTTCATAATCATCCATCAAATCATTTACGCATTCTCGTTATTCTATAATAATTCAGTATTTTCATATATTTATATAAGAGTTTTCTTTATAGTCACTAAAGATAGTACGACAAAACCCTTAGGTACTTCTTTGTTTTTAGTCCTTCGACTCTACCGGTTAGGGGGATTCAAGCGCCAAGAAAACAGATCAAGAACTGTTAGTGTGGTGATACCTGGTGGAAAACATTGTACATCTTAATCCGTTTTGTCGTTTAGGCCTAATTGACTATCAAACATCCTCAGAAACGGTCGCATTTATAATATCATTAGGATAGGATTATATTAAACTTTTATCTGGAATATTCTTGAGTTTGAAACCGCATTTTAAATGCGGTTTCAAACGAATATGTACAATGTATATACGAGTATTGTACATATTCGTTTGGATAGCTAGATCGCTGGATACCAGTCACGCCATAATCAAGAAAATCTACGATCATTTCGTAGATAAATAGAACCGGGCCATAGATAAGGCAGCCATTTACTTACTCTAATAAAAAATTGCATTAAGAGTGGTGTGCACTGGGATATAACAGCAAAAACTTTGTTATTTCATTTGGTGGCTCAAACCTCGTAAGGCTGCTAATCGTCCACTTGTCATTACGACCGAGTGGTCCTTCCTAAAGGACCACACAAAAGTAGTGATTCCAGCCCAGCGCTTGCCAGTGTCATCCCATTATTTAGATGACCATGACAGATCCATTGACAATCCTTAATATTTCGTTCAAAAATGTATTGGTACGATTCTTCCCGCGAAATGTAAAAAAGTATTAATCAGTTCGTTTTTCAGGTCCTTTTTAGATGGATTCTTGATCTAATCTTAATACGAACGCCCCTCCAACATGTTTACGCTCAGATACAAAGTATAGATGCAACACATACGAATTAGATGTTGTCATTGGTCGTTTATCGACACACGTACACAAATAAAAAAACTACCCAGATAAAAAAATGTCTATACGCTATTCCAAGGCATAAGCTATGTATGTTCTAAGTTCATTCAAATCCGTCTCGTCGTTTGGGCGTGATTGATGCACAAACATCCTCACAAACTTTCGGATTTATTTACCTAGTAATTGCATATAGAAAAAATCCTCTTGAGACACCGAGCCTAAAAAATCAAGGGTTGTCTTACACACGAAAGAATTTAATTAGAATTTATGATCGAAATATTTTATATACTTACTATTAAAATAAACTTGTATTTTATTGTTAAAGATAGGTAATATGTAGATCTAGATTTCTATTAGATTAGATTTTTGATAAGTAATTATACATAATTTATATCATTAATTTATTCGAAAAGCTAAGGCGGACCACGCGCCGACGTGTGTTTGTCGTCATTGCAGCGGTCGGTAGGATTATTTATCGAAGTGATAAAAGAAGGGTACATCTTTATTCACATATAAATATCACTACATAGTATAAAGCAAAGTCGCTTTCCGCTTCCCGCGTCTGTATGTAATATGTATGTATGTATGTTTGCTTATATCTTTAAAACTACACAACGGATTTTGATGCGGTTTTTTTTAATAGATAGAGTGATTTAGGAGGAAGGTTTATATGTATAATAACATGCTACCCGTGCGAAGCCGGGGCGGGTCGCTAGTACATTATAAAATAGGAGATGTGGCTTGTTCACAAGTATTTATTTTTTCGTTTCGAACAAAAACAATCGTCGACTGGGAGCCCCTTAATGTAAATATATGCACTGTGTGATTATACAGTATGCTGCCCTCCACGCACTATGGCTCCACTGAAAATCAGCGCTGCATCAACTCTCGCTGTTGCAGCATATAGCTGAGTGGTGACCAATTTTGTTGTCAATGCTCCCAATATGTATGTTTTTGTTTAGTTTTAAGAGATTATGTTGACACATAATAAATTTATTCTTTCTTTCCAACTTACTAGCTTTTACCGACGACTTCGTCCGCGTAGATTCAGGAAATCGATTTTTGACGTCTCTACCGTAAAAAATTGAAATTCCAGAAAATCTGTAAATTATCGGGATAAAAAATAGCCTATGTCCAGCCCAAAACTTTAAACTATCTATATATGAAATTTCATCACAATCAGCCTAGTGGTTTAGCCGTGATACCTTCACAAACAGACAGACAGAGCTACTTTCGCATTTATAAATTAGCTTTGTCACAACTGTTATCTGCGTCTCATTTTCTGCCTAAAGAACGAACTCAGCACTAATTGTGGTTCAATTGCCATTGAGAATCCTAAATGATACATCCCTCACAACCGACCCTAATGTGTAAGAGGTTTTAGAAACGGTTGAAATGTCTGGCACAATGATTTAGAATGTTCTGACACGCGAACATTTGTCTAACAAAGAGACGTTGAAAAACAGTGTGTAGGTACTCGTATCTTACTTAGACGTATCGCCCACACGAGCTAGTCGAGGCGGAGGCTTGTAAACGGCGCGACACCGCTTGTCCAACAGTGAGGATTCGCGGCAAAGGCGAGGCAGAGGCGACTCGGAGTCCAGGGCGAGCAAGCGCCTCGACGCCGCCTCAAATCTAGCTCGTGTAGGCGTTGCGACTTAATCTATACAGTCGTTTCGAGTGCGAGACGAAACAAACAAATGAAATGGTGCCTGATTAAAGCCACGGATACACAGGGGATATTTGTCCTGCAACTTGACGCGTAGACAGGTAATATTTTACGTGACGCGGGACAGCATTTCAGGTGACATTTCTATAAACACTAAGGCCTCTAATAAGTTAAAACTGGAGGCGATTCTGTTGTGTCCACTCTATAATGAGGTTTCCTAAAACACGCGCTTATTCCTTTAAGATTGAAGTCTAAATTCGCGTAACCTCAAAATGGAAGTTTTTAAATTTAGGATATTTTAGACATTTCGTTTTATTATTAATATATTATTTAGGAGGGGCAAAAAAATCAGAAAGTCATAACTTCACTTTTTACATACTGATTTACGTAAAAATATGTAAAAAAAAACGTTTTAGAACTGTCATCCTGAGGAAGGAATAAGAGCGATCGTGTTTTAGGAATCCTACATTTTAGAATAGACACAACAGAATCGCTACCACTATTTCCTTATGCATTCACTTAGTTGTTGAGCAATATGTTGCAGAACAAGTCACTCCATTTGTTTCCTAGTTTATCCGTGGCTTAAGACGAGATGCGGGTACAATTCCCTACAAATGTTGCCTGATCTGAAAATACTTGTGTTACTATGGTACTAGTAATTTCTAATACGTGTGTGATAGGAACTATGTTCGTAACTGTAGGTTAGTGTGATAATTCATTGTTATAAAAGCACAATCAATCATAAGTAGAAAACATTAATTAAATTGCTTAGTATCAGTAGGTACTTACACAATTATATAGTAATATTGTTTGTACCTACGCTCGAAATAGATTGACTGTTAACTGTGTTAACATTACGACCTTCATACTTTTTTCCATAGTTTTACAACAAAAATATTTTTCTTTTGTATTATTACGACAGACGTTGTCCTGTCCAAATTTCAATAATCGCAAAGAAAAACGCACTTTCATACAAACTTTCACACTCTTTTTTACCCAGTTATGCAAAACTCATACGTTACTGACGACTGATTGACTGACTGACTGATCTATAAACGCACAGCCAAAACTTCTAGTCTTAGAAACATGAAATTTGAAGGGTGCATTCCCTTTGGTGTGTAAGGGTATCTATGAATGGATTTCCCAAAATTCAACCTTTGAGAGGGTGAAGTCTGTTTAAAAAAAACTTTACGGGGACGAATGTTATCTAGTTTTATTTTTTGTTACTATACATAATGTCTTTGTTATACTAAAATCCAAGAGCTCTCCATCCCGATGAAGTAGTCGAGGGTTTTCACTAGTTCAAACCAGAAAACACATTTACCTTTCGTAACCTATCAGAAAATCATAAAATAGCTATTCCCTAATCCAATCAACGTTTTCGCGTTAGCAGAATAAGCAATCGTTTAATTATCCTACTCGAGAGTTTGTTCAAGCCGCCGTAGATTCAGCTCAGTGAACAAATTGGATAACTTAACAGTGCTTAGCTCATTCTAAGCCATCGGGTCGTAGGCACACTGAACGCAGGTGCGTGAAAGATGCGGATTTATTGCGTTGTAACTCAGAAAAAAACTGGCCAAGTGCGAGTCGGACTCGCGCACGCAGGGTTCCGTACCATCACTACATAGTATAAAGCAAAGTCGCTTTCCGCTTCCCGCGTCTGTATGTATGTTTGCTTATATCTTTAAAACTACACAACGGATTTTGATGCGGTTTTTTTTAATAGATAGAGTGATTCCGGAGCAAGGTTTATATGTATTAAACCCGTGCGAAGCCGGGGCGGGTCGCTAGTTATCTATAAAAAACGGAAAATCGTTTGTTGTATGGGAGCCCCACTTATATGTTTATTTTATTCTGTTTTTAGTATTTGTTGTTATAGCCACAACAAAAATACATCATCTGTGAAAATTTCAACTGTAAATCTATTACGATTCATGAGATACAGCGCTGTGACAGACAGACGGACAGCGAAGTCTTAGTAATAGGGTCCCGTTTTTATCCTTTGGGTACGGAACCCTAAAAAGATAAAATATTAGGCTAGCTATTAGACATTTATGGTACGTTTCCAACATCTACCACACAGACTCTTCATCCCAAACTCAAACTCAAAAGGTATTTATTTCATTTATTCTTTACTTCGAAACGTCTTAGAAGCTAAGTGAAGCTACGCCTTTTCCTCGCGACCAAGCCTAGAAGCACCACGCAACAAACACGGCTTGGGGCCTATAGGTTTTTTCAATTATCCTTTTCTTAATGTTATGTAGAGCTCCAGTGTGGTGCCGATCGTACAATGTGAAGGCATGGCATCTCCCAACACAGGCTTATAGTGCTGTGAAGTTTGAAAAATAAATAAATATTGGTGGTCATTTCACACAGCGCCATTTAGCCCCAAACCAAGCGAAGCCTGTACTAGAGGAACCAGATAATTGATAGAATACTTATATACCTTTTTTTTTGTTGTAAATACATACTTATTATATACTAGTTGACTCGTGCCCGCTTCGCTGGTGGACATATAGTTTCACATCTGGTATTCTAATCTTTAAAATAAATTATAGCGTATATGTTGTCGAGGACAAATAGCTACTTAACAAAAAAAGTTTCATCAAAATCCGTCTAGTAGTTTTTGCGTGAAAGCCAGACAACAGACAGACAGACAGACAGACAAAAAATTTAAAATGTTTTTTTTTGGCTTGTGTTACTTATATGAAGACCCCTAGGAGTATTTTTTTTAGTTTCTATTCAATGTACAGAATTGAACTCTTCTGCAGTTTTATTATATGTATAGATATTAACAGTCAGACATAACAAACATCTATGTGCATCACACAAATGTTTATCCCGGGTGGGGATCGAACCCACAACCTACAGCGCAAAAGGCAGAGCTACTACCAACTGAGCTGTGAGTCCAATCAAAAAGAACTACGACTGTAATCACCAAGTACAGTCAGAGGCATGTCCAAGCATCATATTGGGCACATGACCACATTTTGCAGGTGTATTCCATACGAGAAAGGTTGCAAGCCAGTGTTTTCAGCCAGTTTAGCTCGATCTTTTAATCATTGCGGATTATTTTGGAATGAATAAATTAAAGTCTACTGAAATTTGGCTTTGGATAGAAATAAGCTCTTTAAGAGGCTGCCAGTCGCTGATTGCTCTTTTTCGAAACAAAAAAACAAATACTTCTGAACAAGCCGCATCTCCTATTTTTATAAGTATATTACTTCAGGTTCCTACCTAGATTTCTATTAAGCTGAAAACATAATAGCAGAAACTTTTCACGATAAAGATATTATTTCAAAATGATACGTATTAGAATTTATGAT
The DNA here is from genome assembly GCA_912999785.1 of Hydriomena furcata. Lineage (NCBI taxonomy): Eukaryota > Metazoa > Arthropoda > Insecta > Lepidoptera > Geometridae > Hydriomena > Hydriomena furcata. The sequence continues at coordinate 5,459,799 of OU538838.1, forward strand.
CGAAATATTTTATATACCTACTATTAAAATCAACTTGTGATTTATTGTTAAAGATAGGTAATATGTAGATCTAGATTTCTATTAGAATAGATTTTTGATAAGTAATTATACATAATTTATATCATTGGTCGGTAGGATTATTTATCGAAGTGATTAAAGATGGGTACATCTTTATTCACATATACTATACATTATAAAATAGGAGAGTTCACAAGTATTTCTTTTTTCGTTTCGAACAAAAATAATCGTCGACTGGCAGCGTCTTAATAAATACTGAATTGACGCCCGCTTTCACAAGTAATTTGTGTTTGTTTCAATTTGTTAGATTTAAAACAACATTTTCAGTGTTCATTCCTGAAATTAATAAACTCTTTAATTCTGTCCTGACATACAAAGCTTTCGACGAACACACATAATAAATACATTTTCATGTTACAATTAAATAAACACACATTTTGTTATCCACAGCTTTACAATAAAATATTGTATTTACAATTTTCAGTTTTATTTACACTACTGTGAGTATTAAAAAGAGGTAAAATTTGTATTTTCGATTGTAATGGATAAATTGAAAACTACTAAACCGATTTTAAAATTTTTTTCACATATTAAAAGCGACATAATCAACAAGTATCATACTAATCTTTAAAACTACACAACGGATTTTGATGCGGTTTTTTTTAATAGATAGAGTGATTCAGGAGGAAGGTTTATTTATATGTATAATAACATGCTACCCGTGCGAAGCCGGGGCGGGTCGCTAGTAATATTATAAATGCGAAAGTTTGTGATAAGGCTGCTATGTTTGTTCCTTAATCAAAAATAAACGATGAAATTTGCTGTAGTATGTAGGTAAGGTTGAATTCAACCAAGGTCGGTATTGGAAGATCATTTAGTCAAAAAAATCTGACCTCAATTTGACTACCGAATGATTACCGCATTCTACCAAAATTCGTAATAAAATTTATTTTCTCAAAAAAATCTGACATTCGTTTTGACTACTGAATGATACGTATTCTACCAAAATGCGTTATTTATTTTGTCAGAAGGTTTATAGGGAAAACATTTATTGTTGTTTCCTGAAAGTGTTTTTTTCTATAAAACTATTTAAATTTGGGGATGACAAAGTCTGTCACGGATCGGCTAGTAGACTATATTTTATTTTATTTTAATTAGAGATCCCTACGAAAATTGTAATAATGTAACCTAAGGTATCAAAATGTTGCCTATTATCTTCGTTAGTACACCCGTGTTAAGCCAGAGACAGCTAGCTGATAATAAACCAGAACTTTCCACAAAACTATTGAAATATCAATTTCATCGCCGACGTCTGCTATCCGTATCGATATCGATCCGATATTAATAGCAGATTGCCGAACGAAACTTAAATTCATATTTCAACCAGCCACCTTGGTTTCTCAAGTTTGATGACCGTAATAAAACGTAGCAGAAGATACGATATTTGTTTAATAAACTAGATGACATTGTAGGTAAATGTCTATAAAACTTTCCTGATTTAACTTAACATAGAAGCAGACGCAAATTATATGAAAATATGTAGATCGATGTGAAAAATGTTTGATGTGTGCGTATAGTATATTTTTTATGTACGTGTACTATCTTTTTACCTGGTGACCCAATATTGATAATTTGTTGCTATTGTGTTGAAAATAGGCCTTAAATCCAACCAATTAAATTTTATTTATGTAGGACTGATAAAACTTAAAAAAAAACCGGTCAAGTGCGAGTCGGACTCGCGCACAAATGGTTCCCATACCATTATCTATAAAAACGGCAAAAAATCACGTATGTTGTATGGGAGCCCCCCTTAAATATTTATTTTATTCTGTTTTTAGTATTTTTTGTTATAGCAGCAACAGAAATACATAATCTGTGAAAATAACCGTCTAGCTATCACGGTTCATGAGATACAGCCCTGTGACAGACGGACGGACGGACAGACAGACGGACAGCGAAGTCTTAGTAATAGGGTCCAGTTTTTACCCTTTGGGTACGGAACCCTAAAAACTACTTGATTTTTCAATTGGTCAAAACCTCTTCTTTTATCCCACGTCCTCGTGGGGTCATCAAGCATCAAGATGTTGCCAATGGATTCCTATTCCTAACCTACCTATTCTCTATGGACTTCTATTTTTAATTTGTGTTTTTCGATTGGTCAAAACATATGACTAAATTTCCAAGCCTCACAGCTCAGTTGGTAGTAACTCTGCCTTCAGCGCTGTAGGTTGTGGGTTCGATCCCCACCCAGAGCAAATATTTGTGTGATGAACATAGATGTTTGTTCTGTGTCTGGGTGTTAGTATGTATCTTAAGTATTTATTTACAAAAAAAAAAGTATTTAAGTATTCTATCAGTTATCTAGTTCCCATAGTACAAGCTTTGCTTAGTTTGGGGCTAGATGGCGATGTGTAAAATGTCCACCAATATTTATTTATTTATTATTTTATTATACCTACTCTAAAAGCTCCATAAGCACAGATGAGAAAATGTCTCAGGAGCACGTGGATTGTCCAAATGAATAATTATCGACATCGAAACAGAGGTAACAAAATACTTGGACCGAATAATACTATTATAATATTCACAATTGTAATCAGTCACCCACAATAACCCTTCCAGCCGAATTTCTGTTGTAACCCATTTATTTCGCCAAACACTTAGTTGTATATTTACAAGACCGCTAAGAATTCGAGGCGACTTTGGCGCCCAAATTATTTGCAATGCCATCCCTTCGGTCTAAAGGAAGGTTTCCTAGGAATGGTGAACGTTATTACGAAAATTAATTATTTTGCATAGGTACGGTACGGCTAATTCTTTATAGCTGAATAATATATAGATAAATAAATAAATAATTCATGATTGGTGGACATTTGAAACATCGCCATCTAGCCCCAAACTAAGCAAAGCTTGTACTATGAGAACTAGATAACTTAATAAACTTTAGAACCGCATTAGCTGGGCGTCATTTTTACTACCTAAGCCCTGGTCTTTATAACAGAGTCAATAAAGTTCTAAATATTTACCCCTTACCTAAACGTCAATGCAAACTTAAATGTTTTCATTGGCTCCTGTCCCTCTCATATGATGAAACAGAAGAATTATTATTAACTCCCGGTTAACTTTAACTTTGCTTAATTTTCCTAAACTTACCTACGTAAACTACCTTAAGTAACACATTCTTTACACACACACACACACACATTTATACAAACACACACACACACATACACACATACGCACACATACCCACCACTCACTTATTATTCACAGTTTTTATGTTTATACTTTCTTAAAACTCTTTTGTTATAAATTAGTTAGTTCTTATTTATTAAACAGAACTATGTTCGTGTTAAGGAGGCGAGCGTTGAAGCTGCTACACAGTTATTAACTTTTGTGGTTTCATCGTACACTATGTAAAGTACACCCATGTATTTGTTCTGAATAAATGATTTGATTTGATTTGATTTAATACATATTACGTAAAAGTTTGACAAAGTTTCTGTAGATAAAGCTGCAATTGTACTACGCATTTACACATCTACATTTCCACAACAATGAAACATTACATTGACAAAAATTTTCAAGACATTCTGTATAAAAAAAAAACTTGAGAGGTGTCAAGGGACACCCGGATGGAACGAAGTTCTCACAAAATAACGTGGGACAAGGGAAGGGGAATCAACTTTGACTTCGACTTCGACTTCGACTTCGACCTCCACCTCGACCTCGACCTCGACCTCCACCTCGACCTCGACCTCGACCTCGACCTCCACCTCCATCTCGACCTCCACTTCCACCTCGACCTCGACCTCGACACAATTAATAGATATACTATAGCAAAAAAGTGTCGTGACAACTTTTCGTAAGAATTTTTTCCGTCTAGCCCCCTTTCACAACGCGCGATAAGGAACTTCGTTCCAAAAATATAATTCCGATCGCCGGAAAAGTGAACATTATTTTCGTATAGGAAAATTATTGGTTCCTAAAACGTTTTCGTCAAAGAATAATTTACGTTTACTACGCGTTCACTTTATTTATTACGGCAGTTATCCTACGGTCACTGTTTAAAAGAAGACTATACCTTAGCACGTGGGTGTTTTCGATTTGGCCTAAATTTACACCAAAACTGGGAAAGGCCAGCATTTTTACACTTCTTTTAGTATATTTTACACACCAATTTTATGTTTAAGACGAGTAATAAATGTTTTTGATGAAAGCAGAATCGTTTTTTCTCAATAACCGCAAAACATACAGTTTTGTTTTTTATGACAAAGATAACTTAAGGATATAATCTAGATAAATTATACACAGTAACACGATTGGTGAAACTTTTCTTGATAGATTTATTTTCCAAAGTTGGCTCTTCAAAAACACTAGTTTCGTTTTTAATCAAAACTATGAATAGCTAAAGAGTTCATTTTTATATTATTCGTTAGATACTCGTAATCATACTAGCTAAGTAAATTACAGATAATTTTCAAGATAATGCAGTTTTATCTGTTAGTCCTTTTTATTCTGTTTTTGTAGATACTACAGCAAATTTCATCTAAAAAAAGGGAATTTAATCTTGGTTGTTTTTATACCTAATTGAGGCACAAACTAACATGTATTTTCACAAACTTTCGCAGTTATATTATTATTAGGATTAGGATAAGGATATTTTTGGACTGTCGTTTCTAGCTTTTTTATTATTATTTGTGAACATTTTTACACCGCGCCATCTAGCCCCAAACTAAGCATAGCTTGTACTATAGGAACTAGATAACTGATAGAATACTTAAATACTTTTTTTTTGTAAATACATACTTATTATACATACTAGCTGACCCGTGCCCGCTTCGCTGGGGGACAGATAGTTTCACATCTGCTGGTATTCCAATCTTCAAAATAAATTATATCCTATATGTTGCTGAGGACTAAAAGCTACATAACAATAAAAGTTTCATCAAAATCCGTCAAGTAGTTTTTGCGTGAAAGCCGGATAACAGACAGACAGACAGACAAAAATTTCAAAATTTTTTTTTTTGTTTGTGTTACTTTTTTAAAGGCCCCTAGGAGTATTTTTTTTAGTTTTTATTCAATGTACAGAATTGAACTCTTCTACAGTTTTATTATATGTATATATATATATAGATTTTTATTCAATGTACAGAATTGAACTCTTCTACAGTTTTATTATATGTATAGACTAGCGACCCGCCCCGGCTTCGCACGGGTAGCATGTTATTATACATATAAACCTTCCTCCTGAATCACTCTATCTATTAAAAAAAACTGCATCAAAATCCGTTGTGTAGTTTTAAAGATATAAGCAAACATACATACAGACATACAGACGCGGGAAGCGGAAAGCGACTTTGCTTTATACTATGTAGCACCGTATACTATGTACTATGTGTACTATGTATGTACCGATTCCTCGCGACCAAGCCTAGAAAAATCAGGCAACAAACACGGCTTGGGGCCTATCATTTTTTTAATTATACCTTACCTTAATGCTATGTAGAGCTTCAGTGTGGTGCCGATCGAATAAGGTGAAGGCTCAAACAAGAACAATAATTAAAAGTACTAACCAAGTACTTGCAACAATAAAAAACCGGCCAAGTGCTAGTCGGACTCGCGCACGAAGGGTTCCGTACCATTCTGTAAAAAATGTTCATATCTGTAAAAAACGGCAAAAAAAAAAACAGGTTTGTTGTATGGGAGCCCCCCTTAAATATCTATTTTATTCTGTTATTAGTATTTAATGTTATAGCAGCAAAATAAATACATAATCTGTGAAAATTTCAACTGTCTAGCTATTACGGTTCATGAGATACAGCCCTGTGACAGACAGACGGACGGACGGACAGACAGACAGGTCCCGTGTTTAGCCTTTGGGTACGGAACCCTAAAAATGAACTAAAGAGCTTCAGCACAAATTCTAAAAGCAACTACGTGGAGCTGTACGAAGCTGTGCGCAGCGGACCAATAGCAGCGTTCAAATATTCGAGTTTAAAAATGTCGAGCGCTGTGAATGGCCCGCTCCGCCCGTTCCGCCAGAAACTCACCCTTATTGACTGACAATTAACGCACAGCCTACCTAGTAAATCTTAGAAGCATGAAACTTAGAAGTATGTTTCTTTAAGGTGATAAGTTAAATTTTTGACTCTTTGTATGAGTCTACCCGAATAAGACGGAAACGAGATAAAACTGCATTATCTTGAAAACCGTCAAAATTAAAAAGAAACTGTCTGTAATTTATTTAGCTAGTATGATTATCTAACGAATTATATAAAAATTAACTGTTTAGCTTTTCATACTTTTAATTAAAAACGAAACTAGTGTTTTTGAAGAGCCAACTTTGGAAAATAAATCTATCGAGAAAAGTTTCACCAATCGTGTTTCTGTCTGTAATTTGCCTAGATTATATCCCTAAGTTATCTTTGTCATAAATAACAAAACTGTATGTTTTGCGGTTATTGAGAAAAAACGATTCTGCATTCATCAAAAACATTTATTACTCGTCTTAATAGTATAGGGGTTACTTAGAAAGGAATTCCCAAACTCTGCCTACAATAGAGTGCGCAGCGAGGTATGAAAAGTGTTTGAATAAAACTTCACGTGTATGAAACGCGGGAGTTTTCAATAGTTTGTGATAAAACCGACGTTTGCTGATACGGTATAAATGTTGGATCGGAAAATATTTCGACACTATATGGATCTGGGACAAAGCCATCATAGTACTTTTAGGTTACAAAGTATTTCTAATTCATTTATTTTATCTCAAGAAGGCGTGTTGGTGTGTGTGTAAATGCAAGACTAAGCTATCATAGTACTTTTAGGTTACAAAGTATATCTAATTCATTTATTCTATCTCACGATAGTGTCAGTGTAAATGCATGCGACTATAGATTTTTAGACGTTTCGAATAAGTTATAATAGCCATGGTCGCGGGAGTGTGCCCGTCTGCGATAGATTTTATCTATCGATATTTTTTCGAAGTTTTTAGGGTTCCGTACCCAAAGGGTAAAATCAAAACCCTATTACTAAGACTTCGCTGTCCGTCTGTCTGTCCGTCTGTCTGTCCGTCTGTCCGTCTGTCCGTCTGTCCGTCTGTCCGTCTGTCTGTCCGTCTGTCTGTCCGTCTGTCTCTCACAGGGCTGTATCTCATGAACCGTGATAACTAGACAGTTGAAATTTTCACAGATTATGTATTTCTGTTGTTGCTCTAACAACAAATACTAAAAACAGACTAAAATAAATATTTAAGGGGGGCTCCCATACAACAAACATGATTTTTTTGCCGTTTTTATAAATAATGTTACGGAACCCTTCGTGCCCGAGTCCGACTTGCACTTGGCCGGTTTTTTGGATTGATTGTAGCACACTTCGTACAAACTGTGGGGATAACAGCAAAGTCTTCTGGACCTCTGTATATCTCCTAACGAACGATCACTCGACAATTAAGATACTTCCTAGCCGGCCCATTTCAAATGTAAATATCTCGAGACCCCTTCTAGTACAATTCCTGATTTTTGGAGTACAATTCGTACAATTCCATATCTTTGTAACTGCATTTAAATGAACCCTTAACAACTGTGGGTCCGGCTGGGTAGTATCACACGCTATAATATTCAATCATAAAAACCGAGTTTTTAGTTAGCCGCCTTATTAGACACAAAGAAGAGCGCACAAGTGGCTAATTTTACTTAAATTTGAAGTATTTGTTTGACAACTTCCTAGCACGCTAAACACAAAGAAATTGTTGGGATTGTTGTGATAGCTGCTTTTAGTAGGGGATACATCAATGGGGATTTCTAAACAAAAAGTACAGAAATGCCCATTACAAACTAAATGACTTGCCAATGGGGATTACTGGACAGAAAGTCCAGAAATCCCTATTGATGGGGATAGCCAATGGGGATTTCTGGACTAACCCGCTATTTCTACTTATCACGATAGCTTGAAAAAAGATGCACTTGCTTCTGTGTGCGTAAGCTCGGAAGTGCCCAGTATCAGTAAACATTACAACTAGAAGTACTGCTCACCCGCCTTCGTGAAATCGAGCAACTGTACCCACGATATATTTTCATGGTATAGAGAATCCAATATTCTACGGAGTCAGGACTATGCGTGCCTGTTGCGTGCTTATACATATTTCATTTTGAAACTACTTTAAACTTAATAATGACTGAACCTTCTAAAGGCTCACCACTGAATACCGAATCTTCACTACACCCTTGATTTCTTAAGTGAGCGGAGCCGTCTCTTGACAGTCATTGTCATCTTCATCTAAACATACATGACTGACCTCACAGCTCAGTTGGTAGTAACTCTGTCTTCTGCGTTGTAGGTTGTGGGTTCGATCCCCACCCAAGGCAAATATTTGTGTAATATACAAAAAAGTGTTTGTTCTGTGTCTGGGTGTTAATATGTAAAATAAGTATGTATTTACAAAAAAATGTATTTAATATATTCTATCAGTTAACTGGTTCTCATAGTACAAGATTTGCTTAGTTTGGGGCTGGATGGCACTGTGTGTAAAGTCCGCCAATATTTATATTATTTATATTAGGATGTATTAAAACTATTTCCAAAAATGGATAGGATGTTTGACACACTCGATATGATAAAGAGTATTGCAAAAATAAACATGAAAACATGCTCTCAAGACAGTAAAATATATGTCTATTTTTTTCAATTTAAATGACCACAGAGACAGACTGATTTAATTTTTAAGTGAATTTTAAACAGCTAAGACTAACAATATGTGAGTGAGTATATACTGTACGTGTGTGTGTTTGTGGGTGTGTGAAATTTCATGGAGTTTTTAAAATTAAAATTTAAAATTCTTCATAATGACAACGTCATATTACGAAGAAAGAATCTGACAGCGGTTTATCTTTGATATAAGATAACGACATTCTACGGCGCCAATATGTGAGTGAGTATTATACTGCATGTGTGTGTGTGAAATTTCATGGAGTTTCTCAAATTCTTCATATGACAACGTCATATTACGGAGAAAGAATCTGACAGCGAGTAGGATGTACCTCGACTTTCAATCTGATGGTCGTGGGTTCGAATCCCGGCGTGCATCAATGGATTTTTCTGTTCGTAAAATTTATATGCGCATCAAAAACACGTGCTTACAACGGTGAAGGAAAACATCGTGAGGAAACCAGTTAGTGTTCTTATAAGCGGCGATGGGCTTGCAAACTGTCACGTATGGAATGCTAACTACTGCAAAATGTGGGCATGTGCCAAAAGTTCAAAAGATCTGAGATTTCAAAAGATCAGAGAAGCGTCTGGAGATCTGAGAGGATGTCTACCGTACTAGGGGATTACAGTCGTGACCTTTTTTTTTTTTTTTTTTTTTTTTTTTATTCCGACAGTCTACGGCGCCTTCTGCTTAGGAAATCAAAGCTTGTAGCTAAAGTATTCACAGAAGTATGTCGTCCCTTTTTCCCCTTGAGTGGGCCTATTGAAGTTAGTTTTGGTATTGAAATAAAATGATATCTTCATTTCGTCGCATATTTTCTGTATTCGCAAATAATATATTGTTTCTTGTTGCAAAGACATTTTCAGGATCTATTGAAGTATGATTTGGTTAGTCTCTGAATTTGTGAAGTTGATTTATTTCATATAGGTGGGCACCTTCTTCTCGCTCGCCCCGGCTTCGCACGGGTGGTACCTGGCTAAAAAGTCTACTAATCTAAGTCTAAAAATCCATTGGGATCAAATTCGCAGCATCTCCCCCACGGACACACTTCCAAGTCGTAAAAAAACTTCGGATCCTTCAAATTCAATGGAGTCTATAAACTTTCCAAAGGTTTTTCATAAAATTTGACTAAGCTCCTTTGAAATTGTTCAAGCAAAGTTTTGACGTGCTTGATACTAAATTTACACTCGTGTACGAGTCGCGAGACGAGGTGCGAGGCGAACCACGAGACGAGAGTGTGAATAGACGCTCGCGCCTCTCTCCTTTACAATCGATCACGCGAAGTGCGGGCCGAGACACTAGTCAAAGCACGAGGTGAATTCCAAGGCGAGAGTGTAAATCTAGCATCAAAAGAAGTAATAAGTATTTCGCTATTTTGATTAAGGTCGGCTTTATAGGTTTTTTCCCGAAGATTAGCCCTGATCTGTTTGATGTTTGTGATCAATCTAGGTATCCTTGAAAAGCTTCTTGTGGTTCACGAGAAAATGAGATCATTTCATTTTCTTTTCCCACTTAATGTGGGGTCGGCACAGTTGCGGAGAGGATGTGGCTTATGTTTCTAACCGGCTGTCTGCTTGACGTCAACCCTCTTTGGGAATACTTGTTGAGAAATCGAATTCAAATTTCAAATTCAAAAACCATTTCTTTCAATAAAATCACAAGGATCACTTTTAAATGTCTTACCCTCGTATTCAAGAACGACACTATGAGAACACGCACCCACAGTGGACGAATTTTTTTTTCATAAAAATCACTTTATGTGTTGAGCGGCACTATGGCGCACACTACCGTATGCCTTTAGAGCTCAACTTTTGCTAGAGGCACACGACAATGTGCCTCTAGTGACACTATGCAGTGTCGCACAACACATAAAGTGATTTTTATGAAAAAAGATTTCGTCCACTATGGGTGCGTGTTCTCATAGTGTCGTTCTTGAATACGAGGGTTAGGAGCTGGGTCGCGAGGAACAGGCGTAGCTTCACGCCTGTTCCTCGCGATCAAGCCTAGAAAAATCAGCCAACAAACACGGCTTGGGGTCTATCATTTTTTTCATTGATCTTTTCCCTAATGCTATGTAGAGCTCCAGTGTGGTGCCGATCGAACAAGGTGAAGGCTCAAACAAGAATTATAATTAAAAGTACTAACTTAACTACTAACTAATAATAATATAATCAAATAAGATAAGATTATATTTGAAGTATACTTATAATTCCTACTAATTTCAGTATACTAACTAGCTGCTAATATATTAGTACTACAACAAATTAGATGAATACAACACAGTACAATACTGTTTTACTTTCAAAACTTTCGTGAGTGGTAGATACTACACGATGATTAGGGAACAAACATAGCAGCTTTATCACAAATCTTCGCATTTTTTATATTAAACTCAAACTGAAATTATTTATTGCGATTTATGGGTATGTAACAGATAATAATACAGATACAGTTAAAGTACAGACATAATCAGCGCGTAAATTGTTACAAATTTTCATATAATCATTAATAAATACATACGAAAATAAATTATTAGCTTTAGGATAATAAACTTATTCAGAGACTGAAAGGTAAACAGGAAAATGTTCATATTCGGTCATTACTGTCACTCTTAAATAACATCTTTACGATGTATTTTGTCTAAAGCTAGCTATACATGTTGGCCGAGCTATGGCCAACGCGAGCGTAGGCAAATCGATGCAAGGCAAGTGCTACCGTCTAGACGTTCGGCAAGTTTACGCAAACGGCGACAATGACCGACACCAAACGCGTAATGGCGGGCTGACAAACATGTGGACACGATTGGCCGAGCGTAGACAAGCGCCTTTGATTTGTGCAAAAAAACCGACACGGCTCCGAAGTGAGGCGAGTGGCCGCGAGCGACCGCGAGTGGTGACAAGTCATTGCAAATGGCCTCTATACACGTTGGCGCTTGTATTCACTCGGCCAGCTAGGCGAGCGACATCGAGCGATGGCAAGGCAAGGCAAACATGCCGTCTACACGTTGGTATTGGCCCTCGCTCGGCAACGTTGGGCCAACATGTATAGCTAGCTTAAGAAATTAGTATTTTCGGTCACTTGGTACTTAGTTTATTTACGAGTATATATTTATTATATTTTTAGTATCTTGTCAGTGAACTTGCCCGTTTCCGATAAGATTAATTAACATCGTAAATTTGATGTATTTTGCGTATTAACGTTAAGACGAATAATATGTATTTTTTTATAAATGCAGAATTGTTTTTTCTCAATAGCCGCAAAACATACAATTTTGTTATTTTTATGACAAAGATAATTTAAGGATTTAATCTAGATAAATTATAGACAGAAACACGATTGGTGAAACTTTTCTCGATAGATTTATTTTCCAAAGTTAGCACTAATTTAGTTTTTACTCAAAACTATAAATAGCTAAACAGTTTATTTTTATATTATTCGTTAGATAATTATACTAAAGCTACATAAATAAAATATAGTTTCTTTTTAAGTATGATGGGTTTCAAGATAATGCGGTTTTATCACTTTTTCCGTCTTATCCGGGTGTCTACCCGGATAAGACGGAAAAAGTGATAAAACCTCATAAAAAAAAAGCTCATAAAAAAAAAACAAATATTTTCAGCTCGGTTTTCTAAGAATGTGTGGCCGTCATGGTACCTGTAGGTCATTAAAATATTGTTGGTTTATTTTTTATGGATTTGTAGGTTTCCGCGCTGCGAATTTGAAAAGAACATACATAAGGCGTATTCGACGAGTTCGTGTGTAAATGCAGTGACAAAATATTAAATTTGTCTCGTTTCTTCATTATGTAACCTAGTATGCCAGAAAGAGATAGACAATAAATACGAGGTACAGAGCATAGCTCATTATTTCTTTCGTTATCCCAGCTATAGCTGGGATAGACAAGCGCTTATGTATGCATGATACACGCTCCCGAACTTACGCACACAAAGACAATGCCAATAAGCACAACTAAAATAAACCCGCCTCCATGAGATGGAAAACGATCACAGTGACTCTCCAATTATTTTATTTTTGTCGTTATTTACAGATTAGAATACCGATAATATGATTATCGTGTTTCGCATCAGAACGAAATCATTTAATTTCCTCACCGCAAAATGCGCATTTCAAAATAGCAAACAATACGATACGAAGAAACGTAATACTTGGAAATATAAAGCAAACACTCGGAAAACAGGCTATAAATTCAACAGCTAGACTATATTTTGTGCACTAGAAAATTTAAGGCTCTCTGAGGTTCAATTTGTTACATTAATATTATAAAGGTTTTTGATATTGACTTTGTGAAATTGTAAATGTAGAAGGCAAACTCCGAAACAACTAACTCGATTCTAAAAATTATTACACTAATAAAAAGCTATATTATTCTTGCTAGGTTATTTTTATTTTGATACTAGCATTTACCAGAGAATTTGTCCGCGTAAATTCAGAAAATCTTTTTATGACGACTTTATCGTAGAATATTTAAACTCATGAAAATGAAAAGATTTTTTTAGAAAAAAGTAGCCTATGCTCTCAAAGGACTATAAACTATTTATATGAAACTAGCTGCTCCAAACATCGACTACATAGCCTGCTCCAAACCATCTACTAAATAGTCCGAATAAAGAATAAACATTTGGTTTGGATAGGTGAGCCAGTTCTTGAGTTATAAAATTACAACGAAAAGTGGCATTGATTTTTATATATAGATTTCATCACAATCGGCCCAGCGGTTTCGCCGTGATAACTTCACAGAAAACAGACAGAGTTATTTTCGCATTAATAATATTAGTTTAAACGACTGAAATCTGTAGCTTGTTCAGATATATCTTGATCACCGAAAAACGCAAAAAAATTGGTAAATTTTCAACATCATAATTTGCATTTTATTTCTTTTGCTTTAGTTATTATTCTATTACAATATTGCAACTATCGTAGGATATCCAAATAAACGCCTTTTTGCATTAAGAGGCTGCCAGTCGCTGATTGCTCTTTTTCGAAACGAAAAAAGAAATACTTCTGAACAAGCCACATCTCCTATTTTTATAAGTATATTACTTCAGGTTCCTACCTAGATTTCTATTAAGCTGAAAACATAATAGCAGAAACTTTTCACGGTAAAGATATTATTTCAAAATGATACGTTTTAGAATTTATGATCGAAATATTTTATATACCTACTATTAAAATCAACTTGTGATTTATTGTTAAAGATAGGTAATATGTAGATCTAGATTTCTATTAGAATAGATTTTTGATAAGTAATTATACATAATTTATATCATTAATTTATTCGAAAAGCTAAGGCGGACCACGCGCGGACGTGTGTTTGTCATCATTGCAGCGGTCGGTAGGATTATTTATCGAAGTGATTAAAGATGGGTACATCTTTATTCACATATACTATACATTATAAAATAGGAGATGTGGCTTGTTCACAAGTATTTCTTTTTTCGTTTCGAACAAAAATAATCGTCGACTGGCAGCGTCTTAATACAAAAAATACGAGTAGTAATAATTTGAACATTATTTTAGATGAAGCAATTTGATTAAAAACAAGAATTTTGTATTTATTTGTGCAAGGCAGCGGTTCTCGCTCTCAGCTGCGCTTTTAAGCTTTTTCAGACGTTTCGACACTATATTCTGTCGTCATGATAAATGTGCTCAAAACGGCAAAGGAAAACATCGTTAGGAAACCAGTAGGAAACCAGCCTTGCAACCTGTTACGTATGGAATGCTACCTGCTGCAAAATGTGGGCATGTGCAAAATAAAATGTTTGGACGTGCCTCTGACTACCCCCACTAGATATCTTCAAATGATCTAAGTGCCTGGAGATCTGAGAGGATGTCTACCGTACTTGGGGATTACATTCGTGATCCTATTTATTTTATTTTTTTATTTGATTCGGAACCACGACCTTCCGGTTTTAAGATTGAGTTATATCCTATCTAACACAGCCAATATCATCGTATTTTCACACATTAGAATCGTCACGAGAAAAGTTAGACGATAAAACGTCGTGAGTTGTAAAAATACTTTTACGCTCCCGTCTCCCCTTTGATTGTTGACTCGTTCTAAATATTATTTCTCCACTATGCTCCCGGTAGTAATTTGCGGTACACGCCGAACAAAGCTTTTGTGCATTTTCAGATTATGCTCATGTGGATATTGGATATTCTGAATATTGCTTACGAATAACATTCCCTTTTGTGATTGGAAAACTCTTGCAATTTTACTTAACATGTTTGTACACAAAACAGCTGGAGGGTAAGTCGTAGACTTTCGTAGAGGCCTCTACGCGGCGTAGCCGTAGCGTGTAGAAAGTCTACGCTTTATTCCATTGTTATTTCTATCGTATTTTAGTTCTACTAAATGAGTGTAGCAGTCGATTAACACCTAGGTGATGACCTCGGTCAATAGCGGCGCGGGATAACCTTTTTTAGAATTCCGTACCCAGAGGGTAAAAACGGGACCCTATTATTAAGACTTCGCTGTCCGTCTGTCCGTTTGTCTGTCCGTCTGTCCGTCTGTCTGTCACAGGACTGTATCTCATGAACCGTGATAGCTAGACAGTTGCAATTTTCACAGATAATGTATTTCTGTTGCCACTTGATGAAACTTTACAGTAATACAGCTTATACATCAAGATAACACAAAGACTACTTTTTATTCAGGTATCACCCGTGCGAAGCCGGGGCGAGTAGCTAGTATTTATATACTTTTTTTGTTGTAAATACGCGTACATACTTATGATACATTATAACACCCAGACACAGAACAAACATCCATGTTCATCACACAAATGTTTGTCCCGGGTGGGAATCGAACCCACAACCTACAGCGAAGAAGGCAGAGTTACAACCAACTGAGCTGTGAAGCCAGTCGAGATTTATTCGATAGTTAAAATACGGTTGGTTTGTGTTTTTGTGAACATTAACTCTAATTCTATATTTCTTCCATTAT
This sequence comes from Hydriomena furcata, assembly GCA_912999785.1. Lineage (NCBI taxonomy): Eukaryota > Metazoa > Arthropoda > Insecta > Lepidoptera > Geometridae > Hydriomena > Hydriomena furcata. The sequence goes on from OU538838.1 coordinate 5,475,491, forward strand.
TAAACCCAAATAAATGTTTCCAAAATATTTTTGATGTAAGAGCTCAAGTAATGGAAAAATATTTACGCGACATTTCGAAACTTATCTAGATTGAAATAATTTTTCCTCAGCTTTTCTACATTCGAAACTACACTTATTTACTACATTTTACGTGAAAGTACATTTTCGCTTGAGGAAGAACTAGATATCATGTGTTGATCTTTATATCTTTTAGCATAATAATCCGCTGTGAATTGACACCGCAGAAACAAGATAAAGTTAGTAATAAAATGGTCTTATTTCATCGACTTCCTTTAGTTGTGTGTACAACCCGGTCACAATATCTGTGCACATGACCTCGTGACGTCATATCGCGGGCGAGGCGGGAGAGAGAGAGCGCGGGAGAGGCGCCGCATGGCGGGAGAGAGAGAGAGCGGGAGAGGCGCCGCATTCCAGCGAGGTGCACAGATATTCTGACCGGGTTGTACTTATGTTATGTCAGATAGTATTTCGTAAAGCTTATATTAATAAATGCACTATCAATAAAAATAAACGTTTATAAAACTAAAAACAAAACCGACTTATGTCGTTATGCGAATTTTTTTTAATGGGACGAAACTATGAAATTAAAAAAAAATTATGTTCTCAGAGCTAAAAAAGAATTTTCCAAATCGATTAATAAATGACAAAGTTCTGAAGTAACAATCATAAAAATACGACCAAATTGAAATCGGTTAAAAAATCTTAACACTTATAAAAAACCGATCAAGTGCGAGTCAGACTCACGCACGAAGGGTTCCTTATCTATAAAGAACGGCAAAAAAAACGTTTTTTTTTGTATGGGAGCCCCCCTTAAATATTTATTTTATTCTGTTTTTAGTTTTTGTTGTTAGAACAGCACAACAGAAATACATAATCTGTGTGTACTAAAAACAGAATAAAATAAATATCTAATCGAGGCTCCCATACAACAAACATGTTTATTTGCCGTTTTTTATAGTTATTGGTACGGAACCCTTCGGGCGTGAGTCCTACTCGCACTTGCCCGGTTTTTTCTTGTTCTGTTGACATATGCCGTTAACGGCTTTTGAGGAAACAGGCGACAAATCTATATAAACTGGTGACACAGTAACAATATTTCCTCCTCAACGGACCGGTAGGGTGGCCATATGCCAGGTATTTAGGGGACAATTCGGAAGTTAAGCTTGGGATGTTAGGTTTATGTTACTTACGGATACAGATTTTGAGAGATTAGGAAAAGGGTCTTGGAAAAATTTTCTTGATCAGTTTTATATCTTGAGAGAAAAACTTGACCGGTTTTCTTAGCACCTACTGTAGTTTTTGTCTATTACGAATATTATAAAGAGGAAAGATTTGATTGTTTGTTTGTATAGGATAGGCTCCGAAACTACTGGACCGATTTGAAAAATTCTTTTACCATTAGAATTCTACATTATTCCTGATGAACATAGGCTATAGAACAATTTTAAAAGTTTTAGGAATCCGTATGAAAACTTCGATAATGTATACCAACATGTAAAAAAAATACAAAAAAACTTTATATCGCGTTTGCTGCGGAAATTATTGACAATAGAGCAAATTAATGAACTAGAGTTTGATTCAGATTTGAATGCAGGAGCATCTTTTAGTGGGAAGTTCGAACACCTAACTTTATTTTGTACTGCGGCTTATAAACTTCACTGACGTGGGGTGGTTGTGACACATTTGCTTGTGAATTTTGTGTGTGAATGTTATTCAAAGTTTTGGCCAGAATTTTATCAAGATTTCATCAGGAGGGTCCTGATGAAATCTTTAAGACGAGTAATAAATGTTTTTGATGAATGCAGAATCGTTTTTTCTCAATAACTGCAAAACATACAGTTTTGTTTTTTATGACAAAGAGGTAATAATAACACACGATTGGTGAAACTTTTCTCGATAGATTTATTTTTCAAAGTTGGGTCTTCAAAAACTCTAGTTTCGATTTTAATCAAAACTATGAATAGCTAAACAGTTCATTTTTATTTAATTCGTTAGATAATCATACTAGCTAAGTAAATTATGGACAGTTTCTTTTTAAGTTTGATGGTTTTCAAGAAAATGCAGTTATATCACTTTTTTCGTCTTATCTGGATAAACTCAGCCCATACAAAAAATAAAACATTTCATAATATCATCTTTAACAAAAAACCCAACATGGACCAGACAGAAAACATTTTTTTATACCTTTAGTAAGTACATATAAACAATAATCTTCTATATCTTCTTATCCTATATGTAAAATTTTCATATTCTCTGTTTGTTACCAAACTTCTCCGAAACGCCTTGACCGATTTTTATGAAATTTTTGTGTATATTTGGGAGGTATGAGACTATTCTCATTAGTGACCTATGTCGTAGGGTCTCTTTTCTGTGAGATTATTGAAATTTGACAGGACAACGTCTGTCGGGACAGCTAGTAAATTTATACAACTCTTTAACGTTACAGACTGACTGATTGATTGATCGATCAACGCACAGCCTAAACAACTAAGTTCTAGAAACAGAAAATTTAAAAGTTTTTTTTTTAATTTCTTTTGGCTAGTAGGGGTGCACTTAGTAAGGAATTTCCGAAATTCAACCCCTAAGGGGGAAAGCGGAGGTTGAAGCTTATTTTAAATTACTTCACGTGAACCAAGTCACGAGGGTTTCCACTATTTATCCTACTAATATTATAAATGCGAAAGTTAGTGAGTGGGTGTGTGTGTGTGTGAAAGTGGGTGTATGTGTGTTTGTGTGTGTGTGTGTTGCGTTTACGTTTGTGCAAAAACTACTGAACGGATAAAAAAGAAACTTTACAGTAATACAGCTTATACATAGGGTACTCTTTATCCAGATACCACCCGTGCAAAGCCGGGGCGAGCAGCTAGTTTACTTATAAAATAAGCAGCAAAAAATGTTTAGATAATTTTTATATTTCTTGTAAAATTTTCATTTTTGTTTTATGAAATAAATACCTATACCTTGTACGAATACAACTCGCAGGTTAAATTATTTATCAACTACCTTCGAAACAATTTTTACCTTACAATAGAAAAATCCGATACCAATATTAAGAACAGGACGTGGTTCTTTTGACACGCTATAAATACAAAGAGGGTAGGTACGTACCTTCTTTATTCAATTTTGTTGCCAAATTGTACATTTCAACTTTTTGATTTATTTATCCTATCGGTGCCGGTATAAAACAATCCTATGTCTCATTGAAATCTTCAAATCGGTTCAGTCGTTACGAAGTGGTCGAATAAGTAACAAATAAACATCCAAAATTTCAAATGTATAAAAAAAAAAAATAACAAAAAAAAAATTGGTAGACATTATCACACAGCGCCATCTAGCTCCAAACTAAGCAAAGCTTGTACTATGAGAACTAGATAACTGATAGAATACTTTTATACTTTTTTTGTAAATACATACATGATACATAATAACACTCAGACACAGAACAAACATCTATGTTATAAGATAGAAGTATGATATAAGTGTAATGAAAAATACCATATCAGTTTACTACAACGATAAAATTAAATCTTAAACACTACTATTCAAAGTTTCTAACAAATAACTACTGAATGTAGAGTATGTACTATGTAGGTAGAAAAACCTTTTTATTATATTTGTATACTTTCGTTTCAAAAAAATGCCTTACAAGCGGTAACGTAACTTAAGCGTACGAACGTAAGTGCCTAATGACCATTTGAAAGATGCTGCTTAAATCATCTTTCGAGATGTTACAGGCATATAATGATAATAATGATGATGATGATGATGCTGATGATGTTGATGATGATGATGACAGTGATGATGATGATAATAATGATGAGGAAGATGTATAACTACCGTATATACGTAACATGTTAGCTAGTCCATCTACATAGGGATGTGATAATATTCCCGACCATGATAGTTGCGCAACTGTTGCCATATACAAAACTGAACAATCTTCGCTTGTAAGTACACCCCTAAGACATGGAGGCCGCCGCTAATGGATGTCAGTGTCGCGGCTTCTCCGAAACTCAATATTGTGTCGTTAAAATGCGACAGCAACCGATTTTCAACCTTAATGATACAAATTTTTATAGCGTTCAAGTTACTGTTTGTCTGCGAATAATTTTCTAACCTTTTCGGAATGAGTTTGAATAGCGCTGAGATGAGTCATAGGTACAGAATTACTTCTTGGAATAATGTAGGGCTGGGCCGCTTCAAGGAATTTCTACCGACTCCTTTTCGATCTAATTATTTTTAAGTCAGTAAGATTTCTAAATCAAGTGTAGCGTGTGCCTTTAGAACTTTTGCCGAAGCTTTTTATGTTGTTTATTCTGTTAGTATTTTTCTTGTTTGTGTCTCCACCATATTTGATCGGCACCATACTGGAGTTCTACATAGCATTTACGAAAAGGATCATTCAAAGCAAGTGTTTGTTGTGATTCTTCCTACGTCACGAGGAACAACATTTCAAAATGAATTTATTGCACACCAGCGCATCTAAACCAAAATCATCCCTTTTGCGCTTTTTTATCATATTGGGAATGTTTTTCGTATTTTAAAGTAGTCTATGTTTTATTCGGTCATTATATCTACATCTACAACAAATTATAGGATAGGATTAGGATATTAGAATAAGAAAATAATGTTATTTAAGTTAATAGTAAGGGACATAAAGCTTTATTTTTATTAGCAAAGCGGCTCTCTCTAAGCCCTTGTGGGAAATGAGACGTGACGGGTACCGAACCACGTCCCCGCCATACGGAAGATTAATATTTTTTATATTACTATTGCGTTCCCAACAGAGAAACAGACGTGATTATATGTGTAATATTTATGCGTTGGGCTACAGGTTGCAAACGTATGGAGTGCTAACTATGAAATGTGGGCATTTCCTACATGTAATGTTTATATGTATTTCTGACTACCTCTTTTAGTTCTGAGCGCCTGGTGATATGATAGGATCTGTACTTATAATTGACTAGCTTTTACCTGCGACTTTGTCCGATTCAAAAAATCATTTTTTGGACTTTATCATAAAACATTGTAATTCAAAAAAAACAAAAAAAAAATTGGAGAAAAAAATAGCCTATGTCCATCTCGAGATTTTAAGCTATCTCTGTATGAAATTTCATCACAATCGACCTAGCGGTTTGGCCGTGAAAACGTCACTGAGAGATAGACAGTGTTCCTTTCGCATTAAACAAATAAATAAATATTGGTATACATGTTACACATCGCCATCTAGCCCCAAACTAAGCAAAGCTGTACTATGGGAACTAGATAACTGATATAATACTTATATGCGTTTTTTTTGTAAATACATCCATATATGATACCCAGACACAGAGCAAACATCTATGTTCATCATACAAATACGTACTCTAGGTGGGGATCGAACCCACAACCTACAGCGCTGAAGGCAGAGTTACTACCAACTGAGCTATGAGGCCGACATCACTACATAGTATAAAGCAAAGTCGCTTTCCGCTTCCCGCGTCTGTATGTACGTATGTTTGCTTATATCTTAAAAACTACACAACGGATTTTGATGCGGTTTTTTTTAATAGATAGAGTGATTCAGGAGGAAGGTTTATATGTATTAAATCCGTGCAAAGCCGGGGCGGGTCGCTAGTATATTATATTATAAGTATAGATAAGATAGTACAGATTATAGGCGTGAGTCTATTATATTTTATTATTATTACGGTAGTCACATGACGGGTAAATATTCATCAAATCCAAGGCTTTATTCTACACTGTATCTCCTTTGACTCAAAGCTTGTGTCATGAACACAGACTACATACAAGATTAAACTATGCAATGGTTAGGTTAGGTTAGTTACCAACCAATTAATAGGGGAAAGGAGGTAAGATTAGTACTGGGGGAGCATTCGTACAAGTCATTCTACATTACGACAAACGTTGACGCCATACCCAACGGCTGGAAAGTCGATACAAGTCGATAAGTCGATGGTTTCTGTTTCGCAGAAGTAATTTTTGTAGCAATTGTGAATAATAAATTGATGTTTTACTGTATTTCGAACATTTTGATCTATCTTAGTATAGCCAGATATGTAAATAGTTTATTAGCATTGAAATTATTTAGAAAATGTGGTTAGTGTATTTTTATAAAGCTTAAAGTAAAAAGTGTACGAATCATACCTGCCTTCCCTTATAAATGGTTTCTTTTAGGTTTTTAGTCTCACCTCTAAGGTTCGATTAAGTTTTATATATAAATACATAAGTACCAACATTCATATGAATTGAAATATAGGATACTTTTATCCGGTAAGTTTGATAAAAATCGGATAAGTAGTTTAGGAGTCCATCGCGGACAAACAACGTACGTACACACACACACACTCAGAACGGCAACGGAATACGTGAGGTAACCAGTTAGTATTCTTATAAGCGGCGATGAACATCACATATGGAAAAAGAGGGTATATATAAAATATGGACGTGCTTCTGACAGACCTAAAGGAGTATTAGACATCTTCAAGGATCTGGGGCCATAACACAAGTTCCTAAAGTAATATCAAAACAATATTACTCGCGATGCGAAAGTGACAACCCTATAAAAAAACCGCCCAAGTGCGAATCGGCCTCGCGTACGTAGGGTTCCGTACCATTATCTAAAAATCACATTTGTTGTATGAGAGCCCCACTTAAATATTTATTTTATTCTATTTTTAGTAGATTTGTTATTGTAGCAGCAACAGAAATACATCATCTGTGAAAATTTCAACTGTCTAGCTATCACGGTTTTTGAGATACAGACCTGAGACAGATAGACGGACTGACGGACAGACAGACAGACGGACAGCGAAATCTTAGTAACAGGGTCCCATTTTTGCCCTTTGGGTACGGAACCTTAAAAATAACTAAAATTCAAATGGCATTTATTTCAATAAAATCACAAGAATCCCTTTGAAACGTCTAAGGGACTAGAAGAAGGAACAGACGTTTCCTCGCGACCAAGCATAGAAGAATCAGGCAAAATAATACGAGTTGCGTTGTCAATTCGCACCGTTGTTTTAATATTACTTTTGAGCTTGTGGTACGGCCCCAACTCTCGCACATTTGAGAGGAGGTCTGTCGTGTTTGGGAATTTACATTCGTGGGCCCTTATTTTTATATTTACACTAGCTGACCCGTGCCCGCTTCGCTGTGCGTAAGACATTTCTAATACCATCGTTGACTTTTTTGTAGACGTTTTTAAGGTGTACAATACTGTAGTACATTATTTTGATATATCTCGTGGGGTTCAGCCAGCATTTGCAATGTAAGCGCAAAAAAATGTGTTTATTTACGACATCACATTAGAAACCTTTAAAATTATCAGTGTTTCTCTACTATATTATGCATGTATTATACATATAAACCTTTCTCCTGAATCACTCTATCTATTAAAAAAAACGGCATTAAAATCTGTTGTGTAGTTTTAAAGATATAAGCAAACACATACATACATACATACGCGGGAAGCGGAAAGCGACTTTGCTTTATACTATGTAGTGAAGCTTTTATTTCACTTGCCTCGTTAGTTTGTTTTATAGTATGTGTCGTCAACTTGCAATTGAATTTAAAACCAGTTTCCCCAACCAATTATGATGAAATTTTTCATACTTGTGTAACTTCGGTGACAGTAGAATAATATAAATAAATAAATATTGGTGGACATTTCACACAGCGCCATCTAGCCCTAAACTAAGCAATGCTTGTACAATGGGAACCAGATAACTGATAGAATCCTAATAATATTATAAATGTGAAAGTTTGTGAGTTTGTATGTAAGTTTGTTCCTCAATCAGGCCTAAACAACAAAACATATTAAGTTGAAATTTGCTGTAGATATAGATATAATGCCCGAATAAATAATAGACTACTTTAAAATATGAAAAACATTCCCAAAACGATAAATAAAACGCAAAAGGGGTGATTTCTGTATAGATGGCGCTGTGCAACAAATCTGACATCACAGACTAAAAACATAAACCCTCGTATTCAAGAACGACACTATGAGAACACGCACCCACAGTGAACGAAATCTTTTTTCATAAACATCACTTTATGTGTTGAGCGGCACTATGGCGCACGCTACCGTGTACCTTTAGAGCTCAATTTTAGAGCTAATTTTGACTAGAGGCACACGACAATGTGCCTCTAGTCACACTATGTCGCACAACACATAAAGTGATTTTTATGAAAAAAGATTTCGTCCACTGTGGGTGCTTGTTCTTATAGTGTCGTTCTTGAATACGAGGGTCAGTCTTTTCTATTCGATTATTGAAATTTGACAGGGCAACGTCTGTCTCGAGTCGGCTAGTACTTAAATACGTTTTTTTTTTGTTGTAAATACATACTTATTATACATATGGTGACAGCGAGCAGATCTGATGATGAAGTCAGGAGCTGTTCAACAGAGTGTCATCTCTTGACAGTATTTCACCAAATTTTGCTTTACTTGTAGTCGTTTCATTATCCTAAATATGTAGGTAAAGCCTTATGATAGTCGTAACTACTATGCCTATCAGCTTTGACGATGTGATCGAAATTTCCAGACGAGTTAAGTGTAAATTTATCTAGATCGCTTCGTTAGATTTCGCACACCTCAGCACAATCACAGAATCGTTTTATTTAAAAGCAGTATAAACAGTCGTGAGTTCTGTAAATAGTGCACTGTTTTGACAAACAAGTGCAAGTATGAATGCGCCGTGCCTTGCATTAGTCAACTTGTGCTTTTTGTGCCTGTTATTTAACCTGAAACCATACCCTTCAAACCTTCTAAAACTGCAGGCCTAGCTTATTGATGCGATAAATTAATTTATCTACGAAAAAATAGACAAGAATTACATTTGAACGTAGAATATAGCGTCGTAGATGTGTAATTTTGTTCGAGACTAGTTTAGAAATAACTTTTTTCGTTCATTCTTGCGATTGCTATGCTCAAAAAGTAGAAAAAAAAATATTTTTTTGTCTATTCTTCTGTAAAAGAAACCTTTCCCAGGTCTTCAAGCTAAGTGTCCTGGTGGTAGTACTGTTCCGGCAACTGACTTAGACACATATTCTTTGAATCAGCGGATCCCAAAATGGTGGCGTATTTACTCCTCTTATTATTTTTCAAACTATCGTGATTAGTAGACATAACTATAGATTTTGACACGGGTCTTTATCACGTAATTACCTTTAATTTACTAGTCTGCCCGCGACCATGGTTATTGTAACATAGCCGAAACGTCGGGAAAGTAAATAAAAGGTAATTACGTGATAAAGACCCGTGTCAAAATCTATAGTTATGTTTACTCCTCTTGTTGGAACATATTGCTAATGTGTGGGTGTGGGTATCGTTGAGGTCATCGCTTACAAGCGCAGTCAGCGGTCGGCCAAACCAAACATTATATGAACCGTATGTTGTTAATACTAAACTGTGCGCTTAATTAACCTATGGCCGATATACAATACGTTATTTGAGCTGTATTAGTTTAGGTAGTGTAATAATTTGGATTTAATTATTTACCAACAGATTTTGTAATAATGCTTGAATAATAATACAAATAGGCTACTTTTTGTAGTCTTTTTTTTATTTCAGGGTATAGGAAAAACATATTCTAAGTTATAACCAAATCTTTTTAGTCGTTTGGAAGTGATTGAGGCACAAACCTCCAAACATCCTCACAAACTTTATAATACTAGCCGACCCGTGACAGACGTTGTCCTGTCAAATTTCAATAATCGAATAGAAAAGACTAAATCTTTTTACCCTCGTATTCAAGAACGACACTATGAGATGTCAGATTTGTTGCACACCAGCGCCATCTATACAGAAATCATCCCTTTTGCGTTTTTTTATTGTTTTGGGGATGTTTTTCATTTTTTAAAGTATTCTATTATTTATTCGGGCATTATAATCTACATCTACAGCAAATTTCAACTTAATCCCTTTTGTCAACAAACTCACAAACTTTCACATTTATAATATTACAAGCTGACCCCGCGAACTTCGTATCGCTTTAGAATTAACAAATGTTGTCTTCCGTTCCCGTTCCCGTACCCGTCCGCGTTCCCGTTACTTTTTCAAAATAAAAAATAGCCTATGTTACTCAGGGATAATGTAGCTTGGTAATGGTGAAAGAATTTTTGAAATCGGTTCAGTAGTTTTTGAGTTTATCCATTACAAACATACAAAAAATCTAAACTTTTCTCTTTATAATATTAGTATAGAGTATAGAAGTATATATTAGGATTTAGAAAACTTGAAGTCGAACGGAGTCATAGCGAGCGTCCATTTTTCGCAGTCTAGCACGTTTGCACTACGGGCGCTAAGTGACAAGCATATATGAAACGCGCCATCACTACACTATGGACGCAAAGGCACGTTTCATATATGTCTTCGCGCCTACAATCGCGCTAAGCTCGGCAGTGTAGACGAACACATAGAAGTGTGACTACTGATTCTACACACTTTATCTTTTCCGTGACTTATATAGTAAAAATATCGTGTTCTATAAAAGAGATGATTCTTGAATCGTGTAATCTTTTTGGATATGAGCTTGTAAAGTTGGTAGTGAATTTATAAACACTGTTCGGAAACGTTTTGTAAAAGAGAAATGTAAAGAGAAAAAATACGAGTTAGTTATATTAGTTACTAGCGACCCGCCCCGGCTTCGCACGGGTTTAATACATATAAACCTTCCTCCTGAATCACTCTATCTATTAAAAAAAACCGCATCAAAATCCGTTGTGTAGTTTTAAAGATATAAGCAAACATACATACAGACATACAGACGCGGGAAGCGGAAAGCGACTTTGCTTTATACTATGTAGTGATATTACAGATTTTTGTTACAGCGGCGATGTACTAGCATCCTGTCACGTATGGAATGCTAACTACTGCAAAATTCGGGCATGTGCCAAATATAATGTTTGGACATGCCTCTGACTACCCCCACTAGACATCTTCAAAGGATCTAGGAGGGGATGTCTACCGTAGTTGGAAATTACAGTCGTGATCCTATTTTTTTTATAAATATCCAATTCTTCTCAATCGGTCCAGTCGTTATGGCGTGATTAATTGATCACAAACATTCAAACTCACAAACTTCCTTAGCTATTAGGATTATGAATGATATTCTGCCTACTTGATTGGCCTCACTCAACTCCGTTGCCTCGCCTTTTGCACTTTCGGTTGTGGGTTCGATCCCCACCAAAGACAAACATTTGTGAGATAAACATAGATGTTTTTTCTGTCTTGCTGTATGTATAAAAAAACAGAAGTATAATTATTATCTAGTGCCCATATAGCTTTGCTTAGTTTGGAGCCATAAAATATGGCCCTGTGGCAAGTAAAAAAATTGTGAAAAATATTCATCAAAAATTGATTTTCTCATGCTATTTCTCGCCTGATATTCGAATGAGTAATACAGTCATTTTCACAGGATGTCACAAAATGACACAATCTGTCACGCACCCTCTTTCTCCCCATTACACGTCTGTTCCCTAAAGCTGCCGTTACAGATAAGCTGTCGCTGCAGATCATGCAGATCATTTGTCCCGTCGGGGATTAAATCTCGTGCTTCTTAGGCACTCGTCCACTATGCCAACGAAGTCGTAAACTATTTCTTAAGCGTCGAGACTTGACAACTTCCTAGCACGCTAAACATGTTAAGAAATTGTTGGAATTGTTGTGCTAGCTGCTTTTAGTAGATACATCAATGGGGATTTCTAGACAAAAAGTCCAGAAATGCCCATTATAAACTAAATAAGTTGCCAATGGGGATAGTCAATGGGCATTTCTGGACTAACCCATGCAGTGACACATATTTTTTTTACATATAATACACATACACTCCTAACTTCACGTTTGCCAACTACCTTGACCAATAATAATAATAATAATAATCTTTATTTGGAACATTATTATTATTATTTTTGTTTATGATTTACATCAACTCGGCTCCAGAGAACAGGAAATTTACTGAAGAGCACGGGCCTAAGCCAAGTGCACCTCAGTGTTTTGAACATCTGTAATAGATGGAGGCATTTCAGATGGCAAATCAGTTTGTAGAAACTTCCTAACAATTCTACAAGTGTTTATATTATTATTATTATTATTAATATAAGCGCTAATGAATTGGTCGAATAAAAGCTTGAAAGCTAAAATGTTTAGGTATCGAAATATTGTGTTATACTACCCAGCCTGACCCATATTGGTTAAGGGTTCATTTAAATTCAGTTACAAAGATATAGAATTGTACGAATTGTACTTTAAAAATCAGGAATTGTACTAGAAGGGGTCCCGAGATATTTACGTTTGAATGGGGTCTGGCTAGGAAGTTAATTGTCGAGTGATCGTTCGTTAAGGCGCTCCCAGTCAACGATTGTTTTTGTTCGAAACGAAAAAAGAAATACTTCTGAACAAGCCACATCTCCTATTTTATAATGTCTAGTATATATGTGAATAAAGATGTACCCATCTTTAATCACTTCGATAAATAATCCTACCGACCGCTGCAATGACGACAAACATACGTCGGCGCGTTGGCCGCCTTTGCTTTTCGAATAAATTAATGATATAAATTTTGTATAATTACTTATCAAAAATCTATTCTAATAGAAATCTAGATCTACATATTACCTATCTTTAACAATAAATCACAAGTTGATTTTAATAGTAGGTATCAAAATATTTCGATCATAAATTCTAAAACGTATCATTTTGAAATAACATCTTTATCGTGAAAAGTTTCTGCTATTATGTTTTCAGCTTAATAGAAATCTAGGTAGGAACCTGAAGTAATATACTTATAAAAATAGGAGATGTGGCTTGTTCAGAAGTATTTCTTTTTTCGTTTCGAAAAAGAGCAATCGTCGACATACAGCCCCTTAAGAGATATACAGAATACTTCACTATGTCCCAACAGTTTGTACGAAGTGTGATTGCTACAATCAATCCAAAAAACTTCAAAGCAAATATCGATTTACAGGTATATTTTAATCAAAACTTTTCTGAAAATACAGTTTCGTACATTTAGTATTTTTTTCAAAATGTAACGTGTACGATATTGTTAACAATTTTGGGTAACCGAAATTTATCAGTATGACGTCATATCGTTAAATAAAGGTTAGTTTTTACCGACGCGGAGCTGTGCTAAGCTATGCTAAGCGGACCAATTAGAGCGCTTAAATATTCGAGTGGTAAAATGTCGAACGCTGTGTTTGGTCCGCTTCCAGTTTAGTGCAGCTCTACACAGTTCCGCGTCATCAACCACACAGTCGGTCGATTCTCCGCGTAGATAGACACTCACTCTTATCTCTATATTCTTAGTTGTAACCGCGACTTTACCTTGATTCAAACTCTTTCGATGCTCCTCGAACTTTCCCTCGAAAAGTACCTCATGTTTAGTATCTTAAATCGATATTTTGGAGAATCCTCAATTACTTCATTACGTCAGTCCGAGGAGTTTTTCATCAAACAAACCGTCACACGCTTACGTCCTTCAGAAGCTGTCGAGGAATGCCAAGGTACATCTCGAAGTACCTTGAGTTGACAGTTCTGTTGACTGAGGAATCCTCGACTACAGGCGACTTAAGCTACCAAAACACGGTTTCAAGGTCGAGTCGAAGTGGAGTTATTTTGAGGTGACAACTAAGAATCACTATCACTACATAGTATAAAGCAAAGTCGCTTTCCGCTTCCCGCGTATGTATGTTTGCTTATATCTTTAAAACTACACAACGGATTTTGATGCGGTTTTTTTTAATAAATAGAGTGATTCAAGAGGAAGGTTTATATGTATAATACATGCATAATATAGTAGAGAAACACTGATAATTTTAGAGGTTTCTAATGTGATGTCGTAAATAAACACATTTTTTTGCGCTTACATTGCAAATGCTGGCTGAACCCCACGAGATATATCAAAATAATGTACTACAGTATTGTACACCTTAAAAACGTCTACAAAAAAGTCAACGATTGTATTAGAAATGTCTTACGCACAGCGAAGCGGGCACGGGTCAGCTAGTATGGAGATAAAGGTTTCTTAATATTTTGGTGCCTGGTTGTAGCTGTCAAAGTGAAACAAGCGAAACGCAAAATTCAAATCCGTCATCCCACTCACATTGGGCTGCGAGACATATCCGACGTCACACCTTCATCAAATCAAATATCCCCGAGAGACATTCATACAGGGAGCGAAGTTACAGACGCCCATATCCCCTTTGATTTGTCACCATACGGATCACGCGAGTTTACCCTAAATGGGGTGACATTTAGTGTAAACCCGCGTGCCAGTTTTCCAGAAATAAAGCTACTTAGTGCCAGTAATGGGTTGGAAAAATTCGGCGCCACATTATTAACAATCTTAATCCTACAACTGACTGAAAGGTACACACTTTGCTTTCAAATAACAATTTTACTTCTCGGTGGCTAAGAGATTTTTTAACCGACTTCAAAAAGGAGGAGGTTATCAATTCGCCTATATGATTTTTTTTTGTGTGATCCAAGGGAAATCGAGATAAACCTTCAAAATTTATGGGCATTGATAGTGGTTTTCAACTATAGACCTTGCCCTTCTTTAATTGGCATACACCGAGTGGAGGGCTAGCCGGGGTAGGGCTCCTAGATCTCGCAGAGGGGGAAGCCCCCCACCACTACAATTTTTATTTATAAACATGAAGTCGGTTTTGTTTTTAGTTTTTTAAACGTAATTATTTATTTCTTCTATCCTTACCTGCGATTTACAGGTAAGTTTTACTCATAAGGGGGTGATCCGTTGGCGAGTATAACCACAAATACGACAACAATATAAAGTTAGCATGAACCACTATCAGATCTATACTATCGTCCAAATGTCAAAACTGACACTTTTTGTTTAGTAAAAGTGTCAGTTTTGGCATTTGGACGATAGTGGTTCGTGTTTAGGCCACTTTAAATGTATACCGCATACCGCGGTTTTAAAGTACGGCAATTTGATAAATTTTATTGAAATTCTAGGACCTAAAAACTACCAGTGATCGAAAGTCAACTCTTTGGCAACGATTTTTACCGAGAGCTTGTCGGCTCGCCAATGTATTACCCGCTTTATATTGAACAGTCTCTGCGAAAGCACTTTTAAGAATTCCAAGCGACGTTGCACTTATCTTTTAAACCTTCTGCTTTTGAGAGATTAAAGGCTCCTTTTACCAGCTGCAGTTACGTTGACAAAATCAAACCTCTGCGTTAAGAGACAGGTGAGATCGACTTTTGTCAAAAATTCAAATTCAAAAATCATTTATTTCAATAAAATCACAAGGATCACTTTGAAACGTCTTAGGAACAAGGTGAAGCTACGCCGATTCCACGCGACCAAGCCTAAAAGAATCAGGCAACAAACACGGCTTGGGGTCTACCTTTTTTTTAATGATCCTTTCCTTAATGCTATGTAGAGCTCCGGTGTGGTGCCGATCGAACAAGGTGAAGGCACAAGAATAATAATTAAAAGTAATTCTTAAGTACGTACAACAATAAAAAAAATAACTAAAGAGCTTCAGCACAAATTCAAGAAGCAGCACAAAAAGATGTTTAAATAAAAGCGCTTTTGTGTGCGTGACTGATAATGAACGCTCCCAAACCAAACAATGTTTATGTCAAATCTACACACACAATTAACACCAACCACCCTTTCGTGAGATAGATAACATAAAAAAACTGGCAAAGTGCGTGTCGGACCGCGCACAATGTAGGGTTTCGCAGTTTACACAGCTAACAACGCTGTTTTAAGTAAGTGTCCCCCTTGACTCTAACAAAAATAAGCACTTTAAAGCTTAATATTGGTCGGACGAACGGGCACAGCGAAACTATAAGGATTTCTTGTAAACTACGAAACCCTAAAAACTATAGTTACCTTGTTTTACCTAGTTCTATTTATTTTACCTACTTTTGCAGTCAAATTCATTTAGCTCTATTAAAAAAAAAAATAGGATCACGACTATAATCCCCAAGTACGGTAGACATCCTCTCAGATCTCCAGACGTTTAGATCCTTTGAAGATGTCTAGTGGGGGTAGTCAGAGGCACGTCCAAACATTATGTTCGGCACATGCCCACATTTTGCAGTAGTAAGCATTTCGTACGTGACAGGTTGCAAGCCCATCGCCGCTTATAAGAATACTAACTGGTTTCCTCACGATGTTTTCCTTCACCGTTTTGAGCACGTGTTTTTGATGCGCATATAAATTTTTCGAACAGAAAAATCCATTGATGCACTCCGGGATTCGAACCCACGACCTTCATATTGAAAGTCGGGGTACTTCCCACTCGGCCAACACGGCGACTCTATTGTATTATTGGCTCTATTATAGAACTACTTTACTACGCCCCAAACATATTGACGTGAATCTAAAAACAGACAAAGTGAACTCCGTAAATAGTCCGGGCAAATAGGCACTTTGTAGTACACCCTAACCTTTCCGTAATACTGCGAAACAAGGAAGACCATTTGCAATGATGACGTCACAACACAGCTACGTGTTCTATACCCATCGGCGTGTTCGTTTCAGTAAAATCTATAGACACCCAATGAGAGAAACCCAATCATCGGGGTTAGGTTAGATCGCCTCCGTTTTGCGAGCATGGGAATATACCTTAAGAGGCTGCCAGTCGCTGATTGCTCTTTTTCGAAACGAAAAAAGAAATACTTCTGAACAAGCCACATCTCCTATTTTTATAAGTATATTACTTCAGGTTCCTACCTAGATTTCTATTAAGCTGAAAACATAATAGCAGAAACTTTTCACGATAAAAATATTATTTCAAAATGATACGTTTTAGAATTTATGATCGAAATATTTTATATACCTACTAATAAAATCAACTTGTGATGTATTGTTAAAGATAGGTAATATGTAGATCTAGATTTCTATTAGGATAGATTTTTGATATGTAATTATACATAATTTATATCATTAATTTATTCGAAAAGCTAAGGCGGACCACGCGCGGACGTGTGTTTGTCATCATTGCAGCGGTCGGTAGGATTATTTATCGAAGTGATTAAAGATAGGTACATCTTTATTCACATATACTATACATTATAAAATAGGAGATGTGGCTTGTTCACAAGTATTTCTTTTTTCGTTTCGAACAAAAATAATCGTCGATTGGCAGCGTCTTAATACAAAATAATAGATTCACGACTGTTATTCTAAGCATGGTAGAAACTTCATCGTTCTCTCAGATTTCTAGACCCTTCAACCTTCGAAAATGTCAAAGAAAGGTAGTCAAAGGGACGTCCAAACGTTACATTTGCACGCCCGCTTTTTGCATAGTTAGAATTTTGATACTCGTACATTACATATTGATTATAAAAATCTATTTCGACTAATCTCGCTTATAAAAATACGAACAGGTTTCCTCACGATGTTTTTCTTCGCCGTTTTGAGCACGTATTAATACGCAGGTTGTTGTATCTATATAAAATACTAGCGACCCGCCCCGGCTTCGCACGGGTAGCATGTTATGATTATACATTATAAACCTTCCTACTGAATCACTCTATCTATTAAAAAAAACCGCATCAAAATCCGTTGTGTAGTTTTAAAGATATAAGCAAACATACATACAGACATACAGACGCGGGAAGCGGAAAGCGACTTTGCTTTATACTATGTAGTGATTATCTAAAAATAAAATGTGTTTGACTAGACTACGTTTTCGAGTCATCACAATGGCAGAATCGGTGAAATATGGTGGGATATAAAAACAGTTTTTATCTAACAAGACCTTTCTCAATCCTCGTTTGAGTCAGCTCTGACTGCCTTTATTGGGCGAGACAGATTGAAAATAATATTGGATAGGTTTCATGTGTTCTAAATGTCCTTTTTTAGTTTTATGGACTCGGAAGATAAGAAAATACCTTTTGGCCGAATGGGAGGTACCTTGACTCGACTCGAAAAAGGTCGTGGGTTAATCCCGGCCGTGTATTAATATATTTCAAGTTTTATTTACTTTTAAATCAATTTTATGATAACATTCGTATAGTTTTTCTATTTCGCAAAGCCGGTGAGTAGTACTTGTAGTTATGATGTGTATAGGCACGCGCTTTTGTGTGCGTGACTAATACTAAGCGCTTCCGAGCTTAAGCACATACAAACGTCAAACAACAAAATGTCAATATTAAATTTATACACACAATTTTAAGAGTGAGTTTCCATTTACGCGGAGCTGTGCGGAGCGGACCAAACACAGCGCTTGACATTTTCAAACTCGAATATTTGAGCGCTGTCATTGGTCCGCCTTGCACAGCTCCGTGTTGATGGAAACTCACCCTAAGACCAACTCGCCTTCGTGAGACAGAACGACTATAGCTACTACGCACATTTTCACGGATGGAAAACATTTTACCTCCTACGCACGACCCACGATTTCAGGATCAGAAATCGGGGTCACCAGTGCTTTTTGAAAAGGTCTCTAAAGTGAATTTTGGGACTATTTTACACGTTTCACAATTTCCCCTGCAAAATTATAAAGGCACTATTTTCGTGGAATCATGACGCTAGCCAAAGGCACTACGTATTTTCGTAAAAGAAAAGCGATGAATAGTACGAAAGACGGATATTGGGAATCTAAGCGCGATGCCCGACGGAAATTGATCGTTACTACCTGTCTGGATCCACCTTTACGTAGGTGTTCTGCCGTGCATTGAAAACCTTTAAACTGTACTAATAGGGTGATTTGGAACGAACTATTGTAACGCACAAGCTGGAAAAATACATAAGTTAGTAAAAATTAAAAAAAGTAACTATATTTTTTTGTGGACAATTCACACAGCGCTTTCTGGCCCTAATCTAAGCAAAGCTATACAATAATAGTTTTAATATACCGAAAAAAAAAATTGACCGTTGCAGCAGAAGCTTCTTATGATCTGAGCACTGTCAGCATGATTTATTATTGCACTATCACAAAGTTATCGAGGTTTCTTTTTAACCGAAAATTGGCCTAATTTATGGTCTCAGTACTAGAAAATACTACACAAATTACAACGGAGACGGCGAGCTATTTATGAATGGATAGAATAGTGAAAATATGAGTAGCTATGTGGTAGGTGCGTATGAATAAACGGTTAACTAAATATTGTGTTTTTTTAAGGATATTATTTTTAATTTTTTAATTTAAGTTTTATCTACTTAAATTTAATTGGTAACAGACACTGACAATACGTTATTATTATTTTTTTGTAATTAAAAACTAGTGTTGTATAATTAAAAGCTCCCGAAATTAGAAGGTTGGTGTATCCACATTCACTAGTCACTACGGTTGCTTTTTGACAGATTTTTTAAAGCAACTTGTCAAAATAACCGAAGATAGAGTACCGCCACAGACGCCATGAATAAAACAAGAAGAGCTTGCCTGTTTTAATGTGTTGATGAGTAGTATTTTAAGAAATGGTATAATATTTTCTGATGAATTTAAATACATTTTTTTCAATAACCGCAAAACATACAGTTTGTTTTTTTATGACAAAGATAACTTAAGGATTAAATCTAGATAAATAATGTACAGAAACACGATTAGTAAAACTTTTTTCGAAAGATATATTTTCCAAATTTGGCTCTTAACACACTATTTATGAACAGTTCATTTTTAGGATTCCGTACCCAAAGGGTAAAAACGGACCCTATTATTAAGACTTCGCTGTCCGTCTGTCTGTCACAGGGCTGTATCTCATGAACCATGATAGCTAGACAGTTGAAATTTTCACAGATTATGTATTCCTGTTGCTGCTCTAACAACAAATACTAAAAACAGAATAAAATAAATATTTAAGGGGGGCTGTCATACAACAAACATGATTTTTTTGTCGTTTTAATTGTACGGAACCCTTCGTGCGCGAGTCCGACTCGCACTTGGCCGGTTTTATCATTTTATAATTCTTTGGATAATCATACTAGCTGCCTAAATTAAAGTTTCAGTTCAGTCAGTTTCTTTTTAAGTTTGATGGTTATCAAGTTAATGCTGGTAGACTTAGCCCATACAAAAAACCAAAGATGTTAAGCAATTGCAAACCTTAAAGACAGCAATTGCGATAAAACCAATGATTGCATGTCATCAACCTGAAGTAAGTATGAGGGGAGTGAGAAATACACTCAACTAAAAGTACGAGGTAAGATTGTAATTGAGCTCTAAAACATTTTACGGTGAAAGGCGCTGGAACCGCTTCGTGGTAATTAAATTCTACTTAGTAATATTTTTGAGCAAATTGTATCCTAAATTATACCATCTCCTCCTTATTTCCAAAATTGCCAAGTTATTTCGGGACGTTAGGTCGAAGTGACTTGTGATCTGAGAGCTATATAATAGCAGGCATACTCACCAATTCAGCCCTAATGATAACCAACAGAAAGACTAGGCCCCAGACCCCTGCGGCTCAACTATTCCTGGTGATGGTAATCCGTTGGATACGGGTCGCTCAAAATCGGTCGGAAATCTTACTAATACGAGTATTACAAATCCGAAAGTTTGTCAGGATAAGTTTGGGTGTATGTGGTTCGATCACGCTTAAACCTAACTAATGTGGATGAAACTTGGAATATACGAAGCTTATGTTCTTGTTCTAGAATAACATAAGTTTTTTTTTATATATTTTTAAAATCAAGCTTTTATAAATTCTAGGGCTCTAGTGTACTCTTCAAGACATCCAACACGGCCAAACACTACATGGTTATGTAGTAGTTATGTGTAGTTACGTCGTTTCTATGGCTACATTCGAGCTCCATCATCAGACCAGCTTGCTAGTATCATAATTTTATATTGTCATTCGAGATTGATAGGTATGCAAAGTTTTATCTCAATCAGACTATTTACTAAGGAGTTCCGTTGAACAGCTCCTGACTCCATCATCAAATCAGCTCGCTATTACCATATTATTGCATTGCCATCTAAGTTACATAAGTATGCCAAATATCAGCTTAATCGGTTGAAGATAACTGCTTCAAAATCGAGTTGCAAGATTTCACCTTAACAAACATAGTTACATACATACTTTGTAAATTTATACAGGTACCAAGCAAGGCAAGCGATATTGATATAATGTTGATATATTGTGGAGGTACATTCAGCAGTGGATGTCCTACGGTCCTACATAATGATGATGAAATCACGCTGATATCAACGTCTTATATGTAAATGACTTCAATATTGAATGGAAAATGCATGATGCAATCTTTATTAGGGTTCGTGTAGACGCCGCCGAGTCACTTGATTTTGCGATATCGCACAGTTCATTAAGTACATTGCTAGTCACGAACACATTCACGTATCGCATGTTGAATAATACCGGCAATAGATACCACACAACGGATATGTTACTGATAGTGCGGTAGCGGTACTGCGCGCGGCGATGTATCAGCAGTTGCGTATACAGGATGTCCCGTAGCTCAACAATAACCTGGTACCTGGCGAGGTGGTGAGAGGCCAAGTTCTGGAAAAAATGGATGTACATATACTTATTGCATTCTTTTTTGTCTGTATACGTTCCGGAGGCAAGTGACATGGTTTTCTTTTTCTTTTTTCAGAACTGTTATAACTTGGCTTCTCGCAGGTAATCGTGGAGTTTTTGGGACACCTATACATAGTGTGAGGTGGAGCGGCAGCAGTGCGTTTCAAGTATCATTGAAAAAAATTATAGGCCCCAAGTCCTGTTTCTTGTCTGATTCTGCTAGGCTTGGTCGCGAGGAACAGGCGTAGCTTCACCTAGCTCCTAAGACGTTTTAAAGTTATCCTTCGACTTTAAAGTCGACGGAGCAGCGACGGAGCGACAACGGTGCAGTAGCGGCGTCGTCGCCCTGAGCCTTCAGATATTGTAATCCTTGCTCATTCAACCGAGTCTTTGGATATTAAATTTTAATGGAAAACGTTTAAAACTATGAGATTTTCACGTTTGCTTTGCTAAATCCACCATTCGGAGTATAAAATTACGTTTGCATTTCGTTTTTAAAACATTAAAAACCTGACTTCGAATTGGATGAATTTAATTCTTTCTTTAAAAATCTTAAACGGTACTTCACCATTGTGTGCAGCTATTCTGCAGGTATGTTTTTATTATTACAACGTTGAGACTAAAATAAACACCAAAACCTATGAAAAATGTTCGAAAAATGTTTCGACAGATTTCTGATTTGAATGTAAATGTAGATTTTGTAGATACACATACATTTAATCTACAAGATAGCAAAAATAAAATACCTCCAAATTGAGAGCCTCTTCCTTTTTAGGGTTCCGTACCCAAAGGGTAAAAACGGGACCCAATTACTAAGACTTCGCTGTCCGTCTGTCTGTCACAGAGCTGTATCTCATGAACCGTGATAGCTAGACAGTTGAAATTTACACATATTATGTATTATTTTACACATATTATATTATTTCTGTTGCCGCTATAACAACAAATACTAAAAACAAAATAAAATAATTATTGAAGTATACAACAATCGTGATTTTTGCCGTTTTTTTATGGTACGGAACCCTTTGTGCGCAAGTCTAACTCGCACTTGGCCGGTTTTTTATTTTGAAGTCTTATCAACTTGTACTCTAAAACAGTGTAAACTGTTTGGTATTTCGTATTTTAATCGTTTATTTTATTCATTTCCACTCTCTCTATTCCGCTCCACTTGAATAGTTCGCAGCACTAAAAATAAATCTCAATTTAACATTTTAAATGTAGCATCTAACCTACTTAACACTAGAAAACACCGTTTGAAGCGATCTTTTTCATCGTCCCCAGTGAGTACTTAAACCTTTTAAACTTGCTCAGACATCAGCTAAGAATAATAATATAAGCTATGAATATCGTAGGTTTGAACCAGTGTATTATTATGAACAAATACTGGCCAAGTGCGTGTCGAACCACGCGCAATGTAGGGTTCCGTACCATTATCTATAAAATTTTATCTCATATTTAATTTTATCCATTATCTTGTTTCGTAGTTCACACCGCTAACAACGTTATATAGTAATTTTCAACGATATTTGTACTAAAAAGTTTACTGCAACTGTTTAAAGCAACTTAGAAAATACATTTTCTTAGTTGGTCGATGATAACTCGTAAACTTAATTAGCCGTGATGGTTATCTTTTAAATTCGTTATATTACTGCCGTGAATTTTTCACACCTCCAAAAACAATCGTTTAGCTGGTAGGAGGGGGGGGGAGACGCGGCTTTGACAAAATTTTGACTTTAAAGCTTAATATTTCACAAACGGATCCATTGATCGCAAAGTTGTCTTCACAAACCCATAATGTTTCTTTAAAGACCTATCCAACGACATTCCACACCATAGGGTATGCGAGAAAAAAAATAACATCCCCACTTTAGGTGTTGGGGAGGTACCCTAAAAAAATGTTGTTCTAGGTTTTATTCTACTCTACGACTTTGTTAACATTACTAATATGTATTGTATATACATGCCGAATTACAGCTTTCTAGCACTTAAAATCTCTGAGCTAAGCTGCGGACGGACGGACGGACGGACATGGCGAAACCATAAGGGTTTCTTGTAGACTACGAAACCCTAAAAACGATAATATATTTCATCATTAAAGTAGGTTCTGGATATGAACAGTTCCAATGGCACCATTGAGTAATTGATAGAGAAGATATATCAGAACTAAAATATCATTTTATTCTATGAAATAGGTAGAAAATCACTGAGATGTACGACCACGTAGCCCTAATAAAGACAAAAAGAGATATCCACACATTGAAAAAGCTAAAAATAAACAGGAAAATTATATAATTTTGAGCTCAAACCTTGTTAATGAATACCAAAAGTTATACGAAATAATTAGCTGGATAGATGGCGCTGTGTGTAGGAAATTAGAATCAAACGGGAAAAAAAACTGGCCAAGTGCGAGTCGGACTCGCTCAATTTAGGGTTCCGTACCATTAACTATAAAAAAACGGTTTGTTGTATAGGAGCCCCACTTAAATATTTATTTTATTCTGTTTTTATTTGTTGTTATAGCGTCAATGGAAATACATAATCTGTGAAAATTTCAACTGTCTAGCTACCACGGTTCATGAGATATAGCCCTGTGACGGACAGGCGGACAGTCGGACAGCAAAGTCTTAGTAATAGGGTCCCGTTTTTATCCTTTGTGTACGGAACCCTAAAAAGTGAAGACAAAAATGGTTCTATAGCCTAACTACATACACTCTGTTAGTTTAATTCACCCTGCACCTCGGGCAATAAATACGTCCGGCGTCAATGCAGAAATAAAATGGTAAAACGGAGTTCGGTTTACTGGGATCTTCATTTTATAATAAAACTAGTAATAAAATTTAGATAATTATTTTCAGGCGTATGAACGGAGAGTAGATATTTTTGGATAACGCCATCTATTTTCAACTATTTTTGACTAAATAGGTTTTGTTATACAGAACGCAGGGAATAAGGAAATAATTTAAATTATTGTATGTTTGTTTGTAATGGATAAACTAAAAAATACTAGACTAATTTAAAAAAATATTTTACCTATTAGAAGCTATATTATCAATGAGTAGCATTTGCCATATTTTATTTTTAAAAATATTAGGAATGTAACCTTAGGTATCAAAAATTCAACAATAATCTTTATTATCACACCCGTGCGCAGCCGAAGCGACGAAGGGGCGCGGGGGGTATGTTAGTCGGTAGTCTGGCTCTTGGGAATTTAGTCGCTATGGAGCGTTTCTCTGGTGCGGACCGTGCGTTGTGCGTACGTGAGTTTTACAAAAACGGTAATTCGGCGACTGTAGCGCGTAGAAAATTCTGCAGTATTCGACATATTCGTCACTTAAATGATGCGCCTAGCACTTGACTCATTGCAAAATGGGTTGAGAAGTTTGAAGAGACTGGGTCAACTCTGGAGAAACCAAAATCTGGGCGGCCAAGAACATCAAGAACAGCCGAAAACGAGGACAGTGTTACTCAGTCTATTCGAGATGATCCAAACCTCTCGATTCGGAAGCGTGCTGTTGCTTTAAATGTGCACAGATCTTCATTATGCCGCATTTTACACAAAGATTTAAAGCTGCACCCGTACAAAATTCAGATGGTGCAAGAACTGAAGCCTCAAGATGCTGGTCAGAGGCTTGACTTTGTAAATCAGATGATTGAGCGCTTTCCAACGTTCACCAACATCTTGTTTTCCGATGAAGCCCATTTTCACCTGAATGGGCATGTAAACAAGCAAAATTGTCGTTACTGGAGTGCAACCAATCCAAAACAAAAACATCAGAAACCGCTACATTCACCCAAAGTCACCGTATGGGCAGCGATGTTGGCGCGAGGAATTATCGGCCCTTACTTTTTACCCTTACCTTACCTACGGCAATTTTAGGTGCCCGACTAAATGAATGCCGAGAGCGCAACGGTTTACATTTGGACGATGTTATTTTTAAAAAATAAATTTCCAAACTGTGTATTTCAATATATAATAAACATTTTTTCAATAAAGCTAAGACTTTTCTTTTAAAAAAAGATTTAAATGTGAACTTTCTTTTGAGACACCTTGTATATTATTTTGTTGACGTCATAAACTCCTTGTTATAGTCGTGTCATTGAAATATCCTAGATATTTTCCTCTTTACTAGCATCCATGTTCTGATCATAAGACTAGCTGGACCCGCGACAGTCGTTGTCCTGTCTAAATTTAAATAATCACATAGAAAATGTAGTTTATTAGTTTTTTGAATTTTACAATTTTTCTTTCCGATTTTTGTGCATAATATTACAAAGTTCAATAATAAACTTTAACGCCCTTTTTTACCCGTCAAGGGATGAAATTCAAAAAACCCTTAGTCATGTTTAATAATTTAATATTTTGAAATTAAATACCATATTTCATTTGCTTCAAATAAAAAATGGCCGAGTTTCATACAAACTTTCATCTTCTATTGCACCTTCTTAGGGGTAGAATTTCGGAAAATCCGTTCTTATCGGATGCCTACGTCATACAAAGAACACACCCTCCAAGTTTCAGGTCTCTGCGATCAGCGGTTTAGGCTATGCGTTGATAATCAGTCATTCAGGACAAAGCATTTTATAGGTATAGATTAAAGTAATCTTTATACGGACAAAATGAAGGTTGTCACTTAAGGACCTGTATGTCGACGATTGCTCTCTTTCGAAACGAAAAAAGAAATACTTGTGAACAAGCCACAAGATGTACCCATCTTTAATCACTTCGATAAATAATCCTACCGACCGCTGCAATGACGACAAACACACGTCGGCGCGTGGTCCGCCTTAGCTTTTCGAATAAATTAATGATATAAATTATGTATAATTACTTATCAAAAATCTATTCTAATAGAAATCTAGATCTACATATTACCTATCTATAACAATAAATCACAAGTTGATCTTAATAGTATGTATCAAAGTATTTCGATCATAAATTCTAAAACGTATCATTTTGAAATAATATCTTTATCGTGAAAAGTTTCTGCTATTATATTTTCAGCTTAATAGAAATCTAGGTAGGAACCCGAAGTAATATATTTATAAAAATAGGAGATGTGGCTTGTTCAGAAGTATATCTTTTTTCGTTTCGAAAAAGAGCAATCGTCGACATACAGGGCCTTAAGAAACCTTCGCTTTACGGTTTTGTTTCTATTCTACAAAACCCAATAACCATATAAAAGCGAATAGTAAAGCACAAACCATACCTTATTCAGTAGATATTTCAACTATGTCTGACAAGGCACCACTCTCGAAGAGGACAAGATTTAAGGAGGCAGTTGTTAGTCAGGTAGAAAAAACCCAATCCATTACGTTACTCGATGGAGACAACAGATCCTTTAGCAATAGTTTCTGATGATAAGTGACTTGCGAGTTCGTTGCTGATCATAATAATATTATAAATCCGAAAGTTTGCGAAGATATTCCAAATTCAAATTCAAAAATCATTTATTTCAATAAAATCACAAGATCACTTTGATACGTCTTAGGAACTAGGTGAAGCTACGCCGATTCCACGCGACCAAGTCTAGAAGAATCAGGCAACAAACACGGCTTGGGGTCTAGCTTTTTTCAATGATCCTTTCCATGCTATGTAGAGCTCCAGTGTGGTGCCAATCGAACAAGGTGAAGGCTCAAAGAAGAATAATAATTATAAGTAAAAGTTTGGATGTTTTATGCCTCAATCATGCCCGAACAACCAAAGCGATTTGGATAAAGAATAGCTTATGTCCTAGAATAAAATTAATGCGAACCAATCAAATCAAATTATTAAGATTTCTTGCCACTTTTTACAGACTATCGCACTAATCTATCTATATATATAAAATTAAAAATGAATCGCCGAAATGTATGTACGCGCAGAAATTCCGAACGACTGCACAAAATTGGATGGTTAATTTATTTAATACTAGTTGACCCGTGCCCGCTTCGCTGGGGGACAGATAGTTTCACATCTGGTATTCCAATCTTCAAAATAAATTATTGCCTATATGTTGCCGAGGACTAATAGCTACATTACAAAAAAGGTTTCCTCAAAATCCGTCCAGTAATTTTTGCGTGAAAGCCGACAGACAACAGACAGACAGACAAACAGACAAAAAAATTTAAATGTTTTTTTTTTGCTTGTGTTTCTAGTATAAAGGCTCCTTTGAGTATAGTTTTTAGTTTTTATTCAATGTACAGAATTTAACTCTTCTACAGTTTTATTATATGTATAGATTTGATGTTATAATGTATTTTAGGTATGTAGGAAAGCGTTGGCAATGGTGTCGATTCTCTTGGCACCGAGGTAATCTTTAAATTTCCTAAAATATAATTCAAGCAATTTCGCTCTTATTCCTTTACGGTAAAGTCTAAATTAGAGTAGGTGGAGATTATGTTGTTTCCATTTTATAATTTGGGAATAAGAGTGAGTGTCTTATTCCTATTACGTTAAAGTCTCAATTCGCGTAACCTCAGGATGACAGTTTTAAAACGTAGCCTAGTTTTAAGTAATTTAACGGTTTTTTACGTAAATTTAGTCAGCATATAAAAAAGTGCTGACTAAAGTGAAATTTTGACCTTCTTATTTTTTTAGCACATAAACTATTACGAATATACGAAAAAAAAATAGTCTAAATTTAAGGATAGGTTACTCTAATTTAGACTTTAATGTAAAGGAATAAGAGCGAAATTGTTTTAAATTGTAAAATGTTTTTATTTGTTTTATTTTAGGATTAGCTCGGTGCCAACAGAATCGACACCAAAAATACTCGTAGTTAATAAAAACAAGTGCTATGGGCACTAGACCTTTTCTATTCACCTCGACCGTTGAGTTTCGGTTCGCGAAAACTGGCCGCTAATATAAATAAAACATTTTTCGGTAAATTCTTACGACTGCTGAAATAAAAGACTGGTTCTGCTGTAAATTCCGAAGATAGGGATTGCGAAATGCAAATTTTCTTTACCACCTCATTGGTCACATCGTCGTTTGGAGTGCCGAGGGATTACGACGTCACGTAGGCGGAATCACTAATTCTAATTTGGGTTTAAATTTGTTGTAATGGTCTACATTAAAATATGATTACTTTTATCCTTTTAAATATTTCAGGAAACCAGTTAGTATTCTTGTACGGCGAGGGGCTTGCAACCTGTCACATATGCTAACTACTGCAAAATGTGGGCATGTGCCAGACGTAATATTTTAAACGACATCTTCAAGAATCTGAGTGTCTGGAGATCTGAGAGGATGCCTACCGTAATTAGGGATTATAGTCGTATAAATATATATTTTTATACTAGCGACCCGCCCCGACTTCGCACGGGTTTAATACATATAAACCTTCCTCCTGAATCACTCTATCTATTAAAAAAAACCGCATCAAAATCCGTTGTGTAGTTTTAAAGATATAAGCAAACATACATACAGACATACAGACGCGGGAAGCGGAAAGCGACTTTGCTTTATACTATGTAGTGATTAGTCAATGGCCTATTTCGTTGACAAACTTCGACACATCTGATATTTAAATGTATTGTAGATGGAAGGAGATAAAGAACAATGTGGAACAATGATGTATTTTATGACGAGCAATCAATGTTTTTGATGAATGCAGAATCGTTTTTTCTCAATAACTGCAAAACATATAGTTTTGTTTTTTTTATGACAAAGATAACTTAAGGCGCTCCCAGTCGACGATTGTTTTTGTTCGAAACGAAAAAATAAATACTTGTGAACAAGCCACATCTTCTATTTTATAATGTATAGTATATGTGAATAAAGATGTACCCATCTTTAATCACTTCGATAAATAATCCTACTGACCGCTGCAATGACGACAAACACACGTCGGCGCGTGGTCCGCCTTAGCTTTTCGAATAAATTAATGATATAAATTATGTATAATTACTTATCAAAAATCTATTCTAATAGAAATCTAGATCTACATATTACCTATCTTTAACAATAA
Organism: Hydriomena furcata; assembly: GCA_912999785.1. Lineage (NCBI taxonomy): Eukaryota > Metazoa > Arthropoda > Insecta > Lepidoptera > Geometridae > Hydriomena > Hydriomena furcata. The sequence goes on from OU538838.1 coordinate 5,504,924, forward strand.
ATCACAAGTTGATTTTAATAGTAGATATATAAAATATTTCGATCATAAATTCTAAAACGTATCATTTTGAAATAATATCTTTATCGTGAAAAGTTTCTGCTATTATGTTTTCAGCTTAATAGAAATCTAGGTAGGAACCTGAAGTAATATACTTATAAAAATAGGAGATGTGGCTTGTTCAGAAGTATTTCTTTTTTCGTTTCGAAAAAGAGCAATCAGCGACTGGGAGCCTCTTAAGGATTATTAATCTAGATAATTTATAAATAGAAACACGACTGATGAAACTTTTCTCGATAGATTTATTTAGTTTTTAACCAAAACTATGAATAGCTAAACAGTTCATTTTTACTTAATTTGTTACATAATCATACTAGCTAAGTAAATTAAAGACAGTTTTCAATTTTGATGGTTTTCAAGATAATGCAGTTGCCTCACAGCTTAGTTGGTAGTAATTCTGCCTTCTACGCTGTAGGTTGTGGGTTCGATTCCCACCCAGGGCAAACATTTGTGTGATGAACATAGATGTTTGTTCTGTGTCTGGGTGTTACTATGTATAATAAGTATGTATTTACAAAAAAAAAAGGTATATAAGTATTCTATCAGTTATCTGGTTCCCATAGTACAAGCTTCGCTTAGTTTGGGGCTAGATAGTTTTGTGTGTAAAGTCCGCCAATATTGATTTATTTATTTATTTATTTTATTACTTTTTCGTCTTATCCAGGTAGACTCAGCCCATACAAAAAACCAAACATTTCACATATCACCTTAACTGTCTGTACAACTTTTTCCAGTTACGAGTATGAGTTTTCCAAAAAAGGGATAATTTTTTTAAGTAAACGGGTTTTATATTTTCTTATTGTGGTCGTGGCAATGGAACTCTTATGGCCTCGGATAAGGCAACTTTAATCGCCCTATTACCACGATATTCAATCTCGAGTCATTAAAATCATTAGCGTATGTAGCATCTACTCACTGTTTTAATAGGAGCTACACACGATTTGAGAAATCGCTACGAACTTTACCGAGTTCGATCGACTAAGATCAATAGTAATTTTTGCCTGCGACTTCGTCCGTGTAGATTCAGAAAATCGATTTTTGATGACTTTATCGAAATGATTGAAATTCGTGACATGAATAACGTGTATATAAAAAATATATATATATATATATATATATAAACTAAGCAAAGCTTGTACTATGGGAACCGGATAGCTGATAGAATACATATATCTTACCCTACTGATACCTTGGAAGAGACTAGCCACCCACAACACAGGGTATCCTAGTGTGGGGGCTAGTTAACCACTAATATACTTAATAATTATTTTTATGTTGTAACCATGTCTAATTGTACGCAGAAAGAAAAAAAAAACTAATATTAGGTATATTAGATTTTTTTTTTTTCTACTGTTTTTGAATAGTGTATTTAAGTATAATACTGTACTTCAAAAATATTTAGTTGCAAATAAATGATTATTATTATTATTATATAATATGTATATATATATATATATATATATATATATAAACAAATAGCTTTTGTCCGTGACTTCGTCCAGGTAGATTCAGAATAAACGATTTATGACGACTTTATCACAAAAAAGATAATTGCTGATAATCTTAAAAAAAATATGGAAAAAGTAGCCTATGTCCGTCCCAAGACTTTGAACTATCTCTACGTGAAATTTTATCACAATCGGCCTAGCGGTTTAACCGTTATATTGTCACAGACAGACAGACAGAGTATAGATTGTTACAGCTCTGTACAATTTTTTTATCAACGATCAACTGTTTCGATGCTGGGCTTGCAACCTGTCACTTTTTTTTTTATTTATTTATTTATCATATAAACGTTTTACAAGAATAAATGAAATAATATAGAACAATAAGAAACCACTAAGGTTTGTAAAAAAAGTGCTAAATACGAGTCTACACATAATATACATATAGTAACCTTAACAATAATCACAAACTTATGCTGACTACTGCAAAATGCGGGCATGTGCCAAATGTATGGACGTGCCTCTGTCTACCACTTTAGACATCTTCAAATATCTGATATCCTGAAGATGTCTACCGTACTCGGGGATTATATTCGTGGACTCATTTATTTTTTATATTAATGTTTCGAACGGTACTGATACATCAACTATTTCGGAGCGTGTGTGCTAATGATTGGACGTGCCTCTTTCTACCACTTTAGACATCTTCAAGGGTTAAGCACCTGAAGATGTCTTCAGATATCTTCAAAGGTCTGAGCACCTGAAGATGTCTTCCGTACTCGGGGATTATATTCGTGGACTCATTTTTTTTATGTTTCGAACGGTACTGCTTCTTCAACCATTTTGAAGCGTGTGTGCCCCTAGGCTCAATGAATTTGTTTTCATTTTCATTTCATTTTATTTATTTATAATTGAACGGTCGAGTGTGATAAAGTAATCGAAATTTACGTTCGATCTTATTGATACAGAATGTTTTACGACCATTTTGGTAGACCAAGTGAGTTTTACGAGCGACACGGTACCTAGGCCTAAGGAGTATTTACGGGTCTCTTCATCAAGTTGAATGCCTACCTTTCCACTTAAATTATTAAATACTATCTAGGTAAACTATTTAGGTAAAGCCGTGTTGGCCGAGTGGGAGGTACCTCGGCTTTCATTTCGAAGGTGGGTTCGAATCCCGGCGTGCATCAATGGTTTTTCTGTTCGAAAAATGTATATGCGCATCAAAACACGTGCTTATAACAGTGAAGGAAAACATCGTGAAGAAACTAGTTAGTATACGAGTACTTATAAGCGGCGATGGGCTTGTAACCTGTCACGTATGGAATGCTGACTACTGCAAAATGTAGGCATGTGCCAAATATAATGTTTGGACGTGCCTCTGACTACCCCCTCTGGAGATCTGAGAGGTTGTCTACCGTACTTGGGGATTACAGTCGTGATCCTGTTTATTTATTTTTATTTATATCTAGGTATTATTGAACTTTTTTCTACCTTTGTCCGGAAATTTTAATCAATTACGTAGGAGCTCTCTAGAATATGCGCCATAATTCCATGATACCTAATGCAAACAGAATATTTTCCTTTGCATAAAAATGTAAAGGTCTGCTTTCTTTAGAAACTGTACCGTCATTTTTAAGATGCTATTACAATCCTATCCTAATCTTAATAATATTATAAATGCGAAAGTTTGTGCCTCAATCAGGCCTAAACGACGAAATGGATTAATATGAAACTTGCTTTAGGTACATGTAGATATAATGCCCGAATAAAAAATAGACTATTTACAAATACGAAAACAATCCCCTAATCGATTTAAAAACGCAAAAGGCATTATTATGGTATGCTGGCGTGCAAAAATGAAGTGTCGCTGGTGTGCAAAAAATCTGAGATCAGCAGGGCTATTTTGTAAAAAAATGATTATCATGTTATGATGTTGCATGCAATTCCTAATGTTAGAGAATACATAATCTGTACACTTTTCATAGTAACTATTCACTGTTTATGCACCTATATAAAATGAACTGTTTAATTATCCATAGTTTTGATTAAAAACGAAACTAGAGTTTTAGTAGAGTCAACTTTGGAAAATAAATCTATTGAGAAAAGTTTCACCAATGTGTTTCTGTCTGTAATTTATCTAGATTAACTCCTTAAGTTATCTTTGTCGTAAAAAACTAAACTGTATGTTTTGCGGTTATTGAGAAAAAACGATTCTGCATTCTTCAAAAACATTTATTACTTCTCTTAATGAAACGTTATATGGCGGTCGTTATTTTTAGAAAACTAAGCCAACCAAAGCTTATCGATGAAGATAGCAAAAGAACTACCAATCGCTTTAAAGGAATAGTATTACGCCCACGGCGGATCGTTGCATCGGGAAATAATCGCTTATTTATTCCCACACCTCGATGCCTCGGCAGCTTACAGGAGCTAGAACAGTCACCATAGACCTTCGATAGAAAAAAATTGTCACGCAGCCAATCGTACAGTTTGTTATTATTTATTACAATAATAAAGCAGATAAGCGGCGATGGGCTTCCAACCTGTCACGTACGGAATGCTAACTTTTGCAAAATGTAGGCATGTGCCAAATATAATGTTTGGACGTGCCTCTGACTACCCCCACTAGATATCTTCAAAGGATCTAAGCGCCTGGAGATCTGAGAGGATGTCTACCGTGCTTGGGGATTAGTCGTGACCCTATTTATTTATCACTACATAGTATAAAGCAAAGTCGCTTTCCGCTTCCCGCGTCTGTATGTATGTATGTAGGTTTGCTTATATCTTTAAAACTACACAACGGATTTTGATGCGGTTTTTTTAATAGATAGAGTTATTCAGGAGAAAGGTTTATATGTATAATAACATGCTACCCGTGCGAAGCCGGGGCGGGTTGCTAGTTTTTTTATAAAGCAGAATTTATTTGGAACCTTTATTCTCTGTATCGAGAGGAGGGCGTTGGTGTCTGCGATACAGTCTAGCACTTCTGCAGGTATCATCGTTTTTTGACTCTTTTTATAACCAATGTTTTTGTTGAATATATTTGTTGAAAAAATATATTTTAATAAAATTAAATTTTCATTAATTAATTCAAAAACTAAACAAAAACTTTCATGTTTGTAGAGGTTTGTTGAGCGGCCTTAGGAGTAGTAATTTGTTCTCTTTTTTTATTAAATGTTATGTATTCTATATTCTATATTATTGTATTCCTCATAAATACATCACTCAAATATTATTCCAATATAAAATTTCATCCACAATATTTTCACGCATATAGATTTTTTCTTCAAATTTAAATTAGACCAAACGGCATGTCTATTCTACGAACCAAAAAAATAATTTTCCTAATCGAAAAACTACTTAAGGGGCTGCCAGTCGACGATTGCTCTTTTTCGGAACGAAAAAAGTAATACTTCTGAACAAGCCACATCTCCTATTTTTATAAGTATATTACTTCAGGTTCCTACCTAGATTTCTATTAAGCTGAAAACATAATAGCAGAAACTATTCACGATAAAGATATTATTTCAAAATGATACATTTTAGAATTTATGATCGAAATATTTTATATACCTACTATTAAAATCAACTTGTGATTTATTGTTAAAGATAGGTAATATGTAGATCTAGATTTCTATTAGGATAGATTTTTGATAAGTAATTATACATAATTTATATCATTAATTTATTCGAAAAGCTAAGGCGGACCACGCGCTGACGTGTGTTTGTCATCATTGCAGCGGTCGGTAGGATTATTTATCGAAGTGATTAAAGATGGGTACATCTTTATTCACATATACTATACATTATAAAATAGGAGATGTGGCTTGTTCACAAGTATTTCTTTTTTCGTTTCGAACAAAAATAATCGTCGACTGGCAGCGTCTTAAGAGCCTTTTTGAAGTTGGATAAAAAGAATTACTTGACCAGCTTTTCCCTCGTAAGCTGTGCCTCAATCGTGACAGAGAGCTAAACTATAATACGTACTTTAAAGGGAGTAGTGACCCAGTTATAAAAGTAGAACAGGTATGGCATAATGAAAGTGCTTTACAGTTATTACATTAATCTATTTGCAACTAGTGACCCGCCCCGGCTAGCACGGGGGCATGTTATTATACATATAAACCTTCCTCCTGAATCACTCTATCTATTAAAAAAAACCGCATCAAAATCCGTTGTGTAGTTTTAAAGATATAAGCAAACATACATACCTACATACATACAGACGCGGGAAGCGGAAAGCGACTTTGCTTTATACCATGTAGTGATGTTTTAATACAGAAATAAAACTATTGTGGTTGTGCTCTGCCTTCCTGTAGGTTGTGGGTTCAATCCTCAACCGGGATAAACATTTGTGTGATGAACATAGATGTTTGATCTCAGCCCCAAACTAAGCAAAGCTTGTACTATGGGAACCAGATAACTGTTTTTTTTTTTTGTAAATACATACTTAATACACATATTAACACCACAGAACAAACATCTATGTTCATCACACAAATATTTGCCCTAGGTGGGGATCGAACCCTACAGCGCAGAAGGCAGAATTACTACTGAGCTGTGAGGCCAGACAAATAAAGAGACAGATTCTGTTAACACTTCAAGGAATTAATAGGGGTCCTGTCGGGGCAGCTCGAATGCTTTCCTTATAATGATTCTCCGTCTCCTCACTTTCACACGTAATTGTTCAACGGGTGGAGCTCGTTTGAGTACGAGCGTGCAAAAATGCCCTCGCGATAAAAACGAGTGGGAGGTACCTTGACTTTCAATCCAAAGGTCATGGGTTCATGGGTCATAGATATATCTTTACTTCTATATAAATATTATAAATGCGAATGTAACTCTGCCTGTTTGTTTTTGACGTTATAACTATCACTATAATTTTATTTGTTTTTTTCTCTTCGTGCCTACAGAATAATGATAATGCCTTATAGTTTACCAAAACGGTAATAAAAAGGTATAGTTTCATCCTACTTTTTATTATAAGAGTAGAACAGTTTTGTTCAAAAAAAGTAACACAAAAAAAAGACAGGTGAAAAGCTTGATGGTACAAATTAGGGAAAACTGTGTCTTTATGTTCTATGACGTCATGTTCTATATAACAAATGGGACCTACCCGACCTGGCGTAGTGCCTTCTCAACTTCAGCTCTTCATGTCTCATTAATTGCTATATTATGCTACATCACGGCCGTCATGATACGGTCCATGTATTGGTATTTTCTCCGAGTTGGAAATGCTCGTTGGATAAATATTCATTGAGCACTTCTCCGGAATCCGTATTACAAGATCGAAGAAATCTGAATTATTCATCTAGCAGGTTCTGGCTTGATAAAATTAAAAGTAGATGTTTTGACTTCAGCGAAACTCATTTCGCTGAATATTTTAGTTTTTGATTTGTCTCTACGAAAAATTGTTTATTCAAAACTCTTTATTAACAGAAATTATGTCACATCCTTATAATATCGTTATTACGATACGTGCCAAAATTAATATTTGGACGTGCCTCTGACTACCTCCTTTGGACATCTTCATGGATCAGAGCGCGTGGAGATCTAAGAAAATATCTACCAAACTCGAGGATATCTATATACTTAAGTGATCCTATTTAACTTTAATACAAAATGTTTAAACCACCTGATCTATTCTGATTATTAAATAGATAAGATAAAAAATTGCATTTTTGTTATTTAATTTAAATCTGTTTGTAATGAAGAAACTAAAAATTACTGGACCATTATAAAAAATATTTATTTATTAGGTAACGTTTTTATTAAAAAAAAACTTAGATCTCTACGAAAATTGCATCTATGTAACCTAAGTTATCAAAAACTTGCCTGTAACCTTCATTATTACACCCGTGCGAAGCTGGGGCGAGCAGCTAGTCTCATAGATAATGATAGAGAATAAAAATAAAGCACGTAAAACCTTTTCGAACTACCCACATCTTTGTAATAATCCAATAATCGCAGGAATCTAAGACCATTCTACCATCTCGCGATATCGACCTTCAAACGGGACGTGCACGGCACATCCATGATACCATAGTACAGTGGGAACTCTACAGTATCGCATTTCAATATAATTACGATAAAAACTTCAAAGAAATCTGACGAAAATGTTTCGACCAATCGAAAAGTCGAGAGACAATATTGTTTTTTTTTTAAGTTTTGTGAATCAATTATCTTACGTAAATACAATTTGAATGAGACCAACATTGAGCAGTTTCCCTGCAGAATTAAAAAAAAAACAATGGTGTCGATTCTGTTGTGTCCACGCTTAAGTTAAAATTCCTAAAAACTATCGATCTTATTTCTTTTAAGTTAAAGTTTAAAATAGCGTTATAGCACCTTAAAGTGACAGTTCTAAAACTTAGAATAGTTTTCAATAAATTTACGATTTTCGTAATCGATTTAGAAACGTCAAGCTAAATTTAATCGACATGTAAATTGGTGTTGACTAAGATGACACAAGTGTCATCTTAGTCAATTGTGTCAAAAATGCGAAATAAAATAGAGAAATCGCTAAAATATCCCAAGTTTTAGGACTGTAATTTTGATGTGACTCTAATTTAGACTTTAATGTAAAAGGAATAAGATCGATCGTTTTTTTAAGAAATTTTAGTTTAGCTTAGACACAACAGAATCGCCACCAATACCCGTCGATATGACAATCTCTTTTTTGTCGATTGAAAATGGTTTCAACAATGTTGTGTTTACACAATTGTTGTCTCATCTTCAATAATAAAATCCTTGTTCAAATATGTGGTAATTTAAGGAGTTATAGATATCAATATGATATTTCACATTTGTGTACCTATCTAATTATTAATTATTATTAATAATAATATTTAATTGTAGTGGGGGGAGCCGGAGCCCACCAACAACAATTTTCTCTAGATCTAGAGATCTAGTGACCCTACCCCGGCCCTCCACTCGGTATATGCCAACGAAAGAAGGGCAAGGTCTATAGTTGAAAACCACTATCAATGCCCATAAATTTTGAAGGTTTCTCTCGATTTCCCTGGGATCCCATCATCAGATGCTGACAGGCGAACATACAGGTGAATTGATAACCTGCTCCTTTTTGAAGTCGGTTAAAAATAAAAACAAAAATCGGTTCAGGACCAATACCAACAATGCCAAGTTTGAGATTACATTTTTTTCACCCGAGAAATAAATATACAAATATAAATATCGGTGGACTTTATACACAGCGACATAAATTATTTCAATATAACATCATCATCTACACACATGACGACAAAAAATGTCCCCTAGTGCAATTGCGGCATTAAGTCTCAAGTAAGTTGCACACATGACGACAAAAAATGTCCCCTAGTGCAATTGCGGCATTAAGTCTCAAGTAAGTTGCACAACTGTTTTCTGCGACGTCTTATGTCACCAATACCTTAAGATTCACTGCGTCGTCTCACAAAGTTGGAGTGCCGGGTAACTAATAAATAAGTTTCCGTGAAACTTCATCCGCCTGATTAAATTAAACCTTCCTGGAATAATCATTTATTGGTGTTAAATTATCTAGGTGAGCGTTCATTAAGGCGGGAGATACAAGTTTTATTAACTAAAGTACAATCTTAATATAAAACTCTTACGTTACTGACTGACTGATTTACCAACGCTCAGCCTAAACCACGGGTCCTAGAAAAGGGTGTTTTTTCTTTGGTGTGTAGGGGTGTACTAAAAAAGGAATTACCAATATTCAAATTATCAAATTTTAAATTTATTTTTTGTCATCATTGACAGTGAACATAATTTCATAAATTCATAATCTCCCGAACTAGTAAAAACAATGTTTCAGGAGCATTTCCCCCCTACGGGGGTGCAGTGAGGGTTGAAGTTTCTTTGAAAATAACTTCTAGCACGGGAGGTAATGGTTTTTTAAATGTACATCTACAGTCATTTTATTTGAACAACATAAATAAATAAAATAAATATTGGCGGACTTTCCACACAACACCATCTAGCCCTAAACTAAGCAAAGCTTGTACGATGGAAACTAGATATTTTTTGTAAATACATACTTATTATACAGTAACACCCAGACAGAACAAACATCTATGTTCATTACACAAATGTTTGCCAACCTACAGCGCAGAAGGCAGGTTATTACCAACTGATATGTGAGGCCTGTCAAACATAGTATTTAACAGAACCTACCAATTATTATTTTTCTAAACCTTAAAGCAAAATTTCTAAGTACTTACTGTTTTTTTAAGTTTTTGGTTCTTTATTAAACTTATTATATTTCTACAATAATCTTATTCACAGCAAATACCAATATCTCCAAGGTAACGAAAATTGAGCACCAGAACTATAAAAGTCCAGGCCAGGACCTTTGTTATATGTATGAGGTCATAAATAAGACCCTCCGTTTATAAATAACATAAAATGGCCATTCCGTGCTATATATCCGACGCCAAAGTAAATTTGTTACGTCTCAATTCACGGATACACTAAGAATGTCAATCAAGTTTGGTGTTGTTTATTGGGGTCAATGGTCGCAAGTCCGAATATACCTACTTCTAATATAAATAAATACCTATTGTTTTTTAAACTATTAGGGTTCCGTACCCAAAGGGTAAAAACGGGACCCTATTACTAAGACTTCGCTGTCCGTCTGTCCGTCTGTCTGTCACATTGTTGTATCTCATGAACCGTGATAGCTAGACAGTTGAAATTTTCACAGACGATGTATTTCTGTTGCCGCTATAACAACAAATACCAGAAATAGAATAAAATGAATATCTAAGTGGGACTTCAATAAAACAAACGTAATTTAATTGTATTTTTTTTAGATAATGGTACGGAACCCTTCGTGCGCTAATCCGACTTGCACTTGGCCGGTTTTTATTTCACTTTATGTATTCTGAATCTAAAGCTTAGACCCTTTATAGAGCATTATTAGGGTAACCAAAAACTAATTCTTATTATTATCAACACGCCGTGAGATACATGACATTTTCATTTTACAACTTAAAAATTTTAAACGAATAAACACAAAATCATATTACCCTAGAATTAAAACTATCGTTGTTGTTACTCATCATCACTAAATAGTATAAAGCAAAGTCGCTTCCCGCTTCCCGCGTCTGTATGTATGCTTATATCTTTAAAACTACACAACGGATTTTGATGCGGTTTTTTTTTATAGATAGAGTGATTCAGGAGGAAGGTTTATAGGAATCAGCTTTGTACCCGTGCGAAGCCGGGGCGGGTCGCTAGTTTAATTTAAACTATAAATGCGGCTAATTGCCACGTTTTTTCTTGTATTGCTGACGTTTCGAGACAATTCAGATGCTCTTCATTATGAGCATCGATTAATTCAAATTCAAATTCAAATCTCTTTATTGCAGACAACTAGGTCCATAAAATTTCTCAAATACACAATAAAATAATAAATAATACAAATTAAAATTAACAATTACGTATTACAGTTTTGACCCAATGGTGAAGTATGGGGCAAACGTACTTCTCAGATATTCATTTCAGTATGCTGTTATGACTGCTTCACACTCTGCCCAGTAATGACGCTATAGTATATAATCACTACATAGTATAAAGCAAAGTCGCTTTCCGCTTCCCGCGTCTGTATGTAATATGTAATATGTATGTATGTATGTTTGCTTAAATCTTTAAAACTACACAACGGATTTTGATGCGGTTTTTTTTTATAAATAGAGTGATTCAAGAGGAAGGTTTATATGTATAATACATGCATAATATAGTAGAGAAACACTGATAATTTTAGAGGTTTCTAATGTGATGTAAGTAAACACATTTTTTTGCGCTTACATTGCAAATGCTGGCTGAACCCCACGAGATATATCAAAATAATGTACTACAGTATTGTATACCTTAAAAACGTCTACAAAAAAGTCCACGATGGTATTAGAAATGTCTTACGCACAGCGAAGCGGGCACGGGTCAGCTAGTGTAGTATATAATGACGTAATAGCAGTATTCGGCGATCTGCCGTTAAAATCCTATTATCCTATCCAATTTAATAACGAAATAAAGGATTTTTATCAACAATCTAGAGATAGGCAATACAAACCATATCTAGATACGAAATCTATATATTGGTAAAATATCTGATATCCGTATACCAGCTCGTTCGAAATCTATATATTACAATATCACTAGATATTAGAACTTAAAAATGTATAAGAATGCAGCCAGTCCTAAGCCTGGAAAAAGTATGAAGGTAAGGTTCTATCATAATATACATTATTAGATATAGTTCACTCAAACATTCACTACAAATATAGTTTTATAAAATCTACAATATCGATTCGCTTCGAATATCATAGTTCGGTGCGAATCGATGTTACTATACGATATCGTATGAATCACGTATATTCACAATATTTTATATAATATAAAATAAAGTCGTGTTAGTTACACTCTTTATAACTCAAGAACGGCTAAACCGATTTGGCTGAAAATTGGTGGGGAGGTAGCTTAGAACCAGGAGACGGACATAGGATACTTTTTATAACGTGAACGGGAACGGAAACAGGAGTTAATTCTAAAGAATACGAAGTTCGCCGGGTTAGCGTGTTGAAATTGAAATCCGATATTGAAAACCGGTATCTGATTCAGATACGGTTCTCAGAAAACGGTATAATACCTAATCTGACAACAATCTAAAATCAATCACAATTCATAGCCTCAAACGAGGGGAGCCCATTCCAATTAAACGGAACCACTTGAGCCCACACGGTACCACACTACCAACGCTATACAGGGTGAAATAAAAAAAAACTGAGTTTATTAGTACCTACCTGCAAGCTTATTGTGCAAAAATTGACGTTTACCCGCTCTTTTTCATAGCTTTTAAATTTTGACAATGTTGTTATTATTTATATTATGTTCATTATTTATATTATTCATGTTTATTATTTATGTTATTGTGTCTTATTATGTCAATTAAAATATATTCAATCTATTCCTATATTCTATAATAGTTACATGGATTGGTATTGTTTAAATTCGATTGATGTTTAGAGCTCTTTTAATTAAACCAGCAGGCAAAGATCAATTTTTACGCAATAAACCTGTATAATATAGTCGGCAGATCAAGTAAGAAGAACTTCACATTTCCGTCGACCGTTTTGTACGATAAAAGATGTAAGAGAATAGATGCCTAAAGAGAGTATTCAAGAGACACATTCAATCATTACACGACGTGATAGATTGCAATTCTCTTATAAGCATATTAACTCTTTTTTTTCACGATGTTTTCTTCACCGTTTTAGCACACAAGTATGATAAAAAAATTGTTTTAATGAATTCATTAATGCTCTCCTATTCGGCCAACACGGCGCCGTTTACTTGAATAATACATATTTGCAAAGATTATCAAATGTTCACAAGGACAATAACCCACTGCATTGTAAAAATAATGTGTACATCATAAAAAAATAGGGTCATGACTATAATCTCCAAGTACGGTAGACATCTTCTCAGATCTCCAGACATTAGATCCTTTGAAGATGTCTAGTGGGGGTAGTCAAGTCAGAGGCACGTCCAAACATTACATTTGGCACATGCCCACATTTCGCAGTGGGTTTGCAACCTGTCACGTATGGAATGGTTAGCACCGTTTTGAGCACGTGTTTCTGATGCGCATATAAATTTTTAGAACAGAAAAATCCATTGATCCTCACAGCTCAGTTGGTAGTAACTCTGCCTTCAGCGCTGTAGGTTGTGGGTTCGATCCCCACCCAGAGCAAATATTTGTGTGATGAACATAGATCTTTGTTCTGTGTCTGGGTGTGTAGTATGTATCATAAGTATGTATTTACAAAAAAAAACGTATATAAATATTCTATCAGTTATCTAGTTCCCATAGTACAAGCTTTGCTTAGTTTGGGGCTGGATGGCGATGTGTAAAATGTCCACCAGTTATTATTTATTTATTTATTATTGATGCACGCCGGGATTCGAAACCACGACCTTCAGATTGAAAGTCGGGAAACTACCACTCGGCCAACACGGCTATGTGTGTTTGAATCAAATCTCAGCCAATAAGCTATTTCATATAACTATCGTTTAGGTAACTTTACCAGTAGCTTAAATTTTCACCCTGTATTCATCTATCACACATACAAACTATTACCGAATCTACGCCTCTACTATTAACTCTTTAGTCGCCTGTGACCACATAGTACAAACTTTGATGTGTTCTGTGGTTATTCTCTACTAACTTATAGGTCATCTGTGCTTAATGACCGACCGAACTCGGTAGCACTTACGGTAACGAGCGGTTCCATGAAGATGCGGTTTTGAATTTCACGTGGGCTATTTTGCTGGTGTGCGGGCTCGACTATACCCATCCATTTTGTACAGTATCAAGGTGAATAACTTTGTTGGCCGAGCGGATTTGAAAATCCTAGTAATATTATAAATGCGAAAGTTTGTGAGTTTGTATGTATGTTTGTTGCTCAAACAGGCCTAAACGACAGAACGGTTTAAGTTAAAACTTGCTGTAGATGTAGATATAATGCCCGAATAAATAATAGACTACTTTAAAAAATTAATAACATCCCCAAAACGATAAGAAAACGCAAAATTGATGATTTCTATAGATGGCGCTGGAGTGCAACATATCAGACATCACAGACTAAAAACATTCAGTCTTTTCTATTCGATTAATGAAATTTGACAGGACAAAGTCTGTCAAGGGTCGGCTAGTACATTCATATCTAGCTGTCCCGACAGACTATATTGTAAAATTCATTTTTTTTTTTCATAAGAATCTGTCAGGTTCACACGATTAAAACAATAAAAAAAAACCCGCCAAGTGCGAGTCGGACTCGCGCACGAAGGGTTCCGTACCATTATCTATAAAAATGGCAAAAAAATCACGTTTGTTGTATGGGAGCCCCCCTTAAATATTTATTTTATTCTGTTTTTATTTGTTGTTATAGCAGCAACAGAAATACATAGTCTGTGAAAATTTCAACTGTCTAGCTATCACGGTTCATGAGATACAGCCCTGTGATAGACAGACAGACAGACAGACGGAAAGCGAAGTCTTAGTAATAGGGTTCCGTTTTTACCCTTTTGGTACTAAAAAAAGAATTAGCGAAATCGGCCCAACCATTTACGCGTTATGCTATGACCAACGGAAATAGAAATGTGGGGGCACGGCAGTGCCCCCGCCAAGTCAAGCAATAAAGCGGCACGGCTGTACCATCCTTTTCTCGAAGCAGTTCAGGGCATTTTCGACCCCCTATAACTTCGTTGTGGATTAAACTAGAAGCCTGTATTTTCAGTAACCAAGCAGTCACTATATAAACACGGTATATTTCAAATTTCATTCAATTTGAACCAGTAGATTAAGAATTATAACTAGTCAAAGTTTCCTATTTTGTCACTCACTCACTCACTCACTGACTGACTGATCTGACTTATGTTATTACGTAATTAGCTAACCTTTACGTAATAACTTAAGACAGAAGGACCCTTACAGTAGGGACTGAATAAATTAACCGACTTGGTATTACATGGATCTCACAACTTTTTACGGTAGAAGAACTGAGTTGCGTTGCGAGACTTGGCTTTTTTTACAAGTTATGTTTTTGGTGGCATTCATTTTTAACGGACGAAAAACAGAGGGGGTTTTCAAATCGATGCGTATATATATATATATTTTACGCATATCTTTTTACCTGGCGATCCGATTTCGATGATTTTTTTTCTATTGTATAGAGAATAGTCCCAAGTTAGTTCCATTTAAATTTTATTTATGTAGGACAGACAGTTCCTCCAAAAACTGAAAAAAACTAATATCGTCCCTTGACTTTGCGATTGGTCGATACATTTTCGTCGTTTTTCTTTTTAGTTTTTTAAGCGTAATTATTTATATATAATATTATATAAATATTATAAATGTGAAAGTTTGTGAGTTTGTATGTATGTTTGTTCCTCAGTCAGGCCTAAACGACAAAACGGATTAAGTTGAAATTTGCTGTAGATGTAGATATAATACCCGAATAAATAATAGACTACTTTAAAATATGAAATATATCCCCAAAACTATAAAAAAAACGCAAAGAGGATAATTTTGGTATTGATGGCGCTGGTGTGCAACAAATCAACATTCAGTCTTTTCTATTCGATTATTCAAATTTGACAGGACAACGTCTGTCACGGGTCGGCTAGTAATATTATATAACACCCCGCCACAGAACAAACATCTATTTTCATCACACAAAGTGAAATCGAACCCACGACTTACGGAATGAGATGAATGACAGAAGTGGATCTATACTATTAATGCCATCGTAAAATTGTGTTACCACTCAAAGACAGCCATCTGTAGTATATTGGAGTCCAATTTCATGGATTGGTGATCCAAAGAGGGATAATTTTAAAATATCCTACCTAGTTTTATTAGGATTCCGTTCCTAAAAGGTAAAAACGGGACCCTAATACTAAGACTACGCTGTCCGTCTGTCTGTCATAAGGCTGTATCCAATGTATTTTCAAAGATGATGTATTTCTGTTGCCGCTATAATAAAAATAAAATTAATAAATAAATAATTCACGACTGTAATCCCCAAGTACGGTAGACATCCTCTCAGATCTCCAGACGCTTAAATCCTTTGAACATGTCTAGTGGGGTTAGTCAAAGGCACGTCCAAATATTTAGCACATGCCGACATTTTGCAGCAATAATCCGAATAATATTACATATGCGAAAGTTTGTGAGTTTGTTTGTATGTTTGTTCCTCAATCAGGCCTAAACAACAAAACGGATTAAGTTGAAATTTGCTGTAGATGTAAATTTAATGTCAGAATAGAATATAAACTACTTTAAAATATAAAAAACATCCCCAAAATTATAAAAAAGCAAAAGGGATGATTTTGGTATAGATGGCGCTGGTGTGCAAGAAATCTGACATCACAGACTAAAAACATTTAGTCTTATCTATTTCTGTCTATGTTCTTAACGTCTGTCACGGGTCGGCTAGTTAATAATATTTTTTCTATAGGAAACGTAAACAATAAACAAAAATAAAAATAACGCGAAGCAATAAAGTTTTAATAGTGTAAGCTCAAAGCAAGGTATTCGCAATAATCCTTATTATTTCAACTAAAGCCTAATTATATTATCTCTTGGAAATGTTATGAAAGAAACTGTTGGTTTTATTACGATAGTCTTGTACTAATAAATTGAACAAAGAACTAGTTTATTTGAAAAACAATATTAATAAGATAATGCCGTGTTTTTATTGTATTTGCAGAGATGTCTCAAGGTTTCTGACTTTATTTACTCACTAGTAAAAACCCATGACTTTGCTCGCGCTGTTATTAGATCTAGGTCTAGGTCTTCTTGCTCGATCTTTATTTACTTATATCCTTTCATCCCAAGTGAATTGACGTCAGACAGGCTGCCGGTTGTAAAACAAAAACCAAATCCTTTTTGCAACATGTTTGTCACATTAATTGGGAGAAGGAAATGATGATCCAAATTTCATTCTTTAAATTGGTAAAAATCCTATATATTAAGTGCTTCTGACTTACACCTTTTAGACATCTTTATGAATCTAAACGCCAAGAGATTTAAGAGTATGTCTACCGTACTTGGGTATTACAGTCGTGATTCTATTTCATTTTTAGGGTTCCGTACCCAAAGGGTAAAAACGGGAACCTATTACTAAGACTTCGCTGTCCGTCTGTCCGTCTGTCTGTCACAGGGCTGTATCTCATGAACCGTGATAGCTAGACAGTTGAAATTTTCACAGATGATGTACTTCTGTTGTTGCTACAACAACAAATACAAAAAAAGAATAAAATAAATATTTAAGTGGGGCTCCAACACCACAGCTCCCGTACGGAACCCTTCGTGCGCGAGTCCAACTCGCACATGAACGGTTTTTTTCTTATTTTCTTCGTTTCTTAACTCTTAATCTTCATATTTCCACTGCCCTACTTTATCAAGTCTCGCGAAAGATACCCCCACACTCGTGAACAAGTTCCAATCAACGTAATCCACCAAGTTCGTTCATTAAATCCTTGGTTTGCTGAAAATCTGTCACCGTCATATTATAAAGCGGGCTTGTACAATCTCCGCCAAGCCGCGTTGAGACTACCAAAGTATATTTGGGGCTACATTTTTTCTGTCATTTTGGATAAGAACTTTTTAAACTAATCTTGCTAGTTTATATTACTTTTTTTTTAAGTACGTATGCTATTTGTCCATAAATTGTTTTATGGTCCTCCTTAGCCTCAAAGGTTTGCTGGTAGAAAACTCTTTTAGGGTTAAGCTCGAATTTGTACATATTCTTTGTAATGATTTTCTGTGTACAATAAAGTATTAAAGAACTTGACTCTGCTTTTTATAATTTATTTTTCTTGTGTATTGTCGAGCTGAATGTGTAACTTTGGAGGCAATTAAAACTTGAGATCTTAATGCCGTCAGTATATTAGATGATTTTTTTATTTGACATAAAATGTGTGTCGAAGTTTTGAAGAAAATCGCCATCATTTTCTTCAAAAGCGTGTAGCGATGACATCGCTAGGTTAGTTTTTACTAGAACAAAGTTGACTCTAGTACGATCGGCGGATGTGAAGTAGGTACTTTGAATTTCAAATGATAAAACAAGGTGGCTTCAAAGGAAACAACTATATCTTACACTAGCCGATCCGTGACAGACGTTGCCATGTCAAATTTCAATAATCGAATAGAAAAGACTGAATGTTTTGAGTCTGTGAGGTCAGATTTGTTGCACACCAGCGCCATCTATACCATTATCATACCTTTTGCGTTTTTTTATTTTTTTGGTGATGTTTTTCATATTTTAAAGTAGTCTATGTTTTATTCGGGCATTATATCTATATCTACAAAAAATTTCAATATAATCCGTTTTGTCGTTTAGGCCTGATTGAGGAACAAACATACTTACATACAAACTCACAAACTTTCACTGTTATATTATTACTAGCCGACTCGTGTCAGACGTTGCCCTGTCAAATTTCAATAATCGAATAGAAAAGACTGAATGTTTTTAGTCTGTGATGTCAGATTTGTTGCACACTAGCGCCATCTATACGGAAATCACCTTTTGCGTTTCTTTATAATTTTCTCCGCATAGCTGTGCGAAGCTGTGCGGAGCGGACCACTGTCAGCGCTCAAATATTCGAGTTTGAAAATGTCGAGCGCTGTGATTGGTCCGCTCCGAACAGCTTAGCGCAGCTCATCACAACTCCGCGTAGGTGGAAACTACACTACACAGAGAAGGTTCGCTTGGTATTACACGTCCAGTGTTAAAGGGTATCCCTTTTAATATCTCCTGGAGGCAGTGCCATGCTGCTAAACATTAACCATCGCCTATAACAACATACAATCTCGCAAGTCACGAACACCCAGAACGCGCCCTACGCAAAACGCCCTAAAATAACTCTATTACGAATTCATATTTCTTGCATAAAAATAAACATCCACTACCCGGGGAATCCGAAAATATCATCGCTATAATTACAATCTTCTTATAGCTACCACGAAACTACTAACTTCATATTCAAGACGGAGCTTCATAAAAATAATAGGACGCCTGGTAGATGTTAAACATCGTGACAGCATATCGCGAACCGGATTGGATGCGGTCGGCACTTCTTCGTCAGCGACTAATCTAGTTCGCGTAGCCGCGTGTAGTTCGCTAGTGGTGACACGTCGCTTAGTCAACAGCCAGTCTGAGTCGGCTATAGATGTTTCACGTCAAACAAAGTATTGAGCAATGAAATACTAGTAGGTAATAACAGAAATGGCTATCACAAACTTAACAAATCTACCTTTTATGAAGAACGTGCCTTCAATTATAGATGAATCGGACTATAACATGAGTTCCTACGTTAAAGTTACACGTTTTCATAAAACTGAAAGTGAATTTATCTTCTCACCTAATAAATCAAGAACAGGATTTGGGATTAGGGTCGAGGTCGATCGTTTCAATAATTGGCTAGGTTGTATAGTTGGTGCGTATTTACTCGACCAGGTTTCAAAACCAGGTTTGGGGGAATAAAATACGTACCAAGTATTTTCGTATTTTTTTTTGTACTTAAAGTATTCTTATACCTCAAAGTATTTTTGGTATTTTCAGGAATACTTTAAAGTATTTCAAAATTGGTATGATTGAACGTGGTATTTGTCAAACCTGGTACTTGAAAACACGAGTACGACCCACCTCTATAGGTTGACTTACAAATACTACGTTCAATAAATACCAAGTTTAATTATTAAATCTATGCGTATCAATCCTATCAAAACTCAAGTTAACATGTAACCTACAAAGCGATGGTAAATTATGAAAGAATGATGTTTTTTAAATAAAAATGTGTATAAGAGATGGAAACAGATACCAAAAAATACCTGCCTCCATGAATATGTATCAAATCATGTCAAAACATTCTTAAATCTTGAAAATATTCCTCTCTTTATCTCTTTGCTGCCTCCCATATTACCGGTAGGCGTCGGATTATGCCAACTTTGAGAATATGACGCAAACACAGATTAATTTGTAGCTTCCACAGAAAACATAATTATATGTATTACAAACAGTAGAGAGAGTATTATTTATTGTAATATTTTCTCAATTTTAATTTAGTTTGGAAAAATAAAAATACAGTCAGTATTGGCCGAGTGGGAGATACCTCGACTTTCAATCCGAAGGTGTGTTCGAATCTTGGCCGTGTATCAATTAACATTGCTCTAAAAAATATAAACGGCAAAGGACAACATCGTGCGGAAACCAGTTAGCATTCTAATAAGCGGCGACGAGCTTGCGACCTGTCACGTATGGAAAGCAACTATTGCAAATTATGAGCATGTGCCAAATAATATTTATGGACGTGCCTCTGCCTTTAGACATCTCCATCGACTGTAATCCTTAAGTACGGTAGACATCCTCTCAGATCTCCACGCTTAGATCATCGAAGACATCTAAAGGGGCTTAGTCAGAGGCGCGTCCAAAGATTATACTTAGCATATGCCTACATTTTGCATTAGTTTACATTCCATACGTGAGAGGTTGCAGGCACATTGTTTTCTTTATGCGTGTAAGTTCGTTTAAAGGTGTGACCAGATATAGCGCGGCATTTGAGCGCGGCATTCGCAGGACACAAGTTTGTCGCGTGACTAGTTTAACTTATAGGTAACTGTACGCGTGGCCGTCGTCCAATCATAGCGCGGCTAGCAGCGTGCGGCTGCCGCGCTCAAGTGCCACGCTTTGTCCAGGTCACACCTTAAGTGAACAGATGCCTTTTTATTCTGTGCTTTATTTATTAGGTTCAATGTCTTTTCGCGTACGAAACTTCACTGTAGATACTGTAAGCAAGTTATTTTTATGTACAGCGGTACCGGGTTCTCTTTGAAAATGTTTGAGCAGACTATTAGAAATTCGAGTGAGTTGCTAAGGCACTTTGTTTCGGCTTAGGCGTGAAGAAATAAGAAACTGGATTAAACAGCTGATTATAGAGGTCATTCACATTGAATGAACCTCAATACATATTGGTGGACATTTTACACAGCGCCACCTAGACCCAAACTAGCCAAGCTTGTAATTATATATTAATTTACTTAGTCTGCACTATTTTATTTTGTGTAACATTATAACATTTGTCTACTTTAATTATTTTTAAGCAAATAGTTCTTTCATCTTTAGGTTTCATTTCTAAATCAAGTGTAGCGTGTGCTGCTTATTGAATTTGTGCTGAAGCTCTTTAGTTAATTAAAAAAAAAATTATAGATCAGCCGTGTTTATTGCCTGATTCTTCTAGGCTTGGTCGCGAGCAATCGGCGTAGCTTCACCTAGTTCCTAAGACGTTTCAAAGTGATCCTTGTGATTTTATTAAAATAAGTTATTTTTGAATTTGAATTTGAATAAGGGAACTAAATTACTGATAGAATTACTTATATACTTTTTTTTGTTAATACATACTTAAAATACTCAGACACAGAACGAACATTTATGTTCATCGCACAAAATGTTTGTCCTTGGTGGGAATCGATCTCACAACCTACAGGGCAAAAACAGAGATACTACCAACTAAGCTGTGAGGCCAGTTAAACTAGCTGCTTGCCCCGGCTTCGTGCGGGTATCTGGATAAAAAGTAGTCTATGTGTTATTCTGATGTATAAGCTATATTACTGTAAAGTTTCATCTAAATCAGTTCAGTAGTTTTTGCGTGAAAGAGTAACAACAACACACTCACACTCACACACTCACACACTCACACACTCACAAATTTTCGCATTTATAATATTAGTAGGATTAGACAAGTACCTAATAAAACTAAAATTGATGATTTTATAAGGCAAACTATGCTATGCTACACAATAAAAATAGATTTTAAATTATTCGTGTTAATTTTTAGGGTTCCGTACCCAAAGGATAAAAACGGGACCCTATTACTAAGACTTCGCTGTCCGTCTGTCCGTCTGTCCGTCTGTCTGTCACAGGGCTGTTTCTCATAAACCGTGATAGCTAGACAGTTGAAATTTTCGCAGATTATGTATTTCTGTTGTCGCTACAACAACAAATACTTACAGACTAACAACAAAAACAGATTAAAATAAATATTTAAGTGGGGGTTCCATACAACAAACGTGATTTTTTTGCCGTTTCTTTATAAATACGTACGGAACCCTTCGTGCGCGAGCTTGACTCCCACTTGGCCGGTTTTTTTTTTTATAAAGTTACCGAGAATACATTGAACGCCCCTCGTATGTACATAATAACTGCTCCAAAGAGCATTTGGCAACTTTCCATCCAAATCTGTAATCTATGAAACGTATCTAAGATCTGGCTCTCTACAGGTAAACATACATGCAACCCCAAACGATTATGACCTGTGTACACAACAAGGTAGGGCTCATTTTTGCATAGCATACATCAATGTCTACAACATGAAAATCTGCCAGATGTCAGTGTCTTTACATATTTGGTGAAAATAGTTATGAAATGAGTTAGCAATTTCAGTTGGCTTGACTTGACTGATTTTGATTATTTTTTTTTGTTGTGTTCGTAACAGTGCTACAATCTCTTCAATGGCAGAAAGTAAAGTTTAAAAAGATTTAACAAATTATTATAAAAACATAAACCCGCTTGCTAAAAAGTAATTACAAAATGTATGCCCACCTTTTACAAGGAGGGGGGCGCCGTTTTTACAAAATATAGCCTTATCACTCCCACAATTGAGATGAAATAAACGAAATGAACGATAATAACGAAATGAAATACTTGAACGAAATGAACGAAATGAACGAAATGAACGAAATGACGGAAATGACCGAAAAACCGAAATTAACGAAATTAACGCAATGAACGAAACGAACGAAATGAACGATATTAACTAAATGAACGACTTGTACGAAATGAACGATATTAACGAAATGAACGACTTGAACGAAATGAACGAAATAAAAAAAACTTGAGAGGTGTCAAGGGACACCCGGATGGAACGAAGTTCTCACAAAATAACGTGGGACAAGGGAAGGGGAATCAACTTTGACTTTGACTTCAACTTCGACTTCGACCTCGACCTCGACCTCGACCTCGACCTCGACCACGACCTCGACCTCGACCTCGACCTCGACCTCCACCTCCACCTCGACCTCAACCTCCACCTCGACCTCGACCTCGACCTCGACCTCGACCTCGACCTCGACCTCGACCTCGACCTCGACCTCGACCTCGACCTCGACCTCGACCTCGACCTCGACCTCGACCTCGACCTCGACCTCGACCTCGACCTCGACCTCGACCTCGACCTCGACCTCGACCTCGACCTCGACCTCGACCTCGACCTCGACCTCGACCTCGACCTCGACCTCGACCTCGACCTCGACCTCGACCTCGACCTCGACCTCGACCTCGACCTCGACCTCGACCTCGACCTCGACTTCGACCTCGACCTCGACCTCCACCTCGACCTCGACCTCGACCTCAACCTCGACTTCCACCTCGACCTCGACCTCGACCTCGACCTCGACCTCGACCTCGACCTCGACCTCCACCTCCATCTCGACCTCCACTTCCACCTCGACCTCGACCTCGACACAATTAATAGATATATATATTAATAGATATACTATAGCAAAAAAGTGTCGTGACAACTTTTCGTGACAAACTCTTTCTCATTTTTTTCCGTCTAGCCCCCTTTCACAACGCGCGATAAGGAACTTCATTCCAAAAATATTTATTTCACTCACAAACACACACAGAAGACAGAAGATACAAAATGCACATGTAATAAAAATAAAAATTAAATAAAAATAACAACTAAGTAAGTCTTAAAAAAGCGCTAAGTAGTACTTTTACGTGCAAAAAATACGCTAAATCTGTAAGAGCGAGTTTAGTTATCTTGCAAGAGATCAGGTGCCAAGCAGAATGACTTCGTGTATCAAACATGCTGATACAGCACCCATGGGTACGCGACCCGGGAAAACGATTTTATACCAACTTCCTCTATATCGACTAGCCTACCGACTAGCATACCGACTAGCTTTGATTTTATATTTATTTATTTATCAAAGACGGACTTTACGGATAGGATTCGAGCAATTTTCAAACCTCAATCGTACGTTTCTGAGATGGAAATAATTGAACCCTATAATCTTAAATTAACTCACTCTTACCTACTGTTTTTTAGGACCCTACTGTCCGTCTATCTGTCACAAGGCTGTATCTCATGAACTGTGATAGCTAGATAGTTGAAATTTTACAGATTATGTATTTCTGTTGCCGCTATAAGAACAAATACTAAAAACAGAATAAAATAAATATTTAAATGGGGCACCCATACAACAAACGTGATTTATTTGCCGATTTTTATATATAATGGTACGGAACCCTTCGTGCGTGAGTCCGACTCGCACTTGGCCGATGGATACTGTCAAAATGGGGGCATAAGCCAAATGTCATGTATGTCTTGTGTTATGTCATGTGCCTCTTACTACTCCTTAGACATCTTCGGAGTTTCTGGAGAGCTCTAACTAGATGTCTAGTGTAGTACTAGATTACAGATTACAGTTGTGATACTAATATAAAGGTCGTGGGTTCGAATCCCCGCGTGCATCAATTTTCTGTTCGAAAAATGTATGAAAACACTTGCTTAAAGCGGTGAAGGAAAACATCGTGAGGAAACCAGTTAGTATTCTTGTAAGCGGCGATGGGCTTGCAACCTATCACGTATGGAATGCTAACTGCTGCAAAATGTGGGCATGTGCCAAATATAATGTTTGGACGTACCTCTGACTACCCCCACTAGACATATTCAAAGGATCTAAGCACCTGGAGATCTGAGAGGATGTCTGCCGTACTTGGGGATTACAGTCGTGATCATATTTTTTACTGTTTCATTTACAATTTGTATGTACCTACCTACTACCTACTCGTTGATCTGGTTTAACTGTTGCTAACACGATTGGTTCGCTCTACTGCTATCAACCAAGTACAGATCCATTTGTACCGTGATAAATCAGGATGTCTTGTCCTAAGATTGAACCTTTCTAAGGCGCAAACACATACAAAGCAGATTTTCTATTGAATAGAATCGTTTATTTTGTTTCACAAAAAATACAAGAAATTATATTTAAGGCGCTCCCAGTCGACGATTGTTTTTGTTCGAAACGAAAAAACAAATACTTGTGAACAAGCCACATCTCCTATTTTATAATGTATAGTATATGTGAATAAAGATGTACCCATCATTAATCACTTCGATAAATAATCCTACCAATGACAACAAACACACGTCGGCGCGTGGTCCGCCTTAGCTTTTTGAATAAATTAATGATATAAATTATTTATAATAACTTATCAAAAATCTATTCTAATAGAATCTAGATCTACATATTACCTATCTTTAACAATAAATCACAAGTTGATTTTAATAGTAGGTATCAAAATATTTCGATCATAAATTCTAAAACGTATCATTTTGAAATAATATCTTTATCGTGAAAAGTTTCTGCTATTATGTTTTCAGCTTAATATAAATCTAGGTAGGAACCTGAAGTAATATACTTATAAAAATAGGAGATGTGGCTTGTTCAGAAGTATTTCTTTTTTCGTTTCGAAAAAGAGCAATCAGCGACTGGGAGCCTCTTAAAAGTGGAAACGCCAGCAACTTCGTTAACATGAAGTAATTTCCAAACAGACTTGCTACATCTCCTGTCGCACCCCTACACTAAAAAAGGAATTCGATAGGAGTATTTATTAAATAAATAAAAAAATATATAAAAATTGGCGGGCTTTACACACATCTATGTTCATCCCACAAATGTTTATTCGGGTGGGGATCGAACCCACAACCTACAGCGCAAAAGACAGTCTTACTACCAACTGAGCTGCGATGCCAGTCCAATTAGATTGTAGGTATAAATCGTGACAACAAAATAGGTCGTTTAACAAAAAACATTGAGGTATAGTGGCAGCAAGTCTAGTAGCTTCGTGGGAATGATTATTATCTGGAGGCACGGCAGTGCCCCCGCCAAAAAAAGCAAAAAAGCAGCACGGCCGTACCATCCTTTTCTCGAAGCAGTTCAGGCTATTTTCGACCTAATTAGCTAACATTTACGATAGGACCCTTAAAGTAGGGACTAAATAAATTAACCGACTTGGTATTACATGGATCTCACACTTTTTACGGTAGAAAAACTGAGTTGCGTTGCGAGACTTTTTTTCAAGTTTTGTTTTTAAAGGCATGATTCTCTACTCGTATAATACCGTTTCCTTTCTCTATTTTTTTTTTCACAGGCACTGAGCATACTATCTGTAAGCGCAAGGACGTTTTTTACCAGATGCCAACAGCACAGATAGCGGTAAGTAGAGGTGGTGCGTATTTACTCGACCAGGTTTGTAAACCTGGTATAGGCATAAAAAAATACGTTCCAGGTATGACGACACAGTTTGAACGCGTATTTTATACTTGAAAGTATTTTTCAAAATCAAAATCAAAAAAAACGTACGTACTTGAAAGTATTTTAGTACTTGAAAGTATTTTTGTACTTGAAAGTATTTTTGTACTTGTAAGTATTTTTATACTTAACAAATTTCCAATCCTAGGGGGGGGTGCTGGGTGGAAAGCAATCCTAGGGGGGGTGAGGTGCTGGGTGGAGAGTTGGTTGGGCCAAATACTTTAAAGTATTTCAAACCTGGTTTCTCAACCTGGTATTAGCGGTAAGCTCTTAAAAACCTGCGCAACCCTGTTTTCTGTGCAAATACAGCGTAACACTTGGAAATCTAGGAACATGCACATGCAATGCAGCCGGCATCTAAGCTAGGATAAGTGCTTTTTGGTCCACGAATAAGATATTCGAGGTTTCCGGTATCGTTGCTGTCGGTACAAAAAGTCGTATGTAAAAACGTTAGGTTTTCAGGAGACACAAAAAAACTGATTATTATCTTATCTATGAAGTTTCTTTACAATATTTAAATGTAAATAGCTTTAGTTTTATAGCTTACATACGTTTATTGTACTCCTGCAAATCGTACAACATAGGTTTATAATTTTTATATACTTAAGTAATTTGATATAAGTACATAAATATATCTATATACTTATATATTTTTATATATCTATATTCTTATATTATTATAATAATATTTTCTGTGGTATTTATTTTAAATATAATGTAAAATTAAGTATATTATTTTTCCATGTTTTCATTACCTAGTTTTTAAGTTTTTTTTTTTATTTGCCAACTACATGTTTCCACTACCAATTAGGTTGGCTGGTAGAAAATGCCTCGGCATTAAGTCCGCCTTTTTGTATTTATTTTTATAAGTGCAATTAAAGTATAAATAAATAAATAAATAAATATAAAAAATGGTAAAATTTTGACATACGACTTTTTGTACTGACAGCAACGGTATGTGCCCGCATTGTTGAGCGGTAAGTCTTAGCCGAGTTTGAGCTTTTGTGCAAAGTTAAGGTCTAGAACGAGAATATCCTTCCTAATCCTAATAATATTAAAAATGTGAAAGTTTGTGAGTTTGTATGTATGTTTGTTCCTAAACGACAAAACGGATTAAGTTGAAATTTGCTGAAGATGTAGATATAATGCCCGAATAAATAATAGACTACTTTAAAAAATTAAAAACATTGCCAAACGATAAAAAACTCAAAAGGGAAAATTTCTAAATAAAGGGCGCTGGTGTGCAACAAATCTGACATCACAGACTAAAAACATTCAGTCTTTTCTATTCGATTATTGAAATTTGACAGGACAACGTCTGTCACGGGTCGGCTAGTAATATTATAAATGCGAAAGTTTGTGATAAGGCTGCTATGTTTGTTCCCTAATCAACAATAAACGACAAAACGGATTAAGATAAAATTTGCTGTAGTATGTAGATAAAAAATCTGAATAATAATTATAATTTCACTTTCAAAACTTTCGTGAGTTGTACTACACATTATTACAACAACGGGAAATTACTCACGTAAATGATAAATTGTCAATGAGGACACCGACAATGTTTCGATTCATCTAGAGAATCTTCTTCAGGGTGAGTGGACCATAACGCGCGCGCTACCCTGCTCGCATTGCCGGTGCAACATTGTCGGTGTCCTCATTGACAATTTATCATTTACGTGAGTAATTTCCCGTTGTTGTAATAATGAATAATTATAATACTTATAATCCGAAAAACCACCCCTAAATGATAAAAAAACGCAAAAAGGATGATTTTGGTATAGATGACGTTGGTATGCTACAAATCTGACATCATAGACTAAATGTGGGCATGTGCCAAATATAATGTTTGAACGTGCCTCTGACTACCCCCACTAGACATCTTTAAAGGATCTAAGCGTCTGGAGATCTGAGAGGATGTCTACCGTACTTGGGGATTACAGTCGTGATCCTATTTATTTTTTATTTTATTTATTACAAAGCACTACCATTCCTTTTCCAAATTACACAAAGTTACCTGGAAGAAAATGCTAACTAATCGTAGCATTAGGTTCGCTCATGTAACATGTTTTTGTCTTATGCAATAAAGAATTTTCTATCTATCTACACGTCCTTTATTCTGTGAACGCGGTAAAGTGCTAATTTTGTGGGAATATGAGCCTTAATTATCATATCATGGAGTCATTCCCGAAATCCCTACCTTATTAGTCGAGATTAGCTGGGACGAGACTAGAGTTTCAATGTCGGTTTGTATTTTGTAAAATAAATAAAATAAAATAAATAGGATCACGACTGTAATCCCCAAGTACGGTAGACATCTTCTCAGATCTCCAGACGCTTAGATCCTTTAAAGATGTCTAGTGGGGGTAGTCAGAGGCACGTCCAAACATTATATTTGGCACATGCCCACATTTAGTCTATGATGTTGACTGATCAAAACATTAAATACAAGCTGACCCCGCGAACTTCGTATCGCAATTGACAAATGTTGTTTGTAGTTCCCGTTCCCGTTCCCGTTCTTAGGAACACACCTACATTGCTTAGACAACAGTGAACTTTATACAAGAGCAATAAAGCTCAAATTGACTCTACGTTTTTTCTTTTGTATGGGAAAAAAAGGGCTGTTTTTAGGGTTTTTCCGGCAAATATTCGAATTTTTCTCACCTTTTAAACCTTCCCTAGACATCCACGAATATTTCAAGACCAAGATAAGATAAATCCGTTCAGCCGTTCTCGAGTTTTACTAACGAACAACAATTGATTTTTATATATACAGATACATTCATTAATGATTCGTTCGAAATTCTAACCACAAATTAATTTAAATTCAAAGCCTACCAGCAAAGTGATACAATAGCCTGTGTGTGCAAAATGTACCTCTACCCCGTGTGGAATAGCCATCACGTACAATTGTTGACAGTTGCCGGTTGACAGTTGACGCGCCAGCACCCTGATTACTCACCAATGATGCGGCTAAGATGGCTAGAGAAGTACTAATATGACAGATAGAAAATTTGTTTTCAACCAATGAAACCACAAGCGAGCAGCCGAAGCCCCCACCTCAGCCGCTCACGGACCCAAACAGCAGAGTCGGCAAAGCCGAACTCCGCTCCACGACTGGTGGCAAGGCCAAAAGCCAGAACGGCCACCAGTCACCATCCCGGTAGGGCAGGCACCCACTGTCGCCTCCCCTCCATCCCAGAGTGGGATCAAAGGGATCCCACTCGGCGGCCTCGCTCCCGGCAAATCACATGATCGCCAGGAGGAGGAGAGTTGCGGAGACGGTGCGTACACCGTCCCATCACTCTCAGATCTCCTGCCGCTGGTAATTTTTTACTGAGGTTTTCTTCCTCTCCATTCCCGTCTTGCATCCATCACCTCACATTCCCATCCCTTTCACTCCGCCAAAGAGATGACGAGTGCGTCGTCAGGTGTTATCCATGCCTAAGCACCCCTGATCGACGTATCGTCACTCTCGGCATGCCTTCCACGCTTAGTCCATTCCCTTACATACGGAGGCCTATAAGAGGCCTCACTACCTTCCTAATAACTGGCAGCTAGGCAAGTGCATCGCCCAAAACCACGATGAAGTCACCAAGCCGCCAGTCTGTGCCCCGTCGCGGGGGCCCCTCCCTGGGTGGGATCAGCCGTGTTCTAATCCCACCCACTTGGTTGGCCTCACTCCCTACTAATCGGGCACTTGGCGTCAAGGCAAGTCAATCATGGCTCCCCGCCGCGATCAACAAGCCAAGACACCTACCCGACTTTCAGGAAGACGACCCATCCCTCATCTCTATCATCCCTCATCTCTATCATCCATCATCTTGCCCTACCCTGGACGCTGGCAATAGAGCACCCCCTCTATTCCCTGCTCGGTTGGCTGTTGCTCACCGAGCACGTCCTGCTTCATCCACTGCGCCCTTTGCTAATCAAAGGGTCGCGCGGAGAAGCCGTCCCCACCCCCCTACCTCTCTCTCTTCGTGTTTTGTCCGCGCCGGTGCCCAATATCTCTCTTGGACGCACCGGTTACCGGTGCACCGCACGCCCGCTTCGCACGAGCGCTATTGGCACACCGGTTGCCCCCTATCCGCAGCCCAGGGACGCGCCACGTCGCAGTATCACCTCTGCGCCTGTAGGAACTCCATTCCTAGAGGTTCGTGGAATTTAAACATACTTAACTTAACTATGCATATGCATACTCATTACAGCTCAAGGCAGGCCTCACAGCTCAGTAGGTAGTAACTCTGCCTTCTGCCCTGTAGGATGTGGGTTCGATCCCCATCCGGGACACACATTTGCGTGATGAACATAGATTTTTGTTCTGTGTCTGGGTGTATATTATTTACAAAAAAAAAGTATTTAAGTATTGTACCAGTTATCTGGGTCCCATAGTACAAACTTTGCTTAGTTTGGAGCTAGATGGCGATGTGTGAAAAGTCCACCAATATTTATTTATTTGCTATCAATTATTATTTATTACACGTACTCAAATATATGTAAGAAAACATAAACAAGTACTCGTCTAATAAAATGGAGGAAAAAAAAAAAACTAAACGGACAAAGATATATAGCAACAAATTCCGCCAATCTGCTCCCAAAGAGTCCAACCCAATGTAAAATACTCCAGTAGAAAACTGTCCTGGAAAGAACCTGGAAAAGTACAGTAAATTGGTACAATAAGAATACAATAGATAAGAAATAAAATTAAATAAAAACTGTAAATAAGACAATAAAAATAAAATAATACAATAAACAAGATAATAAATACACTAATACCCAAGTAAACAAAATTAAATAAATAAATTTAGATAACCTGAAAAAAGTACCACAAATTAACCGCACCTCCCTACCAGAAAACTGAAACTATGAAGTAGATACTCTTAGGAAACTACTCAACTAGAACCCCAAAGAGTCCAACCTAAGGTAAAATACTCCAGTACAAACTTTCCATCAAAGAACCTGGAAAAGTACAGTAATCGGTACAATAAATTAAATACAATAGATAAGAAACTAAAATAAAATAAAAACAAGATAAAACAATAATAACAAATAAAATAATACAATAATAAACAATATAATAAATACACGAATACACAAAGACAAAAATAAATAATAAATTTAAAGAACCTGAAAAAAGTACCACAACTTGAACCGCACCTCTCTACCAGAAACCTGAAACTATGAAGTACATACACTTAGGAAATTACTCAACTAGAACGACACGTGTTTCGCCAAACAGCCAAACACTTTCTGTTGGGCGCTCGGTGAAGCAACACGTATGCGGAGTCCTGCGATGTTGTTGTTTTCCATTTCAGGCTAGCAAGCAGTGAGTCAAGTTCCTGATGATGCTTCGTAGAGAAGCGAAACACGTGTCGTTCTAGTTGAGTAATTTCCTAAGTGTATGTACTTCATAGTTTCAGGTTTCTGGTAGAGAGGTGCGGTTCAAGTTGTGGTACTTTTTTCAGGTTCTTTAAATTTATTATTTATTTTTGTCTTTGTGTATTCGTGTATTTATTATATTGTTTATTATTGTATTATTTTATTTGTTATTATTGTTTTATCTTGTTTTTATTTTATTTTAGTTTCTTATCTATTGTATTTAATTTATTGTACCGATTACTGTACTTTTCCAGGTTCTTTGATGGAAAGTTTGTACTGGAGTATTTTACCTTAGGTTGGACTCTTTGGGGTTCTAGTTGAGTAGTTTCCTAAGAGTATCTACTTCATAGTTTCAGTTTTCTGGTAGGGAGGTGCGGTTAATTTGTGGTACTTTTTTCAGGTTATCTAAATTTATTTATTTAATTTTGTTTACTTGGGTATTAGTGTATTTATTATCTTGTTTATTGTATTATTTTATTTTTATTGTCTTATTTACAGTTTTTATTTAATTTTATTTCTTATCTATTGTATTCTTATTGTACCAATTTACTGTACTTTTCCAGGTTCTTTCCAGGACAGTTTTCTACTGGAGTATTTTACATTGGGTTGGACTCTTTGGGAGCAGATTGGCGGAATTTGTTGCTATATATCTTTGTCCGTTTAGTTTTTTAAAATGGATTTCCGCAAAGTCACGCCTGAATCAATCAAAATGGAGGATTTTTTTTTCTTTCGCCGTTTGAAAGTTGAGTAGATATGTTTGTAAAGTAATGTATCCGAATCGCTTGATGTTGGATTAGGAGGCAGAACACTGCGGTCGCTTGCATACAAATCAGGCTTTCCCACGTTTAGTGCGAGTCGATACTTGGATATTGTGCCGATACACAACTCTAATAAATAGGATCACGACTGTAATCCTCGAGTACGGTAGGCATTTAGACATCCTCTCAGATCTCCAGGCACTCAGATCTTTGACATGTCCAACGGAGGTATTCAGCGGCACTGTAATCCTCAAATACGGTAGACAATTAGACATCTTCAGATCTTCAAGCACTCAGGGGGGTTCATGAACCACTGTCGTATCGACAACGTATCGTCCAAATGCCAAAACTCACATTTTTACTACACAAAAGTGTCAGTTTTGGCATTTGAACGAAACGTTATCGATACGACAGTGGTTCGTTCTTTGTCTTAAAATGTCTAATGGTAGTCAGAGATCACGACTTTCCACTTGCTACGATCCTGACATACTTATTTTGCTTCATTCACTCTCATCACATTCCTCATGCATGCTCGTCGGTTTAGTACATGACCTGGCCTTTTTAGGGTTCCGTACCCAAAGGGTAAAAACGGGACCCTATTACTAAGACTTCGCTCTCCGTCTGTCCGTCTGTCCGTCTGTCTATCACACGGCTGTATCTCATAAAACGTGATAGCTAGACAGTTGAAATTTTCACAGATGATGTATTTCTGTTGCCGCTATAACAACAAACACTAAAAATAGAATAAAATAAATATTTCAGTAGGCCTCCCATACAACAAACGTGATTTTTGTGATAGATAATGGTCTCGCACTTGGCCGGTTTTTTCAAAACATCACCAATTTGACCCAAAAAAATACGCCGTGGTCTTCCTCTTCCCTCGGTCCATTCACTAGTAAATCTTTTAGTAGTTAATGCTATTAATACTGTGGCAATATACTAGAACATTGCCGGACCCAATTGAGTGGATTCCTCCACCTAACAAATTAGCACCATTAGCTTCCATAAGAGACCCCCAGAGTGAACGTACGAATCCTTAGTCGGATCACTTACTAATTATTGGCGGTTTACAGCTAAAGTTTAATTTTGAGCTCTTAAAGCTGTTAATTTGTATTAAAAAAATGTAGACCACAAGCCGTGTTTGTTGCCTGATTCTTCTAGGCTTGGTCGCGAGGAATACCTATTTCCTAAGTCCTATTGAAATAAATGATTTGTAATTTGAATATTTGAATTTATTACGTACGTTTTTAAATAGCCAAGCCGTTTCATACTTTCCAAGTGGATCACATGTACTCGTAATTCCGTGATTCCAATTTTTCCTTCACACACAAATCACGCGTAAATCCGCGCGCAATTTCCATTTCAAATATGTTTGTGTTTAAGGAACTGCCAGTGGTGTTTAGAGATTTGCCAAGTTTAAAAAAACATCGTTACTCCATGATAGAGACCTTTATCCGGCCAAAAACTTTGTCACTAGAGTTAGCCTAGCTCATACAAACTACTCGTTTTAATTAAAACAATAATTTAATATTTTAATTCTATACTAGGCTTCACTGAAAATCAACGCTGCATCAACTCTCGCTGTTGCAGCATATAACTGAGAAGTGACCAATTTTGTTGTCAATGTTGCCAATATGTATGTTTTTTGTTTAGTTTAAGGAGATTACGTTGACACAAAATAAATTTATTCTATCTTTCTTTCTTTCTATAGTTAACCTACCCACTTTTTTAGTCTTATTTTATACTGTTTTTCTATGCATTGTGCTTGCTTAAGTATATATTTTTTTATTGTCACAATAAAGATTATTTTAATCTATTTTATTATTATAGGTAGTCGTATAATCATAATTAAATTTTCGTTTCCAACCATTCCAGGTTCTGAATCCAATTTAGCTTAGAGGATTTCGGAGCGTGTTCCAAGTCGTAATTTTACGCTCACTTATACCGTATTCTTAAGAATCTCTCATTATGTTACGGCCTCATAAATAATGTATTTTATTTATTTAGGTTTAGACAATGGCGATGTTGGGTTAAATGTAGCTTGTGTAACCTTCTGAGATGAGCCAGGATTCTTTTGTGCAGACTTCCTTTAGAACACTTACCATTTTATCACTTTCCTTATTTATAACCACCTACTTGAAGAGCATACTGTACCTAACCAAAAAAACCGTACAAGTGCGAATCGGACTCGCACACGAAGGGTTCCGTACCATTATCTATAAAAAACGTCAAAAAACACGTTTGTTGTATGGCCAAATTAAAATATTTATTTTATTTTGTTTTTAGTATTTGTTGTTATAGCGGCAACAGAAATAGATAATCTGTGAACATTTCAATTGTCTAGCTATCACGGTTCATGAGATACAGCCCTGTGACAGACAGACAGACGGACAAACGGACAGCGAAGTCTTAGTAATAGGGTCCCGTTTTTACCCATAGGGTACGGAACCCTAAAAATCATACGTACGGATATTCTGTCTGTCGCATAGGGAATGCCATTTTAAATTCCGTTTCGATGGAAAATGGCAGGCGAATTGAATTTCGTCACAGATCACATTAAAATGAATGTCCGAAACGTCCTTACTCTTCATGTCGGCAAAAAGAGAGTTTCGTGCTGGCTAGCGTGAAACAATTCGCTCATGACAAATGAAATTGTAACTGACAGAGCTGCAGACTGCAGTGGCGAAATATAGAAGCAGTAAATCTATACTAATATTATAAAGAGGAAAGATTTGATTGTTTGTTTGTTTGTTTGCAACGAATAAGCTCCGAAACTACTGGACCGATTTCAAAAACTCTTTTACCATTAGAACCCTACATTATCCCTGATAAACATAGGCTATATATTATTTTCAAAAATGTTAGGGATCCGTATGAAAACTTCGATAATGTAACCCAACGTGTGAAAAAGAATCCAAAAATAATCCTTATATCGCGTTTGCTGCGGAAATTATTGACAATAGAGCAAAGTGATGTACTACAGTTTTATAGAAAACATCAATATCTACAAAAAAGTTTTGAATATTATATGTCTAACTACTAGGGATCCGTATGAAAACTTCGATAATGTAACCCAAGGTGTAAAAAAATTACCCACAAAATCAACCGACCGACGCCGTTACAACCGTGCGACGCCGGGGACTGCTAGTTCGATAAATAATTTCAAATATAATGTTTGGACGTGCATCTGATTAACCTCTTTAGGCATCTTCAAAGATCAGAGTACCTGGCGATCTGAGAGAATATCTACCATACTTGGGGATTACAGACGTGATCCTTTTCCATTTCATTCAATTTTCATATTATCTATTACTTCAGTCATGTAGGCAGAAAACCACTAGCATATTTCAGGCCTGAAAGTTTCATGTTTACCTCTAGGTATGAAATATTTGGCTACCCTCCAACGTGGACTATTACAATACCAGCTTCTTTTGCCATAACAAGCCTTCAATTCAAGCAAAATTGTGCCTTATTCCCTAGTGCATAAAGTACGGAAAAAGCTTGAAAGGTATATAGCTAAGTTGGTTGTGTTGTGAAAGGGTAGATTTATATTAGACCGGGCCTTGCCCGGGGCGTGCCGTGTACGTAGCCCGGACGAATTCAAATTCAAATTCAAAAATCATTTATTTCAATAAAATCACAAGGATCACTTTGAAACGTCTTAGGAACTAGGTGAAGCTACGCCGATTCCACGCGACCAAGCCTAGAAGAATCAGGCAACAAACACGGCTTGGGGTCTACCTTTTTTTCAATGATCCTTTCCTTAATGCTATGTAGAGCTCCAGTGTGGTGCCGATCGAACAAGGTGAAGGCTCAAACAAGAAGTACAAGTACGTACAACAATAAAAAAAATAACTAATGAGCTTCAGCAATGGGACCTTTAGTTAGTAGACAGGCCCGGACGGGACACGGATCAGGCACTGTTTTATATAAACTGCTTCATAAAAATGTATTTAACGTTTCAAATCCGTGCCCCGTCCGGGCCACGTACACGGCACGCCCCGGTCTAATATAAATCTACCCTAAGTTGGTCATGTTGCGTTATAAGTTGTGGAAAGTTTGATATTTTGCCAATACGTGTTGTTGCGAATTTTTGGGCAGGGGAAAATTGATGGGATTGATGTATTGAAGGATCGGGATAATCACATAACTTTTTTACTACATTTGGTGAAATATTATGTCATGGTTATTATCGTGATGTGGTTGTAAATAACTTGCCTAATAGGGCCTGCGCACATTGGCGGAGGTGACGAAGGAAATTAACCAAATTTGAAAATATGTAATGAAATTTCTTATAGAGATGGTTTAAAGCCTTGGGACGGACATAAGCAAATTTTTCCCCAAAACTTTTGATTTTCAGAATTTTAATGTTATACGATAAAGTCGCCAAAAATCTAATTTCTGAATTTACGCGAACGAAGTCGCGGTTAAAAGCTAGTAAGGGGTATATTCTATTCTAAAATATGGGGTAGCAAAATTCTGAGATAGGGTTTTTTTGAATCGCAGAATACAGAGCTGACTGATTAATGACAGGTACGAGTATCTCTCCTGTGTTAAGTTTATCTTACTTTCTTCTTATTTATTATGTAGGTATTTTTTCTGTATTTGGTGCTACGTTTTTATGTACGTCAAAGAAATGTATTTCATTTATGTTTTAGACTTTCGACTTAAGGTGTGACCAGACATTGCGCGGTAATCGAGCGCGGCAGCCGCGCGCGGTAAGTATACCGTTTGAGTGCGGCAGGTAGCTCGCGGCCGCCGCGCGCGGCTGTCGTCCAAACATAGCGCGGCCTGCCGCGCTCGATTGCCGCGAAATGTCTGGTCAAACCTATACTTTACCTATAATTGACTGGCCTCACAACTCAGTTGGTAGTAGCTTTGCCTTCTACGTTGTAGGTTGTATTTTGTTCTGTGTCTGGGTGTTACAATGTACTTAATATGTATATAATTACAAAACAAAAGTATATAAATATTCTATCCATTATCTAGTTAGTACAAACTTTGCTTAGTTTGGGGCTAAATGGTGCTGTGTGATAATGTCCACCAATATTTATATTTTACTAGCCAACCCGTAACAGACGTTGTCTTGTCAAATTTCAATAATCGAATAGAAAGGACTGAATGTTTTAAGTTTGTGTCAGATTTGTTGCACACCAGCGCCATCTATACAGAAATCATCCCTTTTGCGTACTTTATCATTTTGGGGATGTTTTTCATAATTTAAAGTAGTCTATTATTTATTCGGGCAGTATATTTACATCTACAGCAAATTTCAACTTAATCCGTTTTGTCATTTAGGCCTGATTGAGGAACAAACATACATACAAACTCACAAACTTTCAAATTTGTAATATTATTTATTTATTTTATATAATTCACATTACCGGATCTTTGTAAAGAGCGCATTTAAAACCTACTGTGAAAATCCACGGGCGTAGTTTTCCGAAGATGTAACTCCGCTTTATTAAGGTACTGCGATCCAGAAGAAGGCGATGTAAAAAGCCCTAATATCTTGTTAGAAAACAAATAACTTTTTCCTCCATAAGACCGCCTTTAGCTGGATTATTAACACAGAAGATAATAAGCCGTGTAATCTCTGTTTAATTAACTTGCTCTTTTCTACTCGGCCCTCCCGCATTATTTGTTTTAACTTTTCTTGTAGGTAAGCTTGGAAATTTACTCGTTTTATGTCTAAGTGTCAATTCAAAATAAATGGACAAAATAAATGCTTATTTTATACCTTTGAGTTTAAGGTGATAAGTTAAAAATTTTGACTTTTTTTGTATGGGCTGAGTCTACCCGGATAAGACGGAAAAAGTGATTGAGTGAAACTGCATTATCATGAAAACTATTAAATTTAAAAAGAAACTGTCTGTAATTTACTTAGCTAGTATGATTATCCAACGAATTATATAAAAAATAACTGTTTAGCTATTCATAGTTTTGATTAGATTTAAAGACATTTATTCTCAAAAAAGACAACAGTCACTTACATGAGAATACTTAATTAACTTAAGTGATAAAATTCTTAGGTGGTACAAATTGAGTTGATCGCTCGATTTAAATGTTATAAATGTATAGTTAGAGTAAAGAGTAGGTGTTTGCTCATCCTGCGCATCGTCTAACACACTGCTATTAGGTAGGTAGGTACTGTTAGTTATCTTCAACTACAAAATCAGCTAGTGCTTTTTTAAATGCGCAAAATGAGCTAGCATTTTTTATAATTGACGGCAGTTTGTTGATTAAAAACGAAACTAGTGTTTTGTAACTTTGAAAAATAAATCTATCGAGAAAAGTTTCACCAATCGTGTTTCTGTCTGTAATTTATCTAGGTTATATCCTTATGCTATCTTTTCCATAAAAATCAAAACTGTATGTTTTGCGGTTATTAAGAAAAAACGATTCTGCATTCATCAAAAACATTTATACTCTTATTTTTAAGAGCTTAAGAGCCGTTTTGGCCTAGTGGGAGGTACCTTGACTTTCAATCTGAAGGTTGTGGGTGCGAATCCCGGCGTGCATCAATGGATTTTTCTGTTTGAAAAAATAACATGCGCATCAAAAACACGTGCTCAAAACGGTGAAGGAAAACATCGTGAGGAAACCAGTTAGTATTCTTATAAGCGGCGATGGGCTTGCAACCTGTCACGTATGGATGCTCACTACTGCAAAATGTGGTCATGTGCCAATTATAATGTTTGGACGTGCCTCTGACTACCCCCACTAGACATCTTCAAAGGATCTAAGCGTCTGGAGATCTGAGAGGATATCTACCGTACTTAGGGATTACAGTCGTTTAATCCGACGCGTCGACTAGAATGATTGGATATCGAACTGCCGATTTCATATAAAAAATGTAGATTTGAATCCCGCTGATACGATTATTTTGAATAGCTTTTGAAATACAGTTTCCACGTATAAACAGATACTCCATACTTGGAAAAATAAACATTTTTATTTGTTCATGGACGCACTTTTGATGCAAATCTTATGTGTTACATTTTTGCACTTTATAGAAGATATTTACATAGTTTTCTAGTCGAGCGCCATTGTGAGGTTGTATGGTATTACCATGATAAAGGACAAACCTTAGAATCCGTGGTTTTGTATTTTAAATTTTGAATTTTAAATTTGCTAGAAGCTAGGTTGTTCTTGCTACATTTTCTATATAAAATATCGCGTATGACTGAACAGAATACAAACTTAAAGTTTGAGAGTCCTTGGTGTATTCAAAATCAAAACTTTAATGTCTTTCTTGGTCCTAAAACTGATTTAGGTAGGATAAATAGCAGTGTTGGCAGAGTGGGAGGTACCTCGACTTTCGGCTGTACATCAAGAGATTTTTCTGTTCGAAAAATGTCGTGAAAAAAACAATTATTCTTATAAGCGGCGATGCTGAACTACTGCAAAATTTTGACATGTACCAAATGACATGTTTCGATGTACCTCTGACTAACCCCTCTAAGAATATTCGAGGATGTGCACCTAAAAATCTATGTGCGGATGTCTACCGTACTAGGAACTACAATAGTGATCCTATTTGATTGTTGTTATTAGGGTTCCGTACCCAAAGGGTAAAAACGGGACCCTATTACTAAGACCTCTCCCTCCTCGGCCGGCATTAAGTAACAATAACAGTGAACTTGCTCTCCATATTTAATTCAAAAAACGCTATAAAAAGTGACCTATTTTAACTTTTTTTTTTATATCTAACCAATATTCGACAAGTTTTAAGTCTTCAGTGTTTGTACAAGTGTCTGAAGTTATTATTTATTTAATAACTAATCTAAACCAAAATTCTACGTAAGTTTTTTGTTTGTGTTACCACCGGCCAAATCAGCTCCTTTGTTAAAACGCGCAAGCGACGCGGTCTGCACGGCGCTTACGACGTTCTTCACTTGGATACGCTGCCCTGCAGTTAAACGCATCAGTTAACTACCTGCCATTACTTAATAACTATTTTTTGACGGGTTTGGACTTTGACCGCTGGATCTATTGCCTGAGTTCTATCTTTATCGACACAATGCCGCTTAAACGAACTCCACCACCACAACATCCAGCGTCGCCAACGAGGATTCTTCCCACTCTTGCTATCCCTCAATTGCAGCATAGTTCGTCGGAGCCAAGTCTCGTCAAAGACTCTGTTTCTGAATTTGAAACCTCAAGAGATAACGCGCATCTCCTAACCTTTCGGAATACCAAACGGAAGCGCACCGAATGTGACGACGAAACCCTGGTGACTTTCATGCATGAAATTAAGCAGATGATGTCCGATTTTCAAAGCCAACAAAACGCCAAATACGAGAAGCTCTTCACAGTAGTGGAAGATTTTCGAGCCGCTGTTGATTTTCTGACTCAAAAAAATGAGTTACTCCAAACCCAGCTCAAAAAACTTGAATCAGAGAAGTCTGAGAACCTGCAATATATCGGTTCTCTCGAGACGAAAGTGGATAACTTTGAACGCAGTGCTAGATCTACCTGCCTTGAGATCAGAAACCTTCCTGTGACTCTGCCGGAAACAAAGTCGTCACTAGTAGACAGTGTTATCCAAATCGGAAAAACCCTAAGTGTGCCGATGTCTGCCAATGAGGTTAAGGACATCTTCAGGATAAATACCAAGGATCCGGCCAACAAAACCATAATTGTTGACTTCACTAGTGTCCTATTAAAAGAAAAATTTGTCTCTAAATTTAGAAAAGGCATTAAGGAAAATAATAGGTTGACCACCGAAAAGCTAAGGATCTCTGGGCCGGTGAAACCGATTTTCATCTCGGAAAATCTGACACCGAAGCTGAAGAAGTTGTTCTTCTTAGCGCGGGAGTATGCGAAAGCTAACTTTTATAAATTCTGTTGGGTATCAAATGGGAAAATCTTTCTCCGTAAGAAGGAGGGTGGCCCCGTACTAAGAGTTAACTGCGAGTCAGACCTTGTAGTATCATCAGGCGATAAATGACTTTCTTTGTCATGTCAAGAATTACAATACGTCTTTGTTAAATTTTTATTTTTAGTTATTTTATTATACTTTAATACTGTGAACTCACAATTAGACACCTTTATACACATTAACACAAAAATACATAAAAAAACACTACTACATCCACACTCCACACTAACACTTTCACACATCCTCTCACTCCGGGATAAATACTTTCTTTATAGGTATGTTCATTTTACTGGAAACACATATCACTGTAAAAAATATACTTATAAGATGGCAGCCTCGTTTAACATCGGCCAGTTATCTGCTTATTCTGATGGTCAATTGTTACATATTCCCTTGTTCCACTTTAGATTTTATAATGGATGATATGGTTTCTATAAGTAATGATATTGAAAATACTAGTATATCAGAAGCTTTTGTCTGTTCACCTGAAGAAAGTGGGCAGTATATCAAACATGGGTCGGGCTCTCTCAAAATATTCCATTTAAACATCAGAAGCATTAACTGCAATTTTGATAATCTCCTTATTCTATTACATAGATTAAATTCACAGTTAGATATCATCATTTTGTCTGAATGCTGGCTAAGCAAATGTACCTCTGTGCCTTCTCTTCCAGGTTTCAATTCCTTTTCATCTGGATTTACCTCACAAAATGAAGGCGTTGTTGCCTATGTGAGGGTCGGTCTAACGTGGAACGTTCAAGATCTATCTTTCGTAGATGCAAATTGCCTTCTGCTTAAGTTTGAGAGTAAAATTGCAATTGTAGCCCTTTACCGTTCTCCATCATATAAAAACCTTGATGGATTTCTTAACTACCTTGACAGTACCTTGGCTCAATTAACTAGATTTCCAACTATCATAATTGTAGGTGATATTAATATAAACATTACTCCAAACTCTACTGACACTAATGCTGACGACTACTTGAATTTGGTAGCTTCTCATGCTATGCTTCCAGCTCATAATCTGCCGACACGACTAAACAGATGCCTCGATCATATTATTTTGAAATCTCCTTTCCCTGCTGTCTCTCTGATCCTTGACTCCTTGATAACCGATCATGCCCCTACTCTATTTAGTATTTCTCTGTTAATTCCATCTAAACCCATAAACTCCTCCATTTCTAAAATAAACCTTCCTGCAATCATTAATGAAATAAAAAAATCCGATTTCTCCTCGATTCTTCTTCATTCCAATGCAAACTCAGCCGCCCAATTACTTGTAGAGTTACTTTCCGCAATTGTCTTAAAACATACTCGTATGCATTCAACGATTCCTAGCAAACTGCGAACCATTAAGCCCTGGATTACACCTGGTCTTTTGAGGTGCATACGTCATAGAGATAAGTTATATAAAACATTTAAAAAAGATAAAGTAAATCCAATTCTCAAAATTACATTCATCCGCTATCGCAATTTTTGCAATAATATATTAAAAAAAGTAAAACTCGACTACGAACGTAATGAATTTCAGAAGGCTAAAAACAACCCTAAAGCAACATGGGCCCTTGTTAAGAAATTTGCTAATTTAAATTGCAAACAGTCATGTTCCAATGAATTACTTAAACAAGATATTGACCCGGCTAAATCATTAAACACCGTTAACTCTTTCTTCGCAAATGTCGGCAAGAACCTTTCAAATAATATAAATCCTTCTTCCTCTAATACCTATAATTTTTATGATAGTCTCCTTTCCTCCCAGATATATAATCATCCTAATCCTACACCCCTTGACTCTATGGCTCTTTTACCTACAGATTTTTATGAAATTGAAAATATTATAATGTCCCTTAAAGACAAAAGCTCTGTGGGTTGGGACGGTATCCCCACTTCAGTAATAAAAGGGTCTAGAAATACCCTCATTCCTATATTGACCTACGTCTATAACCTTTGTTTGTACTCCGGTACCTTTCCTACAGTCTTTAAAAAGGCAATTGTTCATCCGATACACAAAAGTGGTGACAGACAAAACGCTGATAATTATAGGCCGATATCTGTTCTGAGCACCCTGTCCAAGGTTCTGGAAAAAATTATTAATCGAAGACTTGTTGACTATCTAAACGATAAGGGTATACTGGCTCGCAATCAATATGGATTCAGAAGCGCTAGAGCCACAGAGGATGCAGTCTTGGATCTCTCAACCACTGTTGTCGGAAATTTGGACAGAGGGCTCAAGACAATTGGCATCTTTTTGGACCTTTCTAAAGCCTTTGACACTGTCTCTATCCCCATACTTATTAATAAACTGGAAAAAATTGGTATAAGAGGCAGTGTCTTGGACCTTTTCAGGAGCTATCTTTCTGAGCGCACCCAGGTTGTTAAGGTCCAAAACCTTTTCAGTGATGAGGAACCTTTAACCTTCGGTGTTCCTCAGGGAAGTGTCCTGGGACCCACTCTTTTCCTTGTCTTCATTAATGACCTGTGTAAATTTTCTCTTCTAAACTGCTCTGTTTTCACCTACGCTGATGACACTGCACTCGTCATTGGAGGTGAAAATTGGGATGAGGTCCAAACATCAGCCGAGTCTGCTTTGAAAATCGTTCTTGCATGGTTATCAATAAACTTACTAACCCTTAATGTCAATAAGACTAAGTATATTACTTTTGCTCCAACTAATAGATCCCAACCCCCATCTTCCTTCTGTATCCGTGCCCATTCATGCTATACCCTTACTGCTAACACAGTCTGTTTCTGCCAGATTCTTGAACGCACTACTTCAATAAAATATCTCGGCGTCTACTTAGATAGTACCCTTTCGTGGTTTCCACATATTCAGTACACCGTTTCTAGAGTTCGTAAATTAATATTTATCTTCAAAAGTTTAAGAGGTGTTGCTGATATAGACTGCCTTAAATCTGTCTACTTCGCTCTCGCACAATCGATCTTATCCTACTGTATTACCGTTTGGGGTGGAGCGATTAAAACTCAAATGTTGAGAGTGGAGCGCGCACAGAGGTCAGTTCTAAAAGTCATGCTGTCCAAGCCAAGGCGTTTTTCTACTAGTATGCTGTACACTCTTAGTGAAGTTTTGTCTGTAAGGAAATTATTTGTACTCTCGTCTGCTTTACGCAAGCACTCCCAACTTAATTATGACCCAAATCTTATTACCGCAAAACGCCGATCTGACAAAGTTTGCAAAATTGTATCACGCAGAACCGCATTAGCTGGGCGTCATTTTTACTACCTAAGCCCTGGTCTTTATAACAGAGTCAATAAAGTTCTAAATATTTACCCCTTACCTAAACGTCAATGCAAACTTAAATGTTTTCGTTGGCTCCTGTCCCTCTCATATGATGAAACAGAAGAATTATTATTAACTCCCGGTTAACTTTAACTTTGCTTAATTTTCCTAAACTACCTACGTAAACTACCTTAAGTAACACATTCTTTACACACACACACACAAACATTTATACAAACACACACACATACACACATACGCACACATACCCACCACTCACTTATTA
Source organism: Hydriomena furcata (assembly GCA_912999785.1). Classification (NCBI taxonomy): domain Eukaryota; kingdom Metazoa; phylum Arthropoda; class Insecta; order Lepidoptera; family Geometridae; genus Hydriomena; species Hydriomena furcata. The sequence continues at coordinate 5,549,920 of OU538838.1, forward strand.
TTCACAGTTTTTATGTTTTATACTTTCTTAAAACTCTTTTGTTATAAATTAGTTAGTTCTTATTTATTAAACAGAACTATGTTCGTGTTAAGGAGGCGAGCGTTGAAGCTGCTACACAGTTATTAACTTTTGTGGTTTCATCGTACACTATGTAAAGTACACCCATGTATTTGTTCTGAATAAATGATTTGATTTGATTTGAGACTTCGCTGTCCGTCTGCCTGTCCGTCTGTCTGTCACAGGGCTGTATCTCATGAACCGTAATAGCTAGAGTCTAGCTATTACGGCTAGACAGTTGAAATTTTCACAGAATATGTATTTCTGTTGCTGCTATAACAACAAATACTAAAAACAGAATGAAATAAATATTTAAGGGGATCTCCCATACAACAAACATGTTTTTTTTGCCGTTTTTATAGATAATGTTACGGAACCCTTCGTGCGCGAGTCCGACTCGCACTTGGCCGGTTTTTTTTACATAGCGCGTTAAAAATACTTTGTGTTTAGTTGTCAAGCGTCACACGATTTCAGAAGACATCGCCATGACAACGCAGTGATCCGTGTTGCAAAACAAATGTCGCCAAGTGAATGAATAAGAAATGCTCTCCAACAATGGAATTGAGCTAATGTTTGGACTTCGCGTTAGAGTAAATACTCCAGACATAGAGACATCTCGGAGAAAGTAATGGTGGAGAGAGTAATGTAAATCAGTTGAATAAGTAAACATATTGCTACAAATTAAAGTGAACATATATGATACCCGCGATTTCGTCCGCGTAGATACAGTAAATCGATTTTTTACAACTTATGATGAGTTATGAAATTAATAGTTTTGTAATAATACGTTTGTCAAGTGAATTATTGATGTAGTTGCGGAAAGTTGAGATGTGAAACGAAAGGGTTCCGAAACGTTGGTTTTGTAATGAAGAGTTTTGAATTGTTTGTCGGTAAAATGAACGGGTATCGTTAAACGTACTTTCGCACCTTATTTCCTCGTAAGAGCGATATAAACAATTTCAAACGCTCAGGGGCTTTGCTCTCTCCGTTCCTATTAGCTCCAAGCTCAGTATTTATTATGCGAATAGTTCTCCCGAGTGAAATATAGCAGACTATCTCGGAAGTAATGGAACGTAAAATGCCATTTGCGAGTATTATTTACTCAGGAACATATTGTATGAGAATGTTGAAGCAAACTTGTTTAAGACGAGTAATAAATGTTTTTGATGAATGCAGAATCCTTTTTTTCTCAATAACCGCAAAACACACAGTTTTGTTTTTATGAAAAAGAAAACTTAAGGATATAATCTAGATAAATTCAGACAAGAAACACGACTGGTGAAACTTTTCTCGATAGATTTATTTTCCAAAGTTGGCTCTTCAAAAACACTAGTTTTGTTTTTAATAAAAACTATGAATAGCTAAACAGTTCATTTTTATTTAATTCGTTAGATAATCATACTAGCTAAATAAATTACAGACAGTTTCTTTTTAAATTTGATGGTTTCACAAGATAATGCAGTTTTATCACTTTTTCCGTCTTATCCGGGTAGACTCAGCCCATACAAAAAGTCAAAAATTTCATTATCACTAAGAACAAAATAAATTATTACGTTTCAAAAAATAAAAATAAAACCGCCTTCATGTTAATAAATAAAAATTGTAGTGCTTTAAAATACATAATGAAAAAACCCAACTGCCCCCTCACTCAGTGTAAGCCAATGAAAGAAGGGCAAGGTCTATAGTTGAAAAACACTATCAATGCCCATAAATTTTGTAGGTTTCTCTCGATTTCCCTGGGACCCCATCTGACTTCTTGGTGGTAATGGGACCACAACGAAAGTATAGGCTTTCAAATAAAAAAAAATGGAAGTCCGTCCACAAACGCCGGCGAAATCGAGAAGACGAATTGAGAACCTCCTCCTTTTTTTAAATCGGTTAAAAATAAGAAAATAGTATATAGACAGGCATCACTTTAGATATAACTTGCCAAGTTGTTCATAACAGATTACCAAATTTTCAAAGAATCGGTGACCGCTAGTTGAAATAAAATATTAAACAAGCGTTTATCTTCTAATATATAAAATTTCCATGTCACAATGTTAGTTACCGTACTCCTCCGAAACGGCTTGACCGATTCTCATGAAATTTTGTGAGCATATTGAGTAGGTCTGAGAATCGACCAACATCTATTTTTCATACCCCTAAGTGATAAGGGTGGCGTAAAGATCGGGAAAAACGGAAAGTGCTTTTTTCTGTGGGATTATTGACATTTGACAGGACAACGTCTGTCGGGACAGCTAGTTTTCATATAAAAATAATGTTAATTTATTAAAAACATTAGACTAAAGTTGAATTTGAACTCACTCCAACGAACTAACAAAACGTGACTGGCGCTTTTAATGTGCGGTCCGAATACTAGAATAACCAGCCAAATGCGAGTCGGATTCGCGCATGAAGGGTTCCGTACCACCATCTATAAAAAACGGTAAAAAAACACGTTTGTTGTATGGGGGCCCCTAAATATTCACTATATTCTGTTTCTAGTATTTGTTGTTATAACGGCAACAGAAATACATCGTCTGTGAAAATTTCAACTATCTAGCTTTCACGGTTCATGAGATACAGGCGTGTGACAGACAGACGGACAGCGAAGTCTTAGTAATATGGTCCCGTTTTTACCCTATGGGTACGGAACCCTAAAAATACCGCGGGAAAATGAACTAGAGGCCAGAGTTGCCCCCTAGTTCATAAGAACTTACAATCTTATGTATAGTCTCTACCTGCATTAAACTTAGCTCTCTTAGTTCGCCAATTTTCATTATATTATGTTACTAGCGACCCGCCCCGGCTTCGCACGGGTAGCATGTTATTATACATATAAACCTTTCTCCTGAATCACTCTATCTATTAAAAAAAACCGCATCAAAATCCGTTGTGTAGTTTTAAAGATATAAGCAAACATACATACAGACGCGGGAAGCGGAAAGCGACTTTGCTTTATACTATGTAGTGATTATGCGTTTCTTTGTTAGCCTACGGTTGCCCAGTAGTATTATCATTATCCCTAATTTCAACATTACCTGTCACGTATGGAATGCTCACTACTGCAAAATGTGGGCATGTGCCAAGTATAATGTTTAGACGTGCCTCTGACTACCCCCATTAGACATCATCGAAGGATCTAAGCATCTGGAGATCTGAGAGGATGACTACCGTACTTGGGGATTACAGTCGTGATCCTATTTATTTTATTTATTTTTCAACATAACAGAACCCTCATACGACCTTAAAAGTATTTGGACAAATATTTGTGTGATAAACATAGATGTTTTGTTCTGTGTATTTGTTATGTTTGTGTTGTTATTTCTTGAAATTTCAACGACAACGTCTGACACGGGTCGGATAGTAACGAATAAATGTTTTTAGTCAGTGATGTCAGATTTGTTTCACACCAGCGCCATCTATACCAAAGTCATACTTTTTGCGTTTTTTTAGCAAATTTCATCTTAATCCGTTTTGTCGTTTTTTTTTATTAGGGAACAAACATAGCAGCCTTATCACAAACTTTCGCATTTATAATATTACAAGCTAACCCGGCGAACTTCGTATCGCTTTAGAATTAACTCCCGTTCCCGTTCCCGTTTCCAGCCAAATCGGTTCGGTCCAGCCAAATTGGACCAATTTTCATGGTTTTTGATTCGTTGGATTTGTCTCCGCCCCGAATAGCAGAATACATCTTAAAAACAATGAAAACTCGACAAACCCGACTTTCTTTATAGTAAGAAGATAGGATTTTATCAGTTCAAACAAATTCATCCGGGCTATAAACCTGCTACCTATTTCATGCATTTAATGCAAACGACGCAGCTGGGAATGCTTCTACGTGGGCTATTCAAACAACTATTTCCTCGTAATGTCTATAAACAGTTTGGAGTAGTCGGAACAAATATCTTGGAGACCGAGGATAACATCCAAATATCATGTGGATTGCTGAATCTTAATTATTGGTGATGAGTGACATTTTTGACTTTTTGTATGAGCTGAGTCTACCCAGATAAGACGGAAAAAGTGATAAAGCTGCATTATCTTGAAAACCATCAAATTTAAAAAGAAACTGTCTGTAATTTACTTAGCTAGTATAAATATCTATCGATTTATATAAAAGTGAACTGTTTAACTATTCATAGTTTTGATTAAAAACGAAACTAGTGTTTTTGAAGAGCCAACTTTAAGAAATAAATCTATCGAGAAAAATTTCACCAATCGTGTTTCTGTCTGTAATTTATCTAGTTTATATCCTTAAGTTATCTTTGTCATAAAAAACAAAACTGTATATTTGGCGGTTATTGAGAAAAAACGATTCTGCATTTATCAAAAACATTTATTACTCGTCTTAATGTGAAAATTTGTGAGTTTGCATGTATGTTTGTGCCTCAATCAGGCCTAAACGACAAAACGGATTAAATTGAAATTTTCTGTAGATGTAGATATAATGCCCGAATAAAATATAGACTACTTTAATATACGAAAAACATCCCCAAAAAGATAAAAAAACGCAAAAAGGATGATTTTGGTATAGATGGCGCTGGTGCTCAACCAATCTGACACACAGACTAAAAACATTCAGTCTTTTCTATTCGATTATTGAAATTTGACAGAACAACGTCTGTCACGGGTCGGCTAGTCATATGAGTGTCTTAGTAAACACTTAGTTTATATTATAAACTAAGTGTTTACTAAGACACTTAAATGCTAATGAATATTTTTGAGGGTAGACATCTTCAAAGGATCTAAGCGTCTGAAGATCTGAGAGGATGTCTACTATACTTGGGGATTAGAGTCGTAATAATCTTTTTTTTTTTTTAGTTTCTCTCCCATGGCAATCATTTGTGTGATAAATAATAGGTATATAATTATGTAGTGTAGATGTTTCCTAATTATATTTTTGTAATAAAAAGGTATATAAGTGTTGTTCTATTAATATGGTGCCCATGTATGAAATGAAAAAAAGTCTGTATTGAGGATACAAGTTTTGCTTAGTTCGGGGCTAGATGGCGCTCGATCGTAAAATGTCCACTAAAAACTGTAAATGACACTACCAATTTTAAAATGTGAATTCACCTGAACCACAGACTGGCGGAGGACCTAGGTATGCCATCATACAGGTTTTAACCTAGTTTGGGTACCTATGTTGTTCCTATATTTGAATTGTGATTTAATATAAGAAATACCTTTTTTTATCTATGTATTTAAGGACGTTTGTTGAGAAATAAATATCTTTATATCTTATATCTTTATTATATCACTATTTTTTTTTATTTCGTCGAACAATTCGGATTCTTCACAATTGCTTTTTTAACGATTTAACCAACTGTTAACCAACTGCTTGCCCCACAAATCGCGAAAACTGTTAATACTACTAGCTTAACCTAGATAATCTAGCATGAACGTAATACAGTACAGTCGGTGGATCTAGGCAAGAGAGAAGTTGCAGAATGGCTGCGCGGCAGACAATTTTCAACCTTACCTTCATAGACATAGACACTCATTTATTTGCTACACACAACATTAAATAAAAAATTGTATAAAAAACGTAACTGAAATCTAACATACACTTACTTTACTTATTAAAATAAAACCGGCCAATTGCGAGTCGGTTCCGCACGAAAGGTTCCGAACCATTATCTATAAAAAACAGCAAAAAAAAAAAAAAACACGTTTGTTGTATTGGAGCCACATTTAAATATTTATTTTATTCTGTTTTTAGTGTGTTGTTATAGCGTCAACAGAAATGCATCATCTGTGAAAATTTCAACTGTCTAGCTATCACGGTTCATGAGATACAGCCTTGTGACAGACAGCGGAGTCTTAGTAATAGGGTCCCGTTTTTAACCTTTGGGTACGGAACCCGCAAAAACACAAACCATTTTTCAACCACACCAAACACCACACCCACTTAAGTGGGATAAGGCCAGGAAGATGATGGCTAACTTTACATTTACCTCGACCATATTGTACCTTGATTTCTTTAAATGCAATTTGAATTTGGGCTTGCAAATTGTCACGTGGGGCAGTGTTCCGCAAAGTGTGTACTGCGGCACACTGGTGTACCGTGGTCATTAGTTGGTGTGCCTTGGAAAAATAAAGATATCTTATAAACGTATTTTTAGCAGCCCTGTCAACGATTACTCCAAATTTAGACCGTCTATGCTCAATTAAACAGGCTCATGTTTCGCATTAGATACCTTTTCTGCAATGTAAAGTTTAGTTTTGTTGATTAATAAAAAATATTATTTCGTTGATTAATAATAAACGTTGAATAATATTACTTAAAAAATGATTTTTAATTTGTGGTGTACCTCAAAAAATTTCATTTTCCTAAATGGACGCAAAATGTTTGCAGAACACTGACGTAGGGGATGCTATGTGTAGTGTAGTGTACTTGGAGATTACGCAATCGTGATCCTATATCTTTCAATATTGAATTTTAAATCGTTTGCATTAGAGCTCATTTTGAATCGCAAGCATATTCAAAGTGGAGTGAGTGAGTCATATCCCACTCTTCGATATCTGTCAGCTCCGGATTGAGACGTGATTGTATCGGGAAGCCTCTAGGATACCTGCACCATTATAAAAGTATGAGAGCTTACACGTGGTGCGATTCAGAAGCTGTTCGTTCATATATTTCCCCCTTCTGATGAGGAGCGGCGATGGGCTTGCAACCTGTCACGTATGGAATGCTACTACAAAATGTAGGCATGTGCCAAATTATTATTTATTAGCTGTGCCCTGCGGTTTTACCCGCGTTAGCGTAATGCTAGATAGCCTTACAGCCTTCCTCAAAAATGTGGCTTAAATATACAAAAATATTTTTTCAAATCAAATCAATCAAAATCAAACTCTATATTAGTATAGATTATCTAAGAACAATGTGTATCAACAGATTTTGAAAAAATATTTATACTAGCTGCTCGCCCCAGCTTCGAACGGGTGGTACCTAGATAAAAAGTATTACTGTAATGTTTCATTTTAATCCGTTCAGTAGTTTTTGCGTGAAAGAGTAACAAACACCCCACTCACAAACTTTCGCATTTAGTAGGAATTAGGATAATATGATGTATTAAGACGAGTAATAAATATTTTTGATGAATGTAGAATCGTTTTTTCTCAATAACCGCAAAACACACAGTTTTGTTTTTTTATGGAAAAGATAACTTAATGATATAATCTAGATAAATTACAGACAGAAACACGATTGGTGAAACATTTCTCGACAGATTTATTTTCCAAAATTGGCTCTTCAAAAACACTAGTTTCGTTTTTAATCAAATCTATGAATAGCTAAACAGTTCATTTTTATATAATTCGTTAGATAATCATACTAGCTAAGTAAATAACAGACAGTTTCTTTTTAAATTTGATGGTTTTCAAGATAATGCAGTTTTATCACTTTTTCAATCTTAACCGAGCCGAGTCTACCCGACTCGGCTCATACAAAAAGTAAAAAAAATCACTTATTACCTTATGTATAGTATTATGTTGTAACGTTGTTATTTTCAAAGGATCTAAGCATCTGGAGATCTGAGAGGATGTCTACCGTACTTGGGGATTACAGTCGTGATCCTATTTATTTTATTTTTATTTTTTTGTGACATTGTAACCATCATGACAATTTCAGTCAGTTTGAGTTCAGATTTTGATGGGTTCAGGAGCTTAATCGCTCTTGAAAACCAACAACAGCTTTTATCTTCTCCTAAACCTTCCGTTAAAGCCTCCTTGACCCAATGCCTCATAAATCGCGTGAACTTTTATCTTAGCGCGAATTACGCCGCCTCTGACACGAGTACCGAGATGGTTGAACATTATAGGAACTTTCTACGTGACTTTGAATTTTATTAAATCAATTCGGCAATTCAGTTGTGTCTATGCTAACCCTAAAACTCCTAAAAACAACCTCACTGGCTAAAATATCCTAAGTTTTAGGACTGAATGAAAATAAAAATCACGTCTGTATGTATGCTTATATCTTTTAAACTACACAACGGATTTTGATGCGGTTTTTTTAATAGATAGAGTAATTCAGGAGGAAGGTTTATATGTATTAAACCCATGCAAAGCCGGGGCGGGTCGCTAGTATATTATATATAATAGCATGACGACTGTAATCCCCAAGTACGGTAGACATCCCCGCAGATCTCCAGACGCACAGATCCTTTAAAGATGTCTAGTGGGGGTAGTCAGAGGCAAAAACTAACAAACTTTCGCATTTATAATATTATTAGGGTTCATAGTATTTTGGTCCAGTAGTAAATGCCTCGATACATTTCAAAGGTCGTGGGTCCAAATGCCGACAGTACATCAATTTGTCTTTTTATAAAATTGAACAACATATAGTCCACCGGACAGACGGTAAGCGGTTATATCTGTAATTCTGCATTACAACTACATTATCTCGTAACCCACGTCCGTACGACGTGCCCGACGTGATACTGCATTGCGTCCGAAAAGCTCTCTACCAATCGACTGTAATGTACCATTACCAATATGCCCTAACGACACTATGCCCAATAGACTCTTCCGTTTTTGCGTATATTTTATGAAAAGTCTCATTATATACCTGTAATTAAAAAATAAATAAATGTTGGAGAACATTTCACGCAGCGCTATCTAGCCCCAAACTACACAAAGCTACTATGGGTATCAGAATATAACTGATAGATGTTATGGGTCAAAATGTAATGTTCGGACGTTTCTCTGACTAATCCTTTAAGATCTTCAAGGATCTAACGAAGATCGACGAATACTGATTAACATCTATTTAAAATGTTTAACAACCACGATAGTTTTATTTCCATATTTATATTAATTTAATAATTATTCCAGTTGCTTTTCTATGGTGTTAAACAATTCTTTTATTTAACATCCCCACTGCATTGCGCTTATGAGATTCTGAGACAGAGATAAAATAAAATATAGTGTTATTTTACCTCGGCGCTCTTAATGGGTTCAATATTTTACATCTTTTGTAAAAGCTTTTAAGCCTTGACATTAAAAAATTGTACTTTAAGATGATACTTCAAATTTCGCGGCGATGGGCTTGCAACCTATTGCGTATGGAATGTTAACTACAGCAAAATGTGGGCATGTGACAAATATAATGTTTGGACGTGCCTCTGACTACCCCCACTAGAGATCTTTATAGGATCTAAAACGTCTGGAGATCTGAGATGATGTTTATCGTCTGAGAGGATGTAACTATACCGTACATGGGGATTACAGTCGTGATTCAATTTTTTTTTTCTTTAAATTTATAGTTTTTTGGGTAGAGACTATCCAGACAAGACAGAAAAAGTGACAAATCTGCATTATCTTAAAAATCAAAAAACTTAAAAATAAACTGTCTGTAATTTATGTTTAAATTATGATTGCCTACCAAATCATATAAAAATTATCTACACTGTAAATATTTTTGTTATTGGATTTAAAACGATAAAAATGATTTTTAAGAGTTAATTTTGGATGATAAATCTATACAAAAAGTTTAACCTATCGTTGTTCTGTCTTTTATTTGTCTAAATAAAACCCCAAAGTTTTCTATGTTTTTAAATAAAAGCTTTTGCAAATATTGAGAAAAACACGATCAAAATTACCAATAAAATTGAACCTAATCTTGAACTATAAAAACCCTCATGCTCATGATGAAGAGCATCTGAATTGTCTCAAAACGTCAGCAATACAAAAAAAACTTAGTAATTAGCCGTATTTATAGTTAAAAACTAAACCCTTTTTTAGGGTTCTGTACCCAAAGGGTAAAAACGGGACCCAAATACTAAGACTTCGCTGTCCATCTGTCCGTCTGTCTGTCACAGGGCTGTATCTCATGAACCGTGATAGCTAGACAGATGATGTATTTCTGTTGTTGCTATAACAACAAATACTAAAAACAGAATAAAACAAACATTTAAGTGGGGCTCCCATACAACAAACGTATTTTTTGCCGTTTTTTATAGACAATGGTACGGAACCCTTCGGTTTTATTATATAACTTTAAAACTTAATCTTATCAGTACAGCGTAAGTGCTTAATTATAACTTAACAAAGTAGACATAAGTGGCTGCTCGCTAACCGTTAAGTGCTTTGCTACCTCACAATGTGGAACTCAAACAAGGCCTACGAACTATGCTCACAGTTGCAAGGGGGAGGCTGGGTAAGTCAAGTGACTGGCCCGCTTTTTCAAGTCAAAAAGCGGGCCAATCTTTTTACCTTCAAAAAGTAAAGCCCAAGTATAATTTCTAAAGTCAAGTCAATAAAAATCACACACACATACATTACGTCTGTTTTCAGGAGGTAGCAGGGACCACGTCTTACTACTTGCTGCGATCCTGACCTAACTCTTACACTTATTGACAAGCTGCAAACAACACCAACAACTAACATCGTCATCTCGATCTTGATTGAAATCAGCGGTTACTTTGATCGTAATAATGTCATCATCATTTTCCTGTCCACTCACATAAGTCGGCACAACATGTATTTTTCTCATCACTCCTTTCTTACCCAGCGGGGTGATTTTGTAAAAACATGATTATCATGTTATGGTACTGAATGCCATAATACCTACGCTTTTTATGCTGTTTAAGCACCTATACCTACGCTTCCAATACAATACCTACGCAGAAGCGTAGGTAGTGCATAAACTTTGCATAGTTACTATGAAAAGTGTACAGATTAAGTATTCTCTAACATTAGGTATTGCATTCAACATCATAACATGATATTCATGTTTTTTACAAAATCACCCCGCATCTTTCACACAATCCATCCATCAAATTCTTACCTAATTATGTGATGAACATAGATGTTTGTGTCGTGTCAAGTACGAGTATGTATTAACAAAAAAAAAGTTTTTTTTTTTGTAATAGCCTATATTATCTTCACTACATAGTATAAAGCAAAGTCGCTTTCCGCTTCCCGCGTCTGTATGTAATATGTATGTATGTTTGCTTATATCTTTAAAACTACACAACGGATTTTGATGCGGATTTAAATAGATAGAGTGATTCAAGAGGAAGGTTTATATGTATAATACATGCATAATATGGTAGAGAAACACTGATAATTTTAGAGGTTTCTAATGTGATGTCGTAAATAAACACATTTTTTTTTCTACAATAAAGTCCGCGATTGTATTAGAAATGTCTTACGCACAGCGAAGCGGGCACGGGTCAGCTAGTAAATAATATACCCTAATAATATTACATACAATCTAGCTATATGGTAGGCTAATGAGTAATTTCACTTTGACCTAAATTGCTAGAGTAGGTATTACTAAACTCAGAATCCACTAACACTTTTCTTATTGTCTCTATTTAAGGGTAAGACACTTTTTTCTTGTTTACTTTAAAAAAAAGTATATAGGTATTCTATTAGTTATCTGATTCCCATAGTACAAGTTTTGCTTAGTTTGGGGCTAGATGGCGCTGTGTGTAAAGTCCGCCAAGATATTTAAACTCTTACCTAATCATATTTGAATGGACTACTATGTTTGTAGACTACTAGTTGTGGCCCAATTTCAATATCTGTAAACACCAAACCAGCTATCACTTAAAAAGCTGTGTATGTACAAGACCGAAAGCATTAAATTATTCATACCGCTTAATATGCCAAACACATGCCAACAATGTTATTTATAAGTACATAGTATATTGCATAGAAGCCTGTATTAAGGTGTTAGATTTGTGTAATTACATTGAGGTAAAGACAAAGACAATGGGATAATTATAATGTGAGAGCGAGAAAGAGAACCAAATCCTAAAAACGGTGATGTCTTAAGAGACTAAAATGGCCGTAATAAAGCGTAGAGATAGAAGCTTTAGGGTAGATTTATATTAGGCCGGATTGTGTCCGGGCCGGGCCGCAGCCTTTAGTTAGTAGATGGGCCCGGACGTGACACGGATCAGGCACTGTTTAATATAAACTGCTTCATAAAAAATGTATGATTTTATATCCGTGCCCCGTCCGGGCTACGTACACGGCACGCCTCGGGTACGGCCCGGTCTAATATAAATGCACCCTTTAGTATCACCACTTCAAATTGTTAGTTTTATGGGCTAAGTCTACCCGGATAAGACGGAATAAGTTATAAAACTGCATTATCTTGAAAATCAACAAACTTAAAAAGAAACTCGTCTTACATTTAGGTAGCTAGTATGATTAACGAACGAAATATATAAAAATGAACTGTTTGGTCATTCATCATTCAGTTTTGATTAAAAACGAAACTAGTGTTTTTGAAGAGCCAACTTTGGAAATTAATACTATTGAGAAAAGTTTCACCAATCGTGTTTGTTCTGTCTATAATTTATCTAGATTATATCCTAGTTATCTTTGTCATAAAATACAAAACTGTATGTTTTGCGGTTATTGAGAAAATACTATTCTACATTCATCAATAAAATATATACCTCGTCTTAAGGCTTGTCCGCACTAGGGCGTAATTTATCACGCCCCATGGACTAAAAAGGTTCATACAAATGTTTCTACAAATTTGTAATGTTTAGCGATGTTAAACTTTATTAGGAGGTTATCCTTTAATTATCTTAATAAGTCCCTTGTTTTATAGTTGGAATAAACTTTTCGGATTATAACTTATATGAAAAACTTTTAATGAAATAGGATCATGACTATAATCCCCAAGTACCTATAGTAGACATCCCCTCAGTACTCAAAGTGCTTAGATCTTTGAAGCTATCTAATGCCGGGGTCCCACGGCCCGCGTTTTCACGCGCCAGACCGCGCCAAGGCGGACGGACTCGCCGTGGGAACAATGCATCCGTGGTGGCCCGTGCTCGGAACGCTCTGTACGCGACGCGCCGGACGCACACAGGCGGAGCGTCATCCGGCGCGGCCCGTCGTTTTACGCGCCGTGGGACCCCGGCTTAAGAGGGATGTCTAGTCAGAAGTACTTAGATCTCTAAAAATGTCTAATGGGGCTTGTCAGAGACACGTACAAACATTGTATCAGCCACATGCCCATTTTTTGCAGTAGTAAGCATTCCATACGTGAAAGAATACAACAAGGTGTTTCAGAAGAGATGACTCGCCAACGCGACACGTTTACATCTGCGCTTTTTTAGGGTGAGTTTCCACCTACGCGGGTTATTTGGTGATGAAAAATATGATTATCATGTTATGATATTCATATCAATATTTAATGCCTTAATACCTACGCTTTTTATACTGTTTAGGCACCTATACCTACGCTTCCAATACAATACCTACGCAGAAGCGTAGGTATAGGTGCGTAAACAGTGAATAGTTACTATGAAAAGTGTACAGATTAGGTATTCTCTAACATTAGGTATTGCATTCAACATCATAACATGATAATCATGTTTTCAAAGGACAGCACTAGAAATTTCGTGTTTGAAAATGTCGAGCGCTATGTTTAGTCCGTAGGTAGAAACTCGCCCTTACAACGCGTCCTCGTTTTACGTCTCTGCTGTCTGGCTTGCCCCTAAGGTTCATACCTAACTTTCGCAGACGCAATGACTTGCAATTTAAGCAATGACATCACTATCACTACATAGTATAAAGCAAAGTCGCTTTCCGCTTCCCGCGTATGTATGTTTGCTTATATCTTTAAAACTACACAACGGATTTTGATGCGGTTTTTATATTTTTAATAGATAGAGTGATTCAGGAGGAAGGTTTATATGTATAATATATGCATAATATAGTAGAGAAACACTGATAATTTTAGAGGTTTCTAATGTGATGTCGTAAATAAACACATTTTTTTGCGCTTACATTGCAAATGCTGGCTGGACCCCACGAGATATATCAAAATAATGTACTACAGTATTGTACACCTTAAAAATGTCTACAAAAAAGTCCACGATGGTATTAGAAATGTCTTACGCACAGCGAAGCGGGCACGGGTCAGCTAGTTTACATATAAATTAACATCGCTAGTGTGTGCTAGCGAGATAAACCGCACACGAAGTTCGGTGTTCGGTGCTTAGTTACTGTCCATGCCCTAAGTAATGCCTAGTTAAGCTTTACATAGTGGTTCATGCAACCACTGAACACACATTAATAAGCTTGAATGTCCTCTACACGTAGATAGGTGACTTTACCCACAACTGGCTCTGTCTGAAAACCACCTGCTTCACGCCATGGGTCAGCATCAAGCTGAGATGGAGCCTGTTTGACCTAGGCAGTAGGTAGTCTGTGTTCTTAGGGTTCCGCACCCAAAAGGGAAAAATCTGTCCGTCTGTGTGTCACAGGGCTGTATCTCATGAACCGTGATAGCTAGACTGTTGAAATTTTCACAGATTATCTATTTCTGTTGCAGCTATAACAACAAATACTAAAAACAGAGTAAAATATACATTTAAGTGGGGCTCCCATACAACACACGTGATTTTTTGCCGTTTTAAGAGAACCCTTCGTGCGAGACCGACTCGCATTTAGCCGGTTTTTTTTAATATTTTCGTTTATAGTCCTGAAAATAGTTAATAAAACAAGTTTTCGTAGTTTTCGAGAGTGACCCATTGTAATTTTTAATGAAAATGGTTGTTCACCTTTTCTAAAAGTTATAAAGTGTCTGAAAACTTTAAAGAAAATTTATATTTAACTGGCTGCTTGGCTTCGCAAGGTTGTACTAATGAAGATTATAGCCAAATTTTTGATACCTTTAGTTTACAAAATTGACATTTTCGTAAAGATTTCTATTTTATTTTAAAATATAATATGACTTGTGTTATGGCGGCCACATACGTAGCGGTATACCTGAACGGTATACCGGAACTTAAGGCTTGTGCAAGTATACCTAACGTCCATAGTGACCACACACGATTCAAGTATGCCTGTGCGGTCTCAGTTCTGCGCCTGTGACAAACCGAAGAAGTCGTGTTGTGCACTAAGTATTTTGTGAAATATGCCACCGGTTCTATCTAAAGTGACACCCACAAATGATGACGTTTTGGCTATTGTTGGTTTGGTGCTAGCTATTAAGAAAAAAGAGAAGTGTAAGAAGAAACGTTCTGTATGGTGTAAAGAATGGTTACTGAAAAGAAATAAGTATTCCCACACCAACCTAAATAAATAAACAAATAAAAAAAATAAAAAATAATAATAATAATTTAAATAAAAATAAAAATAAATAAATAAATAAATATAAATAAAATAAATAATAATAAATAAACACACACAAGTCACACAACACAACCGACCGAAGCACTGGCGCGCGTGCGAGCGTGCGACTGAAGCGTTCCGACACACACGCTCATGCATACATGCACAAACTTGTTTGCGCCGGTATACAGATCGTAGTTTTGATCTGCCTACCAGACTTGTGCAAGTCAGGAAACTTGTGCAAGTTTTGTCACACACACGCTTCGGTATACTTGCACAAGCCTTAAGTTCCGGTATACCGTTCAGGTATACCGCTACGTATGTGGCCGCCATTACTCGTGTTGCCGTGTTGGCCGAGTGGGATATACCTCGACTTTCAATATGAATGTCGTGGGTTCGAATCCCGGCGTGCATCAATGGATTTTTTGTTCGAAAAATTTATATGCGCATCAAAAACACGTGCTCACAACGGTGAAGGAAAACATCGTTAGGAAACCAGTTAGTGTTCTTATAAGCGACGATGGGATTGCAACCTGTCACGTATGGAATGCTAACTACTACAAAATGTAGGTAAGTATGTGCCAAATATGATGTTTGGACGTGCCTCTGACTACCCCCACTAGACATCTTCAAAGGATCTAAGCGTCTGGAGATCTGAGAGAATGTCTACCGCACTTGGGGATTACAACGTGATTTTTTTTTATGTTGCTCTCTAGCTTTTGGTAGGAGATAGAATTATTAAAATTGGTCCAGTAGTTTTTTAGTTTGTCCATTACAAACAAACACAAAAGAAATTGGTTGTCTGTAAATTCGGTTTACGGACGATAATTTAACGTGATAACGTCAACGCTTAGGCCGGTCGTGCCTCTCTATCGCTTGTTCCGGGCCCTCGCTTGCACGCTCGGCTCAGGCGGAACGTGACAATGAATCATGTTTCTTCGTGCGTGCAGCCGGCGTTCATCGATTTATAAGACGTTATCACGTCAATTAAAAACCTTTTTTTTATTTATAATATTAGTATAGATAGTATAGTAAAAAAAAGCAAAGGAAAAAGCTGAATTCATTTCATTAAACGGAAAGAAATAAGACTAATAACTTGGACATAAATTCTCATAACAGAGTCGTTGAAGTCTATACGGCCTTTGAAAACTTATAGTAGACTAGCTGACCCGTGCCCGCTTCGCTGGGGGACAGACAGTTTTACATCTGGTATTCCAATCTTCAAAATAAATTATAGCCTCTATGTTGCTGAGAACTAATAGCTACATAACAAAAAAAGTTTCATATAAATCCGTCCAGTAATTTTTGCGTGAAAGCCGGACAACAGACAGACAGACAAACAGACAAAACTTTTAAAATGTTTTTTTTTTTGCTTGTGTTACTTGTATAAATGCCCCTAGGAGTATTTTTTTTTAGTTTTTATTCAATGTACAGAATTGAACTCTTCTACAGTTTTATTATATGTGGATTATATTATATATGGACCGTCCCGTAATCTGTAATCTGTAATCCTGCTGTAATCCAGCTTTGCAAGAATGAGTAAAATTATCCCGTAAAACGTTGGAAGCGTCCCGCATGTCTGAGATCAGTGATCACATATACACAAATATCTAATAACTGGAGTACTATTGGTACTACTGCACTATAGGATCTGTAATATCACTACATAGTATAAAGCAAAGTCGCTTTCCGCTTCCCACGTCTGTATGTAATATGTATGTATGTATGTTTGCTTATATCTTTAAAACTACACAACGGATTTTGATGCGGTTTTTTTTAATAGATAGAGTGATTCAGGAGGAAGGTTTATATGTATAATAACATGCTACCCGTGCGAAGCCGGGGCGGGTCGCTAGTAGCTTATACATCAGAATGACACATAGGCTACTTTTTATCCAGGTACCACCCGTGCGAAGCCGGGGCGAGCAGCTAGTATTTGTTATAGGTCTGAGTATTATGGTACCATGCTAGTTACTCATAATTTCTAATACCCACGAGCTCCAAACAAGAAAATAGTGTGAAGTAAGGACACTACAATTCACTGTTATTATTTTATTACCATCTCATAATTTGTTTTTGAAATTCCTTTCAGATCAGAGTATTCTTCTGTCAATATCAGCCAATAAAATCCTTAAATAAACAACAAAAAGGCAAAACAAATCGAAATATAAGTTTGAAGGATCTCCGTTTGAAGAATTGAAACCTCTCACAGATCACATACTTTGATGTTTGTAAACTAGCACAATATTATCTTCGCATTTTTTCATTTGTATTTTTATAAGCGATGGCTTTGCAACCACGTAAGGAATCCTAATGGAAAATTTGGGTTTATTCCAAATGCAAGGGACGTGTCTCTGACTATCCCTTAGACGTTTTCAAGGACCTAAACGCCAGGATACATCTTCCTCAAGAGACCTTCCAATTTTTAAGGGACGTGTCTCTGTCTATCCTTTAGACGTTTTCATGGACCTAAACGCCAGGATACATCTTCCTTAAGAGTCCTTCCCTGTTTTTCATTAAACTAGCTACCCGCCTGGGCTTCGCACGGGTGCTGAAGATTATAGGAAAATTTTGGATACCTTAAGGTCCTTAGGTTACATTATTCGTGGGATCTAATTTTTTTTATTCACTTGTAATGAAGCGTTTGACAAACCAATTTTTTTTTTAATTTGTCGAGTAGCTTTTTAGTTTATTAACTACAAACAAACGCACAAAAATACAGTTTTGTCTTATAAAATTGTAGTGTAAATGTAGATCTATAACATTAACATTAAAGTCTCGCGGAACCCGCATGTCAAACGAGCCTACCACTAACCTAATTAAACGCAAGTTAGCAGACAAATACTACTCCACTAACTCGACATGTAGTTATCTGAACAGAAAGGATGAGGTTAATTTGAATTCTATTTGCAAGGTGGGTTTACAGCGAGGCGTTCTGTGGTAGTTAAATAACAAAGCATCAGTCAAAGGTATATCTGGGTTCGGGGCGGTGACACACGATCGTAAAAACTGGAAAACAATCCTAATAATATAAATGCGAAAGTTTGTGAGTGGTGTGTGTGTGTATGTTTTTGTGTGTGTGTGTATGTGAAGGCGAAACGTTCCGCAACATGACGCTCAACAACTACGTGAATGTCTCGGGGGCTGTTGAGTCAGTGAGTTATTTTGAGGGGCATTGAAGCCGGTGTTAGTGTGTGTGTTTGTGTATGTTTTTGTATGTGAAGGCGAAACGTTCCGCAACATGACGCTCAACAACTACGTGAATGTCTCGGGGGCTGTTGAGTCAGTGAGTTATTTTGAGGGGCATTGAAGCCGGTGTTAGTGTGTGTTTGTGTATGTTTTTGTATGTGAAGGCGAAACGTTCCGCAACATGACGCTCTATTACGAGAATGTCTCGGGGACAGTTGAGTCAGTAAGTTATTTTGAGGGACATTGAAGTCGGTATTAGTGTTTGTGTGTGTGTGTGTGTGTGTGCGTGTGACATGTTTGTCCAACAACTACGAGAATATCTCGGATACAGTTGAGTCAGTGAGTTATGGGACGTTGAAACCGGTGCTATACTCGTACGTATATTGAATCTTTATGCATTTAGGAAGATTCTAGAAAAATACTTCACTTCCTAATCTATATGTATCGCCGATAACACGATGTGCTAGGCCAGGGGCGAGGTTTTAAATATAGGTACTATTTACCGTGGCATAGGCTCGTCGTAATTACTCAAAGTGGCCGCATGTGGCGTCATATTGCCACATAACTACGATAAAATAGCTATAGGGTAAGAGCGCTGGTTGTGGGCACTTTAACAATATTTTAATTTTCAAAAAACGGTTTATATCAAAAAAATATTAAAGAGACCATTTTTAAACAACATAGAATAGAGTATAATTTATCTATCTCTTAGGTTAAGCAAAGGTTTTGTAACAGGCGATATTTATTTATTAATTATTCATATTTAAAAACAATCTAGAGGTATAACGCACTACAACAGTCACTAATCAAAACGGGACATTACTTTAAACAAGTTTGTTTGACTGTTATTGACTGACAAAATTGAAAATGCCCAAAGACGGGGTAACCACCACAACCAAGTAAATATATTGCCCTAAATACGCAGAGTTTTCAGGGCTCTTAAAGTAATTTAATGCTTTTGGCCACTTTTAGTGTTATTGAAGTTTTAAAGCCGCTTAAAGGCTTACTGGTTCAACAGCTGCTAGAGCTTGTATGTACTAGAATAGCTTCAGTACAACTTTAGCGTTTACCCATCAAAGTGTATTTCATTGATGATCATGATACCTAACATTTTTATTTCAAAAAAATATCATCACGACTGTAATCCCTAAGTACGGTAGACATCCTCTCAGATCTCCATGCACTCAAATCCTTGAAGATTTCTAAAAGGATTAGTCAGAGGCAAGTCTAAACATTACATTTGGCACACGCCTAAATTTTGCAGTAGTAGTATCAATTTTTTATATTTATCGGTTGTATTTCTAACTAATATTATAAAGAGAGTATATTTTGTAAGTTTTTATGCGGAAGCTAATAAATGGAATCACGGCACCTATTTGAAATTATATTTCATCATTTGCACATTAAAAAGGCACATTATTCTTGATGCGATCGCGAAGCCGCGCATATAAACTTGTTTATTAATTTACAAGCTGCTCGCCCCGGCTTCGCACGTGTGGTACCTGAATAAAAAGTAGAATATGTGTTATTCTGATGTCTATGTTATATTACTGTATAGTTTCATTTTAATCCGTTCAGTAGTTTTTGCGTGAAAGAGTAACAAACACTCAATCGCTTACTCACAAACTTTCGCATTTATAACACTAGCCGACCCGTAACAAACGTTGTCCTATCAAATTTCAATAATCGAATAGAAAAGACTCAGTGTTTTTAGTCTGTGATGTCAAATTTGTTGCACACCAGCGCCATCTATACAGAAAACATCCTTTTTGCGTTTTTCTATAGGTATTGGGATGTTTTTCATATTCCAAAGTAGTCTATTATTTATTCGTTCATTATATCTACATCTACAGCACATTTCAACTTAATCCGTTTTGTCGTTTAGGCCTGATTGAGGAACAAACTACGAGTACATACATACAAACTCACAGACTTTCGCATTTATAATATTATTAGGATAGGATTAGTAGGATTAATAAAATGTACTAAAGAGGTTTATTTCGAATCCAAGAATTTATTCTGATTTAAAATTAGTACGTACTCCACCGAATGTTGTCAACGTAATTGAACCGCGACAGGTAACAGAGGTAAGCCTATAGAAGCCGTAATTTACGACCTAAATTCATTGCCTGTTCATTGGCTTCGCCGCAGAATAGAAATCTGTTCAGCAGGCTTTACAATGTGGGACCATTGGGCACAATGGCATAGCTCCAATCCTGTCAAGGTGGTTTAGTGGAGGGAATGTTACGCGACTCGCTTTGATTGAATGTGGGGCTTACAGACGCACGACCAGCTATCTATAAAGCTATCTAGTGGCACAGATGTCAATACTATATTTGACAGGCCTCACAGCTCAGTTGGTAGTAACTCTGCCTTATGCGCTGTAGGTTGTGGGTTCGATCCCCACCCAGGGCAAATATTTGTGTGATGAACATAGATGTTTGTTCTGTGTCTGGGTGTTACTATGTATAATAAGTATGTATTTACAAAAAAAAAGTATATAAGTATTCTACTAGTTATCTGGTTCCCATAGTACAAGCTTTGCTTAGTTTGGGGCTAGATGGCGTTGTGTGTAAAGTACGCCAATATTTATTTATTTTATTTATTTATCATAGCTATGGAGCCTACGGTCGTAAAATAACTAGTGCATAGAAATAAGCGACGTCAAAAAAATGTGTGAAAATATTTTTGTATGATTGTTTGTAGTGGATAAACTTAAAATATACCGAACCAATAAAAAAAAATATTTCACCTGTCTTAAGCAACATTATTAGCTAGTATAATAGGTATATTTTATTTTTATAAAAATAAGAGATCATAACGAAAATTGCAATAATGTAGGTTACATTCAGAAAGTATCAAAAAAAATGTATTAAGCTTGTGGCGATTTTCTTCAAAACTTTGAAACATATTTTTAGTTATGTGAATGAAAGTCTGTTATTTATACTTCCGTTTTAATTTATAGTGATACTTTATCGGAAGGGCATCTTCACAAGTAACTCTACTACTCTTTACTCTATCCTATCCTAATCACTACATAGTATAAAGCAAAGTCGCTTTCCGCTTCCCGCGTCTGTATGTAATATGTATGTATGTATGTATTTATGTTTGCTTATATCTTTAAAACTACACAACGGATTTTGATGCGGTTTTTTTAAATAGATAGAGTGATTCAAGAGGAAGGTTTATATGTATAAGACATGCATAATATTGTAGAGAAACACTGATAATTTTAGAGGTTTCTAATGTGATGTCGTAAATAAACACATTTTTTTGCGCTTACATTGCAAATGCTGGCTGAACCCCACGAGATATATCAGAATAATGTACTACAGTATTGTACACCTTAAAAACGTCTACAAAAAAGTCAACGATGGTATTAGAAATGTCTTACGCACAGCAAAGCGGGCACGGGTCAGCTAGTAATATTATAAATGCGAAAGTTAGTGATAAGGCTGCTATGTTTGTTCCCTAATCAAAAATGAACGACAAAACGGATTAAGATGAAATTTGCTGTAATATGTAGATAAAAAATCACAATAAATAAAGGGGGAACTTATAATCCGAAAAAAAAACACTTAAATGATTAAAAAACGCAAAAAGGATGATTTTGGTATAGATGGCGTTGGTGTGCACAAAATCTGACATCACAGACTAAAAACATTTAGTCGTCATAGCAACGCAGTTTTGACTAATGATACACATTCTACCATATAATTCGTATTTTTTTATCAATACTAGGTTTGTAGGGAAAAAATTGGATGTTGCCTGAAATTGCTTTTTCCTATGCGATTTATTTTTAATTAATTTATTTTTAATTAATTTTCTTGGTCGCGTGTATGAAACGTCACTTTTAAGCATGCTAGGTACTCGTAGTTGTTAATGAAGGCTCATACGTTGTGACTGGACATCAAGAGTGATTTGAATAGCTCTAAAGGACGTAATTTGGAACTGAAACAAAAGACCGAATCTATTGAGTTGAATGGTGGTACTCAAGTGCTTGATTGCATTTGAATAGCGTCAAAGCTACGAACTTTGCTACGATTCGTAGAACATGCTACGTAAAATGTAGAAATATTTTCTATTACAGATGAAACATAAGATAAAGTCAGAAGAAGTAGGTATCTAATAATATCTGTCTACTTGTATTCGTAGAGGGTACAACGATTTTTTAGATTTCCGTACCCAAAGGATGAAAACGGGACCCTATTAATAACACTTCACAGTCCGTCTATCTGTCACAAGGTTGTATCTCATAAACCGTGATAGCTAGACAGTTGAAATTTTCACAGATTAAGTATATCTGTTGCCACTATAACAACAAATACTAAAAACAGAATCAAATTAATATTTAAATGGAGCTTCCATACAACAAACGTGATTTTTACACCGTTTTTTATAGATAATGGTTACGAAACTCTTCGTGCGCGAGTCTGACTCGCACTTGACCGGTTTTTTATTTATTGTTTGACATTATTTATTAAAGGACATTCCCGCATGCAATTGCTAATCTATATATTTATGCAACGGTTTAAATTCTTGTATATTTTGTAAATATTCGTTCTGTAAATAAAGATTAATTTTATGTAAAACCTTTTTTCAAAAAAAGTCAAATATTGTCAACGAGTCAAAAGTGACATCACTCAACCGAGATTTCAGGAATTTTTAAATATTTATAATTTACAAATCATAGTTTTTGATGAATTTAGTGTTATTTACGCAAAAAAATGAACACCATCCGCACGCTAAGAACACATAGATCATGTAGAATGATATCTAGATGGTACTCCTCAAAAGACGCAAAAAAAGATGACAAACCGCCACCAGCGACAAAGAAGCCAGTTGATCCTAAAAGAGTGTTCAAAATCTACCGGTTCGGAGGTATCACGACTAAGGAAGAACCTAAACTCCAGAGCTACGATCTAGACGTCAGTACCTGCGGTAACATGGTTTTAGACGCGTTGATAAAGATCAAAGATTTAGACCCCACCCTGTCCTTCCGAAGGTCATGCAGGGAGGGTATATGTGGCTCCTGTGGGATAAACGTGCAAGGTGAGAACTGCCTCGCTTGCGTCACCAAGATTCCCGACGACAAAACCATAACCATCTATCCTTTACCGCACATGTACGTCATCAGAGACTTGGTTGTGGATATGACACACTTCTTCAATGGATACAACAGCATTCGACCGTATTTAGTCCGAAAAAAAGAAATGCCTTCCAATGGGCAGTATGCTCAAAGTATCCCTGATAACTTGAAGATAGTTGGGTTATACGAGTGTGTGTTATGCGCGTGTTGTTCCACAGCCTGCCCCAGTTACTGGTGGAATGGAAGACGGTTCCTCGGCCCAGCTACGTTGCTGCACGCCTACCGCTGGTGTATTGACTCTAGGGACGAGGATACGCAGCAAAGACTTTTCGACCTGCGTGATGATTTTAAAGCATTCCGTTGTCATACCATTTTGAATTGTACCTTAGCGTGTCCGAAGAAATTGCATCCAGGTCTGGCGATTGCGAGGTTGAAGCGAATGATTAGTGCTGTTGATAAAAAACCAGCTGCGGAGATTGATCCGATGAAGTTTAGTGGTGGTAGTTTAAAGGAGTGTGCAGCTAAAAAGCGTTGAAGTATTGTTTTTGGTATAAATAAAAATCACATTGTTTTAAAATAAAATAAGAGTGTTTAGTTTTTTAGGGTTTCGTACCCAAAGGGTAAAAACGGGACCCTATTACTAAGACTTCGCTGTCCGTCTGTCTGTCTGTCTGTCTGTCTGTCTGTCTGTCTGTCTGTCTGTCTGTCTGTCTGTTATTTATAGATAATGGTACGGAACCCTCCGTGCGCGAGTCTGACTCGCACTTGGCCGGTTTTTTATTCTATTGAGAAACTGAAGTCAGGACAGTCTCATTTCTGTATGTATCTCTGTTTACATGGTATTTGTTTTTTTGTTATATAAATTTGGGATAACATTATTTCACAGTCCAAAATTTTAAGAAAACATCTAATAGATGCTACTCGTATAAACGGTCATGAGCTTGCAACGTGTCACGTATAGAATGCTACCTATTTCAAAATGTGGGCATGTGCCACATATGTTTGGACGTGCCTTTGTCAACCTACTTTATTATTATTATTATTTATTTATCAAACAAACAGTTTACAAAGTATATGGTTAGTAGTGTCCTAAAACCTAAGTTAAGTTTGTCTAGACACTAGGTTCTCGATTAAAAAGATGTAAGTATGTTCAAAAAAGTAAACATTGCAAAAACATGAGTCTTAGAATATAAAAAATAATAAATACACGACTGTAATCCCCAAGCTCGGTAGACATCCTCTCAGATCTTCAGACGCTTAGATCCTTTGAAGATGTCTAGTGGGGGTAGTCAGAGGCACGTCCAAACATTATATTTGGCAACGGCCCACATTTTGCAGTAGTTAGCATTCCATACGTGAGAGATTGCAAGCCCATCTTAGAATATGCATATTATAAAAATTAAATATACACTATGACCACAAAAACAAAATCATACAATAAAATCACAGAACTGCAAAATTCCGGTGCTGTCAACAACAAACTCTGTTATAACTCTCTCAGTTGGTAGTAACTCTGCCTTCTGTGTTGTAGGTTGTGGGTTCGATCCCCACCCAGGACAAATATTTGTGTGATGAACATAGATGTTTGTTCTGTGTCTGGGTGTTAATATGTATAATAAGTATGTATTTACAAAAAAAAGTATATAAGTATTCTATCAGTTATCTGGTTCCCATAGTACAAGCTTTGCTTAGTTTGGGGCTAGATGGCGCTGTGTGTAAAGTCCGCCAATATTTATTTATTTACGTACGCACGAGCATACGACGCACACAATAAACCGGTTGAAGAGATCTTTAGAGAAGTTTAGAGATATCTTCTGGATATCCTGTGCGTCTGGGGTTACAATCCAGAAAAACCTAATATCAGTCAACCTAGTCGAATAATGACGCGAAGTTCATAACACAAGGAAGAATCGCGAAAGATTAATAGTTCTTCCGAAAAGCGATCATCAATTTTGCTTATTGGCTGTATTACCTTCCCTACCCACCAATAGCTCTGAAGCCGGTGAATAATTTCTTACGTCATAAGTACTATAAGGACAAGGTCGAATAAAATGAGTCGAAAGTCGACGGTGACGAGAATACTAATAAAATCATTCATCACCTTAAAAAACTAATTTACACCGACCTCGCTAATTTTGCTTGCTAGATAATCTAATATTATAAAGAGAGTACGAATGTATATGTATGAATGTTTATAAGAGTGTGTTTAAAGAAGATAATTTCGGGAACCACGTCACTTATTTGGAAAAATATTTCGTTTCTACACAAAAGATTACGTCATATTCAAATTAACATGATCTACCGTACGGTCGGTAAATCTACACAAACGTGAAGTTAGCTGTATGACAGCAAAAACTCGTTTTGCCGTTTAGGCCTGATTGAGGCCTAAGGTAAAACGGATTAAGATGAAATTTGCTGTAGATGTAGATATAATGCCCGAATAAAAAATAGACTACTTTGAAACATGGAGAACATTATCCAAAATAATAAAAAACACAAAAAGTATTTATATATATTTTGGTGTAGATGGCGCTGGTGTGCAAAACATCTGACATCAGTCGTCATAGCAACGTTATTCTATGCGATTATTGAAGATTGGGCAGGACAACGTCTCTTGCTGGTCTGCTAGTAAACAGATATAAGAAACGTCTGATAACACAGGAGTAACAAGTAACGTAAAATACGAATCTTTGACTTCTTGACTTTTTTTACATCAATTTCCGAATTTGACCTTGGTAGCGAATGCAGACGAATCCAACGTTACCTTGAATGCGCCATCAATCAGCTCCCTGATCTGCTATCAATCATAATGCTGATCAATAGATACCTATATTATAGGTACTCAATTTTATACACCTACAATTTTCACAATTTTATCTTGTAAGCGGCGATGGGCGGCAACCTGGCACGTATGGAATGCTAACTACTGCAAAATGTGGGCATGTGCCAAATATAATGTTTGGACGTGCCTCTGACTACCCCCACTAGACATCTTCAAAGGATCTAAGCTTTTGTAAAATCAACCATCGAGTGCGCTATCACCTGTCACATCACATAACATTTTGTCATCGGAACTTGAGAATGCAAAGTTTTTACTCAATCGAAGTATTTACTATAAAGTTCCGTTGTGAGTGACTGTTCAACAGCTCCTGACTCCATCGTCAGATCAGCTCTCTATCACCATATTATTGCATTGTCACCGAAGTTATATAAGTATGCCAAATTTCAGCTCAATCGGTTGAAGATAACTAATTCAAAATTGAGTTGCAAGTTTCAACAAAAACACGTACACATACATTACAAGTTAAATAAAAGCTTGTAAAGATGAATTCAATAAATGCCGGATAATTTTGTAAATGGGGATTTTGCTGTCAATGAATTATTGAAATTTTACAGGACAACGTAAGTCACGGGTCGGCTAGTATTTTATATTTCCATTATGAAATAATACAGTTTTAATATAATAAGTCGGAATCAGGATGCGTGAAATTACTCAGGATACTCAAATGCTCAGACTAACCCCCGTATTCAGGAACGACACTATGAGAAAACGCACCCACAATGGACGAAATCTTTTTTCATAAACATAACTTTTTGTGTTGAGCGACACTATGGCGCACACTACCGTGTGCCTCTAGAGCTCAACTTTGGCTAGAAGCACACGACAGTGTGCCTCTAGTCACACTATGCAGTGTCGCACAACACATAAAGTGATGTTTATAAAAATAGTTTTCGTCCACTGTGGGTGCGTGTTCTCACAGTGTCGTTCCTGAATACGAGGGTTAGAATTAGTTGGAAATTATTTTACAAAAGCTCTGTTGCAAGGTTCTGTCTAAATATTCTCTACTCATTTATAATACAGAACGTTAGCCTCATTCCTGCCTGCCCTCTCACCACAAGCTTTAAAGTAATATTAAAACAGTACTACTCGAGCGGCAAAAACTGTGTTGGCCGAGTGGGAGGTACTTTCAATCCGAAGGTTGTGGGTTCACCTGGTTGTGCATCAATTGATTTTTCTGTTCAAAAAATGTATATGCGCATTAACACGTTCTTAGAACGGTAAAGGAAAACATTGACTGGCCTCACAGCTCAGTTGGTAGTAGCTCTGCCTTCTGCGCTGTAGGTAATGGGTTCGATCCCCACCCAGGATAAACATTTGTGTGATGAACATAGATGTTTGTTCTGTGTCTGGGTGTTAATATGTATAATAAGTATGTATTTACAAAAAAAATAAGTATTTAAGTATTCTATCAGTTCTCTGGTTCCCATAGTACAAGCTTTGCTTAGTTTGGGGCTAGATAGCGCTGTGTGTAAAGTCCGCCAATATTTATTTATTTATTATTTATTTATGGCATTGTGAGGAAACGACTTAGTATTATTGTAAGCGGCTACGGGCTTGCCAAATGTAATGTTTGGACGTGCCTCTGACTAACCACTTTATACATCTTCAAGGACCTGAAGATCTGAGAGGATGTCTACCGTACTTGGGGATTGCAAGCGCTATCCTATTTTGTTTTTTTACTAGGTACTCGCGGTACCAATATGACAACGCCATACCAGTTCGTATAGCGCTGTCAATTTTGCACCGCTAGTAATACTGTTTTAATATTACTTGAAGAGCTTGTGGTACGGCTCCTGTCCGTGTATATGTATACGAATGACTGTTAGAAAATTCTAGTTTACACGAAGGCCATTCGAAAAAGTTTTACATCCTTCACATGCGAGCGACATTGCGATCACTTTGATATTGATGGATGAGCGATGACAAACCCAAAGTTTGAAATGGTAAATGAAAAATAAGTTTTTGTTGAAAAATATTTTTCGATGACAAGCTTTTGTAAAATTATTCAAACTATCGAGCACCAGCGCGCTATCACCTGTCACATCATATAACATTGTCATCGGAACTTGACTTGTATGCAAAGTTTTTACTCAATCGAAGTATTTACTAAGGAGTTCCATTGTGAGTGTCTGTTGAACAGCTCCTGACTCCATCATTAGATCAGCTCGCTGTCACCATATTATTGCTTTGTCACCGAAGTTACATAAGTATGCGAAATTTCAGCTCAATCGGTTGGGGATAACTGCTTCAAAATTGAGTTGCAAGATTCCACCTTAACAAACATAGTTACATACATACATTGCAAGTTAAATAAAAGCTTGTAAAAAATGTATTAGGATAGGATCACGACTGTAATCCCCGAGTATGGTAGACATCCTCTAAGATCTGAAGGCAAATCTTTTAAAGATGTCTAAAGGTAGTAGTTAACATTTCGTGACAGGTTGCAAGCCCATCACTGCCTACAGCAATGGACACGAAAACTACAGAATATATTTCCATTATATACCATTTGTTTTCTATGTGTGCAATAAAGAGTTCATCTATCTATCTATCTATATTTCGACAGAAACCGTATCATCATAAAACATAGTCCGAGGACCAATATAAGTAATTAATTTTTCTATTTTAAATAGAAATACGGCTAATTACCACGTTTTTACTTGTATTGCTGACGTTTCGAGACAATTCAGATGCTCTTCATCATGAGCAACGCCCGCGACCGCGATCAACGGCAGATCGGCGAATACTGAGTATTATTCGCCGTATTCATCAGTATATATCAGTATATATCAGTATTCGCCGATCTGCCGT
Organism: Hydriomena furcata; assembly: GCA_912999785.1. Taxonomy (NCBI): domain Eukaryota; kingdom Metazoa; phylum Arthropoda; class Insecta; order Lepidoptera; family Geometridae; genus Hydriomena; species Hydriomena furcata. The sequence continues at coordinate 5,578,989 of OU538838.1, forward strand.
TGATCGCGGTCGCGGGCGTTGCTCATGATGAAGAGCATCTGAATTGTCTCGAAACGTCAGCAATACAAGTAAAAACGTGGTAATTAGCCGTATTTCTATTTAAAATGATTAACAACCACGATAGTTTTAATTCTATAATTTTTCTATGTTTCTATGTATGTATGTTATTTTCTATCTAGAAATCTTAACTTATTAAAAAAACGTACCTACTCTATAACATTATTATAAATACTAGAAGACCGCCCCGGCGCGACGTCGCAATTTTTTTTACATCTTGGGTTACATTTTTGAAGTTTTAGTAGGGATCCCTATTTTTTTCAAGTAATAAATAAAGCCTATATTACTCAGAGATAATGTACCATTCTAAAGGTGAAAGAATTTTTGAAATCGGTCCATTTGTTTTGAAGTTTATTTGTTTCAAACATAAAAATACAAAAGTTTCCTCTTTATAATATTAGTTTAAGTCTCTATACCTTATGTAAGTACTTTGACCAATTCACTATGTTTTTATACACAATATTGGACCAATGGATAAAAAGAAAATATTTATCCATCAAAAAGTCTGTGCCCAGGCTGGGATTAAGAATCAGGTCAATGGGTGTGAGGTGAGCCTTATTTAATTTTGTCACCGACTCGACGTGTATAAGGTGAAAAGACAGCCCTAATACTGAAGCTCCGCACTACTGTTCATTCTAAATATATAATGTTTGTAAAAATAAAAATGTTTTTTCCTGAAGCATTTTAATTTAAATTCACTAATCTATAATATACAAATGAATCGCTGAATGTGTTGCTAAGCGCAAATCTCGAGAGCAGCTGAACCGATTTCGCTTATTCTTTTTTTATTATATAATTTGTTAGTGTCAGGAGAAGGTTCTTATAATATAAAAAAAATTAGACAAGACAGCGTCTGTCGGGACAGCTAGTATAATAATAATAAGTATGTAATTAAAAAAAAAAAAAAAAGTAAGTATATAAGTATTCTATCAGTTATCTGGTTCCCATAGCACAAGCTTTGCTTAGTTTGGGGCTAGATGGCGCTGTATGTAAAATCCGCCAATATTTATTTATTTAATTTATTTATATAATAATAATAATATAAAAGGGATTTATGTATTTTATTAGTAGGACAAGCTTTGCTAAGTTTGACACTTGTTAGTAGATGGCGCTGTATGTAATTCAATTCAATTCAATTCAATTCATTTATTTTCAATCAACAAAGGATCATTTTGTTAGCACCTACAGTAGTACATAAAATTATACAAACATTTATTTTTGTTTGTCAGTACATGAACCCTACAGCAGTAGTTCATGTACTGACAATCAAATCTACTAGAAAATACGTTCAGAATGGTGTTGGGGCTGGCCCGCACTCTGCGCACCAGTGATGTGCACCGCTTGCGCATTGTGGTATAAAAGCAGTCCACTCCTGCCACCACAGTAATGTCCACCAATATTTATTTATTTATTTAACTACCAAAAATAAGAAATAGGAGAAAATATCATAATTTTTATCAAGTTTTTCTTCGAATAACTTGTTGTTCCCCAAATCTAGTTACAAACTAAGCAAAGCTTGTACTATGAGAACTAGATAACTGATAGAAAACTTATATACTTTTGCCTTAGGTTAAGCAGGTCGTTTGGAAGAAATCGTTTAATCGATAAGACCTATTGTAACATACATATTTGTAATTGCTTACATTGTAATAAAGAACATTTCATTTCATTATATACATGACAGAGCATGATAGTACAATGTACATCCCTTCTCAGTTTTCCGAAGTGGATTTTTTACACTCAATACTTTAGGGTAGGTATATCTACTTTGTATGATCGATTTTCACGGTGAGAGGAAGATAAGCGCGGAAAGTTCCTGTATGTTGTAATCACACGATCGATTCCTACTTACAAGGTAAATAAATAACTTATCTACTTCGCAAAGATAAATACAGTCACTAATCATACTAAAACATAAATAATCTCGTTAGTAGTAGGTAAGTAGTTTGCTTACTGTTTTGTTATTGGTTAAAAAAAACCTCGAATTTAAGACTTCTTATATCACGATGTGACTAGTTTTAGACTAGTTTTAGTTAATTAAATTATGTTTAAAAGATTGTAATTGGCAATAGAAACAAAGACTTTTTATTATATTTTATTTTTTATATCACGTTTGTTGTTTTCCCCACTTAAATATTTATTTTATTCTGTTTTTAGTATTTGTTGTTATAGCAGCAACAGAAATACATAATTTGTGAAAATTTCAACTGTCTAGCTATCACGGTTCATGAGATACAGCCCTGTGACAGACAGACGGACAGACAGACGGACAGACGGGCAGCGAAGTCTCAGTAATAGGGTCCCGTTTTTACCCTTTGGGTACGGAACCCTAAAAACCGTTAAAGTCCAGTAAAAGCCACCGGGTTAATTTATGGAATACATTTGTAAATTACTCCCCGACTTTACTGAATTGATGCTGTGGTGAATTTAATGTTTCACAAAAGATGTAAGAGCAACTTATTTTCTTTGTTTTCAAAGTCAAAAAACGTTTATTTATTGAAATCACCAGGATCAATTAGAATCGTCATAAAATTTAGTTTTTAGTTTAATTAATTTAAGTTTGTTTATTTTTTGTACACAATTTTTTATACAAAATGGAAATAATATGATAATATTGGTACTATAATAGGGAACCCAGAATACATAAATAGGTACATTTTTTTTGTAACATGTATACATGTATATGTATACTTTGCGATAAATTATAACAATGTGTCTGATACGCAGAACAAACATCCATGTTCATCACAGAAATATTTGTCTAGGTGGGAATCGAACCCACAACCTACAGAGCAGAGGGCAGAGTTACTACCAACTGAGCTGTGAGGCCAGTCAAACATGCCTAATTTATTTTGATAGTGTTTGATAGATTTGCTGTAGAATGTAGATAAAAGAATGTGAATAACAGATGGGGGAACTTATAATCCGAAAAACTACCCCTAAATAATAAAAAAATGCAAAAAGAATGATTTTGGTATAGACGTTGGTGTGCAACAAATCTGACATCACAGACTAAAAACATTTAGTCGTCACAGCAACGCAGTTTTGACTAATAAATGATACGCATTCTACCAAAATTTGTAATTTATTTTATCAGTACCAAGTTTGTAGGTAAAAAATTAGAAGTTGCCTGAAATTGCTTTTTTCTAGGTGACTATTGAAATTTGACAGGACAACGTCTGTCACAGGTATTTAGAACACTTCACAGCTACTTTGGTTTGACGAGAAAAATTACATTAGCTCCTGCTATATCCGTGTTCGTGGCTTGAATTCGGTTTGTATATATTATAAGTTGTATGTTTGTATTATTATAAGGTTTGTAGGAAAATAATAAGTTTTCTGAAAGTGTTTTTCTATGCGATTACTGAAATTTGGGAAGGACAAAGTCTGTCACGGGTCGGCTAGTACTATATACTTATTTACTTGTATGCAAACTAATATATATTATCTGTATTTCTGCAGGGTACGGCAAGCATGCTCCGAGTTAACAATTGAGTTTGCAAGTTGTGCCGGACTATCTATAAATTATATAGCACTTGCTGTCGCCCGCAGCTTCGCTCGCGTGGTACCTGTATAAAAGCTTATTTGTGCTTTTAAATAAATAAATAAAAATTAAAAGAGCTTTATATTTCCTAGCACTATACACTGAAACTTACATGAAAATAGTAACTTGTTCTCCAGTCTGCCCGCGACCATGGCTATTGTAACATAGCCTAAACGTCGGGAAAATAAATTAAATTTAACTATAAATTTTAACACGTAATTATCACGTGTTAAAATCTATAGTTATGAGGCACAAACATCCAAACAACCTCACATACTTTCAGATTTATGATATTAGTGTGATAGTATGTACCTACGATACAAAGGAGAAAGTTTACCGCACCTCCACACAGTTTACAGAGGGCCTAGTAAGTTTAGCACGCGCTCGCGGCGTGTACCAGAAAATTGGCTGTATTAACCAAAATTTAGCCTGTAGCAAGCTTTTGTTAATAGAATTGGTTGCGGGAATTCGTGTTTTAGCCGGGTTATAAAACGATTCAATATAACCTTGACAGAAAGAGTAGTAGAGCTTCCCGTTCTCCTTGGGGCTAAATAAATGATATCACTTTATTGATTTGGTACACACGTCCACACGGATACAATATATACAGAACAATTTGGCACTAAAAGGAAATATGATAAGCCTTAGCGATCTTCACAACACAAGAATTGTAAAACTGCTAGAGTGGTCTTATTTCTACTAAGTAACCCATAGGATGGGCTCAGTGGCGGATTTACCAACAGGATAAGTAGGCTGGAGCCTAGGATGGTAGATTTTAGGGGCGGCAAATTTGGGTGAATTTTTTCAAACATCTTATTAATTTTAGATGCCTCCCTCCTTCTACACATCTCGATCACTAGCTAAATTTGGCCAATCACTTGATTTTGCCAAGGGGAGATTTTGCCTTGGGGGGGGGTGTGTGTAAATCCGCCACTGATGGGCTGGACAACCATATTTCTGCCGCTCAGCATTACTGGGTTCCAGTTTGAAGAATATGGTTGTCGGTAAAACTAAAGATACATGAAGCAACCTGGTAGGTATTGGAACGTCAAGTTAGAAAAAATGCAAGGAAGTGCATCGTTCGATGCGTTTAATGGTCGGAAATAAGGTATACATTTCAATGGTCATCGGCCTCGGAGCATCGCAACGCAGTTTTGCGCAACTACCGAGCATTGAAATATATAGCCGACCCGTGACAGACGTTGTCCTGTCAAATTTCAATAATTGATTGACAGCAAAATCCCCATTTACAAAATGATCCGCCATTTATTGAATTCATTTGTTACAAAAAATGTGATAAATGAAGAACCGCTCTAACGATTTTGTGCAAACTTCACATAAACCATTTACTAAATAGTACGAACAAAGCCTAAACATTTGGTTTACATAGGTGAGCCCGTTCTTGAGTTATAAAATTACAACGAAAAGTGGCATTGATTTTTATATATATAGACTAGCGACCCGCCCCGGCTTCGCACGGGTTTAATACATATAAACCTTCCTCCTGAATCACTCTATCTATTAAAAAAAACCGCATCAAAATCCGTTGTGTAGTTTCAAAGATATATGCATACATACAGTCGCGGGAAGCGGGAAGCGACTTTGCTTTATACTATGTAGTGATTTCGATTAAATAACTATTAAAAATCATTGATCACTTTTAAATTCTCTGCGCTTTTGTTTGCCACTGTGCGGCCGTAAGACGTTCCTACGAGATAGTGTTTTGTTATAAGTAGGTGATATTATGATAAAGACGTTGTCGGCCCTTACCAGCGTTCACGTTTTGGTAAAGTTCCTTTGTTCATATCTAACCTTCGTAAGTGAAACTTAGCATAACCTACATAAAATATTACTTCAACCAAATATCCGACCTTATGAAGCAAATGAAAAGAAAATCAAAGTTTTCCTGAAAAAGGAAAATGTGTAAAATTGAATCCATAAATTGCGATAACTTGTTTTAAAACTGTAATTTGCGTGAAAACTTTTTGTATAAATTTTGTATTCGCAAGAATGTTCCAGATTATGAACGAAATTATCTTTTCATGGTTTCAGCGGAGTGCTGAAGTATGACTAAGACATCTCCTGACTACATTGTATGATGTACCTACCAATAACGAAGTAAGTAGTTATTTAGTAAAAAAATCCTTACCGTTATTTAATTCAAAGTACGAGTAGTTTAGTTCAGCGTTCATAGCTACGTACCTACCTACATATATGTGTACGTATACCAACGTACTTTGTAGGAATTTATTAACACATAGGTACTACATACGTCACACATACCTACTAATAAGGCAATCATAATTAATCTAACCTAATTATGGACCTAATCAAATCTGAAGAGCAATTTGTAGTTAATGATCAGTCCTAACCGTCACCGTCGTTTCGATTAAGCAGATTTTTTTTTGTGTTATTACATGAAAAGATTTGTATGATAGAACTTTTTTGAAAAAACCACGGAAAAGTTGTAAAATTCTGGTAAAAATAAAAGTAGAAATTAGACAGGACGTCTCTTGGGTCAGTTACTAATAAAATAAGCGCTAGCTCCCTCTGTGGTTTGACGCTGAACAAGTTTTTCGACTTTTTAATAATTAATGATGTCTTCATTATATGAGGTGGACCTGGAAAGGAGGTGACATAAATAGCCCGATCATCAACTGACTTGGTCTTACTTGAATAGGCTGTGCCATTTATAAATAATTGTTTTCTCAGATTAAGCGTTCCCGTAAACAGATAGCATTTCTCTCAACGTTATTTGAGATGTTCTTCCTTGTTTATTAAGGAACATTATAACAGCAGAAAACTCCATTTTGTCCAAGGTTAAATAATAATAAATAAATATTGGTGAACATTTCACACAGCGCCATCTGGCCCTAAACTATTACAGTGATTACAATCGTGATCTTTTTTAGGGTTCCGTACTCAAAGGGTAAAAACGTGACCCTGTTACTAAGACTCCGCTGTCCCTTGTCTGTCTGGGCTGTATCTCATGATCCGTGATAGCTAGAAAGTTGAAATTTTCACAGATACTGTATTTCTGTTGCCGCTATAACAACAAAAACAGAATAAAATTAATATTTAAGTGGGGCTTCTAAATAACAAACATGTTTGTTTTTGCCGTTTTTTTATAGATAATGGTACGGAACCGTGCGGATTTTTTTATTGTGTTGTTGTATCAAATATATCATGTCAGGCTCTTGAAATACCTTGCCAACGTAATTTTGATATTTTTAGGTGAAACTTTTACGTAAATCGGAAGGCAAAGTCGGTTTAAAGCTATCATGTGAATGAAAAAGCGAAGGACTGCTACGTGTCATCAATTCCAATTTGAGATTCGAAATACGCTCTCTGGAGAGGGTTAGACTCATCCCCGTATTCAGGAACGACACTGTGAGAACACGCACCTACAGTGGACGAAATCTTTTTTCATAAACATCGCTTTATGTGTTGTGCGACACTGCATAGTGTGACTAGAGGCACACTGTCGTGTGCCTATAACCAAAGTTGAGCTCTAGAGGCACACGATAGTGTGCACCATAGTGTCGCACATCACATAAAGTGATGTTTATGAAAAAAGATTTCGTCCACTGTGGGTGCGTGTTCTCACAGTGTCGTTCCTGAATACGAGACTTAAAATATTACACGAACGTGCTTTGGTTACCGACCGTTTTAATGCGGAAAATGATGACCTATTTGACAGAATTATTTTTACCTTTGAAAAGGTTTTCTTCACGATTTTATTGGTAGTAGGGTCAGAGTTGGTTGGGGTAATTTTAACATTTTAACACATTTTAATTTTCAAATAAATGGTGTATATTGAAAAAAATATTAAAACAACGATTTTCATATCATATAGACAACATAGAATGCCATCAAAAACATAACTTGTAAAAAAGCCAAGTCTCGCAACGCAACTCAGTTCTTCTACCGTAAAAAGTTGTGAGATCCATGTAATACCAAGTCGGTTAATTTATTCAGTCCCTACTGTAAGGGTCCTTCTGTCTTAAGTTATTACGTAAAGGTTAGCTAATTACGTAATAACATAAGTCAGATCAGTCAGTCAGTGAGTGAGTGAGTGACAAAATAGGAAACTTTGACTAGTTATAATTCTTAATCTACTGGTTCAAATTGAATGAAATTTGAAATATACCGTGTTTATATAGTGACTGCTTGGTTACTGAAAATTCAGGCTTCTAGTTTTATCCACAACGAAGTTATAGGGGGTCGAAAATGGCCTGAACTGCTTCGAGAAAAGGATGGTACAGCCGTGCCGCTTTATTGCTTGACTTGGCGGGGGAACTGCCGTGCCCCCAAATATCTATCTCTTAGTTTAAGCAAAACTTTTGTAACAGGCGATATTTAATCATATTTATTTATTTATGCATTCATTCATTCATTCATTCATTCATTCATTCATTTATTCATTTATTTATTTATTTATTATATATTTGTATATATATATTTATTTATTTATTTATTTATTTATTTATTTATTTATTTATTTATTTATTTATTTATTTATTTATTTATTTATTTATTTATTTATTTATTTATTTATTTATTTATTTATTTATTTATTTATTTATTTATTTATTTATTTATTTATTTATTTATTTATTTATTTATTTATTTATTTATTTATTTATTTATTTATTTATTTATTTATTTATATATTTATATATTTATTTATTTATTTATTTATTTATTTATTTATTTATTTATTTATTTATTTATTTATTTAATTCTATTTACATAAATAGCGACCCGCCCCGGCTTCGCACGGGTGCAAAGCTGATTCCTATAAACCTTCCTCCTGAATCACTCTATCTATTAAAAAAAACCGCATCAAAATCCGTTGTGTAGTTTTAAAGATGTAAGCATACATACAGACGCGGGAAGCGGGAAGCGACTTTGCTTTATACTATGTAGTGATTAGCACGGTACAAGACCAATTACACTAACTATTTACACATTATATTATATCCCATCATTTAATACTAAATTAAAAATAATTACTCGTATTACATACCTACATAAATAATTATACATTTTTCATACATAAGTAATTATAAATTCCAATTTATTAATATATAATTAATTCCTATTGTCTTAGATAAAATGAAATAAGAAGAAATGTGAAAATGTCAAAAAATAATAGGTACAAAATATCAAAATGTCAAACACGATGCAAATAACTAAGACAACAGAACGGACAATCTTCACGCATTCGTCTCGCAAAACCTCAGACACTCAGACATGATCACCTTCCATCCATCCGCAAACATATCACACCTAGGGTTTGCATCCAGGAGGGAGAATATTATTAATATATTAATAATATTATTATTACTTTATATTGACAAAACAGGAAATATTTAGTTGTAGTATTAGTTGTGGTACTCTAGAGGTATAATCTATACATCTATACTTACATATAATAAAACTGCAGAAGAGTTAAATTATGTACATTGAATAAAAACTAGAGTAAAAAATAAAACAAAAAATAAACTGGATCACGACTGTAATCCCCAAGTACGGTAGACATCTTCTTAGATCTTCAGAAGCTATGTGAAACAAAGGCTAACTGTGCATATAAAACAATCAAATGTTATTAAGAGACCTCTAATAACACTGCCTTCGTAACTTTGTAATAACAAGTGATGAAATTACTAAGGCATCTACTACAACCAAAACTTGGTAATATAATGGTAATAAAATATCGTAACCAGTTTATCTTAGAATAGAGTGTTGCTTTACTGCGTTTTAAATATCTACTCAGTGACTAGCACGGTTTCATTAATCACCCTAAGTGTCTCCAACTTATAACTAACTAGCCGACCCGTGACAGACGTTGTCCTGTCAAATTTCAATAATCAAATAGAAAAGACTGAATGTTTTTAGTCTGTGATGTCAGATTTGTTGCACACCAGCGCCATTTATACAGAAATTATCCCTTTTGCGTTTTTTTATAATTTTGGGGATGTTTTTCATATTTTAGGATATTAGGATTAGGAATATTAGGATAGTAGCTATAGATGAAGGGGGGTTCCACACATTTATATTTTTCGATTAGCAGTCCGCCCCGTCTTCGCATGGTTTTGATATACATAACATCTAGGTTACATTAATGCAATTTTCGTGGAGTTCTCTTAAAAAAAATATATAACTTTTATAGCCCGCAGCAAATGACCAAATGACTGCATATTTCATTCTATGGAAATCCTAAAATTAATCTCGCCTAGATTCAAGCCCGCAAAGGTGTCCGAGTAATTAAAGACTGCAGTCTGCCTAATTAGTCTCGGCGTCAATCTACTTTATAAATGGGTTTGTATAATCGAGTTTAAAAAGTCATTTTAGATTGAGTAAAGTGGTGTTTTAGATGTTTTCGTAGTTTATAAAACAGGGTTTAAAAAGTGTTGCGTACGTATCTATACTTCTTTTATTTTTGGTATTTTTAGGGTTCCGTACCCAAAGGGTAAAAACGGGACCCTATTACTAAGACTTCGCTGTCCGTCTGTCTGTCTGTCTGTCCGTCTGTCTGTCACAGGGCTGTATCTCATAAACCGTGATAGCTAGACAGTTGAAATTTTCACAGATGATGTATTTCTGCTGCTGCTCTAACAACAAATACTAAAAACTGAATAAAATAAATATTTAAGGGGGGCTCCCATACAACAAACATGATTTTTTTGCCGTTTTTATAGATAATGGTACGGAACCCTTCGTGCGCGAGTCCGACTCGCACTTGGCCGGTTTTTTTTGTACCTGATAAAGTAAAAAAACTACTACTAGTTATTTTATCAGCGAGTAAAATTATAAATGCGAAAGTTTGTGAGTGGGGAGTGTGTGTGTGTGTGTTTATTTGGGGGCACGGCAGTGCCCCCGCCAAGTCAAGCAATAAAGCGGCACGGCTGTACCATCCTTTTCTCGAAGCAGTTCAGGCCATTTTCGACCCCCTATAACTTCGTTGTGGATAAAACTAGAAGCCTGAATTTTCAGTAACCAAGCAGTCACTATATAAACACGGTATATTTCAAATTTCATTCAATTTGAACGAGTAGTTTAAGAATTATAACTAGTCAAAGTTTCCTATTTTGTCACTCGCTCGCTCACTCACTCACTGACTGACTGACTGACTGACCGATCATCAAAAGTTTAAGGCACTTCTAGCAGACATAGAAGCTTCAAATTTGAAACACAATTAGTGTTTAGTTTAAAAATCCTAAAAAAACCTGCCAAGTGCGAGTCGGACTCGCGCACGTCGAGTTCCGTACCATTATCTATAAATCACGTTTGTTGTATGGGAGCCCCACTTAAATATTTATTTTATTCTGTTTTTAGTATTTGTTGTTATAGCGGCAACAGAAATACATCATCTGTGAAAATTTCAACAGTCTAGCTATCATGGTTCATGAGATACAGCCCTGTGATAGACAGATGGACTGACAGACCGACAGACCGACAGACAGACAGACGGACAGACGTACAGATGGACAGACGGACGAACGGACAGTGGAGTATTAGTAACAGGGTTCCGTTTTTACTCTTTAGGTACGGAACCCTAAAAAGTAGGGCTATCTACAAAAATAAATGAGATGCCATCAAAAACATAACTTGTAAAAAAAGCCAAGTCTCGCAACGCAACTCAGTTCTTCTACCGTAAAAAGTAGTGAGATCCATGTAATACCAAGTCGGTTAATTTATTCAGTCCCTACTTTAAGGGTCCTTCTGACTTATGTTATTACGTAATTAGCTAACATTTACGTAATAACTTAAGACAGAAGGACCCTTAAAGTAGGGACTGAATAAATTAACCGACTTGGTATTACATGGATCTCACTACTTTTTACGGTAGAAGAACTGAGTTGCGTTGCCAGACTTGGCTTTTTTTACAAGTTATGTTTTTGATGGCATTACTCTTTCACGCAAAAACTAATGTACGGATTAAAATGAAACTTTACAGTAATATAGCTTAGACATCCGAATAACACAAAGGCTGCTTTTTAACCAGGTACCACCTATGCGAAACCGGGGCGAGCAGATAGTAGGTTACATTTTATGAAAAAAAAAATTGAGAAGACATATCAACGAAAGTTACAATAATGTAGCCAAAGGTATCAAAAAACTGCCTATTATCTTCATTATAATAATAATAATAAAAACTTATTTATTTCAGGCAACAGCAGAAATGTAAAATACAAAAACTGAGGCCAATATTAATAAATACGAGTACCTTACAGATTCACATACATTATTACATTTTACATAAGATTAACATACATTATTAACATGACTGGCCTCACAGCTCAGTTGGTAGTAACTCTGCCTTCTGCGCTGTAGGTTGTGGGTTCGATCCCCACCCAGGGCAAATATTTGTGTGATAAACATAGATGTTTGTTCTGTGTCTGGGTGTTAATATGTATAATAAGTATTATAAAAAAGTATATAAGTATCCTATCAGTTATCTGGTTCCCATAGTACAAGCTTTGCTTAGTTTGGGGCTAGATGGCGCTGTGTGAAATGTCCAACAATATTATCATTATTATTATTATTATTAGTATTATTCATTAATACACCCGTGCGAAGCCGGGCCGGACTGCTAGTCATAAAATGCTTTTATTATCTTACCTACCAGACTTTATGAAAATAGCTGTGTGTACATTATTGCGTACACTTACCTATTTAAGATCATGAACACCCTTCTGTTTAAGGCCCTATATGTCGACGATTGCTCTTTTTCGAAACGAAAAAAGAAATACTTTTGAACCAGCCACATCTCCTATTTTATAATGTATAGTATATGTGAATAAAGATGTACCCATCTTTAATCCTACCGACCGCTGCAATGACGACAAACACACGTCGGCGCGTGGTCCGCCTTTGCTTTTCGAATAAATTAATGATATAAATTATGTATAATTACTTATCAAAAACCTATTCTAATAGAAATCTAGATCTACATATTACCTATCTTTAACAATAAATCACAAGTTGATCTTAATAGTAGGTATTAAAATATTTCGATCATAAATTCTAAAACGTATCATTTTGAAATAATATTTTTATCGTGAAAAGTTTCTGCTATTGTGTTTTCAGCTTAATAGAAATCTAGGTAGGAACCTGAAGTATGTAATATATTTATAAAAATAGGATATGTGGCTTGTTCAGAAGTATTTCTTTTTTCGTTTCGAAAAAGAGCAATCGTCGACATACAGGGCCTTAATACTATGTCCTATATTACTATACTACCTATTATACATGTTACTCTATGTCCTAAGTACCTTTACTTAGGACATAGAGTAACCCACAGACCGCAAATTTGATCTGTGGAGTAACCCAACACACGTGTTACATACAAAGTAAATTACGTAGGTGTGAAAGGGGCGAAGTTTTATAATGGAAAATTCATTCTACGCGAAGTCACGTTCTATCAGTATGTAGTAGGCGGTAATCTCCCTAAGAAAGATTTCACTTCAACTCAAATTCAAATTCAAATTCAAATTCAAAAATTATTTATTTCAATAAAATCGCAAGGATCACTTTGAAACGTCTTAGGAACTAGGTGAAGGCAACAAACACGGCTTGGGGTCTACCTTTTTTTAATGATCCTTTCCTTAATGCTATGTAGAACTCCAGTGTGGTGCCGATCGACAACAGTAATACTACATTCAAAACTAACGATATCCACTGACACTCTTTAAACAAACGTACTAATGCATATTCAAACTCTCACTACATTATGGCCAATTAACCACAATGATGATGAATGAATTATCAAAAAGAATCACGCCAAAACACAGCTTTAGCCTGATTTCATGAGCATAGAAAAATTATTCATATTCATTCATTTATTTATTATTATTGTTCTATTTATTATTTATTTATTCTTTTTCTTATCAACATGGACCCCGCTGGGGCACTACAACCTACTTTATAATTTAGCTTAATTATATTATGCCTATGAAATCAGACCAACGCACGATCAAATTTACAAAGAGTTCAGATTACAAGCGCTAACGCGCCTTGCGAGTGCTCGTCAGTCTGTTTGGTAGAGTTGAAAATAAACAAAATTACAAGAAAATCGCGATGGTAGCGCGCGCTCAACTGAACAATCAACTGGCATTACATACATATTAAAGCGCGCGTCAACGCGTGATCGCCTGCGTCTAGAGACTTTTTCTCTGAGCGCCGCGACGCGCGCTCATGTGATCGATTGTATGTAAATACCAGGATGACAAGTCGCAAGATTTAAAAACGCGCGTCAAAATTTCTCCATCCGTACATGGCCTACGGGCGCGAATTATCAAACATATGAAACGCGCCTTTGCGTCCACAGTGCATTGATGGCGCGTTTCATATGTTTGACACATCGCGCCCGTCGTCGTCACCGCGCTAGGCTCGCAGTTTGGACACACGCTAAAGACCTGCGTTTAGACCTGTAGATAGATCCATCTACATAGTTTCGCTCATTCTGGTGGTTAAGTGTTGGGCCTAATGATCGGATTGGCGTTTTGCTTGGAGGGTTTACATGATAAGGGTCGCAACACGCTCAGGCGCGCTGATCCGGTCTTATTGATTGTCCACTGTCACGAAATTGGGTCTGTAGTGTCTATTTTGCTGGTATTTTAATGCTTAAAATGTGGAAAGCAATAAATTAAAAGTAGCAAGCTTAAATTCACTTCAAAAATAAGGAAAAGAACGGAGGTGAGCGACGTTATGCAAACAAAAAAGAAACTCAAATGGAGACATAAAGGACGTCGAATCAAAAGATGGGAGGACGATTTACCAAAAGGATGGAGAAAGTTAGCTCGGAATAGAGAAGAGTGGAAGACAATGAGGGAGGGAGAGACAACCTGACCAACAAACTGGCTGCTGATAAACTTACCTATCTAAAAATTTGGTTAGAATTGCTTAGCAAGTATTATTATTATTTTTTGGAACGAAGTTCCTTATCGCGCGTTGTGAAAGGGGGCTAGACGGAAAAAATTCTTACGAAAAGTTGTCACGAAAAGTTGTCACGACACTTTTTTGCTATAGTATATCTATTAATATATATATCTATTAATTGTGTCGAGGTCGAGGTCGAGGTGGAAGTGGAGGTCGAGATGGAGGTGGAGGTCGAGGTCGAGGTCGAGGTCGAGGTCGAGGTGGAGGTGGAGGTCGAGGTCGAGGTCGAGGTCGAGGTGGAGGTCGAGGTCGAGGTCGAGGTCGAGGTCGAGGTCGAGGTCGAGGTCGAGGTCGACGTCGAGGTCGAGGTCGAAGTCAAAGTTGATTCCCCTTCCCTTGTCCCACGTTATTTTGTGAGAACTTCGTTCCATCCGGGTGTCCCTAGACACCTCTCAAGTTTTTTATTTTGTTATGTAGATTGTAAGTTAAAATTGTAAAAATTTGGTTAGAGAATAAAGGCTTTTATTATTATACTAGCGACCCGCCCCGGCTTCGCACGGGTAGCATGTTATTATACATATAAACCTTCCTCCTGAATCACTCTATCTATTAAAAAAACCGCATCAAAATCCGTTGTGTAGTTTTAAAGATATAAGCAAACATACATACATACAGACGCGGGAAGCGGAAAGCGACTGCTTTATACTATGTAGTGATAGTGATTATAGCAAGCTTAAAGGGGCACGTCGTCCGGGGCAGTACTACCACCATAGCTATTTTGTACCGCCAAGCAGCATTGCTGTGTTTCGGTTTACAAGCCCAATAAGGCATGCCTCAAGTTGGCGGATCCAGGGGGGGGGTAATGGGGGTCATGATCCCCCGTGGGCTGTGTCCAGGTCTATGTAAAACCCTTGTAAGATGACTTTGAAGTTTTGCCATAGTTAACAAAATCCTGAAAATCTCTGGAGTCTTTGGATACACAGATTAAAATTTTTGGGCTCATAAGCACACACAAATATAAGCTACCCAACCTGATAGTTAGTTTTTGGTTACTTCCATTATTTCGATAATATTTTGCCAGAATAACGTTATCGCAGCAAAATGTGTATTTAATTAAGTATATATTTGTCTTTCAACACTCGAATTTTAAAATTCGGTCACAATCACACGAAACCATAGTCTACATTACTGCATAGTGCATACTTCAAATCCCGATTAAAGCCTACATTTAGCCCTAGTAATGTTCACGTGACCCCCCCCCCCCCCCTGGATCCGCCCTTGTGAGAGGCAGTGTATCGTAGCTAGACCCTCCTGATACCATTAATTTCCTTCAACAGATAGGTAGCTTATAGGTGTTTAAGTAAGCTACGCATTATTTTAGGAACTTGGTATAGGCGCAGTATAAAAGTATGTATTGTCTATGCACAATCAAACACAAACTCCTAAAATGATGCTATGCGAGTTCGTATGCGTTATCACTTTCGCACTGTGATTAGTATTACTTTTGGGCTTGTGGTACGGCTCCAGGGCGGTTGAACAGCAACAATTCTAATTGAGTCAGCATTAGTAGCAATACATTTTTCATCCTGAAATCCGAACTCCCAGAAGTTACAGCACCCCATTTCTTAACCCACTAACTCCCGAGAAACCTGACACCGCTGGTGTTCATTTCTTTACCTAATTGGTGGCGGACACGAGAATGAAGACAGATGGCCACGGGAGGGCAATCGATCAAACGTAGCTTTCTTTGTTCCAACTCGAGGGATTTAAGACGAACGTAAGAAGTTTTTATTAAACTGTATAAGGGTATTTTTTCAGTAGATATTTGTTTAGGTACGTTCTAAGTGATCATCTATCAGATGGTACCTGTATTTTCCTACAGTAGATAGATCAAAGAAACATAATAGGATGTGTTAAGATCTCACTTGAATACTGAAAACACAGATAGAGCCTATAACATACTAAGGTAAAATAGCTTTTGTCTGATAAATTGATTCACTCCAGAGAAAATATTTAATTTTTTAACTTATTTCACAGGCAACAATGCATGTGAATAATTGCAGTCTTGTCGACGATGATTGGTGGCAAGACAAATATGATAAGTAGGTTATGTACCTACTTAGGTACCTCCATAATTATTTTCTAAGAAATACTAGCATCGAATGGTGCAAGCGGTGAGCAATGGCATCTAAAAAAATAGTTTCAAAAGTTAATTTTAAATTAATGAATTTATGGGGCATCTAAAGTTAGTATTTATAAATAAACTAGCTGTCCCGACAGACGTTGTCCTGTCAAATGTCAATAATCCCACAGAAAAAAACACTCCGTTTTTCTCGATCTTTACGCCTTATCACTTAGGGGTGTGAAAAATAGATAGTAGCCGATTCTCAGACCTACTGAATATGCATATAAAATTTGGTATAAGTAAATCGGTAAAGCCGTTTCGGAGGACTAACATTGTGACACGAGAATTTTATATATAAGAAGATAATTTTGAGTTTGAGTGTTAGCAATTTTGTCAAAAAGCACATCAGTTTTTCATACTCTAAGATTTTACGAGATTCGGTGTGCGTTTCAAACGTACTACCGCGGTTCGTAGCACCACCGTAGCATAGTAGGTACAATCGTAACTACTCTGAGAATTCGTAGACTCAGGTGTAGCAAGATGCTCCCATACAAAATTCAGCGTAACGACCATTGAACTATGCTACGAAGGTCGCGCTACGCCACAGGCTACGCTAAATTATGCTAAGTACTTACGTAGGTACACACTACACAGGTTGGTTTACTTACAATCTAAAACAGCCTACACGAGAAGGTACCATACGTACCAAACTTTCCTACACATACATTTTTAAACAAGTACCTAGTTAGGTACCTACTAACTATTAACTAGGTAGGATTTAGATTATATTAGATGTAGTTAGAAGGCATTTATTTATACTTTAGTGTATCATTATCTATACTAAACTATAGTAATAATAAATATATATGCGAATGTAACTCCTTCTGTTACATTATCACGACCAAACCCCTGGGTCGATTGTCATGAATTTTTATATAAAGATAACACTGTCTATTACGTTATCACGCTGGGCCGATTGTCATGAAATTTTATATAAAGATAGTTTAAAGTCTTGGGCTGAACATATTAAAAATATTTTCAAGAATTCCAATATTTTACTATAAAGTAAGCCAAAAATCGATTTCGTGAATCTACGCAAACGAAGTCGCGGTAAAAAGCTAGTTATTAGATAAGTACACTGCTTATATTATTTATTTACTAGCAATACTATTCGATGTTATCAATATGAATGCTTGTAATTGAACTGTTATTATTAGACTGACAGAGACATGTAATTGTCATAGTTTAGTAATTGTTAGAACGTATTAATTATTAACGTATTAATATTAATTATTAATTATTAACCTTCGTATTCAAGAACGACACTATGAGAACACGCACCCACAGTGGACGAAATCTTTTTTCATAAACATCACTTTATGTGTTGACAGTACACTTCCTTAGTTTATTTTGTGAGTTTGGATATTTATAAAATAAATAAATAAAAATAAAAAAGCCTTTATTTCTATTGCCAATCACAATCTTTTTAAACATAATTTAACTAACTTAAAACTAGTCACTATTCCTCCACAATAGTCGCCTCGGCGGCGTAGGCCTCCCCTAAGTCCCTCCATTCATCCCTTTCCTTCCTCATCCATTCCGGTCCGCATCGTTGTACAAAAATGTCCCTCCATCTCCTTTTTGGCCTTCCTTGCTTTCGTATTCTTTCTAGGGGAATCCACTCTGTCACTCGCTTTGTCCACTTATAGTTTTCTAGTCTACAGATATGTCCGGGTCCGGCCCACTTCCATTTTAGCTGTCTTATCCGTTTCTTTAAAGTCCGTAAAATACCTTTGTTTTTTTTCTTTATAGTTATATATATATATATATATATAAGGTGAGTTTGGATATAAGAGATAATCTTCGGAACGACTAATCCTATTCCGATAATTCTTCCACTATTAGAAGCTAACACTATCTGCGAGTGCCAGTCTATTTTTATTTTGTCAAAAAGATGTTTTCGCGCGTGAAACCGCAGTACGCAGCTAGTTATTTACAATCTGTTACTTTCTTCCACTATCTACCTACATTCATATTAATTTTCCAAGACTTGTTGTCGTAACGTGCGCTAATCTCGTTACGAATATAATTATCTTGCGGACGTGGGTTACGTGAGATGTCGTAGTGCTATATTCTGCGGCAAAGGTGATCCATCTTAGGAATTTGATTGTTCAAATCTTCACAGTTAATTATCAAAGAGAATTGTAGAGGTAATAATAAACTTGATTCGCGCCTAACTCCCTAACTTTGTGCTGAATCATTAATTGCAATAAAGCGGAGCGATTTTAGTTTGCAAACCTATCTTTACCTACCTATAGGTAGTTACATCAAATAGTTAAATTCAAATTCAAAAATCATTTATTTCAATAAAATCACAAGGATTATTTTGAAACGTCTTAGCTAACTATACTTGCGATAGCACGCAAAGCATAGTGGTTTATACCCTAAGGGTCAAAACGGGTTCTGTACCCAAAGGGTAAAAACGGGACTAAGACTTCGCTGTCCATCTATCCGTCTGTCTGTAGGTATATCATGCACCGTGATAGCTAGACAGTTGACATTTCACAGATGATGTATTTCTGTTGCCGCTGTAACAACAAATACTAAAAACAATAAAATAAATATTTAGGTGGGGCCATACAACAAACGTGAACCTTCGTGCACGAGTACGACTCGCACTTGACCGGTTTTTTATAGATGCTTTTGTTAACAAATAAGTACGTATTGTAAAGTATTGAAAAGTAGGTATTGTATCGAAAATTATGGAACGAAGTTATTTAAAAACTTTTTAAGTCTCTTATTCACTAGATAGGTATATATAAATATTATATTTTTGTATTATTTGAATGAAAAAACATATCTAAGTACTTTAAAGTCTATCTATACAATCTTCAAATCGCGGCTTCGCCCACCTATTATGTTAATCCAGGTCAATTACTAAAATCATAGATATAGATTTCACACGGGTCTTTATCACATAATTACTAATTACCATATATTTACAGTCTGCCCACGACCATAGCTAATGTAACATAGTCACAATGTCGGGAATATAAATTTATGGTAATTACGTGATAAAGACCCGTGAAAATGTATAGTTGGTCTACTAATCACGACAGTTTGAAAAATAATTAGTGGAATCATTTTAACCAATTACAGATTAAGGTGATATGTGAAATGTTTGGTTTTTTGTATGGGCTGAGTCTACCCGGATAAAACGGAAAAAGTTATAAAACTGCATTATCTTGAAAACCATCCAACTTAAAAAGAAACTGTCTATAATTTATTTAGCCAGTATGATTATGTAACGAAATATAAAAAAATAACTGTTTAGCTATTCATAGTTTTGATTAAAAACGAAACTAGTGTTTTTGAAGAGCCAACTTTGGAAAATAAATCTATCGAGAAAAGTTTCACCAATCGTGTTTCTGTCTGTAATTTATCTAGATTATATCCTTAAGTTATCTATAACGTAAAAAACAAAACTGTATGTTTTGCGGTTATTGAGAAAAAACGATTCTGCATTCTTCAAAAACATTTATTACTCCTCTTAAAGGCCGTGGATGTTTTCCTTAACCGTTTTGAATGTGTCAATGGATGATGTTCAACAACGTTTACTAAATAAAAACACATGCTTAATTCAAATCTCTTTTATTATCTTAGATTCTACACCTCCTTAGATCTTTCGTATTTACATCACTTAGACACAAACGATACCTTATTACTATGTTATTTAAGTAGGTACAAAATATGCTGCATTCTTTTAAAAAATAACATAATTTACAGTCTCTAACTTATGTATAGGAAAATGCACAATTTATACTATTGTAGTTGCTAGTTAATAGCTTAGTCCTTTTTACTCACAGTTCAGTATTACACTTGGCTTGACCCAGGCACTTAAACTTTATGACACCGACGTTATTCTAGGTCAGTGTTCACCAATACATACGCTTAGAATAAAAAAATCAAGTGTTCACAAAAGAGAATTATCTTTCTTCAGAGCAACAAAATGAATTTGTCACGGCACACTGCAATTTACGGAACACTAAAATTACCAGTTTCATTCACTAGATGGCGTTAGGTATGCTAAAGTAGTATTTAGTTTTAAAACTGTGATACTGAAACTACAAACAACATAGGGAATTATTAGAATTCACGATAACATAATGTAATGGTTCAGGATTACAAACATTTGGATTGAGTGGATTGGTTTCTGATGATAAACAAATTCGATAGATGGCGCTATTTTAAAAATAGTATAACTTGCTGTTAATCAAATCATGATGATGAGTTCATTTCAAGTTTCCGTGCGAAGAATATTCTGGATATAGAATTTCGTAAAAAGTTATAAAATATATAAAACAGCGCCATCTAGTGGAACCCTAGTAAAATTGAAAGTAACGGTTGAAAATACAACTTTGAGTCAATATTGTTAGTAAAACTCGTTGCAAAGGTATAAAAGTAAAGATAGGTTATGTATTAAATGTAATTACGTGATAAAGACCCGTGTAAATATCTATAGTTCTGTCTACTGATCACGATAGTTTGAAAAATAATACTGTTTGTGTTAATTCTTTAGGTGATTTGGTAATACTCGTATTTATTTCAGTTTACGTTCATTCATTTCGAACGAATGTAAAGGGTGAACGAATGTAACTGGTGAACGAATGCCTCAGATCAGTCGAATAACATAATGCCAAAAGTCATTAGTTATTATACCATGGGTAAGAGAGCACTAATACACAAAGTAAGTCCCTTTCGGGACCTCTTGTCATACAACGGGCGGTTGCCCGTTGAGCGATTCTCAAATGTTGTTCATGTCGAAGAGCACTTGGGCGATTGTCCGCGACGCCTCAACGCTGCTGATGGCGATTGAGGACAGATGGGATTCGTAGGAGCGCAGTTGTCTGTGAACAAAGATTGTGTGAAAACTAGTTTCTTCGTTCTCGTTGAACTGCAAGACAGATCACTAGAATGATCTTATAAAGGTGCAGTTTTTGTTTTCGAGGTATGGAATCCTAAATAAATAAATATTGATGGACATTTCACACAGTGCTATCTAGCACTAAACTAAGCAAATCTTGTACTATGGTCACCAGATTACTAATAAAATACTTTATAGGGTTCCGTACCCAAAGGGTAAAATCGGAACCCTATTACTAAGACTTCGCTGTCCGTCTGTCTGTCTGTCCGTCCGTCCGTCTGTCTGTCACAGGACTGTATCTCATGAACCGTGATAGCTAGACAGTTGAAATTTTCACAGATTATGTATTTCTGTTGCTGCTTTAACAACAAATACTAAAAACAGAATAAAATATTTTTTTAAGGGGGGCTCCCATACAACAAACATGATTTTTTTGCCGTTTTTATAGATAATGGTACGGAACCCTTCGTGCGCGAATCCGAATCGCACATGGCCGGTTTTTTTTTTTAGAAAATGTTTATAATACAAATGTTTGCTCTGGATGGGAATCGGACCCACAACTTACAGCGTAGAAGGCATAAGTTACTACCAACTGAGCTGTGAGGCCAGACCTTATTTCTAAGCTAATTTTCGCAACTTTTTCACTTTGATTATTTATTGATAAAGTCAATAAAGTGAAGATAGATCACTTAAGATACGATCTTAAGTGATCACTCACCGTCTGCCAGTATTTGAATAGATGACGATATTCCTCAGTATAAGCGCTGCGGTCAACCGTATACTCTTCGTGACTGGACCCTCGTTCTCATCCTGGAAATCAATATTATCGTCTTAAAATTCGTGCATTATTTGCATTTTATTATGGTGAATTGTTTTATCATGCTGTTTAAACGTAAACACACAAAGCTAAGCCAAAATATAATTTGCGAAAACACAATCAATTTCACAAACATTGCAGTTCTTAGTGGAAAAAATAAAATATATAGATGATTACAAAAAATTATAAGTATTAGAAATTCCAAGTCACAAACACAGCACCTAAAAGACAATTTTTACAGATAATGAAAGGGTTTTTAATTTGGCAAAATATATATCTGTCAAAACTTTCGGCTTTTAACTATTTCGAGCCATGCAATATTATTTAAGTGAGTCTCACCCTCGTATTCAAGAACGACACTATAAGAACACGCACCCACAGTGGACGAAATCTTTTTTCATAAAAATCACTTTATGTGTTGTGCGACACTGCATAGTGTGATTAGAGGCACATTGTCGTGTGCCTCTAGCCAACACATAAAGTGATGTTTATGAAAAAAGATTTCGTCCACTGTGGGTGCGTGTTCTCATAGTGTCGTTCTTGAATACGAGGGTAAGAGTATGCTATACAAGTTATGTGTGTACTCCAGATAAACACTGTTGGATGTTTATCTTTATCTTATCTTAAGTGAAGGTATTCTTTCATATCAACTGTTATGGTCAAGGGGTAATTATTGAACCGACTTCAAAAATAAGGAGGTTCTCAATTCACCCATTATAAGCAACTCTTTTTTTTTAGTTATCATTCGGTGTACCATAATCATTTTGGTAAATATCTGAGTTGATTCATAGACAAGATTCCTCAAATTTGAAGTCGGTTTTTGTTTAAAACTAAGTTATACAGTATAGCAATGCACAAAACACACTAAAACACACTAGAACACAAGCGAAATGATCCAAGCTTCACGCGTCTCACCGTTTGCTCCAACGGCGTGCGGCTCAGTTCAGCCCGGTGCTGCGCGCGCAAACATACACGTTAGTGGGGTTAGTATAGTGGTTCTGTGATGTCATCAAAATCAGTGGCGGATTTACCACTAGGCTGAGTAGGCTGGAGCCTAGGGCAACAGATTTTAGGGGGCGGCAAATTTGGGTTTATTTTTTCAAACATCACTATTTTTAGCCTTTATCGTCCCACTGCAGGACAGATGCCTCCCTCTTACAGGAATCACCACTTTTAACTAAATCGTTGGATTGTAAAAATAATCAATTCAATAGCCTATTGGCGGCAAATGTGTAAGTCCGCCCCTGATCAAAATCATTCCATCAATCATTCACTCATTTCATTCCGGCGATGACGTCACCAGTATTCTACTAATAATACAAATAGGAAAGTTTGAATCTATGTTATTCGATCACTCCGATCTGGTTTAGATAAAAATTGGATTATCATACCGGCAACTTTTTTAGGGTTTCGTAGTCTACAAGAAACCCTTACAGTTTCACCATAACGTCGTTAGTAGTGTAAATTACGAAACCCTACATTGCGCGTGGTCCGACACGCACTTGGCCGGTTTTTTTTAAATACCAGACTTTGTTCTTTCGGTTGCCTCGCGAGCGAAGTCGCTGGTAGCAGCAGGTGTACAATCAAATTACCATAAATGTGACCGAACGGTCTAATCAAGTGGGTCTCTGTAAGATCAATAATACGGACGCGGTACGTTTTTAGGGCTCCGTACCCAAAGGGTAAAAACGGGACCCTATTATTAAAACTTCGCTGTACAACTGTCCGTCTGTCTGTCACAAGTCTGTATCTCATGAACCGTAATAGCTAGATAGCTAAAATTCACAGATGATGTATTTCTGTTGCCGCTATAACAACAAATACTAAAAACAGAATGAAACAAATATTTAAGTGGGGCTCCCATATAACTAACGTGTTTTTAGCCGTTTTTTTTTATAGATAATGGTACGGAACCCTTTGTGCGCGAGTCCAACTCGCACTTGGCCGGTTATTTTTTGTTGTGACGCCTTAAATTTTCCACAAACTTACAGATATAGTAGAATACTGGAGTAATATGAATTCTGTTTAACCTGTGAGAAGCATGATTACTTTGATTATGCACAAATCACACAAAATATGATAGAGAGTATAGATTCATTGCAGCCTCAACATGAAACTTAAAATTTTGAAGATATGCTCCTTTTAGTAAGTAAGGGTGTGATAAAAGGGAACCCACGAAACTCAACCCCTAAGGGAGTGCAAGGGCGGATCCAGGGTGGGGGCTGTCATGGGGGTCATGACCCCCCCTGGGCTGGGTCCAGGTTCATGATAACTCTTGTAAAATGACTTTGAAGTATTGCCATAGTTAACAAAATCCAGAAAATCTCTGGAGTCTTTGGACACACAGATTTAACTTTTTGACCCATAAGCACACACGAATATAAACTACCTAACCTACTAGTTACTTCCATTATTTCGATAATATTTTGCCAGAATAACCTTACCGCAGCAAAATGTGTATTTAATTAATTATGTATTTTTTTTGTCTTTGGACATTCGAATTTTAAAATTCGTTCACAATCACACGAAACTATGGTCTACATACTTCAAATCCTGATCAAAGCCAACATTTTGCCATAGTAATGTTCACGTGACCCTCCCTGGCGCCAAAGCTGGATCGGCCCTTGGATCGGATCAAGTTTGTTTACAAAAGATATCCGACAAAATTCAAATGTCTTAATAATAGTAACAAGCGGAAGTTTAGAAAAGGTACCCAAATCACATCCATATTCCGTGATTTTTTCTAGTTTTAGTAGTCGAGAGTGATTCAGAATACGATGGATACAAAGTTTATGCCCATCGTATTAGTTTTTATACTATAAACCAAACTACGCCAAACTTAAAGTTCACGCTTATCTCTCAAGGACGCACTTAGCCAGTTTGTATAACTCTCAAATTACAAATTGAAATATTCATTACTTTGAAGCATTTTAGGAACTAGGTAAGTCAAGGCAAGTGCGTTCCATTAAATTAGGTATGAACTTAAATTTCGCGTATAAGAGTAGTAACACACCATGAGCTCTCGCGGGTTGAACATGTCAGCGGCGTGTTTGTTCAGAGCGGCCAGCGCCGCATTCGGAGGGTAGCCGAGCGATACAGGCTTGTTAGCTTCCGCCTCAGCCGCTGCGTGTCTTCGCGAATTGTAAATCGCTTTTAATGCCTGTAAAATTAAAAATAAATAACCAATCAGTATATAAATCCACTACGATAGCGCAACGTTAACAATGACTAGCTGCCCGCTAGATTTTTATATACGTCACAGAATGTTTTGTCTAGCTTGTTCATGCTAAAGTTATCGTTTCTGATATGCACGTCTCTTTATGTCGTACTCCTTAATGCTAAGGGCCGTGAACCCTCATAAATCTCTTTTTCTACATTATAAAGAGACAATATTATAATATGGCTAATCACTACATAGTATAAAGCAAAGTCGCTTTCCGCTTCCCGCGTCTGTATGTCTGTATGTATGTTTGCTTATATCTTTAAAACTACACAACGGATTTTGATGCGGTTTTTTTTAATAGATAGAGTGATTCAGGAGGAAGGTTTATATGTATAATAACATGCTACCCGTGCGAAGCCGGGGCGGGTCGCTAGTATTATATAGTGACAAATTTAGTAATTTTTGTAACTAGTAGTTGATAATTAAAAACCTACTGAACCAATTTTAAAAAAATCTTTCACATTTCAAATGCTAAGTTATCAGCTAGTAACACGGACTACAGTTTTAAAAGATACCTCGATAAATGCAATAATGTAACCTAAGGTATCAAAAATTTGTCTATAACTTTCATTAGTACACCAGAAAGTCGGGGCGAGCAACTATTAGTGTAATGCTGAATCGATAGAGGTATAACTTAAAATGCTTACATGAGCCGAACAGTGTTTGTCAGTGAGATGGTTCAGTAAAGCGAACGTTCGTCGTGGAACTCTGTCGCAGTCCAGCCACATACAAGGCGCCTCGCCCCCCGCTCCTGTCGGGCAATGCGCGCGCGCAGCGTGGTTGAATACTTCGCTTGCGTTTTCGAACGACCTGGAAAATAATAATCAAAGATAGAGTAGGATTCTCTGTGTCTTTGGGTAGCAGAAACTATTACGTGTAGTTTACTGAGACAGAAACTGTTTGAGCCACACAGGAAATACTGAATATAATAGAATATATATTTAAGTGCAACATTTATTTAAAAAAAAACAGAGTGTGTTTTAATTTTTGTATCCTATCAAGGCTAAAAAAAGTTATTTTACCTATCTTCCTATCAATGATTCTGAAACCATTGTTTATTATCTTTGTTTCAAATGACCTATGCCATCGTAATTGGACTTATAGCAATAAATAAATGATTACTGGAAACCAAACTATAACACATGGTTTAATTATATCAATGATACATACTTCCCGCATCCCCTCCAATGGCAGATCCAAGGCGTGTCGTCCAAAGTAGCGGGTTGAACTGGAGGCGGCAGCTTCTAAAATAAACATAAACCAACTTTTATTTATTATCAACCTGCCTTTATCCCACCGGCACGCTTATTTACATGAATTAACATTTACACTAATAACCAATTTAGCGCGAGCGGAACGGCGATATCGACACAGGTTCATGTTATATAATATTGGGCTGATAATAAATCAATGGTAATAAAGTTGCGTGTATGAGAATAGTTACGTATATTTCAAATGTATTTTAGAATTATTACAATTTAGTATGACTTCATTGATTTCTCACAATCTTACCTAGAAACAAAATCTATATATAAACTTTGAATCGAATCAGAAGCCCCTAAAATTTGACTATAATTTACCTAATATTTTTATATATGGTAATGAAAAAAAAATGTGATAGCTGGACAGTTGAAATTTTCAGATTATTTATTTCTGTTGCTGTTATTAGAACAAATACTAAAAACAGAATAAAATAAATATTTAAGTGGGGATCCCATACAACAAACGTGTTTTTTGCCGTTTTTTATAGATACGGAACCCTTTGTGCGCGAGTCCAACTCGCACTTGGCCGGTTTTTGTATGTTTGTTTGTGGATAAACTAAGAAACTAATTTTAAAAAATCTTTCACCAGCCAAAAGCAACATTATCAGCGAGTAATATTTATATTCAAAAAAAGAAAAGAGATCCCCGCGAATTTGCAATAATTTAACTTATCAAAAAAATGCTTATAATCTTCATCAATATACGCGCGAAGCAGGACTGCTAGTCTATAGTAATAATATAAAGAGGAATGATTTGATTGTTTGTTTGTTTGCATTGAATATGCTCCGCAACTACAGGACCGAATTAAAAAAATCTTTTTACATTAGAATCCTACATCCTATCCATGGTGAACATAGGCTTTATTCATTATTAGAATTATTAGAAAAAATCAGGGACCCCTATTAAATTAAAACTTTAACAATGCATACAATGTGTAAAAAAGTTACCCGTGCGATTTAGGGGCGGACTACTAGTTATTAATATACTGTCCCTGTCTGTGCTCATTACGGTTCCGTACCCAAAGGGTAAAAACGGGACCCTATTACTAAGACTTCGCTGTCCGTCTGTCTGTCACAGGGCTGTATCTCATGAACCGTAATAGCTAGACAGTTGAAATTTTCACAGATTATGTATTTCTGTTGCCGCTATAACAACAAATACTATAAACAGAATAAAATAAATATTTAAGGGAGGCTCCCATTACAACAAACGTGATTTTTTGCCGTTTTGTATAGATTATAGTACGGAACCCTTCGTGCGCGAGTCCGTCTCGCACTTGGCCGGTTTTTTAACTACCTTTCAGTTACACTGTTACATTAAATATTGTATATAAAAATTGTAAACATATTGTTTTATAAAAAAAATAACTTAGTTACCTCAGCAACAGGTTGATTGACGATGGTCTCCTTATCGCCTATCTTTGTATTGCCAACCATTATCGGCTGCCGTGTGATAACTTGACGCACAATAGCCTGGGGTTTCTGTGAACATAACAAACACGTTTATGTATTAGTCCAAGATTCAAAGCCGTGGGACCGTTCATAGAGCAAGACTTCTGTGTATATTCTTAGATCAAATCAGTGACCTTAATAATAATAGGATCACGACTTTAATACCCGAGTACGGTAGACATCCTCTCAAATCTCAAAGCACTTATATCCTTGAAGTTGTCTAGAGGGGGTAGCCAGAGGCACATTTTGCAGTAGTTATCATCCGTATGACGTTTTGGATATATACAAATTTCTATTGTGTACCTGTCAAGAAAATTGAAACCGAGTACAATAAATTATCAGTGAGCTGATGCAATAGGGCAAAAATCCAAATCACCTCACAAACTATATTTTTCTTCCTCTTGACCTTATCCCACTTCTCGTGGGGTCGGCACAACATAATGGATTTGGATTGGGGTGTTTTACGACCCGGTCTGTCTGAAGTCAACCCTTAGGAATAAATCGTCACAAACTATCTAATTAATGACATTAGTAGGATTCACATATACAGTCGTGGTCAACTAATTAGGGACACTCTTTGGTTAAACCGAATTGTGAATTTATTTTTTATTTTCCAACGAGTCTAAACCATATTCCATATCTCTTACATGTAAGTATAATTAGTCATTTATGTGCCCGATTATACAAACAATAACAACTTCTTAAACATGAAACCTCTTTACAGTATAGCTGATAGATTATCGTAGTGCTATTTGTTCAAATAATGCTGGCTGGCCATTTAATTAGGGACACTGAGATATTGCGTTCTATTTTCAAAATTTGAATCTCAATACTTTTTTACTTCTTCTCTTATTGTTTCGTGGTAGTTTTGGCGGCAATCCCGATATTTATTTTAAGTTTTGAAAAATATTTTGAAGAAAAATGGGTAAAAATAAAAGTTGCGATCCAACACTACGAAAAATTATCATGAAGTTTGTTGTCGAGCATGGTTGGCCATACCGAAGGATAGCAGAACATTTAAATTGTTCAAAAACTGGTATACAATGCAGTGCAACATGTCAGACGCATTAACACAGATTTAAATGTGCCCAGAACAAAAAGATCGAGAAAAACAACTCCGCAAGAAGATAGAATGATAACCAGGTTAGCTAAGAAAGATCCGTTTCTAGGCTCTATTTTAATTAAACACGAAGTGTTTGGGACAGAAGAAAGAGCTGGTGTCTCAGCGAGGACCGTTCGACGACGTCTGGTAGAAGCGGGGTTGTTCGGAAGAGTGGCTCGCAAAGTACCGTTGTTGAAGAAAGAACATAGAAATGCTCGTTTGGCGTTTGCACGTAAATATGGACATTGGACCTACGCCCAATGGCAACATGTATTATTCTCTGACGAGACCAAGGTTAATTTGATTTCTTCAGATGGAAGGCAATACGTACGGCGTCCAGTAAAAGCGGAAATGAATCCAAGATTCACAAAAAAGCAGGTGAAACATGGCGGTGGAAACATTAAAATGTGGGGTTCATTTTCTGGACGTGGAGTGGGACCTGTGAGGAAAGTTCAGGGTAACTTAGACCAACATCAATACAAGGCAATATTGGAGGAAACGATGCTTCCCTATGCTGAGGAGCATCTCCCTATTATATGGAATTTCGAGCACCTTTGGCACGAAATCAAGAAAAAAGTAGCCACTTATCGTACCACAACTTTAGATGAACTTAATGAAGCTTTTTGTGAGGCATGGGCAAACATTCCTGTCGAAACATGCCAGAAACTGATAATGTCTATGCCACATCGGTGTCAAGCGGTAATTACTAACAAAGGTTTTGCTACTGGGTACTGATTTTACACGTAATAAAATGGAGCTGTTAAAGATATTATAATACTGCAGATTATTAGTTTTGTTTAACTCTATTTTTAATTATAGTTAACTGTCCTTAATTAAATGTCCAGCTACAGAATTATACCTTAAAATTGAATACATGTTCAACCTTTGATATTAAATACTTTTTTCTATTTATTTATTCTTTTATTTACAGCCATTTAAAGCATAATAATCGGACCAAATTATGCAAATAATAGTTACTGAGAAATCAATAGGGTTTTATATTTGTATGTACATAACCGGTTATTGTTCTTCACTATCTTGCATGTCCCTAATTAGTTGACCACGACTGTATACAACAAAAAAACAGTGGATGGATGTGCGTGCGTGTGTGTGTGGTGTGTGTGTGTGTGTGTGTGTGTGTGTGTGTGTGTGTGTGTGTGTGTGTGTGTGTATGTGTGTGTGTGTGTGTGTGTGTGTGTGTGTGTGTGTATATGTGTGTGTGAGTGAGTGAGTGTGTGTGTGTCCCTTAGGAATAAATCGTCACAAACTATCTAATTAATGACATTAGTAGGATGAGTAAAAACCTACCGCTGATTTGCTATCGGTGCTCTGTAAAACCGTTTGTCTCTGCGGCTGGATAGGCCGCAGTCCGCCTGTCTTCAGCGGCGCGTTCATTATGATCTGCTGGTTGTTCGACACTATGATCTGCTGGCCGGTTATCTGGTTGCCGGTGGATGTGCTGATCAATGCTGGCGGATTCTTCTGGGTTACGAACTGGGGACAAAGAACGAACGAATAGAGCCAAAACTAGCAATTAACTTGGAAATAGATGACTTGGGTACAGTGAGTAGTGCGGTTTTAATCGCCGCGGAGCAATTGCATAATTTGCAAATACCTGGGGCCGTACCACAATCTCTAAAGTACGGCCCCTGTGATGGGTTTGGGTGTTATGGTATCATGGTAGTACTCGTAGTTTCTGATACCCTTGACATATAATCCTATGTATACGACTATTTTTTATGAGTTTACTAGCAGAGCCGACAGACGTCTTGTCCAAATTTCAATAATCTTATATAGAAAAACACTTACAGTTTTTATTCCAAATTTTACAATATCCGAGAAACTATCAAAAAAAATATTTAAACTACTTATGTACCACAATTCGATCTGCCGTTGATCGCGGTTGCGGGCCATGCTCATGATGAAGAGCATCTGAATTGTCTCGAAACGTCAGCAATTCAAGAAGAAACGTGGTAATTAGCCGTATTTATAGTTAAAATGAGTAACAACCACGATAACTTTAATTCTATGTATTCTATGTATATAATAACTATTACAGTTAGGAAATCAACAAAAAAAATTGCGAAAACGGTCGAGCTCTTTTGGAGTTTTGAGACTAATGCAAGGGAATTTATTTTTTACTAGCTGACCCGTGCCCGCTTCGCTGTGCGTAAGACATTTCTAATACCATCGTGGACTTTTTTGTAGACGTTTTTAAGGTGTACAATACTGTAGTACATTATTTTAATATATCTCGTGGGGTTCAGCCAGCATTTGCAATGTAAGCGCAAAAAAATATGTTTATTTACGACATCACATTAGAAACCTCTAAAATTATCAGTGTTTCTCTACTATATTATGCATGTATTATACATATAAACCTTCCTCCTGAATCACTCTATCTATTAAAAAACCGCATCAAAATCCGTTGTGTAGTTTTAAAGATATAAGCAAACATACATACAGACATACAGACGCGGGAAGCGGAAAGCGACTTTGCTTTATACTATGTAGTGATTATAATAATAGCTGCTCGCCCCGGCTTCGCACGGGTAGTACCTGGATAAAAAGTAGCCTACGTGTTATTCTGATGTATAAGCTATATTACTGTAAAGTTTAATTTTAATCCGTTCAGTAGTATTTGCGAGAAAGAGTAACACACACACACACACACACACACACACACACACACACACACACACACACACACACACACACACACACACACACACACACACACACACTCACCAACTTATACTATAGATATTCTGTATGTGTAATATTCTCAGGCTGGTACTGTATTTTACCTGCTGTACTTGCTGTTGTCCCTGGTTGAGTGTTTGTGCGGAACTGACGATCTGTGCCTTGTGCGGTTGCGGTTGCGTGGTTATAACTGGTTGCTGGCTTTGCGTCAACTGAGGTGGGTTCTGTGAATTTTTAATAACATTATTGAACTTGAGTCAATAGACTGTGTTTTCATAATAAATGTATAGTATCGCGCCATACTTGTAAGCTTTAGAAAATTTGGATATTTTGATAAAAAAAATAAATAGGATCACGACTGTAATCCCCAAGTACGGTAGACATCCTTTCAGATCTTCAGACGCTTATAGCCTTTGAAGATGTCTAGTGGGGTAGTCAGAGGCAAGTCTAAACATTATATTTGGCACACGCCCACATTTTGCAGTAGTTAGCATTCCATATAAATAAATAATGCAAAATTAATTGGGTTTGTGTGCAAACTCAATAAATCAACTAATGTAGATAGCAATATCGATGTTAAACATATTGTATGATCATTATTTAGTTATAGTTCAATACCTAAAATGCTAACTACTGCAAAATGTGAGCATGTGCATAATGTTTGGACTACCCCCACTAGACATATTCATAGGATCTAAACGTCTGGAGATCTGAGAGAATGTCTACCGTATTTGGGGATTACATTCGTGATCCTATTTATTTTTTTCCTAAAATATCTGATTTGAAAAAGTCTGGATAAAAAATCTGTTAGAAAAAAACATCCTTTTTTAGTTGTCATTTGGGATACTATACATTATTATGGAACACGTTGGATACAAAATACTGCTCAAAGTTCAAACTAGTTACCAGTTGCTGATAGCCTATGCAAGAGATATATGATGATAAATAATACAAGATCTTACTCTTAATAAAAATGCGAAAAGTTTAAATTTATATCGTCTTTCCTGTGGCATATCACATAAGGGCCATCATCCACCAAAGCTAAACGAGCGAAGATGTATAAAGCCAGCCAATAGAATTGCACGCAGAAAATCTGTCACCATTTGATTTGATTATATTGGTCTGTTTTATACACCCCTCTCTGCTAATATTGGAAGATGGGTCTTGCCACACGAAGCGACAGATCTTTTATATCAAATCATCTATCTATCAAACAATCTTTGCATAGTCGTCTCATATAAATCAAAATGGTATAAAAACAAACTAAGCACTATTTTCTTAAAATAAAAATCTACACAAACAAATACAAAACAAGCATTCCCACTATAATAGCTGTAAAGTAAATAAATAATGTCTTGTGTAATATCGTGCACTTTTCCTTACATTTAAAGCTGTACATAATTCGCTTATAATATAAACTAAGTATATACATGAATAGGCTTGTTAGGCATGCTTTCTCTTTTCAGCACGTCACATTAATAGAGACAAAACATTCGGAAATCTGATGATACTCTTTTCAAGTTATGCACTGTTGCAGCCATAACAAAAAAAAACCCACTAACCATTACTACACAGAAAAATTATGCTTACAGATCGCTGTCTACCAACCGTTACGTGCCATCGTTTCTTTTTTACTTCATTGAGTGTATGTTTATATACAAGTTTATGAGTACAATGGTGTCTATTCTGTTGGCACCGAGCTAATCCTAAAATTTCCTTAAATTAAATTAAAACAATATCGCTCCTATTTCTTTACGTTAAAGTATAAATTAGAGTAACATATAAATGGAAGAAATCTAAAATTTAGAATATTTTTCTATTTTCGTATATTTCAGATGTGCTAAAAAACATAATAAAGTCAAAATTTCACTTTAATCAGCACCTTTTTACACGCTGACTAAATTTACGTAAAGAACCGTTAAAATACTTAAAACTAGTCTAGGTTTTAAAACTGTCATCCTGAGGTTACGCGAATTGAGACTTTAACGTAATAGGAATAAGAGAATCAAGATCAAGAATCAAGAAGAAACACGATCCTCTTATTCCCAGATTATAAAATGGACACAACATAATCGACACCTACTCTAATTTAGACTTTAACGTAAAGGAATAAGAGCAAAATTGTTTTAATTATATTTTAGGAAATTTTAAGATTAGCTCGGTGCCAACAGAATCGACACCAATGTCTATTAAAACTGATTTTAGAGTGACCATATATTACCAAATAAGACAACAAACAAAGTAAATAACTAGTTGTCACCAAAAATATTATTCTCGATAAATGGCACGTCTCAGTATAATAAACAGAAAACATAAGGCTCGACCGACCAAACAAGGAGGAATGTATAAAATGAACACTAAAAGAGCATTAACAATTGGTTTATTTCACACATATCCGCCCCGCTTCAGTAGATTCCGGCCCTTTAGCAGAACAAAATCTAAAAAAGCAACGTCTACGTGCAAATATTGTGCACAAGACCTGCGCTATAGCCTGTTTGACGACCGCTATAGACTGTGTGGGTTGTGATGAGCTCACTAGCATCGGTTGCGACACGATCACTCGCTGGCCCGATTGCAACATACCGGCGTTCTGTATCGTGGGAAATACAGCTTTATTTACATGAAAACACAGTTGGAATTTGCAGAGCAAGGTGGTTAACTAGCAATATAGTATTAAACTCCAGTCTTATAAATGAAAAAGACTGGGTTTCGAAGAGCTCACTAGCTGAACTAAGTCGATCACTACGATATTTGGGAAGCAGGTTTTTTACATATCTATTTATCTATCTTGAACATGGGGATTGACGCCGCAATCTTATTTCTAATCACTATGCAGATCAGAATAGTTGAATAGTTTCTTTCAAAAACGTTGGTTATGTATAGTTGGCACAGAAATTATTGTAATGTCATTTTGTAACTTTACATATATTTACTGGATTATTAGAAGTTTTTTTCGTAAATATACGAGTACATGGTTAATACAATTTGTTAGTCAAAAATGTTTGGGTTTGGCTAAGCAAAAAATGTTATAGTCAGATCGATAGTTAGAGCAACAAATAAGAAAACATGATTTTGTGAGTAGATGACCGTTTTTAAACCTGTATGGAGAAAAAACTGTGAAACCTTCCCACGTCTATTAGTTATTACAACAATCTAAAAAAAAGAAGAAAATAGCAATACAAAAATGATAAACCCATCTCACTCACACGGCATAGAAATCGAAAAAAAGAGTGAGTGAGACAGATGAAGGTTAGGTTAGAAATGAAATGAGAGAACCCAACACGAAACTAGCTTGTCCAAGCGATTTAGCCTATTCGTCTATATAACCTGTATTATTTGCTGTTGGGTTATCGCCTCTGTGGCCTGCGCAATAAGGCTGTTTAGCGTCGCCTCGTCCAAACCACCTGGGTTGTTCACCTTTTTATGCAAAACATTTTGTTAAGAATTAACACATCGTTTCCAAGAAAATCACTACATTTTCAGCGCCTTATCATAAGTTATAAAACAAACTTGACTTACGACTGGGGTATTATAAGGCTACTTCCACACTAGACTTACACAGTTAGCGGTGGAATGTGAATCATCCATCGGTCAACGCAAAATACTATTTTCTATCATTATTTGAGCGTTCACCTACACACACATAACCCTGTATGCGGATCAACGTACTTCTGATCCAGACTATTTACAACAGTATCAGTTTGCAATTTGCTCACTCGATTACGCACCGCGCCGATCTGCGACTCACAGTCGGCTGGTATAGCGCTGCTAATTGTAAGTCTTGTTTGAAAGAAGCCTAACCGCGGCACTATGGCGCACACTATCGTGTGCCTCTAGAGCTTAACTTTGGCTAGAGGCACACGACAATGTGCCTCTAGTCACACTATGCAGTGTCGCACAACACATAAAGTGATGTTTATGAAAAAAGATTTCGTCCACTGTGGGTGCGTGTTCTCACAGTGTCGTTCTTGAATACGAGGGTTAGCATTGAACCACCTAAGTTTGGATATTTGTACGTTTTTTTATTTAAATTGGCATGTATAATTGTATAATGGGACCACAAGTGCCAAATAACTATAGGGAATAGTGACACATAAGCGTGCAAGGACGTATCTTGCTTGATGTTCTTGATGCTAAGTTGTGCAGCTTTCAGCGCGGTCACCAAGTGTGTGACCGCTAGGGTAAAGATGTCGATCAAAGTGCTCCCTGTTATTTTATTGAAATAATTACCTTTTGACTTTAAATTTGATCCCGGCTATAAGTGATAAACCAAGATTGTCGGACGGCCTTAAATCTCTCTCTCTAGAGTTGGCCACTAAGTCTTACGCACTTATTAATCGTGTAATTTATCTATGAGAGTAAAGGAAGCGAAAGAAGTATGTCAGGATCGTAGCAAGTTTAAAGCCGTGATCTCTGTCACCCCTCTGGGAAACAGGCGTGATTTTATGTATGTATGTATGTAATTTAACTATCATAGATTGATTCTTGGATCTGTGTTCAAATAGTTTTAAACGTCAATTTATTCTGTTGACTTTTATATCCAAAAGAATTGCATCGGAAGGTTTCTAAATACCCCATACGTAAGTATTGTTTTCAATCAACTAATCTCAATTTGTTCTTTACAAAATTGATATTTGCAGTATTTTATAATTGACATAGTAAATTTTATTTAAAGTTATGTATTATAGGTTTATAAATACCGTAAGAGTGAGAGGACCACCGCCTGTGGGCCCTTGGACGATAATGATTGTCTTTTGCATCATATTACTGGGAATATTCTGAGCTATGTAGCTTATTCCCCCTGAAACAAATATATTATTGTAGAATGTATCATCATAGTATTATCATGTTGGGGTCACAACATGTATTTTTCTTCCATTTCCCTCTATCAGCCGTCATTTCATCACTCACTCCTTTCTTACCTATGTCATCTTTCACGCAGTCCATCCATCTTTTTTATTATAGAATGTATATACATATTGGCGGCGGACTTTACACACAACACAATCTAGCCCCAAATTAAGCAAAGCTTGTACTATGGGAATCAGATAACTGATAGAATACTTATATACTTTTTTTTTTGTAAATACATACTTATTATACATAGTAACACCCAGACACAGAACAAACATCTATGTTCATCACACAAATGTTTGCCCTGGGTGGGTATCGAACCCACAACCTACAGCGTAGAAGGCAGAGTTACTACCAACTAAGCTGTGAGGCCAGTCGAACAACATCTAAAGTAAATTATGACTAAACCTAAAGTATTCGCCGATCTGCCGTTGATCGCGGTCGCGGGCGATGCTCATGATGAAGAGCATCTGAATTGTCTCGAAACGTCAGCAATACAAGGAAAAACGTGGTAATTAGCCGTATTTCTATTTAAAATGATTAACAACCACGATAGTTTTAATTCTAAACCTAAAGTTTCAAATAAAGCAGCAATTTGGCATTTTATTGAACAATTCACGCTTGTCGGAAAGCAATTGCGAGATAACGTAAAGGTAAGGTTTGAAATACGCGACCGAGTTTACAGTTATCTGTGAAAGAAGACTATATTTTTCAAACAGGTGAAGCGACAGAGATTGCCGCGCGTTCCAGTCGCCTGTCTCGGGTCGCTTATCTCAAAAATTCCACCTTAAGTTTGCCGAATCTTTCAAGTACTCGTACCTTGTGCATTACTGGGCGTCGCTATGATTTGCATCGGTTGTTGCTGGATGAATTGCTGCTGTTGTCCCATTGATTTGTCTGTAAAACGATTTATTAGTTCAATAAAATATAATTTATTGTGGAAATAAAAAAAAAGGTTAATAAAACAATTATTCTTCCTGTCGATGCTTCATTTTATTTGTGAAATCACAGGCACATGAGGCTAACATAATGCATTCCTCAAGATGGTTGAAGCAAAACAGTGCATCGTAGGCAGCGATCTGGGGCCTTACTTCAATCTTTAGTCAGACTAAAGCAGTATTACTTTAAGAGCGAAAGTGACAACTCTATACGAACACGTATGGCGTTGTCACTTTCGCAGCGCGAGTAATACTTCTACCTTGAAGTATCAGCTGGCCGGACTGTGATTGTATAATATTCTGGACATCCATTGGCTGGACTTGCAGCATTGGTTGTTGTACTTGTTGCATCTGTGAAAAACATGAATTATTATTAAATGGTACAAGTATGTAGTGCCATCTATACCGATACAAGAAAATTAATATAACTGCTTGAAATTATTGGACGCGCACTTTGAAGGAGAAAGAATAAAAGAAAGAAGGAAAGAAAATAAATTGATTCAACATAAGTATGGGGCATGTGTAACTGAGTGAAAAAAGTAGATTTATGTGTGTGTATGTGTATGTGTGTGTGTGTGTGTGTGTGTGTGTGTGTGTGTGTGTGTGTGTGTGTGTGTGTGTGTGTGTGTGTGTGTGTGTGTGTATACCAAATTGATCTTCCATGCTGTAAGAGTTTTATAATTTTTTCAGGGAGGTTTTCCATAGTTGAGAATAAAACTACTAACCTGTATCGAGTTGCCTTGTACTTGCAAAGTCGGTTGTTGCACCTGTAACGTGGGTTGTTGGATCAAAGTAGGCTGTTGGACTTGCATTGTTGGCTGCTGTACCTTAAATATATATAACATCATCAGGGAAAATGTAGGATTCTAATGGTAAAAGAATTTTTCAAATCGGTCCAGTAGTTTCGGAGCCTATTCAATGCAAACAAACAATCAAATCTTTCCTCTTTAGAATATTAGTATAGATGAAATAAATTGATTAGCCCCATAAGTTTATAACACCAATAGTCGCTACACAGTCCTGACATAGGACTAGGTAGTCCTACAGTAGAAATACAGGATACCTATATGATACACAGGTGTGTATCATATAGGTATGTCCTGTTGATTGTTTGTTTGCATTGAATAGGCTCCGAAACTACTGGACCGATTTGAAAAATTATTAAAAAATGAAAAATTATATGAAACATTATATGATACACAGGTGTGTATCATATATGTATCATAAATATCCAAGCTGCCGCGGGAATCGAACCACCTATCGCGTCTCAGCCGAATGTACGCGACCGATTCTTCGTCTTCTTGTCCTTATCTTATAATATCCCTTATTCTATGTTTTAGTGATCACTCCTTGACCAGTTGTTACATATGTAACAGTTCACATCAAAATCTCTTAAGTAGTTTTCAAGTAAACCGCAGTTATACAAATAGATGGACAAAGTCTTGAAATCAAAAAACCTACCTGCATAATAGGTTCCTGTATAATCATCGATTGGTTTTCCGATGACCCAGCCATATTATCTTGCTCTTGCTTTACTGGCGGTGCTGGTAGCTGTCAAACAAAAACAGACCTTTAACATAACAGCTATAAGCTTCAATTTTGTTTTCACAATTATTATGTAGACTAGACTTCCTCTAATTTTTAAGTTACATACGACATACAGTATGTTTTTACAAATGCATTGTAATACGTACATTATATACATTATTCTAAAATTCCAAATGACGATAATATTTCTTTATTTTGGATTCTGTTCAGACGCGGCCATTATTGTTTCTTATATTATTAGCATTGCCATTATCATTTTTTAGGGTTCCGTACCCAAAGGGTAAAAACGGGACCCTATTACTAATCTTCGCTGTCCGTCTGTCTGTCACAGGGATGTATCTCATGAACCATGATATCTAGACAGTTGAAATTTTCACAGATTATGTATTTCTGTTGCTGCTATAACAACAAATACTAAAAACAGAATAAAATAAATATTTAAGTTAAGGGGCTCCCAAACAACAAACGTGATTTTTTTGCCGTTTTTATAGATAATGGTACGGAACCCTTCGTGCGCGAGTCCGTCTCGCACTTGGCCAGTTATTTTTTATTGCTTTTTTTTTTTTTTTAGTTATGAATTTTTAACTTTTGTCCGTAGAACTTATGTGACGGGTAGCGGGACATAGCAAACACCGACATAGGTACTATCGCGTAAACAACCTTGGCACGTAGCGCGGCGGCGATTAACATCCCATGGTTAATTCGCTGGTGATTCGAATGTACAGACATGGAAATAAATGAAACATCAATAAATAAAAATTACATTGTCATGAATGTATGTCATGCAAAATTCAAATTAAAAACTGCTATCTACACTCACGACACTCACCAAAGTTGAAGCTGATCGTAAAACTCAAATAACTTATCTTTACATCTTTTATTTTTGTATAACTTACTATAACTTACTAACTTAACTTGCAAAATGTGAGCATGTGCCAAATGTAATGTACGTGCCTCTGACTAACCCCTCTAGACATCTTCAAAGATCTGAGAGAATGTCTTCCGTACTTGGGGATTACAGTCGTGATCCTATTTATTTATATTTTTTTTAATTATATCATTCATCGTACACATTGATGGTACTCAAACTACACACACTCAACATAATTTATACATACTTATTTTCTTTTTTTCTTAAGACCTACATACATTTAAACTAAAAAGGAGACTAAAACATTAGGCTCAACCTAACCTAAAAATTCATCAAAAAGATGTGTTTTAAATTTTGATATAATCTTTTCTGTTTAAGTATAT
Source organism: Hydriomena furcata (assembly GCA_912999785.1). Taxonomy (NCBI): domain Eukaryota; kingdom Metazoa; phylum Arthropoda; class Insecta; order Lepidoptera; family Geometridae; genus Hydriomena; species Hydriomena furcata. Next base: position 5,619,679 of record OU538838.1, read on the forward strand.
ACCTACAAGTCTAAATATGCTTTTACAATAAAACATCAAGTCAAAAAACGCATTCTTTACAACAATACATAAATAGCACTAACAGCTAGACAAATATATATATGTATATAACCATTTATATAAAATAAAAATGACAGTACATACCAAATCCTCTTCATCTTCTAAAGCTGAAGCAGCGAGGGCTGCGTAGAGGTTTGCTGCTGTCTTTGATGCCGTCTCTTGAGGTGCATTGGACTAAATAAAATAAAAACTAATATTGAACAAACAATAATATATGCAAACATGAATTCCAAACATAAGAAGTATTCAAATTCATATTCAAAATTCAAAAATTATTTATTTCAATAAAATCACCAGGATCACTTTGAAACGTCTTAGGAACTAGGTGAAGCTACGCCGACTCCACGCGACCAAGCCTAGAAGAATCAGGCAACAAACACGGCGTGGGGGTCTACCTTTTTTTTTAATGAATCTTTTCTTAATGCTATGTAGATTGCTATGTATTGAAATTATTGTGTTAATTTTAAGCCAATGCTTGCCCTCAGGTCTGTCTGAATTATTTTTTAATTATCTGACTTTAGAGGCACAAGTCCGAACACGTAACAAAAAAAATTATTATGTATATTTATTTTAAAAAAAATGTTGCTGTACTAAATTATACTCTACTAGCAGTCCGCCCCGGCGTCGCACGGGTGTAATAATGATTTTATGGGTAATTTTTTTATACCTTGGGTTACATTATCGAAGTTGTCATACTAGTATTTCAGGGTAAACTTACGTCTCTCTTCTCTTCTAATTTGACCTTCTTAGCCGGCGGCTCCGTATAAGAATGATCAGTCGTCACCTGTTCCACAATAGTCTCAGACTTAACCTCTGGCTTAATCTGAACCACTCCTTGAATCAACTGAGGCACCGGTTCCGGCTTCATCTGAATGTTCATGTGCTGCAGTTGGTCGCTTTTTAACTGAATGATTTGCCCTTGGTCGTTTTTGATTTGAATTAGTTGACCTGTAAATACAAACGCGTTATATTAGTTAGTTTAATTGTTCATAGAGTTTCTAACTTTACAAAGATTATTGAATGCCAAATCTCGGCTCAATATGATGAAGATTGCAGATACCTCAGACTGACCGCACAGTCCATGGCATAAACAATCTAAATAACAGCTACACTATTATTATTTATTTATTTGCATCATGTACAATACTTGGTAGGTATAGGGTAGGATCATGTTAGAACATAGCAAAATAAAAATATAAAAATTTAATTGGTATTAATATAAACCGTGTTGGCCGAGTGGGATGTACCTCGACTTTCAATCTGAAGATCGTGGGTTCGAATCCCGGCGTACGTAATTTTTTCTACGAACTTCTAAAAAACCATTCAGTAGTCGTGTAGTTGATGACAAATTACAAGTAGTTAGTATCACGTACCTTGATCATTTTTGATCTGGAAGAACTGCCCGCCGGACACAAGGCCGCTCTCACTGATCTGTATCATAGGCGCGTCCTGCTTCACTTGCACTATCTGACCTGTCTCCGTGATCTGAATTGTCGGTGCGCCCATCGTTGGTGTCATTTGCACAACTTGTACCGGTGGATTCGATTTCTTTTCCAGCAGATCGGCTAGCATCTTGTTTTGGTTCGACTTCTGGGTGCAAAAATAGCTTGTGAGCGAGTAATTATGCATTTCCAAAATTAAAATGTTAATGGAGATAAGGGGCCGTCCATTAATCACGTGATGTTTTCTTTTTGCTTTCACCCCCTTATTTTATATTTTTTAGTACTTGTAAAAAATCTTAAAATTTTTAAAATTTTTAAATACAGGTATAATCTAAATTTATTCTAAAAAAAAAAGTTGCAGGTATTTTTTAGACTGGTTTAGTGTTTGTGGCTCATGTTTTTACAAAATAGCCCTGCTGCTTTGGACCGTCTTACGGCTGATAATGATGATAATAGCATGATTTGTATGATTAAATGGATTTTGATACTCACGATAGTCAGCTGTGTTTGCTCGTCAATCTGTATTTGTACCGGCTCTTCTTTCTTGACTGTAATAATGGAAACGCCTATTTTATTTTATAACAAGTGCATATTATTTTATGTTTTGTTACTTTAATAATTACTAGCTGACCCGTGCCCGCTTCGCTGTGCGTAAGACATTTCTAATACCATCGTGGACTTTTTTGTAGACGTTTTTAAGGTGTACAATACTGTAGTACATTATTTTGATATATCTCGTGGGGTTCAGCCAGCATTTGCAATGTAAACGCAAAAAAAATTGTTTATTTACGACATCACATTAGAAACCTCTAAAATTATCAGTGTTTCTCTACTATATTATGCATGTATTATACATATAAACCTTCCTCCTGAATTACTCTATCTATTAAAAAAAACCGCATCAAAATCCGTTGTGTAGTTTTAAAGATATAAGCAAACATACATACATACATATTACATACAGACGCGGGAAGCGGTAAGCGACTTTGCTTTATACTATGTAGTGATTATAATCACACTCATATTAAATATGCAAACGTTTGGATGTATATTTGGCTTGTTTGTTGCTCAAACACGCCGTAATGTCTGAACCGATTTTGATATGATTTAGTGCAGATAGTTTATGACTTGGATACTTTTTATATAAAAAAACACCCTTGAGATTAAAATAGACGATAAACTTTGTCTTAAACAAAAGGTTCATCAAATTTTGTTTCATATAAAATGGTTTTTCATAAACCACTTGTAAAAGTAGTAATACATTATAACTGAATACCAAGTAAAACTTAATCAGAAGGTAATATTTACCGTGTTGATCTTCATTCGCGGGCTGAAAAAATAAAAAATAAAATTTGAAATTAAAATAATTACACAATTTTTTTTTATTTTTTTTTGTAAGTGTTAGTTTCGAAACGATATGTTTTGTATTAGTGGCGTGTTACCCTTAGACAGAAAAAGTGAAGTATATTTGTTTAACATGAAAACTCAGCGTGTAAGAAATACCACATATTAGAATGCAGGCAAACCCAGGTGACTCTATATTAATAAGCCCACTTAAAGCAATCACTTTTCATTTGTATGAGTTGTCAAAAATACGGAACAAATGGGAACTACATGATTATAAAATCGTCATCATTATGATTGTATCGGATATAAAAAATAATAAAAACTTTTTTTTATATATTCTGCCAGAGCATGCTACAGATCGTATGACATAATACTCGTATTATTACAATGAATAACAGTAATATTAATATTATAAAATGGATCTACCCAAGACGTGCGCCACAATAGTCGATCGATCGTTGATCCACATTTTATTTCCGATTTTACAACTAGATGGCGCTAGTAAAAACGTTCCAATGCTGAATCGCGCTGACGAAAACACACGCCAAATGATGGGGCGTTTGCGCGAAACCCATTATCATCACTCTGGTTTCCCTTCAACACGTACAAATCTTTCGCCTTTTACTAAAGATTTCCGTGGAGGGGAACACTCAAATGAGTCTATAAACAGTTTTTGAATGCCCGGGCTCTGCCTGGGTTGAGAATTTATGAAATTCATAATCGATTATCGATATCGATGTTCAAGAATAAGCTGACTGACTAAAAGTTACTAATTCAATATTGATGAAAACAGAAATGTCAATATAATCAAGGAGTCGCAGTTATTAGTCGTCAACACGCGTCGTAAAGATTGATGAATATTATAAGAAAATCGTACATGAAGGTTGCGATAGAAACTTAAGGGGCTCCCAGTCGCTGATTGCTCTTTTTCGAAACGAAAAAAGAAATACTTCTGAACAAGCCACATCTCCTATTTTTATAAGTATATTACTTCAGGTTCCTACCTAGATTTCTATAATAGCAGAAACTTTTCACGATAAAGATATTATTTCAAAATGATACGTTTTAGAATTTATGATCGAAATATTTTATATACCTACTATGAAAATCAACTTGTGATTTATTGTTAAAGATAGGTAATATGTAGATCTAGATTTCTATTAGAATAGATTTTTGATAAGTAATTATAAATAATTTATATCATTAATTTATTCAAAAAGCTAAGGCGGACCACGCGCCGACGTGTGTTTGTCGTCATTGCAGCGGTCGGTAGGATTATTTATCGAAGTGATTAAAGATGGGTACATCTTTATTCTCATATACTATACATTATAAAATAGGAGATGTGGCTTGTTCACAAGTATTTATTTTTTCGTTTCGAACAAAAGCAATCGTCGACTGGGAGCGCCTTAAGAAGAAAACCCTTTTCCCAATTCCCTTTCGACAGACAAGAGCAGGATTCTGAAGATGTCACATGTACACATTGTACACAATGAAACACTTAAGATATTCAAATGGTTAAAAACTTGAATCACTTAAAATACAGAAGATTAGTGTAATACCGGTGATTATAACTCTATTATCTAAAGCATATCATCACATTCATGCATAAGCCTAGTAAATATAAATTATTGAAACAAAGTCATGCTGATAACTGAAAAAAAGACTTTCTTAGCAGGAACAACATTATTATTGAACACACAGAGCCGAGTAAATTGAATGATTTCTGTGTCATCTGTTGTCATATTCATTGTTGCGTGTATGATATCCCATACCTTGTCCATTACTGCTGGGGTAATGCTTGAAACACCACCGGGCGTAATCGCTGTACATTTGATCATAGCTTCTGGGTCGACATCCATTGCCTGAGAGAGGGTCACTCGGTTACAAAACAAAACCATACCTTTTATACTCCATCTGCGACATTTCAGCTTTTTATTTATTAAGGATGAGATCCTTGCTTCCATTCACAACTGTGTAATACCATAGATGCATTGGTAAGCACGCAAACAAATAAATAATGAAAACCATGAAAAACATCTCCGGATCCAAACACACGAGTTGGCTTGGGGCCTGTTGCATAATACTTACACACACAAGCAATTCCACGATTTCTTTAAAGCAAGCATTATTACAATTTGTACTCACTCGAGCGTTAATTCATGTAAACATACACAACAATTATTGCAAGCCATCAAATATTTTAATTACATTATGTTCTATTGCAATTAATTCAATTGACATTTATATAGTTTGAAACAAAAGTCCATTCGTCAAAGTTGCATGTAAGTTGAGACTAGCTTGTATCATATTATGCAACAGGACCCTAATCAATCATTTCCAATCAAACTACCATGCTACCATGCTTCAGAAATAAAACACTAATATAAACATAACTTTCAGTATAAATTTCTCATATCTAATGTTCTTTCCTTACTACAAAACTAATACCTTTTGTAAATTCTAATCTGTTTTTTCTAACAAATACCTACTTTTACTTATAATGTTATATTTTCTATTATTATGTAATACTACTATAGTATAATACTACAATAGTATAATACTACAAATAGTATTTACCTGAGTAGGAGGTTGTACAACCACTGTATTAGCTGTCCGTCCCTGTTGCTGATTCTGTTGCCTTTGAGCGACCTAAAATAATGGAAAATTAGTAACATAAAACAAACATTATAAGAAAATCATGAACATTCTCAATCATTCAAAACTATAGACAAATTAAAAAACAGGATAATTTGGTTCAGCTGTAAAAATTATATGAAATTACAATCGTAAACGGTATGTATAGTTATAATGGAAAAGTTTATAAAACGAACCCCCAACTTTAAAACAGCTATAATGTAAACAGAGTGACTAACACCCTGTTATTTAAAAGCTCGGTTTCTTTTTCTATTCTTATGATACATTGGGAAAACGGAAGCTCAACTTTTGCTGAAGTTGAACAAGGCCTTAACAAAATAAAAACCTATGAATATTTTCTTTAAAAACAACTTTATGATCTAGATACAAGAATGTTTATGATTTCTGTGGTCAAAGGGTTAGGGCACACAAAACACTTTCAAACATTTTAGTTGAAACTATCTCCCATGCTTCTCATAAGCGCTCAAAACTCATGCCATTGTTCTAAAGTTCTACTGGTTTTGACATGCCTTCTATATTATCACTACAAGTTTTAGGATTATATCTATAGGTAATTCTATTGTTTTAGTTTTCAGTATGTATTATAGCGATTCGACTATCATGCTTGTGTTAGATTTTTATTTGTTTTGATTTAGATACCTGCATCTATTCATATTTTACTTTGTGAACAACAAACTCGATTGTTTATCGGTCTTATGCACTTCGCCTTACTATAAAATCAATGTGTAAACATAATTATAGAAAAATATTTTTCAAAAAAGTTTTGCAAACATCTATGAATATGAATGTACACTTGAGTTATCATTAAATGTATTTTTTTTTAGACAATTTAAATTGTTACTTATTTTTCTTTTGTCCATAAATCTACACCTAAGGTAAAAAAAATATAACCTCCTTTTCACCATGTTTCTATTAGGTCGCTTTTTTCTGTCAGTTAAAAGGTCGAAAAAAAAATTAAATTTTCTAAGGTACTCGGTATTTTTTTAAAGATGTTTTAAATTTAATGTGGATTTGTTGAAGTCTCGTTTCACGCAGTGTATTTAATTCGAAAATCAATAACTAGCGTCTACCCGCGGCTTCACTCACTTTGTAGCCTGGTACAAAGTGAGAATGTAGGGCCTTTTATCATATGTTAATATAGAAAGCTATTCTCATAACATTCTATTCTAGGTCATGAACTTTGTCTATTTCAAATGTCATCTAAATCCTTGTGATAAAACGACAAACATCCTAAGCATCTCAAAACTTGCATTCATAGAGAAATAGAGATAAGGATAAAGATAAGTTTTTTTTTCTCTTTAATTTTGACTGATTTCACCAATTTTGACTAAATAAATATCTGACTAATGCTATTTAAAATCCCATCACTCGTTTAGTACTGTTAGTATGCACTTACTTGCAGTTGCGGTTGCGCAGGGCTTACTTTGTGCGCCAACAGATGTTTTATTAGAGTTGTGTTCGTTGGATTGGATTCCAACGCGGATGAGAGATGAGGTGTTTGTTGTTGCGTCTGCAAACACAGCTTGAACTGCTTATGGGTTCGATTTACGGTTGTAGAATAATGGATTTTATCTACACTAATGTTGTAACATTCTACTTATGTTTCCAATACTTGACTTATAATTACTACTGTTATAGCGCAGACAACAAAACACTCAATTTAAGCAATTTCACATGATGGTATAATATCCACATCGATATCGTAAAATCTCATTATAACATCAATAAAACGCGACCAATTAACCTGGCGAGCCTTATGTCAAAATCCTCATACAAGTTGTATAAAATTTTGATATTAGGCTGGCTTTTGAAAACAGTTGGGTTATACGTGAAACTACTAAACTTACATACACAAAACTCTTTGGTAAGATCTTGTGCCAATTAAATAAAAAAAGAACTTGGCCCTGCGTGCGCAGCTGCGCTCTTCTTATTGGTTAGATTTTAATGGCGGCAAGTTCACTGTGACAATACACGTACGCGTGAATTTAATGTTTCGCAATGTGTTTTGTTTTTAAAATACAAATTAAAAGTTAAAAATGGATAGCGACGTTAGTGAAGATAAAGTAGTGTATGCAACTGCATATAACACGGGTATTAAAACACTCGTTACTATTATGAAACTCGCAAGCTCGTTTCATAAACTCACACTCGTGTTTTAATACCCTTCCTTATATGACAGTTGCATAAACTACTATTATTAAACTATATCATTTTCTTATCATTTTTCCAATTAGGGGCCGTCCATTAATCACGTGATGTTTTTTTTAGCATTTTTAACCCCCCCTCGTAATACGTGGTGAGGTCTAAGACTACCCACACCCACACAAAATCACGTGTATAACTAATGTATTGCAGGTTAACTAACCTGTGGTTGGGATACGGGAGTTTTGACTTCTCCGACCCCGGGTTTGCTCGTCAGTTGCGCTTTCAGAATGGGTGATGCGGGTCCTGCTATAAGAATAACGATCATTCCGATGTAAGAGGTAGGGTTATTTATTACCAATGATTAAAAAGAAATAAGCGCTCAAGTATGGTAGATATTCCTTTAGATTTCTAAGCACATGAAATTTTTGAAAATGTAAGTCTCAAAAGACACCTTTTTTAATGAAGACTTGTAGTTATGTTCGCGATTTCGATACAATTTCAGAGATTTCTACATTCCTTACAGCGATAAAATATTAAATACCCTCCATATTTCATAAGGACGATTCTCACAGGCTGTTCACAATCAGCGTACAGCTTCTGACTACCCCTTTAGACATATCCAAGTATCCAAACATGGAGATCGGTGAGAATTGGAACTTTACTTGGGAATTACAGTCGTGCTCCTAAAAAATCTAAAGTTATATCTGAATACCACTACTAGACTGAATACCTGAATACCACTCATGTAATTGTGCTAATGATATGGCATTATACCTGGTTGTGTCGTAGTTCTGTTCTGGTTTCTCGATCGAATACCAATGTATACTTGTTGCGTTTCACCCGATGCCAATGTTACTTGGTTTGGCCCCACTGTCCCGCCGAAAACAGTCCTGCAAAAACACATTTATTATTCTCTTTATCTGTTCATTCTAAATTTATTTGGCAGATTTGGCTTTTAGCGAAAACACCGCCCATTGTATTACCTTAAGTGTCAATTTTTTCTGTAAGTACATCAGTTTTCTGTAACCATATGAACGTGACATCTATCTATCCATCTATTTATTTTCAGTGGAATAGAGCAATATAAAGGAGAAAATAGCTGTCGTGTCTTATAAAAAAGTTAAGGAGGCGGCACTGGAGAGAGCTGCATCAATTCACACCGACAAGATCACAGCTTTTAAGTTAGAAGAAGAAAAATAAAATAATGGATGGATGGATGTATTTGGACAAGCCTCTGACTAATCCTGACATCTTCAGGGATCTGATCGCCTAGAAATCTGAGAGGATGTCCACCGTACTTAGGGATTACAGTCGTGATCCTATTTCTATTCCTTTAATTTATAGAAAAAAATATTTAAAAAAATTCTGCACACCTGACTAATCTGGGAAAGTGAGCGGGTGCGATAACCCCCTTCCTGTTGAGTTTGGTGCAGCAAGTGAGGTACAGCTTGTACAGCTCGCCAGAGTCGTAGGTGCTGTTGTCGGAGGCCGGCAGAGGCTCGTAGGAGGAACGCAGCCAGGCGAGGGCAAAGTGCTCGTTCTCCTGAAAAAAATAAGGAAATGAATAACGATTTGATGGTAGACATCCTCTCAGATCACCTGGCGCACAGATCCTGAAAGATGTATTAGCACATCCGAACAGTACATTAGAAACATGACTTTCCTTCTTTTTTTCTGGTCTTCACTATACATGCTTGTCTAGTGTGAAGACCGCTGATAAGGTCTTTTTTTTTGTCAAAATACTAGCAAGGAACTTAATTTAACAATTTAAGCTTCTTTGTTAAGTTTTTTAGCTACAACTCAATATTTATTTTATTTATATATGCCTACATTTTACAGTATCGCGTATAGGAAGAATACAAACTGATGACTTTCTTAAGATTCTCCTTCACCATAAAATCTTCAATGTTTAGGGAGCCGAGAGAGAATTAGTACTGAGCTTATTATTAATTTTAAATTATCTTACAGGCAATTTTGTCTTGGTAGCGGAATGTGTTACCTGAACAGTTCTTTGTTGGATATGAGACTGTTGTAGTGTATTCGTAGGCACAGGGAGTGATTGGACCGGGGAGGGCGGAGCCGCTTGCTCTTGCAGCATTTGCTTCTGCGGGGTCTGAAATTAAAAACAAACAGAGTCAGACCATAGAGTAGATTAGACGTGACTCTGACTGCCCCCTTTTGACATCTTTAAGAATCTAAGACCCTGGAGATCTGTGAGGTCTACCGAGTCTGGAATGTTACAGTCGTGATCCTATTTCAAACTCAAAATAGTTTGATATCGAAATGCCGCTTCTAAGCGAAGATAAAACAAGAAAAATGAGAATGTAATCACATCACCTAGTACGGCAGACGTCCTCTCCTTAAGATGTCTAAAGGGGGTAATTAGGGGCACGTCTAAACATAGTATTTAGCAAATGCTTACGATGATGTAAATTACAAATCCAGCTTATAAAAAATATTAACTAGTTTTCTAGGATGTGTTAATGTGCATACATTTTTTTCTAATAGAAAAATGCATTAATACACGGCCGGTCTCCTAACCCAGAGTAATCACTATCCTCTCAACGTTGTGTAGAGCACATGTGGTTGGTTAACAAATTTAGAAAAACTTATATTTACCTGCGGCTGAATTAGTGTTTGCTGTTGAGTTTGCGGCTGCGTTTGCGGCTCTCTATCCGCAACCGCGGCTAGTGCGGCTGGTCCGCTCACTGTTTCCACAACGCGCATAAGTATACACGCTTTCGGCCCGTAGCTTTGTGCCTGCAAGGAAAGGTATAGAGTTGGGAGAATATAAACCGAAAGAATACCAAATAACTACGTATAAAAACTAAACCGACTTCATGTTGTTATAAATGCAATACAAAATTGCATACCCATTTTTTCACCCTTAGAGATGGTATGTTTTCCTTCCACCAAGAAAGGTAGGTTGCCTCAAGTAACCGACAAATAATTTTTCAATCATACAAAATACATTAAACATACATACATTGCAAGTTATATAAAAGCTTGTAATAAAAAAAACCGGCCAAGTGCGAGTCGGACACGAAGGGCACGAAGGGTTCCGTAGCACTCTCTATAAAAAACAGCAATCAAACACGTTTGTTGTATGGGAGCCCAACTTAAATATTTATTTTATTCTGTTTTTTATTTTATTTGTTGTTAAAATGTTAAATACATAATCTGTGCAAATTTCAACTGTCTAGCTATCACGGTTCATGAGATACAGTCTTGTGCAGACAGACGGACGGACAGACGTTTTTAAGTATGTATTTACAAAAAAAGTATTTAAGTATTCTATCAGTTATCGAGTCCCCATAAAACAAGCTTTGCTTAGTTTTTAGCTAGATGGAGCTGTGTGAAATGTACACCAATACTATATTTATTTATATTATTATTATTACTTCTTTACTCAGCTCCAGTGGACATGCAGCCAAAGGGCACTTAACAGTATAGTTTGTGGATACGATATCAAAGCAGTCGATACTAACTTCTACAGTGACCAGCGACACTAGTGTGTGCACCAAGCCTGGCACACGAGCCACTGCCTCGCTGGCACGGTCGCCCAGAGACGTCAGTGCGTATACACATTCCAAAGTGCAAACTAACACCATTATGTCGCGGAGGGTTAGTAGGGCGCAGACGTCAGAGTACACCTGTAAAAAAACCCCTTTTTTAACTCAAGTTTTTTTCAACATGTTTCGCAACTATTAGGATAGAATGGGCTATTTGACAAGATTTTGAAAACCATTCTAGATTATTCAGTAGTAACTGTGGAACCCATAAAAATATATTATTTTCAATTCTGTTAAGTATTGGCCCTAAAAATGTAAATTAAATATTGTCAATTTAAATAACCCGCAAAAACGCTTCGCACTAGAAATTTGGAGATTGTATTCCTTTTGATGTGAAGGGGTGCACTAAAAAAAAAATTCACGAAAATCAACCCCTAAGGATGTGCAGTGCAGGTTCATATATGCGAAAATAAATTGTAAGCAAAAATTCAAAAAAAAATCACAAGGATCACTTTGAAACGTCTTAGGAACTAGGTGAAGCTACGCCGATTCCTCGCGACAAAGCCTAGAAGAATCAGGCAACAAACACGGCTTGGCTATTTAAATGTTCATATGTTTGCAATACACAGTACCTTGGCTTCCAGAGATTTGAGGAGTGCATCTTCATTGAGCTCGTTCTGCGCCAGTTTGTTAAGCAGTTCCAAAGCACCAAGAACACGGGCTCGGTCCGGAGACACCAATGCTGATTGGATAGTGGAAAGGATGTGACGGGAGATCAGACATGTCGCTGGCTCCTGGAAATAATATAATTAATTTGATTGGCATCATAAACTCACGTTGGTAGTAACCCCAAACTAGGCAAAGCATTATAAGCATGTGAATTAGGTAATAAATTAACATTTTTTTAGGGTTCCGTACCCAAAGGGTAAAAACGGGACACTTTACTAAGACTCCGCTGGCTGGCTGTCTGTCTGTCTGTCACAAGGCTGTATCTCATTAACCGTGATAGCTACAGTGATTTTTTTACAGATGATGATCTATTTCTGTTGCCGCTTTATCAACATATACTAAACACAGAATAAAATAAATATTTAAGTGGGGCTCCCATACAAAAAACGTGCTTGCCGTTTTTTATAGATAATGGTACGGAACCCTTCGTGCGCCAGTCCAACTCACACTTGGCCGGTTTTATTTATAAACAACATACTTATAATACACCAGTTTGCGCCCGTGGGTTCGCTTGCGAGATACTTGAATAAAAAGTATATACCATTCCTATTTGCTACACTTGTTTGTTTGGTGATTGAGTCATTAACATTTAAACATCCAAACACAAAAATAGCCTCACAAACTTTCATATTTATAATATTCGGTCAATATAATATATGATTGGGCGCAAATCAATACCACTTTTTGTTGTAATTTTATAACTCAAGAACGGGCTCACCTACCCAAACCAATGTTTAGGCTTTGTTCGGACTATTTAGTAGATGGTTTATGTGAAGTTTGCACAAAATCGGTACAGCGGTAAATGTGATAAATGAAGAATCATTTATCACATTTTTTGTAACAAATGAATTATTGAATTCATTTGGCGGATGAATTGAATGGCGGATCATTTTGTAAATGGGCATTTTGCTGTCAATCAATCAATTATTGAAATTGGACAGGACAACGTCTGTCACGGGCTAGTTTATATAAAATAGGCACAATGTAATAATGTTTACCTTGATTAACAACTCTGTAGACACATTCCCAAGCGTATCGAGCCCTGATTGGCGTAGCGTGCCTACCCAGCAGTTGGCACAAAGTAGCAAAAATCTGTGAAGCAATCATAATACTCTATTATGTATTTAATGGTCTGAATGGCATAGTGGCTGAGTTCCTTATAGAGACGCAAGAGGGTTATATCCCCGAGGCAGGATAAAATCTTACAGGATTGTTTTTCAAATTAGGTAATACATGATAAAGACCCGTGCAAAAATCAATAGTTAAACTTACAGGATACATAAAAATACTTGTTCCAGGTCTAGGTATTGTCATACTTATGATATTAGATTCGGTAGTTTTAATATCAATGACATAGGGTATCCTCAGAAGGCAGTGTTATATTACCAACTGAGTTATGATGATATTAGTCACTTAATTTTAACTTACCTGATAAGGGTATTATTCTTGGCTAGATACTGTATATTCTCGTCATGGAAGGACAGTGAGCGTACAATAGACGCTATCTGTAATACCCGTTGTGTGTACACGCAGGTTGCACCGCCGGCCAAGGAGGGCGCAAAGAGTTGGGACTCCTCGGATGGCTCTGTCACCCAATCTTCCAGGTTATCCTGCGTAAATCAAAACAATATAAATAATAATTTTAGTTTCAAATACTAAAAAACACTTCTTAGTACTGCACTAAAAAGTAACTGAGTGTGTATACAAAGTTTGGTACAAAGTAGTTTTTTTTTTTTTAATGGCTATCGTCCTTATTTGGACATTTCTGCCAGACCAGGCATCATCAAATTGATGTAATATTATTTTTGTATTGTCATCAAAACTACACACCTGGCAATTTTATTTTCTGTAATATTTTTTTATATTATTTACCTATATTACAGGCATAGCCTAGTTTAGTAGTAAGTAGTGCAAAACCATTCATTTACAAAGGCATAAAATTCAACTTTACAGTTTTTTTAATAAATCCTGTTATTATTTGACAACAACCCAACAATTAGAAGTTAATTAAATTCTAACACAGTTTGTTATGGTAATGCTAATTGTACCACAAGAGCAGTATACTTACAAAATCTCCAGATATCTTCTCCAAATCATCATCATGCCCGTCCATAGTGAGGCAATCGGTCAGATTATTATGAGCTGCCATAGCTTGTACCATCAGCTCCGGCTGTTCACCATCAACGCTCTGCGTGAACTTGCTTTCATCTGCCAGTTCCTTGGCACCTCCACCGCCGGCACGCATCTTCCAGAAGTCGTCGGGGTACCTGCCGCGCGCTTCAAAGTATGAACGGCCGATTGTGTCGCGGAGACTCGCTTAAAACAAAAATAACAGGTTATTTATTATCCTTTCAAATAGAAAGATATAATTTTCTTATCTGTCTATGCCATGTTCTGCTATGTATAATGATTAATTTCATAATTTTATTTCTAAACCTAGTCATTTCATGGACCCTAAGCTTTAGATTACAGTCATTCCATCCCATTAAAATCTGTTAAGTAGTTTTCGAATAAATTGTAGTCTGTATGACTGCAATTTATAAAAAAATGAAAGTTTAGTTTTTTTTATCTAGTTTTTTTTATTAATGTAAATTCAGATTATAAATTATATGTAGGTATAGACTACAGTTGGATAACTATTAAATTCAATTGATAAATTTTAAATTCTCTGCCGTCCCATCCCCCAATGTCCCTCAGTGTATACTCACGGTGATTATAAACACCAGCATGTGCCAGCAAGAAGTCCAAAATATGTGGTGTAGCTGCCAAAGGCAGTCTATTAGAGTGATCAGCTGCTAGCACCGTACAGACATTCACTGCAAAGTCTTGTTCATTCGGCATCGGGGACAGTAGTGATAGTGCAAGTCGCTCCGAATGTGTGGCCGTTGGTTTCTGAGCTGTGCGCAGGGCTTCACCAGATGCTGTAAATAAAAGTTTATATTAATGTTTGTTGGGAACATACCTTGAGCACTACCAAACCTGGATCGACTTATTTTGGCTGATGACCTAAATTGTTGTAATTCTGTTATCCCCACAAACAAACTAAAATCAAGTAAAAAACTATCCATCTTTTTCTGTTCACGTTAATTGTAGAAAACCTTACAGAGACAGTTTAAAAGTTTAATATATATAATGTGATTTAAAAACATCAACCTTAGTCAACATGTAAATTAGTGTGGAACTTGGATTTGTAAAAATCCTAATTTTAGCTTTGTCACACTAAGATTTACATAGATACATAATACAAATAGGTATACATATTTTATTAATAATACAGTTGGTCAAGACAACAGAATTGCCAACATTATGCATGAATATAAATGCAAGCATATTATTTATTTTTACAAGCAATTATATATGCCCATATCAAGATATTGACTATCACACACATGGACAATTGGTCGTATGTCATTGACTTAAAACAATTTGTGGCAGAACAAATAGGCAAATCCATTCCATGCACTGAATGTAAGTAAAGATACTCACACTGAAATAACAAGACAATAACAATAAACCTTTTCTTTCAAACATAATTTTCATTAAAAATAGCATTTCCCATTACGCACAAACACATGTTGAGAATGAGCACACAACCACAAAATCACCATTGACCCATTTAACGCACATACATCACAAACAAACCTTAAAAAATATTGCTAGGTATCTACACTAAGAGTCTGTTTAATTACTTTCAAACACATCATAATGTCTGCTGAGACTTTATTTGATGGCTAACTTGGGCCATAGTACTTACAGTTTCCGAAAACAGTGAATTACAGACAGTGATGAAACAGACTCCTAACGAATTTACCTGAAATGTATGTACCACCACTGAACATAATTCGAGGCATGTTGCTGCCTCGTCCGCGCCGTGTCAACTCTTCTTCCATTTCAAGGAAGTCATCGTCTCGGCCTGGGGGTCCTTTGGTACGCTCAAATCTGAAAAGGAAATTAAGTTAAAACTTTAAATCACTCTGATATTCGTTTTATATTTACTAGTGTTTTGTGCGCTTGAATGCTGCGCAATGTCACACCTCAGCTGGACTGAGACTTACTTTTATGCCAGTATAAGCGAGGGCTAATATTTTATAAACTTTTTGTTTCACAGAATGAGATTTAATATCAATAAAATAAACAAAAGCTTAGCAACTATGATAAGATTTAGTCAGGTTTTACATACTTCTCAAGATGAATTCCATATATCCTCCGTAGTAAGGTAGATCCATTTATACAAGGATGTGGCAGACGTAGCGGCCGTAAAAATGTTTCCCAAACATCAGTTTGATTTACCTAAAAATAATCATTACTTTTAGGAACTAGAACTAGGAGGTAGGTATTTCAGAGACACAAATGTTACAAGAAAAATTGGTAGCCAAAATAATATACCTTTCCGATTCCCCCTCTTTGCTGTACTAATGAGTAAAATAGATATAAATCCAACTCAATGCCATTCACTATAGGAGGCTTCAATGTGATGCTGAAAAACAAACACACATTACAACACCAACATTAAATAGACATCAATAAACACTTCATCCGATTAACCGCGGTTAAATTCCTTACTTTTTACTCTCATTGAACTGCCGAAGCTCTTTCATAAAAGCCTCTTTATCCCTCATATAGCTACTGGATTTTGTGTTTATTTGGAACTTAGCCATTTTAGCAAACCGTGCAGGTAGCTCGCGTGCCCGCTTTTACAACGGTATTTGACCACTTCCAAATGCCAATAGCCTGCAGGTATTTGCAAATGCACTCATAAATTACATATTCATTCACTAAAACATAATTCTTTTTGATTTTTAGTATATTACTCCCGGTTCCCTGAAATGGAATAATCAGACAGATTATCAGAAAATTTGACTTGACATGACAATGACAAAAAAATGGAAGGATGCCGCTTAGCAAACAAACACAATCAAGCGTGTGCATTACCCCAGCAAAATGTTGGCTCTAATCAGGATTTGATGTATGCAGTAATGTAGACCATGGTTTCGTGTATTTGTGACCGAATTTTAGAATTTGGGTGTCCACAGGCAAAAAACATATTAATTAAATACACATTCTGCTGGGGTAACGTTACCGCAGCAAAATGTTATCGAAATAATGGATGTATCCAAAAAGTAATTAGTACGTTGGGTAGCTAAAATTTGTGTGCGCTTATGAGCCAAAAATTTAACTCTGTGTGTCCAAGGACTCCAAAGATATTCAGGATTTTGTTAAGTATGGCGAAACTTTAAAGTCATTTTACGAGAGTTTTACATAAGTGAGAGAACTGATATGTTTTACACAAAAAAGAGTATTACAACAGCTAATTATTTTGAATTTTTCAGCGAATTACAGCGAGTGATTTCAGAAATATAATGAAAACTCAAAAACAAACCATAACCGACAAACCCGACTAACAACGAAAGACACTTACAAGGTGGCGCTACGGTACATGATGGCGACCTTCGCACATTGTTCGCACTATAATGAAGTAACTGATATTTACCATAGTACAATATGTTCTGGAAAATAGTAGCGCATTGTTTTCAGTGCCATCACGAGCATTTTATTAATAATCTATGCAGGTATAGATGTACCCACCTGCAGGCTTTATACCGTAAAAATCGATCTTCGTTTTTCGATTTTTATTAAGTATCTACCTACCTACCAGAGCTGTAAACATTGATCGATAAATGTAACTACCTATTTCATAGTAACTAATAAAGAACCATAGAGTTGAATACGTAAAGTATATTATTTCATAATAGTTACCTACTATGAAATAAATTTGACGGGTTTTGCCTGAAAACCCACAATGTATTTTAATGCGTCATATAAAGGTAACCTAAAAATAATTACCTATGTTGGTTGCTGTGCAGGCAAGGAGATGATGATGATGGTAAGTTAAATATATGTATATGAAAAAGTAACCTAAATATTGTATACATACCTGTGTTTACAATATTAATATTATTATTTATATTATCATGTTTAGTTATACCTATAACTAAACATGAATTTATAGGCCACTAGTAGAAACCTCGACTTTATTCAAACAGCAACATAGGTAATTATTTTTAGGTTACCTTTATATGACGCATTAAAATGCATTGTGGGTTTTCAGGCAAAACCCGTCAAATTTATTTCATATTAGGTAACTATTATGAAATAATATACTTTACGTATTCAACTCTATGGTTCTTTATTAGTTACTATGAAATAGGTAGTTACATTGATCGATCAATGTTTAGAGCTCTGGTAGGTAGGTAGGTACTTAATAAAAATCGAAAAACGAAGATCGATTTTTACGGTATAAAGCCTGCAGGTGGGTACATCTATACCTGCATAGATTATTAATAAAATGCTCGTGATGGCACTGAAAACAATGCGCTACTATTTTCCAGAACATATTGTACTATGGTAAATATCAGTTACTTCATTATAGTGCGAACAATGTGCGAAGGTCGCCATCATGTACCGTAGCGCCACCTTGTAAGTGTCTTTCGTTGTTAGTCGGGTTTGTCGGTTATGGTTTGTTTTTGAGTTTTCATTATATTTCTGAAATCACTCGCTGTAATTCGCTGAAAAATTCAAAATAATTAGCTGTTGTAATACTCTTTTTTGTGTAAAACATATCAGTTCTCTCACTTATGTAAAACTCTCGTAAAATGACTTTAAAGTTTCGCCATACTTAACAAAATCCTGAATATCTTTGGAGTCCTTGGACACACAGAGTTAAATTTTTGGCTCATAAGCGCACACAAATTTTAGCTACCCAACGTACTAATTACTTTTTGGATACATCCATTATTTCGATAACATTTTGCTGCGGTAACGTTACCCCAGCAGAATGTGTATTTAATTAATATGTTTTTTGCCTGTGGACACCCAAATTCTAAAATTCGGTCACAAATACACGAAACCATGGTCTACATTACTGCATACATCAAATCCTGATTAGAGCCAACATTTTGCTGGGGTAATGCACACCAATCAAGCAAGCATTAGGAAGGAAGCAAACAAGTTGCCATGATACAATAATACAAAAAAAAATATTTTTAAGCACATCTTGGTGGGATGCTTTTTGACTATATTAAAAGAGTAAAATAATTCTAAACTTGCCCGGTGCCCTGCCCTCGGTGCCTCAAAACCTTGGTGCCTCGAATTTGCACCTTCTCCGGGTAAAGACGGCTCTGGGTACCTCTGAGGTGCTCTACTTCTGGACTTCTGCTTGATATAAGATTTGAGACCGCCCTGAATAAAAATGTAGGCAAATGATAATTAAACAAACGTAAAAACAAGGCTCACCATAATACATCGGTATTATGATGCTGGGTAGCTCTAATGTTATTTTTCGCTAAAATTTTACTAATTTTTGAAACTTAAATTATGTCTGCTAAAATTGTATGCTTAATATTGCTTTGTTGATATTATTTAATTTTATTTAGGAGGCATTCGAAACTAAGCATTAGATGACATTGCTGTTACTGATAATGACGATATAACTTTATTATAACCATTGAGCTTAATGTACGTTAGTACATTAAGCTCAATGATTATAACTTATGAACTGTACATTTGAGGAACTATACATTGATATAATCAATAAACGTCGTTTATTAGTTTGTTGCACATATAAATAGACTACTATGCAATATAGACTATAATAAACACTAGTAAAATATTATATATTATTTAAGGGGCTCCCAGTCGACGATTGCTCTTTTTCGAAACGAAAAAAGAAATACTTCTGAACAAGCCACATCTCCTATTTTTATAAGTATATTACTTCAGGTTCCTACCTAGATTTCTATTAAGCTGAAAACATAATAGCAGAAACTTTTCACGATAAAGATATTATTTCAAAATGATACGTTTTAGAATTTATGATCGAAATATTTTATATACCTACTTTTAAAATCAACTTGTGATTTATTGTTAAAGATAGGTAATATGTAGATCTAGATTTCTATTAGAACAGATTTTTGATAAGTAATTATACATAATTTATATCATTAATTTATTCGAAAAGCTAAGGCGGACCACGCGCCGACGTGTGTTTGTCGTCATTGCAGCGGTCGGTAGGATTATTTATCGAAGTGATTAAAGATGGGTACATCTATAATCACATATATACTATATATTATAAAATAGGAGATGTGGCTTGTTCACAAGTATTTCTTTTTTCGTTTCGAACAAAAACAATCGTCGACTGGGAGCGCCTTATCTCCACAAAACTTTTTTTGTGTATTACTTCGGGATTTTTTAGCAATCTGAAACAACACATCAAATATTTTGAATATTATTATGTATTACTAGCTGCTCGCCCCGGCTTCGCACGGGTGTATCTGTATAAAAAGTAGCCTATATGTTATTCTGATGTATAAGCTGTATTACTGTAAATATTTATAATATTTTTGATTTCTGTTATTCTTACGTAAATATGTCTGAGATTGCTTTCTAATTAATCATCTATGAATACAAAACAATTTTTTGTTGACGTGTGTCAACAAAAAATTGACACATCTAAATAAAATTAAAATGTCAAATAAACTGTCAAAACAAAAATAACATGCCTTTTGCTTGCTGCTGCTGATTTTGATTTTGAGGTTATTAACTTTGTGTTGCGCGCTTAGTTTACAGTTTTATTTATTATTTCATCAAAATGGTGAAAAAGAAGATAGATAATCGTATCAGAGTAATGATAGAGAATGGAGTCAAGTTGGGACATCGCACGATGATCCTACTTGTGGGTGACAAAGGTAGAGATCAAGTAAGTTTGTTTACAGATATTTTTTATTAACTATGGAGATCTAGGTTCAGGAAAGTAAGTTCGAGGAATTCCGGAGCATTCTTACAGCTAAAAAAAATACTGTTGTGTCAAAAAACTGTAGGACAAAACGATGTAACTGATCACAAACTTAGTTGATTATTATACCAACAGAACTCCGGCTAATTTCCATATAACAAGTAATAAAAACCTAACACTATTAAAAAAAGTCTAAAATTAATACATAATGAATTAATCAATAATTTTTCAGGTTCCAATTTTATATGATATGCTCGTGAAATCTACTGTAAAAGTCAGACCTACAGTTCTTTGGTGCTATAAAAATAAGGATGAGGCTATCAGCAAGTAAGTTAAAACATTATTTATTGCCGCTTACATATAGGTATTTACTTTATGTAAACGAGTAAAACTACCAGTACCAGTAATTCTCACTTTTACCACGCGGTATTCTCTTACATTGCATGCAATTGAACTACACACTATGATGACAACTTAGGTAATAGAGGTCTTCTGTTTCACACGAAACTACATCTATTTACTACTCTTTGTGTGCTTTGATTGATAGTACATATATGTTCTTTATGTACCTATCTATATTCATAAATGTTTTTGTTATTTACCGTTTTGAATAAATAAAACAATAATATTTTTGTTTTCAGCCATGGACGTAAAAGAGCTAAGAAGATAGCTGCGGGTAAATTGGAGGTGTCGGAAGAGTCTTTATTTGACTCGTTTAGAGTAGCTACAACTATACACGGACGCTACTACTCAGAGAGTCATGCTATGCTGGGTCAGACTTATGGAGTTTGTGTGCTACAGGTAATGCAATTACTTAATGCCTAAATTACTAGCAAGAAAATTAAAAAAAATATTTTGGGCTTAATAATAATGATTTTTATTTCCACACTGCTGTTTTTCATTATAATGAAAGGACCTCTTAGCTGTTAGTTGTGTGCAACCTCACTAATGCACTTTAAAAGCCTAAGCCTGTAATAAAAAATAAATGTGACTTATATCCTTGAATATGATTGATTACATTTTAGCAACATACAAAAATATTTGTGAATTAATCTTGCCTTGGAATAGCAAATATGCTACTTTTTATCTAGGTACCCACACAAGTTGAGCCCCGGATGTTACTACCTTTCTAACTACTATAATATTCTTTTGCAGGACTTTGAAGCCCTTACACCGAACTTGATGGCTAGAACAATAGAGACAGTTGAAGGAGGTGGTCTGATTATATTTCTGCTGAAATCCATGGACACCCTACGGCAGTTGCATTCAATCACTATGGATGTACATTCCAGGTTAATATTTTTACATCCTGCATTAATTTATAAGCTACTCAAATTTGAAGCATGATGAAAAATATTGAGTAGCATATTTTTATATTATCACTTATGTTTTCACTTTCAAATCAAGGAAAATAGTGAGTTAATTCTTTACCTATCAGATAAACAAAAAAAATCTTTTACCTATTGTAAGCTACATTATCAACAAGTAACATAGACTGTATTTTATTTTTAAAAACATTAGGTCAATAATCAACCTTAAATATCAAAAGTTTGTCTAAAATCTTGATTAGTACTCTTATGCGAAGTTGGGGCTGACTGCTAGGCCTATTAATTTTTTTACACTGATTTATACTTTTTGTTTTTCTAATCCCAGATTCAAAACAGAAGCACACAACACAGTAGTGAACCGGTTCAACGAGAGGTTCCTACTATCCTTAGCTGACAACCCAAGGTGTCTGGTATTGGATGATGCACTCACTGTTTTACCTATATCCTCCAAGACGGCACAGGTGGAACCTGTGAATGTCCCACCCGAGGTAACATATTAAGTTACTTAAGGGGCTCCCAGTCAACGATTGCTCTTTTTCGAAACGAAAATAGATATACTTCTGAACAAGCCACATCTCCTATTTTTATAAGTATATTACTTCAGGTTCCTACCTAGATTTCTATTAAGCTGAAAACATAATAGCAGAAACTTTTCACGATAAAGATATTATTTCAAAATGATACGTTTTAGAATTTATGATCGAAATATTTTATATACCTACTATTAAAATCAACTTGTGATTTATTGTTAAGGATAGGTAATTGTAGATCTAGATTTCTATTAGAATAGATTTTTGATAAGTAATTATACATAATTTAAATCATTAATTTATTCGAAAAGCTAAGGCGGACCACGCGCCGACGTGTGTTTGTCGTCATTGCAGCGGTCGGTAGGATTATTTATCGAAGTGATTAAAGATGGGTACATCTTTATTCACATATACTTACATTATAAAATAGGAGATGTGGCTTGTTCACAAGTATTTCTTTTTTCGTTTCGAACAAAAATAATCGACGGCTGGGAGCGCCTTAAGTACATAATAATTTATTGTACCTTATAAAAAAATTGCAAGTCTACTTTGTCTCAAGTTCTATTGTCCATACCTGTAAAGCTTGATAACAACTATCACAACAGCAATATCCCCTCTTACCACAAACTCTTCTACAATAGTTTTCATTCTAAAATGTTTATGCATATTTACACATATTTAAAGGCTTCACACAGATGTACTAATTAAATATGGTATAGGCAAATTTTTGAAACCTTAAGTGGGTGATAGACGTACGAGCAAGTACGCGTACTTATGGCTCGCCGACCTTTTTCGCTTGTGTGTCACCGTAAGTACGCGTACTTTAAAACCGCCGCGCAAAATCGTCGGCGATCCAACCGGTCTGAAATCTTGCTCGTAGCTCGTCATGGCTCGAACGTGTGGCAGCATTGCGAGCCGCGAGCCGCCATTTTGTTTCGACTTCGTTTCTTTTTTTTAGTTTTTAAAATGTAATACGATATTATTCCTAAATAACACAAAGCTTCTTCAGTCGACGACATCGCAATACAGAGTGAGTAAGCTTCACGTGTGTCACTAACGTCGAGCCGAGCAAGTTCGCGATCTTAAAAACCGCGTACTATAAGTTCGTACGTCTATCACCCACTTTAGATTACACTTAATTTTTTGCCCTTAATTTTTCAAATGTTTTATTATTAATACTATATTATCTGTACAATAGATTACGATTTTCATGAGTAAAATTAAAAAGTAAAATTACTACCTCATCTCATCTTCTCTCTCATTATCTCTAGTAACATAATCTACATAGATTAGATAGTTATTTCTTTCTGTATTTAAAATATTCAAAAAAAGAAGTAGTCAAGGCTGTTTTAATAATGACTAGCTGACCCGTGCCCGCTTCGCTGTGCGTAAGACATTTCTAATACCATCGTTGACTTTTTTGTAGACGTTTTTAAGGTGTACAATACTGTAGTACATTATTTTGATATATCTCGTGGGGTTCAGCCAGCATTTGCAATGTAAGCGCAAAAAAATGTGTTTATTTACGACATCACATTAGAAACCTCTAAAATTATCAGTGTTTCTCTACTATATTATGCATGTATTATACATATAAACCTTCCTCTTGAATCACTCTATTTATTAAAAAAAACCGCATCAAAATCCGTTGTGTAGTTTTAAAGATATAAGCAAACATACATACATACATACATACGCGGGAAGCGGAAAGCGACTTTGCTTTATACTATGTAGTGATAGTTATTTCTTTCTGTATTTAAAATATTCAAAAAAAGAAGTAATCAAGGCTGTTTTAATAATGATTCTCGTTATTTTATTTCAGCGCATAAACCCAAAGCTAACAGAGTTGATATCATCATTATCCGATTCACCGCCTGCCGGACCTTTGGTCGCGCTCTGCCGTACTTACGAGCAGGCGACCGCTCTCATTGCTCTCGTCAACACATTAGCTGATAAGCAATCCAGGTAACTATTTCAAAACTAATGTTTAGCTGTATAACGAGGCTACAAATACTATAATAATGTTAGTCGTAAATCAAGGGGTACCTTGATTTACGACTAACATTCATTCAATACAAGATAGCAATACAGATTCATTCTAGTGTGGGTATCACAGTTAATATTTATAATTGTTTAATTTTGACACTCCATGTGAAACAGTAACTTACTAGGTAGCTACAAATATTTTCCCGTGTAAAAACTATAATGTGGTGTGTAATAAATGTTTTTCTATTTTTCTATTTTCTAAAAGGCCAGGGATCTATTTAAGTTGTCCCTGAAGTTTTTCAAAGGTCTATCAAATGTAATAAGAACCTAAAATGAAATAGAAACACACACACAGACAGAAGAACAGAAATACAGAATAATGTTTATGTGTGGATAAAAAAAAACTTATTTAATTTTATTTTTTTAACTAAATACTATCATGAAATCCTCACTACTGTCTGTTACCTCTTAACGCCTAAACCGTTAAACAGATTTCGATAAAATAGAGCAAAGAGATAGATTGCATCTTGATGAAGGTTATAGTCAGCAGAACCAGGTGTTCAACACACACTATCCTACTAATATAAATGCGAAAGTTTGTATGTTTGTGCCTAAATTACGACCAAAAAACCAATCAATTCAAATATACATAACTTATGTCCCGCAACAGCATATAGGATACTTTTTATCCACATACCACGCGAGCCAAGCCGCGGGCGGAAGCTACTCATTTACAACCTAAAACCTAAAAATATTAAAATATTAATATTTTTTTCCAGACCACCCCACTGCCTAACCGCTGCCAGAGGTCGCGGCAAGTCCGCCTGCCTCGGCCTGTCCATAGCCGCAGCGGTAGCCTTAGGATACGTCAACATCTACGTCACTTCTCCCCACCCAGAGAACTTGATCACATTATTCGAGTTTGTACTAAAAGGGCTAGATGCGTGTCTGTACCAGGAGCATATTGATTATAATATAGTGAGGTCAACGAACCCGGATTTTAAGAAAGCTATTGTGAGAATCAATGTGATTAGAAACTCGAGGCAGACTGTACAGGTGAGACTTTTTACAAGACTTATTAATAGGTTATTTGATTGAACCGCAAGCAAAATAAATTCACTTTAAAGATATAGTTTTAGTCTAGTTAGAGGTACCTCTCATTTCGATCCGGAGATCGTGGGTTCGATTCCCGGACGTTTGAACGTGCCTCTGACCTACCCCTCTAACATCTTGATCTGAATGGATGTCTACTGCTCAGGGATAACAGTAGTGACTCTATTTATTATTATATTATCTTATCTTATTCCCATTAATATTATAAACCCGAACGGTGCTATTAATAAAAATTTACTTATCCAAAGATCATCTGAGGTTACACCAAGACTTGTTAATACCAGCCTAATGTAAGCAACTCCATTTCTAATCCTTGTTTATTAATATTGAATTCGACTAGTCCAAACTAAATTTAATCCTGCGCTAGTCTACGTTTATTAATGAGACGGGAAAGGTTTGGGAGTTATGCCCAAACAATCAAACGGATTTAGGTGATACTTGGTATATATATGCCCTGGAATAATAAATAAGTTAGCCGTGCGAAGCCGTGGCCGGAAGCTAGTTTATTAATGTGTTCATGTGTTATATTTCTAGTACATAACCCCAGACGATCACTCGCTCCTATCAGCCGCTGACTTGGTTCTCGTGGACGAAGCGGCCGCCATACCTCTAGTTCACGTTTCCGCCGCCGCTCAGAAGGCGCCACTGGCGCTGCTATCGTCCACCGTGTCAGGGTACGAAGGGACCGGAAGGGCGTTGTCTTTGAAACTGTTTGCGCAGCTGCAGAACGATCATAAAGCTCCTCCACCGGTGAGATAATTTAGCTTGAAGATAATTACGTTTTAAAAAATGTTTCTGGCCATAGAAAAGTCAAGAGGTATAGTATTTTAAAGTTTTACTAAGAAAGATTCCTACATGTTTACTATTTTATATGAGACCACCACGACATTTATTTCTATACATCATCATAATCGGATCACTGGATAAATAGATATGTGCAGTCAATTGGAGTAAAAGTCCCTCTGATTCCAATATTTTGGGAAAAATTTAGAATGGGCTAAAAGGTATGGAGCCCAGCAGTAATCGTAATAAGATAACTGTCAAATGACAATACATTTTGACAGTTACGATTACCAGTGCGCTTACGCAATAGAGATTTTAGTTAAGTATTCATCTACCATTATTAGAACTCATCTTTTAAATTCCAGATAAAACTCGAAGAGCCAATCCGTTACCGAGCCGGCGACCCCATAGAGTCCTGGCTCAATTCTCTCCTGTGCCTCGAAGCCCCGGCGCCTTCGCCCGGCGCGGGCGCTCCGCCCCCGGCTGCCTGTGAGCTTTTCAGGGTACAGAGAGATGCTCTGTTCTGTTATCATAAAGCGGCTGAGGCTTTTCTGCATAGACTGGTGGCTATTTATGTAGCCAGTCATTACAAGGTTAGTTTAAAACTCTGTCTATATTTCAATAAAAACCGGTAAAGAGCGAGTCGGACTCGCGCACGAAGGGTTCCGTACCTTTATCTATAAAAACGGCAATAAAATCACGTTTGTTGTATGGGAGCCCCTCTTAAATATTGATTTTATTCTGTTTTTAGTATTTGTTGTTATAGCAGCAACAGAAATACATAATCTGTGTAAATTTCAACTGTTTAGCTATCACAGTTCACGGACAGCGAAGTCTTAGTAATAGGGTCCCGTTTTTACCCTTTGGGTACGGAACCCTAAAAACTAGCAGTTCGCACGAGTGTACTAATGAAGATTATAGACAAATGTAGTTACATTATTGCTTTTTTTAGGGCATCTTCATTATTTTTAAATATAATATAATTCGCTGATATGATAATGTACCTTTTACACAGTTGGTCTAGTTTGTTTTTTAGTTTATCTGGTGCATACAAAAATATAATTAATAATTTTCCATTTTATCTAATTAATATATTTACAATTTAAAAAGGTTCCCTTAATTATTTAAAATGTGAATTGGTAACATGAAAAATAACTAAAAGATGTTGTAACTAAAATTGTAAGATTGTCGTGTTAATTTAGTCTTAAACTTTAATATTTTACCAAATTCAGACCAAATTCATAGAATTTGGTAAAATATTAAAGTTTTAAGTTTAATGGCCAAACTGACATAAGACAAGATCCTACTAAAAGTTACGCTTGTCCACAGAACAGTCCAAACGACATCCAACTGTTGGCAGATGCGCCCGCGCATTGTCTGTTTGTACTGCTGGCGCCTACCCCGCCTACTTCCACCGCTATGCCGGAGGTGTTGTGCGTTATACAAATGTGCCTTGAAGGAAATATATCGGATAAGTAAGTCATAACCTCTCTGGATTCACGTTTGCCTCAATTGCAACTGTAATTTGATCTGGTTCGCATCCCGGTAGAGCACCAATTTCGAAAAAACTATGTGAGACCCTTGGCCTGAGCAGAAACCACTATCGTATCTACAACGCGTCGTCCAAATGTCAAAACTGACACTTTTTGTTTAGTAAAAGTGTCAGTTTTGGCATTTGGACGATACGTTGCCGATAAATACATTCAAATTCAAAAATAATTTATATGAATAAAATCACAAGGATCACTTTGAAACGTCTTAGGAACTAGGTGAAGCTACGCCGATTCCTCGCGACCAAGCCTAGAAGAATCAGGCAACAAACACGGCTTGGGGTCTACCTTTTTTTTTAATGATCCTTTCCTTAATGCTATGTAGAGCTCCAGTGTGGTGCCGATCGAACAAGGTGAATGCTCAAACATGAATAATAATTAAAAGTACGATAGTGGGTCATTTCATGCTAACCCCCCTTAATCAAAACTATGAAAGATAACATCGTAAGGATAAAACAGTCAGGTTTTATAACTGGCAACGTAATATTCAAACATGCCTCTGGTCCTTTAGACATCTTCACGGATCTTAAAAACTGGGATCTGAGAGAATATCTACCATGCTTGGGGATTTTTTTATATACATATATTTTTATATTGATGGACATTTCACACATAGCCGTCTAGCCCCAAATTAAGCAAAGCTTGTACAATGGGAACCTGATTACTCACCAGACATAGAACAAACATCTATGTTCACAAATGTTTTTCCTGGGTGGGAATCGAACCCTAACTACTAGTTAGTAATTAAAATTAGCAGGCCTCACATGCTAATTTTAATTATAACTATGAACTCAATTTATTTTTTCAGATCTGTCCGCGATAGCTTAGGCCGCGGTCGCAAAGCAGCCGGTGACCTGATTCCATGGAACATCTGCGAGCAATTCGGTGATAAGGACTTCCCACAGCTATGCGGTGCTCGGATAGTGAGGATAGCCACTCATCCATCATATCAAAGAGTGAGTTTTTATTACTGTTTTATTTTGTACCAGCAGTCCCACGGGTGTAATAATGATTTTATGGGTAATTTTTTTACACCTTGGGTTACATTATCGAAGTTTTCATACGGATCCCTAATAGTTAGACATATGGTATTAAGAACTTTTTTGTAGATATTGATGTTATCTATAAAACTGTAGTACATTACTTTGATCTATTGTCAATAATTTCCGCAGCGTAAGCGATATAAGGATTTTTTTTGTTTATTTTTCACGCGTTGGGTTACATTTTCGAAGTTTTCATACGGATCCCTAATATTTTTGAAAATATTCTATAGCCTATGTTCATCAGGGATAATGTAGGATTCTAATGCTGAAAGAATTTTTCAAATCGGTCCAGTAGTTTCGGAGCCTATTCGATGCAAACAAACAAACAAACAATCAAATCTTTCCTCTTTATAATATTAGTATAGACTAGCATTCGCTGGAATAATGTACCTTTCATATCTATGGAGGATATGCTAGTGCCTCTGACTACCCCCTTTTAGATATCTACAAGGATCTGAGCGCCTGGAGATCTGAGAGGATATCTACCGTACTTGGGGATTACAGTCCAGATCTTATTTCAATTATTTTTCTATACTGGTGCAATAAAACCCCACTTGTGCGAAAATCCATTAATATTGTGTGAATGTATGACTGTTTCAGTAAGGCAAGTGATATAGAAACTTAATAATTCTGAATAATACAATAATACAAAACTACAAAAACAAAGTTATTATTCTCATTCATTATTGCGATTGCCGTGCTCAAACAGAAATATCGCCGCTCACGACATTTAAAAACATTATTTATTTGTGTATTCTTCAGTAGACAAAAAGTTTTTGATGCATGTACGGAACCCTAATTCGTCTCCCATTCAATTATTCATTGATGGTATGATTCTAGATGGGATACGGCAAACGTGCTCTACAACAACTAGCAGCATATTACAGTGGGGACATCCCCTGTTTAGATGAGGACCAATCAGAGGACGCGGAAATGCACACTAACGGAAAAGGAAACACACTACACACTGAAACTATCACGCCAAGGTTTGTAGCAAAATATCCTAATAATATTATAAATGCGAATGTTTGTGAGTTTGTATGTATGTTTGTTCCTCAATTAGGCCTCAACGACAAAACGGATTAAGTTGACATTTGCTGTAGATGTAGATATAATGCCCGAATAAATAATAGACTACTTTAAAATATGAAAAACATCCCCAAAATGATAAAAAATCGCAAAAAGGATGATTTCTGTATAGGTGGTGCTGGTGTGCAACCAATCTGACATCACAGACTAAAATCAATCCGTCATTTCTATTTGATTATTGAAATTTGACAAAACAACGTCTGTCACGGGTCGGCTAGTAATTAAATAAAATTTATAAAAAAATATTGAAACTTTGTATGTCTAGATGTTAGTGGCACAATCTCGCACGAGTAAACAGATTTAGATTAAACTTGGAATATACATAGCTTATGTCCTGGAATAGCTTAAACAATACTTTTTAACCATCAAAATCCGTTGTGTAGTTTTAAAGATATAAGCATACATACAGACGCGGGAAGCGGGAAGCGACTTTGCTTTATACTATGTAGTGATAAGGGGGATTCCGTTATATCGACAAACAGTCTTAACGTTTTGTAAAATCCTACTTATCCTACTTTCTACTATCCTACTTCCTACTAATATTATAAATGCGAAAGTTTGTGAGTGAGTGAGTGGGTGTGTTTGTTACTGTTTCATGCAAAAACTAATGAACGGATTAAAATTAAACTTACAGTAATAATAGCTTATACATCAGAATAACACATAGGCTACTTTTTATCCAGGTACCACCCGTGCGAAGCCGGGGCGAGCAGCTAGTATTTAAATAAGTTTAATTTTGTTGATTCAAATATTTGGTGGCATGTAGAAAGGTAACAAATGAGTATTTTTTTCCAGGTCTAAACCGCCTACACTGCTGAAACGTCTGACCGAAGTCAGGGCTGAGGAGTTGGACTATCTCGGAACAAGCTTTGGACTCACAGAGGACCTGCTCAAGTTTTGGAAATCTCAGAAATATGTGCCAGTTTATCTCAGGTATTATTATTAACCTACAATGGTTGCGATTCAGATTTCTTAAATCTATTGACAATATATATAGCACAAATTAAAGTTAAACTAAATCTAGCATCTGTTGCTTGCTTGTTTTTTGCAAATATGTTTGCCAATCGGCAAAGGTCTCCTCTAACCTTTTCCATTCTGATCTTTCCTGAGCCACTCTGTTCCACATTACTCTTGCCACTTTTCTTATGTCCTCGTCCCACCTTTTCTGCGGTCTACCTCTCTTCCTTTTACCTTCTCAGGTGTACCATCTTGTTACTATTTTACTCCATTTGTCATAACCTCTTTATTGTGTGGCCCGCCCATCTCCACTTAAGTCTTCTGATTTTCAATGTTACGTTATGTTGTCTATGGTTTTTGTTTTATTTCTGATGACACGATTTTTTATTCTATCTGACTTCTTCGATAATAAAAAATACAACAAAAAAAGAATTAGCGAAATCGGTTCAGCTGCTCTCGAGATTAGCGCTTAGCAACACATTCAGCGATTCATTTTTATAGATATATAGTTATTTTTTACATATGCAAAAAAATACAATTTTTACTAACTAAATTTACGTATAAAATCGTAAAATTAATTACCACTTAAAACTACCCTTAGTTGATCAATAAAGAGTTTTTTTAATCTATTTCCAGTCAAAAAGCAAACGAGCTGACTGGCGAGCATTCGTGCATAATGCTACGCTCACTCCGCGAATGTTCGTGGCTCGGCGCCTACTCAGCCGACTTCAGACGGCGATTGTCGCGACTGTTGGCACGCAGCCTTAGGAAGATGCCTGCAGCGCTTGCTCTGCAAACCCTGGTGAACGACCATGTCAAGTATGATAAACCAGGTATGTTTTATAAACCATATACACAGATACTATGTATACTATATCTATAACAAGCAATCTATAAAATAAAATAATAATAATAAAGCCTTTATTTGACCCTGCTACAATTAATCTTAGTTACTAGTTCGTTTATTTGCTAAATTATAGGTATACTAGCTGACCCGTGCCCGCTTCGCTGTGCGTAAGACATTTCTAATACCATCGTTGACTTTTTTGTAGACGTTTTTAAGGTGTACAATACTGTAGTACATTATTTTGATATATCTCGTGGGGTTCAGCCAGCATTTGCAATGTAAGCGCAAAAAAATGTGTTTATTTACGACATCACATTAGAAACCTCTAAAATTATCAGTGTTTCTCCACTATATTATGCATGTATTATACATATAAACCTTCCTCTTGAATCACTCTGTTTATTAAAAAAAACCGCATCAAAATCCGTTGTGTAGTTTTAAAGATATAAGCAAACATACATACAGACATACAGACGCGGGAAGCGGAAAGCGACTTTGCTTTATACTATGTAGTGATGCTTCTCTAATTAATATTAACTAAGTAACTTATTTCTAGTTTTATATATAAAAAATATGTGCTAAAAAGCGAGGTCCCCAGATTGGGTAAAGGCCTCCTCCAAGGATGCCCACTTCTCTCTATCCTGCGCTATCTTCCACCAATTTAAGCCAGCAACTTTTTTGATTTCATCGTCCCAACGAGGCAATCTATACTATATACTATCTATATCAATATCTATACTTCCTACTAAAATTTTAAATGCGAAAGTGTGTGAGTGTGTGTGTGTGTGTGTGTGTTTGATACTTTTTCACGCAAAAACTACTGAACGGATTAAAATGAAACTTTACAGTAATATACCTTATACATCAGAACAACACATAGGCTACTTTTTATCCAAGTACCACCCGTGCGAAGTTGGGGCGAGCAGCTAGTAATAATATAAATGTAAATGTAACTCTTGTCTGTCTGTGACGTTATCACAGACAGTATAGAGATAGTTTAAAGTCTTTGAATATAGCTACTTTTTTGCCCAAAAATTCTTGATTTTCCGGAACTTTCATGTTTTACGATAAAGTCGAATCTAATCAATAAACTCTCTCGGTGCTATTAATAAAAATTTACTTATCCAAAGATCATCTAAGGTTACACCAAGACTTGTTAATACCAGCTTAATGTAAGCAACTCCATTTCTAATCCTTGTTTATTAATATTGAATTCGACTAGTCCAAACGTAAGCGTTGGACTACATTTAATCCTGCGCTAGTCTACGTTTATTAATGAGACGGTCTGAATCTACGCGGACGAAGGCGCGGGTAAAAGCTAGTTTGATTATAATTGGAACTGTGTTCAAGACACACTTCATGTTCCCTTCACTCACTCGTTCAATATTGTCCACAGTGCTAACAAAACAGCTCATCGAACAATACCTATCTGGACACGACTTGGCACGTGTAGAAGCATACTGCAGACAGCAAGCCGATTACAGACTTATTACGGACTTGCTGGAGCCTATCGCAGAGATCGTGTTCCATAGCAAAGCCAAGTTTAAACTGGACGCGATACAACAGGTATGTGTGGAAGATCGATACAAGGTGAAATGGAAGGTATTTTAGAAAAATTATGTTTAGGAAGAATGCCAGGTGTACTAAGTCAATGAGTATGTATCAAAAAGAGCGAAGAAAAGAGCTATGTCAGGAACGTTGCAAATGTAAAACCGTGGTCTCTGCCTACCTCTCTGGGAAACATGTTGTATGTATGTATGCCATCCAAGCCGTGTTTGTTGCCTGATTCTTCTAGGCTTGGTCGCGTGGAATCGGCGTAGCTTCACCTAGTTCCTAAGACGTTTCAAAGTGATCCTTGTGATTTTATTGAAATAAATGATTTTTGAATTTGAATTTGAATTTGCCATTTACTTTATTGCGTAAAGCATTGTCAGGCGCAGATACAACACAATATAAACAATAGTCACAACACAGTGCGGCTATTTTGTAAAAACATGATTATCATGTTATGGTACGCTTTTTATGCTGTTTAGGCACCTATACCTACGCTTCCAATACAATACCTACGCAGAAGCGTAGGTATAGGTGCATAAACTGTGCATAGTTACTATGAAAAGTGTACAGATTAGGTATTCTCTAACATTAGGTTATTGCATTCAACATCACAATTGATAATCATGTTTTTACAAAATAGCCCTGCAGGATTGTGTACATAGCGTATACAGACCATTTAATGAAGATATCTAAAGGGAGCGGTAGACATCTTCAAGGATCTAAGCGCCGCAAGATCTAAGAGTATGTCTACTGTACTTGGGGATTACAGTCGTGAGCCTATTTCATTTTATTTTTATTTTTTCAGGTGGTCCTCATAGCAATGGGTTTCCAAATGAAGGACGTAGACGACATAGCCTCCGAGCTCGGCCTCCCCGGCTCCCAGATCCTCGCGAAGTTCTACGAGGGCTGCAAGAAGATCAACTCCTCGCTCAATTCGGTTTTGGAAAACACCGCAGCTAAAGAGATTGGTATTGAGGATAAGGAGGCTGATGATTCGGCTGTGCCCGTTAAACAGAGTCTCAATGAGGAGCTAACTAAAGCTGCGAAGGTGGGTTTGATTATTGTTGGAGGTAGTCTGTTGTGGATGTGGTGGAATAAAAGACTTTTATGTTAGATTGTGTTTTTTTCTACCATTTGGATGGATGATAGGAAAATAATATAAATTCTTCGTCTCTGACTACCCCCTTTAGACATCATTATGGATCTGAGTGCCTGAAGAGCTATCATCATTGTGTTTTACGAAACATCAAGTATATTATGAATGTTTTTTTTTCTATCATGCATACAAGTTGATTACAATATTGGTGACATTATCGCACATCGCCATCTATCTTCAAATAAGCAAAGCTTGTACTTTGGGAACTAGATACAACTGATTGAATACTATACTTTTTTTGTAAATACATACATATAAGATCCAGAGACAGAACAAACATCTATGTACATACAAATTTTTGTCCTGGGTGGGGAACCCACAACCTACAGCGCAGAAGGCAGAGCTACTACCAACTGAGCTGTGAGGCTAGACAAAAAATGAATAATTTTTGCTAACTGTATTATTGTAATTTTCCAGGAATTGGAGCGTAAACAGAGAAAGGAACTATCCCGGTTGATGGGCGAAGACCTCACTCAGTACCGGATCAAGGGCAGTGACCTGGATTGGGCGCAATCGTTAGACGGAACCAAGCAGAAACACCTTGTTTCTGTAAAGAGGTATGTTTATACTAATTTTGTTAGAGAAAAGTTCCCGTCAAACAAAAGTAGATACTATTTATAGAATAGTGCATTTAGATACCGTGTGACTTATTGATATGTGAATGTTTGGATTTTTGTATGGGCTGCGTCTACCGTCTACTCCGTCTTATTAGACGGAAAAAGTGATAAAACTGCATTATCTTAAAAAGAAACTGTCATTAATTTACTAGTATGATTATCTAACGAATTAAATAAAAATGAACTGTTTAGCTATTCATAGTTTTGGCTAAAAACTAAATTAGTGTTTTAGCCAACGTTTAAAGGAAAATATAATTATTCTTATAAGCGGCAATGGGCTCGGACATATAATGCTAGCTACTGAAAAATGTGTGCTGTTCCAAATGTAATGTGAACATTCTAAAGAGGCTCATCTAAAGATATGCCTCTGCCTACTGTTGACACTTACACAATTTTGTAGACATCCTTTCAGAATCTCAGTATTTTTTTTTACTTTTCAGTGGTGAAAAACGCCTTGGCGATGACAGCAAAGAGATTGACGACTTGATCGACTCACACGATAGCAAGAAGAAGAAGAAAAAGAAGCATGTACGAAATTAGTGCAATAAATACGTCAAAGATAAGCCTACATCTTTTATTTCTTTTTTTTAACTTATCACTTTTACTGTCAC
The DNA here is from genome assembly GCA_912999785.1 of Hydriomena furcata. Classification (NCBI taxonomy): domain Eukaryota; kingdom Metazoa; phylum Arthropoda; class Insecta; order Lepidoptera; family Geometridae; genus Hydriomena; species Hydriomena furcata. The sequence continues at coordinate 5,655,530 of OU538838.1, forward strand.
TTGAATCCAAGTAGCTAATTTATATTGTACTAGCTTCCGCTAGCGGCTTCGCCCGCGTGGTACCTGGATAGTAGCCTATGTGTTATTCTGATGTATAAGCTGTATTACTGTAATGTTTCATCTAAATCCGTTGAGTAGTTTTTGCGTAAAAGAGTAACAAACACACACTCACAAACTTTCGCATTTATAATATTAGTAGGATATAAAAATCAATAAACTCATTAACTCGACCAATTTAAAGATAAGCTAAAACATCGTCGTATTGTATAAATAGGTTGTTCGTAGGGTTATGATAGTTTCAGGGCTTCTTGTAGGGATGACAAAAAAAACAAAAGGTTCAATAATAATTTCTATAATTATTGTAATATAAAAAAGTGTTGGTAGTTAAACCTCGGATTAGACAATAGATATTTCTTCTTAAACATAACAAATATGGCGTCGGCGGGCTCACTCGTTGTGCCTAGGGCCGCTGTAAAAAAATATCATATTTTTTAATCGACCGCCGCGCCGCCTTCTCACCTCACGAGTAAGCCCACGGACCACATACTTCTATAATTTACCATTTCATTACAATATATTGTGATCTAAGAAAAATAATATTTTCGTCTAACGCCCAGAAACGGGCTTGGTAAACAATTTTATAACTATAATTTGTTTTTTCCTTATTCAATATACACGCGTCTAGTCGATACAAATGAAACATCCGCTTGAGCTGTATGTTACAGCGAAGGCCCGACGATTTCTTCCGACAACTCCAACGCGACAAACTCGACAAATGTCGTACTTTCTAACTCGCGTCTGAAATTATCGAATATCAACTCTGTTGCAATGAGTTAAGGTTCATCGCAACATCACACCTATTCTATTTAAGACCATCTCCGTTAGCTAACGAGGATAGAACAAATTAACTACAAAACATAATCTTGAATATTATTGTTACAACGTTAAATCTATATCTCACTTTAGATTTGTGGGGTACTTTTATGTCGTTGAAATAGTGTAATAAAAAATATACTTACGTTTTTAATAGAAAAAATCAACAAACAATATTTTACTAATAACAATAATAGTCTAAATTGTGGTAGCAAGGTCTTATAAAATATAATATTTAAATAATGAATTAAAAGTATCCCACGTTTAAGTTTGGCTAAGCGAGACGACACAAGCTTGTGAAACTACGCGCTGATTATAAAATAGGTTTAATATAATTGAGAATGAATTGCACTTGAGAGAATACGCAACTCTTGGCACTTTTTCTTAGGCTAGTTAGTGATACAAACGAAATAATGCGAAAAGTTACGAATAACTTTGCTTCGCTAAATTATAAAATAAGTTACCTACGAGCGGTTTATTCTGACCATTTTGAAACTGTCCGTATAGACAATAAACTAGCTTCAAATGGTTGGTATCTACCGCTCGACTACAGAGAATGTAGGTATGTACAGATTTTTATATATAGTACTCTGTAACAGTGGTCGAGCTCTAAAAGCGAAATTTCACATTATTCTATTGATTGCGTGCTACAAAATTAATGTGAATACAACAACACTTAGTTCAGATTACTACATACGTAACTAATTATATCCGAATTATAAAATATACTTTAAAAACTTCAAGAATTTGAACTTATCAGTAGGTTGTGTAGTGTAAGCAGTGTACAGCGCAACGGACCGGGTACTCTTAAAATACATCATGATTTAAAACTCGACACAAAAGCAATGCACTAATTCTTATTGCCACACTTAAATTATTGCTACGACATATACTGCTCTACGTATAATATAATCAACCACAACATCCAATAAACGAAATATTGTTCAAACATTATTGCATTATTCTATACTTACAACTGAATATGTTTCGTTAAACTGCTTAGTTATAACACGTGCTAGTGTATACAGTGCGAGGAACAAATATTGTAAAGACAATACTTTAAATGGAAAATATCGATCCATCTCTAAAACGACTCTGTTAGAGATCATCCGAGTGTTAGAAATCCACTAAGGCACAATTTAAACATTTTCCATTTGAACTTTATTCAACTTTAAATTAATGAATTCAATTCCCCCTCTCATGAAGGCTAGTCCTTATAGAGCCGATGTCGATTCATCGCTGGCTTTATTTATAACAAATACAGCTATCCGCCATAGCTTCAAAATACACCTAAACCGGCATCATGCAAAAGTCAAAAATATTGCAAAACATTGTATATCAATAAAATATTAATGTACTCGTACAACTACATTGCGACATAAATAAGCGATATCATTTAGAATTGGGTCTGTTTAGAATTTTAGAATATACCTACGCATGTAGATGTGACAGAATGGCAATGCATTGGAATACCAATCCGTCGCATCTACTAGCCTATGTTACCTACAATTCATCAATGATATTTAACTATAAATTGCGATTCTATAAACTATAAACTGTATAAAAACGCTAAAAATATGCTAAAATAGTTAGGTACATCTTTGCTTTCGTTATTGCTCTATATCTCTTGCTTTTAAAACTCATTTAGGAGCTTCCAACATTTTCGTTAGAACTATTTCAAACACGAGCTCAGAATCACTATTGCCTTGACAAATGCACGCAAAACTTACGATAACACTAGTATTCGATAAACTACAAGCACACCCAGACACGGAACAAATATCTGCTGATTTACAAACACTTCTTCAGCCAAATAATTCATTTTATTTGGATCACTGAATTCATTGTTATTATTTGTATTCAATTAATGACTTGTTTAAGGGGCAAATCTACATAAATTTCCGCCAAGATATTTACGGTAATGCGTCTATATTGTAGCTATCTAAAGAAGTGACTGTTTTGAATAATAAGGTTACCCATAATGAAAAATAGCTTTTGTTACCAACATATTTTGGTAAGTCAAAAATAAATCTTTGTTGTCCTCGTAAATGCTTTGGCGGTTATTCTCATGGTATAAATAGGATATCGTATTTGTGCTGTATTGTTCACAATGGGTGCAAATGTACCTTATTCTTTTATTTTATATACTACATAAATATATATCCGCGTTATGACTATATCGTATACAAAACGCGCGAAGATAGGCTGTAAAAGTTTTAATTCATGTAGGCACGTTTAGGCTTTACAAAATTCAGGTACCTATAATTTTCTATTTTTATACGAAAGGTTAGGTACTTAAGCATTTTAGACGTCTATTATAGTGACCGCTCGCTATAATGGACTTTCGTTTGTATGGCGTTCTTTATTAGTCAATCTGTATTAGGTAAGAACCTACAAGATTTTCCGGTCACCAAATTGAATTAAGGGGCTCCCAGTCGCTGATTGCTCTTTGCGTTTTAGAATTTATGATCGAAATATTTTATATACCTACTATTAAAATCAACTTGTGATTTATTGTTAAAGATAGGTAATATGTAGATCTAGATTTCTATTAGAATAGATTTTTGATAAGTAATTATACATAATTTATATCATTAATTTATTCGAAAAGCTAAGGCGGACCACGCGCTGACGTGTGTTTGTCGTCATTGCAGCGGTCGGTAGGATTATTTATCGAAGTGATTAAAGATGGGTACATCTTTATTCACATATACTATACATTATAAAATAGGAGATGTGGCTTGTTCACAAGTATTTATTTTTTCGTTTCGAACAAAAACAATCGTCAACTGGGAGCGCCTTAAGGTATGATGGGCCTATAACCAATGGCACAGCAAAAACTTGCTCAAGTAACATATAGACGTTTTTAATGCTTTTGCTTTATCAATATTGGAAGGCGCGTGCGTGGTATTGTCTGCTTCTTATCTTGTGATAGGGCCTTGAACTTGTAGCTAGCCTTTTTAAGATTTAGAGCTTGCAGCAACTTCTAATTAAACCCCTAATTAATGTTCGTAGTAAAATAATATATGCATTGGTGTTTTTGGAAATAGACTCAGCACGGTTCAATTCAAGGCATGTTTATTGCAAAAACATTGCTTTTATATTCTGAAAGGCACTATTACGAAAATTACATTCGTCAAATAATTGAATATGATTATATAGACTTTTGTATCTTGTTTCTTTTACGAAGAAACTACTTATTCAGGTAGTTTTTATTGAGACCTCACGTCATACGGTCATTTTAATAGAGCAGAGTAAACCTGTTTTTTTAAAGACAGGCTTACGTTAATAGTAAAAAAATTGCACTCGCTTGAACTGTGCTGAATCCATAATACTATAAAGTAAGCCTATAAACTATGTTCTTCAAAAAACCTTCCATTGTCAGTCAGCCTGTAGGTATTTATGTAATATAAATGAGTACCGAGGCAATATCTTTTTGAATCTGAATTTAAAAAGATGGAATGCTGTCCACTTTACAAATATTGCCGTTAACAGGGTTTTATAATTTAAACTTACTTGAGTTTTATAAATTACTCAAACCATTTGCCAAAAAGTTTAGCAAAATTGACAAAGGCTGTGTTTGTTATACCTTAATAAAGCACTTGTTTTCGCGCGACCATTTAAAACTATTTATACAATTTAAGATTAATTTTAACAATGCCGTCTAATCAGGCGGCATTAAGACGCTAAATTGACTTTACCACGCTTCTGTCCTACTCTCGATATAATTGATAGAGACAGAGAATGCCTTACGATTTTGTAATTATTCATATAAGACCCAGCATTCATTTATTGAAGTACTGTATGCATCCTATCAACGAGGTAGGTAAATGCGACGCAAGTTTCAAATCTTTTTTCGTTTACTAAAAGAAAAAGGAAATGTGGTTGACTTATAAAGGAAAATAATCATAAGGTTGCCCTAAAAATAAGTACTCATACCCGCATGAAAAAATAAAAGGAACCAAAAAACAAAACAAAAATATTCATACATAAAATTAATGTATTCTATAATCAATAACATAAGGTATAGTTACACAAATAATAAAATTAGAGGAAAACAAATTTATACATAATTCTTAACGCGAAATAATAATAAAAAAACAAATCATCATACATAATATTAACACAAGATGCTAATAAAAAAAGAAAACAGCATAATTACAATTTACTAAATAAAAAATAGCCTACAGTTCTTTACTCAGCGCTTACTTGTTCTTAGTAAATATAATTTGTCAATAATTTGGTCTAAATTTTGGGGCTCAATGTAATTTGAGATTTTAGAAATTTCAATGACAGCTAGTTTTAAATTAGAACTACATTTTGTATGTGCGATGAATATAATTTTCTCTACACACAAATTGTAACTAAATAGGAAACATTTCAAAAATGAATTCATCCCTCAAAAATTAAGAGTTTTTTTTAACATACATTAGACTACTAAATTAGCTAAACATAAACTAGTCCGTACCATGGACACTTTTAAGACGAGCAGTAACACTCGTAAATCTTATTATTTAAAAGCAACAAAACAGAACCAAAATAATAAAAAAAAAAGAATTTAAAAACTAAGAACGATAACAAAAATTTTAAACCAAAAAGTACATAGAGTTTCCGAACGAGATGCATTTGTGATTTTTCGTAACTTAAAATAATTAAAAATTTGTTTTAAATCGTATTTGCTGAGATATTACGTACACGAGGCTATTTAAATAATCCTTTTTGCTTATTCTATTATATAAAAATGAATCACTATTTCCCTTGGTCATTAGCATTACGCGTAAATGGTTGGACCAATTTTGCTAATTCACTTTTGGTTATATGACAGGAGAAAATTCTTATGAAAAAATAATAATTTAATAGGACAACGTCTGTCGTGACAGCTAGTTCTCTAATTATAAAAAAATGTCCGGTTTAAAGTCAGGGTTAGTTCAGGGCAAAATATGGCTGTAAGGGCGTTGTAGGATCATATTTTTATTGGGATGTTAACAAATCCTTGTTAGAACGCACCGAAACAAAAAAAAACTATTTAAAAAGAACACCGTATATAGAACCCAAATAGAACCAAGATTTAGAATTACCACCATTGTCAAATTTGATCTACATATTTCGGTAAGGTACACCTACTTAAATCTTGATTAAGTCGAGTTTAGATTAGTTGTTTTAGTTCCAAAATTTAAGGCAGTTTTGCCTCCTCGGCCCTATTTGTATAATAAAGTACAACGCGAGAATTAATCGCAGTTCTCAATGTTTACCATTGATTTATATTGACGGGACTAATTGATGGTTTACAACTGATGCGATTGTCCATTGTAACTAAGGCCCGACCTCGGTAGCGCGACGTGCGACTATTCGGGCTGAGAATTTAAGGTTGCGGATTCTATCCCCGTGGCGTGACAAATTAATGCGTGTACTCAAAGTTTTGACAAAGAATCGTAATGTAAAGTCATGACTATGCATGTGACTGTCAGTTGTTCATTAATTTATTTATTGCTACCGTCAGTATCAATGACGTAAATATAGATAGCTACGATGGATCGTCCGAAGGCACTTTACTTTATAACAATTCTCGTATTCATAATATCCCAGCATAGAATACGATAACTCCACAACAGTTAAAAAAAAAACATTGGAAATTAGTAAACGATAAAATAATTAAGCTGTAAGGCACGTCATAAACCAGATCTACAGCGCAATTTAAGTAATCTTCGCTCAGTGCCCGAATAAATACAATTGCCATTAATAAATAATAATCAACTAAAAATAATAATAAATATTTGTGCGGGGTAAGTACCGATTCTTTGATGTTCGTGTTCTAAGGCAGTATCCAACTAGATTGACAATAAAACTATAACAAAAAAAAATGGCGTTTTTTAATCAAATTATACATTACAGAAGTTGATCGTCATATTCGTCATCTATTAAGACGGAACGGATAGGATTTTATTTATTGCAATTAAGAGTAATAAATGTTTTTGAAGAATGCATAATCGTTTTTTCTCAATAACCGCAAAACATATAGTTTTGTTTTTTTATGACAAAGATAACTTAAGGATATAATCTAGATAAATTACAGACAGAAACACGATTGGTGAAACTTTTCTCGATAGATTTATTTTCCAAAGTTGGCTTTTCAAAAACCCTAGTTTCGTTTTTAATCAAAACTATGAATAGCTAAACAGTTCATTTTTATATAATTCGTTAGATAATCACACTAGCTAAATAAATTACAGACGGTTTCTTTTTAAATTTGATGGTTTTCAAAATATTGCAGTTTTAGCACTTTTTCCGTCTTATCCGGGTAAATTCAGCCCATACAAAAAGTCAAAAATTTCCAGTATCGCCTTAAAGTGTTATAATTCTGAAATGATTGTGACCCAGATCATATAAGTTTTGTTGCAATCAATTTCGATCAGTTTCTATTTGCAACCGATGAACTATCGATAGAAACCATCGTGTCAAAAATGATTCTAGTAGCAATCAAACCTTGCAACTACAGCTAATTGCACAATTGCAATGCCGCTATTTACCGGTTTCAAATCAAAACTGATAAGAGATTAATTGCAACAAAACTTACGTAGTTAAACGGCTGGATCTATATCATATGATGTAAAACATCTATGGACTTCTATAGAGCTATTGCAACAATTCAAGCGCGTCAAGATGTCACTTCTTCACAAATTCTGCAAGTTATAATAGGACCAAAACGCCGCGAACGAATGAAAAGTTAAGTAGAAAAGTTTTACACTTCCTCCCTAGCATAAGGTAACTAGAGTATGGGGTAAATCATTCGGTCGACTTATTCCTGGACCATACATTTACCTAACATTTTATACACTATAAACTGAACGCTGCAAGCTCATCTACAATCATTTACAATATTCATTTTATTAAAAATAATTGTCTTATGTTAATAATTAAAAAAAAACTCAACATTATCGTTCTGTCGTCTGTCTATCGTTATGAAATACGCCAGGCCTTAACCATGCACCCATTACTTAATCGATTATTATGTTACCTAACTCCTTATCCGCTTAGCTATAAATATAGTTACATATAAATTAAAATATAGAATGAAAACTACGCATTTCTTAGTTTAGACTATATACAAGGCATCTCATGTCGTCCGCGTACGACACGCATATCCGCTATGTACCGTTAGTGTAATGCTACACCGTCTCACTTACTATAAATGTTCATACAAAATCCTATCTGGCACTAACATGTATATTCATTACAAAATGTATAATATAATGTATATACAATCACAACATAAATTTGATAAACAACCGAGAGGTATACGCAGGTTGTATTAAAACTACTCCCGAAAATTTTGACCATTCGATCCTAAAATTTAGACCGCAGTATGCATGTTGATCGATTAGCACCCAAATTAATTTTTTAAATTATGTAATTTGGCCCTTTTCCCGATGAGTGAATGAAGATAATCATTTTTAATTTCGGCTTTAGTTAATTAGCGACCATTATAACTGATGAGAAAACAATTTTTTGTCTTTCCGCATCAATACAAAAATTTAACATCATCGGAAGCAATTTGGTTTTTGTTTTCGGGAGTAGTCAGAGTACACCAGATATTATTAAAATTGGTGTTTCGGCGAATTTGATAAACAACCGAGAGGTATATATATATATATTAATATTGGTGTTTTATTTAATTTGTTGTTAATCGTTCGCTTGTTGTCATTTCAAATTGTACTCTTTAAAAGTTTTAATTTAAAAAATATTTGAACTTCTCTTATTATGAAAATTAAATTGAACAGTCGATCTATTTGTTCTTTTATTTGATTTATCAGATAAAAATGTATTATTTTAAAGATTTATAATTAAATATTTTATTCTTTTAGTTTTAGTAACATGCACAATGTATCTAGCGCTCGTCTAACTGTGTCTTATTGTCATCCCAAGTTTGCACGAGATCAGATCATGGACTGTCTTGATCGTTACTTTCTAATAAATCTCTAGCAAAAACTATAATTGCATTAAATTATTATTATTCAGATTTTGTCCCCAAAACAATTTGATATGTTTAATAAAAATGATTTTGCTCTATCATTGTTCTGTAAATTATTCAATTCAATTCGTTAAACAGGAACACTTCATCTGAACATTATGCAACGTTAATTAATATTCTTTCAAACAATTATTAAAAAAATTATAATATTTGATAAACTCCAATTTTCCAAACATGCATTGTAACAAATAAAATTGTGTTATTACAAATCGATTACATCAAAAGTAAACCTAAAAAATGTTTATCGATAATAAAAATAAATCTCTCATAACATCATACACTCGAAGCGAAATAAAATACGCAAATGAGTCGAAATGAATTATTGCAACTTACTACTGTGATCCCATACATGTTGAGATATTTATATTCTCGATTGGCCCACGTCCGATCAATGTCTCAATATCGTAATCTCATTTACACTAGACGATCAATTCGTATTGCGTTTTCCCGATGGTACCTACACGTCGTACCGACAGTAAAAACGTTAATAGTTCAAAAAGGGAAGATTACTACAACGAAAAACGCTTAAGATATGATTAGTCTATTAATTAAATATAAATACAAAGTCGAACGAACTGCACTCCTTCGGAACTCACACATTATCACTCACGGTAGGAGTGAGACAGCCTGCTTTGTTAAAGGAGCGCAGTTGTATTCCGCGATTTCGTTGCTAAGCAACGAAGCTTATTTACAATTGATACACAATATACAATCGTTTTTGGTCATCGATTTTGGGAAGAATGAAATGCGCACAGTAGTCTCAGTTGCTGCTGTGGTGTCAGGAATGGCAGCCATTTGCACAAAATGGCGTCGCCGCGTTTCATTGAAACGGTCTCCAACTTGGTGCTTTATTGTTTTTAAGTCATCATCGAATCTTTTATACTTGCGAAGGTTCTACAAAAGGCCTCTGACCTGACCAACATAATTAAAACTTTATTGGTTTTTTGTCATTACTTTTACGGCGAAAGAAGCCATATTTTTGCATTATTTTGATTATTTTGGTCAGGTTTTTTATACGTTAACAAAAACAATATGATTATTCAGAGTAAGTACTGATGTTCAGTGTTTTATCGTTTAAATTAAATTAATTTAAAATATATTAGTGAAACTCAACATAATTTCAATAACAAAATTACAGCTAAAATATAATGAAAATATTGTATGAAATAATATATATTTAATCTATTAGCGTGTCTTGAACATGGCGTATAGTAGATCTGACGTATATAATTCATATGTATTATTTATATATATTGTAACATTCTTTATATAATTGTAGTTATTGCACATTAACAAATTATAAAACGTCAAAAATCGCGCAAGTCAAAACACGATATTGTATAATACTTTAACAGAATTGTCCTATTGTTTTATAAACTGAATAAAAAACTGAAACATTCTTCCAGATTTTTAGACGAGAAAATATATATTTGCTTTTTGAGAAAAATGCACAATCTAAACAAGATAATAATCCGCGTGAGTATAATCCTAGAACATCTTGTAAAGTTATTATTGGGTGATAGTTACTTCTTTGAATATATTTTGTCTGATCACTTTGTACGTTTCGAGAATTTCTTTACCACCAACATAAGTTGGCATGTCACCAATTACCACTACAGTCGATTCAGATCACTATTTTTCTGTTAACTGTTGAAATAGTACACTATATTGTTGAATGCATTTATATTGACAAGATCCCGGCCTTCAGGTATGAGAGCTGTCGTCACTCCCTCTTATAAACGTGATTGAATATGTCACACAAATTTCACCATTTCGCTGTAAGTTTGTCAAATGTTTAAAAATGTATGTATTATCACTCTGTAGCAAGTCAGGGATCACCAAAATATGTTTTAGTTACCGCTATTGTCGGTTTTGATCACTGTCTTGCATTAAGTTTGACTGTAGACTGTTCAAATAGTACCGACTTGCGTAAAGATGCGGCGCTATGTTGATCAGTTCCCGGCATTCAGGCCGGGGAGGCAGAGGTCACTCTCTCGGAGTACTCTTCAGAAGAGAGATCGCGTAACGCACGTACTGCACCAAGTGGCGGAACGTTGACGAGAGGGAGAGGGGACCGCATTTACGGTCTACCGTTATAAATAGATCTGCAATCAAAAATTAATTTATGGCAACAAACATATCTAATATATTTTATAATATATAAAATTCTTGTGTCACATTGTTAAATAAATATTTTTTTTCTGTGTTCAGTAGCTTCGAGAATAGGTCGTAGGGTATTTTTTATACCTCTAAGTGATAAGGGTGGCGTAAAGTTCGGGAAAAACTGAAAGTGCTTTTTTCTGTGGTATTATTGAAATTTGTCAGGACAACGTCTATCGGGATATCTAGTATTTTAAAGATGAGATGGTTGGTAGGTAAGACAATTAGTACTAAGGTACATACTAAAAAAAAACAAAATAATAAAAAAAAAACAAATTGCTTCACCCTCCCCCCATATGAATTTGTGAGGGAAAGATACAGAAGTTATTATATAGTTAAAATATTATGTTGACAGTAGGCAATAGGTACAAAACATCTAGCCCCAAACTAAGCAAAGCTTGTACTATGGGAACCAGATAACTGATAGAATACTTAAATACTTTATTTTATTTTATTATACTTAATAAACATAGTAACACCCAGACAAAGAACAAACATCTATGTTCATCACACTAATGTTTGCCTTGGGTGGGGATCGAACCCACAACCTACAGCGTAGAAGGCTACTAACTAAGCTGTGAGGCCAGTTGGATGTGTATAACTTACCTTGATTTGACCGTAACCGGCAAAGCGCGTCAGCCTGCTCCCACAGGTCGTGCGCCACATACAGGAACGCGTAGTACTTCGTGAGCAGCAGCAGCGCTTGATGCGCGTGCGCAGGCACCGAGTGCACCAGCGAGCAGTATCCCGAAGAGGCCGAAGCGCCTGACCCCACGGACCCCACCGACCCCGCGGGGGATGGGGTCGGCGAGAGGGGAGAGGCGGTTTCCGCGCATGCCGGCTGAGACATAACCTTATATGTAAATTGCTCGATTAGTGGTGATGGAATGTATATGAAAAGCCACCACCAAAATATATACAGGTTGTATTCAGACTACTTGCGAAACTCGATGTCCAAACCACACAAAAAAAGCCAAGTGCGAGTCGGACTCGAGCACGAAGGGTTCCGTACCATTATTTATTTTAAAAAAACGGTTGTTGTATGGGAGCCCTCCTTAAATATTTTTTATTCTGTTTTTAGTATCTGTTGTAATAGCAGCAACAGAATTACATAATCTGTGAAAATTTCAACTGTCTAGCTATCACGGTTCATGAGATACAGCCCTGTGACAGACAGACGGACGGACGGACAGACAGACAGACAGACCTAAAAAACCCCAAAAAAATTATTCATCAATTGGACCTTTTTAAAAATATCGATCTCTGAATTTAAGTAGGTAGTACTTTTACATTTTGACTTCAGTCGTATTTGCGATTATTATTGCCATTTCTTTTTTTACAAAAACAATCATAACTTTCAGAAGCTTCAGGATAAAACAATTTTGTTTTCTTTTAAGAAATATTCGTCTTCAGTTTTTGGAAGTATTTAATAAATACACCCTTAATTTAAATATATACACACAAAATATCATAGTTTTGAATTTATCTGTTCCATATAAATATTGGTGAACATTTCACACAGCGCGATCCAGTCCCAAACTAAGCAAAGCTTGTACTATAGGAACTAGATATCTGATAGAATACTTCGATATTTTTTTTTTATGAATATTTACATACTTAAATAAATATACTATATATTAAAAGTCCAAATAGATAAATATAATACATTATAACACCCAAACACAGAACAAACATCGATGTTCAACAAACAAATGTTTGTGATGAGTGGTGTATGATATATGACATAAGTACCACCACCAAATGTGTTGTTAATAGTAATTACCTTCTGTTGGTACTCGTGAACGATCTTGTTGTATTCCTTCACTTCGCGGTTGTACATTTTGAACATTCGCAGGTACAGGAGTGCTTGCACTCGGAGACTGAAACAAAATATTATCAATTAAATACATTACAAACTAACCGAGTGATTTTATGAAATGAAATAGGATCACGACTGTGATCCCCAAGTAGTTGGGGATAATAAGCTTAATTCCATTTCTTTCCCGAAAAAATAACCAACTCTTGAGTATTTTGATGAAATTATCAAATATCAAGGCTCTTCCCACCAGTGAACAAAAAACGTATTATAATTAAAAAATAATAATAAAAATTAAAATTAAAAAAAAATAGGATCACGACTGTAATCCCCAAGTACGGTAGACATCCTCTCAAATCTCCAGACACATTGAAGACACATTTTGCAGTAGTTAGCTTTCCATACGTGACAGGTTGCAAGCCCATCGCCGCTTATAAGAATACTAACTGGTTTCCTCACGATGTTTTCCTTCACCGTTTTGAGCACGTGTTTTTGATGCGCATATAAATTTTTCGAACAGAAAAATCCATTGATGCACGCCGGGATTCGAACCAACGACCTTCAGATTGAAAATCGAGGTACCTCCCACTCGGCCAACATGGCTTATTATTTTTTAAACCTTTACTAAATCTAAATCTTACCTCAATATATCAAGTTTATTGAAAGTGTCGTGCGGCGACGCGCGGTAACGCTGCGGCATCGAATGTATCAGCTTGATGTATTCGATTGTCTCCCGGTAGATAGTGAACGCTCCTTTTGTGTCCAGTTCCAGTTCGAGCACTCGCCCGGTCAGAACGAAGCACAGAACCGACTCTAGGTAGAGCATAACTCGTGATAGTGGCTCTTGCTCGCGATCAGCTGACGTACGCAGACGGGTCGCCTCTTCTAGGTAGTATCTGGAATTCAAACTTTACATTTAAGCCGTTATTATAATGTTATGATAAGTTAGTTCTAGTGTTTTTAAGAGAGTGCAATTTTTGTGAGTTTGTATTTGTATGTATGTGGAGGGTATTATGTATGATGATTCCCAAAAACAAAGGTATAAGCAAATTGCTAAATCAAATGTTCAACTAGAGAAGATTTGAGTTTTGATTAAAAAAAAAAAGATTTTTCAGAAATCCATTCCATGTTACATGCAATAAATAGAGGAGGCAATCATTACCTTCAAACGAACGATTTTGGAAGAGTGGAAAATAATAAAATTGAAAAAAAAAAAAAAAACACTTGTATTTTGTTACGGTGATAATTGATCAAGATGCATGGTCTGTACATTTAGTTTCAGTTTTTAGAAAAAGTCTTAATACGTCCTGTATACTCATTGATTTTTTTTAGCCTAGAAGGTATAGTCAGGTAATGTTATTATTATTACTGAATGAATGAATGAATGAATACTCACTTGTGATCCCTCTCCTCATCTGAGAGTGCGTCTGCCGGTAACCTCTCGAAGTAGGAGTAGTAGATGGGCGTCTGTCCAGTGCACGGACCCGTCCGCTCGTGATTAGTCGGCGCTATTTCGCCGCTCTGTGAATTTCGTTGTAACTTTAGTTTTGTATTTTTAAACTGCGTATTATTTACAGTCGGTGAAAAATAATCAAACAATCTATGCTTTTTTTTAAATCTTTATTTATTAAAGAGAGTTTAATTAAAAATGATTAATGCCACCCCCGAAATGGCACATAAACATATGCTTGAATCCCGAGTTACGCTTCAGCAAAATATCAGAATACGGACTAGAACTGGCTTTTAGACGCAACATTATATATTCGATTATATACCAGCGTAGCACCCGGTTTAAATGCAAATATTAAAACACATATAGTTGTTTGTACGAGTTGTTCACATAAGTTGATCAAATGAATTTTGTACAGGAGTTGATCTGATCATTCGAATTAAGCACAAGATTAGATTTCATCATACGAGTTGTACACACGAATACAAAATATGAGTGTGCACAAGAGTTCATCATCATTTTCTTCTCCTTTTCCCACTTAATGTGGGGTCGGCACAACATGTTGATAAACATGTTGAGAAGAGAATTTGGCTAATGATTTACGTTTACCCCTTTTTGAAAGAAAGAAAGAAAGAAAGAAAGAAGGAATAAATTTATTTTGTGTCAACATAATCTCTTAAAACTAAACAAAAAACATACATATTGGCAACATTGACAACAAAATTGGTCACCACTCAAGTTTTGTTGGTTGACCACACTTTTGGAAGTTGTGCACAAAGTTGATAATACAAGTTGAATCCCCCGACTTCACCTGACATGTGTGTAGAAGCAGTTACCTGGTGCGGTGCGGTGGGCACTGGAGGCGGTTGTGGCACTCGCCGTGGCCGTTGCAGAGCGCGGAGAGTGGTCGGTCGCAGTCGGTCCAGAGGCACGCGCACCATCAAACGACTGCGGCGTACGCTCGCTGCGATACCGTAAATCAATCATTTAATACGAGGTATATATTTTTTGATGAATGCAGAATCGTTTTTTAGGGTTCCGTACCCAAAGGGTAAAAGCGGGACCCTATTACTAAGACTTCACTGTCCGTCTGTCCGTCTGTCTGTCACAGGGCTGTGTCTCATGAACCGTGATTACTAGACAGTTGAAGTTATCACAGATTATGTATTTCTGTTGCTGCTATAACAACAAATACTAAACAGAATAAAATTAATATAAATATTTAAGGCTACCCATCGTGCGCGAGTCCGACTGGGGCGGTTTTTGTCAATAACCGCAAAACATACAGTTTTGTTTTTTATGACAGTGATAACCTAATAATATAATCTAGATAAATTATAGACAGAAACACGATTGGTGAAACTTTTCTCGATAAATTTATTTTCAAAGTTGGCTCTTCAAAAACACTAGTTTCGTTGACAGTCACAATGACTAGCAGAACAGTTAATTTTTATTACACTTTTTTTAAAACCAGGTTGCCTGAATGGAAATTGTTTTATTACCAGTAGCATTAACTTGTTTAAAATAATTACGTTTTAAACTAAAAAAACCTGTCAAAAATGTTTCGACCTATTTAAAAGACAAGAGACGATAGTTTTTTTTTTAAGTTTTATTAGGGAGTCCTACATACGACGTAAGCTATTATTTTCGTCGGTTAAAAGATGATTGATAAAAATTAATGCTTACCGATAGACACATCCGCTTCCGCCCGCACATACAACCTATCCACCAATGGCAGTTTACTATCCAACCTGTCAATCGCCATCTTGGATTCTGACAGTTGTTCAATCGACAACTTCGAATCTGACAATCTATCGATCGACATCTTATTATCCGTCAATCTGCCTATAGACAACTTATCGATGGATAGCTTGTTGTCCGGAATCCGATCGATGTTCAACTTGCTGTCGGTCAACCGATCGATCATCTTATCCGGGACCATGTCGATGGTGAGTTTGCTGTCGGTCAGTCGATCGATGGATAGCTTGCTATCTGTGTGCCGATCGATGTGCATTTTCGTATCTGGTAAGCGGCCGATGGATAGTTTGTTATCCATCCTGTCGTGAGATAGCTTTTCTAAGCGCTCGTGCGCTAGTTTTTCCATAGCTATCCTTTCGTGGGATATCTTTTCTGTGGGTAATCTATCGAGCGATAGCTTATCTCCGGAGATACGTTCCGTCGATCGTCGGTCGGTTGAATGTCCGGATACGGAAAGGCGGTCGCTCATGGAACGATCGCTCATGGAGGAGCGATCGGACACGCTGGAATTCCTTTCTGTAGACCGTCGATCGATGACCATTCTTTCGGCTCTATCGACCGATAGTCTGTCGTTTGGCGTTCGATCTCTGGATCTGTCGCTGGATAGGCCCGATATCCGATCATTGGACGTCCGTTCTGTTGGTATCCGGTCGTTGGAGGTGCGTTCTGTTAAACAATAGAATCAAATTAACTTTTGCAATGAAACACAAACAAAACATTTTTCAAATCGAATTGACGCCCAAACGACTGAACGGATTTGAATGAAACCTGGAATATACATAGACTATGCTCTAGAAAAGTATATAGGAAGCCGCGGGCGAAAGTAACACACAGACCATGAAACATAGAATAAACATCTATGTTAATTTTACATAATATCTTTGTCCTGAGTGGGTATTGAACCCTCATTAGGATATATATTTTATATTATCCTAATCCTAATAATATTATATATGTGAAAGTTTGTGAGTTTGTATGTATGTTTGTTCCTCAATCAGGCTTAAACGACAAAACGGATTAATCTGAAATTTGCTGTAGATGTAGATATAATGCCCGAATAAATAATAGACTACTTTAAAATATGAAAAAACATCCCCAAAACGAAAAAACAACGCAAAAGGGATGATTTCTGATGGCGCTGGTGTGCAACAAATCTGACATCACAGACTAAAAACATTCAGTCGTTTCTATACGATTATTGAAATTTGACAGGACAACGTCTGTCACGGGTCGGCTAGTATATTATTCAATAAAAGTAATGTTTGTGAGTGCGGTAATGGTACCTGTTGGTATTTTCTCTAGCGAGCGATCGGCGCGGTCGCGACTGGGCGGTCTATCGTGTCGATCGTCGGATCGACGGTGTTCCGCGCGTTCTATCGACACGCGATCCTGTATCCTGTAATATAAAACCAAACAATGCATTAAATATAATCTATCAAACAAATTATACTAGAATCTATTTAGAAAAAAAAAACATAATCACTCGAAAACACATAGAAGTGATTGGAGTACCTCTAACTAAGGGTTACTATATATACCTATAGATACCTCTGGACAGCTGCTTGACACTATTATTTAGAACATCCAGTAGAGTTATTTACGTGTTATCGTGTCATATAGAGAGTATTTCAATAATATTTACAGATGCTAAAAACAATTTTTTAGGTATAATTGATATATTCGTGTTTTTTTGAAATACCGAAAATAATTGACAACGCTGACTACATTAAACTTCATTTTTTGTTTTTTTTTGCAATAAAAATAGACGGCAACCGTATATAGCGCCGAATATGATTTTGTCAACAATTTGCAGTAGAAAATAAGAACCGATAACGTCCAAAGAGTCAGGGATTGTCAAACTTTTTTATGTTAGACCTCACCTCTCATTGACCTCCCGTCTCCTCGGCAGTGGTTCCGGTTCCGGTGGCGGCGAGACCCTGGCCAGAGCTTCCTCGTTCCTCCTATCCGCCGAGCGGCGACGTTCGTCATCATCGGGCTCGGGGGCGGTGACCTCTATTATGGTCACTTGACCTTTGCCCTTCCCCCCTTTCCCCTTGCCACCTTTACCGCCCTTCCCGCCGCCTTCGTCGTTCTTCTTCGGTGTAAACACCTGGAAAATAATAAACGCTTGCGTTACTGACTGTCATTCATCAACGCACTGTCGTAAACATCTGGTCCTAGAAACTTGAAATTCAGAAAGTATTCCTTTTGATGTGTGGGTGTATTCCTTTTAATGTGTGTGTGTAGGAGTGCACTAAGAAAGGGAAATTCAACCCCTAAGGGGGTGCAGCGGGGTTTGAAGTCTGCTTGAAAGTAACTTCACGTGAACAAAGTCACGAGTTTCCAGTAAATAATAAAAAAGGATCACGACTGTAATCCCTAAGTAGTTAAGTACGGTAGATAAGATACCCTTTCTCTTAGATCTCTAGGCGCTCAGATAATCGAAGCGAAGGGGGTACTCAGAGACACGTCCAAACATTATATAGGGCGCATGCCCACATTTTGCAGTAGTGTGAAAAATAAACATCATAATAGTTACACCAACCTTGCGGAATATATGCGTCTTCATGTCCAGCAGCGGCGCGGGCGGGGGCGGGGGCAGGTCTTCCACATCGCTGTCCGGAGGGGGCGAGGGGACCCGCGGCTTGGGGGGCCGTCCTCTGCGCTTCTTGGCGGGGCGCTCTTCGGAGGCGCGCGCTTTTGCTGGCCGACCGCGTTTGGGGGCCGATGAGGGGACCCGGGGTGATGACTGTTGGGAAAGTGATTAATATATTATAGTGAAAAACATCATCTTCCTGCCCTTACCCCACTTAAGTGGGGTCGGCACAACATGTGTTCTCCCATTTCCCTCTATCAGCCGTCATCTCATCATTTACTCCTATCTGGGTAAGTTACCCATGTCATCTTTCACACAATCCATCCAATTATAGTGGAAAACGTATCAGAAATAAGAGTATACCTATCAAACCTAAGCATAAATACATATAGTATACTTGACTAGCTCTTCCGCCCTGACTTATTGGCAAGGTTGCTTTTCTACAGAAAACAAAATCTCACTAATATTATAAATCGGAAAGCTTGTTAGAATGTTTCGATATTTGTGCCTCAATCACGCATAAACCGATCAAACGGATTTAGATGAATCTTGTAATATACAATAGCCTATTCTCTAGAATAACATATAGGCTACCGGCAGCTAGTTATTAATAAAAACTCATACAAACTTTGTCATCCTTTCTGACCTCCTTAGAGGATGTCAAGATCTTACAATATAAAAAGAATTGCATATTTGATGTTCTTACCGTATGATGTGAAGGCGTATCATCGTCACTGGAGGCGGTGGACGTCCTGTGAGTGTTGGACCTCCGCCTCGAGGAACCTGGAGACGGGGACGAGGCTTCCGAGTCGGAGAGCTCCGATATCGGACTCTGCTGTGAACAAAATAAGGTATATTTTTAATTGTTTACGTTTGTTTACAATATTAATCGTTGCTACAGTGCATCGAAGAAATATATGGCATTTTTATGGCATTGCAAATGGGAATTTGCTGCTGTGAATATAAGGTTAAAATTTTATTGTAAGACATTAGTAAGAAATGCAGGTTTCCTATCACGGAAAGCTAGTGACGGTAAACAACCGAGTACCTAAACAATTCTAACCTCAATAGCAATGGACGAAGTGACCAGATTCCCGTGCAGCGCGCCGACAGCCTGCCATATCCCGTCCTTCAGTTTATAAAAATCACCTAGAACCTTCATCCTATCATCAGGCGGCACGTGACACCTCAGACTATCCTCAAAATCCGCCAATCCAGTTCTCAAGTTGGATTTAAGCAAAGCAAGCTTGATCCACTTCTGCTTAACATCATCCTCACGTTCGTTCATTATACGGTAAAGTAGAACGTTCAAATATTCTAGAACTTTTTCCATTTGTCTGTTATTACTTTTAAAAATACGCAATTTTGTTTGTTTCGCTCAAACTTTCACACATAAACGCTCCTAAGTAATGTTTCGCGGCTTTTAAATCGGGTTAAGTACACAATACGAGAATTTTAAATTAGTAATTGACTATTCCAAACTTTTTTAAGCACTTATACTCCGTTAAACCAATTGTGTTGAAACGAATTTATCATCAAAAATCTCTCAACAGTTATAATTTTATTACAACAGTAAAATCTTCGAATCGGACACAAGTGTAACGTTCGACAACCGACAAGGAATAGCAAAAAAGAAAAATAAAAAACCGGCCAAGTGCAAGTCGGACTCGCGCACGAAGGGTTCCGTACCATTATTTATAAAAACGGCAAAAAAATCACGTTTGTTGCATGGGTTGAATATTTATTTTATTCTGTTTTTGTATTTGTTGTTATAGAAGTAACAGAAATAAATAATCTGTGAAAATTTCAACTGTCTAGCTATCACAGTTCGTGAGATACAGCCCTGTGACAGACAGACGGACAGACAGACGGACCAACGGACAGTGAAGTCTTAGTAATAGGGTCCCGTTTTTACTCTTTGGGTACGGAACCCTAAAAACAAACAAACAGTAGATGCAGTTCAGTTGAAATCGCAAACTCAGCTGCCGTGTACGGGGAAGTGTTATCTGACATAATGTGATGACACATGGGAATCATCGCACGGATTCGTCTTAATATGGTGGGTATCAAATAACACTGCACTTGCACACTGCATGATAATGTAACAAAAGAAGCGAACCATGATACAAACAAGATTTCAAGGGTAGGTATGTCTTGAAACTAAACTCAAGGTTAAACAATATCTGGATTATTAAAGTCTGGATTAATTTTATCTTTACGGAACATAACGTTTCCCGTTCAAATTTTTTTAATTAATCCGAGAGTAGAATAGGTCTTTAGGGTGGTAGGTTCCAATACGCTCTTAGAACCCCTAAGGGAGGTGTCAGAGGTACCTCCAAATATTACATTTGGCACGTGCCAATCCTGCAAAAGTTAGCGTTCCACATGTGACAGGCTATAAACTCATTCCCGCTTATAAAAAACCAACAGATTTCCCTACCATTTCGAAAATAGAAACAGAAATATGATCACGACAACTGTAATCCCCAAGTACGGTAGACATCCTCTAAGATCTCCAGGTGCTGAGATCCTTGAATATGCCTAAAGGGGGTTGTCAGAGGCACGTCCAAACATTACATTTAACATGCCCACATTGTAAATTGCGCATATAGTTTCAAACACGGCACTTCTAAGCAGAAAATCTTTCATCCACGGCATGCATCACGCATCACAGGTTAGTATCACACTTACAGGCTTCACATTGACATCGGCGAGCGCGTGCCTCAGCTCCTTGCCAGAGTCGTAGCTCTGGTCGAGCGGCTGTGGCGGCGGAGGCGCGAAGTTCACGAGGCCCCACGAAGATCGCTGCGCTGGCTCCAGAACCGCGGTCGGCGGCGCTGCTGCAGCCGGCAATGGTGCGGCGACAGGGGCCACGGGCACGGCCACCGGCGGGGCGGTCGATTCCGCGGAGGAAGACTCGGATTCGGAGTCAGAGGGGGAAGAACTGCCTGAGGTTGGACTGCCGGAGCCGAGCGGGGATAGTGGCCTGGAAAACCGAATGGTAACAGTCAAATACGCAGTTATTCAGAAATTACAAGTAGCATGGGTTGGTCTTAATTGTGTGTGTGCACGTGGCACATTGTTTCTGTGTGCGTAAGCTCGGGAGCACTCATTTATCAGTCACACATGTGTGTGGGACACAGTGAAAGTGTGTGTCGACAGAGATGTCGTGATGTGTATAGAACACATCACGACTACAAGTGCTGCTCATCCACCTTCATGAGATAGAACAACTACACCACAACGCCCAGACCAGAAACAAATATTTAGCCACCGAGATCGAGTCAAAGACACTGGCAGCTCCAAATTGCCATCAAGTTATCGCAAGTTAATTTGGCTTTCTTGATTTGTATTCCTTACACCGCTGAGTTTTCAACAAAAGCATACACTTTATGATAAGTGGATTTTTATATATAGAAAACGTGTTAAAACTTTTATGAACTTGGTGGCTTTTTGGTAGATTGATATGTAGAAGAAAATATAAATTTTTGATATAATCATTTTTAGGGTTCCGTACCTAAAGGGTAAAAGCGGGACCCTATTACTAAGACTTTGCTGTCCGTCTGTCTGTCACAAGGCTGTATCTCATGAACCGTGATAGCTACACAGTTAAAATTTTCACCGATGTTGTATTTGTATGACACCTTTGCCGCTATAACAACAAATACAAAATTTTTTCTCATACAACAAAGGTGATTTATTTGCCTTTTTTTATAGAGAGGGGTACGGAACCCTTCGTGCGCGAGTCCGTTCGCACTTGGCCGGTTTTTTTATAACTCACTAGCGTCCTGGGAAAATGATGTTAGTGGGTAAGACCTGGGATCTTATAACAGTAGTGGTGAGACGCCATCATCATATCAAGTCTACCATCTTTGTTATAATCTTTAATCTTGGCTGTAATCTTTATATTTAACAGTAATCTCTACCTGGACTTGTTTAGTAAATTTCTACTAAACTTTTATCTTACACATCTCGCAAGCGGTTTGAAGATGGAAAGTGCCTTCTTGACAGCTTTCGGCAAACAGAGTGTTTTAATTAGACTCACTAGATCAATGCTGTAGAAAGACTCTTAAGTTCTCAAAGGAGCAATATAATTATTGCCAGTAAAAACAGGGTAAATGTAATTGCTTTATTCGGGGCAACCGTCTGACCACTTTGATAAAATGTAAAATAGTAAAATCTACAAATACGCCAAAAAAACTTGACCATAAAATAGTTTTAATTTGATTTTGTTACTCACGGTCCTATCTTATGCGAGGCGGCCGCCACCTCATCATCGCTCTCTGACAGAACAAGGTCCTTGTTTACTCTGTAAAGAATAGGATCAATTTATAATAATTTTCTTCACCTTTTCCTACATAATGTGGAGTCGGCACAACATATTAACAAACATGTAGCGAAGAGATTTGGAACTCGCCGCCTGCCTGACGTCAATTCTCTATGGGAAATCATTTCAAATATTTACCACAAAAAATATACAGAAGCGAAGAGACCTAGACAACCTATCTAGAACCTATCTAGACAATTTTTTTTTCAGTTTGGCCATCTTGTCAAACCGCGGATTAGATAAAGGAAGGATACACAGAGAGTCTACAAAGTCTACATTCATAATGCGTTTGGATGTTGTCATCATTCATAATGCGTTTGGAAGGATATCTGGTTATCTATGTACTAGAAGCTAGCTCTATTTGGAAAATAATGAATGGTGGGAATACTCACGGTGATACCGAACTTCTTGAGTTTGGTATCCGATTGTCCAAACCTGTGAACAAAGAAAAATATGTTAATTAATGAAGTAGGGAAATCTCGGTTTAGTGATATCTCTTGCCGATTTTTCACTTGCTTAATAATTGTTAGGTAGTGTGGGGGGAAGCCTTTTTCCAGCAGTGGGACAGTATAAAGTAATAAAACTATTAAAATCAGACTAGCTACATATTCGTAGACATACGTTTAATGTAAAAGAAGCTTCTTGTTTTTATTTTAATATCATCCTTAGCAAAATAAAAAATAATTAATTATAATACACAAAGTCCATCACACTCTCTTTCTTTCGTGTGTCAGGGTCAAACTTAACAATATATTTAACGAGGGGCAACAGCCAGTATATGTAAAGAACTAAAGAGGTAGGTAAATTTGTAAACTTATAACTAACTAGCTGACCCGTGCCCGCTTCGCTGGGCGACAGATAGTTTTACATCTAGTATTCCAATCTTAAAAATAAATTATAGCATATATGTTGCCGAAGACTAATAGCTATATAACAAAAAAGTTTCATCAAAACCCGTCCAGTAGTTTTTGTGTGAAAGCCAGACAACAGACAAAAATTTCAAAATGTTTTTTTTTGCTTGTGTTACTTGTATAAAGGAGTATTTTTTTTAGTTTTTATTCAATGTACAGAATTGAACTCTTCTACAGTTTTATTATATGCATAGATATACCTAACAAACTTCCGAAATCTCTCGAGTCCCCAACTTCACACCCGTGTAACATAAAATAACTTCTGGTTGCATGGTATTAAAGATAGGTTGGAGTTGGTATAGCCTTTGTTCCTTTGTAACAATAAGTTGCAACGACATTACGTTACACAGTTGTGTGATTTATTGCTAAGTCTAGACTCGGGCGATAGGTCACGGGCTTTTATGCAAAAAACAAACTTCTATCTAAAGGACCAAGCGTTTTCGCATTTATGTAACGTGAAGATTTATTTTGTTCTTCACACGTGTTTGATTTTTATTGCTACTTTTATATCCTTTTTGTGGAACCAACAAAAACCTTAATATTGTACCTAGATGCGAGATGGTACCACATTTTATGTTTAATCTAAGTTATCTCTTTGTTTATGCTATGTTAAACAGAAAATAAATATTTTTGTTTAACTATTGTAACTAATGGTTACAATAGTTATCTAAATATATTAAATTATTGTGTTACTGACTGAGTGATTTATCAATACACATTGCACAGCCTAAACCTAGAAATTTGAAATTTGGGGTGTATTCTTTTATTATGTAGGGGTGCACTAAGTAAAGAATTCCTAAAATTCAACCCCTATGTGAGTGCGGAGTACACGTTAAAGATGGCAGGTCCGATTCCGATTTTTTTTTGACTCGACTTTACAATACGTCAATAACTTGTATATGTATTTGTTTTCGAAAAGTCGTTTATCTTCTACTATATAAAACAAATTCGGGTTTGTTCAATGAGGTATAATAACTCGAGAACAGCTGGACATATTTTCATGATTTTTTGTTTGTTTGATTCGTCTTCAGTGCCGAATAGCAGAATAACTAAGTAATAAACGTTACGAAGTTCGCTGGGTCAGCTTGTTACAAATAATATAAGTACCTGCAGTTCCTTTTTTAAAACATTATACTAATATTGTCTATACATTTAACTGATAATTGGGAGATAAACCGCGGTCTACATCGGTAGTGTCGAGGGCCAACCGCCTGTTCTTCCAATTTTGTACATAATAAACACTCCGTAATCAAGTCAACTGTCAAGCGCTTACACCGGATATACCTAAGAGCGAGACAGACACAAAGAACGAGCTCGAAATCGCGCACTAAATCCCCAGTCCGCATTCATTAGGGCCCTGCGCACAGTGGCGGACGGGGACGCAGAGAACTTAAAATTTATCAATCGAATTTAATAGTTATCTAATCGAAAAAAAGGTATATATTTCAATGCTCGGTAATCTCGTAAAACTTCGCTGCGAAACTTTATTTCAATTGCATAACTCTAAATTCAATCGATAAATTTTAAATCCTCCGCGCTGTCGTCCGCCAATGTGCGCAGGCCATAAATCCCCAGTCCGCATTCATTACTCGCGACACAGCTCGCAATTCCCAAATAACCCTATGCATAATAAATACTGTCGGGTGAGCCTTTTTTCAGGGCTTTTAGCGAATTTGTTACTTGAAAAGAATAGTGTAAACGTGTTTGGTGAAACAATAGAAGTGGATTGTCACTACCTTGTACTATGTAAAATAATTTTGAAAATTCGTCCAGTTTATTTTTTAATTCTATGAGTAATGTGATGAGAGTGAATGAAGCTAAATAAGTATGTCAGGACTCAGGATCGTAGCAAGTGGAAAGCCGTGATCTCTGCCTACCCCTATGAATATGAATCAAATGAATCTAATCTGACACTTACATACATGAACCCGTAATCACAAGGTCTTATTTCTGAGCAGTCGGGTAAAAATACCTATATTTCAAAAGTTTATAAATTTAAACATAAAATAAGATTGACCTATCAGTGTGTACAGACTGAGGAAGAAGAGGATAAACATTTCGACCAGAAATCGGCAGAATTCTATGCACGTGGGTTATAAACGTTAATACCTACGGCAATAAAGTTGCTGAGTGCTTTCATTCAGCATTAGATGAGAGATTAAACTTATTTTCGTTGAGAATGTTTGTTCGTACTATTTACAAAGTACTAACGCGTAACAATGCAACCTGTCACGTATGGAATGTTAACTACTGCAAAATGTATGTATGTGACAAAAATAATGATTTGGACGAGCCTCTGACTACCGCCTCTAGACATTTTCAATGGATCGCAGCACCTGGAGATCAGAGAGGATGTCTACCGTACTTAGGGATTACAGTCGTTATCCTATTTATTTTATTTTTATTTTAAGGCGAGTAATTAGTGTTTGATGAATGCAGAACCGTTTTTTTCTGAATAACCGCAAAACATACAGTTTTGTTTATTTTATGACAAAGATTACTTAAGGTGACTGTTAAATTTATGACAGCTCGCATTTTTTGTACTCGGTCGTATTCTGTGGCCGCACACTAAGAATAGTGCAAACGCACACATTGAAGCTACTTCACACTTCATTTACCAAGACTAAATAACTAGTCTTGATACTTGAAAATATTTGGTGCAATAGGTATGTCATATTTGTATAGGTAGGTATGTACTTAATAATTTTATAGGTTGCACTTGACAAAAAGAAAATAAATATAGAAAAAATTAATATATATTATAAGACTGGTTACAAATCTTAAAGTGCTACTACACAGTTACTAATATTTGACTGTGCAAAAAATATTTGTTAGGTACCTACTAATAAAATACATTATGACAAAACGGTAAGTATCGTTTTTTTACAAGCTCTTATTTAACTTGCAGTTTATGTACATATTTATGTATGTATGTTTGATAAGGTGGAATCTTGCAACTTAATTTTAAGCAGTTATCCCCAATTGATTGAGCTGAAATTTTGCATACATAATATGGTGACAGCGAGTTGATCTGATGATGGAGTCAGGAGCTGTTCAACGGAACCCTTCACAAAATAGTCGAATTGAGGCAAAACTTTGCATACCTATCAATCTCAATGACAATGTAAAATTATGGTACTAGCGAGCTGGTCTGATGATGGAGGTCGGATGTAGCCATCGGAACTCCTCAACTACACAACATAACCACGTCGCGTTTGGGCTCGTTATTTTTATCTTGACGAGAACTAGAGCAGAAGACATTACAAAAGCTTGATTTAAAAAATATATTTTTAATAAAAAAACTTATTGTCATCTAAAATCGATGACGGCACCGCCAACGTTTCGAGTACCACTCACAGAAAGTTTTGAAAGTGAAATACTGATAAAATATGTAGGTATGCTTTTGAATATTGTGTGCGAGCTATGATCTCGAAGATCCATAGACCGCGCGTAGCGAGGGTCAACAAGTTCTGGAATTAAACAGTTATTGTAAAACTTTACTAAATAACCCTCCATAATATTTTCTTTCCAGAAAAATCAAATATGAATTTGTAAAAAGAGATGACCAGCTCTTTTTAAAAATTCATATTTTCCATTGTATTTGTACTAAATGACATCACAAACCTGCAATACTTTTTAAGACCTATCCAAAGACATGAGGAGTATGCGAGAAAAATATGTATTTATTTCTACCACATTGTCGGCGTGACTAATGTATATTCATGCCAAATTACAGCTTTCCAGTACTAAGAATATCTGAGCTAAGCTGCGGACGAATGGATGAAAATGGCAAAACTATAAGGGTTTTTTGTGAACTACGAAACACTAAAGAGCACTTTCAGTATTTAGAATTAAACAATTTTTCAGGACACTTTATTTTTTTTTAACTATTTAATTATTTGCATCATGTACTTAAACTTAAGTATATGCCATCAAAAACAACTTGTAAAAATAAAAATAAAAAGCCAATTCTCGCAACGCAACTCAGTTTCTTTTTTTGTCTTTTTTTTTGTTGGAACTATGCTCGTGTGTAGTAAACTTAACTTGTGAGATATTGCATAAGTAGCCTAAGATGACCAGAGATAATCTGTCGATGTCAGTCTCTCTTCCCTGTTCGCTTGTTACGGCTGGTCGTGTTCTATATCTCTACAATAAAGAATCCATATATATCACCCAGATCGTGTATATGTATAATTTAACCAAAAACCCTTCTTCTATCGTAAAAAGTTGTGAGATTTCAATGTCTGTCTGTCTGTCTAAAAAATGGCCTGAACTGCTTCGAGAAAAGGATGGTACGACTGTGCCGCTTTTTTGCTTGACTTGGCGGGGGCACTACCGTGCCCCCAGATAAACCTTGCTTTGATAATAACAAATACCGACCTTTTTAGAAGGTTCAACATTTTTGGTTCAATGCGTATCGTATCATTCGTCAGTCATTCATCAGTCGTCAAAATTGATTAATGCTAGATTTGTTGCACACCAGCACTCGGAGTCTTTTTATAGTTTTGAGGATGTTTTTTAATTAAAAATAGCCTATTTATAAGGTAGAGGTATATTTACATCGACAGCAAATTTCAATTTCATCCGTTTAGTCGTTTAGGTCTGATTGAGGTACAAACATCCAAACATACTTAACATCCGCACAAACTTTTAGATTTATAATATTAAAGGTAGATAAATAATAATTATAAATTATATTCATAATCTGAAATTTATGTAATTTTTCTAAATCCAATTATAGATAAAGTATCATTTTTTTCCATCCATGTATAAAAAAACACGCTTGGTAATATAGGGTAGATTGGGTCTAAGCGATACAGGTAAGGATCATGGTACCTTAGAACTTTCATTTCAAAACAGAAATGTATCAAATCAACATTTATATTTATTTAATAGGACTAATTAGGGACACTTCAAAAACCACAGCAAAAGACGTTGTCCAGAAAGTATTATCACTAAAATGGAAATAGGCCGGGCACATACAAAGATTACAAAATGAGAGGTGATCTAAAACAATTATGAATTGGGACCCAATACATAAAAAACGAAGAAGAGGAAGGCCTGCTATGCGATGGGATGATGACATCGTGAAAGTAGCAGGCAAAACATGGAGCAGAGCCGCTAGAGATCGGGAAAAATGGATAGAGCTGGAGGAGGCTTTTACCGCTGAAAGCGGTCCTTACACATAATTTTATATACCTATGCATAGATACATATTTAAGTTAATTTTATATTGTGCAAGGAAATAGAAGCTTTTATTATTTATTATTAATTAGGGACACAACCAGGTTCACATTTTCCTGAAATTTAATATTTTTATTAAAATAACAATCAAATACGAAACATCGGCTTATTTCGATTTTGCTCCGACGCGACGTATGCAAAAAGGTAAAACCGTATACTATTATCATATTGTTTCGAAACCAAACTCGATGAAACGCATCTTCTACAAAATAAAACCATCCAACTCTTTCAACAAACCATGCATTGTACCTAACCTTCATCTGTGTGGCTTGCACTAAATTCTTCAAGGCAATATATTATACAAATGTTATCATTAGTTTTGCATGTCCAGTATTTTACCCCGGTATACCATTATGTAAGACCTCCTCTAAATTCGAAGAAAAATGTGACGTGGACGTGCTTCCCCGAGCGCGTCTGAGCGCTAACTGACGTGCCGACTTGAGGTGAATGTGAGTTTTGTATGGAAAAAATGTATGGAGAAGTTTTATTGCATTTTATATTGTTCATAAATGAAAAAGTAAATTATTTGAAAACAAGATAATGCCACGCGGTATAGAAAAATATAAAATCTACAATTTCGTATTATTTTCAAATAAAAATATGCTGTGGGTCTAAAGATATTGGTACCTAACCAGACCCCATTTTTCGACATTTTCAGCGGTTCTTGCGACGGTAAAAACGTATTTTTTTGAAAATGTTGTATTGAACTGGCCAGGTTTTAATATCTACTATTAAAGATGAATATATTATCAGTAATTTTGTATCATTATATCCTCACAACTGTGATTCCTGGTTTTTAAATCGGTACCTGAAAATCATTGAAATACGTGTGTGGGTGTGAGCCGGGCCTTAAGGATTTTCTAGATTAATTAAGGAACAGAAACACGATTGGTGAAACTTTTCTCGATAGTTATTATTTATTTTCCAAAGTTGGCTCTTCAAAAACACTAGTTTCGTTTTTAATCAAAACTATGAATAGCTAAACAGTTCATTTTTATATAAATAATCAATCATACTTCAAAAATTTCACTTATCACCTTAACGCGTAACAGAGATGTTATAAATATGGTCGCGAACGAACGTCGGTAAGTGAAAAAAATCGAACAGAAAAATCCAGTGATGTGCCTCTACGGCCGGGCATACCCATGACCTTCGGATCAAATTCAAATTTAAAAATCATTTATTTCAATAAAATCACAAGGATCACTTTGAAACGTCTTAGGAACTAGCAGAAGCTACGCCGATTCCTCGCGACCAAGCCTAGAAGAATCAGGCAACAAACACGGCTTGAAAGACGAGGTACCTCCCACTCGGCCAACACGGCTTAAGGTTTGAAGAGCACCAACTAAATGGTAAACTTTCTTGTTAACAATGATTACAATTATTGTTAATGACGTTTGTTGAAATTAGCTTGAAATGCGAACGTTACAACTTGTGAAAATTGCCGAAATATTTAGGGTAGATTTATATTAGACGGAGCCGTATCCGGGGCATGCAGTGTCCGGGCCGGAGCCTTTAGTTATTAAACGGGCCCGGACGGGACACGGATCAGGCACTGTTTTATATAAATTGCTTCATACAAAATGTATGTAACGTTTCAAATCCGTGCCCCGTCCGGGCCACATACACAGCAAGCCCCGGGTACGGCCCGGTCAAATATAAATCAACCCTTAAAATGAGCCTTTGTTTTGGTAATATCAAATTGTATGAATAAAGTTTAATCGAATCACACGTGCGTCGTTTTGCTTTCAGTGACTTTGATGTAACTAGTGGAACGCCGCGACTTCACCCGTGTTTTGCATATTTTAAATCAAAAGTTTCTACCCCTCTCTCTGCTTAAAGTGTTCATTTTAACGAATTACACGAAAGGAAGATACTCCATCTAAATCGCATTGCTAAATGATGATCAGACAGTTATGTATAACTGTATTATTATGAAAGCGGCGATGAGCTTGCAACCTGTCACGCACGGAATGCTAACTAGGGCATTGTGCCAAACATAATGTTGACGTACCTCTGACTATCCCCTTTAAAAATCTTCTAAGATCTGAGAGTATGTCTACCGTACTTGGGGATTAAAGACGTTTCATGAAAGTTATAGTTATATTTAGATAAGAGCTTCGGGTACATAATATTGCGGTTTTTATTTATGCATAAGCATTTGTGTTCTTCTCAGGTGATTCTGACCAGTCCTTGCATAAGCTTTATACAAATACTCTTTGAAAACTTGACTTATTTTTGGTTGGCTCAAATAAAATAAGTTTATTACATTATGCTCTCATTACCTATTAGGTATATGTTAATGTAGATAATGTATGTAGATAATGTATGTAGTAAATGTTAAACATTTACTGTATATAAAGTTACACTCAGTTTATAAATATATACACAGCTGCAGCTGTGTGTGAATGTACATAGTTGTATACATAGTTGTAACCTCGCAGGATCGTGGGTATCAGAAACTACGTTTTTTTTTTAAGGCGCTCCCAGTCGACGATTGTTTTTGTTCGAAACGAAAAAATAAATACTTGTGAACAAGCCACATCTCCTATTTTATAATGTATAGTATATGTGAATAAAGATGTACCCATCTTTAATCACTTCAATAAATAATCCTACCGACCGCTGCAATGACGACAAACACACGTCGGCGCGTGGTCCGCCTTAGCTTTTCGAATAAATTAATGATATAAATTATGTATAATTACTTATCAAAAATCTATTCTAATAGAATTGTAGATCTACATATTACCTATCTTTAACAATAAATCACAAGTTGATTTTAATAGTAGGTATATAAAATATTTCGATCATAAATTCTAAAACGTATCATTTTGAAATAATATCTTCATCGTGAAAAGTTTCTGCTATTATGTTTTCAGCTTAATAGAAATCTAGGTAGGAACCCGAAGTAATATATTTATAAAAATAGGAGATGTGGCTTGTTCAGAAGTATTTCTTTTTTCGTTTCGAAAAAGAGCAATCAGCGACTGGGAGCCTCTTAAAGATAAAGATATTTATTTGCCAATACATGTGTTTACATATTTGTGTGAGATGGTATGTTAGTACATTGTTAGTATGTAATGGTACCAACAACAGACCGACAGCCTTGTTGCGTAAGCACAATGATAATAATAATCGTAATCGGTTTCAACTGTCAAAAGACAATGGGATTTTGACAGAAATATAGTTTGTTATAGAAGCTGCATACCATGAATAAATATCCTCAGATCACGCAAACATTTGTAACGCCGCGGAAATCGAATCAAATTAACGATTGTGAAATCGACTTCGGGTATTCCCCCGAATCCATAGAAGCCACATGACTGAAAGCTCGCGTAACCGCTC
Organism: Hydriomena furcata; assembly: GCA_912999785.1. Classification (NCBI taxonomy): domain Eukaryota; kingdom Metazoa; phylum Arthropoda; class Insecta; order Lepidoptera; family Geometridae; genus Hydriomena; species Hydriomena furcata. The sequence goes on from OU538838.1 coordinate 5,688,042, forward strand.
GGGTTTCACTGAAGTTTCAGTTCACAGAAACGCTGCTACTGTTGGAACTTTTCTTCAAAAACCCTAAACTTGGAGAATAATGACAGAAACTTTTAAATATATATATTGGTGGACAAAAAAAATATATTGGTGGACATTTCACACAGCGCCATCTAGCCCCAAACTAAGCAAAGCTTGTACTATGGGAACCAGATAACTGATAGAATACTTATATACTGTTTTTCTTGTAAATACATACTTATTATACATATTAACACCCAGACACAGAACAAACATCTATGTTTATCACACAAATATTTGCCCTGGGTGGGGATCGAACCCACAACCTACAGCGCAGAAGGCAGAGTTACTACCAACTGAGCTGTGAGGCCAGTTCCAAATGTTTGTCCTGATGACATTTAACTAGCTAGCTATATATTTTAGAACTAGCAGACCCGCGTCAGACGTTGTCCTGCCCTATCCAAATTTCAATAATTGCATAGAGCAACGCACGTTGCTATGACGATTGTCAACACTGATGTCAGATTTTTAGCTCACCAAGGCCTATACCAAAATCATCCCTTATGCGTTTTTTTTATCATTTTAGGAATGTTTTCCGTATTTTAAAGTAGTTTATGTTTTATTCAGGCGTTATATCTACATCTACAGCAAATTGTTGACCTGATTGAGGCACGTTTGTGAACGCGAAAGTTTGTGAGTTTTTTTTGTATGTTTATACAAACAAACTCACAGACTTTCGCATATATAATATTATTAGGATGTTACAAACCGCATGCAAAAGTAAAAAAAAACCATCTAAAATTTGATTGGTCATGATAATAATAGTAGGTACGTTGTGGCTGACCGCACCAAGATAAGGCTAGTAAATGATAACAAATTTATATAGGTAGGTACGTACTAGGTACCAACAGATTCATCATAATGTTCACCAACAAAGTAAACGGCTATTTAACGCCTGCTTAAATTAAGTAGGTATAAACCTACAGATATTGTCACGCAATAGTACTCATCCTAACCTATGATTACGTTTACGATAATCACCTCGTTTATGACCAGTGACATGATAAAGTAAATAGCTTTTATAACGCACATATAGCGAACTGACCTATTATGTCCATGTCTTATTGTCCAAATAGTATTCGATGGGCTTACAACCTGTCCCGTATGGAATGCTAACTACTACAAAATGTGGGCATGTGCCAAATGTAACATTTGGATATGTCTCTGACTACCCCTGGTACCTACTCACGTTCAAGGATCTAAGCGCTTGGATATCTGAGAAGATGCTTATTGTACTTGGGGATTCCATATTATTCTTATTACGTTTCAAAATTAGAAAAAAAACCGACGAAAATGTTTCATACTCGTTTTTTTTATAACTTTTTTGAAAGAACTATTAGCGTTACATAAATGAAATTAAAACGGGATCAACGTGGGACTATTCTCTATACAATATAAAAAAATCCATCAAAATCGCATCATCAGATAAAAAGATATTTATACGCGTCGAACTGAGAATCTCCTCTTTTTCTTCGTTTGAAAAGTAAACCTAAATGTAAATCGAACGTGAACATTCACAGCCAGTAACTAGTTTCATTTCGTAAATAAGGTCTAATTAAAGAGTTTACAGCAGCAAACATGTTGCATCTGAGTGCAGCGAGGGCCCAATGTTTGCTTAGGGAGTGGTGAAATGTAAACAATTCGAGTACTGTCGAGTAGAGCGCAATCGTTGGCTTCAACGTAGGTATGTCACTAATGTATCGTAGAGATTTGGTATGCAATTGAGATGGAGTAAATGGGTTATTCAAATAACGATTAGTTTAGTTGCAATGTCAGTCAATCCAGTGGTCAGTCTGAAAACCAGCGCTGCTGCATAGACATGACACGATAGTGTTCATGTTTATGTGGCGGCTTATATGCTGAGACTGCACCCTTTTGGCCCACGCAGCACAGTAGACTCCTTCCTATTTTTTTGTTTTACTTTATTTTTATTTTTTGTTTTGGATGTTTTTGTATTCTTTTTATATATTGTATCCCTCTGTCTTCTGTGTGTGTTTGTGTCAAATAAATATTTTCATTTCATTTATTTTATATTTTCATTTACTAATAAACAAGTACTAGTTGTAAACTAACACTAGTAATAGTTCGATCGATAGCATAAGACGAGTAATAAATGTTTTTGATGAATGCAGAATAGTTTTTTCTCAATAACCGCAAAACATACAGTTTTTTTTTACGACAAAGATAACTTAAGGATTTAATCTAGATAAACACGATTAGAGAAACTTTTCACGATAGATTTATTTTCCAAAGTTGGCTCTTCAATAACACTAAGTAATTTAGTTTTCAATCAAAACTATGAATAGCTAAACAGATTATTTTTATATAATTCGTTAGATAATCATACTAGCTTACTAACGTATAGACAGTTTCTTTTTAAGTTTGATGGTTTTCAAGATAATGCAGTTTTATTACTTATCTACGTCGTATACGGGTAGACTCAGCCCATACAAAAAAAAACAAATATATCACCATAAGGAAAGGACCATTGAAAAAAAATATTATATGCCCAAGCCGTGTTTGTTACCTGATTCTTCTAGGCTTGGTCGCGAGGAACAGGCGTAGCTTCACCTAGCTCCTGAGACGTTTCGAAGTGATCCTTGTGATTTTATTGAAATAAATACCTTTTGACAATTACTTTGAGTAAACAATAACATATGACTGATGGGAGATTGAATCAACAATGCATAGAGCAACGGTCTCCGTCATGCAACAAATATTATAATAATCATGAATGTACATGCAATCACACTTTAGCGATGTGTTGCAAATTTTTCAATATTTCAAGATAATGCTGGTAACAAAAAACATTGTGCATATTGATAACGTTATCGCTATAAAAATAATTAAAAAAAACATTGTTTACAACAAGACTACAAGTTAATTTAGTAAGACTCACAAAATACATAACAATGTAGATATGTATTATATACGAGTATATACAATATCAGGGATGAAGATTTTCTTTTTAGTCCACAGATGCCGATAAACTTTTCAGAGTAGTTATCTATACTTATAAAAGCGAAAGTAACTCTGTCTGTCTGTCTGTGAAGTTATCACGGCAAAACCGCTGGGCCGACCTTTATGAAATGTCACAAAGATATAGTTTAAAGCCTTAGGACGGACATAGGCTTCCTTCCATTTTTTTTAATTTTCTCGAATTTCAATGTTTTACAATAAAGTTGTCTAAAATCGATTTTCTGAAAGTACGCGGACAAAGTCGCAGGTAAAAGCTAGTTATTATATAAATGTACTGACTCATTCACAACGTACCATCGCGTCATACCCAGTCTATCATTTCCACGAAAACTATTTTCTACGCGGCGATACTCGGTAGCTCGAGTCTTAAAATGCGTATAAGAGCTTTGAACTTTACGGTATTCGTAATTATATATTATGTAAACATGAGTTTTCTCACAATATCCCCGTGAGAGTCATAATTTTGTAGCCCGCTCGTGAAATACTCCTTTTTGAAAGTTAAATTAGGAACTTAACAACTGTGAGTTGAAAACTAGAGTGCTTTGTCGCTACGACTACTACAGGTATGTAGCAGTACTGTTTTGTAAAACAATCGAAAGTTTCTCTCAACTGTATCTTACGAAAACTAAAATTGTCTCGGAGTGGTGTTTTCAAAACTACTGTCTGGTCACACATGTCATACTGTAGGAGATAACTTGTACAGCTACTAAGTCTCGGATAAAACCAATTAAGGGTAGATTTATATTAGACCGGGCCGTCTCCGGGGCGTGCCGGAGCCTTTAGTTAGTAGACGGGCCCGGAGGGGACTGCAGAAGGCAGCAGAGGCACTGTTTAATATAAACTGCTTCATACACAATACGTTTCAAATCAGTGCCTCGTCCGGGCCACGTACACGGCACGCCTCGGGTACGGCCCGGTCTAATATAAATCTAACCTTAAGCTATGGGGATTCTCTAGATTCAAATTCCGATCCCGCTCATAATATCGGCATCGCTGAACATGAGTACGTATAATCACATCGAAGAAACTAGAACTCGAATTAATTCGCTCAATGCTTGCGCTGATATCAGGCTTAGTCTAATTCGTATAGAAATGTTTTGTTTTTGTACTATCACTACATAGTATAAAGCAAAGTCGCTTTCCGCTTCCCGCGTCTGTATGTATGTATGTATGTATGTATGTTTGTTTATATCTTTAAAACTACACAACGGATTTTGATGCGTTTTTTTTTAATAGATAGAGTGATTCAGGAGGAAGGTTTATATGTATAATAACATAATACCCGTGCGAAGCCGGGGCGGGTCGCTAGTACAATATATAAACACTGCTGTCTCTGTAATTGTCTCTGTACTCTGTACAAAATGGTTCTAACATAACTCAAATATATCCAAGTCTTTTATTTCTTTAATCAGGCGTTCGATCGGCCATGATCAAGCAGAATTCATAGGCTTTACTAGAATAATGACTATAAAGAAAGTCAAATTTGTTGAATTTTTTAAGCGGCTAAACTCAATTGTAAAGCAACCAGATCTCTCCAGACGCGACTTAGCGGGCACCACTTCTTTAGACAAGTGACGTAGATATCATTGAAGACAGCAATGACCGTAGGCCCTTGGGGTTCAACGCACCGGCACAGAAGAACTAGCAGTACATGGGGGTAGGGCGACGTGGGTCGTCGGACACCTGACTGATGTCGGTTCTCGTTTCAGCCACCTTTCAACGCTAAACGACATTTAATTGTTACTTTTTACGTCAATATTGTGGTTAGCCCTTTAATGAGTCAGGGTGATGAACGGAATTCTAAGAAATGCAAGTTTTTACCGATGTTAGACTGAATATTTTATAGACTAGATACTTCCGCGATTGGAACACAATTCCTATTTACATACATTGTGTATTTATTTATTTTTATTACACCATATTGAATAATGAACTAGCAACAGTCGTGAGTATGTAGTATATTTTGAAGGCAATCTAAAATGTTTGAACCAAATCCCTATGTTTCCGATACGTAAGAGGTGGAGGTGTTTGAATGATTTGCAAATATTAGATCCAGGTTTGGGTATTGTGGTGCCACAGTACTCGTAGTTTCAAACAACATATACACACAACCCTATGTTGTTAGTAATTATTTAGGACTATATGTGACTGTTGTGTGTTTATTATTATAATTTGCCTACGAATACTATATTTTTTGATCAGCCCTTTAGATCAGTTACCAGTTTGAGGTATGCAGGTTCTTAAGATACCATGGCTAGAACAAACCAACTCACAGGACGTCAAGACTGCGAGACTTTTCATAAAAACAACCTCTAAAACAGTATAGCATTTTGCAAAAAGCTAGGATAGGTCGAATTGCGAGATAACCGCATTACGCTACAAGAATTTTCTGTTTTATACGAACGAAATTTAATTTTATTTACGTAATTTCAGTGAGATTGTACTCTGTACCTTCGGAGTAATAAATCAGAGCTAAAGAGCGAGATGAAGAGCCTAGATGCCTTCGCAAGTGGAGTAGTCATTTTGTTTGATTTCAATTTAAAAGCCGTTTACATCGAGCATTGATCAAGTGGGGAGAGGGAGCTTTCATTTCTCGCTTTATACTAAGAGTATGAACAAAATGTTCACTATTAAATGGACAATTCGATTTTTTTATGTTGAGTTTTGGAGTAAGTTACAATTTTTTTCAAACTATCATAATTAGTTCACATTTTTTTCAATGTGTTATTGGTATATGACGCTGTCTTCAACTTAAAATCGAGCAACGATTAAGTCTACAAAATCATTGTAGACATGTTTTCGCAAAGCTGAAATTTTTAATGTCAAAAATTAATACCTAAATTACATTTTTTCACATACTTGACCGCGAAACTGTCTCAAGCAGCAATGACAAGCACAAGCCAATTTCAACTTTGAAATTGCATGCGCCGAAGTGCTAATTTTGCGGGAGGTATCGCCTTAAGTTGAGGTAGGGTCACCCCACCACGACCCCCAACCACAACATGTATAATAGTGGTAGGTATGTAACTCCCCGCATTAATATTATAAACGAATTACTCCGAATAGACAACGCAAGGTCGCAGTTTCATATCAGCGGTATAGATCTAGCTAGACGGTATTTAGTTAAGTGGGGTGTCAGGGATCTTTAGGGCTATTACTTACTAAGTCATCGTTTATCAACCTTCAGCTTTTCTATAGCAAGATTTATTATCTATTTTACGAGGCTTTTCGTTAAATATTTACAATGTACGAAATCTTTAGAGATTACCATGTTACAATTACTGTTTTAAAACGATGCCCGTTATTTCTCTTAATCTTAAATTATTATTTTTATTGTCGAAACGTCGGGAAAATAAATTAAATGTAATAACGTGATAAAGTTAAAGTCCCGTGTAAAAATCTACAGTTAAGTCTATGTTAGTTTGAAAAATTCAATAATTTTTGATCAAAATTTGATTAGTTGATTTGTTGACATTGTCTCTTCTATTTTACTAATACCAAAGAAATGAACCGATCAACAACAAGGTGCCTTATCAAACAATGAAGATGCTTCTTGTCACCAAATCAATTTTGATAAAATACTCGTAGTTGAAAAGGCAAATTAGGTGGTGATAGGTAAACAAACATATGCCTTACTAGTTCGGAGTTATAGGAAACTATGAACGCATCAGGTTATTGCGAAGGGGTCGCGCAAACGGCGCGCTAACTCGCGTAATGACCACCCACGATCGTAAGCCGGCGTCCACCTTGTAACTTCCTACCTATTAACTAACCTACATCCGAAACGTTGCAGGAAAACATCGTGATGTAACATGCTGCTTAGATGAAATCCGCACGAGTAAATTATGATTATGATTATGATTACCTTCAATAGTTATAATTTTTAAATTTATATTACAGTACCTATAAACTTACATTTTGCAATAATAGCAATTCTTTCTAAGTACCTATTTAACTAATGTTTTAATTATATCGTAGTTTGGTCTCCTCGATACAGGCTAGACCTAGTGAGGAAACCACTAAATGTTACCACTGTAGGCATATAGTTGTCTGCAAAGTACGACATCGTGTTTGATATATGTATTCATTTTATAACTTTGTGTAAACTTGCAGTAATAAATATTTTTCATTTTTTTTTTTTTTTTTCAAATCATACTGGTTTACATTTTAATTGTTAAATTTGATAGTAGTTTAAGAATAGTTAGTTAATTTTTATTATTAGTAAACTAGCTGTCCCCCCCAGACGTAAAATACATACTGTCAAATTTCAATAATCCCACAGAAAAAAACACATTCAGTTTTTTCCGAACTTTACGCTACCCTTATCACATAAATAAAAAATACAAAACAACCTATTTTTAGACCTACTCAATATAGGTACACATTTTTTTTATAAAAATCGGTCAAGCCGTGTCGGAGTAGTTTGGTTTTTCACGAGAATTTTATATACATATTAGAAGAAGATGTAGATTAGACTAGTTACAGTCGACTAGTAATGCGTTTTTTTTTTTAATTTCAATGTTGATAATTGATATTTATTGATCATTGACTTGTAAATATTTGATAATTGTCTTTCAACTGATTATTATAAATAATCTATCGAGATTGATGTGTATACCTATGTATGCTTTATGCGGTCGTTATTTATTGTTATTTATTATCTTTTTATTGTTGTGTTTATGATATAAATGTTAATATGGCACTTACATTAACGAGAAATGCCATAGTCACCGGAATTATATATAGCTGTGTCTTCCCGATTTACCGAAAAGCAACGTAGAAAAGACAAACAATGGTGATGAGGTTGTACTTATATTTTTATTGGTTATCTCACAGCTCAGTTGGTATTGGTAGTAGCTCTGCCTTCTGCGTTGTGGGTTTGATAAAAATATAATGTGTGATGCGCATAGTTGTTTGTTCTGAGTCTTAGTTCTATTGTGTATCATATGGATGTATTTACTTTGTTCGGGCTAGATGGCGCTGTGTGATAATTTCCACCAATATTTATGAAATAATTACAAAGTTCAAATGACAGCCGTGTGAGCGATAGTGAAAGCATCATTATGAATGGATCCAGTGTGTTCCGAGGCCCCTCTTGCACAATTGAACAATACGATCCGCCTACACTACACCAATCAGCAAATCCCTTTACGGTGTTCCATGAAAATGTCCACCGCAGTCGCTCCGCACAAGGCAATACCGAGGCATGTGCATTAGCGTAACAAACTGCTACGTATTCAACAGTACACGCGTACAAACTATTGTTTAGTCTGCGGCTCTATGGACAATTCAGTAATAGTGCATTACACATGGAGAGTTCATTGGATGAATACCGTTGGAAAAACACAGTGGAAGAACGGAATAAGTAATCGTAACTCAGAAGTCGACAACGACACTAGGTTTGAACCTGTGGCATTGTATGTGATATGCGTATTGAACTTTAAAGTTTAAATTCAGCGCGTGACAGCTCAGTTTCATTTGACAAAATTACTCACCTCCCACAGCAGAGTACCAATTTCAAGACACAAAACGCCTCCATTGCCATAATGAGCTTAAGCCGGCGCAATTAAAGCTCATTTTACATTGCAAGCAAACTTGAACGGTGGAAGTTACGTTTCAAATGAACCCATTAGCGTTTCCACTACTTTACAACGAGTGTTCCGCTGATATTAGTCATGCCTTTTTGGAATTCGAATATTGCTATGTCCTGTAGACGATAGGTAGTTCATAGACGATATATCACACCTACTAAAATAGTGTGGTGTATTTATGATGTCATGATTCTGTGAGTCTCGGTAGAAGTGGTTTTGAATTGCGTAAATGTGATTTATTTAGGAACTCTTATCTAAGCTTTTTAACTCATCTTCTACATTTTATTGGTTGACCGAAACATATATCTATTAATCATTTCGGCCATGACTCATCTGTTTTTTCTATAATAAAAACTCTTGTAACATGCTTGCGAGTGTGTAACGTGCAAAACTTCAATAGAGCCCTCGACTGTCGTGTATTGTCATGCTAATCAGTAGCTGGGAGGTCCGACAGAGCCTTATTTCAAAATGTCGCTAATGCGTCAACATGCCCCGACCTTAATGATGGGAATCACTCTAGCGTCTTCAGCTTAGAGGGCTAATGTACAGTAGAGCACGTCTGTCCACATAATATGAACTGTTGGCACTGACAAATATATGACACACCTAAGATATACTAGCACATAGAGTAGATATATACTTGGAAAGAACAGTGTGCAGTTTGACCTGGCTACGTGAAATAACTCTAGTATACACCAATTAGGCATGCATGGAGGATGGATTCATTCATTCATCGTGTCAATGTGCTCATTCATGAAACTCATTCCAGTGAGTTGCCACTTTTGGATGGATGACTGGATGAAAGACAATTGACGAAACAGGTGTATAAGACAAGCGTGAACGGAGGAGCTGGAAGGGAAAGACCTCGGCGACCAAATTGAGGACATTATGGAAAAAGGCAAGGTCAAAAGTATCCTGAACCCAAAAAATGTGATAAGAATGAATAAAGCTACCCCATATTATGTATAACAAAAAGAGATTTGATCAGTCTCCACCAACCATCCTTCATTAATGGTACAGAGCTTGGATCTTATATGAATAAAACAATAATAATGGCAATAACCTGACCGTCTAGTGGGTCTTGCAACAGACACCACTACATTTTCTCCAGAACTTTGTAATTCATCGTTACGAATCACAGGGAGACATGCATGACGGACGGCGAACGGGGACCGAGGGGTGACTGGTCACTCACAAGTACATTGCCTGCTTGTCATGCCACAACCACAAAAAAATTATAGACACCGATCCATGTTTGTTGTCTGATTCTTCTAGACTTGGTCGCGAGGAACAGGCGTAGCTCCACCTAGCTCCTAAGACTAATTACGACGATTACTAGGACTTCGCTGTCCGTCTGTCTGTCTGTCTGTCTATCCGTCTTTCCGTCCGTCCGTCTGTCTGTCACAGGGCTGTATCCCATGAACCGTGATAGCCAGACAGTTGAAATTCACAGATTATGTATTTCTGTTGCTGCTCTAACAACGAAAACTAAAAACAGAATAAAATAAATATTTAAGGGGGGCTCCCATACAACAAACATGATTTTTTTGCCGTTTTTATAGATAATGGTACGGAACCCTTCGTGCTCGAGTCCGACTCGCACTTGGCCGATTTTATTGAAATAAATACTCTTTGACTGGTTCTTTCTTGGTCAGCATTAAGTTTCTAGGCAGAGATATTTGAGAGGGCCCAGTGGCTCGCCTCACGGGTTTACAATAGATTTTTATCACCCTTTGAGAGCACTTATATTAAGTTAAGCGCTCCTGGCATAAGCTGTCGCAGATGTAATTTGTCAAGCCATGATGGAGGTCTTTGGGCGAAACTGAGCCACCTGAGCGCCCCAGTTCAAAGACTTTACAGCTATCCACACACACATTACACGTTTACAATTACAACGCTCTTGGCTCTGCAGTGGAATAACTTAAGCCAAAAGGTAGCTTTGCATGCGCCAGCTCGTGATCAAAGTGGCGACTAATCAAAATGATTTCCTTTGAAGATAGCGATAGGTAGTTTCGTTGGCTGATAAACTGCACCTTTGTTGTGGCCCTTTTTTATACAAATAACGCATAAATATCATTAAATAAAATAATAATAAAATAGGTACGAACAATAGTTAAAGTTTATGCATTGAATTGAATAGTTCTTATAATGATATATTAAGAAAAAGCCTAAATTAAGTATTAAACTGTAATCCCCAAGTACATCATAACATCATATCATCCCATCTTCTCTCAGATCTCCAGGCGCTCAGATCCTTGAAGATGTCTAAAGGAATAGTCAGAGGCATGTCCAAACGTTACATTAGGTACATGCCCACATTGTGCAGTAGTTAGCATTATATACTTGACAGGTAGCCCACCGCCGTTTCTATGAATACAATCAGGTTTCCTTGCGATGTTTTCCTTCGCCGTTTTAAGTACATGAGGCAATTTTCAAAATCCATTAGTGCATGGCCATGATTTGAGCCCACCACCTTCGGGTTAACAGACGAAGTACTTGCCACCCGGCCAAAACGACCCTTCATTAATTATTCACAATAAAAAATAAAACAATCCCCCAAAATACCCACTCTCTCTCAACACAAAAAATATAACACAACGGTGTATTGTCTACATTCTACAGCACATGAAAAGTGCTCAAAGAAATCGGTCGCATCGCAAAAAGGGGAAAAAAGCGCGTTAGCGTTTTTCCCTCTTCTATTTACTCAATTAAATTAGTTACGAAATACGAGTTTACAATTAGGACCGGTTGCATTTCTTTTTTAGGGTTCCGTACCCAAAGGGTAAAAACGGGACCATATTACTAAGAATTCCCTGTCCATCTGTTTGTCAGATAGATAGACAGTTTAAATTTTCACAGATGATGTATTTCAGTTGCCGTTATAATAAAAAATAAACTAAAAACAGAATAAAATAAATATTTTAGTGGGGATCCCAAGCTCCCATACAACAAACGTGTTTTTATGCCTTTTTTAATAGTTTTTATAGTAGAACCCTTCGTGCTCAAGTCCGACTTGCACTTGGCCGGTTTTTTTTTATGGCTACTGCAGCCGGGTCTATTCTGCCGATGCAACTGTTTTAGTGTCCTGTCAGTTATGCAATTGTGTTGGAGATCGATTGGCCACGGATAACTGCCTGCTAGCATTGCATTGTCTCAATGTAAACATTGTCAGGGTTGTATAATTGTTTTGTTGGAGATAGTAAATATTTTGTTTTTGTTTAGTTTGGAGATGGTTACTTACAGAAACGATTTTTTGCCGACTCTAAATGACTGCATCTGCTTATAATTTTAACAGATAATATTTGAAACGAAAAATATATTAATGGTAAATGCGAAAGTTTGTGAGAATGTTTGGACTTCAAAGGTCCAAACGGATATGGATGAAACTAGGAATGTACCAATGTACATAGCCTATGCCTTATAATAGCAGATAAGCTACTTTTTAGGGTTCCGTACCCAAAGGGTAAAACCCTATTACTAAGATTTTGCTGTCCGTCTGTCTGTCACAGGGCTGTATCATGAACCGTGATAGCTACACAATTGAAATTTTCACAGATTATGTATTTCTGTTGCCACTATAACAACAAATACTAAAAACAGAATAAAATAAATATGTAAGTAGGGGCCCCACACAACAAATGTGATTTTTTTGTAATTTTTTATAAATAACGGTACGGAACCCTTCGTGCGCACGTCCGACTCGCACTTGGCTGGTTTTTAATCCAGGTATCAAAAGCAAGAAGCAGCAAGAACTCAAAAACGCGGGCGGAAGCTAGAATTCTTATATTGCGATGGGTTTGTAACTTGTAACTTGTAACTTATAACGTATAGAATGCTAACTACTGCAAAATACGAGCACGTGCCAAATGTAATGTTTGGACGTGCCTTCTTTATACATCTTCAAGGGTCTAAATAAAACTCCTGGAGTTCTGAGTGGATGTCTCCGTACTTGGAAATAACAATAGTGATATATTAAACTAATTAAATCAGATTGATTGTCTGCCTGTGACGTTACCACGGCCAAACCGCTGGGCCGATTTTGATGAAATTTTATATAGAGATAGCTTAAAGTCTTGGGAAAGAGATAGGTTACATTTTTACCCAAAAAATATTTTGATATTTCAATATTTTATGATAAAGTCGCCAAAAATACGTTTCCTGAATCTACGCGGACAAAGTCTAGTTCTAAATACATGATCTGTTCTAAGTAAAAACAAACTTGAAAAAGTGACTAGTAGCAGAGTAACATTCTTATGGACGAATGTATTTCAACCTTACGCCTCAAAGCGCAAAGATTTACTGTTGTTAGGAAAATGGCAATACTAGTTAGCTGTAAAATAGGTGCATTGTCGCTTGTGATTTCTGCTCAGTACACATAAATAAACTCATGTCAGAATGACATTCGTATATTAATTGCGATAGTTTGATTGTTTGTTTATTATATAGTACCTGGATGACCGAGCTTTGCTCGGTATTTCATTACCTAAAAGCACGGATAAAACGACGTTTTCTAGAAATGAAACCTAACTAGATTTATCACCCCCGAAACCCCACGCAGACTAAATTTCATAAAGATCGTTGGAGCCGTTTCCGAGCTTCAGATTATATACAGATTCCAGGTATAATTTGATACCTATATATTAAGATTGTGACCTGGAAACGTACTACTTCGAAAAATATTTTATTTCTCAACTCTTTGTCCTTTGTTATCGAAAGCACTGTAAATGTGATGTAATCGAATATCAATTGCTCATCTATTCACGACTAATTTGAGCGCATAGACAAACCTAACTTTTTCTTAAAACCTACTAAGGTTTTAAGGTCTATGTAAAATTTTATGTATAGTCTATACTAATAAGTAACTCTGTCTGTCTGTCTGTGACGCTATCACGGCCAGGTTATTTGGATTTAACACTTCCGTATCCAAATGCAAAACAACTTAACCGGACCCAAGCATGTATTTACTGCAAAATTAAGTATATTTATGCGAATCTTGATTGAATGCGATGAGTTTTTTTTTCGAGTGACCAACCATAAACAATACAAAAATCTAATTAAATTCGCGAGAGCGCGTAGAGCGACACAAGACAATGCGCTAATAAATAAGAAACGATACGATCGACGCGTGCGCACACGTCGAACCGGACGGTGCGCGCCGCATTAATAATGCCGTTTGACTTCCAATGAAATAAAATACATAGATGTATGTTATGTACCTGTCGGTAAACATTTCAGTGCAATCACTAATTAGTGACGCCATAATTGAATACATACATATAAATGTGTAATTATCTGTATTTTTAGTGTCTGTTATCTTTTTTTAAACTAGTGGAAACCCTCGCTACTTCGTTCACGTTAAGTTATAGACTTCAACCCCCACTGCGGCCCTTTAGGGGTTGATTTTCGGGAATTTAGGAATAAATACACCTAAAGTTCAAGAGTCTATAACCAACGTTGATAGTCAGTCAGTCAGAAACGCAAGAGTTGTATATAATTAGATGAATTTACTCGTGGTACGGCTAATTCAACAGAATTTGAAGTTCTTTATCACGGGCACAGTCACGAGCGTGTTCGACGGTTAGATAAGCAAGAATAACTAACAATTATATTAAAATAACTTACGAGAGTTTCAATCCTAATAATTAATATTAAATAATAGAATAAATAGATAACTTAAACATGTATTTATGGCGAGTGTGAACGGGAACGTTGGAAGAGGAAGATCTAGGCGGTTTTTTTTTTTAATTGGTGACGTTTTGACAAAATGCCAAGTCAAGAGTAAGTACTCTAAACCAACAAGCATGCATGAGGAATGTGATGAGAGAGAATGAAGCAAAATAAGTTATGTCAGGATCGTAGCAAGTGGAAAGCCGTGGTCTCTGCCTACCCCTCTGGGAAACAGGCGTAACTTTATGTATTTATGTTTTTATGTATTTTGTATGTACATGTGTATGTATGTTTGTAAAGATAAAAAATAAAGATATTTATTTGCTTAAACATTTGTTTATATTTTTGTGTGAGATGTATTGTATGTATGTATGTATGTATGTCAATCCTAATAGCCTAGTAGGGTATTTAGAACATACCGTAAACCAGTTGGTTTCCCAGCAGCACATCGCCGCATTCAATCAACTGCTGCAGCAGCGTCATCCGATTGTTATATCCAAACTCCGACGCCAGTAATCCCATCATTTTGAAAATCACACTATTACACTCTCATTGTCATGTCATCTCACAAATCATTACGAAAAAATTCTGTTCTGAATGTCAACATTTCAATTTCCGTCAAAACAAAATATTTTATTCCTAATTACCTCAGTGTTCACTTTATTCAAAAACGATATTGATAAATCATGATTTTCTTAGACGCACTTATTAATTAGAATTTTTTTAATATGTTGTGCACATTGTGCTATTTTGGCGGGAAGCAGAGGCAGATGCGCCTGCGCCGTATGTTGCTTCAAAACTGTGCGTTCTGTTGCGTCTTCCGAAAGCTATTACAGACAGGTGGTGACAAAGGAGCCGGCTCGTGCTTCCCCTCTATTCATGCACAAACTAATCGCACAACCGATCGGACGAACAGTCGAGCGATCGGCTGGGTTATTCTCAAGGGATTGTATTGAGCAAGCGCACCGTGGCGTACAAGTGCAATGACCAAGTTTAATGGTGGATTACAATTCGGTCACGGTCGGCGAGCGGGATTGTTGAATTTGGAGTGGTCATTGAATATTTTGGTATAGCGGGAAATATTACAACGAATATATATCCAAATTAATTAAAGTAAGTATCTGCTGATCTGCTTTCGATGATATCAATCTGATACATCCTAATTTTAATAAGCTATAATAAAATATCGATCTACTATCGATATATTTCTACTCCTTGTACCTACTCAGACAGCAATACCAATGACTAATAAATTTCCCCATCCACGAGAATAACCCAATTTGGAATCAACTAGCGATGTACAATCGCCGGCGCAAGTGCTGAAATATTTACGAGGAGCGACCTTATCGTCTCGTAACAAAGTCCTTTCGTAAAGCCGGATGTGCCCGTGCTTGTACTTAGATGTGTAGGTGTATGCAGCGGGTACGTGATCGGGTGCACGGCTCCGCGGCACCCCCTCGCACTCAGTCGGCTATTATTACTCGCACCGAATGAGGGTGGTTGAATCGGGGTTTGATTATTCCCACTCACATTCACATGTTTGCGTCTCGTAGCATCGATTTTGTAAACCGCTTTGAATACCAAAATGTAAGTACCTAGTACCTGGTAGCAAACCAGTAACAATCAAAATATTGATCCGACTTTTGAGACAAATCAGAGTAATGTAATATGGCACGTCGCGTCGTGCTACGTCGCGGTACAAATAGTTACCATCAACAGTAGACGAGCTAAGTACGAGCGAGCCTTGCACGCGACTAGAAGAAGACGCGCGGTTATTTATTTTTGCGCGGCACGTGGGTACAGTCGTGTCGAGCGGCACGGGTCGCGGACGTCGCGTCGCAACGGCGAGCGCGAGTGTACTGACCGGCGCGACTCCGCGAGGCTTTCGTACGCGTCACACGATGCACTATGTGCATTAGGCGTTAGAATAGTGTGGACATACCCACGATCGATGTTTATTCGATTATACAGTTTGTGAGTGGCGATTTAGTAAACAGGAAAATGGTTATTGTTCTCCATCTCCAGTATACCTATCGTATAATATTTGAATATCTGAGATATTCAGCATATCCTTAGGCATATTGTTATGTAGATACTTGGGTTACCCAGGAAATTTATGCAGTTGAAAAAACCCTAGAATTGTAGGTGTATTATCTACCAATAGAAAAATGCTGATTACAAATATTTATCAGGAAAGTAGGTATTTCCTATGGTAAAAACCTGTGCCTACGAATGTTTACAACAGGCGACGCACAAAATGTTTGGCAATTAAAGATTTATAAAGCAATGTTGTGTGTCTGTCCATAGATAGTTGACAATTACGTCTTCTGAGGAGCTAGTGTGATCTCAATAAATATTTGATGAGCGAATATACAGGTTGTCCCAAAAAACAGTGTCAAGTAGAAGTCTAGAGGTAGAGCACCTAAGAGTCACCCGAATCACCAAACAACAACAATCAACAAGCAACAAGACGACAGTCGCCCGCCGTTGTGCAACATTGCTTAACGTGTTCGCCACAAGAAAATTATAGGTTAACATGGTTTTATCTATCGCATCGTAAAAGTCTACACAATAATTCTAATTTCGCAGCTGTTACTCAGCATGAAAATTTAATTAGACGAGTCCCTATCTCAACACGTGCAAGGTGGATGCGTGTACCGGGGTTATAAATATTCCATCCACAGTATAGGCGTTAAACACATGGACAGTCTGTCCGCAAGTAGGATATAGCGGCAATAAGCGGTGAACGCAACCGCTCTATTTCGGTACGAGCATTCAAACTATTCTACAGTCATAATGCACTAGCTAGAGTTACAACTAATAAATGAGACGAAGTAATAGGATCCTTTGAAAAACATTTTTCAATAGAGCTTGATGAATATTCAGGAGCGAGATTGAATCGCGGTTGACTTGTCGCTTCAAATTTGGGGACTCGAAGCTGATCCTTCGCGTTGAAGGTCATTATTGTAGTCAGTTACTGCTTTTAACGTCGCTTTGTTGCGCTATCTGAACTAGATAGTCAAAAGCTTTCAGATCTCGTAAAAAACCTCTCAAAGGACTATCGATTCGGACGATGGCTCGGATTTTCAGAGTCGTTACAACAATTAAATCTTCTGTTAGGCACGAGGCTATTGCGTAATTTTTAGGAGGTCGTTTTGTGAGCGGCGAAATAAGCGACAATGGAGAAGAGTAGATGGAGCCAAGGGCGAGCTTCCGAACGGGGACAAAAGATTCGCGAGCCCTCAGAAACAAGGCTAACGGGTGCTTTTCAATTACACCCCAATTCCAGAGACCGCAATGCTGCGACAATTTTTACTTTTCACCTTGCCTTACCCATGTTAAACTTCCGGGATTTATGATCGCACAGGTTAAGGTATTTAAAGATGATTCCGAGGGATTATCGCACTTGAATTATTAAGCTAACAACTTAAATTTCATTATACACTTTGCAATTTAAAACATAAGAGAATTATTATCAACTCTGAGGCAAAGTAAACAAACAGTGAACCCTTTCATCGGACAAAGAAAAAAACCTTCATAAACATTTTAACTTTACCGTGAAATAGTAGTAGATAGAAGTTGCCGCAACCATCAATATAAATAACGAGAAGCCAAGTAGTTTCAAAGGATTCTATTGTAAACAAATTTCGGAATACGGATCAAATTAAGTCTACAATTTTACGCAAAAGCCGCCACAAACCTGAGGCGAAAAGTTTTGTAACGGGGAAAATTACTTCTGCCACTCCCTGTCTTGCCGCTCAACGTATTTGATTAAACGCCTTTTTAGTACAATAAGTTCTGAATTACCCAGACCTTGATAAATCTCTTCATTTAGAATATGATTCACTACACATCTAAATAAATTGCTCAGGCGAACCATGCTATTCGTATAATAAAACCACAATTCATATAATACTATGCTATAGTTTTACAAGTTGAAAGAAAATCAAAATGGTCGATCATTAGTCTGGTAACGAGTTGTGAATGGTGGAGTAATTATTAAAAGATGCGGACGTCTACATACTTACATCCTCTGCAACGTACAATTAATGGCCAGTGTCGGCGGTCGCTGGACCATGTGACATCATTTTCGTTCATAATTATTAGGTTGGCGTACCACATGAGCTAACACAATAGTCTCAACTACTTCCGTTCACAACGTGAGTACTGCGAAGACAATTGTCAAGATTACAGAATGTGAATTTTAAGAATCTATTAATTTCCAAATGTCCACATTACTATCGACGTCGGCGATCAAGCCGAAGGGTATCGCAGAGGGAGAGGATTATGCATGAGTGAATCGAAATCACAACCCTAAAATTAATATCACACTGGAAAATTAAACGGGTCGGTTCTAACGCGTTCGGCCTTTTATTCATATGCATATCTAACTTTGCCACATTGGCACTGACCCTTCAATTAAGGATGTTAAATGAAAAAGCGCCTGCTTTTGAGATAACAGGAAGCATTAGCGGGACATTGAATTAGGTTAGCTGTGGCTCCCCCTCTTATAGTTTATTGCAAAGCGAACAAGTAGCAACGGTAATTGTTTGTATACTGCCATCACACATTAAACCGAATGGTATGTTATTGTCTGTTGCGTGCAGAATCACCTTGCGCCCCTCTTCCTGTGTTCGGCAGGGGATAGAGCAAGGTCAATAGAAACTTGGAGATTGGGTTACTGTTGTATAGAAATATTATTATAAACGCCTCATACGGTTAACAAACGGGGGCTTAGCGTGAGAAAAGGGGCTTATAGCGGCGGAACATCGATCTGCATAAAAGTTTGGAGATGACTTACAAACTCAACCCGGTAAATAGGGCACGTGTAAAGTAAACAAAGGTTCTGGTTCGGAATTCCGTTTAAAAACTTAAAACAAAGAGGACCCGTAAACTTCAACGGGTAGTAAATCACAAGAGCAATCAGTAAACAGGCTGCGTTGTTTGATCCCGTTCGTACTGCCTATACTAAAAACACATTTGTTTTGCCAACACCACAAAAAAGTTAATTTAAATTCAGCTGTAAACAACTTCAGGTGTGCCAGCAAGGTAATAAAAAAAAATCAACACTGCTTTATTCATAGCCCATTCATAAATGTTATCAAAATTCCGTTTAAAAGTCAAAGGAGTCTTTACGGGCCGCGAACGTTTAGGCACGAGGAAAAACGTCTAAAAACGGTGCAGAGCGGTGACAAACTAAGAGTAGAATAAGAAAAAAAAATTAGCTCGTAACCGGGAAACGGAAAGCGCGACGCGACGCCTCGCCTTCAGCTTTCAGACGCCATTATTTCATCCGGTATTAACCAGAAGAATATTCCGCGCAAACAGAACATTGCTCTAATCGGAAATAAAACCTCGCTACAAAGCTGTAAAGTCCAAATTTCGACGGAAATACCAATGCCTTTACGGGCATTTAGGTCGTAGCCGTGGGAAAAGTAGCTCCATGTAGAGAACAATAGAGCATTATATTGATTGCTCGATAAACATGTAGTTAGGACGTTCTTGAGATGATCGTGAGGACAGAGGGCGATAGACGTCCTTGTGGAATGGAATCGTCTTTCATATTGAAGCTTAGAAATATTTAACAAAAGAGGTGCATGATACGAGATTGTTTATGTACGTTTTGATTCCGGTGGATTTATATTTGGCGTTTTGTTTTGGACCGCTGAATCTAAACAAAACAAACGCGCTGGTTTAAAAAACTCATTACCGGCTTCTAAGAAAGATATAAACTGACCGATTTAAGAAGACTATTTCATTTGAAGTGCTTATAATTCTTAGTAGTTTCGAAATAAGAGTGTATATTACGAGTACCATTATGTTTTACTTCCACATTCTTTGTAGATAAACGAGTGATCGTAATGATATCCAAATGGAGATCACCCACAAAGATCGGAGTAAATTATTGGGTAAGCAGTTCCAATCAAATGCGTTCACAATCCGAATCTATCAGCGCATTTCTCGCCCACGCACCGTAACATAATGTTCCGGGCGAGTTGTGGGAACCGCTGGCTCATTATGACTCAATTCCATGAGAAATCTTATTGACTGGCACTCGATTCATATTTATGAATTGGGTAATGTTTGCCTATGCGTCAATGGATAGAATCTCAATAGCGTTACAAATTAATAAAAAAAATCCATTCAGTAAAGTTGTTGCGTCGAGCTTTTCAGAATTTTATGTGACTCTTAAGACTTCCGAAGTACGATAAAAAATCCTTTTAGTTAATTAATGTCCAGTTAGAGAAGTTTTTCTCTCAGACTCCTAAGTATTCATATGCGGAAATTCTGCACGATATGACATATTATTGAAGCCAACAAAGTTATGATATAACATTTTTTGGTGTACTATTTTATTGGTTTTGTTAAAGTCAAGTGCCCGGTGCATTAAATTTCAAGGCAAATTAACATTGCTAAGTAGACTTTAATATTCGTAGTACGAGTACTCGGGTAGAAGTCGAGTTTGCAATCGGTTTATAAACCGCTCGTAAATCCAGCTAAGCGACAGAAAAGGATTGATTTGTAACCACTTGGGCACTTTCAATTAATTTATTTATTTCATTTTAACCACTAAGGCACTTTTAATTTATTTATTTCATTTTATTTTTTTAATTATCTCATTGTTGTGCTAAAAGAAGATAGTCGTATAAGCGGTACCGACGCGTTTATCAAATCTATACCACCTACATCGTGTTTTATCATGCTTATCAGATTTTATTCCACATGTTTTCCATTAATGTTACTAAAAGCAGTCAATCAGCAATTTCTTAAGCCCTTCGCCCACTGACCGGCGTCCAGCAATAAAGTCGGTAACGTGGGGAAACGTGTGGACATTGAGTAACGGAACAAAGGTCTTCGGCGAGGAAGAGCATGGGACTCTGGCACTATTCACCAGCTTGCAGTGTAAAATGAGCTCTAATGCGAAGAATTTAAGATTTATTATACTGCTAACAAGAAGATTTCACGAACGTATCATCGGTTAGCATTCCAATAAACACAGATGGGTTTACAACCTGTCACGTATGGAATGTTAATGCAAAAAGTGTGTACGAATGAGTCCGATATAATAATTGAAATTTACTCTGACTACATTTGCAAAGATTCTCAATGATTTGAGTAAGTACCTATAAGTCTATTTCAGGTGATTATTACAGTCAGGAGTCTATTATTTTTGTAGCATAAATGAATAGCCATTAAAGATACAATGTCAACACTGGCCTTGTGAGGCCAGTTGGTAGTAACTCTGCCTTCTGCGCTGTGTATTTGTGTAATGTTAATATGTATAGTAAGTATGTATTTACTAAACTACGCTTGTAGCGTTGCTTAGTTTGAGGCTAGATGTGTTGAGGTGTTGCTTTTTGAATTTGTGCTGAAGCTCTTTAGTTATTTTTTTTATTGTTGTACGTACTTGAGTAGTAGGTACTTTTAATTATTATTCTTGTTTGAGCCTTCACCTTGTTCGATTGGCACCACACTGGAGCTCTACATAGCATTAAGGAAAGGATCATAAAAAAAGGTAGACCCCAAGCCGTGTTTGTTGCCTGATTCTTCTAGGCTTGGTCGCGTGGAATCGGCGTAGCTTCACCTAGTTCCTAAGACGTTTCAAAGTGATCCTTGTGATTTTATTGAAATAAATGATTTTTAAATTTGAATTTGAATTAGATGGCGCTGTGTGTATAGTCCGCAAATATTTATTTATTATTATTAATTTTCGTGACATAGTCAATAGTCAGAGTGAAACGCCCGTAAGAACTATTATATCTTCTATGGCGCATAGGGCAGAGCAGACGCGCGTAGAATTCTGATGCCATGTCCCGTACTCCACTGCCATCACCATAAAGTACTCGATACAAAGTGTAATGATGATTCTCACAGGATTAAGTATTTACACAGCTAAGAACAAAAAAAACAACATCAAATTCCTCATTGTTATTTTAAAGAAAACGCTAACAAACTTTTTGTTGTTTTAAAATCAACGGATCGCACTATTGATCCGTGACTCTCTGATTGGATTAACCACACCAATACTACGAGCGTATAAAATTATCTAAGAGCGTATAAAATTTAATATTACACAAGTACTCGATACAAAGTGTAATGATGATTCTCACGGGATTAAGTATTTAAACAGCTAAGCACAAAAAATTATAATAATATAAATTCATTGAACTCATCATTAATAGATTTCAAAGAAAACGCTAACAAACTTTTTCTTGTTTTTAAAACAACAGATCGCGCTATTGAGCCGTGACTATTTGATTGGACTAACCACACCAATTCAATTCTATATTATGGTAAACTGTTAATTTTCTTACAATGAAAACAATATGAAGCTAATCGACGTTATCATCCAAATGGGTCGCAAAGACAATGAAATTGAAACATAAACAGACGGCGAAGAATGAGATGGTCGCGTCAATCGTTTTATGCGTCTTCGAGAATCCATAGGTGGCCGTTCAAGCACACCATAACGATACACGTTTTATCACCGGCTCGCCCAGCTACACGCTACATGCATACAGTATACACTTCAATATTCCGTGTATAACCCACAATTCAACAACTGTACCGTACTCTACATTATTACTGCACTAGCTGTCACACGCGATTTCGTTCGCATAGACTATATACGACTATATACATAGACTATACTACGAATTCTTGCATCTCTACCATGAAATTAGTTAATTACGACAATAACTAACTAATTCTCTCTGTTGAAATTCATCATTCGTTCTTGAATAATACTTATGCTGTCGATATAATCACTTCACAGTAAGGTAATGAATAATGCTTGAAGCACAGATACATAAATATTCTGGTATACAATTTTGAAATTAAAATATAAATATATTCATAGCCGATACTTATATTAATTATATCCATTTAAGCTATTATCTCTCTCACAGTTTTAGAATCTTTAATTTAGTTAGAGGAAGCTACCTCTACATTTAATCCGATATCTATTCCTAGGCGTTAGCTTCAAAAGGGTGAAGGAAAACATCGCGAGGAACACAATAGTATTCTTACAAGCGGTGATGGACTTGTGACAATGTTTGGACGTGCCCCTGCCATCTATTTACAGGGTAATCTCTAAGGGGGCTCTGCCTCTTAAACATCCGCATGACACATTTTTTAAGACACCCCGTTTTCATCATCATTTTCAATTCGTCGAGCGAATCCGAGAGTACCGGCAAATCAAATAAATGCACCTAATGTAAATCTCTTTTCCTTAAGGGTTGGCTTAAATCTGCGCTGAAGTTAACAAGTAAGGCTAAAACGGGCTAAAACGTTGGGATTCTGTTGCAAAATGATTTCCCACTCGGCTGCCTTTGTTTTGAACATTCGTAGGAATTCGCAGAACGGATATACGATATTCCTTGTGCGAGAGGTCGGTAAGATGTCACTTAGCTTAGTGAAAATGTGCTTTTTAGTAATAAAATACATCATGTTGATGTCATAACAATCATAAAGTTGTTTTTAATTAATAATAAACATATATAGGACATAGGATCATGACTATAATCCTCAAGTACGATAGACCTCCTCTCAGATCTCCAGGCCCTTAGATCCTTGAAGATGTCTAGAGGGGGTAGTCAGAGGCACGTCTTAGACTTTATATTTGGCACATGCCCACATTTTGCAGTAGTTTTTTTGTTGTTTTAAATGTATGTAATTATTTTACTGGTTAGCCTCATTCTTGTTTAAATTCACATACACACTTGATCTTGCCTATTTGTTGATACAGTACATTTACTATGACTTTTGTAAATTACATACACAGTAGCAGATCTCGTATTTCGTTAGCATAATACGAATAATGACTCTAATCAGGCATTTTTATATCTTTTCTAGGTGATTTTTACAGGATCTGGTGGAAATTTCTACTAACTTACGGAACGCTGTACTGTAGTGCATTTTTTTTTAGATGAAGTAGGCTTTCCCAGCACTTATATCTTGCTATCAACCTAGTCGGCTTTATCCACAGAAAAGTCGAGGCCGCGGGTTTCATTACGATGTTTTCCTTCAACGTTCTCATTACGCTCTCATTACTACTCACAAATTCTCTATACTAATATTTTAGATTCGAAATTAACTCTGTCTGTCTGTGATGTCATCACGCCCAAACCGCTGGGCCGATTGTCATGAAATTTCATAAAGCGATAGTTGATGATAAACATAGGCTATTTTATCCAAAATGTTCTTTTCATTTTTAGGAATTCCAGTGTTTTCCGATAAAGTCGTTAAAATCGATTTTCTGAATCTACTCATACGAAGACGCAAGTAATAAATAGTTTATGATAAACTCACAACACACGGCAATCGAATCAAAAATCGAGTTACTCACACAACACCGACTCAGCACACGATTAATGGCACAGAACTCTAACAAATTATACAAATAAAGCTTGCAAACGCCTTCATTAAACCACTCGACGCGCTGATAAGTACGCGTTTGAATTATCAGTTAGTCCATCTCATTTACACATCGCCTGTACGCTGTCAGCTATCCAGTAGATGCAGTTAATTCCAGTCCTTTAAGACCACAAATCCCGATCGAAAGCTAGAGATGCCGCCAATAATCTAAATCGGTGCACATCAATACACCAGTACCTTGGAGTCTGTGCGAAGTGAACACTACTAGACGCTATAGACGAGCATTTGAATTTGTTGTGGAGTTTGTGAAGCAGCATACAGATTTTAGCCAAAATTACAATAAACTTGTACGTAAAGTTAGCATTTTGACCGCATAGACGCATGTTCAAAATTTCTATAAATTTGTAATTTTATTTTTAGCCAGAATAATGAAATTGCTATTACAAAGAATGTAACAGGATCTCAGACGTGCGAGTCAATCTCATCGACGATTTTATGATACATTTTTTAGTTTTGAAGGTAAAAGTTTTTTGTACAAGCTCAGTCCTTAAGGCCCTGTATGTCGACGATTGCTCTTTTTCGAAACGAAAAAAGAAATACTTCTGAACAAGCCACATCTCCTATTTTATAATGTATAGTATATGTGAATAAAGATGTACCCATCTTTAATCACTTCGATAAATAATCCTACCGACCGCTGCACGTGGTACTGATCCATGGGCGGCACGTGGTCCGCCTTTGCTTTTCGAATAAATTAATGATATAAATTATGTATAATTACTTATCAAAAACCTATTCTAGTACAAATCTAGATCTACATCTACATATTACCTATCTTTAACAATAAATCACAAGTTGATCTTAATAGTAGGTATCAAAGTATTTCGATCATAAATTCTAAAACGAATCATTTTGAAATAATATCTTTATCGTGAAAAGTTTTTGCTATTATGTTTTCAGCTTAATAGAAATCTAGGTAGGAACCTGAAGTAATATATTTATAAAAATAGGAGATGTGGCTTGTTCAGAAGTATTTCTTTTTTCGTTTCGAAAAAGGGCAATCGTCGACATACAGGGCCTTAAGTAATATTTTTTACAGTGTTTGTTTGGTTCATTAGCTACCTGAGAAAGTAGCAAAGTCGCGTCCTGATCTTACATTATCCAGATAAACCAGCCGGCTTGAAATAGACGCAGAAGATAGGGTACACGGTTTAAGCTATGGGCAATTGGCTGGCGAATAATCCTGTATTTCCAGGCGAGGCAAACGCTATCAATTTGATTAGTGACGCGACGGTAGTTGTATGTTTAGTCACTTGCCACCACTACACTCTAAGCTAAGTTAAGACTTTGTTATTGAACTGCCTGCTCCACTGTCTCAAGTGTCTCAACAGAGAGCAATTTAATTTATGTCTTTCCACTTTCCTTTTGTATAAATGATGTCAAGTCGGTCTTTTCAGCTTAGAAAACGCAAAGTGATTTCCGATTCTCAAACGTCATTCAAAATGCAAGAGATCTAGGTACATGCCACATCAGTATCCGAAGACGATCGCTCAATCGCTATTTGCTACCTCGGAATAACAAATGTGCAGTCAAAACCGTAGTATTGTCGAGAGCGTACGGTACTACGTAGTAACCTCGTAGCTGGAGGTGGGCGGGAGGTAGTGTTGGGAGGATAGCGGCGCCAGCCTCCCCCCCTCGATAGATGGCGCTGCACAACCGATCTGGCACAGAGTACGCTTCGCGGAAACCAAACAAAAAGAATAGCAACTAGTCAAGTAATAGATTCTAAATAGCATCCTTTTCAGTGACTGTGCGCTTCGACAAGGAGCGGAGGCGAATCGCGGACGGAAATGGGGTCACTAGAAACCCCACTTCTTTAACTTCTCAATTCCCAACAACTCGCGCTTCCGCCTCCCCAACTATTCCTCACAGCTTTTAATATGTAACTTATCGGTTTTTAATATATAATTTAAAGTTGTTTATGTTTACGCATAAAGCTAGTCTACACTTTTATAAAAAGATAAAATTTGTATTTTTGTTTGTAATGGATAAAATAAAAAAACTACTGGACCAATTTTACTAATTCTCTCAACTATTAAAAGCTGCATTATCAGCGACTAACATGGGTCATATTTTGTATTCAATAAAATTAGAATTTCCCACGAAAATTGCAATAACGTACCTTAATTTTTTTTTCTATAATCTTCATACTGTACTAAACACCCGTGCGGAACCGGGGCGGTCAGTTACGTGAATATATTTGTCATATTATTGAGCGTCATTACATTCAGTGTTGATAATTAGGTTCACGTTAAGAGGCGCAAGATGTTTTGTTTCTTGTAGTGTCTTTGAGTTGCAAAAGCCGACAGTCTAATTAAAACAAGAGCAGTTTTAGTTGAGAAGCGCGCCACAAAGGGACACACAAGAAGTGATACTACAGGTTTTACGACGATATCCAGAATTTAATTAGCTAATTGCATTGCAAACATAAATAGTTATCCTACTAATATTACTACTATTCATAAATTTTATGACGGTGTTTCGATGTTGACGACCAAACGGATTTGGATGAAATTAGGAATAGGTATACATCGTTTTAATTATAAGAACGTCAAAGCGAAGAGCAGAGATTTTTAATAACAACAGCATCTGAATTGTCTCGAAACGTCAACAATACAAGAAAAAACGCGGTAATTAGCCGTATTTATAGTTAAAATTAGTAACAACCACTATAGTTTTAATTCTATTGGTATACAGCTTACGTCCTGGGAGCGATTGGAGCCGCGGATGCTAGTCAGTTGATATTTCTCAGTTGTATTCACATAGTAACATCGAGCAGAAGTTTACTAAACTAAACAGACATGGTGAACAGACAGAGCAGACGTACGGTCTACGATTTGTGCTATACAACAGTGGCTTTGAAAGATAGAGATAGAGATAAGATTTGTCCATATTATTAATACTTCTTATTTCTGACATTTGCCTTGAAACTCTTGGTCCATAAATCAAATTTTACATTATGAGCCGATTTACAGTGACATAGATTCTGTCGTAAAGTCGCATTTCAACAGCTTTGACATAAAACGTAAGCATTAATTAAAAGTTTGCACAAGATAAGGCAACTTTGTTATTGAATGTATAAATGTCCATTTTGAGCCAGAGGGGGAAATTAACAAATCTAGTTGGATGAAAATCGCAGTCGTCTTTTTAACAGCTTCCAGCGCGAGTTGAAGTGAGCTAAATGAAAGTTTCTCTCCCGATCCGCGGCCGTTTTGCAACTTATCGCAAATATTAATAGCTCGTTCAAATCCCAATGGAAATCCAAGTCAAATACACTGTTAGAATAATATATGTAATAACAGAATGAAAATCGTTTTCATAACACGGCAAAGCTTTCGTGTTGAACAAGCACCAGTCAAAATCTGTCCATAAACAAATCATATGCAAAAATGTGGACAAAATATACAGAAGCGACAACCGAACGCAATCACTGCCACCGCTCTGCAACAATGAATCACTCAATTTAAGCGCCAACCGGCAATTTTTACACTATGATCATTGCGAATTTCATTAAACGGTTCCGACAGGGAACGTACAAAACCTATCCTGTACAAATAGCAATTTTAATTGAACTTTTATGTGAGTTTCATTAAATTCTGCCCCTGCTTGTAAACGGTATGGCGGTATATTCAAAATATTTGTATTAATATTAAACTGTATACTGAAAATGATTTACACATAAATTAGATAGTTTATGAGCTAGTTGGCCAACTCTGGTAACGGAGTTATTAGGCCGCCCAAAAACATCTTAACGTGCCCTCTAAAACACGGATACGCTGTCTTAGCGGTCACCCGTCTATTTAGTGACAGCAATGTAGTTTGCTAAACCTAGCCAATCTGTTACGAAAGCCTAGGCAAGTTGCGCCACGTGCAACTCAATTTATATCGAATAAAATATGAAGCGTGTGCAACTAAAATTTGTAGCCAAAGTTCACGGCAAACTCTACCAGCCACCTACTTGTATTCGAATTACTAATAATTTCTGAAGCACCAGCGAGACCGCGTTGATATAAAATATCGATAAAACGATTGAAAATTCTTAGCTCGATAGCTACCTGAGTGCATGAAGTTTTAAACTTTACATAATAAAACTTTTAAGAGGGGAATATGTATTCAATGCAGAGCCTGGCCACGAAGTGGAAACGCATTTAGATTGAAGTAAAAGCTAAATCATATCCAATACACATTTTGCTTAGTTTAAAATTCACAGAACAAGATCCGAAATCATAAAAATACGTTATAAAATTCAATCTTTAAAAGGTAATACTAGCAGCGAAGAATTTGAAAAATAGGTAAGTATTCAAAACATCTATTGCTGTCGCGCTGTGCCCAAGATATAAACGTATGAGTGACGATAGAGACAACAACAGCAAAAATAACGAAATCACTATTTCGTATTCACCTGTTTCCTCCTTCGTCATTATATTCGTCAAATTTGTTTACTGGACGTCTAAAGTAGGCGGTTAAAACTGGGCAATTTTTCTGGATTTAAACGGTTCCTAATTTTTATAATAACTAATTTATGGAGAAAAATAAGATATAGGGGCATGCAGACGTTCTCATATAAGGTATGGCAGAAAAAAAATGCTCTAAAGTCATCCAGGGAGGCAAATACGTTTGTATAGAAAAACACCTGCCCAGGAATGCTCTTAAGTTTGACCTCACGAAATATTTTACGCCGTATGTGAACCATCCACATATATCAGCACCTGACCAAGCGAAGCCGATTTCGCGATAATGTACCGACTGCCTTAGGTGGTCGCCAGTGTCAGTAAATCTACGGAGTTGGTCCGCCACGGCCGCGGCTTATGAAGACAAATGCCCGAGTTAATGGACGAGGCAAATTATTCAAGAAAAGGAAACTGTGTTTGATTTGGTAGGTTAAAGGAGAGTTATTGTAAATGATATGATGTTTTTAATATATCTTGCATTTAAATGGACTATTTTGTAAAGTTATACATAATAAACATAGTTTTTGATAAACAGATTACGTGTTGAAAAAAAAGCCGTGTTGGCCGAGTGGGAGGTACCTCGACTTTCAATCTGAAGGTCGTGGGTTTGAATCCCGGCGTGCATCAATGGATTTTTCTGTTCGAAAAATTTATATGCGCATCAAAATATGTGCTCAAAACGGTGAAGGAAAACATCGTGAGGAAACCAGTTAGTATTTCTTATAAGCGGCGATGGGCTTGCAACCTGTCACGTATGGAATGCTAACTACTGCAAAATGTGGGCATGTGCCAAATATAATGTTTGGACGTACCTCTGACTACCCCCACTAGACATATTCAAAGGATCTAAGCGTCTGAAGATCTGAGAGGATGTCTACCGTACTTGGGAATTACAGTCGTGATCCTAGTTTTTTTTTTTTTTTTTTATGATGTTTTTAATATATCCTGCATTAAAATACGCTATTTTGTAAAGTTATACATTTTATCAAATAAACTTTGGAATACATTTTTTACTAGTTTAAATGCTATAGATCGTTTTTGATAAACAGACTACGTTATTCTGTTCTTTAGCTTTTAGACTTGAATAATCTAATATGTGAATACCTACCCCCACGTCATTAAACGACACTGGTCTAAAAGCGCACTGATTCACCACATTGATTCTTACGATCAGTCACCCTTCTCACCCCTTTTTAGGGTGCTCAAGGCCCAGTGTGACAAAGAAAGAACAAGTGATGAACAACAACACCCTTCTAAGCGCATGATTTAAATTGAGCACTTAGTTCTATATTCTCTAACATCCAATGTTGAATGATTAATTTTTGATTATTCCGGGACGGTAAACTAGTTCTGGCTTAATATTTAACTCTGCAACTTTATTATTAGTACCTTCGTAGTATGCAAGACTGGGCAATGCTGAGTATGTTAGTTTTTCATTACTACGGCTTGAAAGGATTTCCTACGGAAGTTTTAGAGTTCAGTGCATGTGACAAAGATTGGAAATTATGTACAAGAAGCTCGAACACAAACTAATTCATCTGATCAAGATATTCTTGGAACAATGAGAGACAATAGCGGTAACAATATTGGTGATAAGACAACTATTTATGAGGTTATTTATTAGTCTAACATAGTTACCTAAATACTGAGTCATACGTGGCTATGAGGAACATTGAACTCAGAGGCAATTTTAATCGAGTAACAATATAAAAATAAATTCATCAAAACGAGATAGATAGAGAATATCTTACAACAGATCTTCATAAGTAAAAAAACAGGCAATCTAAAATACTTGAACACATAATAATAGACTAGAATATACTGAATTCGTTACACTGTGAAATAAGGGTGAAGTTATAGGGGTGAGATGAGGGCAGGAACAGTTTTACGACTCGGCAATCGTAAAAGGCGAAAACAATTCTTCTATGTGGCATGTATTAGCAGGCAGGTTATTTACCTGACCTGGTTGCGAAAAATACATGAAATATTGAAAGATTTTCATGTCAAATATATGTCTAGTTTATACCCTGGAAGCAAACAAAATGATTTAAGATAGTATCTTGACCCTTGTTCGTTTAAGTTAGTTAGATTTACAAGGATGGCGAAAGCCAAAATAGCCTTTTCTAGCTTGAGTGTGTAACGGAATCTTTGAACGTGATTTTGACCTACTTCAAAACGTCGGATTAATTTGAAACTTTGCATACTTTTTAAGGATCGAAGATGATATACATAAAAAACATTTAAAAAAATTAAAATAAAAATTAAGCGTGCTTTTTTGTTTTTTTTTTAACTATATTTATCATTATAGTAATTGTAATCACACTAATATTATAAACGCGTAAGTTTGGATGCTAGTGTGTTACGATTTTGGTAACCTATAGGTAGATAACGACCTGAATTTGAACGTGGGATACTTTTATCCTGTTTTAGTCGGAATAATAAATTCTTAATGACTAGCCTCACAGCTCAGTTGGTAGTAACTCTAACCTAACCTTCTGCGCTGTAGGTTGTGGGTACGATCCCCACCCAGGGCAAATATTTGTGTGATGAACATAGATGTTTGTTTTGTATTTACAGAAAAAAATATGTATATAAGTATTCTATCAATTATCTGGTTCCCATAGTACAACCTTTGCTTAGTTTGAGGCTTGATGGCGCTGTGTAAAAATGACCACCGATTTTGATTTGATAGAACTTCCAAATATGAAAAAACTGCGTAATTTAACTTACGTGTAAAAGTATAGATACATAGCGAGAAACAACATTACTACGAGCACATGATTAAACTGAAAGCTCGTAAAAGAGGACTAAATCACTTTCAAATGAACTGTTAAATAAAATGAGGACGGACACAAACTGCCAGAGACATCAAAGGCTCACAGCTTCAAGATACCGGCAGGTCTTGATCATAAAGCTGTACTATTATTAATCTGTGGATAAGCTCTCCTCAGCTATGAGAAAATAAATCACTATAAGGCATTACAAGCGTAAACGTTTCGTCAATATCACGACATTCTTTATTTTTACAGAGGACGCGCAGCATTGTTTTGAGCACGTTTTAATGTAACTAATTCCCTTGTTTAAGAAGAGTATTTTTTTTTATGAATGCTGAATCGTTTTTTCTTAATAACCGCAAATATAGTATTGTTTTTAATGGCAAAGATAACTTATGGATTTAATCTAGATAAATTATAGACAGAAACACGATTAGTGAAGTTTTTCTCGATAGATTTATTTTTCAAAGTCGGCTCTTCCAAAACGCTAATTTCGTTTTTAATTAAAACTATGAATAGTTAAACAGTTAATTTTTATATAATTCGTTAGATATCATACTAGCTACATAAAAGAAAGACAGTTTCTTTTTAAGTTTGATGGTTTTCAAGATAATGCGGATTTATCACTTTTTCCGTCTAATCCGGGTGAGTCCCCGTCTAGCCCATACAAAAAATCAAAAATTTTAAGCATCACCTTAATATGGCCTTAATAACTAGATGTACGATACGAGTGCTTCCTGGTCTGGCAAGTAGTGGCCTTAATGCTAGTTTAATAAACTATTGAGATGTTTAGTTTGAATCAAAGGTACTAGTTTATACGTCGAAGCAGGTGTGTCAGTTTATATTCGCATTTATGTACCGTTAACCTTAGACCAATCATCTATGGTAGGATTATTTTCTTATGGCATGTCTTACGCTATGGAAAATTCCATTTTACTAAAAAGTCTCGGTCACGAGCTGAACAATATGAACATCCTAACAATATTATAAATGTGAAAGTTTGTGAGTTTGTATGTATGTTTGTTCCTCAATCAGACCTAAACGACAAAACAGATTAAGTTAAAATTTGCTGTAGATGTAAATATAATGCCCGAATAAATAATAGACTACTTTAAAATATGAAAAACATCCCCAAAACGATAAAATAACGCAAAAAGTATAATTTCTGCATAGATGGCGCTGGTGTGCAACAAATCTGACATCACAGACAAAAACTTTCAGTCTTTTCTATTTGATTATTGAAATTTGACAGGACAACGTCTGTCACGGGTCGGCTAGTATATGCTAATTTGAATAATATGACGAAACATAATAAAGTACGGTATAATAACAAAACCACTGTGATGAGGCATTGACGGACGATGCATATCATGATGAAGCGCGTCTAATGACAGGAGATTAAGCTTACGAAAGAGCTCAAAGGAATCTATAGTTTATAAATAAAATTATACAAACAAGCTTGGTAGGTAAGCTTGCGTAACCGAGATTGAGGGTAATCGCTTTGAAGAGGAATATGGATTGGACAGTTTGTTTGATGATACCTAATAAAACGAGTGAGAAAACAGTTTTAACAAAAATAATCGTCGCCTTAAGGCGATACTTGAAATTTTTGACTTTTTGTATGGGCTGATTCTAGCCGGATAAGACGGAAAAAGTGATAAAGCTGCATTATCTTGAAAACCATAAAATTTAAAAAGAATCCGTTTGTAATTTACTTAGCTAGTATGATTATCTAACGAATTATATAAAAACCGGCCAAGTGCGAGTCGGACTCGCGCACGAAGGGTTCCGTACTATTATCAAAACGGCAAAAAAATCACGTTTGTTGTACGAGAGTCTCACTTAAATATTTATTTTATGCTGATTTTAGAGAAATACATCATCTGTGAAAATTTCAACTGTCTAGCTATCACGGTTCACGAGATACAGCCTGGTAACAGACAGACGGACAGCGGTGTCTTAGTAGTCCCGTTTTATACCCTTTAGATACGGAACCCTAGAAACATAAAAAATAATTCATAATATCTCGTAACCTACCTATTTACCTAACTACGTAGTTAGCATTCCACACGTGACAGGTTGCAATCCCGTCACCGCTTTCAAGAATACTAACAGGTTTCCTCACGATGTTTTCCTTCACTGTTATAAACATATGTAACGCGCATATAGGTACATTTTTCGAACAGAAATATCCATTGATGCACGGCCAGGATTCGAACTCGAAATTAATTGGAAATTAATAATATCTACCTAGGTACCTATTTACCTAACTACATGAATTCAATAATTCAATTTCAAACTTTTTATTCGATCATGTGAAGTACCACCTATTTACCGACTTTTTTACCGATAGTGGTAAAATAGCGCCACCTGCCAGCGGAATCGCAAACCTCTTTCATCTTACCTCTCAAACCCCGAGAGTACCTATAATACGAAAAGTACCTATAATACGTAGTAACATCAAATTAAACTAGATGGCGCTGGAATGCAAAAATCAAGTTTGTTGTATGGGCCCCCCTTAAATATTTATTTTATTCTGTTTTTAGTATTTGTTGTTCGAGCAGCAATAGAAATACATAATCTGTGAAAATTTTAACTGTCTAGCTATCATGGTTCATGAGATACAGCCCTGTGACAGACAGACGGACAGACGGACAGACGGATAGCGAAGTCTTAGTAATAGGGTTCCGATTTTACCCTTTGGGTACGGAACCCTAAAAATGAACTGTTTAGCTATTCATAGTTTTGATTAAAAACGAAACTAGTGTTTTTGAAGAGCCAACTTTGGAAAATTATCAAGAAAAGTTTCACCAATCGTGTTTCTGTCTGTAATTTATCTAGATTAAATCCTTAAGTTATCTTTGTCGTAAAAAACAAAACTGTATGTTTTGCGGTTATTGAGAAAAAACGATTCTGCATTCTTCAAAAACATTTATTACTCCTCGATACTCGTACGTTTCAATAGCATTGACTCCAATAGATCTTTAAAGACAGCTCTTTTACAGTGATGTTCGTGTACAATAGTCTCGTCGAGATAAGCTTCACGGCTTCATTTTAATATTCTCATTTCATTTCCGTCCTACTGAACCGAACTATCCTAATAATATTATAAATGCGAAAGTTTGTTTGTTCCCTAATAAAAAATAAACGACAAAACGGATTAAGATGAAATTTGCTGTAGTATGTAGATGAAAAATCAGAATAGATAAAGGGGGAACTTTATAATCCGAAAAACAACCCCTAAAAGATAAAAAAAACAGACTAAAAACATTTAGCCGTTTTAGCAACGCAGTTTTGACTAATGAATGATAGGCATTCTACCAAAATTCGTAATTTATTTTCTCAGTACAAGGTTTGCAGGGAAAAAATTGGAAGCTGCCTGAAATTGCTTTTTCCTATGTAATTATTACAAAAAAAAAAATGACAGAACAACGTTTGTCACGGGTCGGCTAGTCTACTATATTAATCGCGGTGGTGGAAACAAATGATTGCACAGGTAAACAACACCAATGAATTGCGTAAACCAAAAAATCCCATCAACAACTGCACAATAGCGTTCGCAAAGAGGCATTGAATGCTAAAGCAAATCTATTTTCGTGTCCCGATTCACAGACACAACAAAAAGTACAAGTCGTCACTTTGCAGCGGATGAAAAAACAAATCTAATTCGCGAAACTGACTCTGGAGCTCTGTCAAAGGCAGACCTATGCCCTAATTCCGTATCGATGGCGTGCCATCTAACTATCGACGTTCGAGGACCTCTATTTGATGGTACAAAAAGTGCGAGACGGACGTGCGCACGAAGGGTTCCGTACCGTTATTTATAAAAAATGACAAATATCACATTTGTTGTACTTACATATTTATTTTATTCTGTTTTTAGTATTTGTTGTTATAGTGGCAACAGAAATACATAATCTGTGAAAATTTCAATTGTCTAGCTATCACGGTTCATGAGATACAGCCCTGTGACAGACAGACGGACAGCGAAGTCTTAGTAATAGGGTCCCGTTTTTACCCTTTGGGTACGGAACCCTAAAAAAGGAATTACGGAGTAAAATCGAATATCATTCGTGTTTCTGATACTGTTTACTGTAGTTTTACTAGAATTGTTATAAACGTACACGAAAATAAGCACGTTGTATTTATGTTATGTAAATAAGGTTCTAATTCACGAAGCATTCAACTAAAAGCAGCAATTATGGTAAATTAATTGGGGTGTAAAGAGCAATGCACATAATATAGAAAATGATCGGGTTATTATTAAAAGCTAAGCACGGTTATTCATAAAACGTCGTTATCGCCTCACAAACCGTACGGTATTAATCTGCACGAGCTCGTCGAGTTTTTTTAATATATTTTTCTTTCGTCGGAACTCGGGAGCTGAAGGCAGGTGAGGCGTATACCCGGAGAGTTGGGTACAAAACGACACTGACTGAATTAACGAGACTTCGTGCCGATTTATTTATTAAACAGTTCGTTCCGAAACTTTTAATATTCATATTAAAAGTTACACCTACTCATTCTCGTTTGACACGAAACGAAATCTTATACCTTCTGAAGTTTGTTTGTGGAATGTGACAATTTCATAATATCGTGTTTTTAGAACACTCCAGAAAATTATTCACTATCCCCTACTAATTCCCATACTGAAAAAAATTTTTTTTTTATCGAATAAAAAATGGTCAACACTGTTTTTGTATCGACACAAAAATACGTAAAATTGTTTTAACATAAATCCTATGAGGAAATGCTACAAGCAAAAGTAAAAAAATATTATCTTCAGGAATTACATATTTTATTTTATAGAATAAATTATTAAGTTGAAAATTTTACACTTTTGTTTTCTATTATTCGGTAATAATTTATCAAGATGATGAAAATCATTGTTTGACCATCTAGTGTCGCTTTTCCAGAGTTTAATATAATTATTATGTATATTTGATAAATACTATTGTTACTATTGATATGGTAGATTATTATTATTATGTTTGTTTATGATTTACATTAACTCGGCTCCAGAGAACCGGAAACTTACGGGCCTAAGCCAAGTGCACCTCAGTGTTTTGAACATCTGTAATAGATGGAGACATTTCAGAGGGCAAATCAGTTTGTAGAAACTTCCTAAAAATTCTACAAGTATTTAAAATGACTACTTTCTGCTTTATTATTACTACATATGTGAAGCTGTAAACCGCAAAAGCTGAAAGAGAATGGGGGAGACCTTTGCCCAGCAGTGGGACAATATGGAACTGGATATTTGACTGGCCTCACAGCTCAGTTGGTAGTAGCTCTGCCTTCTGCGCTGTAGGTTGTGGGTTCGATCCCCACTCAGGATAAACATTTGTGTGATGAACATAGATGTTTGTTCTGTGTCTGGGTGTTATGTATAATAAGTATGTATTTACAACAAAAAAACGTATATAAGTATTCTATCAGTTATCTTGGTTCCCATAGTACAAGCTTTGCTTAGTTTGGGCCTAGATGGTGCGGTGCAAAATGTCCACCAATATTTATATTTATTTATTTATTTTTATGGTTTAAAAAAGGAGAAAAAAAACTATTGATATAACTGCCAATATACCTCAACAATGAGAAAGCTTGTTTAACTATGTAAACAGTGAACCAAAACAAGAAAAATTAACCGAGCGAGGACGAGTGTAGTTTAATGATGCTACGAGTATAATAGCCGAGTGACTTACACGAGCGGTGGAAATTACATTGAAACAATTCCAGTTACGTCCGGTTCGTTTGTATTCATCACTAGCAATCGACGGCGACTTCGTTCGCGTGAAGTAGACAAGTTAAATCAATAGTTAATCGGATAAATCTTCGAATTAACTCATTTAAATGTAACAGCCATAGTAAATTAATATAAGCCTACTTTACAAATACAATCAAAAATCATGTTTTTTATCAAATTAATATAAAACCTGTCACGTATGGAATGCTAATTATAATTACTGTAAAATGTGGGCATGTGCCAAATATAATGTTTGGACGTGCCTTTGACTACCCGCACTAGACATCTCAAAGTATCTAAGCGTCTGGAGATCTGAGAGGATGTCTAACGTACTTGGGGATTACAGTCGTGATCCTATTTTTTTTATAAAACTTCACGATGACAAATGTCCAAAAAAACTAATTCATTATATTCCACTAGATAAAGCTCAAGTGATTATTCGAGAACAATCGTACAGACAGACGCTAATGTAGATCAAATTATTATTCAGTTAGCAAGCGCAAATATTTTGCGGCGGGCACTTGTTTTATGTGTTTTGTGATTGTGTGTCGCTAGTCTGCCGTGAACTGTGGGGCTATTTTGTAAAAACATGATTTTCATGTTATGATATTCATACCAATATTTATTGCTAATATAGGTACATAATACCTACCCTTTTTATGCTGTTTAGGCACCTATACTATACCTACGCTTCCAATATTTATTACTGACTGTACTATCTCATCAGTATAACTTATTTCGGTATTAGTTTATGAGTGGTATTCGTTAGGAATAGAATATTAATTAGGGCAAAAAATAAATACCATAGGTAGGTATTAGTTTTTGGTATTAGACGGGAATAGATCACAATACCTACGCAGAAGCGTAGGTATAGGTGCATAAACAGTGAATAGTTACTATGAAAAGTGTAAAGATTAGGTATTCTCTAACATTAGGTATTGCATTCAACATCATAACATTATAATCATGTTTTTACAAAATAGCCCTGCTGGTGCTGTGTTTTTTTCCACAATTTATTTATTCACGTCGCCGACAGGTGGCGCTGGCGATCTGCGCCCGCGATACGTGTAAACTGGCTCTTAATATTTCATTCCACATTTTATTTGGGTGCAGTCAACCTTAACGCGCGAACGAAATGGTTTTCCAAATATTGTTTTTCGACTAACTTTTCGAATTGCGGACCATTCCGGCTGCTTTATGTCCAATACGCACCCGCCATTGTCCAATACGCACATTGTCTTTGGAGAGCTATTATTTCTGATAACGGAAACTTTAGTGGATACAATTCATCATCAGTTATCGTCAGTTTCACTTTGTACATAATTTTAATTTATTAAATATTTAATACTTATTTAATATGTGAACTACATACCTTAATTAATATAATTGATTAAACATCGTTTTAATTAAGTTAAATAAATAAAATAAAATCAGAATCCAACGGAATCAAGAATCATTTTTCTCCGATTTTATTATCGACGAGTCTTCAGCCTCACAGCTCAGTTGGTAGTAACTCTGCCTTCTGCGCTGTAGGTTGTGGGTTCGATCCCCACCCAGGACAAATATTTGTGTGATGAACATAGATATTTGTTCTGTGTCTGGGTGTTACTATGTATAATAAGTATGTATTTACAAAAAAAAAAGTATATAAGTATTCTATCAGTTATCTGGTTCCCATAGTACAAGCTTTGCTTAGTTTGGGGCTAGATGGCGCTGTGTGTAAAGTCCGCCAATATTTATTATTTATTCTATAGTTAATTATTATTATTTTTCGAAAAAACTACAATAAAGAAGCATACAATAACACTATTATATTTGCCTTTAAATAATTATGTCACGCTTTCCGCATTCGAGTTAATCCTACATCAATAAACTCATACAAATAGTTCGGTTCAGATAAATAAGATGAAACTTAAAATCTTTATGCAATCGGCGTCGTTTTAAAGAGCGAGTGTTTAAAGTTCAGCTTTTTGCAGTCCTTTTCATTGGTCAGCGAGAGTCGGTCGAGTTACGGACCAATTAGTGGCTCTCTAGACTGAAGTGAGTTTTTATCGCGTAAACTTGCGAGCGCGGAGCAACATTTTAGGCCGAAGGTTGGGGCTGAGGGATTCTTCGGGGTTATCGCCTCATAAAACAACCTCGCACCCATTTCAGTGCGAATCTTCACACTGGATCTACGCTTGAATACAAATAGCTTAGTTTAGAGATGCCTTCATACAAAGATCAATCATTAGAGATATTGTATTTATAATGAATCACTCATTCATATGCGAGACGGATGAAATGGCGACAGGTCACAGGCACAAGCACAACATAATATAATGTTCCTTGAATGAACAATTTAAAAAACCGGGAACTACGAAGGGTTCCGTTTATCTATAATCGGTTATCTATAAAAAAACACTTTGTTGTATGGGAGCTCCACTTAAATATTCATTTTATCCCATTTTTAGTATTTGTTGTTATAGCGGCAATATAAATACATCTGTGAAAATTTCAAAACTGTTCTGTCTTATCACGGTTCATGAGATACCTGTGCCCTGTGACGGACGGACAACGAAGTCTTAGTAATAAGGTCCCGTTTTTACCCTTTGGGTACGGAACCCTAAAAAAGGAAAAATTTACAATACCATCATTACACCTGTCGAGCTAAGAGATAATGATGATATTAAGGTCCTGTATGTCGACGATTGCTCTTTTTCTAGAAATACTTCTGAACAAGCCACATCTCCTATTTTATAATGGAATAGTATATGTGAATAAAGATGTACTCATCTTTAATCACTTCGATAAATAATCCTACCGACCGCTGCAATGACGACAAACACGACAACACGCGTGGCCCGACACGCACTTGGCCGGTTTTCAATAGTACCTTAATACCATCAGATGGTATTATAAAGAAATAAACAGGAAAATCTCACGAGTCACACTGATTTGCTGTATAAAATTCCAAGACTAATAGTCTTCACCAACTACAAGTACTAATAACTCGACTCGTAAAGTTCTTTTCACTGTGGAATTAAATTAAAATGTCTAAAGTATTACTTACCGGCTTTAGGAAGAGTTGTTTTGAGATCGTTACTGCTTAGTTGTGGGTTTTCCTGCACCTGTGGATGAAAATATATATTAGTAAGTTATGTTTGGACGTGCCTCTGACTACCCCCACTAGACATCTTCAAAGGATCCAAGCGCCTGGAGATCTGAAAGGATGTTGGGGATTACAGTCGTGACACATTTTTTTTTTTATTTTTTTAAACACGATTTCTTTTAGGTTTATTATAAGTGGTTATAATGTATCTTATGTACGTATTTACAAAAAAAAGTATTTATATATTCTATCAGTAATCTGGTTCCCCTAGTACCTGCAAGAATTGCTTAGTTTGGGGTCTAGCCAAAAACTGGGGCGATGTGTGAAATGTCCACCAATATTTATTTATTTATTATACCTAACATTTAGTTGGTGTCTAGCAGCTCTGTCTTCTGCGCTTATTGGTCCGAATCTCACACAGGACATGTATCTCTGTCTGTTATAAT
Organism: Hydriomena furcata; assembly: GCA_912999785.1. Taxonomy (NCBI): domain Eukaryota; kingdom Metazoa; phylum Arthropoda; class Insecta; order Lepidoptera; family Geometridae; genus Hydriomena; species Hydriomena furcata. Next base: position 5,729,281 of record OU538838.1, read on the forward strand.
GTACATATTATAAGTAACTATTTAACAAAACATCTATTAGGAGTAACCACTGCAAAATGTAATGTTCGGAAGAGCCTCTGTCTGGCCTCTTATTACTTGCCTCTATTTACTTTTATTTCAGTATAAATACTCTTTTAACTTGTGCCACATCATATCTGCTACCTAGTCCTACCAACTTACCGTCCGTAGATATGAAAGAACCGAACATTCATCAATACCATCCCAATGGGGTTTGAACGTTTTGTATGTAGTTATGCGATGTTGATGTGTAGCACTTATTTTACAAAAACAAACGCTCACACACGTCTATATCACGCAATCCACATGTGATTGGATTACATAATCATATGCTTATGGAAACGCTTCAGTTAGCCTTCGCATGAATTTATGACTTCCTACGAAGAAATAATTGTAATACGTATAGAATATACGAACTTCCAGTCACGGTTTCGCTCGTGTGGTACTGTCAACATCAAAAGTAGAGTTTAAAAGGGTAAACCGAATGAAAAATTTATAGCTTTTTGATGTGAAACATCTATAGCGGCGGGTGAGACTGACTTTTGGCTTCGCGACGCGTGTCGCCACGGCATGGCATGCCGCAACGCCGCAAAATACACGTGGCTAGGGTGAACTGCTGAAGAAATGCCGACTCTTTTGTACTAAAATTTCATTTTGCCATATTTATTTACTTATATTCTACTTTATTTTTTTTTAATTTTACTTGTACTAAATATCAACTTTATAAAACCATGTTTTAAGATTGTTAAATAAAGGCTATTATTATTATTATTATTATTATTATTATTGCGTTATTAATTCTCGAAATATAGAATTTCGGTATAAGTGAAGCTCACGGGCCTAAGCCAAGTGAGTATCACTTTAGATTTGTATGGTATTGGAGTCGTCCTGTAAAAACTTTCGAACAGTCCTGCAAGTGTTTAGAATTGCAGCCTTCTGCATCGTTACATATATGTTTTCCGGTATTATTATTATAGTTTCATTGAGCTAGTAAGCTCGTGGCGAGAATACAGCCCAAAGGATGGATGGCTTAGCGACTTATAGCTGGGACAGATAGCTTTAATGTGCCTTTTGAATTAACTGACGGATTAAAGTCGGCAACGGGCAACTATTATCTAACGGTCAACAAGCTTATCAGTCCTGACCAAATAGAATTTACACTCGTACCGTATTGACACTAAATCCAGATTGATGAAGGTAAATTTTGATTGAAAATCGATTTGCAGTGGCACAGCGCGAAACTCAGCGCAATATTGAAATGACAAATCTATTGTCTCGCGTCGCCATACATCAATGTGTCAATGTCGGTTCCTTTTTGCGTATGTATTCTTCGGATATCGGATTACTTTTTTCATTGTGTTTTACAAAAATGAGGGGGTTAAAAGGTCACTTTTCATGAATCATATAAGTACATATTATGACTCGCGTACGATTAATATTTAATTTTTTCATATTTTATTTTATTTTTCATAAATAGAATCGTACGTTTCTACAAACATAATTATTATTCTTGCAAAAATACCTTTTTGATCTCAAGGTAAGTTTTCTAACACGGCTTGCTTGTGTCTGCAATTGGACATTATAATTCCTCTATCAGCGTGTATAGTCAGAAATACTCTTTAAATTTTCACATTGTCTAATAATCAATGTGAAAATCGAATATATAAAATTCTCGTGTCACAGTGTTTGTAACCAAATTCCTCCGAAACGGCTTGACCGATTGTTATTAAACTTTTTGTGTTTATTAGGTAGGTCTGAGAATAAATAGGTCGTAGGATATTTTTTATAACCCTTAAGTGATAAGGGTGGCATCATAAAGTTCGGGAAAAACTGAAAGTGCTTTTTCCTGCGGGATTATTGAAATTTGACAAAACAACGTCTGTCGGTACAGCTAGTATAATTATAGAATAAATTATTATTTTGAGTTTTTATTGTAACTATTTAAGGTTGCATAATAGATGATGCAATAATACCGCTTTATGTATACTAAGAAAATCCATTCACGATACTTCCGAGGCCTTCCTTTAAACAAATATTGAGGTGAACGAGTTTTTCTTTTAAATAATTAATGAACTCTTGACTCTATTTACCAATAATTTATTATGAACTAGGTAATAAACTACGATTTGTTAATGCTTCTAAACTATTAAATCATAATTACTACATACATGTTTTACGGTCTATTATTTGAGTTCGTTATGATAATAATACATATTATTATTACATAATGAATAACAATCACTGATAAACGAGTATTTAATGCTTCATTAGCTCGTAATATAAACCACAAGTACATCATCAAAAGATTTAATACCCCACGCATTACGTATATTCAAGTAAATATTTAGATAATATTCATTTTAAACAATGCATTTAGAATCAAGTCTCTGTTCTCGTGTACGTAAAAGGTAATGTAATTTGTGAGTTTACAATATTACAGTTACTTACTGGACAAATTCTTTGTCCGAAAGAATTTGTCCAGTCCTGTGAGTCAAAACTGATGTCAGATTTTTTGCACACCAGCACCATCTATACCCAAAATCCCTTTTCCATTTTTTATTATTTTGGGAATGTTTTTGTTGTTGCTTTTGTATTTTTGTTTTTTTACAGCAAATTTCTTCTTAATCTGTGTCGTTTAGGCCTGATCGACTTTCAAACATATAAACACCCTCACAAACTTTCGCTTTTATAATATAACTAGCGACCCGCCCGGGCTTCGCACGGGTGCAATGCTGATACTAAATATACTACAGAATGTCTTTATATAAAAGTTTTTTTTTCACAGCTTTTTTGTCATTAGACAATTTTTGATGATTTCTTTTTTTCTCGAACGTTCGCGACTGGTCGATCTGCGCGTTCTGTTAGGCCGGTCGCGAACGTTCGAGAATGTTCGTTTTACGAAGCTACTCGCTAGGTGACTCGCTAGCCTCTAGGTTCCAAACCAATCAGCCAGCCTGTGCGTTCGCGTTTTTAATTAGGGATGACTGAGAGTGTTATAAACGTAAGAGTAGACAAATGTAATCAGAAAGCTTCGAACTGCTAAGCTATCGGGAGTTACACGTGTTATTGTGAGTAAACCATAAAAGATAGACATATGCTGTCGTGGGATATTTTTTATATAATTTTAAGGAGAACATTTCCGTCATACATGATTTCTGTGTAGCTTTAACCATTAAGGTTGCACACGCGACGGAAGCTTAAAAAATGAAGTAACTTTTCCCGTTTTCCCATCATTTCCCTTCACTGCTCTGCTCCTATTGGTTGTAGCGTGATAAAAAGTATACTATAACCAGCTCAGGAGTATGAAAAATAATTGTACCAAGTTTCGTTAAAATCCGTCGAGTAGTTTTTGTTTCTATAACGGTTATACAGACAGACAGACCGACAGACAGACAGACAGACAGACAGACAAAAATTTTACTGATTGCATTTTTGGCATCAGTATCGATCCCTTATCACCCCCTGATAGTTATTTTGGAAATATATTTCATGTACAGAATTGACCACTCTACAGATTTATTATAAGTATAGATAAGGATTTTATTTTTCTTACCTTATTGGTATAGGGATTAAAAATAAATTTGTTTTCTAGTTCTTTTCTTGGAGTTGCCGCAATCCCCGATAGCGGCGTGGGAAGTGATTTCATTTCCTGCACAAAAAAAATACAAAGAATTTTACAATAATTCACGTGATTTCATCATCATCATCATCATCTTCCTGCTCTCATTCCACTTAAGTAGGGTCGGCACAACATGTGTACTTCTTCCATTCCCCTCTATCAGCCGTCATCTCATCACTTACTCCTTTCTTACCCATGTCATCTTTCACACAGTCCATCAATCTTTTCTTCGGCCTACCTCTACGTCTACATTCATTCCTAACATTCTACTCATTTCCACATAATCTATATATAAAAATATAAAATATATTTACAATAAAATTATATAAAAGGCATATAATATAATCGTACCTTTAAAATACTTTCTATTGGCGGTTTACTGCTTTCAACGGCATTCTGAAACAAGAAAGTGAGTATTATTTTCTGAAAAGCAAATATTCAATCACAAAAGAAAATCTATCATTATAATTAAAAAAAATTTACATCGCGTTGTAAATACTGATAAATCAAGTAGAGCAGTAAATAAACTTTCCCTCGTAAAGAAAAACAGATAAGACAATAAATATGTTATTAAAAACTAAAAGAAAACCAATAAAAATGCTTTGAATAGTGAAGAGACGATAATTAGTTTTGTTGAAAAAGTTGAAATATTCACCAATAAATACACATGTATTATACCAGGCTGTATCTCATGAACCGTGATAGGTAGACAGTTGAAATATTCACAGATGATGCATTTCTGTTGCCGCTATAACAACAAATACTAAAAACAGAATAAAATAAATATTTAATCAAATCCCTTACAACAAACGTGAATTTTTTGGCGGTTTTTATATATAATAGTACAGAATTTTTCGTGCGCGAGTCCGACTCGCACTTAGCCGGTTTTTTTAACTATCAGTCCTACATAAATACAATTCAAATGGAATATACTAGAGACAACTCTCTACACAATAGAAACATCAATCTAAATCAGATCATCCTGAGAAGAGAACCTTCTTTTTTCGTCGGTTCACGATATCAAACATATTCAAAAATAAACATATTTTTTGTAAGAAATATACAAAAGGAATGAACACGTTAATATCCCTTTGTGTAATAGAAATACGAGAATTACTTAGTGTATCATGGTACTATCGTATATTGACGATTTTATTATAGGGTTTTCCATTGTGTTTTGTATCCAATAGATGTTTGATTATTAAGAAAATTAATGTGAAGAACAGTGAAGGAAAACATCGTGAGGAAACCTGTTAGTATTGTTATAAGCGGCGATGGGCTTGAAACCTGTCATATATGGAATGCTAACTACTGCAAAATGTGGGCATGTGCCAAGTGTAATGTTTGGACGTGCCTATGACTATCCCTCCAGACAAATCTTCAAGGATCTATGCGCCTGGAGATCTGAGAGGATGATGTCTACCGTACTTGGGGATTACAGTTGTGGGTTCGATTTCCTCCCATAACAAACATTTGTGTGATGAATGATATAATGATATAGGATAAGTATGTATTTACAAAATAAAAGTATATAAGTATTATCAGTTATCTAGTTCCCATTGTCCACCAATATTTATTTATTTATTTATCAACAGCCTGAGTTTATAATAATGATAACCTGGCACGATCTGCCTCTTTCTAGTGAGCGACTAGGATGGTCTTCAATGAAACAATGAGCTGTAAAATGGCCTCATTATCTTTTCCTGCTCCGTTTTGACCACATTTTATTTGAGAATAACTCTCTTTACCTTTCTCTCTCTATCTCTCTCTATGTGTGTGTCATGCGCTTTATCGGAAATTTACATGGACCTCCGTTTGTCCCGCTGCGAGCATGAAGTGTTTATTGGAACTCAATTAATTCTCTCAGTTCGTTTCGTTGTTATAAATGATTTTTGAGATAGGCTGGGCAAAAGTATCCCTCAAATCGTTCCAACCATTTTTATCCTTCATTATATACTGCAAGATAAAGCTTAACTTTAATTTAAAAAAAATCGAATATTGAAAGTATTATTTCGGCCATTTAACAAAATTTTATCAGTTCTCCATCGTGATTTTTAAGGATTTCGTAGTTTCTTACTAGTCAAATTTATCATTGCCGACTGTTCTCACTTAGACAGCAGCCGCCAGCTGAACTTCAGTCTTTCAGATCCGCCTACGCGGGTTCATTGCTTATAAGTTATAAGCTTTACACCAACAAGTGGGCGTTACGCGTAACGTATACAAGACGTGACTGTGACATTTCAAGGGTGTAATTAAAGGTATCTTGTACGATACTATCTTCAAATTAGGCTTGTATGGCTGATTATATCTGAATGGGTCGGAGCTTACCTGAAGCTGGATTGGAAAAGCTCCATTTCTATTCAAATTCAAATTAAAAAATCATTTATTTCAATAAAATCACAAGGATCACTTTGAAACGTCTTAGGAACTCTAGGTGAAGCTACGCCTGTTCCTCGCGACCAAGCCTAGATGAATCAGGCAACAAGCACGCCTTGGGGTATACCTTTTTTATTCAATGATCCTTTCCTTAATACTGTGTAGAGCTCCAGTGTGGTGCCGATCGCACAAGGTGAAGGCTCAAACAAGAATAATAATTAAAAGTACTAACCAAGTACGTAAAACAATAAAAAAAATAACTAAAGAGCTTCAGCAAAAATTCAAAAAACAGCACACGCTATTTATAAATAAAACCTAAAGATGAGAGAACTATAGTGACCGTTTCTTAGATAGAGAGTAGGAGAAGATAGAGAAGAAGGAGATGGATGGTAGAAAACTCTTTTAGGGTTAAGCTTTGTAAATGTTATTTGTTGTGTCATAATTGTTAATGTTTTCTGTTTACAATAAAGTATTAAAAAAAATATATAGGATTGGATTGGGTCATTTTTCTACAGGTAATTTTGAAATTCATGGAATCATGGATTTATCATTTAGACAAGTTTGTGTCGCGCCAATAAGTGCTTAAAACGGTAAAGGAAAACATCGCGAAGAAACCAGTTAGTAATCTTATTAGCGGCAATGGGCTTGCAATCTGTCACGTATGGAATGCTTACTACTTCAAAATGTGGGCTGACTAACAAATATAATGTTTAGACCACCCCCTTTAGATATCTTCAAGTATCTAAGCGTCTGGAGATCTGAGAGGATGTCTACCGTACTTGGGGATTTCTGTCGTGATCCTTTCATTCATCGGGATTTTAGTTAGCACCTTTGTAAGTTGGATAAAGAGAAATTAAGTTGAATCTTGCAGTAATAGCAATTCAATAGCACTTAAAATGGTTCATTTGGTAGAACATAACTTACAAAGTAATTTAAAATTACAAAGAAATCTACAGACATTCTTATGCTTTCATAAAGCGAGAGGATTAGGTTCGTATGAATGAGTTCCAGCAAAGCAATATTCTCGCTCTTTGTTTGAGGTGGAAACAATATAAAACTGGATATTGTTATGCTGTGTTTTACTTTATGGCAGATGGTAGCTAAATCAGCCGTCGATATACGGCCTGCGTACATCAGCGGACGGGACGGCAGAAGATTTAAAATGTATCCATTGAATTTTATAGTTATATATCAATAATCCTATAGAAAAAAGCAGTTTGGAGTTTTTCTTGAAATTTTCATTTTTCAAAATTTTATTTCATAAGACCCATCTCCTGACACGAATGAACACAACAACAAAGAGAATTAGCAAAATCGGCCAAGCCGTTTACGCGTGATGATATGACGAAGGGAATAGGGGTTCATTTTTATATAAATAGATATAGATTTCGATTGAATACCTATTAACTTCAATAGAATATTTCCGTCCCGTCCGCCAATGTACGCAGACTATTCCGTAGTCACGCGATGCATATAGACATTTCAACCGAACTCGTTTCATTATTTACACAGTACAATGTATCTGTTAAATAATGTAAGTATTAATAGCAAAAAATGCTATTGTCCCATATTTTAAGCTAACACCGAAGCAAAAGAAGTATGTCAGGATCGTAGCAAGTGGAAAGCCGTGATCTCTGCCTACCCGTCTGGGTAACAGACGTGATTTTACATATGTATGTATGTATCTAAGGCCTCACAGCTCAGTTGGTAGTAATTCTGTCTTCTGCGCTGTAGGTAAGTATTCTATTAGTTCAAGTTTTTGTTGGTTCGGGCCAGATGGCGCTGTTTGAAATGTGCACCATTATTTATTAATTTTAATTATATTCCTACTCATACCTAATTATTAATGATCTGATTGAACTGACCTGATTTTGGTGGCCGTTGGGTATCCGGATGGGAGGCGGTCGATGCCCAGGCGCACTCGTAGAGCTGGCACCATCGCTCTGATGAACAACAAGTTACTATTAAGTACACATTTTTTTGATTAATGTAGAATAGTTTTTTTCTCAATAACCGTAAAACATACAGTTTTTAGGGTCCGTACCCGAAGGGCAAAAACGGGACCCTATTACTAAGACTTCACTGTCCGTCTGTCTGTATGTCTATCCGTCCGTCTGTCTGTCATAGGGCTGTATCTCATAAATAGCTAGCTAGCTAGCATGATAGCTAGACAGTTGAAATCTTCACAAATGACGTATTTCTGTTGCCGCTATAACAACAAATACTAAAAACAGAATTAAATAAACATTTATGTAGGGCTCCCTTACAATAAACGTGTTTTTTGGTGTTTTTTTTTATAGATAATGGTACGGAACCCTTCGTGCGCGAGTCCGACTAGCACTTGACCGGTTTTTTTTATGACGAAGATAACTGAAGGATTTAATCTGTATAAATTAAACACAGACACAGTGTTTAGTACACGCTCGGTGAAATATTTCTCTTTCCAAAGTTTGCTTTCCAAAACATTATTTACGGTAAATAATGTTTTGGAAAGCAAACTTTGGAAGTATAATTCGTTAGATAATCATACTAGATACCTGAATTAAATACAGTTTCCTTTTAAGTTAGATGGTTTTCAAGATAATGCGGTTTTATCACTTTTTCCGTCTTGTCCGGGTATACTTAGCCCATAAAACTAACAATTTGAAGTATCACCTTAAGGGTAGATTTATATTAGACCGGGGCGTGCCGTGTACGTGGCCCGGAGACGGGGCACATACAAAAAATCTTAAATTTTAAGTATCACCTTAACAAAACTAGAAGTTTTAAAGGTCTCTCTAAGGTATCTCGATCTATAGAAATTTTTGTTACTGCAAAGCGTTATTGTGTTTATAGAAAAAACTCAATTTACATAAATCTTTTCAGGATAAGCTCTCGGTGTTGTGGTGTTTTACTTGTGCTCGGTGTACAATAAATAAAAAGATCTCTAGACTTCAAATTCGCTCCAAAACTTGTATTAACTATTACTTGTATTCAAGTTGACACTTAATAATAACAGGTGCACGCATGTTGAACCAATAAGTTTTGTGAAATATCAAGTAAGTTCATTATTAACAAATATTTTTTGTTTTTGTGTCAAAAATGTGTTTTATTATAATTATCGTGTTTTTCTTTCTCAATATGTATTTGCAAATTTTAGGATTTTATATATCCAAATTCGAGACGGAAACGTGATTGGTGAAGCTTTTCTAGATAGATTTATCTTTCAAAAAAAGCTCCTAAACCTTTTTTTTTGTTTTAGCTCCAAATCCAATAATGTTAAATCGATTTTTTATACATGACTTAGAAGACAATCATAGTACCTACCTACCAAAATTAAAGACAGTTTATTTGTATATGGGATAGTTTAAGATGATGGGAAATGGTTTTTTATAATTTATTTATACCTACATAATTATCAGAATAAAACCACATATTTAAATCTTATCTGGGTAGACTCAATCAATATAAAAATCCTAAAATGTTTATTAAGTAAATGAAACCTAATTTGAAGTATTTAAGTATTTCTGTTGTTTGATAAGGAGGCCTTTTTGACAAGACCTTAATAAAGAAAATAACGCCTCTGGCCATTTTCAATAAGCCGTTGGCTTAACTTATGCAAATACACTTTAGCATTCTCGATTACCTACTCGCTAAGGAATTTAATCAAAGTACCACGAAACGAACTTCAGCTGAATGAATAATTTACAAGTATAAACTAGTTCTGTGTGGCTGCGACGCGACATACATTCTGAAATGACTCGCGAAAAGGTCGACCACCAGTCTGCTAATGAACATAGTCCCCATAACAACAGACTGCGAAGTGATTGACTTATATTTGTATTACAAATCTACTTCGCTCGGTTCTAGACCAAAACATTGATGTTAGCATAAAATCGAACTCGCAGAGAACTTTCTAAAGCGGCTAAGCGCGTTGCCAGCACAGAATCTGTTCCTGAAGACTTCGCTGCAGTAGCTAAGATACTTTATTCGAGAGTTTAAAAAGTTCCATGAATACATAACACGGCCGTCGTCAATATCGGCGAGAGCGTACGCCGGAACAATAAACAGCATTGTACGCCGATAAGCACGCATTTGTAACAAAAATTTAGCTCAATTCCCACAACCGACACAATGCTCACTTTTTGCATTTTGCGTGCAAGTCACGTGTTAGTTATTATTTATCCTGGCATTCAGCAAAATGAGAGTACACATATTCACCTAATTTGTACTTACCTTGTTCAAAGCGTAGGGTCGGTGGTGAACGCGGCCATTCTGAGGGGCGTGCGCCGGTTTTTTGAACTCGCTTTCGCGCCGCGACTCCCGACCTGCGGACAAAGAGATCTTGCGTCAGCTGCTGATCTCGCAAAACTGGTGTGATATCTGTCAAGCTCACACACGACCGTGAATGGCCGCCGGCGTCGTGTGCACGCGACTCCGCTCGAGTTGGCCTGCTCTACCTCAATAAGACATGCAAAAAATGCATAACACCACTGTAATATTTAGCACGCGTCGCCGCATCCGTCCGGCGCGATCTTGCGCCTTGCGCCTTTCCTGGGAGGTCTTTATAATAATTCGGTGTCAGCGTTTACAAGCTGAGATTTTTATGGATTAATAACGGAGCGAGTTCACCTTAGCGGGGCAGTCTCGAAATCATAAGGCACTTTAACTCCCGTATAACTAAAAGACGAGGGTGGGAGGGGGAGGAGGCTACCACCCCGTAGCCCGCGACGCCTCCTGGGACCCTCGTGAGGGGAATCTCGGCTAGGTGTTTAGCTGGTTTATGGAGATTGCGATCAGGACAAAGGAGTCCAAGTTACGACGCCTAGATTGCGAGCTGATCCATATAGTCCCCTCTAAATAGATAGCCGGCCTTTTTTCTATCAAGAAAGTTGAAATGAGTTTACTTTTAGATACTTTAGTTTACTGTGGTTGACATAATTTGTTATAACACAGTTGTTTTGTTTTAGGCATGAGTCAGGAGAGAAATAAACACCTGTTAATAATGAATAAAGCCTTTAGTGCGTTTCTAATCGATTGAAACGCAAGGCATAACAATAACTGAAAAGCAAACTATAATAAGTAAGTAAGATATATAAACACTTTTCAACCTACAAAAAGACCAATATGGGCAAAAACAAAAAAGACTACTAAATAAATGTGTGATATCGATAACTGCCTAAATCGGTGAGACCGATTCGATGGAGCCCAAGGGACAAATGTTCAGGTAGTCTACAATATGAAACGTGTGGTCTGTCAGACACTCCCGAGAAGGAATCTCAGTCGAGCAAAAAAAGGCGCGTTCGACGCCTTCAAGTCAACCTTGATTGGTATTTTATTTTACAACTGGTTCTGATGTTAACAAAACGATGTTATTCAGATGATATTTATGTTATTTATCTGCACTTACAATTATATTTATTATTAATGGTTTTTAGGGTTCTGTACCCAAAGGGTAAAAACGGGACCCTATTACTAAGACTTCGCTGTCCGTCTGTCCGTTTGTCCTCTGTTTGTCACAGGGCTGTATCTCATGAGATGATGTATTTCTGTTGCCGCTATAACAACAAATACTAAAAACTTTATTAAATGTTTTTTATAGATAATGGTACGGAACCCTTCGTGCGCGAGTCCAACTCGCACTTGGCCGGTTTTTTTCTTATTCTTTCGTGAAGCCAAGCTCAATTTGAACATAAGATGGACTGACTGACTGATATTTATTCAAATGCAGGTTATTTGGTCTTTTGCAAAGCTTGGTTATTTTAAGGCGATTCATCAACACTTAAACGATCGGTTATACCATCGGTAGGATTACCAGATGGTCGGTATCCGTCGGGATTTTCCCGACATTTCATAAGAGTCCCGGAAAAATACAAATTGATTAAATCCCAAAAATTTAATAATATTAATAACTTTAGAAATTGTAATATTTATTTTTTACTGACAATTATCCAGTAATCCCGAATTTTTGAAATTTTATTCAGATATTCTAGTCATCCCATCTGATAGCCCTAACCATCGGTAACGATGACAATGTACGAGCGAGTACTTATAATATGTACAGAATATTTACTAGCAGTCCGCCTCGGCGTCGTCGCACGGGTGTAATAATGACTTCTTGGTTATTTTTTTTACACCTTGGGTTACATTAAGAAGTCATACGGATCCCTTACGTTTTTGAAAATATTTGATGGCTTATGTCCATCAGGGATAATGTAGGATTCTAATATTAAAATATATTTTTAAATCGGTCCAGGATTTTTTAAACAAACAATCAAATCTTTCCTCTTTATAATATTAGTATAGATATAAATCCTTTCGCGCGTAAGGATATGCTTTTCCCACGATGACTCAGTCTGAATCTCGTTATAAATATCACTTATTCGTTCATCAAACTATTCGATACAATATCACGGGCACGGATTATCGCTCCGCCTACAAGCCGGTGTATCTCAGTCATGACTTCATTACACGCGATTGCCAATATAAACCGCATTAAATATTCCATCTCTTCCTACATACCACAACAGTAAAATAGGAACAGCTGATTCACTATTAAAATACTGTAAAAGTACAGTCAATATGATAAGATAAAAGTTTATTAACACAAAAGAACAATGATCTGGTACAAAGGTGACGCACAAAGGTTTTTAATATTATTCAATAATCACTTATAATATCAAACTAGTGCATCATGATTAGCTCTGTTTAGCCTGGTCTATAAAGTATAACTAAAGATTTTCACACGGGTCTTTATTACCCGCGAACTTCACCCTCACTAAGGTATCGGAAATTGAGCATACCATAGAACTACAACACACAGACCTGGAACAAATATTTGTACATCATTCAAAACATTTGTTCCTCCGCAGTGATCAAATGCATAAAAAAACGCATGTTACCATAAAAAACAACCCAGCCATGCTATAAATCTAGTCTGTGGTATGCAGTCTGCATTCAATTACCTCCACGCACGTATTCAGTAGCGAGCTACATGTACGTAATATTTTCTGTGGTGGCGTGCGATTGGTCAATTTACTATTTTCCCATTATCTGTCTTATAACAGGTAAAGGTGGCCATATTCTAGCAGACTGCGAGACCTATAAAGCTGTCATCGGGATTTTACGATACAAGTACCTATCTACCTTACCCAAGAATAATAATTTACTGTTATATACAGAAGATAAATATTTGGTACTAGACTTTGTACATCACATTATTACAACAACCGGAATAACTCACGTAAATGATAAAGGTAATTCGGACAGTAATTCCCGTTGTTTTAATAATATGTAGTACAACTCACGAAAGTTTTTAAAGTGAAACTTTGTACATCGTTGGTACGTGAAACGAGAGGCTAAGCTGAACAGTGGGCAAAGTTAGGCAGTCTGTGAATGATGATTAAGTTGACGCTTTATCCAGGCTATAAACCCGTTCTGTTTGCCATGCTGCTAAGCATCAACAATCGCTTATAACAAACTAGCCGACCCGTGACAGACGTTGTCCTGTCAAATTTCAATAATCGAATAGAAAAGACTGAATGTTTTTAGTCTGTGATGTCAGATTTGTTGCACACCAGCGCCATCTATACAGAAATCATCCCTTTCGCTTTTTTTATCGTTTTGGGGATGTTCTTAATTTTTTAAAGTAGTCTATTATTTATTCGGGCATTATATCTACATCTATAGCAAATTTCAACTTAATCCGTTTCGTCGTTTAGGCCTGATTGAGGAACAAACATACATGCAAACTCACAAACTTTCGCATTTAATATTATTAGGATTAGGATAGGATACTATCTCCTATGTGACACACATTCAGAACGCACCCTACGTTACATTGCCTTACGTCCGCCAACTTGAGGCACCTGTAACTTCATCAGAAACCAATCCCTTTAAAGTGGTACACACCTTTACTGCTTGTCAACAGATAGTTCTAAGATTTCGTCATACAATACATAAAAAAAACACAAAGATTGACACACGCGTCCATTGTTGTCTGTAGCTATTACAAATTCTAAAAATGAACATCTTTAGCTCGACCTCAAATTACGCGAAGGAATTTACATAGGTACCTACGAGATATACACAATACTCTAATAGCTTTTATCAAATCGACCAATAAAGTGTGCGACAAGGCCACCGACCGTGGTCACGCACGACTGCGACGCCACGAAATGGCAAAAGGTTGGATTGGGCATACACAATAACTAGTCTTAAGGAGAATAGTCGGTTATCTCTTTAGACCTATTCGTAGCTCAGTACTCACGTGTGTAAGTGTTACCAGATGGAATAACAAAAAAATCAAAAAGTCGGGTAGTTAGATTTTCGTCGACACAAATTATTATAACGAATTAGGTAGTTGTTTTTAGGTTTCCGTACTCAAAGGGTAAAAACGGGACCCTATTACTAATTTACTATTTTCACACATGACGTATTTCTGTTGCCGCTATAACAACAAATACTAAAAACAGAATAAAGTGGTGATTTTTTTGCCGTTTTTCATAGATGATGGTACGGAACCCTTCGTGCACGGCACGAGTCCTGCTAGCACTTGGCCGGTTTTATATATGATTAAAATTAAAGTTATTACAACAAAACACACGCGACATGCACCAAGTTGTGCACGCGTTTCGTTCAATCGAATGAGTGAAGTAATTTTTACACAGCGTAATTTTAATAAATTTGTTTGGTTATTTGCCGGGACAATTTGTATTTTGCCGGTACTCTGGACATCATATGAAATGTCGGGACAATCCTGACGAAACCCGACCATATGGCAACCCTATGTACACGCGATAGAACGGTAAGCTCATGCCAGATAATAATATAAATCCGTGGTTATCTGGTTCCTGAAGTTCCTATTATTTTGATGATGGCGACAGATCATCTCTGTTGTCTGTGAAAATGGCAACTCTGGAGTTTCTATGGGAGTGAACGGGCTGTTCTATGTGCGCTACAAATAGTCTATGGTTAGACATAGACACCATTGATCGGTTATGCTTTTTCATATCCGTTCAAAATCGATGGGTTGTTACAGCTTCGTCCCTTTTGCCATAAATATAATGATAATTATTCAAATCAATATTCGAGGAAAACGTTTGAAAGTGAAAGATTCAATTATGATATATCTAAATGTCATTACGATAAAGTATTACTCAAATCCAATGGGAACTCGGTACTAATTGACCGTTCCTCATTCTCTTGTTGTTGAGTGCTTATGGTTTTTGTCTGTCTGTCTGTAACTCTGTCTGTCTGTCTGTCTGTTACGTTATCACGGCCAAATCGCTTGGCCGATTGTGATAAAATTTCACATAGAGATAGTTTTAGAGGATGGACACAGGCTACATTTTCTAAAATTTTCTTTTCTTTTCAAGAATTTAAATGGTTTACGATAAAATCGTCAAAAATCGATTTTCTGAATCGACGCGGATGAAGTCGCGGTTAAAAGCTAGTGCAATTATATAGCGATAACTTTAGACAGCAAGGGGACCTCATTACAGCTCAGTGATTTGATTTGATTTTAGGCAACAAATTCCAACATGTGAAGTTTTAATTCAAAGCAAATGGATATCGCATACGGAATTAGTTTAAGGTTTAGGGGCCGTACCACAAGCTCAAAAGTAATATTAAAATAATACTGCTCACGGTGCGAAGGTGACAACGCAATACGAACTTGCATAGCGTTGTCACTTTCGCACCGCGAGTAATATTGTATGTCAGGATCGTAGCAAGTGGAAAACCGTGATCTCTGCCTACTTCCTTAAAACGTATGTATTACTTTAGGAGCCTGTAGTATGGTCCCTGGACACTCAACCGACTTGACAAAGTCGTTTAATTAATCTTCGATCTGAATCGAAGCTGTTTGTTCACACCAGACGGTTTGTCCACTGACCGGATGTAGATGAAGTGCGCTAGTATGATAGATGATACCTCTACGAGGAAGGTATGTTCCACTATACCTCACACCGGTTCAGGCTGACAAAGAAAGAACCAGTGAAAAAAACAGCAAGTAAGGAAAGGAAGCTCTGCCTACCTGTTTAGAAAAGAATAACTTTTTGGCTCGGACATAAACTAAACAGCTTAAAAAAGTTTAGAGCACAGATATAAATTAATGTGTTTAAAACGTAGTGGTTAAGTTTTAATAGGTCTAATTATGTCGGAAATTCTTAGGTTGAATTATTAAATAGTTGTGAGCTAAAACCGATGATTGTTAATGCGAGTCGTTAATTACTGTATTTGGGAAATTACAAATTCATAATTAGGGGGCTGTATTTCGACGATTGCTCTTTTTCGAAACGAAAAAAGAAATACTTCTCCCTGCCTTAAGATTGCGCTGATTGAAGAAGGCGCTCCCTGCCTTAAGATTTGATATTCAGTTGAGCATTAACGTAACTTTACCAAACTGACAGTCATATATTATTGTGTATATATATGTCGAAAAATTTTTGCCGGTTTTCTTTTTAGTTTTTGAAACCTAATTATATTTAAATAGCACGATAACTTGCATATGAGGGTTGACGTCAGGCAGGCGGTCGGTTTTAAAACAACCCAACACTCTTCAAAACATGTTGTGGGAAAAGGAGAAGAAAATGATGATAATGATAACTTGCATAAAAACCTGAGTAGGTATCTGACAAAATCAATAATTATCTAGAAGCGTCCATTCCGAAATTAGAATCAACAAGTAAAATCCGTTACAAAATTTGTTATACATCGCACGTAACATTTCAAATATAAATGATTACATTCGCTGAAAACACCAACAAAACCATTTTCATGTTATATGCATAGGTAATATATAATTCAGCGCAATCATTGCGTGGCAAGTTATTTTTGGAAACAAAACCACAATACACTCAAAATAAAGTAAACAAACCAACCACTTCATTTCTTTGAAGGAGAAGCAAAGTATGTGTCATCACGACATTGTAAATCGCCGAAAACACTTGAGTTTATTTGTATCTTACCATGTTAAGGTGGTCAAATGGTCATTATCATGATCACTGATCAACCAAACCATACTTATGTTCAAAACAAGACTTGAGTTGCTTTCTCAGGTCTCACAGCTCAGTTGGTAGTAACTCTGCCTTCTGCGCTATAGGTTGTGGGTTCGACTCACACCATGGATAAACTAAAAAAAAATTGTTCTATGTCTGGGTGTTTTATATATATAATAATGTATTTACAAAAAAAAAAGTATTTAAGTATTCTATCAGTTATCTGGTTTCCATAGCACATGCTTTGCTTGGTTTGGGGCTAGATGGCGCTGTGTGTAAAGTCCGCCAATATTTATTATTTATTCTGCGG
The DNA here is from genome assembly GCA_912999785.1 of Hydriomena furcata. Classification (NCBI taxonomy): domain Eukaryota; kingdom Metazoa; phylum Arthropoda; class Insecta; order Lepidoptera; family Geometridae; genus Hydriomena; species Hydriomena furcata. The sequence goes on from OU538838.1 coordinate 5,746,583, forward strand.
GAATTACCTACATAAAACCTATTTTGATAACTTGGTGATGGACCAACAAGACAAGCAAGGACTAATAGACAAATAAATAGCCTTTTATCGTTATAAAGCGTAAAATAAGATGTTTCAGTAAGGTTTAAAAAGATCAAGAAGAAAGGCAAGTTCACAAGAATATAATATGGCTGGCTTAATTTAAAGGGTTTGACCCTTAATCGTAGCGTAACCCTGAGATTGAGATCAGTAGCTGTACCTACTCTAGAAAATATGGGTTAGTTATTTATACGATTTCCGTGCCTATTTTTTTAACATCTGTGATGTTCTAAAAGTATTTCATTGAAGAGAAAAACATTTCAATCTACACTTATTATTATAAAGAGGAAAGATTTGATTGTTTGTTTGCATTGAATAGGCTCCGAAACTACTGAACCGATTTGAAAAAATCTTTTACAATAAGAATCCTACATTATTCCTGATGAAAATAGGCTAAATACATTACTAGAAAAAATTAGGGATCCCTATTAAAACTTTAATAATGTAACCCAAGGTGTAAAAAAAAAATATTACACCCGGGGCAGTCCGCTAGTAAAACATAAATAACCAACCAAGGGTCAACAGCATCAGCGTTCAAGCTCAATAGATTCTAAGAGGAGTTCATCCCGAAAACAAAGGGCACTTCATAAAACCCATTGAGCATGCTCTTCGACAGGGTTGTTTAACAACTGGGCGGGGAGGGGGCGGGGCGCGGAGGCGGAGGGAGGCTGGGAGGCTGATACCCTACGAACAATGGCGTCCGCTGGCCAATGACGCGCACCCGCGGCCGTTGACACGTGCGCCCGCGCATCGCCCACCGCACACTGACCGACTTAACATGACTCTAATTAGGCGGCTGGAGTGGAGACGATGTGAAATGCTACTTCAATCTAAAATATTCGCTACAGGACGAAAGGTGGTGTTTGTCTTTCTTACATTGTGTAAGAAAATAAATAACCAAAGTAAATTTACAAGGTCGGACCACAAAATAATAAAAGAAGCTTATGATGGAAAGGGAATATTATAAAACCGGCCAAGTGCGAGTCGGACTCGCGCACGAAGTCTTACCATTATCTAAGAAAAACGGCAAAAAATCACGTTTGTTGTATTTTATGGGAGTCGCACTTAAATATTTATTTTATTCTTTTTTAGTATTTGCTGTTAGAGTGGCAACAGAAATACATCATCTGTGAAAATTTCAACTGTCTAGCTATCACGGTTCATGAGATAACAGCCTTGATAGTCCGACGGACAGCGAAGTCTTAGTAATAGGTTTCCGTTTTTACCCTTTTGGTTACGGAAACGAGTATTTCGCCGAACATTAGCTGTCATAAACCATCAATCAACAAACGCTCCGACAATAAACGCAAATCACAAACAATGGCAGAACCGTTAATACCGTTAGTGGATTCCCCCAAACCAAACAATTTCAAATATCCCGATTAAATTGCAGCCACACAGACCGATGAAACAAAACTTCATATCGTATCCAATAACATCAGTCAATTACCTAACAGACAGAGGAAAAGGCCATTGGACGTAAAAAAACCGGCCCAAGCGCGAGTCGGACTCGCGCACGAAGGGTTCCGTACCATTATCTATAAAAAAAAACGCCAAAAAAACACTTTTATTATATGGGAGCCCCACTTAAATATTTATTTTATTTGTTGTTATAGCGACAACAGATATACATCATCTGTGAAAATTACAACTTACTAGATATCGCGGTTCATGAGATACAGCCACAGACACACGGACAGACGGACAGCGAAGTCTTAATAGGGTTCCGTTTTTACCCTTCGGGTACGGAACTCTAGAAAACAAAATGATGCGCGAAATTCTGGACACGTGCCTTCTTTGTTCACACACGAGGCCATAGCCGTACCGCAAACGTGTTAGTGGGTACCTATAATCGTGCAGGAAATTCTCTGAATGCTATTGGACACAGGCTACGTTTTAGTTAGTAAGGCGAAGGTCCCATGATACTCGAATCAGTGAAAAGAAACTACATGCGCACTCTCAATACCTTTTTGATTGTTTTATTTACCTTTTTGAAGACGTTTTACAAGTAGGTACAACATTTTTTTTTAAAGTTGTTCGCTTGTGCCTTCGAATTTGTAATATGCGGAATTTTATAATAAAACTAGCTAACCCGGCAAACTTCGTATCGCTTTAGAATGTTAATTTCCCGCTACTGTTCGAATTCCCGTTCCCGTTCCCGTTAAAAAGTATCCTATGTCCTTTTCCTGGTTCTAAGCTAAGCACCACCAATTTCCAGCCAAATCGGTTCAGCCGTTCTTGAGTTATAAATAGTGTAACTAACACGACTTTCTTTTATAGATAAATAGGATCACGACTATAATCCCCAACTACGGTAGAATCTCAGATCTCAAAGCGCCTAGATCCTTGAATATGTCTAAAGGGGGTAGTCCTAGGCACGTCCAAACATTATATTTGGCACATGTCAGCATTCTATACTAGTCAGGTAGCAAGCCCATCGCCGCAAATGGGGCATATTAGGGCTTATTTTACACTCCAAGCCGATTCAAATTGATGTACGCCTCGAGGCAATCGGTAGAATTCATTGTGCGTTTGCAATGCGCTAGGAAAGCTTATGCATGCAATTTACGGAGCGACCACCAACGGCTGCCCTGTCACCGTAACGGTCAATAAAATTGTGTAGGCATTTCGGTTTAGCTTTAAAATAAATATCTATCTATTTCAACCAAATTATTAATTATACACATGCATTTATCTCCAATCTGGAAGTGTCTTGTGCAGAGGGTGATCAGTGAAGGAAGCTATTTCCTAGACTGATCATCATAGGCTCATCACATCACAGTGCCAATTATTATATTTTTGTTTTAATGTGTTAAAAAGCCTTCTCTTACAAAAAAAAAAACAACAACAAATAGGAGTCCATAACTCCTATTTGTTGTCTGTTTTTTTTTTTAATTATATTGTGGTGCAAATTTTAGGTGAAATATTTTCTGGCGTCACGATTCTCTCTGCTTTTATATCGCCTCTGTATACTTCAGTCCAGTAGCTACATTATGTGCTTGATACTCGAGCGTTATTGCTAAGATGTTAAGGTTCAAGATCGCATGCCAGTTCCGTTGTATGTAAACGAAAAACGGGTCAATGCGATCCGCGACGACACGTCTCGAGGCCCTTACCTTCGCCATGAGGAAGTTAATAAGATTTATTCACAATATGATGCATCTTATGTGAACGTGCCATTATCTTGTGGGACTCGTGACAAAGGTATCTTGATAAGATGTGCTTATGATTTATTAGCACTTGCCGTGGGATCAGCTTGTGTGCAGCCGTATTGAAAACCGGCCAAGTGCGAGTCGGACTCACGCGCAAACTGTTCCGTTTCTATAAAAACCGGCGAAAAAATTACGTTTGTTGTATGGGAGACAGATATTTGTTTTATTCTGTTTTTTGTATTCGTTATAAAATATTTGAAATACATCATCTGTGAAATTTCAACTGTGTAGCTATCACGGTTCATGATATACAGCCTGGTGACAGACAGACAGACGGACAGTGGAGTCTTAGTAATAGGGTCCCGTTATTACCTTACTTTATGATTAGAAATATAATTTAATTCATATTTGTGTTATAATTAATGTATGTATTTACAAAAAAAAACTATATACAACATTTTTTTTTTGTATAAACTACATGTATTCTGGTATTTATAAGGGTTGTGGTGGATAGCAGTGTTACTTAGCTTGTCAATACAAAAAAAAAACAGAAATATTTGAAAAATTGTGGTCATGGCAGTTAAAAATACCATAAAGGGTGTCAATTTTCGAAGAATTTCAGTTTTTTATTTGTAATTTTAAAAAAAAATTAGATATTATTTTTTTTCTTTTTTTTCTCGAGTAGTCATGAGCATTTCCACCCTACGGTGCCCGCTTATCGTTGAATTTTGGGACACGTTGTATATATGTATCTATCAGTAATCTAGTTCCCACAGCTTTGCTCAGTTTAGGGTTAGATTAGATGGCGCTGTGTGATAATGTCCACTGATATTTATATTTAATTGAATTTTCTTCAATATCAGTATTGAACTATAACGAGTACACAAGGTAGTTTCAAAAGCATTATTTTCGTGATTAAACTCAAGTATATTAAACAAAATAACGTGACTTTAGTAACTCGAGGCTAATTTCAAAGCCCTACTCCTAGGCCCTATTTGAATGTGTTTTTGTACGTCTGCGAGCAATTTAACTTTAAAAAATAAGGTATTGTAGACTGCGCGTTTGCGCAGTAAAGAGTTATAAGGCATTGTAATAGCATTTATTTGAAAATTCAAATTCAAATTCAAAAATCATTTATTTCACTTTGAAACGTCTTAGGAACTAGGTGAAGCTACGCCGATTCCTCGCGACCAAGCCTAGAAGAATCAGGCAACAAAAATACGGCTTGGGGTCTAACTTTTTTTTTCAATGATCCTTTCGTTAATGCTATGTAAAGCTCCAGTGTGGTGAAAGAACGAAGCACTCGTGTTTTTAGAAGCTTATACTATATACATCTTGCTTTTTATGTGCGGTTCAAATAATTACAAGCAGTTTGGCAAGGTTTGTAAGTTGTTATTTTGAAATCGGTACATTAACTGTAAAATTATGGTCTCTTAGTGCTGATTTCATAGTGCTGGTCTGTTTAGGATCGTTTCAAAACAAACTATTATCATTTTATAATCCATCAAAATTTAAAAGGTTTTTATTTAAAAAAATTACAAGTATAAAGTAAAAGAGTAGGTAAAATCATTTTTTTTAATATAAAACGTAAAACGTTTTTACTGATATATAATATAAGATATATAATCTATATATATATATAAAAATCAATTGCTGTTCGTTAGTCTCGCTAAAACTCGAGAACGGCTGATCGGATTTATCTTATCTTTTTCATTTTCCCATACAAAAGTTTTCTAACTAAAACGTAGAGTCAATTTGAGCTTTATTGCTATTGTATAAAGTTTAGAAAAAAGAACGGGAACGGGAACGGGAACGGGAACGGGAACGGGAACGGAACCGGAATGGGAACTTTAAACATTATTTGTCAATTGCGATACGAAGTTCGCCGGGTCAGCTTGTTATAATATGAATATTTGGCGGGTAACCATGATGTGTCTTCCCCCTCCCCCATACACGTAATTTTGCCTTCTTCATTTTCAGTTGAAATGGTACACGGGAGCAAACGAGCAGTGTCGTCATTTAAAGACAATTACATAAAAAACAGCTAGAACACTTTATAAACCTGATTAATGGTTCTAAAATCGTGATAGATAAGCCAGTATGCGCGCCCATGCACGCTAGCTTCCGCGCTGTGCCTAACTAGGGCTGCCATCTCTAAAATTTGGCAACCAGGTCAAGACGCGTGAAAACCCCGGATTTTAGAGCCCAGAACCCGGGACATGTTAACAGGTTTTTTTTTATTTTAAGTCGTAAAGGGGGACACTCAACTTAATATTTAAAATAATATACAATAACTTAATATTTCATAAACGGCTCCCTTGGCTTAATCGAAAAGTTGATTTCACAATTCCGGCACAGTGTTTGTGTCGCGGGTGGCTAAATTTTAAACCCGGACTACAAATGAAACCCCGCCCGGACGCTCCCCGGACGCCCTCTCAACTAGGACAAATCCGGGGAAACCCGGACGGATGGCAGCCCTATGCCTAACCAACTAGAAACAATTGAATATTTAACCTGCCAGTTTGACCTTTCACAGATAACTGTGAAACTTTCTATTTATAAGCTTTTCATAATCACGCAGAGAAGCTAGTGAGTAATAATTGAACAAAAGCGGTGTTGCTAGCGTAATGTGCGGTCGTTTAAATGTCTAGTCCTCACGAACAGTCTTCATCATTTTTGACTAGTCAAGGGCACTGCGCCCAACCTCATACTCACAAATGAACGTGTGGGGTTAAAGACCCGGTTGTGGTGCCTACCCCGGTTTTGGTAATTTTAAATTTTTGCAGTCAATAACTAAGCAAACATACTTGTTTAAAATCTATAGATAATACAATTCTTTGTCTATGGTCCGTTTTGATTAGTGACAGTTGTGATGCGTTATACTTACCTCTAGACTCGATTGACCACAACTAAATATTACCCGTTTTGTCTATTTAAATATGAATAATTAATTAATAAATATCGCCTCTTACAAAACCTTTCTTTAACCTACGAGATAGATAATTACTCTATTCTATGTTGTTTAAAAATAATCGTTTTAATAATTTTATCAATATAATCCGTTTATTTGAAAATTAAAATCTTGTTAAAATGGCCACAACTAGCGCGTTCACCCTATTGTCAATTATAATACAACCGAAAAACAAAACTTCGTCTAACGTCTCGTGAGCTGTCAAGTCCGTCTTTTGAACGAAACTTGTTATTGCCGAATTTCCTCACACAAGGGCATACAAGACACGAGTTAAAGAACGACAAATTGATATGTCTGACTTGTGAGAGGGGGTAAATCGAGATTTTACAACTTTCCTATCTTAAATTGTGTATAACGAGAAAAGGCAAGGCGTGTCGGTTGTTTTGTATGCAGACGACCGAGTGCATAAACAGAGCGGTACAAAACACCGTACCCAGTATAGACACCTAAGCATGATCACAATGAATTTTACCGCTCCGGATTTCGAACAAAGGAATATCCGATGCATACTCGTACATTGAAAGTTTCATATAACCGCGCCCGTCAGATTTATTAGTTAATCGAGACATGGAACGCTTATAGGAAAACTTTACCAAGTTTCATTTGGCTATGCGATAAACAACAGAAGAGTCAGTGTGGTAATACGCAGCCATCGCATTCACACTTGGTACAAATCGTTGGGACAACAGCGAAGTCTTCTGGACCTCTGTATATCTCTTAACGAACGACATCCGACAAAAATACTTCCTAGCATGACCCAATTCAAACGTAAATATCTTAGGTTCCCTTGTAGTACAATTTCTGATTTTAGGAGTACAATTCGTACAATTCCTCCTCTTTGTAACTGCATTTAAATGAACCCTTAACTCATAGGTGGTCAGGCTGGGTAGTACCACAGGAAGAATCGCAAGGTTATTACAAAGTAGGGTTTTATTGCAAGTTCTATCGTGAGGTAATTTATAGCATATGGCCCATGTAGGTTACGTTTCAACCGCTTCTACGCGATAAATAAGTTTCTTTCACGTTGATCCTAGCCCTAACATATTTCATCCCCTTTAGGCTTATGGGACGGAGAAATATTTTCTTATTGGTCGTTTGTGTCGTAAAACGTAGATATCTCCTTTCATAATTTTGTAGGATCACCATTTCGGGGTCGCAGCGAGCATGACCCAAATGATAAAATTGTAGAACTAATAAATGTGACATGAAATATCGCAAGATCGCGTTTGAAAACTCTATTATTTAGGTTAAAATTGCCGGCTGATGGGTGTATCAATTATTACTAGTTGCACGTGTGACAGGACAGAGTCCTATTTAGGTCACCGCCACGTTCATTCTTTGTGTTCAATCCTACTAATATTATAAATGCGAACGTATGTGATTGGGTGTTTGTGTTTGTTACTCTTTCACGCATTAACTAATGAACGGATTAATATGAAACTTTACAGTAATATAGCTTACACATCAGAATAACTTAGGCTACTTTATATCCAGGTACCACCCGTGCGAAGTCGGGGCGAGCAGCTAGTAATTTATAAAATTCCGAATTTAAATTTTGCAATAGTTAATGGAATGGAAATTAATTAAACAACACGCTTCTCCGTTATTGGTAGTAAATAAATAATTAATATAAATAAACGCCAACAGTTATAATTTATGACAGAAGCCTAGACTATGTTTATGACTTATAAACATAGTTCTACTCTTTATGTCCGTTATGTCTGTTTCACAAACTACGAATACCACGGATAATGCCATACAAATTTCCCGCCACGGGGATAGAACCCGCACATCATACGTCTTAGTCGGCCACTCGCTCACCACGCAACCGAGGTCCTAAAAATACAAGTCTGTCACAGAGCTGTATCTTATGAACCGTGATAGCTAGACAGCTGAAATTTTCACAGATGATGTATTTCTGTTGCCGCTATAACAACAGAATAAAATAGGTATTTAAGTGGGGCTCCGATACAACAAACGTGATTTTTTTGCCGTTTTTAATAGTTAATAGTACGGAACCCTTCGTGCGCGAGTCCGACTCTTCTTATTACCAAGGATTACTATTGCCAAAAGTACATAAGTATATAAAATGTAGTGAGATACGAGCAATTACATAATTTGCATGTAATCAGCACAGATCGCCTCTATTCCCAAGACTTTTCGCAACATCACTGTGATGTGTACGCTAGATGACATATTTGTATGCAGATATTAAACGTTTTATATATACAAAACGTACGAGCCGAGCCTGTTTGCTAAATGAGCATAGATAATAACTTAGAATAATATGGTAGCATTAAAACTATTGTATCTGTTAATACTTTTAAATAGAAAGCATCTGGATTGTCTCGAAACGTTAGCAATACAAGAAAAACCCGGCCAAGTGCGTGTCGGACTTACGCACGAAGGGTTCCGAACCATTATCTATAAAAAAAACAGCAAAAAATCACGTTTGTTGTATGGAAGCCCCACATAAATATTTATTTTATTTTGTTTTTAGTATTTGTTGTTAAAGCGGCAACAGAAATAAATAATCTGTGAAAATTCCAACTGTCTAGCTATCACGGTTCATGAGATACAGCCTTGTGGCAGACAGACTGACGAACGGACAGACGGACAGCGAAGTCTTAGTAATAGGGTCCCGTTTTTATCCTTTAGGTACGAAACCTTAAACAGTATTAGGTGTATTACTAAGAAACGTAATAAATATTTGCCGTGACGGATATAGAGCCGGATCTTTTGCTTTCCTGACACTATTTGTATAGAGCCACACAACCAATAGTTATTTTGTATTGGGCTCGGTACATCCCCACTTTAAACCTTGCCATCCGGTGAACCGTTTTGTGTGATATTGTGACAACTATCGACCATCCTAATAATATTATAAATGTGAAAGTTTGTGAGTTTGTATGTATGTTTGTTCCTCAATCAGGCCTAAACGACAAAACGGATTAAGTTGAAATTTGCTGTAGATGTAGATGTAATGCCCGAATAAATAATAGACTACTTTAAAATACGAAAAACATCCCCAAAAAGATAAAAAAAACGCAAAAGGATGATTTTTGTATAGATGCGTTGCTGTGCAACAAATCTGACATCACAGACTTAAAACATTTCTATTCGATTATTGAAATTTGACAGGACAACGTCTGTCACGTGTCGGCAGTATTATACATTTTTTGGTGATAAGCGGCGTTTTACTTGATATGTAGTTTGATAGATTTGGCTCAGCCCTTTCAGATTATGAACTACTAGCTGCTCGCCCCGGCTTCGCACGGGTGGTACCTGGATAAAAAGTAGCCTATGTGTTATTCTGATGTATAAACTATATTACTGTTATGTTTCATATTAAACCGTTAAAACAGTAGTTTTTGCGTGAAAGCGTAACAAACTCATACACACACACACACTCACAAACTTTCGCATTTTAGTAGGATTCAAATTTGATTGAACCACATACATTATGGCGTCCTTATATACAAATAATTATGAATAATATTGTACTAAAATGTAATCGTGGTAGGTAAAGTAGTTCAGGGTGACATTTGTAAGTAAACACGGAAGTGAATATAAAATTGCTAGAATAAGTTGCGTAGCCAAACCAGTTTCACTCCTTTAATGCAACTGTACCACATACAGCGATGAGGGCGATTACTATTCAAACGATTTCATTTAGTTGTCGTGAATAAGTAACTGCTATTAAATTTTCCTCATTACTAGTAGCTTGTGTAACTATTGGATAATCTGTGTTGTGTCCGCATTTTGCTTGTTGATTGTCTAGTGAACGTATGGTTTGTACAGTGCTTCAAAAGATGCATTCGTGAATTTTACTCTTTTTGAACTAATAAAGCGCGCGACTTCACCTAGAAAAGGTGTTCTTACTTCCGAGCTGGATAATTTGTACGTACAAGTTCAGACTGCTAGCATAATACATAGAAATACGGCTATAATCACGTTTTTAGGGTTCCGTACCCAAAGGGAAAAAAGCGGAAAAGACTTCGCCGTCCGTCAGTCTGTCTGTCACAAGGCTGTATCTCATGAACCGTGATAGCTAGACAGTTGAAATTTTCACAGATTATATATTTATGTTGCCGCTTTAACGGGAAATACTAAAAACAAAATAAAATAATTATTTAAGGTACGGAACCTTTCGTGCGCAAGTCCGACTCGCACTTGGCCGGTTTTTATTATATTATAAAATACTTTTGTTTTATGAAGACTAAGCGTTATAATAAGCGAGTTTGTATCTTTGATTTTCTGATGAGAGATGAAAAGATGAGTGCTAGTGATGAGGTTCCTCGTCACGCACAGGTAACAATTATTTTCACAAGACCAGGTTTCGGATCCTTGGAAAGAGAACATATATAAACTACAAGAACCACATCTGTGGATCTCGTGCGGATCAACCAACATCTTTACAACGATTAGGAACATCACTAGTGTGTCACTAGTAATTGCGTAATACCACGTATACCGATTGGGAACTAACATACTGACTACCGAATTTCGGTTCCTGATGCCCAAAAATAACCTGATTTAAGACTAGTTCAACTTGTAACATATGGAAACTAACAATATGAAATTTAGGAGTAGTTAGAGACGAGTCTTGCCACTAACTACTCAACTACTAATTTACTTGAAACAGTACATACGGCGTAGGTATGATCGAACTTTCAAATTGGGAAGATTAGAAATGCAAGGAAGGGCAAGGCAAGGAATTTCGTCAGGTGACAAAGTTAATTAGGTACCTACCTATCTGATAATCAGAACTTTAAGCTTAAAGCGAACAGATTCACAAAACAAAGGAAACCAATAAGCAATTTCAAGGGGAAATGATCACCAAAACGATGCTAAGCTACATGCAAAAGGATCGCATTTCGCGTAACTCGAGACAAGACATTTTCCAACACTCCGAGAGGATCCGTTGATCCGACCGCCCTCCGCGATACTTTATGGCACCTTCAGTGTACGAACACAGAATAATAACACCGCCGTAATATTGTTGGGATATAGTATGGAACGCGCTTCTATGAGCAGGAAAAATTTCGGTCGCGGTTGATGTGAAAACGGTTCGGAAACTTCAGACTAATTTTAAAGTAAGAACACTGCCTTGAATAGTGCTTTCCTTTACTTTCAAAGCATTATGTTTTTAAGCGAGTAATTTCCCGTTTTGAGTGCTTTACTGTATAAATCTGTTTTTTTTTTACATTATTATTTTTAAGTATTCAACTGCGCATATTAAGAATGTCTGGTCCCTAGGGACCACGATAGAACTGGGAAGGGCTTTATGGTCGATCAGAGAGTCATTAGTGATCATCATACATAGTTGACGTTATACTCTCTAGTGTTCTAATAGTAATCCACCACGCAGGGCCAGGTCAAAGTGTCCTATTAAACGGACAACGGACACGCATTATTTTTCCTCGGGAATCAATTCCCTCTCTCCCCAGGGGGCCATGGCTCATGCGAGTCCAGGGTCGCACGATGCCAATATGTAACCAGGAGCCGCGAGAAATAGGTCGTGTCATATGAGCCGCTTGAACAGATTTGAGCGGTTGAAAATATTCTTACCAAAATGGAGTCTTTCTAATTTTTTGCAACATTTTTTTGCTCATCTTCTAATACGTAACTAAACTTCTCCGAAACGGCTCGACCGAATTTTTGTGTATATTCGGTAAATATGAGCAGCAGGTTGTTGTAAGGTATATTTGGTACCGATTTTTGGAAAATCCAGCGAAAAGTCCGGGAAAAACAGAAAGTGCGTTCTGTGACATTATTGAAATTTGACTGGACAACGTCTGTCGGGACAGCTAGTGTTTACATAATATTACTTAGCTAACACAAGGTGAATTAGAAGGGACCAGTTATTTTGACGAGGATGATTGTTTACAATTCGCTATAAATAGGTTGAAGCATAAAGCAGTGGCATAAACACCAAAGTGTTTCGTTAACGATCTATATACTCGTATAAGTTTCAAGTGCAGTCATTACAACGTTATGGTAATGATAGTAACTAGTGGAAACAATGCGAGTCAACAGCATTTCGGCATTCGCGCCCGCTTTAAGCGCCTCTAAAGAATTATCCTCATATATGTTTCATTCCTGTGCCGCCACCGCTACGCCACAGGGTGTAGGAGATCAGCTGACAAAGTCCGCAGATATGGTACAGCTGATATTTAGCTATTTACATACATACATAACAATCACGCTGTTTCCCGGAGACGGCACGGCTTTCCATTTGGTACGATCCTGACATACATCTTTAGCTATTTATTTGGCTACTTATGTAAAAAAAAATGTCAGTCGTTTTCACGCAATCGCATCACGCAATCAAAAACCGTGACATTCGAAATATCATTGAATAACCATACAAATGTCTAGTTTCTAAGCAAGATGAGAAAAGACGTCAGGTAGGCTGCCGGTTGTAAGACATGCCAAATCCACTTCGCAACGTGTTGTGCCGACCCTACATTAAGTGGGGGAAAAAAAAACACGACTGTAATCCCCAAGTACGGTAGACATCATCTCAGATCTCCAGACACTTAGATCCTTTGAAGATGTCTAGTGAGGGTAGTCAGAGGCTCGTTCAAGAAAATTAAGAATCTACACTAGTATATTTTACAATTTGATAGAACCGTGGATAGTAAATTAATTATTGAAGAAAAGCAGCTGCCACAATTTATTGACACTCCAAATCGCCTACAGACCGCTAACTTATTAATATAATCCCAACTCTATACGCGGCCGTTTGCGGTCGTTATTTCATTAATCCACAATATTCCCTGAATCCTTACAACATTTAATCAAGATAAACGCTCTTGCGATTGTAAATTGTATTTGCAAAGTTATATTTTCGTGAATGTCAAGAGTGGGACGATTTTTTGAATAACCGTTTATTGATGTCGATATTTGAATACCAAACGTAAAGTAGCGTAATAAATACGTTTAAAAAGAAAATCAACAAAAATGTTACGACCAAAAAATGAATTATCAAAATTGATCTACGTTAAGCGTGCTCTAACATAAAAAAATATACAACACCTCCTTTTTTTCGTCTGTTAAAAATAGTCAATAACTCAATTATGGACATCGTATAGAGTTCAATTTCTTAAGGCACATTTAGCCATACATAAACCTGATTCGATTCATATTAGATGTATAGAAAATGCCATCAGAAAAGCGTGCAAACAATAATGTCATCTCAAAGAGCTCATCATAGCAGCGTGATAGAAGCCTTCCTGCGGGCGCACTCGAATCCATTCACAGCACTGGTCCTTACAGTTCAGTGTCACTTGCGAAGAACTCCACGACGTTTTATGATTAGTTTTTGTTCGAGACTCTACCCGCGTAGCCTACTTGCAGTAAGGCCGACGGATCTTGGCCTACGTGAACTTATCCATTCGGCTGCGCGGCAGACAATTTTCGACCTTATGCAGTGACACAAAACCATTTTTGCGAACACACGGCTAACTTCACGTAAGCCAAGACTCACCGATCGTACAACTTACAGCTGTTCTCAATATTATTTTTTGATAAATAGGACGGCTGTATTAATACGTTTTTTTCTCCGCAAGTAATATTCGTCGTTTCTTTTATAGAAATCAATGTAATGACTGATAGATATGTAGGTTCAAAGGTTACGATTAGAAAAGGTACTCGTATTATGTACACGAGCTTACGTAAGTCCTTTTGTGTTCAATTATAATGAAATTGAACTTAAAAGGTCATGGTTTAAATACTATGTTGTGTTGATGCGTTAGACAAAAGCAGTGTAGAACATGTACATACTATTAGCGATTCTGTTGTGTTCACTCTAAAATTTAGGATTCGTAAATTACGATCGCTCTTATTCCTTTTACGTAAAAATAGAACTGTTATCCTGGAGTCACGCAAATTCAGACTTTAATATAAACGGAATAAGAGCGATCGTGTTTTAGGAATCCTATATTTTAGTGGACACAACAGAATCGCCACCACTGGTGTTTATATTAAGAAGCCTTATTTTCTTTTTAAATGTGCCAGTATTTTTATTTATTCGGTAGTAAAGTAAGTAATTTGATAACCGATAAAAACCACGCGTTGAAGAGACCCAACAGCAATCTGATGATTGGTTAAGCACCAACTCAGTCAGCTTATTGTTGATATCACGATATTGTTGATAGTAATTGGATCGGACAGCTGCGCCACTCAATAACATTACCAAAGATGGGCATAATCCAACGTAAGAGTTTTAAATGTCATTAACACAACAATCATTGCCAAATTTATAACAAGACTAACTGTCCCGACAGACGTTATCCTGTCAAATTTAATAATTTTACAGAAAAAATCACTTTCAGTTTTTCCCGAACTTTACGTCACCCTTATCACTTAGGGGTATTTATATACCCTACGACCTATTCTCAGACCTACTGAATATACACAAAAAAAACATAAAAATTGGTCAAGCCGTTTCGGAGGAGTTTGGATACAAACATTGTGACACGAGAATTTTATATTTATAAGAAGAAGAAGATATAAATTTTCGTTGGGAGTACAACCGTGATTAATGCTTTAAGTGGAACGAGATGTTTGAAAAGGTGCATATCATATACCTGGAACTTCAAACACACTTCTGCAGGTTACTTGCGCATCTTCTTTAGCAGTGTAAAATAATTTATAGCACCTGGAAGTAGGTCAAGGGGCTATGTCCATATTTAACTAGTATTTCGTAACAATACATTGTTCTGGGCCAAACGGCACACCGCTGTACAAATTGAACATTTATTCTATTAGATACGACAGGTTTCTCGTAGGACTTTTTTGTGCACACTTTGTAATTATATGTGACTTAAGCAGTCAAGATGAATACATTTTACCTCTTTACAACATGAAAAAGCGTGTGCTTAGAGTTTATAGAATTGGAATTTAGTAGAAAAAAAAATAGGAACACGACTTTAATGTCCAAGTACCTACGGTAGACATCTTCTAAAATCTCCAGGTACTCAGATCCTTGAAGATTTCCATTGGGAGTAGTCAGAAGCACGATTAAATATAACTATGAAAAATATATATACTGTTTTATAACAATTATATTGATCACTTAAATTTTTTATATAGTTAAAAATAGAGCACCTCATACAAGCGAAGCAATGAAAAGATTTTCTAAATAAACGCTACTACGCCGCTGTAAGATACCACTCAAAAAGATTTAATGGCTGCTAAAATTACTCACAGAAATATACGAATAGTAACGCGCTAACTGCACAAAGGCTGGTCCAACGAAAACGTGCAACATAAAGTCAGAAATAAGACCGAAACAGTTTATAAGCTGAAGCGGAATAAACCAAAAGCTGGAATAAGACAAAGAATAAATATTAAGACGGCAGCGAGTATCTTTGAATTACCACCATAATACAATATGAACACAAGGGAAAATGGAAACGGGACATTAAATAAACGTATTATCGAAAGCAAAGCCGAAGAATAAATAAACGACGAGAGGATGGTGGAAACTCGAAATATAACAATTACGCAACCCTGAGCCGAATTGGACATACATTTAAAGTCATAGTACGATACGACCTCTACCGTATGACCATGTTTGGACGACCTTGAATGTCTCAAATGTCGTACAACCTTGCGGTACGAAACCTACTCGAGCATTAAACGCGCCCTTTTGTTTTATGAGAGAATAATTTAAATATGAAGCGTACGAATATACTATATTGACTCCATAAATCTGCCGTTAAAATGAAGGCTTGACGTATTTTAAACTTGGTATCTTCACCCTGGCTTAACAATCACAGAACTCTCCAACTTTTAATTGAAGATTCGTGAAGGTATTGTAAATGGGGGGTTCAAGTTGAATTGTAGTCGAAACAGGATGGATACAAGCGTTTTATTACGAGCGAGTAATTGATGATAATATTCGACAGAATAAATTAACAAACATTATGCTTTTTGAATCGAAATACGTCTAATTACCACGTTTTTCTTGTATTGCTGACGTTTCGAGACAATTCAGATGCTCTTTATCATGAGCATCGTAATTATTATTATTTATTTTTAAATCTAAGTTTACTCGGCTCATAATAGCCGGAATTTAACTGAAACACAAGGGCCTAAGCCAATTGTGAACCAGTGGTTGCTAAACTGTGATCACTCGTACTAGATGGTAACAATTCGGTCGAGGAGTCAGTTTGTAAAAACTTTCTTACTATTCTACACGTATTTAAAATAACTGCTTTTTGTAGAAGAGCATACGTATGTTTTGGTAAATCTATCAAATTGAGAGACTGGAAAAGCTGTTTGGGAATGACTCCTGTAGTTGATATGACAATAGGGATTATATAAACCTTTTTAAGTCTCCACATTCTAATAATTTCATCTTTTAAGTCAATGTATTTGTTAAATTATTATTATTATTATTATCCGTATTTCTATTTAAAAAGATTAACAACCACGATAGTTTTAATTCTAACACTATGCATTATGAAACTTTACGAGTGAATTATTTTGTGAAGCTTTGGAGCCTAAATTTGGTGATAGTGAAAAAGCTCCTACCACCATATTCTATCCCTGACTCTTAATTCACACCGACCCGAACGAGCGATATACGAGTACTAGACTCAAAGTAAATAAAACAAACGCCACTGAAACGCTTCATAACAGCCAGAGTTTTTATTCCGCGACTTATTATTGCGTTGCAGTGCACCTCTTTTGAAATGGTAGGAAATAAGTTTAAGACATTATTTACTTTTACGTTATTAAGTTCAACTTTGTTGGATAAGTTACTTGGCGGTGGGACTATGCAAAACTATTATCTAAGATTAGATGATTTAAGTATACAGTAGTTGAAGAAAGTTGTACTTTAATTTGCGTAGAAGTCATGGGTCGTTTTCAGTTTACAGAGAGGACGGAAAATTTAATTAATTTGATTTTATGACATCGGAATCTGGTTGTTCCTCAAATCTAGAAGAAGTCAGATTAGGATAAGGAATCGAAAAGACTTTGAACCCACACCCACACCCTTCAGTATGGAGACGCGTTAACTACATTCACCATTGAGCGAATTAAGATTTGGATCTCAAGAAAACGGTTCGTATAAAAATCGGCCAAGTGCGAGTCGGACTCGCGCATGAAGGATTCCGTTGCATTATCTATGAAAAACGGAAAAAAACATTGTTGTTGTATCGGAGCCCTGCTTAAATATTTATTTTATTCTGTTTTTATTATTTGTTGTTATAGCGGCAACAGAAATAAATAATCTGTGAAAGATTCAACTATCTAGCTATCACGGTTAATGAGATACAGCCTGGTGCTAGACAGACGGACAGCGGAGTCTTAGTAATAGGGTCCCGTTTTTAACATTTGGGTACAAAAACCAATAAAAAAAATTAGTTTTACCAAGAATCCGAGACGGCATCAACTTTGTGTCATCCACGCCCTTTTCTAATTGATATTCCCGAAAGCAACTTATCAAAAGATTCATCTAGTTCGCAAAATACGAAACAAATTCATGGGAAAGTTATTTAATTGAATAACTTATTCACGACACAGCTGAGGGGGTAGAGCGGGCTGACTCTGTCAAAAATATATCAGTTTGGATTTTACATTGGCTTTTAGCTGATAGGTGCTTGTGTTGATAAGCTGAAACGGAATTGAAATGAAATGAAATTTCCCTTTTGTAATAAACCTGCCAACTTTAGTCTATATTTGGAATTTATTTATTTTTAAAATTTAAAATGTGCGCACATGCCAAATATAATGTTTGGTTGTGCCTCTGACTACCCTCACTAGACATCTTTAAAATATCTAAGCGCCTGGTGATCTGAGAGTATGTCTACCTTACTTGGGGATTACAGTCGTAATCCTATTTTTTTTTGTTAAAGATATGTAATTAGAAACATCACACTCAACCAAATCTGTGTCATTAGAGTCCCGTATCACTCTAAGAAAATCTATATTTAAAAAATGAGAAAAAAGGCCTGGTTAGTTCTATGATTAAAGAGTATGTTTTTTTTTTTTTTAAAAAAAGGTCACCTACAATTCAATTTTTCAGTGAAAGTGCCAAACCTGCAAACCACTTATTTTATTGTGCCGTAAATTCCCTCCGGGCCAGGGCTATTAAGCGCTAACTTGTCAAATCTAACATAACTAAGTACTTACTTTGAGAGGTTTGTCCTTGAAATTAAATTTAATTAACATGGAAATGTTACTCTATTCCTGGCTTGTGCTTAAAATGTGACAGTGATCAACACTTTAACCTGAGTGAAAAAGCATCCGGGGGAGCGGCAAGCGTGCAAACGTCGACAGACCCTCGGCACTAGAGACACTCTTTCACGTTTGCATAATATTTTACTCTCGACGGTGGACCCGAGCCATACACTTTTCTCACACTACACCATTTTAGGGTTCCGTACCCAAAGGGTAAAAACAGGACCCTATTACTAATACTTCGCTGTCCGTCTGTCTATCACAGTGCTGTATCTCATGAACCGTGATAGCTAGACAGTTGAAATTTTCACAGATGATGTATTTCTATTGGTCTTCTATGCTGTACGTTGTGATGTAAATCCGATTCCCACTACAAACATTTTTATGATGAATATAAATGTTTGTTCTATGTCCGAGTGTTATAACGTATGTATGAATTCTATCAGTTATTTGGTTTCAATAGTACAAGTTTTGCTTAGTTTGGGATTAGATGGTGCACCACAATGATGTGCTTATATATATTTTTATTTATGATGATGAGAGTGAATGAAGCAAAAGAAGTATGTCAGGATCATAGGAAGTGTAAAGCCGTGGTCTCTGCTTACCCCTCTGGGAAACAGGCGTGATTTTATGTATGTATGTGTAAAATGTGTATGTTATTTATTATTTACGAGTTAAAATTGAAGTCAGTAGAGCAGAAATGGATTAGAGTTAAAAAAAAAACTTGACAAAACGATAATAAACAGCGTAAATTGCAAAATGATAGCGCATGATGGATTCGATGACAACAAAAACCACTATTATAGCAACACAAGGCATCAATTACATTCAGGTCCAACGCATAAAGCTATTACGGACAATAATGTAGTGACAAGTCAATTTGCGAGCATCCCTCAGAGGCGTTGCACTGCGTGGCTGTCAACGCGCGGCTACGTCCATCGCATAGTGATGGGAAACCGTAACTTTATGAACTTGTAAAACAAAACCTGTATATTCTAATCCTAATAATCCTAATAATATTATAAATGCGAAAGTTTGTGAGTTTGTTTGTGTGTTTGTGCCTCAATCAGGCCTAAACGACAAAACGGATTAAGTTGAAATTTGCTGTAGATGTAGATATAATGCCCGAATAAATAATAGACTACTTTAAAATATAAAAAACATCCCCAAAATGATAAAAAAACGTAAAAGGGATGATTTTGGTATTGATGGCGCTGGTGTGCAATAAATCTGACATCACAGACTAAAAACAATCAGTCTTTTCTATTCGATTATTGAAATTTAACAGGACTACGTATGTCACGGGTCGGCTAGTATTTTAAATACGAAACTTTGTGAGTTTGTTTGTGCATCAGTCAGGCCTAACGATTAATATGAAATTTTCTGTAGATGTAGATATAATGCCCGAATAAAAAATAATATAATAATAAATACTTTAATATACGAAAAACAATAAAAAAAAAAGACGTGTGGCACTCGGAGACTGCCGCGGTAAAGCTATTGCATAACATTTATTATCAACTTATGTAATTATAATTATTTATTTATTTTATTTATGCAGTATTAATTTTTCATTAGTATTTTTTTTTTCTTCATTTTTTTCAAATCTTTCTGACGCTGATAATATTATGCTCTTTGACGTTCACAATTTATTTTTCTTTTTAGCTCTTTTTTTAGCTCTTTATGCTTTTCTTCTCTATAAAAAGAAAATATCTAGGTATAAATATTTAGGTATTAATAGTGTCATTGAACACCAAAACAATTATTCATTCAAAAAATTTGAACAAAAATAACGATATTAAGTGTTTGATCATCGAATTTCGCGCGATGTACCTACATTTATATAGATACAAGCTGACCCGGCGAATTTCGTATCAAAAAACAAATGCTATGTTAAGTTCCCGTTCCCGTTCCTGTTTTCCTGCTTTTCTCTTGAAATTTTTCCTGAAGTTTCTTTGCTATAAACCTCATGGAGCCCGAGACCTTTCCAACGAATGCAAAACCGTGGAAATCGGTTCGTGCGTTCTGGAGTTATAGCGTCAGGAAGGAAAACCCGACTTATTTTTATATTATAGATAGTATCATATATTATACTTTCTCTGCGCGGCATTAATGTGTATTACCTATACATAAAAAACCGGCCAAGTGCGAGTCGGACTCGCGCACGAAGGGTTCCGTACTATTATCAAAACGGCAAAAAAATCACGTTTGTTGTACGGGAGTCCCACTTAAATATAAAAATAATTCATAATATCTCGTAACCTACCTATTAACCTAACTACGTAGTTAGCATTCCACACGTAACAGGTTGCAAGCCCGTCGCCGCTTTCAAGAATAGGTACTAACAGGTTTCCTCACGATGTTTTCCTTCACCGTCATAAACACGTGTAACGCGCATATACATTTTTCGAACAGAAATATCCATTGATGCACGGCCAGGATTTGAACAAGAAATTAATTTGAAATTAATAATATCTACCTAGGTACCTATTTACCTAACTACATGAATTCAATAATTCAATTTCAAACTTTTTAGTCGATCATTGTGAAGTACCACCTATTAACCGACTTACTTTACCGATAGTGGTAAAATAGCGCCACCTGCCAGCAGAATTGCAAACATCTTTCATCTTACCTCTCAAACTCCGAGCGGTCGCATGAGACCGTACTTATAATAACGTAATAACATCAAATTAAACTAGATGGCGCTGGAATGCGAAAATCACTCTAAGCAGGCATGACATGAGTCACCAGATTGCGGGGCTAATACGCATGCGCTGCTTGCGCAGCGCATGCGTATTGCGATGCGCAAATCGTGAAAATATTTTCGTTACGAAATTTCTGGATTCGGTCTCCACGCTCAAGGCCCGCGATAGAAGCTATGCAATAGCTTAAAAAACACAAAAGGGATGATTTTGGTACAGATGGCGCTGTTGTACAAAAAATCTGACATCAGTGTTGCGTTGACATCTGACATTGAAATTTGGACAGGACAACGTCTGTCGCGGGTCTGCTAGTCGTATACATATATATACAGAATATTGTAACAAAATCGTACAACGACCACGAATGACATAATATAAACTAACTTACATAAAACTTACTCCAAAACGGAGTGTGGAAACCTATGACATAGAAGCGAACGTAATTAACAAAATTTAAATCAGCGCGTGTTTGATGTTAATATCACTATAGATATACTAGACTAGTTTATTAGTTACTAGAAAGTTGGTTTGATAAATCAGCTTATCTAGCAATTTTGAACCTAAACTAAACTTAATAAAGCTCATTTCGCATTGGATGTTAATTTGTAGTGACACAGGCAAGGTACAAGGCAGCGCGCTAGATCAAAGTGCGAGGTACGGCCAAACGTCTGAATTATGCATGCAGTTAAGAGCAATAAGGTCGCTGACCGAATGCGGTTCACGTTTCTCCTGTTCGGTTATTGATGCCAGCATTTATTGGAATTAGGGCCTACTGTTTAGTCCACTGTCGCCATTATTATTATTGAAATATTCAGCCTCAGACACTTGATTTAAAAAAAAAACACCCGTATGTATCTGTGACGATTGCTTATGTATTTAATTATTGATATAAAGGGATAATTGGTGATTTTATTTGAAAAAACAACTATTAATAGCTACATTATTAGCAAGTAACACAAAAAAATATATTTCATTTTTATTTATTAAAAATTTGACTATAACCTCATTACTACACTCGTGCGAATCCAGGGTAGACAGCCAGTTTATGATAAGGAACTTTTTAAATATAAGATGAAGAATGATAAAAATACGCATCACGTCTGCCTTATTTTTATCCTTCACCTTCCAACTCCTTCTTGTCCCATCCCTGTCGTACAACCATTTATCACAGCCTGAGATCGAATCAGCACCGGAATGTGGGCATAGTCCATCGTATGAAGGAAGTCGTTATTGGAATTAAGTCAATGCACATGCGTGACCAATCCTGCCTTTTGAACAAAGGTGTTGTATGGAACTTGCAGGCGAACTGCAGAACCAAGTTTCCGCTTTAAAGCGATTGTTATATAGAGTTCTGTATAACGCAGCGGTATCTAGGTTAATGAATGTTAGAATTTGTACAAACTGCTTTTAGATGTGCGGAATATTATCTGGAATCGAATCTTGCGAGCGAGAAACTCAATAAGTCATGTCGGGACAGAATAGCAAACTCAACGATTCAAAAGTTATGAGATATTTACAAGATTTGCTCCGCGCCAACTTCGGATATATCTTTTGTTTACAATATTGACTCGAGATGGCACCATATCTGGATCGGTAGAGCTAGCGCCATTGTAAGATATGGATTCTCCGTGTAACGATTATTTGCAGACGAAATAGATAATCCCACCTCCGCAGTAAGGTTAACAAACCCCGTAAGTCTTATTTAACAAACGCTGAGCACAAACAAAGGAGTACTGGATAAAGCTCCGGTATTCGGAGCCATCGGACCTTTGTGTTCAATAGTTTCCATTCACATTTTTAGCAGGTACCTGAGGGAATTATTAAGGTCTACCAGTGAACACTTCAACTGGCAACTAAACGTTTTTTGTAAGAGTACTTCAGCATGCAGATCCGCTCCGAAATTGACATGAATATTTATAATACGACTGCCGTCGTTTCAAACAATTATGTCACGGTAATTTGTCGGCTGAAAGTCGTCACTCGACACAAATAAGGCGAGCATGTCACGTTGCGTGACGGAGTGGTCAAGCAAACAAAACCATCAGTTTACGCGATAAGCCCACCGGCTTAGTTACAGTTTGGCTACACAATTACAATGAGAATTATGGTTTTAACGACCGAGACCATTGTTCCTCGGACGTTTATTGCGAACACGCAAATTGCATGTGAAAAGTGACGGCACCGGTGCCTCTCAATACGAACTGAACAATTTTAATTAGAAAAGTCCGTTTGCAATATTTGTATAGGGAATTCAAAGTGTCGTAACACAAACCCGCATTGTTTAGCGAAACTTTCCCCAGATTGTTTTCTTTCATGTGGAATGGAGTCTAATCAGCCGGAAGGCAAAGGTCGTAGTAGAAAACACGGACATAGTAAAGACAGGGATGACATTGATGACAAAGTGGTTCGCTTTGTTCGCGACATTAGCTGTGTCGCTTCGAGAACGGCTCTGTGACGCTCTCGAAGACAACGATCGCTTTATACCGCTCGTCACGAACCTGGTGAGTAGGGCTGCTATTCGAATTCTCATTATTTCAGCCATGACACTTTGCATCTTCGTCAAGATTTATATTCTAAAAACCTGTTTGACACAGATGCAAAAAGCTGGCGCTCTTTCTTTTCTCCCCTTTCAGAGCTCATTATCCCGGATTGTGTCAGATGACACCCCTAGCCGTAAAGCACGCGACAGGACGCGTGTCGCTCGCGATTTTTAAATCATTTATCAAACTTGTATGTTTACTCGGTTTTATCGTACGGAGACCGGTTTACCGGAACTGGGTCATACTCCTCGTACTTCATTACGGTCACTTCATCGGCGTTGTGATGCCAATTCATTGATTGCTGTTGATCGCGTTTTTTTGTATGGAGTCGCGTGACATAGGCTTGCGACATAGCTCATCACCATTATTTACAATGGTCAATAAAGTGCCATATTAAAGTGATAAAAATCGTACTAAATGTCATAATGCTAGTGCTATAGTCGGCGTTAGAGTCGTCGGATATGCTCATTTAGCAAGTGGAGCAGGTGATTGAAACATTGTAATAAAGCTGCGGAAGTTACCTGAATTGCATGAGATCGTTTAATGAACCTTTGATAAATAAAACGCCGAATTTTAGATGAGAAGAAACCCGAATTTTAGATGAGAAGAATCCCAGCTATTATAACAATACACTATAATAACTTATATTACGCGTGACTAAAATGCTGCCTTTTTTCGGTTAGCGAATGAGCATTTTCACACCATGTGACAATGCCGCCAGTATTCTGGGCACGCTACCTACTAAAGGTGACAGGGATCTACTGGATTATAATATGAATTGATCTTCATAACTTATTCTCTTATTCTAAAAACTTTTTACCGATAGAAGACTTCATTGGAATCTTCAATGTTTTAAATTAAATATTCCAAGAATCTCTGCTCAAATAAGGAAAATTGTAGTATCAATCATGCATGACCAGAATGATCCATTTTACGTAATTCTCAATCAAAGCGTGTTTTCTGGCAACTTATATACCTTAGAAAGCGGTTGAGTCACGTTCATAGGCGTATTCCTCTCTCGAATTATCCCAAGCGGTATAATTAAGACCTCTAGAGTGTGCCGAATCGTCGTAAAACGCGGCAGAAGCATCCGATACTTAGGGCACAGAAGAAATTAGTAGTAACTACTACCAACGTAAAGAAGTTTCACTCTGAAACAGAATATTTAATCTCTAGCAACGTTTTGAAACCTTAAGTCAGAGTATGAATCTTTTCCATTCGACACGGCGGAAGTCATTATCGCTATCAGGCCACCCAATATTTGGACAAATAGCACAAACATGCGTTCGCGTTCAAGCCATATTCGATCTTAATTCGGTACATATAAGCTTATTTTTCTTGTTACCCTGCTTGAAAGTGACGCAGACCACCTCGGGGACTTTATGCCATGTCTTACAATTATTTGCTCCTGGCGTAATATCATTATTACCGGGTTTTTATAGGGGTAACGTTTTACGAGCGCCTACCCATTTCAAAAGGATGAATCCGTAAGTTTGGGTAAGATTGTCCCGTAAGCTACCTTTTATGTTTATTGATATTTCTAAACACGCTTTTTAAGAAAGTTTTTATAGTTATTTTGTGTAAATTAAAGCTGTCAAAATATACTCCTAACATGTGCGGAAACGCAAACCACGTTCAAACAGAACGTTCCGCAGTCTTTAGTCACTCGAGGCAATCGCGGACGTGTGACGTTCCACGCTGTCACATGACGTCACTCCGTGCTCTGTGTCGTCACAACTGTCAGTGACAAAGTGAGCGCTGGCGTTGTAGTGCCCGAACCGAGAACGACCGAGAGAGAGCGCAAAATTTCACTGAATCATTTATTACCACGCACTGTCGTCAATCAAAACAAAAATTGGAGTAACAGTGGTTACCGGTAACCGCACGCAATGGAACTCTATTTGGCAATTCACAATTCACAGCCGGTAGTGATTGCGCAACGTTTGCCGTTGATAAAGCTTGCAACGTACAACAAATACAATGGTAATGAACACGTAAAAAAAAAACCCAGTTTCATAAACATTGCTCAAAGGAAATTGGTTTATATCCCATGTGCTCTGTTTCCAAACAGTTTTAACTTTCAAACAGCAACAGTCGTGACCAGCATACAATAAATTATTACCAAGTTCACAAGGCCGCTAATGGCAATCGTAATGGCCAGATGTTTTAATTTCGGCTGTTCAATCGCATTACGAATAATTGAAGCAATGAGCCAAATCGTCATCGAGCATACATGAGCCGGACCGATTTGAAAATTGACCTAAATTAGCCATTATGTAAATTTAATTCCAAGGATGGAATAATATCAAATATCCACTTCAGAGCTCACCTGAAAATGGAAGATTCCTTAGTAGCTGAGAGCGCTGCGACCGCGTATCATATAACTTATCCGCTTTTGTTATGGTAATGCCTTCGCGAAATTATCTGTTCCGGGTACTCGTATAAAAAAGTTTTAAAAGCATTTTCTCTGAAGTTTCTGTTTACCAACTTGACCAATTTGATTGAAGCTACATTGCGTACTCTAATGAAACTTTCAGGAAGCTTTGTTGTTATAGAGCATAAAATCTTACCTCCCGAAATGAGACCGCAGCAGTCGGATTCGTTACTGGCGCAATGTTTCATAAACTTTAATTTCGCGGATTCGCTCAGACATGGACAAATAGCGGCATACTGCGCCGCAAGTGGCAACGGGCATAATATGTAGCCTTTTCTTGTGTACACACGTTTTATAACAAGTCTCCGTTCCGCCTGCTCAAGGAAATCTGCACGAAATTAAACCCAATTTCCACACGAACGAGTTTTGAGCTTGCGAGTTGGGAATCTTTGAAGCCCGTAAAGAGGCTGTGTCTCTCTAAATCTGCCATTTGATGGCGCTGGTCTTATGGCCTGATTTCAAAAAAATAGAGTGTTAATGTCTACAGTACTTGGGGATTACAGTCGTGGTCCTATTTATTTTTATTATTTTTAGGTTTCCAAATCATAATATAAAGTGTTAACTCAAGTTTCCAAAGCTATAATGTGAGTAAATAATAATGATTACGATACAAATATAATTTTGTCAGTAAAACATCATCGTCATCTGAATAAAATTAGGAAAATCAGTAGATAGTTGGTATATAAATCCGATTGCGCGAGACCGTCTCGCACTTGATTTATGACTAAACAAAGTTGGACCCTCAGATGTCACACTTAGTGTGATAATGTCAAGGATTCTGAATGTTCGATTGTCGTAGACGGGTCAAAGCTTTTTTAGCTACGAGTAAATACTAAAAGCATCACAAATACAACTTTATCTGTGTTCCGGCAGGCGAAACGTCCGCGGTGTACGGCGTTCAAACGGTAGGTATTTCATGTCTTCGCATGTCTACTCACAGTTGCCAAAAGACAAACTGCTTTACTTACAATCCATATTACTTTGAAAGGCCTTCGCATGCCAAATTCGATATCTGAAACGTGGAGATTTGAGCGGCTTAACTTAACAAGGATGAAAGTACCGGAGTTTATGTTTACACTGTTGTTTCTAAAAGTTGTTTAGTAAAAGCAATTTACGGGATTAAATACATTTTATTCAAATGAGACCTCATCTAATCAGTATAAATTTACTTCTAACCTAAGTTCTTGGGCTAATGGCAACCCCATTTCATAGGTTGTTCGAATGCTGTCATAGTTTGGGATTTTGGGATCTGTCGATCCGAGGCTTAGGAGCTGAACATACCCTCCGCGATACGGGACATAATTAAATTCGTAGACAGTACGAAATATTGTGTTGTGTGTGCAGTACTTAGGTACTTACATGGTGCTGGACTTTGTGGTTCCGCGCATATGCCAATCGACTTGCTGGGATCGTCGATGAACGTCTGCGCGAGGTAGTAGTCGCCGAGCTTATGTTGGATCTGCTGGCTAACTTTGTCGCGGTGGCCTGTCACCTGTGAACAAATGATTGATATTAAAGTAAATCCTACGATATAAGGAATGATGGTTTCGATTAAACAGTTTCTTCTATATCAGGCCACATAATCTATTACTACTACTAGGTATACTTCTTTGATCCTCATCATTCTTATCATTCTTCTTCAGGCATCTCCAATTTCTACACTTACTCGAATTTAGAATTTTGCGCTAAATCAATCGATTGAACATTTTATTATGTAACAATGTTTTAATTTTGCCTAAAAAACTAAATACAAAATCTTTTTACGCAATCCTTAATCTTTTAGGTAAAGTTGCATTCATACTAATAAATCAAAATTGAGAACGTACTGCAGAGAACCATAAAAGTGTTATCGAACAAGGAAATCAATGTTATTGGATAAGATAAAACCAGTACCCGTCCGTATATAGACTCGAATTGACAATCCGAAGGTGAGGCATCTGACAGATGAAGAACGACACCTATTTGGCGCTGGCGCTGGGTTACGTACGGTAGGTAACTGCCATAAAGTTTACGTACAGAATCATAAAACACAGAGACGCCGATCGTCTTCCAGCATACAAATGCTACAGCCAGTATTAATCAGGTCAATTTTTACGGACGTTATTTTGCGGTGGGATGAGAGATAACAGGCAGTAAGATTCATATCTTCTTCCGTCATAAGTACGTAATACGAAATGTACTAGGAATAGATACCGAAATACCACAGGACAGGATGCTTGGACCACAGTCAATTAAAATAGCTGCGCCTGAACCCGGAACGACGTACGTTTTTTTCTTGCAGACATGTGGTTGAGGGGATTCCCGTTCGATTTAACTTTTATTTTTGAGAGACCTTCAACTTATTGAAAAGTCCAAAATTATGGCATTCTACCATGAATAAAGACTTTGACTATACTTATTGTATCTGCAATGCCTTGACTCTGAATCGAAAGAAGAACAGAAGTTAAGCTTCTTGCGAAGGTGAAGTGCACCTATTTCCAGTAGGCGCCAGCTGATGACTGCATATTGGAACAACAATAAAAGTGCGCAAATACACTGCGTGTCATTCCGAATGCTGACTCGCGCGCACGGCGTGCGTCTCGACTCGTGACGAGGTTACCACACCAGATTGAGAAGCAGTATATCAACTCTTTTTTTCGATGGAAATATGTGCAACATGTGTACTGCATCTTTCTATTCCAAGTACTAAGATAACGTTTCTTTAGAAAAAAACATTCGTAGTATAATTTCATTAGGTTAAGATACCAGCATCACCTTTGATTTTTCTCATTGTCCGTCCGTAAAGCTTTTCACAAACACAGGACAACCGCTGACCGTAATTCTGTTTGCTTGTTTGGTACGCGTCACTCTGTCATGTAGCGATGTAGGTGAGGCACTGGTTACCTCCACCACTACTGTGGTCGCCGCACCATGTGGCACGCATCGCGTCCACATGTCCCGAATAAACCTGATCAATGTCGGCCGTCTTCAGTGATTCATGACACTCACAATGTTGGCTTCGAGCAATAACACTGTTTTTGTCATCGCTTTTTGTTATTCTTGAAGCCGAAACCGTAACAAAAAACGCGAAAAGATTAAAAGGCAGGGAGTAGGTACGATATGGTTGGAAATATAATGAATGAATAATGATATATTAGAAATAGGATCACGATTATAATCTCCAAGTATGAGACATTCTCTCAGATCTGAAGGGGGTAAGCACAAGCACTTGAATGTGTCCAGATTTTGCAGTAGTTACAATTCTATAAGTGACAGATTCTATAAGCCCATCGCCGCTTTTAAGATTTCAATACGATTTTTTGCTTCAACGTTTTAAGCACATTTGCATATAAATTAGTCTAATAGAAAAAAACAACCTACGAGTAATCAAGCTCCATCACGAACGAGAACGTAACTGTAAAAAAATACTCATTTATTTTCAATGGCGATCCTATTCTAAAGAAGGAATCTAAATCTGAGAGGATGTCTACCATGCCTAGGGATTTCAGTCGTAAAGCTATTTACTTTCATGCTTATTGAAGAATGAGATAGCCCCTTGAGTCTCGGAAAATCCTGGACGATATCGCCCTTAGTGATAAGACAACTAATTGTACTTTCGCGATCTGATATATAAATATGTGAAGGCATTGTACAAAAATCGAATGGCAAACATAGACAGCAAATAAGTTTCGCTGCTCAATTAAAAATACTCGTAAAATCCTAAATCTCAAGTCAGCTAAACCAAGTACCGTCCAGCTAACTTTATTTGTTATCTCATTGGCGAGTAACATCAGAGCACTTAGCGATGTTGTGGGCGAAGTCTTATTCATACCTACCTTTTCTACGTTCCTCGGCATTTTACGGTGAAATAAGCCCGGGTTAGAATAATATGCCATTTACGAGCGGACTTGAGGCTGTATGCATATTGAAAGCGGATTGTCTTCACATGGCTGCCGGCTTGCGACCTTCTGTTTTGAATAAATGAACTTTGTTTACTCACTAACTTACCACGGTCAGCGTAGAAAACTGAGTCTTCACCGATAGCCGTACTTTGATAAGCCGGTAAGAACAGGTAAATAGTCGACGGCAACCCGGTTTCCACGTGCAGGTCTAGGGGATTTTACGATGGATTTCGACTAAGTTTTACGGCGGATTTCCATTAGGTAAACTATACAGCATCAGCGAAAACTTATGCAAGTTCTTGCATCCATCGAGAATTGCGATTGCGTTACGAGAAAGCATTTTAATCTAATACTTTATATTTATTACTAGCTGCTTGCCCCGGCTTCGCACGGGTGGTACCTGGATAAAAAGTTGCCTTTGTATTATTCTGAAATATAAGCTATATTACTGTAAAGTTACATTTTAATCCGTTCAGTAGTTTAAGCGTGAAAGAGTAACAAACACACAAACTTTCGCATTTAAAATATTAGTAGGATAGGACTAGCCGTGTTTTTTGCCTGATTTTTCTAGGCTTGGTCGCGAAGAACAGCTATAGCTTCACCTAGCTCCTAAGACGTTTCAAAGTGATCCTAGTGATTTTATTGAAATAAATGCCTTTTGTATAAGAATTTGAATATCTAGACTTTTATTTACCTATCTTTACGTGGAACTATTTATATATATATAACGGGACGCTGGTAAACCTGGGACATTTTAATCCACGATCTTAAGCCCGAAAGACAAGGCACCTCGGCTTAGTGAACCTATAGCTTTCCGATAGACTAGGACAATTTATTTAGTCATATTCGTTCATATCAGTTGGGACTACAACGCGCTTTGTATGCATGTACCTCTATTAAAATGAACAAACCAGTATTAATGAATGTTGCAGCATGATCCTACAGCGAATTGGTTAATTTCCATCGGCTGGCGGCTCCTTAAACTATTGATCATTCAATCCGAAAGGGATCAAAATAAAGCAAAATCACCGAAGACTCCAATACAAAGTCTATAATTCAGCAATCTTGACCGCACGCCGAGATCGTCTCGAACTGTTTGCATAACTTTGCTCCGCGGTACGAGGTACAGTCATCTTCAGAAACGGTAGAGCAACAAAGGTGTTGTAACAAACTTTATCGTAAATATTCCGGAAAATCAAACGAAAATTTGAGAAAAAAGTAACCTTGTTCTTCCCAAGACTTCGAACTATCTCTGTATTAAATTTCAGCACAATCGGCCCAGCGGTTTGGCTGTGATAAAGTCACAAAGTCACAAACAAGACTTAAATACTTTCGCACTTACAATATTAGTATAGATTATAACATGACATTATACAAAAATTGGTAGGTATATTGCCAATGGCCAACATTAGCCAATTACAGATCAACAATTATAATTATTATAGCAAAAAATCACATACAAATAAGTCAATTTTACATGAGTATTTATAACGGATTTACCTTATTGTTATTCTCCCAAAAGAGAAACGAGAAAACACGCGACAAAATAATAAATGTGTAGTGTATTCGTAAGTACTGGTCGGTGGTGTTGTTTTAAAAAAATGTTTTAGTTTAAACATGTTTGTTTTTATTTTTTTGTTGTTACAACAGTTTAAACGTGCGTATGTATCACTTTAATAAAAGCCAGCTAACTCATAGCGAAAATGAGCTTCAAAAAGGACCATTAGTGCTCGTCCTGGTGAACAAAAGTGTGTAAAGGTAATATTAATTGTCTAGAAATAATTTTCTATTAAAGCTCTTCGCTTAGAAGCTATATATTGTATTGATGCTAATAATAATTTTAATTGCGTAGGTGTATTCGTTCAGCTTAGTTTGACAGCGATTGTACCCCAAGCGCGGTATTCGCAAATAGTAATGCACGAAACAATAGGACGGGCTATAAATAAGGCCCAGTTTTTACACAATACATAGAGGTAAAAAGAGTACAAGGCATGATTCCGTCGACGGCTTGCGATTTGATTGAAACGGCAAATCATTTACTGGGAACAGTTTCGCTGAAACATTTTCCGCATTGCAATTTACTTTTACGCCCCTCTTTAGGGTACTGCGCCCAAAGGGTCTGAACGGAACCTTATTGTTGTGGAATTGCTGACGGTGCCTGTCTTCTTTTTTCTAGTCTAGACTTGAGGGTCTTGCGCGGGGTGACTGTCTCGTCAAAAAACAAACCTCGTGCTTACAAGAATCTTAACAATCTTGGAAGGGACATCTTTCTTCTTATTGCGTGAACGGAACCGTTAGTTATCGAGCCACTTTTAGTTAATAAATAAGCAAACTTAAAGTACCGAAGACTTCACATACAATGGGGGTCTGCCTGCTGCCTAACTATTGGCCTGACATTTTTTTCAGATAACAGCTTGGTATCACGCCTAAACCTAGTTCTAACATAATATGTCTCTGCCTACCGTGATTTTGTCGAAATATGTACTCGTATGTATATTGAACATACTGACAACTGATATAAATCCAATGCAATATGTCCAAATGGTGATGAACTGATTTGCCAGTTATGCTTTGCCTCTTCATCACATACGACCAAATGCCCTTTTCAGTGTTCCTTAGTCTCAAGTTCAGTCGTTGACCTAATGCAGGTTGACCAACAAAGAATAAGTAACACGATTGATAAATGAAGCGTACAATCGGCGTCTACCAGCTTCACGGCTGAATGTGTCCATGCCATGCGTGGGAGCCGAGAACGTTTACCTGTCTGTGTAACACATGATTCGATTTCGGGTCGTCCGTACGAGTAAGACTGTAATTGTAATTGTAAGACATTCGATAAAAGCCTTTGCGATGGGCTTATAATGCTCTTCCTGAAGTGCCCTTTCGAAGTCCTTAAACTTTTAGGGTCAAGGTTGCTTTTTGCTCGACATCTATTCCGCTGATTTGGATCTTGTTTTGATAGATATTGCTTACGTAAGAAGTCGATCGCGTCTTCCAAATGTATTGAGAGGTCTGACTGATTAAAACAGACGTTCAATTCAAACGGATTAGACAGTAAACAGACGTCAGAAACTAATGGATTATCGCCATGATCGTTTGTTTTTCAACTTTATTTCCCTAAAACGTCATAGCTGTTCATGTAACCAAACAACAGTAGAAAAAAACAGAATGTAGATAAAAACACAATGTCAGTATGCACAATATTCATAGGCCTGTTTTACTTTGGAGTTTTATTTCATTTAGTTCACGGCTGAGGAAATTTGGGTCAGCCAGCAGACGCGAATAATCAGTAGTGCCATGAAAATTCATGACAGCAACGATTTGCCAACTTTTCGGGGGGGGAATTTGTGCGTTAATCTTGTTTTTGCACAAATGACCGGTAGAATACGCTTGAAACGCTAATAAAGAACGACATTAAAGGGAGGAGGAAATCGAAGGCGCCAGCACGTAAGCGACCGAAACTCGTTTCTGGTTAGCCATCATAATTGTTTCATAAATCAAAAATAAAGAATCGCCACCACAATCAATTTGAGATTGGTTGGACCCTAAGTTATAATAATGGCACACAAAGTACTCGTATTATATGTACCGCTATTTGAAACTACAAAGTTGTAAGCAACAAGTCTTTATCAGCGCTTCCTACCACCTATCATCAGGCGGAATTAACAATTCGTTGCCGTTGAGACTCTAACCACAGCCAGCCGATATAAATCAGCCCATTAAGGTGTACAAGTGAATTTCGCCACATGTTATTCGTACAGTGTAATAAATCCTGTACGTGAGGGGTGGGCTGGTCGAGTCAACGGCCCTAGCGTGGCGCGCCACCGCCCTTGCAAAAGGACGTACTTCAGGCCCGACTTCTGAAGGAACCACGCAATCTCTTTAATGTCCCAATAAGATATTCTTAGAAAACGGAATATAAACGATGTAATTTTGAGATAATGATTTTTATTCCTAATAGAAACAGGCGCAATGAGACTTCCCAAAAAAAATCACTTAACACTATTTTTTAAGGGCAACGCAAAAAACCATGGGAAAAATAATAAATAAATTAAAATTAATGTATTTGGTATACTTTACACACATCTCATCGTAGAACAAGAGTTAATACTCGTATTTCCCTCAAGGAAAAAAAATAAGCCGATTTGGCATCACCGCGCACCGAGCAGGTTAGGGGAAAATGCTTGATAGGTAAGTACATGCCACGTGATTTAAACAAACAACTTATCACGAGTACAGAACAAAGCCAAAGATGTTATATGGCTTATTATATGGATTGCAGCTTCCACCTTCAAGAGGATGGCAAGAAGGAGCAAGAAGCTGATTATAGTCATTAGCAAATATGTTATTGTATAGATAGAGGTACATCGCTCAATAATAATCTGTTAGGCAAATATCAATTAAATACTGGTTGAAGTGTTGTTGTTGTCTTAGTACTCATAAGTATTGTTTATCCTACAAACCAAGTTGTAATGCGATGTTCAGTGCAGCGGTAAGCCAAAGGACAGGATGGTCGCCACGCTTGGGTGGTCTGTTTGCTTTTCCACGAAAACTTTACCGGAACAAATTCTCATTTAAAATACCCACAGGGAAACAAAAAGAAATGAGATAATCTTATAAATATTTATCGGAAAAACCCCAAGTTGTCCATTCAAAATACGTAATCGAATCACGATCCCGTAATATTTACGAGTACATATTGAATAATAAATAACATCAAATAAACTTCAGTAAAATCAGCCCAATGAAGTATAATACAAGTAACTATGATCATAAAACCAGTACCATGGAAACGCAATAGAGCACTCCATTAAGATCAGAGCACTCAATTACAGAATTCAAATTGAATTCGCTCCTAAAACACCCCAGGTAGAGAGAATTAGCAAATAAATACGCCAAGATTTTCTGCCCCTGATAGATCCGAACTTCTGTGCGTGTCAATGCCCTAGAGTTCACACGGAGGGTGCAAAAGGAGTACAAAAAGGACGCACAGAGAAGGGTCGTATTATATTACTTGAGGCAGATGGGGCAGGCAATATAAAAAAAAATAACATCCATAAACTGTTACCTATGCGGATAGTTAACATCGACAACATGGGGGCAATAAAACTCGACGCGGCAAGTCATCGACCCAATTCGGCCGTGTCAATGACACTGTCAAACGCAGGAGTCTTTAAAAGCCTAGCGATCCTTATTGAAGTCACAAACGTTCAAACGTGTTTTAATCTTGACCTTACTTTCCGCGACAGTTATTTTTTCAGAGAAACCGAGAGAGGAATTTCACACGCGTGTGACAAGGTGGAGCTGAGTAATCCGGTTCAAGCCAATTGCGGGCGATAGCGACTAGGTCTACATTATAGTCTTGATAGATGCCTGATTCCAGGTACTGCGGTAAATGGGATAATAGATTAATTACTATGCGAAACCTGCGCGCAATGGAGCCAACCCCGGCTTTTGATCAAAACTACTGTACTGAATTAAAATCCAGGTAGCGCGTTCAGTTCATCAAAGAACCTGTTAATCAACCTTTGATGTTAAAATCACTACAAGATATTTTGTGTATTTGGAAAGGCCTTTTCGGAGGCATACCTAAATAATTTCACAACAAAATATACTAACGATCATTAACAAAAAGGTGACAAGAAAGGACATGAGTGACGGAATGACACATGTACTGTTAGGGAAACTGATCGTGTACCTTTTTGACTTCACATATAATAATAGAAGTAATAGTATGACTGACATCGTTAAGTGTGTCTTTGTGCATAATAAAAGTTCGGTGCAAACGGGAATAAGTATTCGTTAGTGTGCGCTTGTTCGAGTTGACATAATAATTATACAACTAAATATCGGTGATGTAACTAAAGCGATTCTTAATCAAATTGCATTAATTAAATAATCCCATACACCCAAGCAGGCCAAAGAAAGAACCAGTAGTAGATAGATAGCGTAGCCGGGTGTGGTTTCACATTTGTGATTAAAAAGGCATATTTTCATTAGGTATTCGGCACCGAGGTGGGTGGTGGTGGGAGGCAGAGGGCCGTAACGAGGGCCGTCTAGACGCGCGGCTTCTGCAGTACATTGTATCTGTATTGTGCCTCCTATTGTACTCACTCTGCGAACTGTACAACGGCTCTTAACTTATCGTTTACGCTAATGAATATCTTGAGAGATGAAATTGCGATGCAGCTGTCGTAACTTTTTTACCTATTCGCTCTGCACAATATTGATAGAATCTATAAGTTAAATAAATTTGAACATAATCTTTCCAGGCTATAGTTTTACTGTGAGTTTATATATAAGGTAAATTCTGGGAATGAGCATCCGTCCGATTGGGCCTTGAGCCTTATCAGTAACATTCTTGACGCACATGAAACGCGTATATTATCAGCTCTATTCTATTTCTAACCCATCATAATGTAACTAATTGAGCCAACAATAGTGCTAGTTAAACGAATTTATATTGAAGCATAAATTAAAAGTGTACCGTTCATTAGATAATTTAATATCTTCATTGTATTTTCCCGAACACAAAGACAGCAATAACAAATTGCGAACCGATTCAAGGTGCCTCCGCAAGATCATTAACCTATCCGACTGATCCGCTCGCAGATAGATAAGATAACGCCAAGATTATCTCAGAAAAAATGAAAAGAGAAAACGTTACCACGTATTATGGTGGTGTAATTTTGCTGCTTCTGTAAGAATGAGTAATAATAGGAGACATGAAAGGAGTTTTATTAATATACTTCCGCGACGGAAATAAGAACCAATTTAGAACAAAGACTTTTCAGGGTGGAAGGGATAAACCAAGACAACCATAACCCGATTGCTCACTGACCTAATGAAGGTTCACCAAGAAAGATCCAGTGACATGATGACCGAATGAGGACAAACAAGACCCAATATTGTAGGCGAAGATTAACAAGCGCCCACTCCCTACAGAAATATAAATAGCTTAATATATAGCTCGCATGACATAAAAATAGCCCCAGAATCTAAAATAGATATTACTAACCTTCTCGTTAAATATCTTATAACGTAGTGCGAGTGAGATAGAGTATGGGAGACGCGAGCGATGGGACAGGCGTCTGACAAAATATTACTGCAACACCTGGGCATGTATGCATATTGCATACGTACGAACTACGTTGTGCGTACTACGTAGGCGTGGCCTTGACAAAGTGACATACTGCCACAAAGTGCCACAAGATACTTGCATTCGACGCGATCAATTAGTATAATAGATGAACCAGTTCCGACAGAACGTCAAAGGGAACAATGAGGCTATTCAGTATTATCTTATGTAAACAACAGCGGGTCGTTTAGCGCGGCAAACCTACACACATTATGTTTTTGAGAGATCGACCAGAGTTGTGGACACGTTCATGCGAGTACTTGTAATGCGAAAATGCTTACGCAATTGAATAAAAGTTATCGACAAATCCGTCAAGGTCCACGCCATTCCCGTGATTCATAACATTATCGTGTCAGGAGTACGCTACCTAAGGAAGCAGGGAAGCCATGTCGCCGCCGCGCCGTCCCTTATCGGACCCAAGCCGGCCCCGGTACCCGGCACGCGGGTGGGAGGCAGGGCGGCTTTAATTACGCCCGTACGTACATGTAAGCATACTGCATTTGTGTGCATTAAAGCCAACTATTACATGCGCTGTGACCTATGTGGGTCGTGTGAGTGCGCCCAGACGAGATAAGCCGGCCGCTCAAAAATAGTATTATAAACAAAACAGCAACACGTCTCGGAAGCCGATTGGTAGTGTAATGTTTAATTAAGCAATCGAGACGAGACGCATAAAAATTCAAAGTAATCTCGAGAAGCTGCTTGTGGCTTGGTGGGGCTAGAACGCGACTAGACAGCTCTCAGGTGCCCGTGTCCAGTTAGTGATTAAGTAGGCATTCATTGGAATTATTCACAAACAAACAACACCTGCACGTTCTAATAGAGCAGAAAGAGAAGGTTAATTTGAAACGGGAGGATTGCGTCATTTAAAACTCATTAACGCTGGCTAAAATTTCCTTCATCAAAATGTCAAATAGCTAACATTTTCTGTAAGTCATGTTGGAATTGAATTACGAAACGAATCTCTAAACCTTGAAGGAAACGCACGACACGCATAACGACAATTTAGGAGATTACGAGTAGTACAATCATTCACGAGTACCAACCTAGTAAATTAAAGAAACATTTTGGCAACAATTTACATGATGATCCAACTCACGTAATTACTAATCGACACGTAAACAAGCGTTGGCCTCGAACTCGCCGACATTGGCGCGGCCAGATCAAGTTGATCTTCCTCGTCGCGGCCGTCGCTACAGAAGAAATAAGCTGCATAATATGACAGTATTCTAAAACGGAATTCGCGGCAGGCAAAATCCGATTTCATAAGATTTTATTACGATGAAAAGTGTGTAGATTTTTGGAACCAATGAACTATGAATTTGAGGCGCGCGCTTTAAAATTCTTAGTAATTTGTAGTGGCGCTGAAGCCCAGCCTCGTAGACCAAAGTAATGAGGCCACCGGACGCTTTATCAGAGATCCCGTTTAACTGAATAGATAACATTCAAGTTTATAGGCTTATTCAAGTTGGACATCGCAAACACAGTTCAAAAAAAGATAACTTACAGCAGTTTTTTAAAGCAACGTGCAACGCTCAATCCAAATTGCATTCTATGTAAATCAAAGTGGTCTGCAATATAGTGTTCTCTTCCCGTTTTTTTTCTTAAGCAATTTAAGAGTCTACTTGCCTTTTAAATTTAATATTCGCAGTTTACAGGTGATTTATGAAGTTAAACACTAGTTACTAATATTATAAGCAAACTAGACTTTATTGATTTGCCAATGTGAAAGCAGATTATGAACCCTTTTGTGTACATGCCAAACTCTACCGTATTATAGCAGTTATATGACAAATTAATAAATTGTTAATATGCGCTTGTTCATGTAGCTATAAATTATTCAATAAAACTGCGGTTACACCTAAAAGAGTGCACAATCTAAACCTCCAGGTAACAATACCTAAATTTAATAATTGTACTTGTAATTGTCCTTTCGACTCAAAAGAGTAGGAATAGTCGAGAATCTATAGTTACTGCAAGCTACTGCCTGATCTGAACAACACGTACGTTTTATCGTTATAATAAAGTCGCATTCTTCACTTTTACTACGAGCGATCACGCGATATCACTAACTATTAAGTAAGCAACGTCACAGTGGGTAGTTTCTTAGAAACAGTTAGTTGTTAATGTGCAACTTTAAGATGTTACGTGAGGTTGCATGCGTTGTGTGCGTTATCTCGTCTATTCGATCATAAAGAACAGATTTCGATGTGTTCTAATGGAAACTTTTGTAGGCACTACTCTACACTACAGTTTTAGGTAGTGTTTTGAAAATTGTTGTCTTTAAAAAGCTTAAGTGGTCTATAAACTTTTCTTTCTTTCAATCGCCAAGCTCGAGGCTGTAGAAATATTTCTAAATTCTGCAGACCAAATCTCAGAAAGGAAAGCCAAATTTTATAGTAGTCTAATCTATGTACCATAGAAATAAACGTTGTTTAAGGTGCTCATGCTATGCGAGCAGGTAACAAAATATCACAGAACAGGATTCTCATTCTCAAAACATTAAGAAACATGAGCAGCAGTCCCCAGAACGCTTAATGCAAAAGCATTATATTTAACAAAATAGGTGGTAGAACCGCGATGAAATATGTTTGCGGTAAATATTAGCATGAAGAGTAAAAGCATATTTGTTTCCCCTTACATTGAATCGTTGAATTCAAACATTACACGAACCGCAAGGTTAATCATATTGCTCCAGCTCTTCAACTCCGAACAAACGAAACTTCGGATGGCAAACATTCGTTTTGGCGTTACCGCAGAACCCTTAGCAGTACTTGCGCACGAGACGTTTCACTGTGGCATGAAAACAGGCCTATGTATGAATTTATGAAACGAATATTGTATCTATACTAATATTATAATTGCAACAGTAACTCTGTCTGTCTGTCTGTGACGTTATCACGGCCAAACCGCTGGACCGGTTGTGATAAAATTTCATGTGGAGATAGTTTAAAGTCTTGACATAAGCATTTTTAAATAAGCTATTTTTATTTTTTCAAATTGATTATTAGAAATGTCTATGTTTTACGACAAAGTCGTCAAAAATCGATTTCCTAAATCTACGCGCAAAATATGCAATGGTATGTTTGCCAGTTGCAACTAGCAACTTGTTACCAACTGTGTTTTATTTTAATCGAGTAGATTTTTTTTTCTTATTCTTACTCAATGTCGGAACGAGTTGAAGGCCATGTATGTATGTGGCTTATAACAATACACTTAACTCGTAGATCACGAATTTTGCTATACAATGCACTGTCTCACGTGCTTGTAATTTCACCAGTCACCATACCTTTCAAACCGGAACAAAGCTACGCTTGACGGCAGAAATACGTATGGTATACTACTTCCTCGGAAGATCCCCTTCACAGGGAAATAATGAATTCAAGCCATTGTTGATATAGAATCATTGCAATATTATATGTATGTGGTAAGAGCTAATTCAAAGTGAAACATATCCAATTTTACCGCACGCCGTCACAATGAACTTTTTTAATTATTAACCGACCGACGGGACGGTTACGAAAGAGATAATCCGGAATGTTCCAATTTTATGGTTATTACCATTTTGTTTTCTGGGACGATGCGCATTCCCTGGCCTCTCAGTCTCATCCATTTCTCTTCATCGCATTTCATAAATACGGAGCTAAAACGATGGAATATTTGTGTAAGAAGTTGAATACCAATTGGACAATACAGTCAAGGCTATGGAGAGTCATCACGGCCGGAACGCTCAAAATATTTGAACAATGTCTGCATTGGCATAAAAAAAAATAAGAGTTGGTAACCATTTCGTGGGAGCTCGCCTCCTTGTCGGAATGTTATGACGATGACTTACCGAACTGGTATTTTCCCACTGAACAAAGTTGTGTTAAAAAGTCGCGCAATAAGCTACTGCATTTTTAAGTCTGACCTTCTTTATGCTCAGATTACGAGTATGTTCAATGAATTATTTTATGTATATTTTAAGGCTGAGGACAACGTGACATGAGTTCTAGATCTAGGAACCCTGTAATTATTATTGTATGGTAAACCGGTTAGCTATTTGTCATTCATCAAGGTCGAAATCCGAGTATTAATAATATGTTTAAAATTCAAAACAACAGTGCAGTTGCAGAGCAGCACTTATTGTGAATACTCGTATAACATCATCATACTTTACCTCCCAATGTGTAAATAGGAAG
This sequence comes from Hydriomena furcata, assembly GCA_912999785.1. Classification (NCBI taxonomy): domain Eukaryota; kingdom Metazoa; phylum Arthropoda; class Insecta; order Lepidoptera; family Geometridae; genus Hydriomena; species Hydriomena furcata. The sequence goes on from OU538838.1 coordinate 5,787,861, forward strand.
GTCGGTTTTGTATGATGCATAGAATTTGATCCTAGTTCTCCTTTCTCTTAATTATTGCTCAGTGTAAAAGTTATCACATTAGCGATCTAGCTCCACAATCTATTTGTCAAAGTACTTAATGCCCATTGATGGGGATATTCAATGAGCATTTCTGGACTTACCCCTTTTCCCGTTTATCGGGAATAAGGGGGGATCTGTTGGTACCTTGTCTATCTAACTAGTCTGGACACCTTTGAACATGATATACCGTTTGGTATATACTCCTACATGTTTACAGATTATATCACCAGTTTCCTTAGATCTTACTAACACCACCTTCTAACTGTAGTTTTTCTGTTTGGTTTCTTATAATAAGTTCGAAAGTTGACTTACCCGTACTGGCGCCGGGAAGAGAGACGAGGCGTCGGGCTCGGCGGCGTGCGCGTGCGACATCTGGTGCGCGCGCGCCTGCCGCTCGCGCTCCCTGTCGCGTTCTCGGTCGCGGCTCGACCACGCGCCGCCCGCGCCCGAGCCGCCGCCGCCGCCGCCACTGCCACCACCCCCGCCCCGATCCCGGTCCCACTTGTCGTACCTAGAATAAATAAAATATCCTTTAGTAACATAGTTATACTTTACTTCTCCTTTTCCCACATATGGTTGGCACAACATGTTGCGAAGAGGATTTGGCTTATGTTTTACAACAGGCCGCCTGCCTGACGTCAACCCTCTTTGGGAATCAAATCAAATCAAATCAAATCAAATCATTTATTTGCAAGAATACATTATTATTTTACATAATAACAACCTTTAGTAATCCTAATAATAATTATAAATGTGAAAGTTTGCGAGGATGTTTATATGTTTGATAGTCAATCAGGCCTAAACGACAAAACGGATAAATATGAAATTTGCTGTAGATGTAAATATAATACCTGAATATAAAATAAAGTATATTAAAATACGAAAAGCATCCCCAAAATGAAAAAAATGCATAAGGGATGATATTGGTATATATGGCGCTGGTGTGTAAAAAATTTGAGGGTCTGCTAGTATATATTATTTCAGAAAAATATTCTTGATTAACCTTATTTGCGCTTCAAGTAATTAACTATCAAATCGGTAAGCTGTCTCTATAATTCCGGAATTGTATGAAAGTCATTTCAATAAGAATTGATTGGAAATGGTTCAGGTAAAAGCTAGTTAACATAATAAAGTAGGTAGTAAATTAAACTATGGACTATAAAAGTTAAAGCGGAAGATATGATAATAGCTATTAGATACTTAATATGTGGCTATAAAATGAATTGCAGGGATTTCTTTATCTTATCATCTTAAATCCCATTATTATTCAGTTTTATTTGGCTGAAATTCAATCACCTCATATCAATGGCAAAAACTAAAATTTGTTATAATATCATTTCTATCAGGAAACAAATTTATGAACAACAAAGACAAAAGTAAAATAAAATAGCCAAAAAAGCGGAACATAAAGCCATGTTTATCTGAATTCAATAAATAGAGAATACATATTTGGATAAAGAGGCGTTAAAAAATTAAGTCCTTATTGTATGACACCAAGCACAATCAATGAAATAGATCTCAGCAAGCTTGTTTTTATGCAAGATGCAAGTGGTGCGTTGAATAATGCAACGGATACCGTATGAGCACGTCAAAATAAATGCGATAAAAAAAAATAGGATCACAACTGTAATCCCCATGTACGGTAGACATACTCTCAGATCTCAAGGCGCCTAGATCCTTGAATATGTCTGAAGGAGCCAGCTGAGGCACGTCCAAACATTACATTTTGCACATGAACACATTTTGCCGTAGTTGATTGATGATTTGATGCGATAAAATATTTCTAGAAATTTCAACAAATCCACCTCACATTGCATCTCGTATTGTCGCACAGGATCGATCGGTGCTTGTCGCATTAGGGATTTACGAAAAAGTCTTAGTCTTTAAGATTATTTTGATTATTCTGACCGTTTAGTTGCTGGTTATCGACTTATAATTTGGGACGGTGATGTTTTGAGGTAAAAGGCAAAGTCAGGAGTACTCTAAACGAAAAAGCATGAACAAAGAAAATGTGATTTTATGTATTGCATCAGAAGGGTTAAAACGAAATAAGTGTTTTGGAAGAATTTTTTTTTTACTCAGCCCATACAAAAAAACAAAAATTTCAAGCATCACCTAAAGTAGGAGATAGTCTATTTATAAATCCTTTATTTCCTGTTCCTGATATTTCTACAACAGGAAGGTGAACTCATTACAAGGGATCTCCTTGTGATCCTTTAAATAGCTGAAGGTAATCTTGCGTAGCTGTTTTGCTTTTCCTGAGGGATATTCCTTTGAGGATTCTAGTAATTTGTTGTGTATTTTTAGATAATTTTGACTAGTTGTAACAATTACATGTCCAAAAAAGCAAAGAATATCAAAAGCGTTTTCTATGTTAAGAAAATAAGTGGTACTCTCGTCATGAATTTATGATATAAGCTGAACTCATATTAGAAATGGAAATATATTCTCTAGAGAGTAAAGTATGCAGGTTAATTCTACAGTCCTATAAATTACGCCAAGACGTTGTATGTTTTGGAAAGCTTTGTGATGACTCATGTTTGTACTCAGAATGAGGTAGAATGGTAAGGTCACTGAAAAAATATTTTACAGTGAATTGGATGAGTCACATTCACAATCCTGATCTTATATCTTATCTTATCTTATATATATATATAAAAGAAAGTCGTGTTAGTTACACTATTTATAACTCAAGAACGGCTGAACCGATTTGGCTAAAAATTGGTGGGGAGGTAGCTTAGAACCAGGAGACGGACATAGGATTTAGAATGATTAGATAGATTTTAAGAAATGATTTAGGACTTTTTATAATGGGAATGGGAACGGGAACTCAACACAGCATTTGTTAATTCTAAAGCCGGGTTCGCCGGGTCAAATTCAAATTCAAAAATCATTTATTTCAATAAAATCACAAGGATCACTTTGAAACGTCTTAGGAACTAGGTGAAGCTACGCCGATTCAACGCGACCAAGCCTAGAAGAATCAGGCAACAAACACGGCTTGGGGTCTACCTTTTTTTTAATGATCCTTTTCTTAAAGCTATGTAGAGCTCCAGTGTGATGCCAATCGAACAAGGTGAAGGCTCAAACAAGAATAATTATTAAAAGTACTACTCAAGTACGTAAACAGTCAGCTTGTAATATTATAAATGCAAAATTTTGTGAGTATGTATTATACGAGTAAGTTTGTGTCCTAATCAGTCCTAAACGACAAAACGGATTAAGATTAAATTTGCTGTAGTATGTAGATAAAAAATGAGATAAACAGAAGGGGGAACTTAAAATCCGAAAAACAACCCATAAATGATGAAAGGATGATTTTGGTATAGATGGCTTTGGTGTGCAACAAATCTGACATCACAGACTAAATACATTTAGTCGTTATAACAACGCAGTTTTGACTAATAAATGATACGCATTCTACCAAAATTCGTAATTTATTTTAACAGTTCAAGGTTTGCAGGGAAAAAATTAAAGTTGACTGAAATTGCTTTTTAGTACGCGGTTATTATTAAAATTTGATAGGACAACGTCTGTCACGGGTCGACTAGTATCCACATAAATAAGCTTCTACTCAGTGGTTATAAATAAAACAGTCGTTTCTTTGTTGTATTAAGTCGCTTTTCGGTCTGCGGTTTTGCGTATGGTTTCAGTGAAATTCAGTGTTTGTTCAAAACAAATGAGCAATAATTTACAAAAAATAACCCAGTTATGTCTGTCCACCGCAGACAACTTTTTGTCACAATAATGACTGTTTGTGACAGTAACAATCAGTGGCCAGTGTCAGGCGGTGTCTGGTTTTAATTTTGTAGGTTTCATTATTGGTATGCTGATATGGTTTTTTGAAGGTTCTTTAATTTCGTTCTTTGTTCGAAACAATCAAATTATTGAGACGAGTAATATGTTTTTTGAGCAATGCAGATTTTTTTCTCAATAACTGCAAAACATACAGTTTTGTTTTTATGACAAAGATAACTTGGATTTAAACTAGATAAATAATAGACAGAAACACGATTGGTGAAACTTTTCTCGATAGATTTATTTTCCAAAATTAGCACTAATATCGTTTTTACTCAAAACTATGAATAACTAAACAGTTCATTTTTATATAATTCGTTAAATAATCATATATAGCTACATAAATTAAAGACAAGTTTATTTTTAAGTTTAGTTGTTTTCCAAGATAATGCGGTTGTATCCCTTTTTCCGTCTTATCCGGGTAGACTCAGCCCATACAAAAAAACAAGAATTTTAAGCATCCCTTTAATGAGGAAGCCAATCAAGTAGTTGCAAGCTATAGACTAGTTTTGCTTCTAATTTATTAATATTCACCATTTTCCTTTGTTCAAGGACAAAACGCCGTTTTTCAAACAAACCGCGATGATACGAGTACTTTGTGTATGTGTATTGTAAGCAATCAAGATAAGGCGCCTTTAGTGGCGTTTATCGAACGATTCTGTTATCTGGCAACTGTTGGTTTAACAATAAAACAATGTTGCATGTTCTTCGTAATCGTAAAATCAATGATGTCGATGTTCATCCTAATCAATTGTGTTTTAAACACCATGTTAATATAAGAACAAAGATAAAACTTTTTGAACATAAGGCTAGACAGTGGAATTATATTGTTGACCAGGCGGATATAATTACCTAACATGATACTAATACAGACAAAAGCGAATATCAAAACTGCAGTTTTGTATGTAATCTTTATCAGAATCAAGATGAAACGAGACATTTTATCAAAATGTCATGGCAGTCTAGGCCGTGTGGTCGATGAACATCGACTCCTCATGTAAGGCGAATACTGTCAGACAACACATATGAGCTACATATCCTGTGTAAACCACCGAGCGCGGTTCACGACGCGCCCCGCGGCGATCCGTGACATTAAATCGGCCAATCAGAATGCATTTTTGACCGCTCCCCCTGACACGCACACCTCAACGTTTTGACAGAATTGTTTGTTTTAAGAAATTAAGCCATTAGACGTCTATTGGGCTATGAACGATACGAGCGTACAGTTTTTGTACAGTGAAGAATCACAAACATTTTGGAATTGTCGTCGCAATTTATTCGTATCATATGACGGCATACTACACACATTTCACTAAGAATTCGGATAATGAATAAATTTCCCACAGCGTTAAAAATGCCACACTATCGTTTAAACCGTTTGCATAACCGCGGCTAATTACAGGTGTGTAAGTAATTGTCTATTCATACTTCTTATTTGTGTGTGTGAACATTAATTGACGCCTCGGGCAAAATCGTCTGCAGCCGACGCGACGCGTATTCATAAATCTCTCCTAACAGCAGTAACAGCTGACAGCGGGGAGACTGGAGAAAGTGGAATTGTTGATTTAACAGCAGATTTATAAGGCATTGTATAAATATATAATTTTATCTCCTTTGTCACTGAACTTCTTCATACTACGAGTAAGTATCTCATGTGGACTGAATCAAGGAGCACGCCGCACGGAGACTTTCATGGTGGCAATTCTGTTTTGTTTGTGTCAAGCTAAAATTCCTAAAAAAACGGTCACTTTTATTCCTTTACGTTAAAGTCTAAATTCACGTAACCTCAGATGACAGTACAAGAACTTAGGCTAGTTTTGAGTAATTTAACGATTTTTTACGTAACTAAATGTCTAAAATATTCTAAAGAAGCGTTACCTCAAAATGAAAGATTTTGAGGTAACGGTTTTTTAGAATATTTTAGACTTACTTACTTAATTTAGATTTTAATGTAAAAGGAAAAAGAGCGATCGTATTTTTACGAAGTTTTAGCTTTAGGCGGACACAACAGAATAGCCACCTATCTCATATCTGATCAGTAAAGTTGTACAGTACACAGCAATGAGTTCTTCATGGACGATCGGTACAGCTACCTACTGACATATTTTATTCACCTCGACCTCATTTTACGGCATTATCGCAGTTTTAATTCACGACGCGAGTCGCTCGAAGGCATAATATATTTATTGAATTTGTATACCCGTAGTTTACATACAATCTGTGACGTTGGGTAGAAACAAGCGGTCACAATATCGCTCAGAACCATCATACCATGGTAACTAAGAAAGTAAGCAGCATAAGAGGTGGTGCGTACTCGTTACTCGATTAGGTTTTGGCGTAAAAAAATACCGTACCAGGTATCGTCCATATATCGTACCAGGACGTCACAGTAAAAGTATTTTTTCAAATATTCACCGATTTGCGGGTGCTGGCCACTACTGGCTAACTCTTAAAATCTGGAATACTCTAAAGTATTTAAAACCTGGTTTATCAACCTAGTATTCTTCAGACCTGGTACTTGCAAACTTGAAAACACAAGTCCGACCCACCTCCACAGCACACATACATCCGTCACCGGTGTTATAATCGAAATAAATCGAAGTGAAAACACGTTTAGGCACGAGATCCATTAGCGTGGTATAAAAAAATACCGCCGGCTTATTTGGCGAGGCAATAAAGAAATTATGAACTGTGTTATATGACGTTGTTTATAATTCATTGGACACGCAAAATCATTATCTCATGCTTGTTTACATTTATACAACATATGATTTACCTTATTGTTGTGTCGATATCAAAAGGCTTTCGTCCAGTCTTTATTTATTTTGAGTAAAAAAAACGATATTTATATGTTTACACCGAACTGGTATAATTCAAAAATAATTTCATTGTAAAAACTAAAAGAAAAACCGGCCAAGTGCGAGTCGGCCTCGCGCATTAAGGTTTCCGTACCGGTATCTATAAAAAACGGCTAAAAAGAAACGTCTGTTGTATGGTAGCCCCAAAAAAAAATATTTTATTCTGTTTTAGTATTTGTTGTTATAGCGACAACAGAAATACATCATCTGTGAAAATTTCAACTGTCTAGCTATCATGAGGTTTATGAGATACGGACAGACGGACGGACAGCGAAGTCTTAGTAATAGGGTCCCGTTTTTACACTTTGGGTACGGAACCCTAAAAACATTTATTGATTTGAGAACCTCCTCTTTTTTTGAAGTCTGTTAAATATGATCTGATTGGGATAAAACGAAGAAGTAAATCGATCATAAATCATAACACGACTCACGACACGAGTACAACAGGAAGGAAATGTATAAAAGAAAACATTCAATTGTGAATATAATTGCAATGTTAAGGAAAACCCTGATGGCAGGTGATATTAACTTTTAAACTGGTTATAAGATCTCATTGTTAGTAATAATTGTGGGACAAAACATAGAGTTCTTGTAGATGAAAGATACAGGGTAACGAGGTAACAATAACAATGCCAGTTCAACTTTCAAAGAACACAATTGATTGAGCCATTATAACGTGGACCTGTCTATCAGAAAGGTGGGGACGTCTGAACAAAGAACAAGGGACATTCGTGGAACCTAGAAAAAAATAATGACCATTTTGTGCACTTTATTGCTTAAAACAGTTATACATTTATGGATAGTTTTTGAGCCGTGTTGGCCGAATGGGAGGTACTTACCTCGACTTTCTTGAAGGTCATGGGTTCGAATCGCGGCGTGCATCAATGGATTTTTCTGTTCGAAAAATTATATGCGCATCAAAAATACGTGCTCAAAACGGTTATGGAAAACATCGTGAGGAAACCAGTTAGTATTCTTTTAAGCGGCGATGAGCTTGCAACCTGTTACGTATGGAATGCTAACTACTGCAAAATGTGGGCATGTGCCGAACATAATGTTTGGACGTACCTCTGACTACTAGGCCACTAGGCAACTTCAAAGGATCTAAGCGTCAGGAGATCTGAGAGGATGTCTATCGTACTTGGGGATTACAGTCGTAATCTTATTTTGTTATCTATTTATGGATATTATTTTTTACCTGTTAGCTGATTAAAAATAATAATAAAATCTTCCGTCTTTTTGTCTCTTGAATATTTTCAAGATAGTTTTCGTTGTAAATACTACAACGACTACTGTGTGTAGTACGTACGAGTAGACATAAAATTACTGCAGTCGGTTTTTATTCAGTTTTTAAAACGCAATTATAGCTTGTCGGTATAATTATCCCGTGTCACAAAAAGAGCTCGTAAAAACAAAATAAAACGTACAGCTGGCGATGGCGATACATCTGGTGAATTGAAGCTACTCAAAATAAATAATAATGCCTCAAAATACTGCCCTGAAACTCCAGCTTATTAATACAAAACTCGTTCGCAACTTCCACAAGCTGGCAGTGAATCTGAGCCGGGGGATCGCCAAAGCGGCAAAACTATCGGAATCAAATGCACAAGTTCGTTTGCAATTTGAACTTTTATCTTTGTTCGTAGTTTTACAAGTTTACAACTGGTCTAGGAGTTGGGGAGATAAAGAGTAAACAGCTAGTTAGACGTCGCGTGCGGTCCAAACAGTGCTTTACCACTTACAAAGCTTTGTTAGAACAGCAGACTCACTTGCAAACGGTAGCTCTGTCACGCACATCTTATTTTCATGCATCTTAAGGAACGTACACATAATACGTGAACCATTTTTATTCTTTTTGGAACGAAGTTCCTTATCGCGCGTTGTGAAAGGGGGCTAGACGGAAAAAATTCTTACGAAAAGTTGTCACGACACTTTTTTGCTATAGTATATCTATTATATATATATCTATTAATTGTGTCGAGGTCGAGGTCGAGGTGGAAGTGGAGGTCGAGATGGAGGTGGAGGTCGAGGTCGAGGTCGAGGTCGAGGTCGAGGTCGAGGTCGAAGTCGAGGTCGAGGTCGAGGTCGAGGTCGAGGTCGAAGTCGAAGTCGAAGTCGAAGTCGAAGTCGAAGTCAAAGTTGATTCCCCTTCTCTTGTCCCACGTTATTTTGTGAGAACTTCGTTCCATCCGGGTGTCCCTTGACACCTCTCAAGTTTTTTTTACCCCGCTCCCCCCACTCGTTGAACACGCGTAGTATTTGCTAAGACAACCCCTTCCCCTCGAGTATGATTTTAAATAAATTTTTCAAAGAGAATGAAAATAATAACAAAAAAATTGGCTCACGTTTGTCTTTATTGATACGGCGCTTGCCGATACCTATTACTAGCTAAACGCTGAGCACCATACTTGAATATAGCTTAAAAAACCGTGAGATTTTTCTAGAGGATATTGGCTACGTGACAAAAACCTAATACCACCACGCGTGGTATTTTTGAAGACCCCCCTAAACTTTGAACGTACCCCTAGTATACGGGTACCTTCCCTTATCTTACGAGTCATTTCAACCATACTTATATTCTCAAACCGTTGTGGTCGTATAATAAAGCTCTAGTAGTTTAAGCATCATAATATGGTACGGATTCCTAATAAAAGTGGTTCATGAATATAAGAGCCCATACTTTGTTTGGAATGTGAAACATTTATTATTGTCATGCATTAAAATGACCTTTGTGATACACGCTATGTTTGTTTTGGGTCTGTTATATATTGTAATAATATGTACAGTTCGATAACTATTATTGTAAATGATGTCGCATTATATCCATTGAAATCGTGACCAAAGATATGATAAGTAGCCAAACACCGATAAAATGAGATAGTCAAGTACGTTGCCAACTATCATAGATAGACCACTAGCAGACTCGCGACAGACGTTGTTCTGTCCGAATTTCAATAATCGCATAGAGAAATTCACGTTGCTATGACGACTGATGTAAACACTGATGTCAGATTTTTTGCACACCAGCGCCATCTATACCAAAATCATCTCTATTGCGTTTATTTATCATTTTAGGGATGTTTTGCGGATTATACACCCATATATTATTTAATTCGGGTAAAATTCTACATCTACAGTAATATTCATATCTCTCGTCTTTTAGGCCTGATCATACAAATATCCTTACAACCTTTCTTGTTTATAATATAATTAGGATAGTTGCACACGTGTTAGAGTCAACTGTGTTTCCTATGAGCTGTGCCATTCAGTCCCCTCAGAACACGATAAGAACAACAAACACGACATAACGCTAAATGCTTTTAACGCTGCCGACATACTAGCATAAGCAATGGAAATAGTCAACGTTGCACAACAGTTTAATGATAATAGTTATAATGTGGGTACATTACCGTCCACTTATCTACAAAGAACTGTGGACATCTAGCGGACTTAAAACCTTCCAATACACATGGTTATTGGTTATTCGGCCTATTCCTGCTAGAAGATTGTAGAGGAGGTTATTTCCGTTGGATGAGACCATCATGTTCTGGTGGGAAAGTTAACCATTTCTAAGAAAAAACAAAATTTAACAACACAAAACCTACAAATGTATATATTAGGAAATAATAGACTGAATTTTCAATTGTATGATGTTTCCGTCTAGTGTTTCATACATAATATGTGGGTTTTGTGTTGCTGAAAACATATTTTTTTCTCAGAAATGGTTAACTTTCGCACTAGAACATTATGGTCTCATTCAACGGAACAATCTCCCTAACAACCTCCTAGCAGGAATAGGTCGAATGACCAATAACCCTGTATAATCACTACATAGTATAAAGCAAAGTCGCTTTCCGCTTCCCGCGTCTGTATGTATGTATGTATGTTTGCTTATATCTTTAAAACTACACAACGGATTTTGATGCGGTTTTTTTTAATAGATAGAGTGATTCAGGAGGAAGGTTTATATGTATAATAACATGCTACCCGTGCGAAGCCGGGGCGGGTCGCTAGTGTATAATATATGCAGGCCTTTCTAGCTAAACAAATTCTTTTTGACAAATGCTTTCATATTTACTACACGAGAATTCTAAAACTAATTTTAAATTTAGGTGAGGGCCTCACCTTTAGGTTTTGCCCTAGCCTCAACTCCAGGGGTAACTACTGGGATACTGGGGGGGTTGCCTTTCGGCGGTGTTACCTAATTCTAATTATTATACTTGACTAAATATTGGTAGGGCTGACATCAAAACAAACTGATGATTTTAGTAACGCTTCTTTGTTGTTGAACAAATTGTTGGGAAAACCAATTAGAAGGAGTACATTGTCTGATCATAACCTAAGCATGAGTCAGACATACATAATTCATTATCATTTCACCCAGCCTGTGGGGCTATTTTGTAAAAACATGATTATCATGTTATGATATTCATATCAATATTGATTGGTACTGAATGCCATAATACCTGCGCTTTTTATGCTGTTTAGGCACCTATACCTACGCTTCCAATACAATACCTACGCTGAAGCGTAGGTATAGGTGCATAAACAGTGGATAGTTACTATAAAAAGTGTACAGATTAGGTATTCTCTAACATTACGTATTGCATTCAACATCATACTCGTAACATGATAATCATGTTTTTACAGAATAGCCTTGCTGGTATTACCAACTTCTCTTTTTAGTAGGCTCTTTTTGCGTTCGTTGTAGTCTGATCCAGGTTTAGCCCTTACGCCATCAGAAGTACGAGTGTATTGGTAGCAAATTTGTTGTTTCCTTTAGAAACGTAATAATTTGAACGGAGGTTCGCTAATCCGCTAAATGCGCAAACCGCATAACAGTACAGAAAATGCGTTTTAAAATTCATGACAACAGTCGTAATGCCGAATGGCGCGTTCGCTACACAAATTGCCAGGAAGCAATCCGAGCTAATTAGCTCGCTAAGGACGATTATTGTCTTGTTTCATTTTGTTTTTCCACTTTGTTGAGCATTTACTTCACGGTACGTTGTAGTATCGTTCAATGATTGGATAGTTTTTTCAAGTAGCATCCAAACTGGGAGGGAGTACTCGTTTTTAGGGTTCCGTACCGTTAAAACGGGAACCTATTACTAAGACTACGCTGTCCGTCTGTCCGTCTGTCTATCCGTCTGTCTGTCACAGGGCTGTATCTCATGAACCGTGATAGTTAGACAGTTTAAATTTTCACAGATTATGTATTTCTGTTGCTGCTATAACAACAAATAACTAAAACCAGAATAAAATAAATATTTAAGGGGGGCTCCCATACAACAAACGTGATTTTTTGCCGTTTTTATAGATAATGGTACGGAACCCTTCGTGCGCGAGTCCGACTCGCACTGGACCTGTTTTTTTTATAAATAATAGAATAGTACGGAACCCTTCGTGCGCGAGTACGACTCGCACTTGGCCGGTTTTTCTAATTAAATAAACACCATTCATAAACAAATGCCCAACAGTCACTTGCATAGTACTAACCCCACACTACGATTCTTAGTGATTCTGCTTGTAATTGCGTGGTATTTCTGTTTTTTATAAATTTTGTCTTGATATCTATTACCTCATCTACTCAACTCACGTATCCTATGTCCAACGATATCTCATCAGCCTTTGTACATAACATTTCCATAACACGTAGAACGTTCCCATACCCATAACTGTCTAGGTCTACTCCCGAGCTAGTGTGAACGACCGAGACGTAGATTCGGAATCCGCCGACAAGCTGTACCAGGCCTTACCCAAACCCTTGAGGTTCGTTCGTGTCATAAGTTGCGGGGTCACCGACACCAGACGTATTTTTCAGAGGGCATTTTTATCAGTAGGCGATACGTCGACGACCGCCATTGTTATTCTGATAACGCACCAACCACAATTTGTAATAGTGCGAATTTATTTTAGTGATATGGGACGAAACACAATTTTGTGGATTAGTTGGGTATAAGTATATGGATAAAGCAGTTTTATTAAAGTGATGAATATAAATATATTTCTTTTCTTATAAACTATGCAAAAAAGCAGTATTACTCGTACTTGCCTTGATCAGGGTTGCGAACTTTAATACGTAATAGTTTTGATTACATCATACATATTGCGAATAAATTTCGCTTCAAATTCAATAGACTAACCCTCGTATTCAAGAACGACACTATGAGAACACGCACCCACAGTGGACGAAATCTTTTTATGTTGTGCAACACTGCATAGTGTGCCAAAGTTGAGCTCTAAAGGCACACGGTAGCGTGCGCCATAGTGTCGCTCAACACATAAAGTGATGTTTATGAAAATAGATTTCGTCCACTGTGGGTGCGTGTTCTCATAGTGTCGTTCTTGAATACGAGGGTTAATCTTTGAGGGCCCATTTCAGAGGCCGTCGGCCTTTTCTCCTTATAAAGACGGTTACCTTCAAACGGCCCACTCTTAAAGTTATCATCTCTTTATATCTCATCGAACTCGAACTTAGCGCGTTACATTGACACGTCATTGATTTGTACTGTAACATCTGATCGAAATTTATATCCAAGCTTTTCTTTGTAACAATAAACGAGGTGATGTTGTAGATGTGATCAAAGAAATACATGTTACACAACTAAAATTAAATACAAAATTCTGTATTAAAAGTAAGGAAGTACTCTAGATACTTTTCTACTCTAGCTAGAGCCTTGAACAAATAAATGCATTGCAACAATTCCAATGAAAACAAAGAAGTGCCCTAGAACTAATACCTTTTCTATGCTATGCCATCCTTGAAACACTCAGCCGTGACCCAGTCACAGCAGGGAGCGTAAATTAGAACAGTAAATAACCCTATACTAGCCAAAGCATCATACTATTACCACTAAATAGTGGCTCCTAAAGTCTATTACCTACCAGAGTAACAGGGGGTTGTGAAGTGGAACCTGATTTGTCACAAAACAATATCATCGACAAATTTAGTGCCGGAAGAGTTTTTTCTGAAGTCAAGCTGAAGAGAACTTATTGCCTTGAAGATTTACTAAACCGTGAAGAAGGATTGTACACTCGCCACCCACCAGCTATTTAGCGTGAATTGAAATCGCAACAACACAATACATTCATTCTTGCGGATAAAGATGTGTTTGTGTAGGCTTCGTGTAGGCGCCAAGGTTAGGTCGGGAATGGTTTTGAACAAGTATCTAGCTCGGGAATGGTCCTATGGACCTCTATATTTATCATACCTTTTGCAGTTGAGTGATGGATAAATACAATTGCCCATAACTATGGGTTTCCCATTCAGTTGCTGCTAACTACACTTCCTCAGAAAGCATTCAAATAAACGATACCTACATACTCGTACGAACAAAGAAACTAATGAATAAATGCTTCGTTAAAACAAAGGAATGGTAGAAACTTAAACTAGAACAAAACTGTACAAAGGGCGGTCATATCGCAAAAAGCGATCACTTCCAGGCAAACTTAAGATGGCGTAAAATAGATAAATGGAAAGGTGGTCGAGCTCGAGGCGCACTTCAAATAAACAATATCTAATAATAATAATGAACAATAAACAAACAACTAAAAACATATAAAATATATGATTATGATAATGATCCAATTATAGTTCATTTATATAGATATGTAGCATTTTGTAAAGAACCTTGAACATTAGAAGAAACTTTATCTGCTGTCTGATTTAACTTTAATTAATTGTAATGCAAATATGCAAGATAAACTTGTCATTCTTTGAATTTTGTGGATTTATAATTCGTACATTAAATCGTTGAACAACACAAGAAGTCTTTAACGAAGGCCTTTAAAAAAACAGCAAATGTTTTTGGCAATATTAACTCATAGAAGCAACCAGACTTCCAAACTTAAACTACCTTGATTCTCGGAATTTTATAACAGTCATAAAATATTAACATTTGGCTACAAAAGTTTGTCCACCATTTTAGCAACTCTTTGCAGACAAGTTAACTCTTACATGAATATTAAGTTGCGAGATGAATAAATAACGGTAGATATTCAAATAATTCCCTAGAATAAATTATAAATCTAGATTATGATGATAGAGCCTCGTTTAATAAACTTCAAACCCTTTAACAGTTGTATTATGTGATGATGAGTGTCGATAAACTTTTGTAGATGATCCCAGAATATTAAAGAAGCAAGGTCGTAAGTATCCCCCAGTCCCTTAAGCCACTCAAACGTTTTTCCATCTCGAGTTGTTATACAAAATTACTTTTATCGGCAAATAAATTAGATACTTAAACTATCGTTGTCACCAGTTTATTTGAAAAATTGATTGCCTTTAGACTTTTTATAGGACGTTACAATTAAATACTTTGGGTTCATCAGCTCTGTGTGGGTGTTTATCATGGTTAATAAAATGTATGGATCAGACAGAATTAGGGGCGCCACTGTCTTTAAGAAAACTGAAAGTAAGGAATTTTAGAATCAAAGTTTTTAAGGGCATTGATAGAGAAAAACAAGAACATGTAGATCTATGTATACTAGCAATTACAACGATCTGACTAATATACTATCATCATCTTCCTGCCCTTATCCCACTTAATCGGGGTCGAAATAACATGTTGTGTACTTCTTCCATTTCCCTCTATCAGCCGTCATCTCATCACTAACTCTTTTCTTACCCATGTCATCTTTCACACAGTCCATCCATCTTTTCTTTGGCCTCTACGACAATATCCCTCAACATTCATTCCATAATATACTATTAATGGATCCAAAATTGAAAACAAAAGATATATTACAGCCACAAGTAATTTATGAGTCCAGGAAGAAAGCCACATGAAAACACTCTTCAAGCTATTACAATTAGAGTAATAAATAAATTACGGCAGCTAATTCTCGTTTTAACATTAAACGCGTTATAAATGAGTTAAAGCAGAGCTGCGTTTTGTCAACAACGCTTGCGTTCTGCGCGAATTCTAATTAACGTTTAGTGGCTGCCGTTTTGTAATAACAACAACAAAGTACATAGCGTAATGTTGTAGTAAAGCCACAGTGTGTGCAGCAGTTGGTTAGGGCAGGTTTGAAGCAGTGAACGCTCAGTCGAAAACGAGCGTCTAGAGGCGAACGCATTACCCGTTACAATATTGAATGGCTGTTAGTGACCGACCGAAAGTTCGGTTTCGGTTTCGGCTATTTCCGGCCTTAGTTTCGGCCGCGCCGAAACTCGAATGTTCGTGAATTATCGTGTATATATCTGTCACGTACTTTAATGATTGTATTTTTATTTCATTTATCTCTATAAAACTGTCGGTATAAATACAATAATGCAAATAAATGTTTAAAAACATTAAAATACACTAGATTTTAGTACTTATGCAAAACTAATTAAAATATGTTTAAGGCGCTCCCAGTCGACGATTGTTTTTGTTCGAAACGAAAAAATAAATACTTGTGAACAAGCCACATCTCCTATTTTATAATGTATAGTATATGTGAATAAAGATGTACCCATCTTTAATCACTTTGATAAATAATCCTACCGTCCGCTGCAATGACGACAAACACACGTCGGCGCGTGGTCCGCCTTAGCTTTTCGAATAAATTAATGATATAAATTATGTATAATTACTTATCAAAAATTATTCTTAATTCTAATAGAAATCTAGATCTACATATTACCTATCTTTAACAATAAATCACAAGTTGATTTTAATAGTAGGTATATAAAATATTTCGATCATAAATTCTAAAACGTATCATTTTGAAATAATATCTTTATCGTGAAAAGTTTCTGCTATTATGTTTTCAGCTTAATAGAAATCTAAGTAATATACTTATAAAAATAGGAGATGTGGCTTATTCAGAAGTATTTCTTTTTTCGTTTCGAAAAAGAGCAATCAGCGACTGGGAGCCCCTTAAGTAAATTTCTATTTCGGTTTCGGCCGAAACTGAGAGCGGGGCCAAAAAGCTCGGTTTCCGTTTCGGCTGAAAAACCTGTTTCGGTCGGACACTATTGAAAGAAAGGCTCCGTCAGTGTTACGGAATATAGTTGACGAGAAATGCTGACTCTAAGGTTATATTGCAACAGAAGTAATATCTAGATCTAGTCAAGTTCAATCAAGTTGATGTTGTCATTCGAGTTCGAGCCGCGCTGATGCAATAAGAACGCGTTGCTAGCGGTCCCTGTCTTCCTATTTCATGCAAAATAACCTTAGAAATAAAAAATAAAATAAAATGAAATAAATAGGATCACGACTGTAATCCCTAAGTACGGTAGATATAGATATCCTCTCAGATCTCCAGGCGCTTAGATCCTTTGAAGATGTCTAGTGGAGGTAGTCAGAGGCATGTCCAAACATTATATTTTCAACATGCCCACATTTTGCAGTAATTAGCATTCCATACGTGACAGGAATATCCTTCCTAATTTCCTATCTTAATTCTACTAATATTATAAATGCAAAAGTTTGTGAGTGAGTGGGGGTGTGTGTGTGTGTGTGTTTGTTACTCTTTTACGGACGAAACTATTGAACGGATTAAAATGAAACTTTACAATAATATATCTTATACATCAGAATAACACATAGGCTACTTTTTATCGAGATACCACCCGTGCGAAGCTAGGGCGAGCAGCTAGTAATATTATAAATACGAAAATCAGGCCTAAACGACAAAACGGATTTAAAGATGAAATTTGCTGTAGATTTATGTAAAAAAAATATCGAACAAAGCATAGACTACTTTTAAATACGAAAAACAGCCTCAAAATAATAAAAAAACGCATAAATGATTATTTTGGTATAGACGTCGGTGAGCAAAAAATCTGACATCAGTCGTCGCAGAGACGTGCGTTACTCTATGCAAATATTGAAATTTAATGATTGAATTGAAAACGTCTGTCGCGAGTCTGCTAGTAGCTATAGTAGCCCATCGCCGCTTATAAGAATAACACTTTTACTTTCTACGAAATGTAAGCGTTCAAATAATAAAGCGGCTCTCGTTGCTTTGTATTCCTCGTTCGTTACATTCTGCAACGTTATTACACTAATTTGGATAAACACAAAGTTATGACTAAAGGGACTTCACACACGGCAGTTATAATGTACATTATAAAGCCGAGTTGGCAGAGTGGGAGGTACCTAGACTTTCAATCTGAAGGTCTTGTGTTCGAATCCCGGCGTGCATCAATAGATTTTTCTGTTCGAAAAAATTACATGCGCATCAAAAAACACGTGCTCAAAACGGTGAGGGAAAACACCGTAAGGAAACCAGTTAGTATTCTTATAAGCGACGATGGGCTTGCAACCTGTCACGTATGGAATGCTAACTACTGCAAAATGCGGGCATGTGCCAAATATAATGTTTGGACGTGCCTCTGACTACACCCACTAGACATCTTCAAAGGATCTAAGCGTCGGGAGATCTGAGAGAATGTCTATTTTTAGAGATGTCGTGTGTGATCTTCGTTTTCTATGGAAAGATGTAATGAGATGTATCGTGCTATAATGCACATCTTTACATTATAGCTGCTGTGTGTGAAGCTCTTAATTTGGATAAACACAAAGTTATGACTTACGCACGACATAAAGTATTCGCTGAAAAAGCTAAGCTCATCGTTACTTTTTATTGTGGCTTAGAATGCTTTGAGAACGTAATACCGTCTTAGTTATTTTGTATATTGGGCTTTGCGCAGGAACAAGAACAGCGGAAGTTTTTTTAACTAGGACATAATCTTCGTATTTATAACGGCATTGTGGTAGTATTTTTTTAGGGTTCCGTACCCAAATGGTAAAAACGGGACCTTATTACAAAGACTCCGCTGTCCGTCTGTCTGTCAGCAGGCTGTATATCATGGACTGTGTTAGCGAGACAGTTGAAATTTTCAGATGATGTATTTGCGTAGCCGCCATAACAACAAATACTAAAAACAGAATAAAATAAATATTTTAGTGGGACTCTCATACAACAAACGTGTTTTTTTTGCCGGTTTTCATAGATAATGGTACGGAACCCTTCGTGCGCGAGTCCGACTCGCACTTGGCCGGTTTTATATTTATTTTGATTGAGTAACTTTAATAAATGGAACGCAATTCAAAACCATAAAAAAGTTATTAACCTGTCTTTTAAATTTGCAGTTCTGTGTAACCATTCTTTACAAGCTTTTGCCCACGGCTTCGCATGCGTGTTAGCCCAAATGGTAAAAGGTAGCCCAAATGCAGCCAAAGTACCGCATTTATAATATTTTTAGGCCTAAACAATAAATAAAGGTTATGACAACTATGCCAAGACAACTAAAACTAGCAAAAAACTAGCAAAAAAAAAAACGGTCACTCATAAAAATACTTTTGAAATAAAGTCGAAACTCGGAAATCTTTTGTGTTTTATGTAAGGATACCTCGTAAAAGTAACCATTACTACTAGTATTAAAAAAAAAACTTATGAATACAAAATAAATTTACCGTATCCGCTATCTTCCCTTACAAAGAACATGGGCCGTACCACAAGCTCAAAAGTAATATCAAAACAATATTACTCACGGTGCGAAAGTGACAACGCAATAGGAAGTCGTATAGCGTTGTCACTTTCGCTCCGCGAGAATATTGGTTTGATACTACTTTAGGATCATGTGGTATGGCCACCGTCGTTTCCAGTAATGTGAATAGATTTAAGCGGCTTAGCGACTTCGGCAATATTTGGGCAATCGTATCTACCCCGAAATCGTTTTAATGTTGGTACAGTTAATTAAAAACGATGAAACTGAAATTACACCAACTCTAATATTTGTTTTGAAATTTCGTGTAGTTATCGAATCCGATATAGAATTTAATTTGGAAAATGGATGGTGTTTTATCCAAGCGATTTTTTTTATCTTAAATAATTTATTTAGAAACTCGTGACCAACTTCACCCTGCCCGAATTTCAATAATCGCATAGAAAAAAGCAATTTAGTATAAAGGATAAAATTATTTACGAATTTTGGTAGAATCCGTATCATTCATTAGTCAAAACTGCGTTGCTATCTGTGATGACTGAATGTTTTTATAGTCTGTGATGTCAGATATGTGGCACACCATCGCCATCTATACCAAAATCATCCTTTTTGCAGTTTTTTTTTATCACTTATAGGTTGTGTTTCGGATTATAGTTTCGGATATAGATTCCTATTATGTAATCTGATTTTTTTATTTACATCTACAGCAAATTTCATATCCGTTCTGTCGTTTGCCTGATTAATTTTCAAACATACAAACATCCTCACAAACTTTTGCATTTATAATATTACTAGCTGTCCCGAGAGACGATGTCCTGTCAAATTCTTTTTTTTTTTCATATGAACCTTCTTCTGATACTCCTTCTCCTGATACTAACGTACAACAAAAAAAGAATTAGCAAAATCGTAACAACCGTTTACGCGTGATGCTATGACCAAGGGAAATCGGGATTCATTCTTATATATAAGACAAGCTGACCCCGCGAACTTCGTATCGCTTTAGAATTAACAAATGTTGTCTTCCGTTCCCGTTCCCGTTACAATTCCCGTTCAATAGTTTTTGTAGCGCACACGAAGAAAGCAAAATGTTTAGCAATTTTTTACACCTTGCTTCAAACTATCGTCATTCTTATAAAGAATTTATTACTTTTTCAAAATAAAAAATAGCCTATGTTACTCAGGGATAATGTAGCTTGGTAATGGTGAAAGAATTTTTGAAATCGGTTCAGTAGTTTTTGAGTTTATCCTTTACAAACATACAAAAAAACAAAACTTTTCTCTTTATAATATTAGTATATAGTATATATTAGGATGTAATGCAGCAAACAAAGCCTTTAATAACTTTGTTTATTTTAGCCTAGTACAAATACATACATAATCAAATTTTGATACAAGCTTTTTTTTTCTCATAATTATCTGAAGAAGGCACTCGTAAAGTCTTCTTTACTAAGCAAGGTGTACTTGAAAGCTAAAAACTTGCTCCCACTGATTTTGTCCTCTTTCATGAATATTGCAAGTAGCCATCAAAAAATTATTAAAATAAATATTCTCGTTTCTTTGAAAGTAAAATTTAATATGGAGCGGAGTAACGTTATGGTCTAAATATTTTGTTTTCCGAAATGGCACTAGAAAATCCAAATAAAAATAAAAGCGTATGATGTAAGAGACGCTTATGAATTTAAGTGTTCACTTAAAGAAAGATATTTATGGAACATTTTTATCTGACAAAAATCTAATGGGTTTCTAATAATCTTTCGTGGGTTTATTTCAAATTAATTTTGGTCTTAACAATCGTTAAGAAACTATCGTTTATAACCAGCGGACGTACAAAATGTTCAATCAAATTTATATTCATAGATTTCTCATTGATAAGTTCATTAACAAAATTAAGAGATCGGATACTATACGCTGAAATAATATAACGTGATCTTGTCATGCAAACAATGCAAATAAAGTCATCTTTTCCTGAGTATGCACTTAACTATTCATTCCTAGCAGTAGTTTCACTATTGTTGGATAGTATATCGCTTTGAGTGTAGTGTTACAGTGCACGGCGAGACGGCGCTAAGAAGGTTAATTCAAGACGGCACTCAACTTCTAATAGAGCATGCATATTGGATTATTGCGCGTTTGCCGAGACAAACTAATGGAGTAAAGAAACAGACTCATCATACGAATTTTGAACAAGGCAAACAGGAATACATGAACAGGATACAAAAAATTATAGTAAAATCAAAGTTATAGAGATTGTTTAAAGTTATTTGTCATTTAAAATCATAGTGCTCAAAGATATATAGATAGATGAAGTTGCAGTGACCTTAAATCCAATAATAGTTTTATCTGGACAATAGGATAGGAAGTAGTAGATAAAAATAAACTATTGTTAACATTATGAGAAGAGAGAGAAATTATAAAAGTTATGAGAAACAACAACGAAAGAAGCGAGAATATGTATTTAAGAGATAAACAAGCAAAAACGTCTTGCAACTAAAGAGAGAATGTAAACAGAAGCAACTACTTGAAGACACTTCATGATTATACTAATTATTATATCAACACAAACAACCACACAATAACACAAACCAAGCTCAATAAGCTCACGTCTGGAGTGGTTGAAGCGCGAGTTGTTTACGTAAGCTGTCACGGACAAACCAATAAATGGACTTTACTTGCTGGCAACAGACACAAGCATGTCCTAATATTGACCGAATAGTCTCGCACGATATGGTGCTGCTAAGATTATTTAAAATGAAAACATTGCTTAAGAAGTATAACAAAATAATCGTTGTAAACATTATTTACAACAATGAAAAGCTGATATCCAACTAAACAAAGATGCTACCACAAATGAGAATCCAAGAGCTGAGTTGTCGGTGTCTTGTTGACAATTCGCAAACACCAATAACTTGCTACATAATACTACTCAGGTTAATTGATATGCAAACGCAGCAGCTAAGACGCGGTGCTAATAAGGATGAACATAACACAATTAGACGGTGGAGAAGCTAATAGAAACTTTGCTCCTTTATGATACCGAGTTTACTAGGACGCTTTACTGTCACTGTGGAATAATTAACATAACGAAGAGTTTATTCACCAGTTTTTAAAAGTAAAGGATGAAATTGGACTTAGAAAAGAAAAGGAACAATGAAAGATAAAGAATGCTTACCCAGTTGCTCCGTTCAGGGCGGTGACTAAACCAGGTCTCTCATAACACAACATATGCATACCAGAAGAAACTTTGGAGCACTTATCAACACTCAGTATGAAATCTTTATACACAGAGAAAATCACAAAGTATTATTCCCACACTAAAGAGTTCACAAGATGAGTCAATCTACACCTCGTGCGAACATTTTTGGTTCGAACGGTGCATCGATCAGTTCGGACGATCGGAACAGTTACTGCGAAACAAATTTAACATTAGCTACGGTTCGGCGAATGTAAATCGTTGTAAGCCAATCGTATTGCAGTTTAATTGTAAATATTCATGTCATGTAGCACTTGATTGCTTTGGTCGTACTTTAAAAGGCACATTCGGGAATAAAATTTTAAGCTGTGCGGTTCATCAAAACTATAATGTTAGGTGATGTAAATGTTAAAACAGTACCAGTCGTTCATAATAATAGCCTAAGGGTAGCTAAATGTAAGGTCGTTTAATCGAGAACTCCAGACAATAACAGGAGAAATACTCGCATTTCCATCGTAAACACGGGACACCGGAACAACGTCATTTGTTTCGTACGTCCCGATGGGATGGCGTAAATCGCAACTATATGATTTTATTCAAGCAAGCGGGAATTTTGCGTCCCATCAAGAAACATTACCGAATTTAGTATCCGAAAGAGCAGTCTTAAAATATTTATCTAAACTGTTTGTTTTCGTAACTTCCGAATACGATTAAATCACCGAATAAACCAATATTCGGTGGATTCGTGAAACTGTCCGAGGAAGGCGTAATCTTAAATTAAAAGGAACATTGATTACGTGCGAGATCCCCGGGGTTCGAGCCGATGATTAATTGCGAGGCAGTCTAGCGGATACTTTTTGCGTTATTTAGCGCGGACACCGAGTAAATAGGATGTGGCCGGTTTTTTTTGCGAAGGGTCATAAGGAGCCATTACGCGGGTGTTTTCCCGTGTGATTGATCAGCATTACGCGCCCGCTCGCCCACCGGAATGCAGCATCCCCGATTACGTAAAAACCAGCGACCGCTCTCATGAATGCTTCCGAACAAAGAAAACTCTGAATGAAGGACATAATTTACTTATCCCTTACTGGGCAAGGACACCTCGTGTGGTATTAGCTAAATTAAAAGCAGTCTGTAAGAAAAATTTCAAACCTCAATATTTCACGCCCACGACGATATACGAGTAGAACCGTGTCTGATTCCTGGTTATCACATAAAATTGGGTGCGCGATTTTTTTACTTATTGAGGTGGAAATTTACTTATAGATCAAGGGATATTGTGTTAGGGTATTTTATAGAAGAGTTATTTTAGACGGAACAAACTTTCCAGTAAACAAAACACGTAAATAGACTGGTTCACATCACCCTACTACGAGTAGATTTCTTATACAAAATTCTAATAATCTGTATTGTATTGTCGTTCGTGTGTGAAACGAGATTAAGGTAGTAAATTACACACAAAATTAGAAAATCTTTACGCGGGGTCATAATCATTTGCCTCTATGAATATCTGCCAAGGTTACCGCAACAAAAGTTTCGTCGTTGTCTTTAAAATGAGTTAATTTACTATACGAACCAAATACTAACTGTCCTACATCTCAGACACATTAACCTACTTTAAATTCGAGGTCAAATTGTCTCGTCTGTCCGAGGGATTTGGGAACTTTTTAGGCGAATTATAAAAACGTTCACAGAATAACATGTATTTTTAACGCCCACTATATCTATAAGCTTTGGGTTCCGAGGTGGCAGGTAGACGATGCGGTGGTAGGTCTGAGTGGCATCCTCTAAGCAACGTTATTGCAATAACAGCTGTGTAACTGTTCTCACATAAGTCGACAACAGATCAAAACATGTTTGCTTTCATTTGCCTCTGGCACTTGGCCATGACATCTAAACTATTAACTCAATCTTCTAAAATATTACCTTTTCTATATTCAGTTTGAAACCCCTTGTCTACGATGAGCATTGTTCACCACCATGCACAGTGACTTTTTCACCCTTCTAATTTTGACGCGATAAAAACAATTTAAAAAAGTCGCAGACCGGACATATCCAAGGATAGTTATTCAGCTTTTACAAGACTATTGTAGATAACCCTTGAGATGTTCGGGAGTTTAGAACCCTCGTCTCGATCCCGTGGGAAGCGCGTAATTTTACTAAAGATAACGTCGGAACTGACCGCCAGAGTCGTTTAGATGGAGCTATTAACATTAAATATCTTGTTTCGACACCTTCACAAAGCAGAGACTAGAGGGATTTCAATCTTTTAAATGGGTTAATTGCGATTTACTAACGGAAATATCTTTCCAGACAATCAGTAAATACGAGCATTCAATAAAATATCATGGTATGAAATTATTTGGATGAATGCTTTTTAAATTAAGGACAAATAAAAAAAATTGTATAAACAATATTGTCCTTGGTCTTGCTCTTGACTGCATTTTGAAGTTAGCAACAAAATTATCCTTTCGTTTCTCCCGCTAAATGTTGAAATGTTGCAGCATGAACGTTGGTCATGTTATGTTATCTCGCGGAATTTTAATACTCCATTACAATTGGCGATTCACAGCTCATTTGGTGGAGTTATCAGCATTGACCTTGTGTTAACAGAAGATAACGAAATAGCAATAGCAGTGGTTACTGGTTGGTTATCTTTGTTGTTTATGTCACCACTATCAGGCGTTTCATTTTCTATTATTATGACAGTATTAATTCTGTCGAATACTCAATATAAATTGATAGATAATGTAAAAAGTGTTGAAGTTAATTTGGTTTTTCATTATAAGCATGATTAGCGTATTCGTACTCATTTATTTATCGTTCCAGTTGGTCCCAATTTCGTTTGGGATTTCTTTGAGTGATATACTCGTAGGTAGGTATAATTTTAACTATAAATACGGCTAGTTACCACTTTATTTCTTGTATTGCTGATGTTTCGAGACAATTCAGATGCTCTTCAATCCGAAGGTAGGTATAATGTTAAGGAAAATCCTTGAAACAATGGTTCATACTGTGGTGAAGGTATAACATACAAAATAGCATGAATTAGTAAGTGAAATGACGCATTATTGGCATGAAAACTGCTGTAAAAATGCGATGTGTACCGTGCTACCAGCGCTGCGCCGCGGCAGAACAAAGTACTAAACTATTCAATAAACAACTGAAAATGTTATTGTATGGTAATATGATATTACCATTATCTACACCTGCATGCAGATGAATAATCTCATAAACAAAAACTCACTATATTCGCGCATTTTTTGTTCTTGTCTACCTATCTACTTGGTTGTTTCTGAAAGAACAAGGCTCAATGTTGATTTTATTAAAATAAAGTATGATTTCCGTATTTTCTTATCATAAAGTACACACATATTAATATGACCTCGTTTATGAATTTCAATAACAATGATCACACAGGCAAAGAAATCTGCCTGCATATCAGGGATCGGCAAATTTTAGCTGCTTGCTAATTTTCTATTGCATAATTTTGTCTAATTAAAATTAATCTAAATATCTACGAATAGGTAAGTTTGTTACTACTAATCGCAAATAATAAATTCCCAGATCCAGCAGTCAAGTGCGTCATGCATGAGTCAACATGGACATTACATCCGCCGAAGCGATTATTTCTTACAAAAACCGTGGAGTAGGTAGGCCGCGTCCGTAACAATCCTACAATCCAAACACTGCAATCCAAGTGATCACTGACAGTCCTCGCCACAGATTTCACTGTGACGATGCAACACATACATTCGAGAACGGCACGCACGCATTCCTTGTACGAATGCGAGACGCATCACGTTCGCCGCTCGCGCTCATGCGAAAACCCGCCAAAAGCGAGTTCCCTGAGTACCTTTTATTGGCAGTGATACATGCGGTGGAAACGAACACGACCAAACAACAGGCGAGGACGCGCGCGACTGAAGCAAGCTCGACTCGAGTCGAGTCGGTCGAGGCGGGGCGGGAGCGACGAACGCCGCTCGCAGGTTATCGTGAGTCGGCTACACAGATAATGATGTCAAAAGTGGATCGGACTAATGCTCTCTATTATGTTGTAAACGTTCCGAATAACCTAAGTCGGTCTCCGAACCTCGAATGCTGCACCGTCAGCTTCCTTATTGTAACAGATGAATATTATTGTTACTTTGAATGTCAAATCATCTTCCGTGATGAACACGCTATTCTTATGCTAATGATCTTATCAATTACTTCCACTTCTTTCAATTTAGATGATGGATATTTTTCAAGAGATTTTGTTACAAGCCTCGAGGTCTCTTTGTAAGCATTTTTATGTTTAGTTTAATAGTTGATGTTTTGTTTGTTTGTGTGGCACCAAATCATTGTTTATAATAAACAATTCGCAGCAAAGCCACTCGGAAAATAAAGATAAATGTTTTACCACGCCCATGAAAACTGTACCAACAAAGAAAATCAGCGTGGAGTATCAGTCATCGAAGCCAGCGCCCGACGCGGCGCGAAACACCGGCCGTAATTTTTATTGTCCCACGCTGTTTCCTGCGCCAAACCAAATTGCTCCTTCATTCCAGGCGCCAAGAAGTAAAGTCATTCAGCTCTCGCAATTTCAGCCGAAACGTATAATGTTGATATTCTGACGACCTTCCGAATGTGCACCGTATCGTGATTGTATTGGAGTGGTTAACGCATTGCTCACGTTAATGCGGACGACACATTTCGTGCCGTTTCATAAGTACTCGTAGCTTGCAAAGTGGCCCCAGTTCTTAGGGCGGTAGGGTTTGTTTTCATGCGGTTGTATCGGCGGCCGCCGAGAATTTCCATTTATCAGGACGTTGTGTGGGTCTATATATTTTGGTCGTATTAAGAAGCGAGCTTCGCTTGATGGATGTTTTAGTCGGTTGAGGTTTTTGCGGTGGATTTCGCGAAGAGCCGTAACGTGGCGAGCGGAAAAGTGCGTTCTTTCCGCTTATTGAGTTTGGCGATAAACAGACACCCGACACGTCAATATTAAATATAAGTAATCGCCTCCGACCGTAACCAATTAAGTGATTCTAATCGTCTTTTAATAATGTGATTATTACAGAGCGTTTGGTGCGTGATGTAATATTGGTATCGTTGAATATGAACCGAACATAAAAAATTACACCAATTAACACATTGCAGTGTCCACTGTCCAGCGAGTCTATTCCATACGATATGATGGGAATACAGCGTGCGAGGTGCTAACTAAAAATGCCACTTGTTATGACTATTAGGCAAATGCGCAGAGATACTCGTAACTAATTCGTTCTGACCCAAATTTTGTATGACAAGTAGAGCGCCGCGCCGCGAGAGGAGCGAATCGGAAATAGGCGGATGATCCTGAGGGAGGTGTGAGGGGAGCATTAGGGCCGCAAGGGAAACATACCGGAGGAACGCTCAGCGTCCTACGTGCTCCGTGTCTTAACAAGTGTTTGTTCTTATCTGTATCGGTGTTTAAGACATTCCACCTAATTATGACCAATTGAAATGTAACCAAGTTACATTATTAAGAGTTTCTCTTACAATATAGCGGTGAAGGACTAGCAACTTGTCACGTATGGAAAATGTGTATAATGTTTGGACGTGCCTCTGACTACCCCCTCTGGGCATCTTCAAGGCGCCTGGTTGTGATCCTTTTTATCTTATCACAATATTAGTTCGAAGACAATATAAGCTACATCCAATACAATTACGGATTATATCGAAATAGGTAAATGATTTGGCAATCTAAATAAAATTACCGCAGGGAATGATTGAATCTAAATTAGTCTTGCAGCATTCCGACCTTAATAATAAATGTAACTGGAATGGCTATGACTGCATTTATCTCTCCCCGTACGTTTAATGCCCAGTGCTCACTGAGCCGATTGACTGCACTATCCGGTGGTTATCCGCTAAACCCCTCTACAAATTTATTATTGGTTATTTCATACTTGAGATTCGAGAAAAACCCTTTAATTGGTATGACACTCCGAGACACAATAGTCACGTTATGTGTCACAGGAAGACGTCATCACATGTTTATGTCAGTAAACAAATTCAAATTAAAAAATCATTGATTTCAATAAAATCACAAGGATCACTTCGAAACGCCTTAGGAGCGAGGTGAAGTCTACGCCTGTTCCTTGTGACCAAGCCTAGAAGAATCAGGCAACAAACACGGCTTGGGGTCCTTTCCTCAATGCTAGTAGAGCTCCAGTGTGTTACCGATCGAACAAGGTAGAGGCTCAAACAAGAATAATAATTAAAAATACTAACCAATTACGTACAACAATAAAAAAATTAACTAAAGAGAGTAGTGTGTAATCATAATTCCCTGACCCTGATTATTATGATTATTTGACCTGAGTTATTTATTATTTGATAAAATAAAAACATTAACCAGGAAATTCTACAGATTTTTAATCAAAGAAAAAAAACCGCAATATACATAATTATTTTACTCATCTACTCTTAAAGGTCTCAATGGAACCAACCACTGGTAATATTATTCCTATTCGATTTATATACGTGGTAATTGGTAACATACACGACAAAATGCCGGAATTTCAATAAGATAGCCAGTTTAAGTGCTGCCAGTGGTGTGTGTGTATGTAATCATAATAAATTATCTGTGCGAATTCGATAAAAGTTGTTGCTGTCCATGAAGGTTTTAATAAAAAAAATGTTTTCTTATTTCTGGAGTTTGTTGCAATAACATCGCAAATAGAAGCGGGCTAGTGTCCCTGCCCGAATACCATACCTTGTTTTACCAGACTTAGGTTATGATTTTTCTGAAGTTTCAATTCTTAAACGATATGGGATACTACTCATAGAAATTTCTCGAGACGATATTACAAATCAATATTCAACACCTTAAAAAACAGAATAATAAAAGACAAAGAACGCATTCTCACGGGCGCCTCCCAAATTACATTCACTAAGGGTTGTTGCAGCAATTCCGTTTAGCATAGAACCGGGCCCTGACCCGGAATCCCGGTTAAATATGCACATAAACGGCCCACCGCGCCGGGAATCGGCAACTTGTAGTACAGAACGGACCGGGGAGGCTTCTTAATGTAATTACCTCGGGTTGTGAACGTACACGCAATGTTTGTGGATACAAACTAGCAGTTCATTGGGAAGTGAGCTGGGAGTTTACTGTAACAAGGTTTGCGTACATGGATTACAATCTGGCGAAATCTTGTAGCCATCTCATGGTCAGCAAGTTCGGTCCAGTTTCTCCCTAATTGGTATTAAATTCCCGGTCCATTTGAACCCGCGTGTGAGGAATGTGAGAACATTATGTTGAAGAACGGCAAATCTTTATTTAGAGCTGGTTAGACCATCTCGAGAGGATCATAAGCTCCTTCATTAAACAGGTATTGGAACATGATGGATAGACAAGCGCAAAGACCGCACTAAAAGCGCGTTGCGTTTATTGACTGGCCTCACAGCTCAGTTGGTAGTAACTCTGCCTTCTGTGCTGTAGGTTGTGGGTTCGATCCCCACCCAGGACAAATATTTGTGTGATGAACATAGATGTTTGTTCTGTGTCTGGGTGTTAATATGTATAATAAGTAAGTATTTACAAAAAAATAAAAATAAGTATATAAGTATTCTATCAGTTATCTGGTTCCCATAATACAAGCTTTGCTTAGTTTAGACTAGATGGCGCTGTGTGTAAAGTCCGCCAATATTTATTTATTTATTTATTTTATCATCAATAATGCTCTAACTATTTCTGTTACACTGCTAGACCTCTGTTCAAGGTCAAAGACATAATATTCAGTAGAGCCAATATTACAAAAAAGATAGAAAAAAAAACAATAAACCAAAGAATTAATAAAAAAAACTTCAATCTTAAAATAATCAATTACAAAAACGTTCAACGACCAAAATATTCAAATTAATATTCGGTATTTCCAGATTTATCTATTAATCTTTCAACCCTGAAATAAGTAATCAGAGCCGTTCGCAGTCACGGCTAATCCACGAGCTGTTGGCGAACAAGTTAAAATGATACACACATAGGATCAAAACTGTAATCCCCAAGTACGGAAGACATCCTCTCAGATCTCCAGACGCGTGGGTAGTCATAGGCACGTCCAAACATTATATTTGGCACATGCCCACATTTTGCAGTAGTAAGCATTCTGTACGTGACAGGTTGCAAGCCCATCGCCGCTTATAAGAATACTAACTGGTTTCCTCACGATGTTTTCCTTCACCGTTTTGAGCACGTGTTTTTGATGCGCATATAAATTTTTCGAAAAAAAATCCATTGATGCACGCCGGGATTCGAACCCACGACCTTCAGATTGAAAGTCGAGGTACCTCCCACTCGGCCAACACGGCTTCACAGTTAAAATGATGTGTATACGTAAAGATACAAGTATACACGTTTACATCTACGACTTTAGTCTTCCCCAGGTGATTGCGCTTAGCAGCATAGTGCATACATCGAAACTAGTTGAACGGCATCAGCTGCATGTGTCTTACATAACTCGTTGAATTGGAAATTGATGATGACACAAGATCAAAGTAGTGAACAACCTATAGACTGTATCTCCGTGCAGAGCAGACATTCACACAGATTAGCAGGTGCTCAAGATCCTCGATAACTAACAAGAGGAGATGGAAATTGAAACGCACAAATGTGAAACCAGCTGATAATCGAGACGTGAAATCCTCTTTATCATTAGCGGGGAGCGTGATGAGTTCGGAATATTCGTCGCCTTATCAAAGCTCGTTATCTGCGACGATCCAATGAAACGTTTCCATACGAGAACGTTTAGGGCCTGAAGCCAGACACGTACACGCATACTTATCTCAGTGTGAGTAGGGAATAGCTCAGAGTTTACATTAATATTATAAAGAGGTAAAATTAGTATTTTGTATATAATTGATAAACAAAAACACTAATAGACCAATTAAAAAAAAATCATCTATAAAAAGCTACATAATCATTATCAGCGAGTAACATGCGTGTAGGTCATATTTTATTTGAAAAAAAAAATAGAGATCGTCACGAAAATTTAAATAATGTAACCTAACATCGTGCGAGTATAAGTTGACGTAAACCTTAGAATGACCGTCTTATGATTGGGATAATTTAGTAATCTTTCAATTTTATTTTGTATATTTAACACATTCAAGTTTCATATTAGTCAACACCAATTTACATGTTTACTGATTAAGGTCACTCTAAGGTTGGTTAAGATGTTTTTTTTTGTATGAACCGAGTCTACCCGGATAAGACGGAAAAATGATAAAACCGCATTATCTTGAAGACCATCAAACTTAAAAAGAAACTGTCTTTTATTTATGTAGCTAATATGATTATCTAACAAATTATATGAAAATGAACGGTTTAGCTATTCATAGTTTTGAGTAAAAACGAAATTAGTGCTAACTTTGGAAAATAAATCTAGCGAGAAAAGATTCACCAATCGTGTTTCTGTCTGTAATTTATCTAGATTGAATCCTTAAGTTATATTTGTATTAAAAAACAAAACTGTATGTTTTGTGGTTATTGACAAAAAACGATTCTGCATACATCAAAAAAGAAAGACGCGATTAAAACACAAACATCCTCGCAAACTTTCGCACTAATGTTTGTAGGATAGCATAATAGTAGGATAATATTAAACTTTTGCTTTGTTTACTAGCTGACTTACATCCACGAAGAGCATAAACCGTGAGTTCTAGAAACCCGATGTGTTCTTTTCCTGCTTTAGACAAGAAAGTTATTCCCGGAATTTCCCCTGGGGGCTAACTTTAGGGCGGAGGGCTGAAGTTTGAATTCTAATACACCGCGCGAATGAAGTCACCGGCGTTAAAAGCCTTATTTATACGAACATAAGAAATCTAAAGCTCATACCAACTAATTCTTATCGTGAATTGTGCGAATTTCAGATATAAAATCTCTGCCATTGATAATTGTGACGTGTGCTATCCTTATCAGGTAATAAAATCCACTGTCAAATCAATTATAGGTATTAATGGCGCAAAGTACATTTAACCTAAAACCGCGGCAGAAACGACTAAGACAGTTAACAACGACAAGCTCGAGATGGCGTATGCGTATCGTAAATATTATCGACAGTTTTTATGAGATCGCGTTGCTGGTACCTACGTAGGCAAGTAATAGGGGTAGCTTTACCCACCCCTCAATAACCGTTTTCTCTTTGTCCGCCTTTGCTTTTCGAATAAATTAATGATATAAATTATGTATAATTACTTATCAAAAACCTATTCTAATAGAAATCTAGATCTACATTATTACCTATCTTTAACAATAAATCACAAGTTGATATTAATAGTAGGTACACAGCCACTTAAGATTCAATCGCTTACTTTTCTCTATTTATAAATTGTACATAAGCAAGATATCGCGCGATGAAATCCGTTTAGAAACAAAGAGTTATTCGTATAAGACTATATTTATAAAATTCAATTAAAAATGTAGAGCAAATATCGACCATGCGACAACAACGTTAATTGCATAATGAGATAACCTATGAACTCGCTTCGGGAACAGTCGGATTAAATGAACAGTCGGCCGGTAATAGTCGAACACATGATATATTCTAAACGAAGACGACTGAATGGAGGTAGCATTTACACAAAGGACAAAGACGTTTTGTAACCCCTCCGAAAGACGGAAAAAATACGTTGTCGATTGTTTCCCGCCATCATCGGTGTACGCAAAATGCGAAGTATTAAATAATTATGGCGGCGAGTGCGCGACGCGACATGTCGCTACCCCACCCACCAGCCACCTCCTCACTATCTCCCCAGCACTCGTCTCCAATCTCCCCGAAAACGGCGGAACCACGACAAAACGTCCGTCGCCACAAATGTGGGTAAAAACGGTACTTGTTGCTTTATCAGTGTCATGTTTTCGGTGTGAAAATTTGTTAAATTAGTAATGTCACGTTACGCCGACAACAATTCTAGGGCATATTTTTTCGTCGGGTCTGGATTTTAATAAAAATCTTGTGTTCTTCGAGACTCTTCGCGAGGAAGTTTGCGAAACCCTCGAGGTTTGAATACTGAATTTTGGGAGTGAATAAAAGCGTTGCGATTAGGAGTTTTACGTATTAAATAACTGGAATGATGAAAGGTCACGCCACTCGCCCCAGGATAATGTAATTAATTTAAAGTTGGTCTAGACATCATAAGTTTCATCTAAAAGTTTGCGAAACAAAGAGAATTCCTTTTCCACTAATCGCTTCTACTCGTACCTACATACGTATGCATCCAAGCAATGCACAAGTGGAGTAGGGTGACAAGGGTGAGATTCGAACAAGGAATGTCCCGCAATCGATTCTTTGGGGGCAACTATGAAAGCGGGCTGGCATCGGGAGAGCGGAGCGGTGGATAATTGAAATACCTGACGACAGTCGGGCAGACAGGATTGGGTGATTCGGTAGAGGAGACACACTGGCATCTAACGTAAACATTTTGATGAAATGTTTGTCGTGATTTGAACTGCTTTCAAGCTGTGGATCTAACTCGAATTGAATATAAATTGCTTCATACAAATGAAGTTACGTTTTGTACATTTCCTAAAACAACATAATGGAAGATTGTGCGTATAGCGCTTCGAAGAGTCGCAAGAAAAATAAAGAATGCATATCTCAATCTAAAGCTAGTCTAAACTTACACTTAAAGTGAACGATTTCCGTAACAAATCCTTTTAAAGTAATTGCTGTGCTTTCTGAGACGTTCGTAGCCAGTGGGTAGGTTTGCGATTCCCAGTAAGTAAGAGGAATAAGCTGAAATGCGAACTCTAGACGCCAACAAACACAGACGCCTCGGTCGAGAAAATTCGTATTTCAACCCTCCCACCCTCCGTATTTTGTATTCAAAAATGTGTGTAAGCATTGTATATTTATAATCCGATACAGTCACAAAAGTTACCGCGTTGCTTTTATGTAAGAGCGTAATAACAAGTGCAATTCATTTAGATATATATATTATTTAATCGTTCGTTAATAATAAACAATTCAAAATTGATGGGGCGTCGGAAACACAGCTCATTTGTGCAGATAGATTTATTAAAATCGTATAATAATACTTTTAATTGTTGCGTGTTCATTGAACACGGGATGTGTTCATCATTTCATTAAATTATTCAAAATAATCCGTAATTATATTTGATTCAACAATGTTATTGATAATTAATTATTTAGTATAAACAAAAACCTCGAATGATAAGAACGGCCATGAAACCAGTATTTGCGATTAACTAAAATACGTATTTTATATTATAACAAGATTCTTCCAAACAATTTATAAAATAATTTATGATAACTAAATAGTTACCAACAAAGTCTCGTAGTGCATATCCACGAATCGACTCCTAAACTTGAAACAATAAAACAACAACAAAAAAAAAAAACAACACTTGAAAGATTTATAATTAGCGTCTGCCAATGTCAAGGCCTCAAACCCGAGCTACCTTGTTCACGAAATAAACAGTGAAGCTAGGAGACACAATTTTGGAACGCGACTTTTATTTGCGACTTTTCCATTCACGACTACGTAGTCGTGAATGGAACGACGGACGGCGAATGGACGAATGGACGAATGGACGAATAGACGAATGAACGGTCTACAACCAATTGATGAAAATAGTCGCAAAACCTCATTCATAATTTCCTGTAATTATACTCGTATCAAGGCACTTTAAAATGTTTTATCAGAGACGGAAAACAAATTATAGAGATAAAAAAAGTTAAACAAAACAACACGCTGCAAGCAGTGAACATTAATTGAACCGAATTTCAGTAGGGTCACAGAGAGCGTGATAAAAAGTCGCGTTCCATAATGTTTCCACATTAAATGCTAATAAATACATACCTACATCGTAACATTCTAATAGTGTGATAAACGAGTAACTTGAACGTTTACTTAGCCGACGTATATTAATGAAATATTTCATGAAATACTATTTTAATTAAGATTCTTCAAATTACACCGGTAGCTGGTGAAAATATAAATTATTAAACAAAATATTACATCGTTCGCGTACCGCGTCCCTTAGGTAAGTAAATGAATTGTTTATTGTTTCATCGCGCTCTACTTAAAAACATGATTTTATCCTTTTTTTTATTCTCCATCAATTTACTAGTTTATTGTGAGACCAGCAATGGCGACATAAAAGCCCGGTGCCGTTTTTTATTGGCTTCACTAATTACTACAGAAGGTCAAAATGAGCTGTAACGTCTAGAACAGGCAAAGAGCTCCTTTGGTTTCGAAATCCGAATTTGCAATGCACCAACTAATAGGCCACACGGAGGTGGAAGATTTTGGTCACGAGCCACAGCAAAGCCGGTGAAATTACGGGAACGCGAACCTCTTGACGTCTGAGAACGCCAAATGCAACGGAATACCACGAGCGGAGTATGTTTAAATCTAAATTGGAGAATCATATGCATCACTACATAGTATAAAACAAAGTCGCTTTCTCTGTCCCTATATCCCTATGTATGCTTAAATCTTTAAAACTACGCGAAGCGGGCACGGGTCAGCTAGTCACTACATAGTATAAAGCAAAGTCGCTTTCCGCTTCCCGCGTCTGTATGTATGTATGTTTGCTTATATCTTTAAAACTACACAACGGATTTTGATGCGTTTTTTTTTAATAGATACGAGTGATTCAGGAGGAAGGTTTATATGTATAATAACATGCTACCCGTGCGAAGCCGGGGCGGGTCGCTAGTATTATATAAAACTGACTGACTTACTGATCTATTAACGCCTGAACTATTGGCATTAGGAAACAAATACCCAAAATTCAACCCCTAAGGAGATGCAGCGGAGGTTGAAGTTTGTTTGAAAATAACTCCACATGAAGGAAGTCGCGAGAGTTCCCACTAGAGATATATAAACACTAAATAGAATACAAGTTTTGGATATAAATGGCCAATTATTTAGGTATTACCAGTAAGATCGTTAGATACAAAATATTTCCTGTATGAAAAATTGATAAACAAAACCCACAATTCGTGCATGATGCACATTTGATACTCGCAAGGCACGCGGCCCAAGCGTTTGTGTAACACAAACAACAGAAACAAGTGATATCATCGTTTTAAAATGCGATGGCTCGGTACCTACGTGAATTATGGATTTTAATAGTCACTGGAGCGGTTTCATCATCTGTGGCAGAACTGGCAGATGTGTATCACAATTTATAAATATAAGATGACACCAATGGATGAGTGGTTAATAAATCAGATCATGTACTCAGCATTTGGTCACCTTGAAAGTGCTTAGTCAACAAAGAGTGCGTTGCATTCGGTTTTTAAGTGCAGGAAAATTCTGTTAAACGTGCTTGATTAACTACACCGCAATCAGAAATGGAATGCAATAAACATACCAGCGTAGGTGTTTACGGATAACGAAGTCTTTATATTACACTAGCTGCTAGCCTCGGCTTTGGACAGGTGTACTAATGAAGATTATAGGCAGATTTCTGATACCTTGGATTACTACATTATTGCATTTTTGATCAGGATCTCTTTATTTTTTTAAAATATAATGTAGCTTAAAACCAGAACGATTGCTTTTCATGCTGTAAATTAACACGGGCGGCACAGGTTCTTTTTCGAATCTACCATTTTGTATTATGTTACTGGCTGATAATGTAGCTTTTGATAGGTGATAGAATTTTTTAAATTGGTCCGGTAGTTTTTAGGATTCCGTACCCAAAGGGTAAAAACGACCTATTACTAAGACTCCGCTGTCTGACTGTTTGTGAGTCACAAGGCTATTATCTCATGAACTGTGATAGCTAGACAGTTGAAATTTTCACAGATGATGTATTTCTGTTGCTGCTTTAACAACAATTACTAAAAACAGAATAAAATAATTATTTAAGCGAGACTACCATGAACAAACGTGATTTTTTTACCGTTTTTTAAAGGTAATGTGGTAAATGGTACGGAACTCTTAGTGCGCGAGTCCGACTCGCACTTGACCGGTTTTTAGTTTCTCCGGTAGAAACAAAAGAATCCTCTTTTTAATAGTAGCGTGTAGATGTAGACTACTGATGGTATCTTTTCTAACAAGGAAAAGATTATAATTAATTTATTATCATCAACAACTATGATAGATGATCTACTGGTAACTGGCCAAGCGTGGGTCGGCCATTGTTTATTTGCGATGGTTATATTAACATGTTACGAGACACTGTTGCATTTGTATAACATGTTTACGACATTTTAAACACTATATTTTATCTTCTCCATTACAGAGTCAGTTACATTGCAGATACTGATCGTAAAATCCATTTGTAATTTCCCTTGAACAGCCTATTTATGATATTCACAAAGTTGATATTGCCAGGAAGCCGGGACATGACGTGTTCAAAGGACACAAAGATAATTGGAAACCTTTTTGTTTTTTTTTTTAGATGTATTTCCTTTAGACCCTTTAGGTAATTAATGTAGGTATTATGTTTAAAGCTCATTAGAAAATTATATTAACGGCGGGGAAGGTCTGGGAAAGGTCTTTGCCAGTGTGAACAACAATAAGTAAATTTAAATGCAGTTCACTATGTATTTATAGTGATTATGTGCTATTTTACAAGCTTTTAATTAACCTGCAATGTATGTATGTATGTAACTATGTTTTGTTCGAGTAGAAACTTGCAACTCAGTTTTGAAGCAGTTATCCCCAACCGATTGAGCTGAAATGTTGCATACACCTTTCGTTCTGGTGGCAATACAATATGGTGACAGCGAGCTGATCTGATGACGGAGTCAGGAGCTGTTCAACAAACACAATCAAACTCCTTAGTAAATACTTCGATTGAGTAAAAACTTTGCATTCTTGTCAAGTTCCGATGACAATGTTGTATGATGTGACGGTGATAGCGCTGGTCAGTGCTCGATTTTAATGATTTTACAAAAGCTTGTAATTAAAAAATAATTTTGGACTTAAAACTTATTAATTTATTTTAAATCCAATGTATTTGATGTAGTTGACCCAATGGCCCCAATTCCATGCATAATTCTGTATGTCATCCATGATAACTAAGAATGTCCTAAGCCCACGCAAATCATTTCACCGTGGTACTCTTACAAGCGATTGTATTTTTAAAACATATTGAAAGACATTAGATATTGTATTTTTGATAGGCTTTTCTAGTATCTGGGGGATACGGCGCCAGCGCCCCCCGTCAAGTCAAGTTTACGAAGGGCACCTTTTCTCGAAGCAACTCAGGCACTTTTCAGGCCCCAATAACTTCGTTAGTGTTCGGAGCAATGTGCTGATGTCGCGTAGTCTTAATAATGCCGATAACTAAATTACCAAATTTCATGTTTACCTATCATAATATTAATTAGTTTTGTTAGTTGTGAAGATGTCATCAAAATTCCGTTTATTTGGTGATTAAAGCGTTCCTGGGCAGGCGTTTTTAGGGTTCCGTACCCAAACGGGACCCTATTACTAAGACTCGCTGTCCGTCTGTCTGTCCGTCTGTCTGCCACAGGGCTGTATCTCAAGAACCGTGAACCTAGACAGTTGAAACTTTCACAGATCATGTATTTCTGTTGCTGCTATAACAACAAATACGAAAAACAGCATACAATAAATAATTAAGTACAACAAAGTGATTTTTTTGCCGTTTTTATAGATAATGGTACGGAACCCTTCGTGCGCGAGTCCGACTCGCACTTGGCCGGTTTTTTTTTATACAAACTTATTCAGCTGTTTCCTCCCTGGATGATGATACTAGAGCTAACATTTTCTGCCATACAATCTATGAGAACCACTGCATGCCCCTATGTCATATTTTTCTCTATAAATTCGTTATTTTAAGAATTAGGAACCGTTTAAAACCACAAAAATTAGCCACTTTAGACGTCCAGTGAACAAATTTTGACGAATATAATCAATGAAAGAAAGATATACCATACAGGCATAACCCCCCATCTATCTTATTATTATATTAGAAAAAATATTAAAATCGATACAGTTTTAAAGGAGAAAACAGGTACAAAATAGCGATTTTATCATTTAAATAGGAATATTGGGTCCGCGCTGTTTTTGTCTCTATCGCCACTCATACGTGGGCACAGCGTGACATAGTAATAGATTTTTGAAATACCTATTTTTGAAATTTGTCGCTAATAGGATTATTTCTTAAAAAAATGATTTTAGATGATTAGATAAAGAAAGTTCGAGAAGCGTGTCTGACTTGGTAGTACATGAGATATCAGAACTTTGTTGTGTGGTAGGTAGAGTACTGGGACTTGGCATTGAGATTTTTACATTGAAAATGTTTTTGTTTGAATCGTCTACCAATTTTAATATATGTTTAACAATTTTATCCCGTTTAGGATTATATAGAGTAATGACCAGTTCAACAGCTAATAATTTATACACACACCTCAAAATATATGCAGTGATTAAAAATCAGCTTACATCATTCGGCATGATTACATTTTAATGTTTTTACATAAAAACTTTTATAAAAAACCGGCCAAGTGCGAGTAGGACTCGCGCACGAAGGGTTCCGAACCATTATCTATAAAAAACGGAAATAAAACACGTGTGTTGTATGGGAGCCCCATTTGAATATTTATTTTATTCTGTTTTTAGTATTTGTTGTTATAGCAGCAACAGAAATACATAATCTGTGAAAATTTCAACTGTCTAGCTATCACAGTTCATGAGATACAGCCCTGTGACACACAGACGGACAGACGGACAGACGGACAGCGAAGTCTTAGTAATAGGGTCCCGTTTTTACCCTTTGGGTACGGAACCCTAAAAAACAAAAATTTCAAGCATCACCTTAACGCTACAAGGTGATTCCAGTCATCAATGCATAAACAAAGGGACGCTGGGATGCAATCAAAACGAATTATCCAGCGGAATCAATGTTTGCTCAGGACCAAATGGCTCTCGTTTACGAGCACGGCAGTAAGCAATTTTCTAATAGAGCAGGGCCAGGGAGCATTGGGCTTAATCAATACACGCTCTTTTGTTTTTATGCTGCATTGCACGAGGGCCGCGCGTCGCGTCATTTCGCATTCCATTCGTAAGGTAAGTGTAGCAAAGTACACTTGTGGCTTTGGAAATCTTAAAGATAAATAAATAATAACCGAATTCTTGATGCAAAATACCTATTTATAAAAACACGTTTGTTGTATGGGAGCGCCACTTAAATATTTATTCTGTTTTTATTATTTGTTGTTATAGCAGCAACAGACATACATAATCTGTGAAAATTTCAACTGTCTAGCTATCACGGTTCATGAGATACAGCCTTGTGATAGAAAAACGGACGGAGAGACAGACGGACAGCGAAGTCATAGTAATAGGGTCCCGTTTTTTACCCTTTAAACCCTAAAAAAGGTAATGTATTTTCAACTTTTGTCAATGTCAAGATAATCGTCAATTAAACTTCATTCTCGCGATGCCATTAATTAGCTTCATTTACGCGGAATTGTGACAATACGAGTTCATACAGAACTTTACTTTAAGCCGGTGATACACATGTATGTAGATCGCACAAAAGTATACAAAAATATTGATGAATGAATATTAAAGGATATTTCACACAGCACCATCTAGCTCCAAACTTGAGCAAAGCTTGTACTATAGGAACCAAATAATTGATAGAATATTTACATACCTTTTTTTAAATACATACCAGAACAAACGTTCATATTCAACACACAAATGTTAGACTGGCCTCACAGCTCAGTTGGTGGTAACTCTGCCTTCTGCGCTGTAGGTTGTGGGTTCGATTCCCACCAAGGATAAACATTTGTGTGATGAACAACATAGATGTTTGTTCTGTGTCTGGATGTTATTATATATTTACAAAAAAAGTATAAAAGTATTATATCAGTTATCTGGTTCCCATAGCTTTGCTTAGTTTGGGGCTAAATGGCGCTTTGTGTAAAGTCCGCAAATATTTATTTATTTATTTACCTGGGTGAGACTCGAACCCAAAATCTACAGTACAGAAGGCGAGATACCGACTAAGCTGTGAGGTCAGTCTAGCCAAGCATGACATCTGTCAAGTACGAGCTGTACTTAGTTTGCTATGTAGATCGTTTTCTTGTATTTAGCTTGCTAGGAGATCGCAAGCTGTTATATTTTTAACCCTCGCGGGGAAGCGCGAATGTAGACTGTATCTAGCATGCTAGCGATGACTGTTATGCACGTGTATCACAGCCTTATAGCTGGTGCTTTTTCATGTAATTATCCTTTTCATTGCATGTTCATCAATAACAACGAATGGATTTTTTAGAATGACACAAAAAGTCAAAGTAATCTTTATCGTAAAAACAATATTCGTACTTTTCGTACCTACAATTCAGCTTCAAAAAATGTATTTATATTAAAATGGTATGTAGGTAAAAGTAGTGTAAATACTGAATTGTCACGTCACATCTAGCAAATTGAATTGTAAACCAGTATACCACGTTTTATGTCCAAAATAAATCGATCACCACCAACAAAAACTGTAGAAAAAACATCAATCGAGAACACAGTCGACTTTACAAAGTAGTAATTTATCGTAACACAGTTTAAATGATAGTTGGTTGGAGTGACGGCTCGTGAGATGACACTCGTCGTCTATTAAAATACACAGTAAGTGGAGCGGTCACGATTTCCGTAACCCATTAGTTCCATAACTTTACGAATATTTGACTAAGTGTGCATTTGAGTGTTAATATAATATCATATATTACGATTTTATGACGCTGGTTTGATAATAAAAGCTTGGAAAGTTTATGATATAATCCATGCAATATAATATTTTTATAAGGAATCAATTTAATGTCACAAGTTTTGCATGTACTTAATATTTGGATTGAACAGTTTCAAAATAAATAATAACGCAGATTTCAAATATTTAGAGACTAAGATTGGTTTTAAGTTTAAGTTTGGTTTAGATATGTTCTACAACCACTGCGAAATCAGATTAACACAAGACTTTTATTTTTTCAGAGTAGACAGCTTCACAATAAATCGAAATCAAAATTTAGTACGTCTCTAAATTAATCTTAATTGACTCTACCAAGTCGTGAATGTCGTCATGTACCACGTAGGTACATGACGTGTACGTGTACCAATGAAGATATTTTTGCTTTACAAAACGGCCATTCGTTGACTTGGACATATAAATATGTGGTAATGGATTAAAATAGGTATTTATATTGTATCTTTCGATATAAAAAGTCCCGATGCAAACTACATTAAATTGCAAAAAATTAGAATTCACAATCGCCAGCTGACTCGAAAAAAAAACCCGTAGAAAAATTTCTTCTCACGGACACAACGGTATCGACGCACGCGCATTGCTAAGGTCACTGCGTAACAACTAACAATATTTTCCCTCCTTTTCACACTACAGAATTTCTAGAAGTGTAGAAGCGAGAAGACAAGTGAGTTATGCTAATGAGGTTGCCCGTAAAAAACGAGTATTTGAATTTGAGTCACTGTGGCGAGCGGGTCCTTGTGATTGATTAGATGCACCTTTTTCTTGTAGATGTGGCCTTTAGTGGAAACTGCGCTGGCCGCTCTATTGTTTGTCCGTTTCGACATACTCGAACCTACAATAATATTACAATAGTTCTCTTTTCACTGGTAGGTAGGGCAATAAATAGATCGTAAACTGACGTCGCGAGCATAAATTGCCTTTCAGTGCCTGGTTAAACGTGACAATCTGATGTTAATAATGTGACAATCGGATGCTTTCTGATGTTTTATTCAGATGCGCGTTCTACGCAACCTTTAATTATAGAGCAAAATAAGTCGATGAAAAGATGACCGGTGAACACAAATCGTGTAGACATCAAGCGAAATGTAGACCGGATAATATGACAAGCAACTCCATCTATCGTGCAACGGATACACTTCCTTGCGTATTCTTTTCGTTCGGTCACAATTATTTCATGCTTTGTTGTTTCAACATCGTTTTGCTCTTTAGCTAGAATTCAAATTGTGCGCTCATTAATTTAAAAAGCTGTTTTGTTTCATTTCATTACAATGCAGCAATTGGAATCGTGTCAATTAATTGATATGTCACTGCGAAAATGCACACGCAATTAT
Organism: Hydriomena furcata; assembly: GCA_912999785.1. Classification (NCBI taxonomy): domain Eukaryota; kingdom Metazoa; phylum Arthropoda; class Insecta; order Lepidoptera; family Geometridae; genus Hydriomena; species Hydriomena furcata. Next base: position 5,831,278 of record OU538838.1, read on the forward strand.
CCCCCAAAGGCGTGAGACTCACAATAATGATACTGTGTGAAACCTAAATAAAAGAATAGAGTGCTAAATAAATTTAACTCCATAATACCCTGTTTACTTTCACAGTTCACGGCCGCATTTGAAAGCGGCAATCGAGGTACGTGTTCCATCTCTGTTTCTCTAGCATACAATATTATGATATGAAGTGTGTTCCTGTCCCTTTCTAGTGTGATTTATAGCGTAAGAAGCTTTACATAACCGCATAGCTACTTACTTAGTGTTGTGCTAGTGCCTGTTCGTTTATCATGATTACGATGCTATAAAGTAATTATTTTATCTTGTTTGTATAGCTAGCTATATAGTATACATTCTTAAACATTAGTTTAGCTTAACTGAGCTATAACAATAGTATATTGGTAAAGTAAAGGTATAAGTAGGTAATTAACCAAAATTTGACAGGAATTTTTAATGATAATCGTTGATAAGGAGAGCGATATATAGAATGAGAACGCTGGTTGTGGCCATTTTAACAACATTTTAATTTTCAAATAAACTATTTATATTGAATAAAATATTAAAACGACGATTTTTAAACAACATAGAATAGAGTATTTATCTATCTCTTAGGTTTTGTAACAGGCTATATTTATTTATTAATTATTAATATTTAAATAGACAAAACGGGAAATATTTAGTTGTGGTTGGTTTTGTAGTTTTTGTTTTTTTTTGATTTTCTTAGTTATTGAAGGACAAAATTTAAAATGACCAAAACCGGGGTACGCGCCACAACCGGGTCTTTGACCCGAACTATGCAAAATTACACAAAGTATTAATTTCTGATACAAACTTGAAGTAGGGCACTGATAGTAAAATCCAAATTATATTATCAAGAGAGGTTGCGAAGTAGGAATTATACTAAGTTTCAACACCAATTCTAAGAGATACAATGGATTTCAATGGTTTCTGGATGGCCATCAATTCTAAAGATACACAAATTGACAGTGATGTGGGTTAAAGTTGCTGATTGAAGATTGAAATCTGAATAACGATAGCCTAAACAAGCTATACAAGTTTAACTCTAAGATATCTGATATCAAAACTAGAGCGTCAAAAACTAAAAACAAATTAGCCATAATTTTATATATAACTAGCTGTCCCGACATAAGTTGTCCTATGAAATTTCAATAAACCCACAAGCACTTATAGTTTTTCCCGAATTTTACAATTCCCAGGCAATATTTAACATATTTTGCTTTATTTTTAAACTACCCTGTATTAAGCGAACAATACAAAAAAAATATTCTAATCGGACAATCCGTGTTTGAGTTTTAGCGAGATTAACGAAAACAAATTCATTTTAATATATATATATATATATAGATTTAATAGCACTAAATTGAATTCTACTTATTAAAATTTCTGAAAAAGGCTGTTTTTCCTTAAGACGCTGCCAGTCGACGATTATTTTTGTTCGAAACGAAAAAAGAAATACTTGTGAACAAGCCACATCTCCTATTTTATAATGTATAGTATATGTGAATAAAGATGTACCCATCTTTAATCACTTCGATAAATAATCCTACCGACCGCTGCTGCAATGATGACAAACACACGTCCGCGCGTGGTCCGCCTTAGCTTTTCGAATAAATTAATGATATAAATTATGTAAAATTACTTATCAAAAATCTATCCTAATAGAAATCTAGATCTACATATTACCTATCTTTAACAATAAATCACAAGTTGATTTTAATAGTAGGTATATAAAATATTTCGATCATAAATTCTAAAACGTATCATTTTGAAATAATATTTTTATCGTGAAAAGTTTCTGCTATTATGTTTTCATGCTATTATGTTGCTTAATAGAAATCTAGGTAGGAACCTGAAGTAATATACTTATAAAAATAGGAGATGTGGCTTGTTCTTAGAAGTATTTCTTTTTTCGTTTCGAAAAAGAGCAATCAGCGACTGGGAGCCTCTTAAGATACAGAGCGATATCAAGATATACATTTTTTCGATACATCTTAATACATATCAATACATCATCACTACATAGTATAAAGCAAAGTCGCTTTCCGCTTCCCGCGTATGTATGTATGTTTGCTTATATCTTTAAAACTACACAACGGATTTTGATGCGGTTTTTTTTAATAAATAGAGTGATTCAAGAGGAAGGTTTATATGTATAATATAGTAGAGAAACACTGATAATTTTAGAGGTTTCTAATGTGATGTCGTAAATAAACACATTTTTTTGCGCTTACATTGCAAATGCTGGCTGAACCCCACGAGATATATCAAAATAATGTACTACAGTATTGTACACCTTAAAAACGTCTACAAAAAAGTCAACGATGGTATTAGAAATGTCTTACGCACATCGAAGCGGGCACGGGTCAGCTAGTTTCAGTATAATGGAATGAAGGGAAAGATACATTACATTACTTGTTGTGTGTGTGATACATTAAGATAATTTAAAGCCCGGGATGTTTATATGTCATAATTATTATTATTGTTTGAGCCTTCACCTTGTTCGATTGGCATCACACTGGAGCTCTACATAGCATTAGGGAAAGGATCATTAAAAAAAAGGTAGACCCCAAGCCGTGTTTGTTGCCTGATTCTTCTAGGCTTGGTCGCGTGGAATCGGCGTAGCTTCACCAAGTTCCTTGTGATTTTATTGAAATAAATGATTTTTGAACATTAATATGTACATTATAGCTGCCGTGTGTGAAGCCCTTAAGGCTTGAACGCGTAGAAAGTACGTCATTCCACGTGACATAAAACGTGCAAAGTTCCAGAGAATTCTACATGGGAATACAAAGTTACAATTGTGTAAACTTTGAATTTACCAAATATATTTGGGATCGTTGACACCGACAACGTGATTTCAAAGGTTGAGAGAAGAACAATTTCTTAGTTTACGTTTAACGATAAACATCGTGAGGAAACCAGTTAGTATTCTTATAAACGGGACTATGGGCTAGTAACCTTTCACGTATGGAATGCTAATTACTGCATAATGTGGGTATGTTTGGACTTGCCTCTGACTAGCTCCTTAGGCATATTAACATCGTGATAAAACCAATTAGTATTCTTACAAGCGGGACTATGGGCTAGTAACCTTTTACGTAAGGAATACTAACTACTGCAGTATGTGGGTATGTTTGGATGTGCCTCTGACTAACCCCTTAGGCATATTAACATCGTGATAAAACCAATTAGTATTCTTACAAGCGGGGCGATGGGCTAGCAACCTTTACGTATGGAATGCTAACTACTGCAAAATGTGGGTTATGTGCCAAAAGTAATGTTTGGACGTGCCTCTGACTAGGCATATTCAAGAGACACTTCATGTCTGGAGATCTGAGTGGACGCCATTGCGCTTGGGAAGTTTAATGTAAGTAATTGGCAATCATTATCAGTCAACACCAGTTTATCTAGCCTTATAGTATTTCGGAAAAGCTTGTTCAATACAGTAAAACCACGGTGCAAATCGCAATTAAAATAGAAATTAGAAAACGTAGCACTTTCACGTAATTGACGCTGCTACACTCACAGGTCCGCGAACGCATCGGTGCGAGTGAATAGGCGAAACTAATTACGAAGTGCCAGGCAACACATCACTGCATTTTAATAGACAAATGGGGCCGTACCACAACGTCCTAAAGTAATTACACAACAATACATTAAATTCAAACTAGTCTTACTTTTTGGCCCAATAATTTGCCAAAAAGTAAGCAATTCATATATTAAGTAACACTAAAAATGTACGTTTTTTTTTTTTTTTTAAGTAGGCAGGTTACTTTCTTATCTATGATTATTGTTAAGCTTACTAATATATGTGTAGACTCGTATTTAGCACCTTTCGAAATAATTAACCACTATGGTTTTTTTATGTGCTATATTATTTAATTTATTCTTGTCAAACATTTATATGATAAATATATATAAAAAAATATTTAATTTTTTTATGCAGGGCAAAGACCTCCCTCCTTTCTTTCCACACGTCTCGATCCCCAGCTATATTAGTGCCAGTCATTTAAATGACAGTCGAGATCGTAATATCTAATGCCTAAAGTAATATCAAAACAATATTACTCGCGGTGCGAAAGTGACAACACCATATGAGTTCGTATTGCGTTGTCACTTTTGCACCGAGAGTAATATTGTTTTATATTACTTTTGAGCTTATGGTACGGCCCCTGGCGTCGGTTAAATAAACTGGTATATCTATACATAACTAAATGTATACAATTATTGCGCTACTGATTGACTAACTGACTGATCTATCAAAGCACAGCCGAAACCAATGATCCTAAAAACTTGAAATTTGAAAGGTTGTATTAATTTTGGTGTGTAGGAGCACTAAGAAAGGGATTCCCGAAATTCAAACCCTAAGAGGATGCAGCGGGGATTGAAGACTGTTTGAAAATAACCTTTCGTAGGATTACTACCACTATAATACATTAGTATGTAATATATGTAATCGTATACATATAATACATTATAACGTAATGTTCTATGTATATAATACGAATACTAAAACAGTGGCTCCAAAAAATCCTTACTATATTGTTTTTCACTTTAAGACTTTGTTTGTTTGTTTGACCGCGATTAACTCGGAAAATACGTAATAGTATCGTTATAGATCATAAAAGTTTACGTTAAAAATTATATCAATATTGTCTACAAAAATAAATGCGTTAAAGCATTAGTTTTCAAAGTATTTTTTTCTATGATGCAGGAAGAATTTCCATTTCAATCAAGAACGACCTCAAGCCTCTGGGTACCTCAATAAAGTATATAATCTCAGCATCAGCCTATAAATGGGAAATGCTGCATCTGAAGAGATTATTTTAGGTATAATCCTAGGTTACTCACCGGCTGGGCTCCGCCATCATTTTGTGCGGCCTGTAAAGAAATAAAAATACTAATTACTAAAATGTAACTTACTAAGAAAATCGAAAAAAATCCCACAACAATTAAATAGTGACCGAATTAACTGAGGAATCAAACACCAAGAAAGACAGAACAAAAGTGAACCAAATCAAATGTAGTTTAAAATTTTCTAAGTGACTGTACAAAACAGCTTCAATATTTTGGTGGTGTCCGAATCGTCAATGAAGAAAATATGAAAATTAAAAAGTGTCAATTCGGACACAGTGTCCGAATTTATTGTGTCCGAATCGTCAGCAACCCCACACATTACAAACCTATTTGAGTGCTCTTTATTCTTTCAACAAGGTAATGCAAATTCAATGGCTTGAAGTTTTCGAGAAACTAAACCGAATACTTAATTAAATTTCAATAACTATTCTCCGTCTAAATAAAGGATGATTCACATTAGATCGTGTCGGGTGCGAACCGGGCCCGTGTAGTCCGAGTCACATATTACACCGCCACGGAAATGTTTTTGTTTTACATTATTTCTTTCCATTTTCTTATTAAAAATGTCCTTAGTTATGGATTTTAATACGGATCTTTATCTCGTATTATATTATGTCAATTATCAATAGGTTTGCGTACTAATCACGAATAAATGCCTTTACCTTATCTTATTTCTACCGTTGATCGCGCTCGCGGGCGTTGCTCATGATGAAGAGCATCTGAATTATGTCGAAACGTCAGCAATACATGAGTGACAAAGAGTACAAATGAGTAACAACCACGATAGTTTTAATTCTATAAATGCCCTTAGCATCCTAATAATATTACAAATGCGAAAGTTTGTGAGTTTGTATGTATGTTTGTTCCTCAATCAGGCCTAAACGACAGAACGGATTGAAATGTAATTTGCTGTAGATGTAGATATAATGCCCGAATTAATAATAGACTACTTAAAAATATGAAAAACATCCCCAAAACGATAAAAAACACAAAAAAAGATGATTTCTGTATAAAAAGGCATAATCTGTATCGGCATAAAAAGGATGTGATTTATAACTTTGACGTACTGCTTAGTAGTCTTTAACCCATACAATTCCTTACAAAAAATAACGCTATACATTTTGCGTGTATATATGTAGCTACTTGTCACCTTGTCAGTCAGTAAGAATGTTATGAGTACAACATATTATGTGGCAAACATTTCAGAAAATAAAAAACCGGGTAATTGCGTGTCAAACTCAAACACGAAGGGTTCCGTACCTATCTATAAAAAAACTCCAAAAAAACACGTTTCTTGTATGGGCGCCCCACTTAAATATTTATTTTATTCTGCTTTTAGTATTTGTTGTTATAACAGCAACATAAATACAGCTAAGTCTTAGTAACAGGGTCCCGTTTTTACCCTTTGGGTACGGAACCCTAAAAAACATTATTTTGACAATGTTTTATGGACTTACGCAATGACAAGTGACAAGCAAAGGCGGGACTGGCATTTGCAGATTTATTGCGTTTAACAAAAACTTTCTACATTTTGAGCAATACGAATTAGTGACAATAAAACTATTAAATTCAATACCGAAAATCATCATCAGCCCGAGCAGTGTAAAGATTTTAATATCAATAATGGCTGATCCATACCGTACGAGAAAATAATAAAATTGGAACTGGCAGATGTGTTTTATACAGGGTTATTGGTTATTCGACCTATTCCTGCTATCAGGCTGTCGGGTAGGTTATTTGGTTGAATGAGACCATAAAGTTCTAGTAACAACACAATAACTACAAATGTAGCAAATACTAGGATGGAAACATCATGAATTTTCAATTTTATGATTTCCGTCTAGTATTTCTTATTGGGACATACATTTGTAGCTTTTGTGTTGTTTAAGGTTTTTTCAGAAATGGTTAACTTTTGGACTTAGAACATTATGGTCTCATTCAACGGAAATAACCTCCCCTACAACCTCCTAGCAGGAATAGGTCCAATAACCAATAACCCTGTATAATTTATATTCAATACCTATCACACTAAAAAAACGATCAAACATATTGAAATAGGCTACTGCCTATTTCAATATGTTTGATCGTTTTTACACAAGTTAAGTTAAGTTAAGTTTAAGTTTTTAGTAGGAAGAAGCTACTAAGGTAGTATTTATGCATTGAGTTTATGACCCAGAGACAATAGTGGAGTGGGTAAGTCTTACATCACTCTAGTGGTTACATTACCTATTACTTTATCAATAGAGTCCTGCAAAAACTTTCATAAGGTTGGTACGTCGACCTTACCAATCATGATAATCTCAAAAGGTTGTAGACGTTCAACCGTTTTGTATGAAACGATCACTTCAGGGACGTTGGTTTATTACAATTTGTTCTACGGAGAATGTTCAATTTGAGTTTGAAAATGTAAAGTCATTATTGTCACCGAAATAAGTAGGATCTCTGATTTAGTTACACCCGCTGGGATTGTTTGAAATGTTATGAGACACTCCACCAGCTAGTATTACGTGTAACGTACATAAACGAGTAAGCAAAATAATGCATTATTTAAGCAAAAAAGTATGTTAAGTAGAAATTTGTACTTTTTAAATATTGTGTTTTTACTATAACCGATTTGTGCCTCTCATACTAAACATCTATTACTCAACATATACAAAGCAAGTTTAATGAACATTTGCTTAAAATAAATATGTTTTTAAGATTTGATTTTAGATATATTGATATCCATTTTATTATTTTAAAAAAAGTATATAAGTATTCTATCAGTTATTTAGTTCCCATAGTACAAGCTTTGCTTAGTTTGGGGCTAGATGGCGAAGTGTTAATGTCCACCAATATTTATTTTATTTATTTATTTATTTCAACTATAATCATAAGTGTAACATACATAAGTGTAAACCTTCTGTGTAAGCCTTTTTGTTTTTTTTTATTATTATTATTATTAATAATCATATTACCTACAACGCTAGCTCATACAAATTGCATCACAAACTCAAGTTACGGAAGCAGTTTAAAATTAAATACATCAAAAGTCCCAGGCATAATTTCTCGGAAGCAACTTTTGGAGGAATGTGTGATAAAACATTTTAACGACGACATAAGGCGAAATGACAGACCCGTGTATACCAAGCGTCACTAGCCGCTACACGTCTAACACTCATGAATATGATGCGTGGCATATTCCACTTACCATAATTTGGCGAACAACTCGCCAAGGTCATCGAGGTCATTGGTTCGACTCCACCGCTTGCTACGCCATCCCATGGTCACGTCACGTCATCCTTATCAATCCTTATCGTGTTATCAACCAGGTTTAGTGGCATGTGTGTACCTCAAATTCTGCCAATTTTCGCAACTGATAACAATGCCTAATAACCAGCGTACTACCCAATTATCGCATATTTATAAAAACCCTGTTATTGATAGCATTCGTAATATCCCAGTGGGTAAACTGATGTAATTTGATAGAACGCCAAATAAATGGGAATCAATTAAAAATAATTATAAGGTACGAGTAAATCGAAAAATATTGAATTACCGGAATTGCGTCTAAATAAAAAATGAATGGCGAAGAGAAAAGGTCAGAGGCCTCGTTCAAAATTTATCATTTCGTATTACGCAAGTGTTTTCTCAAATCCAATAAGCGTCACAAAACAGGCGACATGAAGTAGCGACAGACAGTTATCTGTAGGCAATTTGATCCTAGGAAATAGTGTTGGTTTAGGATCTCAATCACTATTTACCACATCCTGTCATGCAGGCTGTGGTCACGAGTGGTGAGCACTGAGAATCACAGGATACACGAGCACGTTTCGAATCACTGCCACAACTAAAACATAACTATTCCTACCCTCCCTACCACACAGAACTTTTTTATTAACTGCAGACTGAAAATTTATACGTAAAAAATAAGATCACAACTGTACTCCCCAAATACAGTAAGGCATCCTCTAAGATCTCCAGGCTTTTAGATTCAGATGTCCAAACATTCCATTTGGCACACGTCCACATTTTCAAATAAAGGATTACCATAAAAACATAATGGTACCGAACGCAATAAATATTAGACCGATAATTGGGTAATGTCAAGAATGTTAACTAGGTTTCATTGACACGTACGGTATCGCAACCAGCAAGCTTGGACGGTGATATGATCACGTTTAGTTTTTATCACTTCCTTGAAACACGAGTACGCGAGAGCATAAAACACATCAATTGGATTCAATCATCATTTTATTATGACCACACGGCTTCAAACAGATCACTATCACATGTAGAAAACAATACGTTGGTCGAATTGTATAATTTTTAATAATAGAAATAATAAATTGTAATTCACTCCAAGACCACCGCCGCCTATCTGCCATCGCATCCCATGAAGCAGGTAAATTTGCAATTGCCCCAACTCTCTTCGGATAAGCTGTTCCAAAAAAACATGCAAGCCATTTTGAACCTAAACAATCAACTTAGATAAAATCGAATAATGGCAGAGTCGAGATAATTTGCGCTTTATATTCTAAACCCATAGAGTCAGTAATGCTTTGATAGATTACATTTTCGTGAGTGAGGAATTGAGGATGTCGGTGTTCTACAAAGAGTTTTTGCCAGAAAAATGGCATTGTAAGACAAAATAAGGGAAACAAAAAAGTTAACAATCATCATTCAACACCGTTCTTTCGCCTCGACTAATATCGTAATGAAATATAGTTTAGTATACCAATTTTCAAGATGATGTATTTGATTAAGATGGGAAGTGTCCGCGGTTTTAATATTCGCAATTAGGTACATTACAACGGATGAAGCTATAATAAAATGATTGCAAAATGAAATAACAATAACGAATTGCAAATTAACCGTTCACGGTTCACTGGTTGTACGCTGCGCATCAACACAAGCCGTTGGGAAAATGAATAGACAGACATAGATATCGATAATATTAACTGTAACCTTTGTGAAAAACCTTATACAGACTACGGAGATTTTAAATAAATACGCTTTATAAAATATTCTCATTCTTAACTCAACAAACTCCTCGCTATTCACGAAATGGTTGGTCGACTTAACTCTTTTTACGTGGTCGGGCGGCGCAATGCCCTGTAATTTAGTTTTGATGAATTAGCCAAAACGACGGGATACTAATAATTGAGGACGTTCGGACATATGAAACGAAGACCGTGGAGCCCTTCAATTTAAAACGGATGTATCGAGAGTTTTTTTGCGAATGTGAAAATGATTTTCGGAACAGCGAGTTCATCGGCCGCACGATCGAATAGCCGAGCGTGGTGTGTGATACGCCAAACGTGTAGCGTGTCTGGATTGACGAATCTCTCGGTCGCAAAATTTACAATGCACAATTCATAAAGTTTTTTCGTCACGCTTCGGTTACGTTAAGAGAGACTACACAGCTATATCACGAAGATAAGACACTAAAAGCGAAGACAATTCTTAAAGATAAAAACACAAGAAGCGAGGTTATTCTAAAACGATATAATATAATAAATATAATATAATAAAAGCTTTTATTTTCCTTGTACAATATAAAAGTTAACTTAAATAGGTATATAAAATTATATTTAAGGACCGCTTTCAGCGGTAAAAGCCTCCTCCAGCTCTTTCCATTTTTCCCGATATCTAGCGGCTCTGCTCCATGTTTTGCTTGCTACTTTCACGATGTCATCATCCCATCGCATAGCAGGCCTTCCTCTTCTTCGTCTTTTATGTATTGGGTCCCAATTCATGATTGTTTTAGACCACCTCTCATTTTGTAATCTTTGGATGTGCCCGGCCCATTTCCATTTTAATGATAATACTTTCTGGACAACGTCTTTTGCTTTGGTTTTTCTTCTTATTTCTGTGTTTTTTATTTTATTTCTTAGTTTGAGGCCTAAGAAACTTCTTTCTATGCCTCTTTGGCAAACCAGTAGCCGTTGTAGACTTTGTCCAGTAAGAGACCATGTCTGGCATGAGTATGTGAGGCAGGGAAGTAGGCAGGTTTCCATGGCCTTGGTTTTCAATTTAATAGGTATTTTACTTTTAAAAATTTCCTTCATTGCCCAGTATTTACTCCAGGTACTTTTGGTTAAAACGATATATCAACTGCAAATGTTTTTACATATGAGAATGGCAATAGGAAGAATAACTGTAGTGTCTCATTAGTGGAACGAGCGAAGCATGCCGCGGTTAGACAAGCAGGGGCGCGATGGGCAGGTTCTGAAGGGCCTTATTAGTCGGCAGGTGGCTTTTTCTCTATTTTGTTAATTTCGAAGCCTCTTTAAGCTACAAGAGCTTGTTTGTTTTATCAACCGCCAACTAAAACGAGAAGTGATTTAATAAGTTGACGGGTTAGTTTGTTTATTTGGGGGGTGTATATTTGCTCGTCTCGTATGTAGTGGCAGAAGTGCTGTTCTGCCACTGCCTGTGATTTTTTATGCTTGCTCTTAAGAATAAATTTAGCAAACATCAACTAAGGTATTCATACTATTCGAGGGTTAAGGTGATAAGTGATTTTTTTTACTTTTTGTATGGGCTAAGTCTACCCGGATAAGACGAAAAAAGTGATAAAACTGCTTTATCTTGAAAACCATCAAACTTAAAAAGAAACTATCAGCAATTTACTAGCCAACTTTGGAAAATCTATCGAGAAAAGTTTCACCAATCGTGTTTCTGTCTGTAATTTATCTAGATTATATATGCTTAAGTCAACTTTATCATAAAAAAAGAAAACTGTATGTTCAGCGGGTATTGAGAAAAAACTATTCTGCATTCATCAAACTCATTTGTTACTCGTCTTAAATAAAAGTTAAAAATACAGAAAATTATAAAGAAAGTATCGGGTCTGTTTCGTTTTAAAGATTGAAGATCTTTAGACAGTTCTTCGACCTTAGATTATTTAATTTGCAGAAAGGTCATCGTGCAAATAGAATTAGTCAGCCGAGATAGACAAAGGTATTCAATTGCTTGAGATTAACAGACTATTTATTAGATGTTCCAAATATAGCAGACTACTAAAGTATTTAATTGAATTAGATTTGCTTTGTTTATTTTGTAAGTTATCTTTCGCATTAAGAAAGTTTACTTTTACTTTTATTAAAACCTTATCAATAGGGTAGTTCGTTATTATTTTGATTAAACATTCACGACAACATTTGTAGTCCTAATATAAAGAGATACAACAAGCTAAGCACACTTTATACTTTATTATAATTCATTATAACATACAGACAGAACAAACAGTAATGTCCATCACACAAATGTGTGTCCTTGTTGGGAATTGAATCAACAACCTACAGGGGAGAAGGCAGAGCTGCTGCCAACTGAGCTGTGGGAGGCCAGTCACGTTTGACTACATGAAATAAATAGATAAATTTATGACTCGGTGAATCCAACAGTTTCAAGTACGCATCTTCAAAGTTCACACCTTGCGTGATATACACGGTAAAGCTCTCTAAGACTTTATGAGGGCTATGAGAAACTTGCTTAATTTCATATTCTAGACAGTAAGTCGATTTATGGCACAAATCTAAAGCAACATTCACGAAGAACTATCTACCTTTTAAGACGAGTAATAAATGTTTTTGATGAATGCAGAATCGGTTTTTCTCAATAACCGCAAAACATACAGTTTTGTTTTTTATGACAAAGATAACTTAATGATATAATCTAGATAAATTACAGACAGAAACACGATTAGTGAAACTTTTCTCGATAGACTTATTTTCCAAAGTTGGCTCTTCAAAAACACTGGTTTCGTTTGTAATCAAAATTATAAATAGCTAAAAAAATATATATAGTTCGTTAGATAATCAATCATACTAGCTAAGTAAATTACAGACAGTTTATTTGTAAGTTTGATGGTTTTCAAGATAATGCAGTCACTTTTTCCGTCTTATCCGGGTAGATTCAGCCCATACAAAAAGTCAAAAAATTCACACATCACCATAATATGACACATCAAAAACGACATTTCGTGCGAGTGTATAAATGACGCGCGAGTAAACGGCCAATTCAATTCTTTTGATAAAAATAATAACGCCAGTAATACCCAACGTCATATTTAACCTAAATTGGATGTTTATTTTATACAGCAAACTGAATAATAGAGCTGACCGGCGCCTGTAAACATACAGTGCATGAAACGTAGATTCGATACTTACTCGTCTACTATACGTCGATTCGATCTAAACAAACCCTATTTCTGAGAAGGTATGGTATATTCTGTACCTGCACTGGGTAACTTTATTCCAGCTTGTAATGAGTTAGACGGGATTATTGCTCGCGCTGATTTATACAGATGTTGTGAGGGTTCTACTACTTGGAATTACATACTTCGTTTAAATTCAAATAATCATGATACAAGACTTGTTTTAACCTGCGCATTTTATACAGCAGCGTTAAAGTAGAAGTCTGTCCTAGTCAAGTCCTTTCACATAGCGTCCGCAGCAGTAGGTATTGATAATTTATGTAATGAACTTTTAAAAAATTAAGAATATATATGTATAGGATATAATACCGAAACACGGCTGATATTTTAATGAATCGAACAAGAACAACCGGACGGCGCGTGCTATCATTTAAATGCGGCTATACTGCGAAAGTGGGGTCGTTATTACATCCGTAAAAGGTACCGTCTCTATCGAAGAAGAGCATTCTTAATCGAAAGAGAAGATCGCCAATCGACATTCGTCGTGTTTTCGACCAACTACGGTTACGGTATATGGAACAGCTAATTATTGTTTGATTATTCAAATTCAAATTGCATTTATTTCAATAAAAACACAAGAAGCTAGATGAAGCTGCGCCTGTTCCTCGAGCCTAGGAGAATCAAGCAATAAACACGGCTTGGGGCCTATCATTATTTTAATTATGCTATGTAGAGCTCCAGTGTGGTCCCGAATAATAATTAAAAGTACTAACCAATTGGTGCAAATGCAATAAATGCACACTATTAGACCCATAAGCTGACGTTGCAAGACAAAACGCTTGCGGTAGCAAGCGTTTCAGTCTTTAGCGATAGCGTGAATATCAAGAAGTCACGCAGTAGAGCCCCCTGAGAGTTCGAAGCGATCAGTGGCCACCCAAACCGACCAGACTGGTTACCGACCTTGCGTAGCTTTCGATTCACAAGCAACCATGCGTTTTGCTACCATTCCGCTTAAACCATGATAGCTTGGCAAAACTTTCACTGTCAGTTGAGTTATCTATCCCGTTATAATGATAGGTATGAGATCATTATGAGTTATTACGGTGTTTGAAAACGGGCCGTGTAATTTTATTACTCAAAAGGATGCCTTGGTGTGGTTAAACAAAACGGTATATGCAAGTTATTCTCTTAGTCAAACACGAGTACCTATGTTAAAACAAGTGACAATTTGCAAAAAAAAAAGTGTGCGAATGTGTGTGTGTAGTGTAAAGTTTTTTACACCTATTATTATAGGTACCTAAAGAGTTAATGTGTGTTTCTTAGATTGGGTGTAGGTGGTATAGCTACGAAACTACGAAAGCGATTTAAAAAGTTTTTTTTACGATTGCTAAACTGAATTATCCCTGAGTGTCATGGTCTATATTTTATTTTGATAAACAAACGTGTTCGTTCAAACTAACGAAGTTGTGCGCGGAACATCTAGTTTAAGGCACTAACATTATATATCCGAAAGTATTTGAGGATGTTTATGTTTGTGGCTCAACCACGCCCAAACGGATATGGATCAAACTTGTCCTGCAATAAAATATAGGCAGTTTTTTAATCAGGCGAGCGAAGCAGCGGGCGTAAACTAGTATTATATAATTACAAAGACAAGAAAATATCAAAATAACCTTTTCTCTCTCACATACTTCACAGGTAGAATTTGCACATCCGCTCCGGAATGTCTTATTATAAGATCTTTATGTGCATTTCGTTTTAACGCTTTTAATACACACACTAACATATTAATTTATTCAGGTTAATCTTTTTATTTAGAGAGATTTTGGTAAAGTGGGTTCTATATTTCTTCCGGTAATGATAATATAACTTATGCTCAATTATTATCACTTGATGTGCAGCTGCACCAAACTTTAGCTTCGTGCTTATTTACACACTTAGCGATGTGAGTTTGTATGGAAATATAATCGCTTAAAGTTAGGCATGAACACCCAGATCTGGAATAAATAATCGCAGATCATGCAAACATTTGTCGAACCCGCATCTCCCATCGCTATATCTCAATCGGATACTCGCCCACCACGCCATCAAAGACGCCCGGGATAGTCTGAAGATGTCTAAAGGGGTTAGTCAGAGGCGCGTCTAAATATTACATTTGGCACATGCCCACATTTTGCATTAGTTAGCATTCCACACGTGACAGGTTGCAAGCACATCGCTGCATACAAGAATACTAACTAGTTTCCTCACGAAGTTGATGCACGGCATGGATTTAAACCCACGATCTTCGGATTGAAAGTCGAGGTACCTCCCACTCAGCCAACACGGCTATAAAATTAGTATACATTAAAGACAAAACGCACGATATATTTAATTAGGGGCGCTAAACTACCAGTTTTCCTGGTTCTCTAACCATGAAAACGGTCGGCAACTAGGAAGCTAATTAGTTTCTACGTGGAGGGTCATAAGTGCTATGTTAGTTACATACCTAACCTAGGCCCAGAGTTCAAACTGAGAGCCTGAGACAACAAATTTGTAACGTTATACGAGTTTCCTTTCCTCCTTGTTGTAGTGTTTGTGTTAGATATACTAATACAACCACAGTCTCGGGCACGCAAGTAGTAAGGCGGCACGCCAGTCGTACGAGAGCCGAGGCGAGAGTAGACGTGCCGCTTGTACATACTGCCTGTTGTCGAGCCTGTGATTCCTAGGTACCCCTATACCATAGGTAGATCTGCGAGTACTACATGTGGCGACGGGATAAAAGGTCAGTGATATACTTTAAAACACTAATTATAACACAAATAATTAGTACTTATCCTACCTGACGGACAATCATGACGCGCGGGTAGTGAAAACATCAACATAATAGGTACCTGCTAGACACAGATACACCTTATTGTTCCGAGACATTGCTGTTTAGCTCGATTCTAGATATGAGGGTAGGTACCTAGGTACATATTTATAATTATACAATGAAATTACTCATTGTTGTTTACCGGCACGGAATCTAAGTTGATGGAAGTACCTACGAGTATGCAGATGCCTCCTTTTATAAATGTTTACATATTTTAAACAAAATAACAGCAACACAAGGTAGATAGGAATATGTGAGAGAATCTCAGTCTAGTAGTCAAAATTAAATTATAAAAACGTAATAACGTTTACAATTTTTCCCAGGTACTTATGTGATTTAATTTAATTAATTAGGATGTCTTATGAAAAAATAATGGTAGGTATGTGGTACGTATGTAATGTGTATTTTACGGGTTTTACGACAATAGGATCTACTTATCTCAGTAGGTATCTACTACTAAGTTTTTATTGTTATTTGCATACTGAGAAGTACCTACCTAGGTAAGAAAAGTGTGAACAAAAGTGGAAAACCCACTAAACTGGGAACATTGGTACAAAAATACCTCCATTAAATTGGGAAATTTGTTTGTGGTACCCACTAAACTGGGAACATTGGTACAAAAATACCTCCATTAAATTGGGAAATTTGTTTGTGGTACCCACTAAACTGGGAACATTGGTACAAAAATACCTCCATTAAATTGGGAAATTTGTTTGTGGTACCCACTAAACTGGGAACATTGGTACAAAAATACCTCCATTAAATTGGGAAATTTGCTTGTGGTACCCACTAAACTGGGAACATTGGTACAAAAATACCTCCATTAAATTAGGAAATGATGTGAGTGGTACCCACTAAACTGGGAACATTAGTACTCATTAGTCTCCATAAAATCGGAGATTGGTATGACCACCTCCATTCAATTGGAAACGGTTAAAGTCAACCTGGAAATTGCTTTCCATTTCAGGTCACCCCACAAATATCGTAGACCATGACCATGTCAAACACAACTTTGCCAGCCCTAGAAAAACTCGACCTTGAAGGCGATGGTGCTTCGGTAGGCCACAGGTGGGAAAAATGGAAACGTTCCTTAAACCTATACTTGGAGACGACTGATATAAAATGTTCAGTAAAAAAAAGAGCTACATTATTATTACTAGGAGGACAAGATCTCCAGGAGGTCTTTTACAACCTACCTGGAGCGAACGCGGAATCAGCTGAAGGCACAGACGTTTTCCAGATAGCCGTGGAAAAACTCGATGATTATTTCATACCCAAGCAAAGTAAAGTCTATGAGAGACATGTTTTCCGACTCATTAAACAAGAAGAGAGTGAAAAGTTTGAAAAATACCTAGTAAAGCTGAGAAAACAAGCTGGGAAATGCCAATTTGATAAACCAGATGAACATCTGATTGATCAGATAGCGGAAAAGTGCTATTCAACTGATTTACGTAAAAAAATATTGACTATAGGCGACGGCATAACGCTTGATAAAATAATTACAGAAGCAAATACATTAGAAGTCGTAAAGCAACAATTAGAAGAGTATGAAGGAAAAAGTAAGAAACAAGACCTGAACGCAATTGCACATAAAAGCGGAAAATTCAAACAAACAAAACCTGAAACTAAAGAATCTCAAGATACAAAAAAGAAAGGTTGCAATAGGTGTGGAAATTTTAGACACGAATCATATGACACAAATTGTCCTGCAAGAGGGAAAAAATGCCACCTTTGTGGAAAAATAGGGCATTTTAGGCAATATTGTAGAAGTGCAAAAAAACGAAAAGCAGACGAAAGAAGATATTATAAAAAGCCTAAAAAAGATGGAGAAGTTGACTATATCGATGACGATGACGATGAAGATGTTAGTTATGTTTTCAACCTAAATAAGGACGCAACAATAGTATGTAACGTGGGAGGTGTCAAAATCAATATGTTGATTGACTCAGGCTGTAAACTTAACTTAATTACGGATAGAACATGGGACCTTTTGAAGAGTAAAAATGTTGTAAGCTTTTGTCAGATTAATAAGCCGGTCAAGACTCTACTAGCGTATGGAAGTACTACTCCGTTGGAGGTCAAAGGATCATTTGAAACCGACATCAAAGCAAACGACCGATCTGAACGCTCAACTGTCTATGTAATAGCGGGAGGGTCAAGAGATTTGTTAGGAAAAGACACAGCGTTACGTTTGGGTGTTTTAAAATTAGGACTTGGCATAGATCAAATTGAAAATCAGCCTTTCCCCAAGTTCAAGAACGTGTTAATCGAAATTCCCATAGATGACACTCAAAAACCTGTATCACAACCATACCGCCGAATACCAATTCCTATCGTAGAAAAAATAGAAAAGAAGATAAAAGAGTTGTTGGACAGCGACATCATAGAGGAGGTCCGAGAACCTTCAAAGTGGGTTTCACCAGTTGTGCCCATACAGAAAGATAATGGTGAATTGCGGTTGTGTGTCGACATGAGGCGTGCAAATGCAGCCATAATGAGAGAAAATCACCCGCTACCGACGATGGAACATCTCCTGCCAAAAATACGGAAAGCCAAATATTTCACAAAATTGGACATAAAAAATGCGTTCCACCAGGCGGAGTTACACCCTAATTCCCGACATGTAACCACTTTCATTACCTCCAAAGGATTGTATCGGTACAAGAGGTTAATGTTCGGCATCTCTTCCGCGCCAGAATTATTTCAGAAAATAATGGAAAAAATGCTTATTCAGTGTGAAGGATCCATAAATTTTATAGACGATATTCTGGTGTTTGGAAGCACTGAAAATGAGCATGGCTCACGACTGAAAATAGTCCTTGAAGTACTGAAAGAAAATAACGTCTTGCTAAATGAAACAAAGTGCATCTACAAAGTACAAAAAGTAAATTTTCTAGGGCACGAGTTAAAGCCAGATGGTGTAAGACCATTGAAAAAATACATTGAAAGTATAGCTGCCTTCAGAGTCCCTAAAACAATCGAAGAACTTCAAAGTTTTCTGGGGTTAGCTAACTACATAAATAAATGGATACCAAATCTAGCTACAATAACCGAACCCCTTAAGCAACTTTTGAGGAAAAAGATTGGGAAAAATGCTAATATTGCAGAATATTGGACAGCAGATCAAGATCAAGCATTCAACCACCTTAAGAAAGCTTTAACAAAAATACACACCCTAGGCTACTATGATGTAAAAGACAATACGCAGGTAATTGCTGACGCCAGTCCTGTGGGATTAGGAGCTGTATTAGTGCAGAGTGATAACCATGGTCCACGGATAATTGCTTACGGAAATAGGACATTAACAGACTGCGAGCGCAGGTATAGCCAGACCGAGAAGGAAGCTTTGGCTTTGGTCTGGTCCATAGAACACTTTAACGTTTTTCTGTTTGGAAAGGAGTTCGACCTTATTACCGACCATAAACCCTTAGAGGTATTATTCGGACCGAAATCTAAACCATGTGCACGCATAGAGAGGTGGGTATTAAGGCTGCAGGCCTATCGTTATCATATAAAGTACAGACCTGGAAAGAGTAACGTTGCTGACTCACTATCGCGTCTTCCTCAAAGTTCTAGCATTCCGCAGGATACTAGAGAAGACGACTACGTTCACCAAATTGTTGAACATGCAAGACCACATGCTATCCCCATGAAGGACATTATAGAACATTCGGAGACGGATTCGGAAATATGCAGCGTGAAAAAAGGAATCTATGAAAAAGATTGGGACGATTTAGCCAAAGGATACAAGATTTTCGAAAACGAACTATGCTTTTACGGTAATGTTTTATTACGAGGAAATAGACTTGTGATACCTCGCGCACTCAGGAAAAAAGTATTGGACGCAGCACACGAAGGTCACCCAGGAATTGTTGCACTAAAAGGAAGATTAAGATCCAAAGTTTGGTGGCCAAGGATAGATAAGGATGCAGAAGGACTGATAAAAAGCTGTAAAGGATGTACGTTAGTTGGGCTACCAAACTTACCAGTGCCTATGAAACGCAGAGAACTACCTTCTGCACCATGGGTAGATATTGCGATGGATTTGCTAGGACCCCTCCCCAACCAAGAATACTTGCTTGTTATCATTGACTATTACAGCCGATACAAGGAAATAAAAATTACCAAAGTTATAACAAGCGCGATAATAATAAAAATTCTCAAAGAAATGTTTAGCCGTTTAGGCTATCCAATCTCAATCACGGCAGATAATGGGCGGCAGTTCATTAGTGAAGAGTTTAAAACCTTTTGTAATGAGTGTAATATCACTATTTTCAACTCTGTACCCTACTGGCCTCAGCAAAACGGAGAAGTAGAAAGGCAAAATCGAGACATACTGAAACGACTTAGAATAAGCCGGCTAGAAAAGAGAGATTTAAAAGAAAGCCTTTGGGAATATTTAATGATGTACAATTCGACAACGCACTCTGTAACTGGAAAAACACCATCCGAACTATTCTTTAAAAGACAAAACAGGGACAAAATACCTTCAGTGCAAGATATAAATGGAGATAACCAAGAAGATGATTCCGAAATAAGAGATAAAGATAGGCAGGAAAAGGAAAAAGGGAAAGAATATGCAGATAGGAAAAGGAGAGCTCAAGAAAGTAGTTTGAGTGAAGGAGATAAGGTTTACATTAAGGAAATGGAAAAAGGAAATAAACTCACCGCAAACTACAACCCTACTCCACATGTTGTTGAGAAATCTCAAGGTGGAGACATCACAGTAAGGAATGAAGAAACGGGACAACGAGTAAGAAGAAACATTATACATTTGAAGAAGGTCGAAGGCCAGTGGAGAGCTATGGAAGAAAATGATAATCAGGATCAGCAGATGGATCAAAGTAACTAAGTCTAAAACGTATAATTAATTATAAGTACCTAATTGATTAAGACAGTGTAGGTTAAGGTAATTAATAAAGAAATTGAATAAGAAAGGGATGTAGTGTTTGTGTTAGATATACTAATACAACCACAGTCTCGGGCACGCAAGTAGTAAGGCGGCACGCCAGTCGTACGAGAGCCGAGGCGAGAGTAGACGTGCCGCTTGTACATACTGCCTGTTGTCGAGCCTGTGATTCCTAGGTACCCCTATACCATAGGTAGATCTGCGAGTACTACACTTGTCATTTCAATAAAATTATTACGTTTTAAAAATAAATAAAAAAAAAACTGACATTGACGGGGATTTTCGTTCAACGAGTATATAGGTATTTCATTTTAACAACTTTTCGAAATAAACTCCAAAAAATATCTGATAAATGTTTTAAAAGATTATAAAAATGAAAACTGTAGATTTTTAAGTAGTAATTAAATCTCGCTTTAGTATCTTAGTATTTTTTTACTCTGATTTCAGAACTTGTCGGTTTCCATCTCTATATAACCCTCACTAAGCGAGTTTAGACTTAATAAATAAAAAAAATTGGTCAAGTGTACAGTTGTTCTATCTCACGAAGGTGGATGAACAGTACTTGTAATTGTGTTGTGTATAGACGCGCGCTTTTTTGTGCGTAACTGAGCGATACACACACAGCCAACTAAAATCAACTCGCCTTCGTGAGATAGAACAACTGTACACTTGATCAGTTTTTAGGGTTCCGTACCCAAAGTGTGAAAACGGGACCCTATTACTAAGACTTCGCTGTCCGTCTGTCTGTCATAGGGCTGTATCTCATGAACCATGATAGCTAGACAGTTGAAATTTTCACAGATTATGTATTTCTGTTGTTGCTCCAACAACAAATACTGAAAACAGAATAAAATCAATATTTAAAGGGGTGAAATTATTTTTTTTGCCGTTTTTATAGATAAAGGTACGGAACCCTTCGTGCGCGAGTCCGAC
This sequence comes from Hydriomena furcata, assembly GCA_912999785.1. Lineage (NCBI taxonomy): Eukaryota > Metazoa > Arthropoda > Insecta > Lepidoptera > Geometridae > Hydriomena > Hydriomena furcata. The sequence continues at coordinate 5,852,989 of OU538838.1, forward strand.
TCGCACTTGGCCGGTTTTTTTTATTTAGGAAGGCTTCCACCTACATCCACCCACCCCAGCCCCAGTGAATCAACTTTTCCGGCACGCGTCGCGAACAATCGTCCCGCGATCCGAGGATTTCCAATCAAAATGTAAATTACTGCTTTACATTCATACATCTGACACTGGATCTGAGCTATTGTTTTATCAATGCAATATCGAAGTTGAGGACTTAAAACTAGTTTATTCGTAACATGCGACGCATTGTTTTTGTTGGAATATGAACAATTCAATTGTTATGTGTACAAAAACATTATTTCCGTTTCTTTGAATGGTACTGGTAACTTCATTTGTTTTTGCGTGACTTGCTTGCTGCCCCCAATCATTGATAGATCACGCACGAATATTATAAATTACTACTAAGGCAGGCTAGTACGACTTTCAATATTTTTACTCGGTAATTAACTGTAAGAATGCTTAATATTTTATCTGATTCAACAAACAAGTTTAATAAAATTCAGGCGACAAAACTATGAATAGAAAAAAAAGAACGTTCGTATTTTACTAAATTTTAGTCAGTTTTGTCGAGACAACAGAATTACACCACTGTTATGGCACACCAATTCCAAAGGAATCACTGAAACTGATAAATCGCTTAGTTAGACTTTCTTTATACAAACTGTACAAGCATATGTAGTACTAGCCGACCCGTGACAGACTTTGTCCTGCCCAAATTTCAATAGTCGCATAGAAAAAATCACATTCAGAAACTACAAATGTTTTCCCCGTAAACCTTGTCCTGATATATAATTTACGAATTTTGTTAGAATGCAGTAGTCAAAACTAATGTCAGATTTTTTTGATAAAATAAATTTTATTACGAATTTTGGTAGAATGCGGTAATCATTAGGTAGTCAAATTGATGTTGGATTCAACCTTTTTGGTAGAATGCGTTGCTATGACAACTCAATGTTATGCACATCAGCGCCATCTATACCGAAATCATCCTTTTTGCGTTTTTTTTATCTTAAAGGGGTTGTTTTTTAAGATTATAAGTTCCCCCTTTATTTATTTTGTTTTTTTTATCTACCTACAGCAAATTTCATCTTAATCCGTTTAGTCGTTTATTTTTGATTAGGGAACAAACATAACAGCCTTATCACAAACTTTCGCATTTATAATATTATTAGGATAAAGATAAGTTAAGTATACGATGAAATATATGAATATGAATTTCGTGCAGTTGTTTTGTGTGCAACGGGGTTTGCTAATTATAATTGCAGTATAATATTTATAGTTCAGAGCAGTATTAGTCAGCTTTAGAATTCATTTAAATTCCAAGAGCATTCACACTTTTACAACCAATAACGTCGCAAGTACATAGTAACAATGTAACTAAGTATAATGCTCCCAAATCCGAAATCACAGTGCGCTCGCAGCACACACTTACCCAAACTACATTTTTTAGTGGCAAAGTAAGTAGTGAAGCGACTATGTATTGCCATAACAGAGGCAATTTGTCAAATTTATTACAGTGCTGCTGCTCGACAGTAACTTACAACATATTTTAATGGCTCATACTATTTTTCATCCTTATTAAAAACTCATTCTCTGAAAAGATAGTTTGTTTTGAAATAAATCGAAGAAATGTCGACAAGTGCGACTGGTATTCGCAAATCAAGGCTGCCTGACATATCTACTAGCCTTGATAATATGAAAATTACATATTTGGAAATTTTTATATAGCTTTTAACTAAACCTAAACGTGTTTAAGTATTTTTTTGGTACCTACAAAAGCAGCTTTCATAAACAATACTTCGTACTTCGTGACTATTGAAGAGAGTAGTGAGAAACACACTGCTGAATTTAATCTTAGTTTTTCAACAAAGAATGCAGACTCAAGAGTGATCTTGTAAGGGTTAGTCATTAGTTCAGTAGACTTAATTTCAGCTGTAAATAAAATTTGAGATTCAAATACATTAATGTCATGCATAATGATTTAAACTTTTCTCTCATTATTATATGCCTATAAATTTTTCACGATATAACATAATTCGCACTATTTTATGCACAATTCAGTGTTGAATATTAGTTAGACGATAGCGTAAATCAGAGTTGGGCGAGACATTTATCGCCAATGCAGACAGATATGCCGTCGACACCGTTACAGCTTCCTTTATCAACATACCAGTGACAGATAAACTAAAGGGGATATAATGGTTATGTAGGCATAGGCAGTGACGGACCATCATAAACCTAAACGCCTACTGGAACAATGGGACAGTAGCTTCAGGAGCTGGGAAATGCGATGAACGGATACAATCAAAAAATCTAGTGAATGTTTGCGTTTCAATCACGCTAAAACCGTCACGTTGAACCGAATGAAGCTCGGAATAATTATAGTTTGATAGGCTTCTTTTTATAAGGTTACTTGCTGCCCCAATTGATGTTGTCCTGTCTAATTTCAATAATCCCACAGAAAAAAGCACTTTCAGTTTTTTTCCCCAACTTTATGCCCTCACTTAGGGGTATAAAAAATGCCCTACGACCTATTCTCATACCTACCAAATATACACGAAAAAACTCATAAAAATCGGTCAAGCCGTTCCGGAGGAGTTTGGTAACAAACACTGTGACACGAGAATTTTATATATAAGATATGATTACACAAACGAAGCATAAGTATCTAGTCGTAGTTATCGTAGTTAAATTAACACTAGTTAATTTAAAAGTGAATGTGAGTGAAAATGCCTATGCTAAGGCATTATCATTACCGGTGTCATAATTTAAAACTCTGTATACAATATTAATGTTAGATTGTTAATAAAGGCTATTATTATATTATTAATTTAAAAGTGAACGCGTGTAATTAACAAGTATTCAGTCAGATCCTCCTGCCATAGAAGGCCACAAGGTACCTAAAGCTTGGTCACTGACCTAACGCAAGATGACAAATAAATAACCATTGTCATAAATAGTCACGACGAACTACGTGTATTGCATACGAATCTTGCGAAACCCAAAAAAGGTTAACCCTCGTATCTTGAGTCGAGAATATTATTTCCTCATCACACACTGTCAGATAGACATTATTTTCATCGGTATTGCTGTCAAATCTGTTATTGTTCGCTTCTGACTGAGGTCTTAAACGAAATCAAAGAATAAAGCGTAGATTGTCTTTATCCACGCTTGCGCACAATAACAGAACAAGGCCAAGAGTACGAGCCCTAAGAGTCGTTTATTCAGAGAATTTGTACAAAACCACAACTCCGAACAACGTGACAAGTAAATTACGGCTTCACTTCCAAAATAACAGTGATTCCACCGCCATAAACCGTGTTGAAACGTTAAGGATTTAGCGGCGAGTTATCAGCACTTTTGCAATAAACTTTTAGATAAACACAATAAAATATAATCATACCTATCAATCACAGCGATCAGTGACCTCCGGCAGGCAGTGACCACGCAATTCATTGCAACTAGTTATTGCCCGTGGCTTTACGCGTGCACATCTGCTGTTGGCGCGCCATAGAGATCGATGCCATGGCAAGTACAATGACAGATCATAAACTAAGTGTGGTTAACTGGTGTTACTTGGTTACCCGTTAATATCACTAGGGTAACATAAACTATGGATTAGAATAAAATGTCACGAGCAGTTACCGAAAATTAATAGATCTTTTTACAAAACGTTGATAAGTGATATATAAAAGAGTTTTCAGACATAAATACAGACAGATGTTGCGTTTTAAATTGATAGAGATAAAATATAATAAATTCACAACGCTTTCAAATTTCGTACGGTACGTCAGTAGGCACAGTACGTAAGGCCACGATAGGGTAAAGTTGGCAGTATGCCAATATCCACTACCTACTTCAATGTTTAATGCATTCGAGACTATTTCATTATACGGTGCAACATCAAATCTGATGTAGGTAATCGTGCTATACAAGTATGATTATGTTTTTAAATGTAATATGTTTGATTGCGGTAGTATTGATAGAAGATTGTTGTTTCCAAATACAAGCTACTTCGAAATACCAAGGTATTATGATTTCGATTAAAATACCAAAGATTAAAGTATAAAATACAAATAGAAGGAAAACAACATATAAAATACAAAGGTTTAGTGGCAGTTAAACAAGATGAACACAAGAGGTATAAAATTAATGCGCTTATCCAATTGAACTTTGTATCTCCTCTAGCTATGATGTCATCTCAATTTCTTGAATGCAGTATAAAATACTAAAACAACCGCAAAACAGAAAAACATCAACTAAGCATGCTATTTAAATAATTATCATGCCGACTTGGGGTTATTATTGTTCGGCTCGGTCGAGTTCACCAAACGTTACGTAAACACGCCCGAAACAGAGTCGAGATTGACAAACATTATCTGCGGGTTTTTATGAAATGTTAATCGTGATTTATTAATAACAATTAAAAATGTGACACAAATTACTCGACGGCTAAATAAAATTAATGGTTATAAACGTTAACAGTTTTGGAAGGCGCGGGGCGGCGACCGTGTTTCGAGCGACTCGCTCTGTCAGCGACGATATTTCAAGATAAGCTACTTCGCTGAACTACTACACTTCGCTTCTGTGTTCTGTTCCCACGCGCCCGATCGGCTAATAGCACACACACGATTATCGAGCCATTCAAGACCCTTTTCGAATTAAATTACAATCAAAACAAGACGTAGAAACTTACTAAGAAACTAAACATTAGCATTTATTTGACTAACTTTGTGTAGTCCAACGTTATTGCTGTCCAACTTTGTAATTGCAAATTACTCGACTAATTGCTGTGCATTCAACTATTTTATCGTGAACTGTGAATCGATTTCGTTCTCTTATTTTTGTTTGTGATATTTGGGCATTGTACCAGGGCAATATAGGTCGGGTGGTATAACGGGACATACCTGACGCGCGGGGAGCGATCCGTCGCGGTCCTCGACCTGCGCCAAAGGCTCGGCGACGGAGACCGCCTTGACCTGTGGTGGACGGCTCGCGTCTGCCTCCAACTTCGCTCTGGTAGCCTGGTACTCGATCTACGATTAGATCCCTGACGAATAGAACACGATCGACAACCATAACCATCTTTCCATAAATCCCTGTATCCATGAACTTTGTTATTCCTTATTTCCATTCGATACCCTAGTTTACATAGAGAGCTCATTTTGTCGCCAAGCTCGAATCTGACTGCCTAAATACCAAGTAATAACGTTTAGCGAATTCATTAATTTTGCACAAGCGCTGTCAAGTTCACATCAGTTCAATTACAAAATAAGCAATTGCATTCGTGTTAGCAATAATATTAGCTGATCGCTCACAATTCAATGTTATTTGATACATGGCTGCGCACGGGCATAGCTTGTGAAACAATAGTCGTGCTCGCTACCGCTTTACAACCGACTTTAGACTTCGAATGATAAGCAGATGTTGAAACAAATTGTGGATTCATGACCGAGGTATTATTAAGATTAGTTATTTGATACGTTTTGCGAACCAAGATTCTATAATTCGTCGTATAATTACAAACTAGCTTCCGCTAGTGATTTTGCTCGCGTAGTAAATTAATGAAAATACTACTAAATTACTTGAGTAGTACTTTTAATAATTATTCTTGTTTGAGCCTTCACCTTGTTCGATCGGCACCACACAGGAGCTCTACATAGCATTAAGGTAGACCCGATGCCGTGTTTATTGCCTGGTTCTTCTAGGCTTGGTCGTGAGGAATTGGCGTAACTTCACCTAGTTCCTAAGACGTTTCAAAGTGATCCTTGTAATATTATTGAAATAAATGAAATTTGAATTTGAAAGCTTTTATGCTATTAGGTCACGAACTACGAGAATCTGTTAAAATATTTAACTAAATCGGATCAACGTAATTGAAACACAAACATATGCTTTCGATTTTAAAATATTAATAGTATTCTGATATCTGGGAACATAGTAGTTCAATAAGTAGTTACCTATGCAGTTAAACCCTGTTATTGAAACATTATGGACTTACCTAATAGTGCTAACTGTCATGACTGTTGGTTCTGTGATAAGTTGAATGTTTACCATTAAACGGAAGATGTAAGAGTGACGTCACGAGCGTCGGTGCCCAATGTAGGTGAAGCGGCGGAGTATGCACGCGAAGGTAACGGTACCGCTAGTCAACACGGTCCGATCACGGAGCAAGCCGGATGCGACATCATCCGGTCGCCTATTCACTATATTGATTTACGGTTTGGCAATTATGTCTTCGTCATTTTAAATACCATCTTCGATTTTTTGGCGTTAGTTTAATTTTTGATTGTGATTAACATTTGCAATTTGTCTACTAAAGAATAGATAGGAATTATATTTTGACGTAGCATATAGCGCCTGCGCTTATAATGGATATAGTGAAATTTTGAAAGAAAAACAGAATATTTTTTTGGGTCTCATTCTGCTGGTGTCATTCATAGCCTTATAGGTCGCCAGAAGACATTCAGAATGTCTTAGTGACTGTTTAGGTGCTGTTTCATTGAGGGTTGCCAGATTGTCGGGATTGTCCCGACATTTCTTAGGTGTCCCGGCAATTTTATCAATGAAAATAACTTTTTATTTCGTAGTATTTATTCGTCACGGCAATTATTCCAAAATCCCAACTTTGAAATTTCGCCCAGATATTCTGGTCAGTAGGGAACTGGTAATTAAATAATTGCGGCGTAGATTGTTGGTTTAATTTGTCAGGTTGCAGGTGTCTTTCTTGCAAGAATATAAACGCATAGCTATCTACAGCTGTAGCACGCACCTCTCGCTGACACCACCATTTCCGTGCCGAGAGTTTAGCGTGCACAGCATTGGGCTACGACATCACCGAGCTGGCCACGCACGTGTCAATGACGTCACGAGCACATATTCGTACGTAGCCTACGCGTACGGGCCCATACGCACATTACCGAAACGATACGACAGTGCTCCGACATATTCGGCGAAAACGCACTCTTAGAAATCCGAATCGACTGTCTTAGAGGAAGTTACGAACATCGACCACACAGCCTATAGACTCCTCATGCAAGGCGAACACTTTCAAACAACACATTAGGCTCATACTGCTGATAAAAGACACCGAGCGCGATTCACTACGCGCCCTGCGGCGGCGCGCGGGCCGCTTCGTGAATCCGACGAACCGGCCAATCAGAATATATATTTCACCGCACACCTCAACGATTTGACTGACTTGTTTGTTTGAAGAAATGAAGCCATTAGGCGTCTATTGGGCTATGTGACAAAACGATGTTGCTCATTGTTCTAATATATCGTTTATCGTTTCCAGGAGTAAAGCCCCAGTTATAAGACTGCAGCTGATAATGCCCGAGATCGACAGCTTATCTTGTCCATTGTTAGACAAACGAACAAAACAGTAATTGCGTATATTAAACAATCCACTTGGTTCACGTACTGATCATCGCTTAGCCAGAACTTAATCTACGCCACAAAACCATTCATTTTAGTATCACATACTTCAGGTAATGTTGCATTGTCGTTACTGAATGCCGTCTAGAACACGACCTTGAGTGTACGTTGAACCCCATTACGGCAAAAGTAGAAATCATGAAATGGGTTAACATTTTTATAACATAGCTAAAAATAACGCCAATTTTGTGTTCACGTCTGAAAGTTCAAGTAAATACGAATAGGTATTTAATTTATAATACTACAAGCAGACCCGCGACAGACGTTGTCCTGTCCAAACTTTAATAATCGCATAGAGTAACGCACGTTGCTATGACGACTGATGTCAACACTGATGTCAGATTTTTGTACACCAACGCCATCTATACCAAAATCATCCTTTTTGCGTTTTCTTATCGTTTTAGGGTGGTTTTTTGGATTATAAGTTCCCCCTTTATTTATTCTGATTTTTTATCTACATACTACAGCAAATTTCATCTTAATCCGTATTGTCGTTTATTTTTGATTAGGGAACAAACCTTTTTGTACCTACCTAATTGTTGTTGCCACCTCCTTAGGCCAAGGTTGAATAATAAGTTTACTTTAAACAATATATATTGTGTGTAGCAAAAGTTACTGTACGCTCGCATAATAAAGTGATCCCCGGAAAACCAGCAGTGCTCTAACACGATCTACTCTGCATACGCTTTGGTGGATGGCACTGTGCATTTGTTGACCAGCATATCAATCTGCGCGACCAATTGATCCCGGCGCCGCCGCCGTCTGGCGATTGACAATTCCGACCTTTTTCAATGGGTTTCTAATCATCTTTAGGATTCCGTATCCAAAGGGTAAAAACGGGACTATTACAAAGATTCCGCTGTCCGTCTGTCTGTCTACAAGGCAGTATCTCATGAACTGTTATAGCTAGACAGTTGAAATTTTCACAGATGATGTATTTCTGTTGCGGCTATAACAACGAATAAAGACAGAAAAAATAAATATTTAAATAGGGCTCTCAAACAACAAACGTGTTTTTTTTGCCGTTTTTATAGATAATGGTACGGAAACCTTCGTGCGCGAGTCTGACTCGCACTTGGCCAGTTTTGTATTTGGCTCATGTTTCATTTGTCATTATCAATTTATTGTTATTCGAAACCCTATCGACCAGCAAACTGAAGCTAACTTCCCTACCAGTGCCAGATTTATGCATAAGCAACATTAGGCAACTCACAAAAAAAATTGCTACTACACAAATAAAAATTAAATTAAATCGATAAAGGCTCAGTAGACGAAAAAAATAATTTCTTCTTTGAGCGGAAAAGTTAACATTTAAATGATTGTATCACTGACACGCAAGAAGATCATTTAAAAATCTTCGAGATCAAGCAGCATGAAATATATGAGCACAATTTTTTATGAAAAATATGAACGATTCTAGGGCCTCCACCACATGCTCTGCCTATGGGCCGCCGCAGACTAAATCCGGCGCTGCTCCCTACGTGCACTGAATCCTTGCACAACCCTGGTTCTTTCTATTAAGACGCTGCCAGTCGACGATTATTTTTGTTCGAAACGAAAAAAGATACTTGTGAACAAGCCACATCTCCTATTTTATAATGTATAGTATATGTATATGAATAAAGATGTACCCATCTTTAATCACTTCGATAAATAATCCTACCGACAGCTGCAATGATGACAAACACACGTCCGCGCGTGGTCCGCCTTAGCTTTTCGAATAAATTAATGATATAAATTATGTATAATTACTTATCAAAAATCTATCCTAATAGAAATCTAGATCTACATATTACCTATCTTTAACAATAAATCACAAGTTGATTTTAATAGTAGGTATATAAAATATTTCGATCATAAATTCTAAAACGTATCATTTTGAAATAATATTTTTATCGTGAAAAGTTTCTCTGCTATTATGTTTTCAGCTTAATAGAAATCTAGGTAGGAACCTGAAGTAATCACTACATAGTATAAAGCAAAGTCGCTTTCCGCTTCCCGCGTATGTATGTATGTATGTTTGCTTATATCTTTAAAACTACACAACGGATTTTGATGCGGTTTTTTTTAATAGATTTTTGCGCTTACATTGCAAATGCTGGCTGAACCCCACGAGATATATCAAAATAATGTACTACAGTATGGTACACCTTAAAAACGTCTACAAAAAGTCCACGATGGTATTAGAAATGTCTTACGCACAGCGAAGCGGGCACGGGTCAGCTAGTATACTTATAAAAATAGGAGATGTGGCTTGTTCAGAAGTATTACTTTTTTCGTTCCGAAAAAGAGCAATCGTCGACTGGCAGCCTCTTAACAGTCTTCAGCTTTACAGAGGCATTAAAACAGACTTTACCGGTTAAACTGAATACTGATAACATTAACACAGCTATTATCAAGTAACGGTGAAGGAAAACATCGTGAAGACACCAGTCAGTATTCTTATAAGCGGCGATGAGCTTGCAACCTGTCACGTATGGAATGCTAACTACTGCAAAAGTTGGGCATGTGCCAAATATAATGTTTGGACGTACCTCTGACTGCCCCCACTAGACATCTTCAAAGGATCTAAGCGCCTGGAGATCTGAGAGGATATCTACCGTACTTGGGGATTACAGTCGTGACCCTATTTATTTATTTTATTTTCAAGACGACAATATAAACTAGTAGTGCCTTATTCACAAAAATAACATCCCTTTTAATATTTAATAACAAGTATTTAAAAGACAAGTGCGAGTCGGACTCGCGCACGAAGGGTTCCGTACCATTATCTATAAAAACGGCAAAAAAAACACGTTTGTTGTGGGCTATGTAGTCGATTTATGGAAGCCCCACTTAAACATTTATTTGATTCTGTTTTTAGTATTTGTTGTTAAAACGACAACAGAAATACATCATCTGTAAAAATTTCAACTGTCTAGCTATCACGGTTCATGATATACAGCTCTGTGACAGACAGACGGACAGCGAAGTCTTAGTAATAGGGTCCCGTTTTTACCCTTTAGGTACGGAATCCTAAAAATAACAAGTAGTAGAGAAGTAACTATAATGTGAAAGTAAAAGTAGCTTTATCAACAAAGCGAAAGAAGTGACGATCAATATTTTTTCCCCGAATTCAAATATTTACCCGAGTATTCGGATTATTAACGTCTCCACGAAAAACGAATAAGCAAATAGAACGGCCACATTTAATAAGACACACGACACCGTCTCCGTATTTCTCGTATTATTTATCTGCGTCTAAGGATGTACTCGTAAGTTAGTGGACGGTCTAGTGATTTGTCGTGAGCAAAGGAGAGACTTTGTGTAACTTAATTTTATGTCCTCCTTTTACATCCTAATAATATTAGAAATGCGAAAGTTTGATACTTAGTATGTTTGTATGTTTGTGCCTCAATCAGGCTAAAACGACAGAACGGATTAGGATGAAATTTGCTGTAGATGTAGTTATAATGCCCGAATAAAACAGAGACTACTTTAAATATACGATAAACATCTGCAAAATTATAAAAAAAACTCAATAGGTATGATTTTGGTATAGATGGCGCTGGTGTGCAAAAAATCTGACATCAGTCGTCATAGCACCGTGCGGTTCTCAATGCGATTAATTAAATTTGGACAGGATAACCTCTGTCGGGACAGTGTTCGATATTTTATCTTTACCGATTGATTTGTGACTAGCAATTTTAACAACAATTTTGAGAACACTAAACCTACTCCATTTTCGCTAGACATCAATAGTTTATATAGGTAGTCTTTGATCACCATTATATCTAGGTTTTGGACCATCTATCACCAGGTTTCGTCTCTGGTAAGCTACAAGGAAAGAAATTCAAGAACATATTTAATTGAAAGTTGAAAAAGTAAGCTCTATCAAAGATAATTAAAGTAGGGATCAAGATTAAAAATAAAATAAACTAAATCTATTTTCGGAAAGGAGACCATCCCTATCTTATCCCCATATTCTTAGTTGTAACTTCGACTCTACATTGAATCAAACTCTTTCGAGGCCTCTCGGACTTTCACTCGAAAAGTACATCATGTTTGGTATCTTAAATCGATATTTTCGAGGTTCCTCAGTTACGTCATCAGTCCGAGGAGATTTACATCAAACAAACCGTCGTCCGTCGTTCTGAATGACGGACGACGGTTTGTTCGATAGTTTATTCGATATTTTCGAGGTTCCTCAGTTACGTCATCAGTCCGAGGAGATTTACATCAAACAAACCGTCGTCCGTCGTTCAGAAGCTGTCAAGGATTGTCAAGGTACATCTCGAGGTACCTTGTGTTGACAGTTATGTTGACTAAGGAATCCTCGACTAGAGGCAAACTCGAGGTAATTTTATCAACTCAGGGTAGATTTATATTAGACCGGGCCGTGCCGCGTACGTGGACCGGTCGGGGCACGGATTTGAAACGTTACATACATTTTGTATGAAGCAATTTATATTAAACAGTGCCTGATCCGTGTCCCGTCCGGGCCCGTCTACTACCTAAAGGCTCCGGACCGGCCCGGACACGGCACGCCCGGTCTAGTATAAATCTACCCTAAAGCTACCAAAACACGGTATCGAGATCGAGTCGAATTTGAGATGTTTTGAGGTGACAACTAAGAATATGGGGATTAGAGTAGAAGTGAACAAGTTTCCAGAGTACTAGCGACAACCAGTGGAATGAAATCCGAGAGAGAACACCTCAATAAATGGGTAAACATTTATCTAACGTTGAGCAGTTAATACCAGACCGGGCGTCGCCTTCTGCCCGGATTACTAACATTAAATATGTCCGCTAATTATGTAACGCGAAAGCAAACTATTTGCATTGTTAATGTACAAGTTTGATTAGATTTTGGTACATTAGCAGGTTTAATGAGTTTTTTAGTCTATGGTGATTCGAGCATTAAGTTAGAAGATTTATTTCGGTCGTGTTGGCCGAGTACCTCGACTCGCAATCTGAAGGTTGTGGGTTCGAATCCCGGCGTGCATAAATGGATTTCTGTGTTCGAAAAATTTATATGCGCATCGAAAAAACACGTGCTCAAAACGGTAAAAGAAAACATCGTGGGAAACCAGTTAAGTATTCTTATAAGCGGCGATGGGCTTGCAACCTGTCACGTACGGAATGCTAGCTACGTAGCTACTGCAAAATGTGGGCATGTGCCAAATATAATGTTTGGACATGTCTCTGACTACCCCTAGACATCTTCAAATTATTTAAGTGCCTGGAGATCTGAGAGGATGTCTACCGTACTTGGGGATTACAGTCGTGATGCTGTCTTATTTCACGTCCGATCATTACTTGAAGTTTACAAGTATATTATATTGATCATTGTTGACTGCTCTTTTAGGCTTTTTTCTTTGATTTGCCTTTGCCAGGGTAAATAGTTCCAAATACACTCCTCACTAACTCAATTTTTAACAATAGGTAACAACTGTCACATTTACATTTTAAACTTGTAAGTTATCTCGTGTTTTGTTGCCAACATTCTGAGAAACTACGAACTCAGCCTTAATAACTAGGTAATTTCAGTTCCCATATTAATCTTAATCCTAATAATATTATAAATGCGAATGTTTGTGAGTTTGTATATATAAAATATGTTTGTACCCTAATCAATCCTAAACGACCAAACTGATTAAGATGAAATTTGGTGTAGTATGTAGTTAAAAAATCAGATAAACAGAAGGAGGAACTTATAATCCGAAAAACAACCACTAAATGATAAAAACAAACGAAAAAGAAGATGATTTTGGTATAGATGGCGCTGGTGTGCAACAAATCTGACATCACAGACTAAAACATTCAGTTTTTTCTATTCGATTATTGAAAGTTGACTATAGGACAACGTGTATCACGGGTCGGCTAGTAATATTATAAATGCGAAAGTTTGTAAAGACATGAAAGAAAAGAAAGAAAAGAAGAAAGAAAATACATTTATTCAACAAACAAAACATAAGACAATAAACCTTGAACAATACAGTAAGTAAATTATAAAAAGTAAATAATAAAAACAAAAAAACATTAACTTAATAAAATATAAAAGACATTTTTATATTTGGATGTTTGTGTCACAATCACGCCCAAACGGATTTAGATAAGTTTTGGAATATACATGGCCTATATGCCCTGAAATAATAAATATGCTACTTTTTATCTAAGTACCGCGTGAGCGAAACCGCAGCGGAAGCTAGTATTTCATATATTATGTGCCCTAAATCCCAATATAAATTGGAAACAACTTAAAGCTATCACATCAATCGGCACGTAGACGATTTAAATAAATCCTTATCATATTTAACACAGGTAATCTGCTAAAGCCAGTTCAGTGGTGAAATTCAGAATACATACTTTCTTTTTTCGTGCCTCGTATAAATATTATCCGGATTTGTGAGAGTTATAGTTACTAACTTGTCTGATAGGTACATATAGTACATCACTAAGCAATGAGGCTAAGATATATTTTGGTTATTTGTGAACTGTGTTGTGTGTTTGTGTGTGATGTTTGCTTGTAAGCGTGAGACCTGCCAAGAGATCAGAAGAAGCTGTTCATGTGTTCATGTCTTTTTGTCTAGTAATGAATCATTTTATAGATTTGAAACTAGCCCATTCCTCATTCCCAAAGATGTATTTCCCAAGTTGTATGGGAGCCCCACTTAAATATTTATTTTATTCTGTTTTTAGTATTTGTTGTTATAGCGGCAACAGAAATACATCATCTGTAAAAAAATCAACTGTCTAGCTATCACGGTTCATGAGATACAGCCCTGTGACAGACAGACAGACCGACGGACAGCGAAGTCTTAGTAAAAGGGTCCCGTTTTTACCCTTTGGGTACGGAACCCTAAAAAGGGTTTGACATCAGGCAGGCGGCCGGTTGTAAAACATAAGCCAAATCCTCTTCGCAACATGTTTGTCCACATGTGGGAAAAAAAAGAAGAAAATGATGATGGCGTTGGTTATCTCGAGACCTGGCCTATACGAAGACCTTTCGTATATATAATTAACAGAATCATGACACAATAGAAACAGATTTTACACAAATAAGAAACCTTTCACTGTGTTTCACTTTCACCGAATTCTATTAAAAGACTTCTTTGTCGTTTCGACAACGTTAATTAGGTCATTGACTGAGCTCCCACGGTCTCACGACGTCGTTTTGACGGCGATGGCTCATCTCTGGCATGTTGACGTCAATTGATATTCTATCAATGAATAGCCATTCTGGCGACTTTGTTTAGGGTTGTGTGTGTCACACTCTCACTACAATGTTGCTGAAACGATGTTATTTGAAGGTTTCGTAAAGTTTGTTATGATACCTACTCTTGGTAAGTTATCTGCGTGGATTCACATAAAGCATATAACTACACTTGGAAAAGTCAGTAGTTAAGTCGGCAGGTAGTTATAAATAAATTCAAAAGGCATTTATTTCTATAAAATCACAAGCATCAATTTGAAACATCTTAGGAGCTAGGTGAAGCTACGCCTGTTCCTCGCGACCATGCCTAGAAGAATCAGGAAACAAACACGGCGTGGGGCCTATCATTTTTTTCAATGATTCTTTCCTAATGCTATGAAGAGCTGCAGTGTGATGCCGATCGAACAAGGCTCAAACAAGAATAATAATTAAAAGCACTAACCAAGTACGTACAATAATAAAAAACCGACCTAGAGTTCCGTACCATTATCTATAAAAACGGCAAAAAATCACGTTTGTTGTATACCTTAAAAATGAACTAAAGAGCTAAAAAGCGGTTGCGATACAGATAAACCAGTGAAGGTCGGTAAAGGCATTGATTATACAGGTATTCGTGCACCAATTAACCTAACTAACATGCATGCCTATCCCTAAATTCGCAGATTTGTAATACCATACCCCCTCCCAATGCTGCCATGCCACCGTTCCGTGAGTGCTCCAATGAACCTTATTGAGTCCCCAATCAGTAAACATAATTCATAGTCCTATCCGGAAGCTGGTGTAAGCGACTTTTCATTATAGTACGCTAACTAATAAGCTGCCTTGGCATTGCTTGCGAATTATCACATTCCCTTGCTGATCCATCGCGAGCGAAGGATAAATAGGCTGACAAAGAGCATTCTAAACGCTCATGAACGCTCTAAACGCTCATAATACTGATCATGTCCAATCCACTTGTTTGTATGGATGTTGTTCGGAAATCTCTCGAGTGGAGTGAGACTCTAATGCGCAAGTTAAGCCTTTCCGAGAAACTTGGCAGACGCTACCTTCTTTTTGTTTTAAACGCTATCCCCAGCTCTTGTCGAGTTTGCGAAGAATTCGACCCATTATATTTAAATCCGTATACATTAGAGATGCCTTATAGCCGTTAGGTATAGAACAGATGTAAGGTAGAAAGATACAATTCAAGTATGTATAAAAAAATCCTGTTTAAGGTTGCTGAACAAAAACAGGCCAATATCAATCAACTGATTCATAAGACCGCAAGACGTCATCTCTGGCCGAGATAATACCTAATGTGAAATAACATTAGGAGCAAACATTAAAATAATCTTAGTACCAGTAGGTATAAGTTTGTTGTCAATAGACTACAATGCCAACATAATTTTCCAAAGGTCACCGAAATAAGGAAAATCAGTGGAAAAAAATGCCTCTGCGAGAATGACGAGGACATAGCTTAAATTAAATAAATACATTCATATTTGATAAAAATCTATTAGGCATTTTCAACTAAGCCAACCGTCCAACGTCTGGTTGGTGGAATGCTAAGAAGAAACGATACCGAGCAATATTGGGTCAGTCATTTAGACCCTCACAAAAACAGCTATCTCTCAGTATGTGTAGAAGGATCTATTGCGTCAGTATTGTGTTGTTACGTCGTCATTAAAGAAATGTGGTCTTGACGTAGATGGCTTTGATGACAATGAGAATAAATGGGCTGAAACTACAGTGCATTAAAATACATAATTACAGAATATAACTTTGAAATTAATACCGATAAACGGTACTTACAGTTTCTGTAGAGGATAGCAGAGACAGGTTGTCATGACCATTTTGAATGATGTTAGAGAATAAATGAGATCAATTGCGAATGAGGAGAGATAGATAGAGAAAGAGACATATCAATGTGCGTGGCAAAAACACAGACATCGTAAAACAAACATTTACCAAAATGAAAAGTTGACTTATCAAGTACCAATTATTGAGTTAAATATTAATCGGCCAGACGACGCTCCATCACGTTTGCGAGTGATATTATTTAAATGATAGGTTAGGGAGGTAATCACTGTGAATGCACGCCGCCCTGCCGCCGCGCGCCGCGCCGGCCCGATGACAGAGTGGGGAGGTGGGCAGACTATAGTATAGTTTGAAACAGTATAGCAGCTTACAGAGAAATTCCCTCTACCATTTCGCATTCCCTGTACTTTCCGTTTTAGTTTTGACCAATTAAAAATATGGTGGTTCTTGAAAGGGACTTGTGACCGATGGTAAAACAGCGCGTGGTGAAAGTAAGATGTCACTGCATGATATTAGCCGTTGAGAATGCGTTGTTTGATCTGTCAAATTGTCGATAACTGTAAATTTGAGTTACTGTTAAACGTACTCGATGACAGGGGGGAGGACCGCCTGCGTGTGACATATTCACGTTACAGACATGTCGAAGTTATAGCCGTGACCATGTTATGGCTAATGGAGAATTGGCTATGGTGCGTACGCCCGGCTAATGCGCCTGATAGATAGGTTTTACGCAACTGTAATTAGGTTAATTGGAAATTCCTTAGCATAATAATAGCAAGGGCGCATATTCATTTAAATACCTACATGTAAAAACAAATAAATACATAGTATCACGACTGTAATCACGACGGTAGACATACTTTCAGATCTCCAGCGCTTAGATCCTTTGATGATGTCTAGTCAGAGGCACGTCCAAACATTACATTAGGCACATGCCGACATTTTGCAGTAGTTAGCAATACATACGTGACAGGTTGCAAGGCCGTCGCCGCTTATAAGAACACTAACTGATTTCCTCACGATGTTTTCCTTCACCGTTTTGAGCACGTGTTTTTGATGCGCATATAAATCCATTGATGCACGCCGGGATTCGAAACCACGACCTTCAGATTGAAAGTCGAGGTACCTTCCACTTTGCCAACACCTATACCTACCACCGTCGTATATACGTCTAGTATCTTTAGTACCTACTCGTATTATACCATCATCTTCCTGTCCTTATTCACAAGTGGACTCGGTACAATAATATGTATTGTTCTTCTATTATGTTTCAGTACTAAAGCCACACACACACACACACACACACACACACACACACACACACACACACACACACACACACACACACACACTATCTGTTTTGCTTATCGAATTCACGCGAATAGGAATGATAAACAATCGCATCAAATGAAATAATTGTACATACGAAATAAGAATTAGTATGTAATAAGATAATTATTGTTACATAATTATATTTCCAGAAATTATGCGTAATGAATTTATTTTATCTCTACAATGCTGACTGGCGTTTATCGTGTTAATTACGAGTTATGCTGACATTACAACACCAAAGGGCTCGTGATAAAGCATGTTCTGCTTGAAGGAATTAGTACAGCAGAAGGATAGATACGTTTTCAATATTGTATAACAATGGACATGTATATAACGCAGCAACAAAACCCAATTCAATTATCTAACGAATCCTTCGTTTTTGTTTGAGGTATGGAAAACTAAAAATCACGCATCGTTCAACCTCATACCGCCCGTCAAGTCTAAGGTACCAACCCTCGGTTGAATTAAAAACTCGGACAAGTGCGAGTCGGACTCGCGCGCGAAGGGTTCCGTACTATTATCTATAAAAACGCGCAAAAAAACACGTTTTTGCATGGGAGTCCCCACTTAAACATAACTTAACTTCTTTTTTAGTATTTGTTGTTATAGCGACAACAGAAATACATCATCTGTGAAAATTTCAACTGTCTGGCTATCACAGTTCATGAAATACAGCGTTGAGACAGACAGACAGCGAAGTCGTGGTAATAGGGTCCCGTTTTTACCCTTTGGGTAAGGAACCCTAAAAAGGACGATTCAAATGCAAATTCAGAAGTATTTATCCAGCTCAAGTATAACCTTGCTTGCAGCAGGGATGCAGAACGGAAGGAAAACAATGAAGCAAGGTTACATTTTAATAATAAATAATGCACTCTAGTAGAATCAGTTAAGATACCGAGACCTTGTCGTGCTATTTCAATTCAAATGTGAAGGACATGACGTACATACTTGAAGACTACGACTAAATGACAAGGATAAATTATTAATTAATTACGAATGCCATACTAATACTACTCCAATGTTGTGGTTCAACCACGCCGTAACCAGTATGCAAATTGAGATTGAGTTTGGTATGACATAGTTTCGTCTTATTTTCTATAGAACGAGCCCCGAGTTGAACGCTTATCTGCAGCGTACAAGTAATGAAATCATTCTTTATTAGTCAATTGGAAACTCCCGCTGCATCCCCTTAGGAGTTAAATTACGAGAATTTCCTTTTTAGTGCACATCTAGACACCAAACGGAATACACCCTCCAAATTTCATGTTTCTAGGACCTTCTAGTGGCTTAGGCTGTGCGTTGATAGATCAATCTGTCAGTCACAGAACACATAAGTATACTTCAACACAAAGTGATAAGTTTGTTGGGGGTGAGCCGGCTACATCTGTAGCCAGCCTCGCTCCTCCCAGAAGCACAGAAGACTCCCGGGGTCTTCAAAGGCTTCAAGCGTAAAGCGTGTAGCAATATCAAGTGTATATTGTGAGCAAGGGCAACCATCCCACAGCCTAAGGGTTTATTAAACTGATAAAAGTACACTGAGGTGATGATTAAATGATAAAACCCTATCATCATTATAAAAGACTGATAAATCCCATTGAAAATGAGCTTCGCATTGAAAACCCATCCGATCTGCATAGCATCCAATATAGCCCATTAGCTATAAATAAATAAATATTGGCGGAATTCACACACAGAGCTACACTTCTTTTTTGTAAATACATACTTATTATACATTTTAACACCCAGACACAGAACAAACATCTATGTTTAACATACAAATATTTGCCCTGGGTCCCCAACATCGAACTCACAACCTACAGCGCAGAGATACTACCAACTGAGCTAAGACCAGACTAACAACTGAGCTGTGAGGCCAGATTACCAACTGAGCTGTGAGACCAGTCAAAAAAAACTCTATCATCATTATAAAAAGACCGATAAACCCTATTGAAAATGAGCTTCGCATTGAAAACCGATCTGCATAGCATCCAATTTAGACCATTAGCTGTGACACGTATTGACGTAGATTATGTTACAGTCTGTGCAAGTTACACGTGACCGCGTTTACTTACTACATGCATAGGTATCACTTGGACATTATGTGGTTTACTCGTGCAGCGAGTAGTTTACTTCACTACCTGAACCCACTCAAGTTGCTAGCGGGAATGGATTGTTTGTGTTTATAAGAAAACTTCGCAGGGATCCGTCTTACACATTCGTCTTCGTAAATTGTTGAGACTACGAGAATATGTATTTTCTCAATTACCGCAAAACATAGTTTTGTTTTAATGACAAAGATAACTTAAGGATATAATTTAGATAAATCAAACACAGAAACACAACTGGTAAAACTTTTCTCGATCGACAGATATTTTCCAAAGTTGGCTTTTCCAAAACACTAATTATGTTAATTATTACTCAAACTCTAAACTATGAATTTACTATTCATAGTTTACAGTTCATTTTTATATAGCAATGTTTATTTTTAATTTCTGTGGAAATACTGAATCAGATGTCGATAAATTTTAAATACTCGAAACCATCCTCAAAGCGATTGCGGAAAACCCATAGAAATCGGATTAATTCGTTTACAAACAGGAAAAAAAATACACAACCACCGAATTACAAACTTCCAACCTTTTTGATGTCGTTTACCAAAAGTTTGTTTTTTTTCGCACCGAAACCTCCTGCAAAGTATTTCTCTGGATATTTTGTTTAGACACTGGCTCACTTGGGGGGTTATTTTGTAAAAACTATGTTTATCATGTTAATAGCTTTCAATTTCAATGCCAATATTATGGCTTTGAAAGCAGTTTAGGCACATAGATTCTATAAAATTGGTAATCTCTAAAATGTATGTTAAACCTATATCTACGCTTTCAATGCAGTTTAAGTACCTATATCTACATAGATTCTATATTAGTTACTATGAAATTGGTATTCTATAAAATGGATGGCTATCGATTATTTTTACGAAATGAGCTAGTATACTAGCATACACCTAGATACTCGTACAGTGGTTATTCTGGACAACACACGTCTGGTTACAGGACAAGCCGATTTTATATTTTTTTTAGACGTAAATATCAGCAAATACTAATATTTAGTAAAACACATGATTATCTTGTTATGATTCATACCAATATTTATTGTTACTGAATGCCATAATACCTACGCTTTTTATGCTGTTTAGGCACCTATACCTACGCTTCCAATACCATACCTACACAGAAGCGTAGTGATAGGTGCATTAACAGTGAATAGTTACTATGAAAAGTGTACAGATTAGGCATTCTCTAACATTAGGTATTGCATTCAACATCATAACATGATAATCTTGTTTTTACAAAATTGCCCTGCAGATATAGGAAAAAATATGTTTTACGTACATAAGTCTATAATGGAAGTGGAATAAATCCAGGACGCAGTTTTATTTTAGGAAGTTGGCGACAGCTTTGTATTGTTATCGCTGTCACACACAGAAGCACGTGGAATATCTGAAACGGTCGCAACAATGGATGGAACATTTACATAGACGGATTGAAAATAGTGCTTTTTAATCTACCCTGCGTTTCGAGTTTGTAATTGTATTTTGCTGTATTTTATTACAATTGTATTTATAACTGCTGATAACGGCTGAACCGATTTGGCTGAAAACTGGTGGGGAGGTAGCTTAGAACCAGGAGACGGACATAGGATACTTTTTAACGGGAACGGGAACGGGAACGGGAAATTAACATTCTAAAGCGATACGAAGTTCGCCGGGTTAGCTAGTTGAATATACCATGTAGGTACTTAAAAATGTTATTGTGTTATGGATAATCAGTAGGCATTTCAGCTGCCCAATATACTAAATAGAGACAAAAACGTATATATACTAAACAGCTTTTAAAAGACAAGAACCCTTTCAAGGGTACTTATGGTGGAACTGTTTCGCCAAAACACTTTTTGCACGAGCCCCCCTGATTATTTATTCCGGTTTGAAAATGCACTTGTGCACGAAACTTGCTCTCTATACATTCAGCCTACACCGGGAGATATTATAAGGCGGGGTGGGGGAGGCCTACCCCCTACAGAACCTGTATCACTACAAATACTGACTGGCTTGACTGGTCTCACAGCTCAGTTGGTAGTAACTCTGCCCTCTTTGCTGTAGGTTGTGAGTTCGATTCCCACCCGGGACAAACATTTGTGTGATGAACATGGATGTTTGTTCTGTGTCTGGGCGAATGCGAGTTACAGCAAAAAGTAGGCATGAGCCAACTGTAATGTTTGGACGTGCCATTGACTATCATTTCCCTTAGACACCTTCAAGGATCCTTGGCGATTAGTCGTGACGCAAATTTTTAGGGTTCCGTAACCAAAGGATAAAAACGGGACCGTATTACTAAGACTCCGCTGTCCGTCTGTCTGTCACAATGCTGTATCTCATGAAACGTGATAGCTATGATAGATATGATAGCCGTGATAATATTTAAGTGGGGCTCACATACAACAAACGATTTTTTACAGATAATGGTACGGTTGGTAACGGCCGGTTTTTCTAACTACTTTAGCTCATTTACATTAGGTCAATTACCAATTGAAGTGCGGAGGTCTTAAAAAGGTTGTCTTTACGGTGAACCCTACCACTAGTGACTTGAAAATAAATGTGTGTGAAAGTGAAATATCTCTATGCTCGTACATTAACCTATTCTGTGCCCCTT
Organism: Hydriomena furcata; assembly: GCA_912999785.1. Classification (NCBI taxonomy): domain Eukaryota; kingdom Metazoa; phylum Arthropoda; class Insecta; order Lepidoptera; family Geometridae; genus Hydriomena; species Hydriomena furcata. The sequence continues at coordinate 5,875,453 of OU538838.1, forward strand.
GCAATCTGAAAACCTCCCGGAGACTAATTTCCGACAGGCTAAGATACTTCTGCGTACTATTTCATATTTCATTGACGGTATTTCGAGTCTGTGGTGTTATTTGGTTGAGTGCATCGTGAATTATTGTAAATAAATTAAATAAATGCTCAAAACGGTGAAGGAAAACATCGTGAGGAAACCAGTTAGTATTCTTATAAGCGGCGATGGGCTTGCAACCTGGCAAATGGAATGCTAACTACTGCAAAACGTGGGCATGTGCCAAATATAATGTTTGGACGTGCCTCTGACTACCCTCACTAGACATCTTCTAAGGATCTAAGCATCTGGAGATCTGAGAGGATGTCTACCATACTTCTAGCCCCAAACTAAACTAAGCTTCTATTATGTGATCCAGATAACAGATAGAATACTTAAATACGTTTTTTTTGTAAATACTTACATTATACATATTTACACCTAGACACAGAACAAACATCCATGTTCATTACACAAATGTGTATCCTGGGTGGGAATCGAACCCACAACCTACAGCGCAGAAGGCAGAGCTACTACCAACTGAGCTGTGAGGCCAGTCATGCGTCATGCAGTCGTGTAATGTGACCGATGACCTGTGACGAACAGACAACATTGGATAGAGTTTTGTTGTAGAACAAATAGCTATGCTTATAAAAACAGGGGCCAGATCATTGATGTAAAACCCGACCAGAACTAACTTTTTTTATAAATTTCGATAGAACTAGGACTACGAGTTTTATTGTTGGGGAAATAGCTTAGATTATTGAAATATAGGTCAGATCTAAACTTTTCTAAGACAGGATTTATTACAAATTTAAAGTAAGACAAGGACTAATTTCGGTAATAAGTTTTTTGATCGAAAATTTAACAAAAAGTAAAAGTATTGAGTTGCGACTACAAAATGCTCTCTAAATAGATACCTATGTTCCACTTTCAAAACTTTCGTGAGTTGTACTACACATTATTACAACAACGGGAATTACTCACGTAAATGATAAATTGTCGATGAGGACACCGACAATGTTTCGATTCATATAGAGAATCTTTTTCAGGGTGAGTGGACTATTAGATACACCTACGTATTCGTAGATTGGTTTAATAGTTTCAGATTTAATGCTAGTAATATAGTTTATCACAAGGGGGTAGATCATCGGAGGCAGGGAGATAGAGACTTGAATACCAGTTGCTTAGCCCTCAAGTATTTACATATAGTGGAAACGTTTTTGTGATATTTCATACTGCAAATTGTAGGCATGTGCCAAATATAATGTCTGGATATGCCTCTGTCCACCCTGTCTATTAGACATCTGGATCTAAGCGACTGGAGATCAAAGAAGACTACCGTAGGTACTTGGGGATTAAATTCGTGATCCTAATTTCTATTTCATATAAAAAATGTAATTATTGGCTTATCTTTGCAAACAAACTATCTTATTGATCTTATCTAGATATATATTTTTCTCATATTACCTTGTTCAATAGTACGCATTCAGTGCCTCAAGTGTATAGAAGTTTTTAGGGTTCCGTACCCAAAGGGTAAAAACGGAACCCTATTACTAAGACTTCGCTGTCCGTCTGTCTGTCTGTCCGTCTGTCTGTCTGTCACAGGGCTGTATCTCATGAACCGTGATAGCTAGACAGTTGAAATTTTCACAGATTATGTATTTCTGTTGCTGCTCTAACAACAAATACTAAAAACAGAATAAAATAAATATTTAAGGGGGGCTCCCATACAACAAACATGACTTTTTTGCCGTTTTTATAGATAATGGTACGGAACCCATCGTGCGCGAGTCCGACTCGCACTTGGCCGGTTTTTAGATTACTTAGTTGAGTTTATAATATTAATTTTGAAAAGTGAAGTCCTTATTAGAAATTACTTCGCTCAAAACAGTTCCAAAAAAAAGCTGTCGATGTTATTCCAATACTTTCTCTCCTAGAATTTACTTGTGTATAATCGAAAGTGAGAAAACAAAATACTTATTTAAGAATAAAAGTAATTTGTAAGCTAAACATCAGCTCTTCTTTGACGACCTACTCCTTTCTTTATCTTTTTTACTCGTATCTAGTTTTTTTAGTGACTTTTTTTTTCCACCTTCGAGCAGATTAAAGTCGTTAGAACATACAGCCTAGTGTAACATTTTTTTTACCGACACTCCATTAGTGCAAAAATAACTTACTGTTACGCGCGTTGTTGATGTCAATTTCTTCACGCTGACGCACGATCATTGTTTACATACCTGCAAAGAAAATAAATACATTATTAATTTATTGTGGTGCCGACCAACTAATCTTAGTTCAATTACCTATTAGGCGTGTTACAACAACCGTGGTTGCGGGAAGACGCAAGACAGGAGATTGTAGTAACATAGTCAAAATCGAAACATCGGGATAAATAAAAGGAAGCAGCGTGATAAGCGTGACCAATATGTATTTATTTTTATTTTATAACTTAGAGAAAATTATAGGTATAATTAATACTCGTGAAAAATCACTAAAAATGTGAAAAATTAAAAATTGTAAAATAACTATATAACTGTTCAATGGCTCCTCCACGTTTAATGTCTGGCAGTAATACAAATTGTCGGTGATTAACCCTTGAAAATATTACGAACAACCCCTTGACTTTATCGACAATGTCAAATTTAAATAACGTTTAACTTTGTCAAAAATCAATCTCTATCCAATCTGCCTGAAGGTCACATTTGACACTAGTGTCGACACTGAGTAGAGTAGAAGGAAAGTTTATGCAAAACTCACACAAGCAAGACACTCAGTTTTGACTTTACTCGTAATATCGCCATGTTTGTTTACGAGTAGTACGCACGCACCGTCAGAAGTAATAATGAATTAAACCTACAAAGCTTGTTTACTTGTTTACGAAGATATTTTAAACGCCTTACTATTATTACAACAGCGAAAACCTGAAGAAAGCAGTTCAATTTTAAACAGCAATAATTTAAGAGTGAACTGTGACGTTTTATCGCAATTTCATCGTCTTCAGTTCGCAGTCGTACCAACCGGCGATAAGTTCCCTTCCAGTGGCCTTGCCTGTTTGACCTTTTTGTTTTAGCTCGCAAATTACTACTGTGCAGCTATGAGCAAGCTGCATCACTCCATGCGAATTGCTTTTCATTTTTATTATACAAATCTGTCCTCGGCTGATGATGATTTGTTACAAGAACCCAACTCATAGAACGCATGTCCACTCGCGTGCCTGTCGGGTATCTGAATCTTTCTTGGTTATCCTGCATGAATAAGGTTTAGGACCAGGTAAAGTTAAGCTCAGATCTTTAGTGAAGGAACCAGTGTGAAAGAAGAAGGCACAATGCCGGTTTCCTCAAATTTCTTCACTGTTTGTATTGCGCACATACACTTTCATAATAGAAACTCTATTGGGTGTACGACCGAGAATTGAAGCTACGATCTTTAGTTGTCACAACGGAGTCTCTATCAGCAGTGCTTTAGAGCAGCCACGAGGAATGATGCCTCGAACAGTGTAGCCTTTATCGTTATTAGTTTTTTTGCTTGCGTGTTGGCCACGGTCATTGCGCAAATCATCGCCTAGCTAGATCACTGCAAAATGCATTCGACTGTAACGCAGGGATCAATAGCTCGCAGTTTGATCAGCGCTTTCATGCGAACAGCACGCATCCTTAACTAAAAAACAACTAAGGGCCGGCGCACAGTGGCGGACGGAAGCGTAAACGAAATTGATCAATTGAACTACAGTTACAAGTTATCCAATCGAAATAAGGTTTATATTTCAATGCTTGGTATTCTCGCTGCGATTGCTCCGAGGCAGATCACCGAGCATTGAAATAATTCCTTATTTCGATATATGCACCCCGTCCGAAACTGTGCGCAGGCCATAACATTCAAAGTCACGATGACGAGGTAATTAACTACAGCGGCGCCTACAGCGGTTTAGTTAAATGTAGGGCGCGCGTGCTCAAGTAAGCGAGAAGGAGTTTGAGCGCGTGTCCTGCTCGTACGCATAATATGACCTACCTTAAGTACACGGCACGTAAGTACATGAGGTAGACCTATCAGAAAATGGAGCGACGAGAGAGACTGCGAGAGCGAACTGGACTCGACTTACTCAAGATTGACCCCAATAGAAACGCATGGAGGAGACGAGACCTACTCTCATCTTTGGGTACTCAATTTGAAATTAAGTTTTAGTAACAAAATTAATAGAATTATTCATACAAATTATGTTTGTCAAAGTTACTTATCAATTTCAAGTTTATAGAGGCTTCATTATTAATCAGAATAGCGTCAGCAAATAGGTTACATTACCGAATTAAACCTCGCTTTTCGAACTGCTCTCTAATATACATATATACAGAATTGGACTAGCTCTTTCTAAGCTGTGTCACAGCTCGTGTTTTTAATGACCTCGACAGCTTGACGGGCGAGTGCCCGGCTGAGATGCAAAAGGTGCAAATTCGATCCCTAATACGGGACAGATGTTGACATGATTTGCAAATTTTTGGCCCAAAAAACAGGAAAATCTAGTGTTTGGTCTGACCAAACACTAGTTAAGGAAGAACTGACTATATACAGCTACTAAATAAAGCATTATGTTTTTTCACTATACCCGCGCGCGTAGTGAATAATAGTCGTCGTTAGGAACAAGCAGGTGGGCTTGTCATTCGATGCTAAGTGGACACCCTGTATGGACATCTATAACACCTCGTCTCGAGCGAGTAGCGTTTTACTATGTAAACTAATATTATAAATGCGAAAGTAAGTTCTGCCTGTCTGCGACGTTATCTCGGCCAAACCGCTGGCTGGACCTATTTTGATGTAATTTCATATAGACAGCTTAAAGCCTTGGAACGGACATATGCTACTTTTTTCCTAAAAAAAATTTATGACAAAGATAACTTAAGGATATAATCAAGATAAATTATAGACAGAAACACGATTCGTGAAGCTTTTCTCGATAGATTTATTTTCCAAGGTTGGCACTTCAAAAACACTAGTTTCGTTTCGTTTTATTTAATTCGTTAGATAATAAAACTTGTTAAGTAAATTATAGACAGTTTCTTCTAAGTTTGATGGTTTTCAAGATAATACAGTTTTATCACTTTTTCCGTCTTATCCCGGTAGACTCAGTCCATACAAAAAACCATAACTTTTCACATATCACCTTAATAATAATAATAATATATAAAAGAGATAAGTGGATTAAATGGATAATTAACAAAAAATACCGTGATATGAAATGCCGTAACAGCGAAATTAAATCAGTTTCAAGTCATTACGTTTTCAGTTCATATCTCAGGGCGGGCGGATTGTGGGCGGATAATGTTTACACCTACGTTCGCAGCGCTTTTCAAAACCAAGGTCATTTCAATAAAGAAATAAGCGATTCAAATCCAGTTTTATTCCAAACAGGACCCCATAACCTTTGAATGCCAACATCATATCTTGGGCGGGCGGATTGTGGGCGGATAGAGTTTACACCTACGCTCGCAGGTTTCTTTAAAACTAATGTCATTAAATAAACAAGTAGATAATATTTCAGGGCGGGCGGATTGTGGACAATTAGCGTTTACTCATACCTCACGGGGCTCTTTAAACCCAAGGTCATTCATAAAAAGGTAGGTAACTAAGTACCTTCAATATAATTAAAAAAAAAATAAGTTAATTAAGTTAGTAAGTAATGGTACTGGAGTTGTTTAAAAATTAAAATGAACCCAAACACAGCTAGTGAGTACTAAGTACAAAAAAACAAATAAGTAGACTTAAATAAAGAAAAAAAAAATAGGATCCGACTGTAATCCGTAGACATCGTCTCAAATCTCCAGGCGTTTAGATCCTTTGAAGATGTCTAGTGGTGGGTGGGGGTGGGGGTCAGAGGCACGTCCAAAGATCATATATGGCACATGCCCACATCTTGCAGTAGTTAACATTTCATACGTAACAGGTTGCAAGCCCATCACCGCTTTAAATAAAGAACTTCGTGAAATTTTATATTAACCCATAAACTATAAAAGATTATAAAAGAAACACCATGTTCGTAAAGCTTAAAGTTATACGGTACCGATCCGCTCTAAATCATTGCCCATAACATTTTTATTGCTTCATAATAATTATAATCGTTGAAAAAACGACTAATTAATACAATACTTGTATTGCTTTTTTAATTAAAAGCAAAACAACAAAGCAATCAGCTAACGCCATCTTTTGGCGAGTTGCAAAACCTCTGGTCTTATAAATAACAAGAGGTCTTAATCGAGATTTATTATGCCAGAATCGCATGCAGCCAGTGGAAAATGTGGAAATCCGCGGCTTCTGCGTAACTCTATCTATTTGTCTATTTAATTCACAAATAGACAGGGATTTATCTCATCTACACTTCTTTTTTTTTTTTTTTTTTTTTTATTTATTTAAACTAGACTTCTAAACTAGTTATTAATTAACATTTATAATTAACATTTATAAAGAGGAAACATTTGTGTTTTTGTATGTTTGTAATGAATAAACTCAAAATCTACTGGACCGATTTTAAAAATTCTTTCATCATTAGAATGCTACACTATCTCTGAGTAACTTAAGCTAATATTTATTACTAGAAAACATTAGGTACATCCAGTAGACTTGACATAGGTACGTGCTGCAAAGCCGTGTTTGTTGCCTGATTCTTCTAGGCTTGATCGCAAGTCGCGAGGAACAGGCGTAGCTTCACCTAGCTCCTAAGACGTTTCAAAGTGATCCTTGTAATTTTATTGAAATAAATTCCTTTTGACTTTGTACCTAAAAATAAAAGAAGTCATAAAGAAACATCTACTTATAACTCTCTAAGATACCTCACAAACACTGAAACAACAAGGAGGAATCTAATCGAATGAAGAACACAAAAACAATACGTTGATTTGTATTTATTCCCGAAAAAGCTTCATCCACGCATGTTTAATATGCAAACGTTGGGTAGGGCACTGTAGAGTTACTTATCAGTGAAATATCAGAAAGCCGGATAAATAAACAAACAAAAAGTCGGACAAAGATTTAGCAAATAAATGAAAATTATTTTAAGCAACCTGTCACGTATGGAATGCTTACTACTGCAAAATGTGGGCATGTGCCAAATATAATGTTGGGACGTGCCTCTGACTACGTGGGGGTAGACAACTTCAAATGATCTAAGCGTCTCGAGATCTAAGAGGATGTAACCGTACTTGGGGATTACAGTCGTGATCCTGATCCTGAGCTTAGCCATGGGCGGAAGCTACTAATTCATAAAATACTATGTTAATGTAACTATGACTTCAAACACCTTAAAATAACTAATTGGGTGCACAACAAAAAATATTATTGTATGTAATTGAAGAAACCGGATCCAAACAGTCATGCAACTAGTAGGTAATGGGCAGAATAAATTAATTGCCGATTATCACGTTGTAAAACCCGGACAGACATGAAGGAAGGACTAAAAGCCGGACGTCCGGCTACTCTAGCGGGGAGGCATGTGTTTAGCAAAACGTCAATTCCACTCTACATATTTCAAACATTGGCCACATTTGGTATTCGGTAAAAAAATCCTAATGCATCAGAAATGTACCAGAATACGTTTGCGGTGTGACTTGAATACGAATGAAGTCAAATTGGATCATGATATGATAAAATCTACGTAAAGCCACCCATATTTTATGTGTGGGATTTGTTTATTTTATAAAATCATTGTAAAATACTCGAATGTAAAATGATTACAAATTTACAGTTAACAGCTGATATCTATCTTCTAACTATAAATTCTCGTGTCACAGTGTTTGTAACCAGACTCCTTCGAAACGGCTTGACCGAATTTTATGAACTTTTTTTAGTATATTTGGTTGAGATGATTAAAAAATCCAGCGTAAAATTCCGGAATAAACAAAAGTGCTTTTTTCTGTGGGATTATTGAAATTTGACAGGACACGTCTGTCGGGACTTTCTGATCTTTGAGGATGATTATCGCGACAGTGACAGGCTCACTTCCTTTGCTCGCCTGTAACGGGTCAATGGCATCGCAAATAATATTAGCGTTATAAATTGACCAAAGATCTTTATTCTATAAGCCGGTAGATTTGTAGAGCATATTTATAATACATGCAACACATCACTAACGTTATAAACATATTATGAATCATCAACAATAATGGTTTTAATAGGAAGACGTTTAATTATAGTCCTTCATTAGGTACCTACCTATCTACCTAATAAAATGTCTACAATGAACAAGTTTTAGAAGTATTCCATAAGCGCCATCTACATTGCATTAACTAATTAAAAAGCAGACGTCCGGCGGCGGCGGATGGCTTCGAGGCAAAGCGGCGCGGCGTCTTGACGCCGATCGCGCCTCCTAAGACATGGAACCGAAATAATAATGCATTAAATGTCTGTCTGTCTGCGAATCCAAAGTCAAGGCAACAAAAAATAATCACCTACTATACCAAAGTATGGCAGAAATTTGTACCGACCGACACGCACGCCCAAGTGAGCGGCCCCTTTATTTGACAGCAAATTAATAATCACCATTGTAACCAGAACGCCTTAACTAACAGCGGTCACTGAGCAACATCGACTTTATAATGTAAGCAATAAAGTCTAAGGTAAATATTTGTGTTTGAATATAATTATTTTATACGATTTCAATCCTTGCGTTGGGGGGGCATTAAAGCTTAAATCGAGTGTTGGGACAGAGTTAATAGGATGTAATTTATCCAAGTTGGAGCGCTACGTTGCCGCTCCGGGTGTTGTGCGAGTGAAACGATAGCGGATGATTTCTTGGGATTGAGGAGGACGGAGGTGTTTTTGTTGTTTCGCACAAAGTCATTAGTCGCGATGCTCGCGGGCGCGCCACCGTCCGTCGCCCGTATTGTGGAAACGAGGTGCGATCGCAAACGTCCTAAGCGGCGTACTCATTAATTTTCAGGAAGACGTGAAATTCCCTCTCATTGCTTGCCCTTCGGTAAATAGCTTTCAGCTTGTTTCACCCTTTACAAAATGTTGTACGAATCTCACTAATATTTTGACAAGGTAATTATGGCATTAGGAATAATGAGCTTTCATTTACCTACATCATCACTACATAGTATAAAGCAAAGTCGCTTTCCGCTTCCCGCGTCTGTACGTAATATGTATGTATGTATGTTTGCTTATATCTTTAAAACTACACAACGGATTTTGATGCGGTTTTTTTTAATAAATAGAGTGATTCAAGAGGAAGGTTTATATGTATAATACATGCATAATATAGTAGAGAAACACTGATAATTTTAGAGGTTTCTAATGTGATGTCGTAAATAAACACATTTTTTTGCGCTTACATTGCAAATGCTGGCTGAACCCCACGAGATATATCAAAATAATGTACTACAGTATTGTACACCTTAAAAACGTCTACAAAAAAGTCAACGATGGTATTAGAAATGTCTTACGCACAGCGAAGCGGGCACGGGTCAGCTAGTTATAAATATAATAATACGAGCAGACCTTGCAATTGTTAATGTAGTCTTATATTGTGTCTATTGATTTGTTTGAACAAAACTTTAAAGCATAGTGATGAGTGAATTTACCATTATTTAAAACTGCGGCAATGCAATAAATGCTATTGAATAACTGACTATCAGCATAATTAAAATATCCAGGGCGATAACCCAAAGGAGGTCTGCGTTGGCTACTAGTGAGGTCACGGTCTGATTTACATTGAACAAAAACAATTGAGTAGGTACCTATTGGATATAAATTAGTTTACCATTTCATTATTACATTACCTGGCAGCAGAAAGGTACCAGAAATTAGTACAACGCATAAAATTATTACAATAACAGAACATTATCTTAAAGCAATAATATTTCCTGATCACTTTAACTCCTCTTTGTTTCCCGCAGTCAATACTATTGACAGCTAACAAAACGTTTTAAAGAGCTTAGTTCAGTAATTAACGATGCTTTTAGTTATAAGGTAAGGTTCGTCTACGTTTCACACAGCAATAGCAATATTGCTTAGTAATCTAGTGGTGGGTTAGGCGTGGTTCATTTGTCTGTCCGTCCGTGACATCTGTTGCCGGCAGTATCGTACCTATCGAACGTTTATCAGCTTATCTGCCTTCAATGTTGCCTGTCCGATAACTTACAGCGAATTATGTAATCAATTTGACATCTTCAAATCGGCACATTGGGCCGGTATACTCAACTGCTCATGGGGCATTGTCTCATCAATCATCATTATATCTAGGTACGAAGTTTAATGTCAATCCTTATTCGAGTATACTCATTGTTCTAGTTAGAGATAAAGAATCGGTAGCTGCATTATTGCTGATAACATTTGCAGTCAAAAGAAAATTACACAAGAATAATGACAATAATAAATCAGCGAAGCAATTCAAGTAGGGCTGCCATCCGTCCGGGTTTCCCCGGATTTGTCCTAGTTTAGAGGGCGTCCGGGGAGCGTCCGGGTGGGGTTTAATTTGTAGTCCGGGTTTTGACCATCCGCGACACAGGCACTGTGCCGAATGTGAAATCATCTTTTCGATGAAGGGAGCCGTGAAATATTAAGCTTTAAATTGCACCCGGACCCCCCCCCCCTGTTAACCGTTGTCCGGGTCCTGGGCTCTAAAATCCGGGGTTTTCACGTGTCTTGTCCTGGTTGCCAACTAAAGATGGCAGCCCTAAATTCAAGATACCGAAACCTATTACCTTGTTTGCGGCTTATACTGGCATGTTGAGAGCGGATTGATAGATGAACCCATTCTGAGAAGGGAGCACAAGCCCCGTTGCCGGTAACCGGTAAAATTAATGGCAATTAAAATGCGATAATAAAGCAGTGTGCACACCGAACGCAGGCCGGTCACGTTCGCATTTCGCATTCACAATGGAAGGCGGGATGCATCGTCCACTTCCGACAAGCGGGAGGACGCCCACGCAACGAGGTAACCGCCGCAATGCCGCTCTGGAAATAAATACAGAATCTATTCTGTTTGCGAAGGAAGCGGGATAAACATAGGCCATGCCATGCCACTTTGGCGTAACGACACGAGCGAGAGGGCCAGGTAAGAACTGAGCTGAAATAGCACGTTACATCATAACGTAAAACCAGGGTATAAGGTATTAATAAGGCACTCTTATAAACAAGCTTATCATAGATCAGTCGAATGAGCCTCAACCCAACATCATCGTCCTTTTCTATCTCACCGGATTTCATTTTACATAATAGCCCTTGTGCGGAGGCAAAATAACCCTATAAACCTCCGAATATAGAATACATACTATTAAAAAATATAACACGAGGTGTTTAAATAAAAGAGCCGGACACAGTGCTACTCTATTAATATAAGCAATTTTTGTATTTAAAAAAAAATTAAAAAAATTATCACGACTCTTGACTGTAATCCCCAAGTACGGTAGAAATCCTCTCAGATCTCCAGAAACTTAGATCCTTTGAATATTTCTAGTGGAGGTACTCAGAGGTACATCCAAACATTACATTGGCACATAACTACATTTTGCAGTAGTCATCATTCCATACGTAACAGGTTGCAAGCCCATCGTCGCTTATAAGAATACTAACTTTCCTCACAATGTTTTCCTTCGCCGTTTTGAGGACGTGTTTTTGATGCGCATATAAATTTTTCGAACATTTCGAACCGGGATTCGAACTCACGATCTTCAGATTGAAAGTTGAGGGGCCCACTCGGCCAACATTATTCAATTTACATAATTGTTAACTACATAACTTAAAGTCGAGTTTTATCAAGTAAAAGTCCCAGAGTACCTACTATTCGATGCAAATTATGTGTACCGTTTAGAAAACAACTTTTAAACTGTTTGATTTGAAAAAGTTTAAATAGTTGATTAGTTTACACATTATTACAACAACGGGAAATTACTCACGTAAATGATAAATTGTCAATGAGGACACCGACAATGTGAGTGTGGTGAGTGCGAGACGGCAATGCGAGCAGGGTAGCGCGCGCGTTATGGTCCACTCACCCTGAAGAAGATTCTCTAGATGAATCGAAACATTGTCGGTGTCCTCATTGACAATTTATCATTTACCTGAGTAATTTCCCGTTGTTGTAATAACTCACGAAAGTTTTGAAAGTGAAATAGTTGATTAGTTTGTTTTGAGTTAAAAATCGAACAATGAAATCTACATTGATATACATTTTACTCGTAAGTAACATTTACCCATAGAGCTTGAAATATAACCGCGAATAGAAGTAGCATTGATGACTCACTCTACCAGTGGCGGATTTACACATTTGCCGCCAGTAGGCTATTACCCCCCCCCCCTTACCCTCCCAAATCAAGGCAAAATCCCCCCTTGGCAAAATTTATCTAGAGATCGAGATGTGTGGAAGGGAGAGAGGCATCTGTCCTGCAGTGGGACGATAAACTAAATAAGATGTTTGAAAAAATTAACCCAAATTTGCCGCCCTAGGCTCCAGCCTACTCAGCCTGGTGGTAAATCCGCCACTGGACTAAACTCCAACAGAAAATGCATATTTTTTGAAATGTGTCAAACATAAATTGAATACTGTGGAAGTCTGCATAGTGCATAGCAAAGTAGGAAATAAGCAAGTAAGAAATGGTCAGTAATTGAGGGCCCGACACAAAAGGCCATCGTGGGAAGCGAGCCATCCGCCCGTAAAGCCATGAGAAAATGCAGAACGCATACCGCATAGCATAGTAATCAAATCTATTCATTCAAATTATTCTGTAATGTTTCAATTCGAATAACATCACATAGAATTGCTACTGGTTGAGGTTTTGTTAAGGAGATACTTTAAATTTTTGACTTTTTGTATGGGCTGAATCTACCCGGATAAGACGGAAAAAGTGATAAAACTGCATTGCAAAACCATCAAATTTAAAAAGAAACCGTCTGTAATTTACTTAGCTAGTATGATTATCTAACGAATTATATAAAAATGAACTATTTAGCTATTCATAGTTTGGATTAAAAACGAAACTAGTGTTTTTGAAGAGCCAACTTTGGAAAATAAATCTATCGAGAAAAGTTTCATCAATCGTGTTTCTGTCTGTAATTTATCTAGATTAAATCCATAAGTTATCTTTGTCGTAAAAAATAAAACTGTATGTTTTGGGGTTCTTGAGAAAAAACTATTCTGCATTCATCAAAAACATTTATTACTCCTCTTAATGATATCTTGTTATCGCGTGCATATCTAGATGCATTTTTGTGCGTGTTAATCGATTAGCTTGACGTTTGAATAGGCACGTATGCTGGTTGCGCTAGTCACATCCTCGTTAGAAGATAAGAAACTAATCCTAATTATTATAAATGCGAAAGTTTGTGAGTTTGTTTGTATGTTTGTGCCTCAATCAGGCCTAAACGACAAAACAGAATTAGACAAAATTTGCTGTAAGTAGATATACTAGATATAATGCACGAATAAACCTTGAATACTTTAAAATACTAAAAACATCCCCAAAATGATAAAAAAACGCATAAGGGATAATTTTGGTATAGATGGCGCTTGTGTGCATAAAATCTGTGTTGACATCAGTCGCCATAGCAACGTCTGTTAATCTATTTGATTATTTAAATTTGGACAGGACAACGTCTGTAGCGTGTCTCCTGCTAGTATTCTAATAGTTTATCAATTTAACTATCATAATGGGTATAAGGAGACGTGATGCAAGCAGAAGTTAGAAGATATTACAAGAGGAACGTATAAGCGTATGTTTATTCTAATTTCAATCAATATGCCATCAGCACATCCGAAGAATCACTTTCATCGCTTATTACACATTACTCATTACCTTTGAAGTGCGAAACTACAATGTTTCCTGTTACTCTCAAGGTACGGTGCGCAAACTAGGAAAACACAAGGCGCAAGTCCGAGCCACAGCTTCAGTTAGTACCGCAACTGGCCGACTCTGTAATGCGAGTGTAATAAGGTGCTAATTTGGAAGTGTTAAGTATTGGTGGCTAAATATACAGTTCATTAACATAGGACGCGACTGACGAAGCAAGGTCACTGGGTACGCGCAAAGTTGCACTTCTATTGTTGCGCGAGCGAACCGTTGACACGCTTCGGGGCGGAATCGACAATCACGGAAAGCGATTTCACTGATTCCAGTGAGAATACTTAGCGGCTTCCCTCAAGCTTTCTTTAGATTGCAAAGACTTGCTTCAGGCCGATTACCACCAATTAATTTGAGTATGATTCAAAACCTACTGCTTAGATTCTACAAAGTCGTAACTTCTATTCAATGCTGACCAACAATAAATTAACTTCTTGACATTTACTAAAAGGGGGACTTAGCCAAAAATAAAATGTAACTTGACTGTCCTGTTAGCAGGAACAGGTGGCCAGGTGACATTGAATCGCATAATATATCTCTAGAGACTTGGAAATACCGGTCTGCGAATGTATTTGGTATTTAGGAGAGCTTTCTCAAGGGTAAACGTGGTTCGTCAACAAACTATACAGAACATAGTAATTGCTTAAACGTTTCACTTATCAATCGTTGGCTAATCTATGCTTGTAATATAAACAGGGAAGATAAGAGAGGCCTACGCCCACCAGTGCACAAAGGTAGCGATTCTGTTGTGTCCATGCTAAACCTAAATCCCTAAATCACCAAGTCTAAATTAGCGTAACATCAAAGTGACAGTTCTAAAACTTAGCATAGTTTTGAATAAATTTACGGTTTTCGTAAGTGATTTAGAAACGTCAAGCTAAATTTAATCAACAAGTAAATTGGAGGTTACTAAGATGACACATATATATGCGAAAAAAAATATAGAAATGACTGAAATATCCTAAGTTTTAGAACTGTCATTTTGATGTTACGCTAATTTAGACTTTAACGTAAAGGAATAAGAGTGATAGTTTTTTAGGGATTTTCGCTTTTAGCGTGAACAACTGGATACAACAGAATCGCCACCAAAGTCAAGCTTTCGATTATGATGCCGATATGATTTTGATCTGACACAGTCTACACAATCTTCGGAGAGTGGAGTACACAGTACACACCTTGTGTGATCTCGTTTATATTGTCTAAATGATCCAAGTGATTTCAATGAATAAACGCTATTTTGATTTTGATTTTTGATTTTTGTACTTTTATCTGACCTCAAACATTGTTTACATTGAAAATTGTGTCGATTCTGTTGTTGCATTATGTCAAAGCCACTTAAATAGACTGCAATAAATATGTTGCCTTTTTTTATATAAAAAAAAATAAGGACGGTTAATTTCAGAATTCAAGTTAGTTTAGCATAATATAACAAAAGAATCGATACCATTGAAGGCAATTCTGTTGTCACCACGATCTAACTAAAATTCAATAGTATGCGATCAATCTTATTCCATTCAGAGATAAAGTCTAAATTAGGGTAAACCTTAGTGACTTCAAATTAAGATAGCTCTGATAAAATTTGCGATTTACTTATATGATTTAGATACGTCAATCTAAATTTAGTAAATATGAAAATTGTTGTCAACTTTGGATGTGCCTCTGTGCTTTGGACACTTCCAAGTATTAAACGCTTAGATAACTGAGAGGATGTCTAATCGCCAAGTCAAGCAATAAAGCGGCACGGCTGTACCATCCTTTTCTCGAAGCAGTTCAGGCCATTTTCGACCCCCTATAACTTCGTTGTGGATAAAACTAGAAGCCTGAATTTTCAGTAACCAAGCAGTCACTATATAAACACGGTATATTTCAAATTTCATTCAATTTGAACCACTTAAGTTATTACGTAATTAGCTAACCTTTACGTAATAACTTAAGACAGAAGGACCCTTAAAGTAGGGACTGAATAAATTAACCGACTTGGTATCACATGGGTCTCACAACTTTTTACGGTAGAAGAAAATTTCGACAACCTGTTATTATGATGTGTGATGTGAACGTGAACTATGTGTTGGTTAATCAGCAAAACGTTATTCTAATCCGGTTATACTGGAACAAGTCTATGATCGGTTACGTAAGTTTATCTTAATCCTCTCAGAGGATATCTTACAGGGGAAAGCCGGTAGCAAGTTTAAGCATTTAATTGATAGGCCTTAAAGTTCAGTTGGTAGGTAGCTCTATCTTTTGCGATGTACTTACTACATAATTGTACATTATGAAGGTTGTCAGGACAAATATTTGTGCGATGAACCTAAATGTTTATCCATAAAAACAAAAAAATACGAAATAAAAACGTGTTATGTAGGTACGTTTACTATCAATGATCTGGTTCCCATAAACAAACTTTGTTTATAGAAATAAAACTATCGTGGTTGTTATTCATTTTAAATAGAAATACGGATATAACTGTACTAATTACCACGCTAAGCTTAGCTTAGTTTGCGGCTAGATCGCGCTGTGAAATATCCTCCAATATTTATTTATTTATTTAGAATGATAACTTCAGAATGTTCTCGTACAATACCAGTTTATTGTAAGTGGGGTCCAAAAGACGATACCAAAGTTCCACAATTCATTCCCCCGGGTATAAAAGTACGGACATATTTTGCAAACATTTCTGACAGTTCAGCAAAGGTCGTTAAGACTTCCCAAGTTATCATCATAAAATTTAATAATTACCTATTCATTTGACCTTGCCGTGATTCTTGAGAAACCATTTGTGCCAGGCGATTACATACTCAAACACATTATGTATAAGGTATCTTGTGTATGTTCACCTGGAGTGTTGGAGTGTTGTGTGATACTGATAATATGGCGATATCAATAATGAAAATGGCAACAATAAACGTTTCGCCAACCTTCATCTATAATGATATTAATAACGGTATCTTTTATTTATCATGACGTTGTTTTGCATTTAAAATTATGTTTCTGGTTGTTGTGACGTGAATCCGCTCGGACTCTTGCTGTGTTCAATATCTGTGATCTTTGACTGCTAAGAGAGCACGTGTCGCAAGGCTATAAAAGGTAATTAACGCCACGGACGACGCGACGACTTAAAAACTCCGTCACTAGAGTTGATCACTAACTATGAACTAACTCGTACCTTCTAGCTAGCACATGGTTCGGGCATGTAGAGAGAATGAATGAAGAAAGATTGACAAAACAGAAATATAAAATGAGTGTGAATGGGAACGTTGGAAGAGGAAGACCTCGGCGTATTTTCCTGGACCAAATTGGTGTCGTTTTGAAAAAAAACCAAGTAAAGAGTCCTCTAAACCGACGAGCATGAGGAATGTGATGAGAAAGAATAAAGCAAAATAAGTATGTCAGGATCGTAACAAGTGTAAAGCCGTGGTCTCTGCCTGCCCCTCTGGGAAACAAGCGTGATTTTATGTAGTAGGTATGTATGTACTAGCTAGCACAGAAGAAATGGATGACTCTAACAGCAGAGAAGCATCAAAACGCAGATTGTTTGGAAAATTTTTGATACACAACAATGTTCAAAGAAAGATTGTCAGAAAATATACAAGCAACAAAAAATTTAAAAACAAAAAAACACTAGTATAGTAGCGGTTCACCAGGCAGTGGGATGGTTTAAGAATTACTTTTTAATCCGTTTACACGGAGACTGTTCTCAAAATAATTCAGTATACTCGTAGCAATAAATACATCGCGAACGACTACTAAAATGTAGATCAGTGGGATTATCCCGAATATTTTTATTATTCTTGCTCTCTAGGTAGATATTCGTTGACGTTAAAAGGTAACTTCTGTTCTGGTCTGGTGGACTTTTACTGACATGTTTGTTCTACGTTCTTTGGGTAAATGTGTTCTACCAACTAAAGACGCTGCCAGTCGACGATTATTTTTGTTCGAAACGAAAAAAGAAATACTTGTGAACAAGCCACATCTCCTATTTTATAAGTATATATTTATATATATATATTTTATCTAGTATATGTGAATAAAGATGTACCCATCTTTAATCACTTCGTTAAATAATCCTACCGACCGCTGCAATGATGACAAACACACGTCCGCGCGTGGTCCGCCTTAGCTTTTCGAATAAATTAATGATATAAATTATGTATAATTACTTATCAAAAATCTATCCTAATAGAAATCTAGATCTACATACTACCTATCTTTAACAATAAATCACAAGTTGATTTTAATAGTAGGTATATAAAATATTTCGATCATAAATTCTAAAACGTATCATTTTGAAATAATATTTTTATCGTGAAAAGTTTCTGCTATTATGTTTTCAGCTTAATAGAAATCTAGGTAGGAACCTGAAGTAATATACTTATAAAATAGGAGATGTGGCTTGTTCAGAAGTATTTCTTTTTTCGTTTCGAAAAAGAGCAATCAGCGACTGGCAGCCTCTTAATAACCTTTATCTTTGAAATAAAGGATGGGAGTTTATGTATGTTAACCTTATTTGGTAAAAAAAATACTACTATTGAGGGTCGACCGGCACGAATTTAAATGCGGTCACTATTATTCGTCGTTTGGCCTACTATGTGCCTCGTTCGACGATCTAATTTTACATAAGCAAATAAAAACTTTTATAAATTAAACAATTAAATTGATCTGTTTATTATTTACTAGATGTTTTAGAAAGGTTAAACAGGTGATGCTATTACAGTTAAAATGGGTGACTATGTAAGAACAAACTTAAATAATTAATTGCATCAGTTTCACACATTCCTGAGCAACTTCTTAATAATAAGTGACACGCAAAGTTAAAGAGTACGAATTAGAAATACATCTGAGCACAACAAATGGCAACTTGTGAGATGGGCATTTGTACATGGTCGTGTAGCGAACTCTGTGGAAGGAGCGCGACCTTTCACTTTCTCTGCAAAACTAGGTGGATAGGCAGCATGTGGTCGTGCAACTTTTTGCAATGCCTATATCCGTTTTGCTATAGAAATGTAATCCTATTCATCCGGAGGCGCCGGAGAAAACTATGAAACCGCGATCACTACTTTTGTATAATATACCTAATATACCAACTCTGATTGTGATTATTTATAAGACATCAAACGGAAAA
Organism: Hydriomena furcata; assembly: GCA_912999785.1. NCBI lineage: Eukaryota > Metazoa > Arthropoda > Insecta > Lepidoptera > Geometridae > Hydriomena > Hydriomena furcata. The sequence goes on from OU538838.1 coordinate 5,894,413, forward strand.
ATCACTGATTAAAATAATTATAAGTAAGTAATGTTTTTTCCAACAAAGGACATCGCATGGACAAGCTTGCTAGGATTTTTTAGATTCATGGAATAAATTAATAAGTCTATTATTTTAAGTTGAGATCACAAAACAAAGCTTTCAAAATCTATAGACTAATTAGTAAGTTTATAGTTTATTTCTTTTATCGTTCATATCTTGTTTATAACCCAGTATGAGGAGGAAGTTCACATATTTATGAGATTTCAATATTTTAATTATGCTACTAGGTAATATAAAATTTAATTACATTCCAATTTGGTATGGTTATAAACATTGAGGTACTCAATGTAATACTAATGTTTTCAACTTATTTAATAATGTATTTGAGACCACCTACAATACTCATCACCGATCATTACACAACAGAACGAGATCCGGTTTCGATAGCTTTTAAGCGCGTTTCCGTTTAATACACGGGCCACCCCACATTTAAGACGCCAGATTCACGGCAAAGCCACAAGACTAAACAAAACTTCATAACACTTCAATAAAACGGCTTCCTCTATTAAAAGCGTCTCATCACTCGTTACTGTCATCCATAAACTGTCCCTCAGGGGCGCATTTGTTTATAAAACAGGTTCCCGCCGCCGGCTGTCAACCAATCCGCTCTTAAAGGTGTCTGACACGAGTTTTGCATAATTTTTCTGCCCAACTTGATAATAAATAAGTGTGTAATGAAAAGTATCGCCATGTAAGCACACTATTACTAACAAGAAACGACACTTTAAGAGAAGTGTATAGAAGAATACATTTGTAAGACAAGCGTTGGTAATCAGGTTTTCAAACAAATGCGACTATGTGACCCAACAGCAGATGTTTCGACAAATTCTTGTTTACGGCCTATTTTAGGACGTGGTGTCATGGTAAACGCGTGTCAAAACCTCGGGGCTGTTGGGAGGACTTCCTGAAACTATTAATTCAAGCTAGCAGCTATAAATCAGCGGTGACGAGCGATGGAAATTTATTTACAACCATGGAACAATTTATTAAGCGGTAAGTGCTAACAGCTTCTTTCGCCTTATCTGCGTTCGGGGGGTTGCAGTTCAGCTTGCGCTATCATCACAAGTTGAGAAGTTTTTGAGTTGGAAAGTTTTGCACCTTACTCGTATTTGCTGTAAGTTTCTGTCAATGTGAAATGTTTTTCCGTTTTAGATTTGTCGTAGTCGGATAAAAACTGGCCAATATAGTGAATAATTCTAGTAAATCCCCTAACAAAAAGCTAAACATAACGTTGGTTAGGACTGACCGTGGCATTTCTTGGAAAGCAGCAATGAAAACACATCCAAGAAAAGAGCTAACACATAATCATAGCAAACAATAAATAGCTCGGATCGAAAAGGCTTTTCGAGAACGATCCGAGCTTATTTAAAATAAATATAAAGTGTGAACAAAATACGACTTTTCCGAGGAAAATTAAAGCGAAGACGCGTTGAGGCGTTATTAACTAGGTAAGTGGAGCATATTGTTTTGAACACAAAATAAGTGGTGGCAGTAACAATGGATTACGTAGCGAGTGTAGCGAGCGGAGACATTTCCGGCGACTTGAATAAGGGGCAAGGGGTGAAGTTTGCTTGACAGTCGCCAAAGGATTTTAAACAATCTTATTATAATTTAGTCTAGTTTGCTGACTTAATTAATACCTTCTAAAAAGCTTCAAGTAATTGTTTAAATTTATGATAATTTTTCGCTCGGTTTAACAATTGCTTATAAATTGTTAAAGGATCATTTCAACGGGGCATTTTGTTATATCTCCAAAATTATTTAATAAGGATCTATAGATATCAAAATAAACAACTTTTCGAATAAAATAAACACCTAAAATAATATGTTTAGACAGATTATAAAACAGCCTTGATTGAACTCTATTGAATCAAAAAATCACTAAAATCGGTTAACAATTGGCGGAAACATCGCGTAACATACAAACAAACTGCTAAACCTCCTTTTTAGGGTTCCGTACCCAAAGGGTAAAATCGGAACCCTATTACTAAGACTTCGCTGTCCGCTAGAGACAGTTGAAATTTTCACAGATTATGTATTTCTGTTGCTGCTCTAACAACAAATACTAAAAACAGAATGAAATAAATATTTAAGGGGGGCTCCCATACAACAAACATGTTTTTTTTGCCGGTTTTTATAGATAATGGTTCGGAACCCTTCGTGCGCGAGTCCGACTCGCACTTGGCCGGTTTTTTTTAAGTCAGCGATTCTGATTTCAATGAATAAATTTTAGTATTAAAATTTTAAAATCTGTTACCTTTCTAGCCAGAAAACAACTAATATTTGAACACCTGGTGTTTCTTGAAGATTCATATTCAAATTTCCAAGTCAAAGCACGTGGTAATAAATTATTTTCGTTCTACTGAACATAATTATTTAAATATACCAATACTGTGACAGGACTAAATAAAACCGCCTAAGTGCGAGTCGGACTCGCGCACGAAGGGTTCCGTACCATTATCAATGAAAAAAGGCGAAAAAACGTTTGTTGTATAGGATGCCCCACTTAAATTTTTAGTTGTAATAAGCAACAAAAATACATCATCTGTGAAAATTTCAACTGTCTAGCTATCACGGTTTATGAGATGCAGCCCTGTGACGGACAGACGGACAGCAGTCTTAGTAATAGGGTCCCGTTTTTCTGTGAAAATGTCAACTGTCTAGCTATCACGGTTTATGAGATACAGCCCTGTGACGGACAGACGGACAGCAAAGTCTTAGTAATAGGGTCCCGTTTTTACCCTTTGGGTACGGAACCCTAAAAGTGACAATAACCGATTGAGGTCGCAACAAGAAGAGTAAAAGAATTCACTTTCACTGGCTCGTTACGATAACTGGTGGTACACAGTCACCATAAACAATTGCTCTACATCGTGGCCGCGGCATGACGCTAAAGCCGGGGTCCCACGGCACGTAAAACGACGGGCCGCGCCGGATGACGCTCCGCCTGTGTGCATCCTTGCGCGTCGCGTACAGAGCGTTCCGAGCACGGGCCACCACGGATGCATCGTTCCCACGGCGCGCGGCGCGTCCGTCCGCCTTGGCGCTGTCTGGCGCGTGAAAACGCGGGCCGTGGGACCCCGGCATTACAATTATCTTGGGCCACCTTCTCTGGCGAAGTGAGGTAACCAGTTAATTATTCTTATGAAGCGGCGATGGGCTTACAATCTGTCACGTATGGAATGCTAACTACAAAATGTGACCATTCAATGGAAAAAAGAGGCCAGTAATCTGCGAATAATTAGCAACTCGTAGTCATCTTTTTAGTTTCTTCACTTATTATTGACGTTAGAATTCTGACAAATCAAAGGGAAAGACTCCTTGGCATAACTTATCACTACATAGTATAAAGCAAAGTCGCTTTCCGCTTCCCGCGTCTGTATGTAATATGTATGTATGTATGTTTGCTTATATCTTTAAAACTACACAACGGATTTTGATGCGGTTTTTTTTAATAGATAGAGTGATTCAGGAGGAAGGTTTATATGTATAATAACATGCTACCCGTGCGAAGCCGGGGCGGGTCGCTAGTATATAAAATAATAAAGATATTTTTGTAAAAAAAATACCTATCCTTATAAAGTAATGTGGGCATGTGCCAAATATAATGTTTGGACGTGCCTCTGACTACCCCCTCAACATCTTCAAGGATCTAAACGCATGGAGATCTGAGAGGATGTGAATCGTACTTGGAGATTACAGTCGAGATCCTATTTTTCTTGCAAAACGAAATGCAGTAATTTAGAAACCCGCTCATTGTGCCTCAGAGGCTTTTTTCGGTCACACACAGAGATGGGCACTTACCCGGTAAAAATCATTTTTACCCATTCATTCCTATTTATACCCATTTATACCGGGTAAAAATGATTACTTACATCTTTTTTTTTTTACTTTTTTGACACTTAACTAATTATGGATCACGATTTTCATATTTTCATTAGTTTAGATCTTTCGAAGATGTCTAGTGGGGGTAGTCAGAGGCACGTCCAAACATTATATTTGGTACATGCCCATATTTTGCAGTAGTTAGCATTCCAAACGTGACAGGTTGCAAGCCCATCGCCCATCTGTCTGTCCGTTTGTCCGTCTGTCTTTCTGTCCGTCTGTCCGCCTGTCCGTCTGTCCGACTGAATGACGTCATTCTTACCCATTCATTCCTATTTATACCCAACCATTCTTACCCATTCATTCCTATTTATATCCAATTTATATCGGGTAAAAATGACGTCATTCTTACCCATTCATTCCTATTTATACCCAATTTAAATCGGTTATTATTTATATTTTATTAATATCGGTACTTTGAGGTTTAATCTATAATAAGTAATCTAAAAATAACTTAAACACGTAGTATTTGATATAAGCGCATACGGTGCTATTAATAAAAATTTACTAATCCAAAGATCATCTGAGGTTACAGCAAGACTTGTTAATACCAGCCTAAAGTTGTAATAACTTCAGAGTAAAATAGTTATTAATAAACTCGGCGAAGTGTTGGACTAACAATACATTCCTTGCACCGGGATTATATGGCAACACACTTGATTTAAAAGTAAAAAGAGTGAGTCGGTGAGTGAACTCAATGCTTTATGATGACATATGGACAGTGACAAACAACGTTTTGAATGACAGTTGCCTATGGTATAAAAGTAAACAAACAACTATGAAAACTTTGATAAAAATTAATTAAATTTCAAAATGAACTGAAAACGCATTCGCTTTATTAAGAAAAGGTAAATAATGTTATCATCTATCACTTTTACAGCTTGACTGTTATGGTAAGTATAATGAATGCTACCGTAGGTATCATTTACAATATAATTGTTTGTTTCAGCAATTATTTCGCATAGTTCTGAGAGAGTATCCTCCAATAATTGAAATCAAATCATTGGACACAAATACAAACTGGACAAAAAACAAAGCATGGTGCGTGAAAGTGCACGAAAAGTAAGTTTAACTAGGTTTTTCTTTAAGTACTGAGTAAGTACCTAACCTATCTTAGTACCTACGAATTAAAATATTTGTTACAAGTATACCACTTATTTTGAGGTTTAATGAGTTATATAAATGATCTCAATAGTTAAACTTATGTTAAACTAACTTACTTTGACTATGTTTTTAAAACTACCTAAAATATTAATTTTTAATCTATTTGTTATTTGCAGGACCAGAATGAACATGCTCGAAGCTTGATAAGCCACAGAAAATATGAAGAGCACAAGCGAAGGATGATATTTTCATATACTTACTCACACTACTCACAGTTCTGAATTCTATAAAAAAAATTCTATGGTTGGATCCAAACAATGTGTACAAATAAAGAAAATGTCATAAGCCTGATGTTTTTTATTTAAAATTAATGTGCTTAGGTATAACATGGAAGTACAAGAAAATAATATAAAAGTCTGTCATTCAATTCTGATTGCTCAAATAATTTTATTGTTGTTTCAAACAACATTCATTATTATATTCTTGAGTTATGTGAGCTGCCTTGCACATTTATGCCACAAAAGGTATTCATGATCTCCAAATTAGCACCTGACACAACCTGGAACAATAAAATATATATGACTTTAATTTTATGGTAGGAAACCTATGTTTGAATAAATTATAATTATGTACCAAAGCTTACGTAGTAGGTACTGAAACCTTACCTGTAAATTTATTGAACTGTATCCTGTCTTGTTTATGCAGTGTTGTCCAATACCATCTGCAATTTTTGGGATTCTAATATGTGTGCAATATAGCTCCTATCATTTGTCTGAAGCCACACAATTAATAAAAACCAGCAATCACATTATGTTCCAGTCCAAGGCATTTTTATCCATTGAGCCCTTTGCTTAAAAAAGTGCTAAACCAACTTGTTTGCATGCAAGTGAAATTGTTGGCTGGCTCCTCCCGCTTGATAATTTACTGCATCATCTTGAATCTGTATTCATCTCTTCATCTTGAAAGTCTTCAAACGAATTCTTACGAATTTTGATAAATTTTACACGCCTCACTAATAGATTCAACCTTTTCTATTTCTTCTTACTCTCAAATCATCAATTAATCCATCTTATTTGCACAGAAATGAATGAGTAAATAAAACAAACACTATTGGATACGCAACTTTAAAAAACAATTTTAGGTTAGGAAAGACTGTGGCGCAGGTTGTCTAAGCTTACTCTGAGACTCTGACGACTTATATGCTCTTTGACTCTGACGTAAAATTGGGTATAAATAGGAATGAATGGGTAAGAATGACGTCATTCTTACCCATTCATTAAATAGGAATGAATGGGTAAGAATGACGTCATTCTTACCCATTCATTCCTATTTATACCCAATCATTCTTACCCATTAATTCCTGTTTATACCCAATTTATATCGGGTAAAAATGACGTCATTCTTACCCATTCATTCCTATTTATACCCAATTTATATCGGGTAAAAATGATTGCATCTTTTTTTTTACTTTTTTGACACTTAACTAATTATGGATCACGATTTTCATATTTTCATTAGTTTAGATCTTTCGAAAATGTCTAGTGGGGGTAGTCAGAGGCACGTCCAAACATTATATTTGGTACATGCCCACATTTTGCAGTAGTTAGCATTCCAAACGTGACAGGTTGCAAGCCCATCGCCCATCTGTCCGTCCGTCTGTCTGTCTGTCTGTCCGTCTGTCTGTCCGTCTGTCTGTCTGCAGGTCTGTCTGTCCGTCTGCAGGTCTGTCTGTCCGTCTGCCTGTCCGTCTGTCTGTCCGACTGTCTATCCGTCTGTCTGTCCGTCTGTCTGTCTGTCTGTCCGTCTGTCTGTCCGTCTTTCTCTCCGTCTGTCTGTCACAGGGCTGTATCTCATGAACCGTGATAGCTAGACTGTTGAAATTTTCACAGATGATGTATTTCTCTAAAAACAGCATAAAATAAATATTTAAGTGGGACTTCCGTACAACAAACGTGATTTTTTGCCGTTTTGATAATAGTACGGAACCCTTCGTGCGTGAGTCTGACTCGCACTTGGCCGGTTTTTTATAGATTACACGTCAAAGTGGCAGGACAAACAATCTACACAACCATGCATAATATGAATAATCAAAATAGATATAATTTCGGTAATATTTTATGGAATTTGTATTAAGTTTAATTTTATTACATGTGTGGAGATTCTGTTGTCTCCACGCTAAACTTAAAATTCCTAAAAACGACCGCTCTTATTTATTTACTAAAGTCTGAATAATTATAATCCAAATTAAAAAATTACAAGAAAACACCATAATTAATTAGTATTAACCAGTTAGTATTCTTATAAGCGGCGATGGGCTTGCAACCTGTCACGTTTGGAATGCTAACTACTGCAAAATGTGGGCATGTACCAAATATAATGTTTGGACGTACCTCTGACTACCCCCACTAGACATCTTCGAAAGATCTAAACTAATGAAAATATGAAAATCGTGATCCATAATTAGATAAGTGTCAAAAAAGTAAAAAAAAAAGATGTAATCATTTTTACCCGGTATAAATGGGTATAAATAGGAATGAATGGGTAAAAATTATTTTTACCGGGTAAGTGCCCATCTCTGGTCACACATAATCAGTCACCATGGTATGAGTAAGTTTCTCGGTTGAATGGTACAGTTAATCCCGTTGGTACACGCAATTTATGTAGCCAGAACCTTTTTTTGTTGCGACTTCTCGCCTGGAAAGTGATTGAATGGGAATATTTAAACCCCTTTGATGTATCGCTTATGTAGATAATAATAAAATAAATAAATGCTGGCGGACTTTACACACAACGCCATCTAGCCTTAAACTAAACAAAGATTGTAATATGAGAACCAGATAACTGATAGAATACTTAATACTTTTTTTATACACATATTTAATACATAGTAACACCCAGACACAGAACAAACATCTATGTTCATCACACAAATGTTTGCCCTGGTTGAGGATACCCACAACTTATAGCGCAGAAGACAGAGTTACTAAAAAATCACGTTTGTTGTATGGGAGCCCCACTTAAATATTTATTTTATTCTGTTTTTAGTATAATTGTTGTTATAGCGGCAACAGAAATACATCATCTGTGTTTCAACTGTCTAGCTATCACGGTTCATGAGACACAGCCCTGTGACAGACAGACGGACAGACGGACAGACGGACAGAGTCGTCATAGTAATAGGGTCTCGTTTTTACCCTTTGGGTACGGAACCCTAAAAATAATAAATCGGATCACGACTGTTATCCCCAAGTACGGTAGACATCCTTTGGGTACGGAACCCTAAAAATAATAAATCGGATCACGACTGTTATCCCCAAGTACGGTATGTCCTCTCAAATTTCTATGCGCTCTGATCCTTGAAAATGCCTAAATGGGATAGGTTAGCAGTCCACATGATAGGTTCTAAGAATACTTGAATCTGGCTAACGACAGTACTTAGACACTCGAATTATTTCTCGTTTTACGAAAACTATTGTGCAAACATAACTGCTTCAACAAAAATAAATAAATAAAATATTGGTGGACATTTCACACAGCGCCATCTAGCCCCAAACTACAACTACAAATTAAATTCTGTGGGATTATTGAAATTTGACAGGACAACATCTGTAGAAACAGCTAGTATTATATACAGGGTGTCCAAGAACCTGGCGTCCAACTGGATTCCCACGATGCCCCAAGTTCTAACAGTACTCAGAAAAATATTTTAAAAAATCCACCCCATGTACTTACAGAATTATACTGATTTCAAAAAAAAAGGGGAAATGAGCACCCTGTGACATACTTTTGAATGCTGTGACTGCTAATGCTGATAATTTCGATATTTCTTGGAGGTTTTGTAATCTAGGGTATTGCTGTGTCTAAATAGAATGTAAAAATAAAGTACTTATTGTACCATTTTAAAATAAAATATTATTTTAACTAAAGGTGATATGGAAAATTATTGAATTTCGCAACTTTGACCGACTGTAGTGTAAAAAAAATGTACCAAAATAGTATGGCAAGTGACGTCAAATTTTGACGCGTTTATTCCTCTTTTTAAAAAGGTATAATACTTACACATTAATTTGAAAAAAAAAATTTTGATAATATTTTTACTCAACAACCCAATTTTTACGAAGTGCCTACCTACTAACGGTAACTGTCGGACCCTTTCTTATCTTAGAAACTGTTATGTTACTACTATTATTTACTACGGTTCCAAGAGTGAGCAAGAAGGAAATACACACAGGTAGATGGGTTCCCAGTAGAATAAAAGCAAAGAATGTTAGTTTAAAGATATTTTATTACAATAAATGTTCAAAATGTTGACCACCCGCGGCAATACAAGCTCTCACTCTCCTTAAAAAGGACCGCTTTATGTTTCGCGAGTAACTTTTTTGACGTATCACCTGCACTGCTTGTGTTATCTTCTCACGAAGGTCAGCGATGTCATTAATGGGCTTCGCATAAACGAGCTCCTTCATAGTTCCCCAGAAAAAAAAATCCAGCGGATTTAAGTCAGGTGAGCGGGCTGGCCACGGGATTGTTCCTGATCGCCCAATCCACCTGTTCGGGTATTGCTCGTCCAAAAACTCTCTATAAAACGCTCACCTGACTTAAATCCGCTGGATTTTTTTTTCTGGGGAACTATGAAGGAGCTCGTTTATGCGAAGCCCATTAATGACATCGCTGACCTTCGTGAGAAGATAACACAAGCAGTGCAGGTGATACGTCAAAAAAGTTACTCGCGAAACATAAAGCGGTCCTTTTTAAGGAGAGTGAGAGCTTGTATTGCCGCGGGTGGTCAACATTTTGAACATTTATTGTAATAAAATATCTTTAAACTAACATTCTTTGCTTTTATTCTACTGGGAACCCATCTACCTGTGTGTATTTCCTTCTTGCTCACTCTTGGAACCGAAGTAAATAATAGTAGTAACATAACAGTTTCTAAGATAAGAAAGGGTCCGACAGTTACCGTTAGTAGGTAGGCACTTCGTAAAAATTGGGTTGTTGAGTAAAAATATTATCAAAATTTTTTTTTTCAAATTAATGTGTAAGTATTATACCTTTTTAAAAAGAGGAATAAACGCGTCAAAATTTGACGTCACTTGCCATACTATTTTGGTACATTTTTTTTACACTACAGTCGGTCAAAGTTGCGAAATTCAATAATTTTCCATATCAACTTTAGTTAAAATAATATTTTATTTTAAAATGGTACAATAAGTACTTTATTTTTACATTCTATTTAGACACAGCAATACCCTAGATTACAAAACCTCCAAGAAATATCGAAATTATCAGCATTAGCAGTCACAGCATTCAAAAGTATGTCACAGGGTGCTCATTTCCCCTTTTTTTTTGAAATCAGTATAATTCTGTAAGTACATGGGGTGGATTTTTTAAAATATTTTTCTGAGTACTGTTAGAACTTGGGGCATCGTGGGAATCCAGTTGGACGCCAGGTTCTTGGACACCCTGTATATATTTTTTTTTTCAAATAAGCAATTAAATTCCCCAATAATCTATGGATACACGGCCAGGGTACGAACACACGACCTTCAGATTGGAAGCCTGGGTACCATTGGGGTACCTCCCACTCGGCTAACCATTGATGTGGATAAATTATTTGTGTGTCGTTGCCATTCAACTATCAAATCAACCATGATTGTATTGTTCTATATTAGGCATCGACCACACAGCCTAGACTCCTCATGCAAGGCGAACACTTTCAGACAACACATATGGGCTACATATCCTGTGTAAACCACCGAGCGCGAAATCGCGCCCCACAGCTTTTCGTGCTGTGACATTGAAATGGCCAATCAGAATGCATTTTTTACCGCTCCCCCTGACCCGCACACCTCAATGTTCTGACAGAATTGTTTGTTTGAAGAAATGAAGCCATTACTCCGCAATTATACTTACTGTTCTGTCGGAGTGTCGTGACGCGCCATAAGTATATCGTATCCATACATTTAGTATGATTAGAATTATATAACTAAAGCGCAGCGTGTCGGGACACGTTCTGTCAAATATATGGATACGATCATCATCATCATTTTCATCTCCTTTTTCCATTTAACTTGGGGTCGGCAGAACACGTTGGAAAACATGTTGCGAAGAGGATTTGGTTTATGTTTTACTTTTTTTAATGTACAATATAAGTATTTATGGCGCGTCACGACACGCCCCGACAGAACCCGCTTATGCCGGGGTCCCACGGCCCGCGTTTTCACGCGCCAGACCGCGCCAAGGCGGACGGACTCGCCGTGGGAACGATGCATCCGTGGTGGCCCGTGCTCGGAACGCTCTGTACGCGACGCGCCAGGACGCACACAGGCGGAGCGTCATCCGGCGCGGCCCGTCGTTTTACGCGCCGTGGACCCCGGCTTTAGGCGTCTATTGGGCTATGTGGTCGATGATATTAGGTAACCAACCGTATTGCTTATCTGGTACACTACTATGAATGATTTTAGTTTTGGCAGCATTTAATAATTCAGCTATATTTGCTTTGTGCTAACAAATACTCTGTATCGGAGATAATCAGAACCACTTATCGATATTAATAAAGCATTTGCTGTAATTAAAACAGCTCTCTTCAGCAAGTAGCTCTAACTACTGCAAAATGTGGGCATGTGCTAAATATAATGTTTGGATGTGCCTCTGACTACCCCCACTAGACATCTACAAAGGATATAAACGTCTGGAGATCTGAGAGGATGTCTACCGTACTTGGGGGTTACAGACGTGACCCTATTTTTTTTTTTATTTTTATCTACCTACCTACTAGCCAACCTAACAAGCAACATGCATTATATAATAGATATATAATGCATGTTGCTTGTTAGGTTGGCTAGTAGGTAGGTACCTAGTTGGTGTTCGTATCGGTCAATAATGGAGCAAATCCGTTTAATCTTTAGAATTAATAATAAAAACCAAGTGCGTAATGTAAACAATCAGTAGTCGATTTTAAAACAAAGGTATTGTACTCGTTACGAGTATGTAAGAATAAGAACTTACATACAACTACATAATTATATAATTGTAGCATTATGTATCATTATGTATGTATTTACAAAAAAATGTATAAAAGTATTCTATCTGCTATCTTAGTTCTCATAGTACAAGCTTGCTAGACGGCGCGGTGTGATAATGTCCACCAATATTTATTTGATTATTTATTATGTTATTATGTGAGTATAATATAAGAAAGCATTGAAATTTAAAAATAAAACTAAAAACTATTTTCACAAAGCTCCTCAAGACAGGTCCACATTAAGATTACATTTTTAAAGAGGAAAATCTTTAATGCACAGCTCAGATTCGAACCCGCGATCTTCGCAACGAATGTCAAGGTACCTCTCAGTCGGCCAACGAGGTTCACATAAAGCATTGTTGGCATTTACGAGATATTGTACCAAGACATTGCTCAAGGTCGACATGTAATTTCGCCTTATATTTTATCTACCTCGTGTGGGTATGTGTCATAATTGTATGACTATTATTTGTTATCTAGCATAATATTTGTTTACCATACTCGAGTATGTACTGTATAGCCTCTACCGTTTTCGAAAAGCCTTGACTGTTAGCAATCCTATCCTATCCTACTAATATTATAAATACGAAAGTTTGTGAGTATGTGTGTGTTTGTTACTCTTTCACGCAAAAACTACTGAACGGATTAAAATGTAACTTTACAGTAAGCTTATACATCAGAATAACACAGGCTACTTTTTATCTAGGTACCACCCGTGCGAAGCCGGGGCGAGCAGATAGGTATATGATAGGCATATTATAAATGCGAAAGTTTGTATATAGGTATTATGTTTGTACCCTAATCAAACCTAAACGACCAAATTGATTAAGATGAAATTTGCTGTACATGCATATGCATTTATGCATGTTAATGGTGGCATAAAGTTCGGGAAAAACTGAAATCACTTTTTTCTATGTGGTTATGGAAATTTGACAGGACAACGTCTGTCGGGACAGCTAGTATGATATTAAATAAATATTAATTACAATAATCATAGAATGCTAACTACTGCAAAATGTGGGCATGTACCAAATGTAATGTTTGGACGCGCTTTTGACTACGCCCTAATCACTAGATTCTATGATCGAGTGGTGATATCAATGATTATAAATAAAACAAATAGAATCGACTGTAATCCCCAAGTACGGTAGAGATCCTCTCAGATCACCAGCCATTTAGATCCTTTGAAGATGACTAGAGGACCCCCTCTCAGAGTCAGACAGAGGCACGTCCAAACATTATAAATTTTCATTTATATTATTATTTTTCTTTGTGTATGGATGTAGACGTAGAGGTAGGCCGTTGAAAGGATGGATGGACTGTGTGAAGGATGATATGGGTAAGAAAGGAGTGAGTGATGAGATGACGGCTGATAGAGGGAAATGGAAGAAGTACACATGTTGTGCCGACCCCACATAAGTGGGATAAGGGCAGGAAGATGATGATTATTATTTTTCATTCAGGAATAGCAGAATAGGAATTCAGGAATAGGTTTTATCCTAGAAAAACCGCAGGCGGAATCTTAAAGTAATTTGTAGTTAAAAAAAGTGCGCAATAGATTCCCAGAGATAGATTAAAAAACCCACATTAATTTAAGTAAACTAATCAAACAAGACTAAGATGTAATTGAAAAGGCGATCTGGCAAATGGCCAGATGCTGGTAATTGGAGACCTCAGTCCATTAAATCGAGGTTTATTTTGACAAAAAGGCAACTTGATACACCTGGGAAGACATATTGGGTATTAATAAAGTAAATTAACATACAGGTTCTCAAATTCTTATTAGAAAATAAAATACACTCGTACATTATACGAAGAATTAGATGGTTGTTTTTGTAACTCAATCACGACTTTACCGCTTAACCGATTTTGACAAAAATATAATATCAAGATAGATAATAATAATCTGAATTGAAACATGGGATACTTTTTATCCCGATACAACGTGAATAAAGCCGCGTGCGGAAGCTAATACTAAACAAATGTGTATAAAATAAATATTGGCGGACTTTACACACAACACTATCTAGCCCCAAACTAAGCAAAGCTTGTACAATGGGAACCAGATAACTGATAGAATACTTATATACTTTTTTTTTTTTTTGAAAATACATACTTATTATACATAGTAACACCCAGACACAGAACAAACATCTATGTTCATCACACAAATGTTTGCCCTGGGTGGAGATCGAACCCACAACCTACAACGTAGAAGGTAGAGTTACTACCAACTAAGCTGTGAGGCCAGTCTATATAATAATACAAGCTGACCCGGCGAACTTCGCATCGCTTTAGAATTAACCGTTAATTCATTCCCGTTCCCGGTCCTGTTTTCCTGCTATTCTCTTGAATTTTTTTCTGAATTTTCTTTGCTATAAACCTCACGGAGCCCGACCTTTCCAACGAATGCAAAACCGTGGAAATCGGTTCGTGCGTTCTGGAGTTATAGCGTCAGGGAGGAAAACCCGACTTATTTTTATATTATAGATGGCACTCGTTTATTTTGATTTCCCGTAAACAAAGTTTTGTAGAGCACACAGATGTCAACTTTTCAATAAACATTTCCTATCAATAGGGAGTGTTAGGAGTAAACGTGGGGTCTGGCGATTCCCCTCAAGCAATGCCAAAGTGAATAATGACGGGTTTAAAAATAACAACGAAAATTATATGAGGCGCCAGAACATAGGGTTTGTAATAGTGCCGACGCTGCTAGTTTTAAATAGCCGCGTTGGCCTAGTGGGGGGGTACCTCGACTTTCAATCAATGTCTTGTGTTCGAACTCCGGCCGTGCATCAACGGATTTTTCTGTTCTAAAAATGTATATGCGCATTAACACTTGCTTATAATGGTGAACGAAAACATCGTGAGGAAACCAGTTAGTATTCTTATAAGCGGCGATGGCCTTGCAACCTACGTGCGGAATGCTTACTTACTAATGCAAAATATGGGCATGTGTCAAATTTTATGTTTGGACGTGCCTCTGACAAACCCGTCTAGACATCTTCAAAGATCTGAGCGCCTGGAGATCTGAGAGGTTATCTACCGTACTTGGGGATTAAAGTCGTGATCCTAATATAATAGTCGATCTTCCTAATATAATAGTCGATTATTTGTTTCGATGCTTCACCGCATCGAAACAAATAATCGGTGGTGAAAAAAAACTCAGTGCAAGACAGCTAATTTCCATTTGACTATACGACTATTTCACTAGTTCAACTAATAAGGACTTCAGCGATAATCAATAACACAGCGCAAGCGGCGCGGTGCTGACCTAGAGACCAGTAATGCGGCTTTGCATATATATTCACTAGCTTTTGCCAGTGGCAGTGGTACCTGGATAAAAAGTATATATGATATTCCATGGCATAGACTGTGTATATTCCTAGTTTCATCCAAACCCGGTCTGGATATGGAGAATGTTCGTGCTTCAATCACGCCCAAACGCATAAACTTTCAGATTTATAATATTACTTTAGGTGTTACTTTGTTGCGATGATTATGTTTTGATTGTAAACATGATTTACACCAGGATTTTACTTATATTCTAAATTGAAATACAACTGTCTGAGTCTGATTTTCACAAAAAAAAAACTGTTTTGGAATGACACATGCGCGTTCGAAGATTCGTAGGCCCAAAAATAGAATGCGATTTCGGATCCAAAGCGGATATAAATAGGGCTCGTTGTACGATGTCGAGAGTAAAAATAGTTCGCGCTCTATTTTACGAGATGAGAGGTATCGTTTTGTTGCGAGCAATAACTAAATTATTGGATTGACGGCTATCTATCAATATTATTATTACGTACAAACTAACAATTATTACCACGAGCTTGAGCAATATAATTAGTTTGCCTCTATAGTAATTGCCTACACTGCTATTATACAGATGAAATATGTATTTTTGTTTGTAATAGGTAAACTAAAAAAACCGGCCAAGTGCGAGTCGGACTCGCGCACGAAGGGTTCCGTACCATTATCTATAAAAACGGCAAAAAAATCACGTTTGTTGTATGGGAGCCCCCCTTAAATATTTATTTTATTCTGTTTTTAGTATTTGTTGTTATAGCAGCAACCGAAATACATAATCTGTAAAAATTTCAACTGTCTAGCTATCACGGTTCATGAGATACAGCCCTGTGACAGACAGACGGACGGACAGACGGACAGACAGACAGACAGAGAAGTCTTAGTAATATGGTTCCGATTTTACCCTTTGGGTACGGAACCCTAAAAACTACAGGACTATTTTTATAAATTCCTATCAAAAGCTACGAGTAAAATAGACCAATATTTTATTTTCACAAAACTAAAGATCAACACGAAAATTGCAAAAATGTAGTCTAAGTTATTAAAAATTAGCCTATAATCTTCATTATGTACCTACTCGTAAAACAGTGCGAAGACGGGGCCGACTGCTAGTATTGGTATTACATTTAATTTATTTACGTTGTATCCGACGACAATAGAAAAATTGGCGTCACATAAACGACACATCCCTAAATATAATTCTAAGAGTATCTTACCGATAAAAGGGATACATTTTTGGTAAATATTGCGAGGTTAATAATGATCGGGAAAAGATTCTCTATTGAACTAGAAATAGATGATAGTAAAAGATATTTTTTCTGATAAGATTTCATCACAGGAAGCACATGTCAACCGCCAAGGGTACTGAACTCGGCGTACACAGAATACCAAGCAGTCGCAAAGGACACATGTTAAGGAGGGCTGTATGGACTTGTTTGTAAGGCAGCCCCTTGACTAGGGGGGCGTGCGCTTATCAAACGAACACCTGGATAAAGATTGGCGATCCGATAGCGAGTTTTTTATAGTTGCTATGACGTCATTGCAAAACCAACAGCTGTCTTTGTAAGTAGTTTAGTGATTGTTTTACTACTCAACTATACGTTGTGCATTTTATAATGATAACTAGTGCAATGGATCTTTGCTTCGCGGAGGTTCGTTGATTTTAATAAACTTGTAAAACGCAAAATACAACGTCGTAACATGAGTTTTCCAATCGACTTCATCAAGTCATTTATGAAATAACAGGCAATAATTAAGCTCGAGAGCTTGGTTATTAATAGCGCCTCTTTGAATTCAATATCTTAACCGGCCGGCTTGTTTACAGAGCTAAATATATCATCTTTACTTACAAGAGTAGGTGATTTTACGACTTTAGGAGATTTTACGGTTCATTTTAACGAGTGATGAAATATTCTATCCATTGTTTTAAAGTTTTAATAATACATAATAAAAAAAACTGGCCAAGTGCGTGTCAAGACACGCGCAATGTAGGGTTTCGTAGTTTACACAGCTAACAACGTTGTCTAAGTAATTTTCAACGATATTTGTAATAAAAAGTTTACTTCTAGTTTACGAGTAATCGTTGAGCAACTTAGAAAATACATTTTCTTAGTTGTTCGATGATTACTCGTAAACTTATAAAGCCTACTTAGCCGTGATAGTTTTCCTTTTAAATTCTTTATATTATGTACTACTACAGTGAATTTTTTTACACCTCCAAAACCAACCGTTTAGCTGGTAGGGGACACACACTTAACTCTAACAAAATTATGAACTTTAAAGCTTAATATTTCACAAACGGATCCCTTAATCGAAGAGTTGTCTTCTCAAACCAATGTTAAAAGACCTATCCAACGACAACCCACACTATAGGGTATGGTTTTGTATAAAATAACAACCCCTCCTTAGGTGTATAGGGGAGGTACCCTAAAAAAAATGTTTTTTTAGATTTTATTCTACGACTTTGTTAACATTACTAATGTTTATATACATGCCTAGCACTTAAACTCATTGAGCTAAGCTGCGGACGGACGGACGGACGGTCTTGGCGAAACTATAAGGGTTTCTTGTAGACTACGAAACCCTAAAAACACGCGCGTTTCCCAACGGGGTAGGCAGAGACCTCGGCTTTCCGCTCGCTACGATACTGACATATCTCTTGCTACATTCACTATCATGACATTCTTCATGCATAAGCAATCAAGTTAAAATAATAGTAGCAATAATAAAGTTTGCGTCACTTGAGTATCTACCTAGTACGAAATCAGTATGTAACTGACCCAATACAATTCTAGAACCGTTATTATATTATCTTCGAGTCACCGTGTATGCTGTGTGTTAAAGCTCGGTGACCAAAATAACAGTATGGAAGCACCTGGAGCGAGTTACTCAACTTGCCGGTATAATTAAACGTTTTACAATATCACTACATAGTATAAAGCAAAGTCGCTTTCCGCTTCCCGCGTATGTATGTATGTATGTTTGCTTATATCTTTAAAACTACACAACGGATTTTGATGCGGTTTTTTTTAAATAAATAGAGTGATTCAAGAGGAAGGTTTATATGTATAATACATGCATAATATAGTAGAGAAAAACTGATAATTTTAGAGGTTTCTAATGTGATGTCGTAAATAAACACCAAATATAAATGTTTGGACGTGCCTCTGACTACCCCCACTAGACATATTCAAAGGATCTAAGCGCCTGGTGATCTGAGAGGATGTCTACCGTACTTGGGGATTACAGTCGTGATCCTATTTATTTATTTTTTATTGTTACAATCAAAAACCGTCTGCATCGCGCACAATGGCTCAAATACGTTAATATAAAACTTTCAAGCATTAAAGTTATAGTGTTACAAAAAACCTAACAATAAGCAAATTCGTTAACCCCACGGCAAGTCCTACCCCTCGTGTATCGAAAAGTCCCACTACCCTCTGCTTGGAGCGTCTTGGACTCCCCTTCCGATGTTCCGTTACACGCCGGACGTGTTTTTAGTGTTCCGTACCGTGTTTGGAAAATGGAACAATCATTTAGAGGATAAGAGATTGGGGATATTGGCAACTGTCCCTTTTTTACTTCAATGGTATGTTATGAATGAAAGATCCATTTCTTTCAAGGCCACAGTACAAGTATATGGTCAATGACGTAACAAGGAAGGAAATTGCTTCCGTGTTGGATTTACAACCAAAATATAACCTATTAAAATGTACAAGCAATATATTTATGTA
Organism: Hydriomena furcata; assembly: GCA_912999785.1. Lineage (NCBI taxonomy): Eukaryota > Metazoa > Arthropoda > Insecta > Lepidoptera > Geometridae > Hydriomena > Hydriomena furcata. The sequence continues at coordinate 5,913,511 of OU538838.1, forward strand.
TTATCTTGAACTTTTGAACGCAGCGCCCCGTGAACTATCTAATAGCTATCTATAAAATTATTATAAATGCGAATGTAACTCTGTCCGTCTATGACGTTATCACTGCGAAGCCGCTAGGCCTATTTAAATGAAATTTCATATAGAGATCGTTTTAAGTCTTGGGACGGACATAAGCTACTTTTTTCCTCAAAATTTCCTTTGGTTTACTAGATAGAGTCGTCAAAAATCAATTTCCTGAATCTACGCGGACAAAGTCGCGGGTAAAAGCTAGTACCTTAAAATGCGAAAGTTTTATGTATTACATCGATAGGTATAATCCGTTTTTATAAGCAAGACAGAAGGAAATATGTTCTAGAAGCATCGATTAGTTATAATGCTTATGCTTTACCGCACCGGTCGCGGGCTGCGTGCCAAAAGAGTAACTAACAAGTCCCCGCGTCTGTTTATTGCAATTATTTGCGGATTTCGCGAATGTTCACGCTCAGCTGAATGAACTGATACTTTTTCCGGATTCTTTCGGTGCATTTGTGATGTTTTGACCAACTTTCCTTTGTTATATTTCATGGCTGCAAAGTTTTGACCGGTACAGTACGATAATACAGTCAGAGAAATGCCTTGCGAATAAGGTCAGGTCTGGCGAGTTATAACGCAAATAGTTTTTTTTTTATCAAACCGGATGTCAATTTGCAGGCAAAAACCGCATAATTTATTCCTCATACGAGCCTTTGGAAGCATTTAAAAGTTTATTGACTCTAAGGATAATACAAAAATGTTGGTCTAATATTTATTTAAATATAGGTACTTGCTGTCTTTCGACGTCACTTTTATTAAGAGAAAAGTATTTTAGGGATCTACGGATCCGAAAAGGACGTACTATCACATCAGAAAAAAAAAACTAAACTCAATATGATCACTTTAGAACAGTGTGGTCACTTGTATTTTAACACATTATTGAATAATCAGAGTTTTTTGTGGAGTTTAGTAACTAGTAAACCAAGTTCCTATTACAAGAACAAAGCCAGTACCATGGTGGTTACTGCATAACATGCGATTATAGTTCAGGAACCCTTTTGCGAGTCCCGAGCGACTTGCATTTATCCGATTATTCTTAGATAGTACTGTCCAAAATCCATCGGATCCTAAATCTAGTTGGGTGGAATTCGAGCCAACGATCTTTGAATCAGAAGGTGGGGTCGCTGACCGTTCGCCACTAGAGCCTCTGATGTCACTAAACGTTCCTATGTAAATAATTCCGGACATTTCACACATTTGACAATACCCATAGGAAACCTTGACTACTCTGAAACGATAAGAGCCTTTTTTTCTAGGAGATATAACACGATAATAGAATATGAGAGACATAAGTATTTGTGTAGTCACTAAATTACTTACACAGGAAGACACAACATACGCTTGCCAACGTCTGTCGTAGCGGATTACGACTATCATACTATCGTATCGTAGGTTGTAGACGCCTCAAGGCTTCATAAAATGAATGTTCCAGAAGCTTAGGGTGGTTGGTATTAGAAAGCACGACGAGACTAATGAAAAAAATTAACATTCTCGAAGGAGATCATTTTTTAAGTGCCAGTTTCGACGTCCTTATTGGAACTGTGATCGATGACGGAAGGTCTAAAAGACTAGTAATTTATGTAATATTGAAATGTATCATCAATAACAGGTACCTTCGAATTGCCTTTCCACTAACCCTTCATTAACACATGCTCAAAAGTCTCGAAAAGGTTGAGGAAAAATCTGTAATTGTATTTCATTTAGAAAGCGACGATAGGCTGGACTGTTATTTTTTTTATTCATGGGGGGTTACTCGAGTAACTCTAGGGTGCTCTATCTCTGAACTTCCGCTTGACATAATTTTTTGGGACACTATAACTTTTGGATGGAATAAAATCTACTATGATTCCATCGAGGTAAACGAACGCTGGTATCCCATCACTACATAGTATAAAGCAGTCGCTTTCCGCTTCCCGCGTATGTATATATATGTATGTATGTATGTTTGCTTATATCTTTAAAACTACACAACGGATTTTGATGCGGTTTTTTTTAATAGATAGAGTGATTCAGGAGGAAGGTTTATATGTATTAAACCCGTGCGAAGCCGGGACGGGTCGCTAGTCTCTTTATAAAATATTAACATTCAAAGTCAGGTTAGACAATCACAAGGGTTACTTTGAATGGAACGTCTAAGAAGCTAGGTGAAGTGAAGATACAATTGTTCCTCGCGAAGTTGCGACCAAATCAAGTATCAGCAAAAGTTAGGTATTAAACAGAGTTCTTTGGCCTTAATTTGTTGATAAAAATGGAACTATTCAAAAGCGACTCGTTATTATGCCGGTACTGTAACAAAGTAAATAAAACCGGGTGGTCTCTGGAGCCACAAAGCGCCGATGAGCTTTTAGATACGAACTATTTCGTAATCTGTTCTAAGTAGACAGCTAATTTCCCTTTCACGGCACAAATCGTCGTGTTACACTGCAGTTCGCTCGTTTTCCGTGACACTAGTCCTTTGTTGATCACTATGACGTAGCGTGAACCTGAAAGTGTAACTCGTAGTAACCTCTACCCAGAATGGAGTGTCTATTAAAAGAGTAACTCTCGTATTCAAGACCGACACTATATGAGAACACGCACCCACAGTGGACGAAATCTTTTTAGGGTTCCGTACCCAAAGGGTAAAATCGGAACCCTATTACTAAGACTTCGCTGTCCGTCTGTCTGTCCGTCTGTCCGTCTGTCTGTCTGTCACAGGGCTGTATCTCATGAACCATGATAGCTAGACAGTTGAAATTTTCACAGATTATGTATTTCTATTGCTGTTCGAACAACAAATACTAAAAACAGAATAAAATAAATATTTAAGGGGGGCTCCCATACAACAAACTTGATTTTTGCATTCCAGCGCCATCTAGTTTCATTTGATGTTACTACGTATTATAGGTACTTTTCGCGGTCTCATGCGACCGCTCGGGGTTTGAGAGGTAAGATGAAAGAGGTTTGCGATTCCGCTGGCAGGTGGCGCTATTTTACCACTATCGGTAAAGTAAGTCGGTAAATAGGTGGTACTTCACATGATCGAATAAAAAGTTTGAAATTGAATTATTGAATTCATGTAGTTAGGTAAATAGGTACCTAGGTAGATATTATTAATTTCCAATTAATTTCGAGTTCGAATCCTGGCCGTGCATCAATGGATATTTCTGTTCGAAAAATGTACCTATATGCGCGTTACACGTGTTTATAACAGTGAAGGAAAACATCGTGAGGAAACCTGTTAGTATTCTTGAAAGCGGCGACGGGATTGCAACCTGTCACGTGTGGAATGCTAACTACGTAGTTAGGTAAATAGGTAGGTTACGAGATATTATGAATTATTTTTTATGTTTCTAGGGTTCCGTATCTAAAGGGTAAAAAACGGGACTACTAAGACACCGCTGTCCGTCTGTCTGTTACCAGGCTGTATCTCGTGAACCGTGATAGCTAGACAGTTGAAATTTTCACAGATGATGTATTTCTCTAAAATCAGCATAAAATAAATATTTAAGTGAGACTCCCGTACAACAAACGTGATTTTTTTGCCGTTTTGATAATAGTACGGAACCCTTCGTGCGCGAGTCCGACTCGCACTTGGCCGGTTTTTTCATAAACATCACTTTATGTGTTGAGCGGCACTATGGCGCACACTACCGTGTGCCTTTAGAGCTCAACTTTGGCTAGAGGCACACGACAATGTGCCTCTAGTCTCACTATGCAGTGTCACTCAACACATAAAGTGATGTTTATGAAAAAAGATTTCGTCCACTGTGGGTGCGTGTTCTCATAGTGTCGTTCTTGAATACGAGGGTTCGACTTTGAAGTAAATTCTATAATATTCACTAATATTACCACTTTATATCCTTTATTATTTTGTTTAATTCATTATTTTTATTGTACTATTTTTTCTTTAAGTTGTTCTAGGCTAAATTTATGTTGGCAATGAACTGCCTTCTGTTACACAGCTTTTCATAGAGCTACCACAGGAGACAGAGCTCAACCGATATTTTTTGTACCTTCTACCTACTTCAAGAAATAAATAATTTGCATTTTTATTAAACTAGTTTCCGGCCGTAGCTTCGCCCGTGTGGTACTCGGATTAGATTAATTATTCCAGGTCACATACTATACTACCTATCTAAATTTTCATTCAATTCGGTTCAGCCGTTACGGCATGATCGAACAACAAACATACAAATACACAACTTTCGTTTAGTAAAAGTATAATATTAGTAGAAGGTATGTGAAAGTATTGTACAGGATGTTTGTGTTTCAATCACGCCGTAAAGGCTGAACCGATTTGGATTAAACTTAAAATTTACATGGTTCGTTACCAGCTTTCTATTTAATCGGGTACCATGGGAACAAAGCTTGTATTTTAAGAGGTCAATAAGTAATGTCACAGGTCGTGTGACTAGCTAGCGTTTCGCTTAGGCCTTGATGACGTCATACTTCAAACGTTAAACAAAGATTTTTTGACGTGAATTAGAGCGAACCAATCTTAAACACCGATAGCGATTACGTGAGCCGCGCCGCCGACTGTAGTAGGTACCAATTGTAATTGATTGTTATGTTATTCAGATCGTATTGTATCGACTTTGATAGAATTTTAAGTACCTTATTTACCTACCTACGTTTATGAATATTCACATTCAAAAATTACGTACAAATGAAGTATGGTGCGGTGCATCCACACTGCAGGGACTTTAAGTGAAGCAACAATACAACACGATACCATTAGGTGACATTTTGCGAACTTTGCGATATCTTATTAGGGTTCCGTACCCAAAGGGTAAAAACCCTATTACTAAGACTTCGCTGTCCGTCTGTCTGTCACAGGGCTGTATCTCATGAACCGTGATAGCTAGACAGTTGAAATTTTCACAGATGATGTATTAACATTATAACAAACATGTTTTTTTTTTATAATGACACGGAACCCTTCGAGCGCGAGCTCGACTCGCACTTGGCCGGTTTTTTAACTTTTGTCATCAGTGTGGAAGGACCTTAACTAGCTTCCACCGCGGCTTCGCTCGCGTGGTACCCGAATGAAAAGTAGCCTCTATTACGAACTATAACTTTTACAAATTTTATCCAGTGTCATCCAATATTGGTTATTTCGTACCAGTTATTTCGTATTATAAAGTCTGATTAAACTCTTCGCTATTTTTGGAATGTGTTAAACAAATTAATGTGAAAGCGTACTGAAGGTAGAAAGGGCATTTCGTCATCTGACCCCACAAATGTAGTCCCATATGGAGTTTGATGATTACACAAAAAAAATTATTTGAATTCCTGTTTCGGATCCATCTCCGACAGTATTGTCAGCAACCTAGCATATTTAGTTTTTGTTGTATGTGGTAGGTATATAATGTATAACTTAGCTGTTTCTTACATGTACAAAGTAGAGAAATAAAAAAAGTTTGCGGCATAACCAACAAAGAACCATTGACAAATTATTTATTGACTACCAAAGAAATTGTTTCATGGCCTCTCTTTAGCCTCAAAGGTTTTCTGGTAGAAAACTCTTTTAGGGTTAAGCTTGCCTTTGTACATATTGTTAATGTTTTCTGTATATACATAAAAGTATTAAAATAAGTAATAAAGACAAAACCAACAAAACAAATTACTTACTTAAACAGACACACATACCGCACAGGAAGTATGTACCTACATTAATCCAGCCAGAAATGTTTTCTAGAAGTTTATCGAACATATTAAACTCCTTCACATGTGTGGCCCATTTAATAATCAAGACGGTTTGTTTGTGATACATTTAATCACAGTGACTTTGAATGGGTGTGGTTGGTCCATATTAAATTATATTAACTTTGCATTATGATAGTCCTCTCAGATCTTCAGGCACAAAAATCTTTGAGTATATATGTAAGGAGGGCAATCAAAGGCACGTCCAAACATTATATTTAGCACATTTGTTAGTAGTACATTTGTCTAAAAGGTGTAGGTACCTTTAACTAGGTTTCATTAACAATAATTAAATGTTTTTGGTAAAGATCTAGGCCATGGACATCAGTGCCGTCTTAATCTGTAATTTATCAACATAGAAATTAAAGATTATTTAAACAATCTCAATGGCAGAAATGTATTATGTTATCATGTATTAATTGTTTATTATTCAGGGTTATGCATGTGATTATAAATGTCACAGCTATTTAGCTTTATGAGATATTATGTTGACACAAAATAAATTTATTATTTGTTTTTCTTTTTTTTGTTGTATTTACATACAAATTTGTGAGAAGAGAGAGATCATAGAGATAGATAGAAAAAGCTGTGTTCATAATAATTTTTAGAAATATCCCTGTCACTGAATGAAAACTGTATGGAGCCCCTGAAAAAATTAATTGCCAATACTTTAATGTGGGGTTCTGACTAACCACCAATTCTACTTTGTTATGGCAGTAAGCAAATGACGGAACAAATAAAATTGTTAATGAATAACGGACTACATCAATAAAAATCAATAAGACCTCAAAAAGTGTACCTCTACTAAGTTACTCTAAATATTTACTACCAGTCCGCCCCGGCTTTGCACGTGTGTACTAATGAAAATTAGCGCAAAGGTTACATTATTGCAATTTTTGAGACAATCTCAAATTTTTATGAAAATTAAATATGGCCTATGTTACTCACTGAGAAGTTAGCTTTTGATTGGTGTAAGTATTTTTAAAATTGATCTAGTAGTTTTTATGTTATCCATTACAAACAAAATAAAAATTTGGCCGCTTTGTAATCGTAGAGCATAATTTTAGATATCAGACAGATAACTGGGCTTATTTTCAACAGGTTACTGTCAATTCAAGTGTACCTGTTTTTGTTTAGTGTTACAGCATATCCAAATGTTACACACAAGAACTTGAACTACACTCAAACAAGAAGCCCCTTCAAGTCCCACAAAGGAATTCAGAAACATATTTATTTTTATTACCTTTCCATTATGTCACGAAAAACCAGTTGGTCAAGCAAATCCCCTTTTAAAGAGAAAAAACCCTTGACATACTGTCAGACTAAGGTCAAGGTTGTTTTGTTGTGCTCCTTGAAAAAAACTGGTTTAAAGCTTTCACAATGGGGAAAGTTACTGGGATTTGTGCTTTTGTAAAAGAACAGCTGAAATCTATACTAATATTATAAAGAGGAAAGATTTGATTGTTTGTTTGTTTGTATCGAATAGGCTCCGAAACTACTGAACCGATTTGAAAAATTCTTTCACCATTAGAATCCTACATTATCCCTGATGAACATAGGCTATAGAATATTTTCAAAAAAATTAGGGATCGGTATGAAAACTTAGATAATGTAATCCAAAGTGTGAATTAAATTTAAAAAAATCCTTATATCGCATACGCTGCTGAAATTGTTGACAATAGAGCAAAGTGATGTACTACAGTTTTAAAGAGGACATCAATATCTACAAAAAAAGTCTGCTATACTAAATGTTTTATTAGGGATCCTTATGAAAAATTCGATAATGTAACCCAAGGTGTAAAAAAACTACCTATAATATCATTATTACACCCGTGCGACGACGGGGCAGACTGCTAGTATGTTATAACTATGCAAGAGTTAGAAATAAAGTATGATATTTAAAGTCAATAATAAAATGATAATTGGATATTATAATGGTACCAAATGCAATACTATTTTAATAACGGCTTATTATTAGCACCCCTTTGAATATATTTTTATGTTTCTAACAAATTGTTGTTATTGCTAGGCACTGCAACTTGTAAAAACATTGTTTTTAATGTGTGCTAAGTCAAAAACAATTAATTTTAAAAAGTTAAGATTTACTTTTAAGGCAATAACTTTCCCACATTTTAGTTCAAATAAAGTCTTAGTAGTTTAGAGAGTTAATAAAAAAAATCTGTTTAAAATAGTTTTCTTTCAAATTAAGGGTAGAGAAGGTGACTGCTGATATATAAGATTGCGTAATGCTTGGAATGCTAAAAGATTTAACTTTTCTGGTAAGTTTAGTACCTACCTACTTTCTTTTATTTCGAAAAGTATATGAAATAATTTGGAAATAAGTACCTATCTTTTTGAGGGCCTCTCTTGTTAGAGGTTTAAGCTATATGAACAAACAATATCATAAAATGATTTTAACCCAACTACATTTGATTAGTTCATGTAAATTGCGTTATTATTTATCATGTGGCAGCATTCTGCTGATAACAATACTGGCAATACTAAAAAGACAAGGATTAAATTATTTATGGTTTCTAAAGTTTTTGTTAGTAGGAAAAAAAATTTAAAAAACACACCAATTCATTTGAATGCCTAGGTACACATTTCCTTATTTAGCTTACCTTTATGTAATGTTTGAAATAATATTTAATTAATTACCTACTTTATTGACATATTTTAGCACAAGGGTACCTACTAAAGTTATTAATGAGTAATTTATGCAGAATTCATGTAATTACATAATACCTACCTAAGATTTTGTAATTGGTTCATTGTAAGAAGATTTTATCTAATAAAAAAGTAATGGCAAAAGTTTTCATGTGTGAATTATCTAGCCACAAACTTGTAGAGCGCTGTCTCTTTTACTCACATCACGACGGCCATTTAGCCGTCCCTGTCGCTCCCTTCACTCCATGGCAAGAGAAAGTAACAAAAGAAAATTATCAGCCCAGCCTCAATATACAGTAATCTCTGTGTATTAATTTATCTAAAAAGGACCTTAGAAAGGACTTCCACACACATCAAAATAAACGTATATAAAATAACTGTCCACTGTTTGGTTGTGGGCCTACTTCTAACCTATAGGTAGGTATAGGTTCCAAGATAACTATAACTTCTATTTACATTACACCCGTGGCCTAAATAGCTGTGTAAAGCAATTATTATTATTGATGTGTAAGTACAATAAAGTAAACATAAACAGGCAACTAACCCTTTCTTCATGAGCCAGCTCTGTTATCGCCCGTTGGTAAAAGAAGGTTCCACAACTGAAGACACTCATCCATTTTACGAACACTCATCGATAAACACAATTCATATAATTTACGTTTGCACTACTTGTCACAATCAAAATAAAATTCCACTTTTTGCTGCGCTAAACGCAGACGTCATTGACAAACAACTGAAGTGACGAGTTATTGCATGGAATCACAGAGTGGATGAAAACACTGCGTATTTTAGAGGCCATAACGATGGCATATCACAATTGTTATCACTTTGAGTTATTACATTACTAATCACATCGTCAGTTTCGGTTATCTATAAAAATAAAAAGGTAAAAAGCAAAATTTACTCGTAGACAGCATTCACGACTTCGCACACTCACTCACGTAACGTGCGGATTTCATTCGCACACACACATGCGTAAAACGTCAGTCAAAGTGACAGTTGAGCGCTAGTATCGCATGTAAATGATTCGAATTATGCTATGATTCAGAAATGTTTTAAAAATGTAACAAAATGTATGTTATTTTATTTTTATTGTGATTATTAAATACTTCTGAAAATTGTTAAATGTTTTTTTTGTTTGTATTTTACTTTGAATTTACAGTTTATCTTAGTGATTAGATTATTATTACATAAGAAGGTCCGAAAAGGGCATTTGTCATTGTTGTTTTGCTTAAAACATACGGGTTTTTAAGTGTATAGAAATCATTATTATGATTTATTTTAGTTTCAAAATAGGTACAAATGTTATAATAATAAGTACTAATTTATATTTAAAATTTTCTGTACGATCAGGAATCTTTCGGACCTTTTGTCCGTGTGGATAAGTCTGACTATGAAATGTTCTAATCTTACCTACTTAAGTACGAAATCTCATCTCAGGCTTTATGTTTTAGTATCTTTTAATTTACCTTTGCTTGTACACTATTTTTTTACGAGTGAGCTTCCACCCGCCCTTTGCTCGCTTGGTACCTAAATGGTTATAAAGTAGCATCTCTGTGTTATAGCTCCTTATGTGTAATTCCAAGGCATATGCTACGTATATTCCAAGTTTCATGTAAATCGGTTTGGTCGTGATTGAGCCACAAACATCCGAACTGATTTTCGGATTTATAGGTAATATTAGTAGGTAGGACTCCACACCAATTTATTTTTTCTGCCTTTCACTTCAAGATTCATGGGTAAGGCAAGATAAGCACTCAAGAACTGGACTCAGATAAAGTTCATTTGGAATCAACCCAATTTAGGATTTCTCTGCTGTGCTTATATTAAAAGAGGTCATATTCTTCAATGCTTTTAATTCAATCATGGTTTCAATTGAGTCTTGTCCTCAGCTTACGGGTCCTACTAACTATGCCGAAATTACGCGACAGAAGTTTGTCGCAATTGCAATATTATGTATTACTAAAACGCGCGGCATAGTGTGTCGTTAGTAATTCAAATAGCATTGCAGGCGTAATTGCGCCGAACTTCAGTCGTGTATTTTCGGCATAGTGTGTTTAGACACTATTTTCGTAATTCACCAAATAAATACTTAAAAATGAAACAACGTTATGTAAACATAATTTTATTAGAAAATGGAAACAAAATCCCTTATACTACCTAAATAAGGCACGACGTATCCAAACTAACTGTACACGCACCGCGAACGTACAGTCAACGGCAAAAGTGAACAAAAACATTTCAGTAAAATATCAATGAGTATAGGATTTTTTGTGTTACATCTTTGACTGTCAACTGAATAACAAACAATAGGGCTAGAATACATTGATATTAACAGGCCGTCCAACGGTTTAGTTATATATTAATTAGTGGCAATTCTGCTGGCACACTAAAACTAAAATTTCGTAAAAGACGAACCTAATACTTTCACGTTAAAAGTCTAGATTAGCGTACAGTAACAAACTTGAATGTGGAAATTGGGATGGCTTGGATAAAATTCGATTTACTTAGAAGATTTGAAAACGTCAACCTAAAATGTGAAAACTTTTAACTAGGGCTCATAAAATATTGCTAAATAAAATAGAAGTTAATATATTACTACACATCTTCACTACATAGTATAAAGCAGTCGCTTCCCGCTTCCCGTGTCTGTATGTATGCTTATATCTTTAAAACTACACAACGGATAATGATACGGTTTTTTTTAATAGATAGAATGATTCAGGAGGAAGGTTTATATGTATTAAACCCGTGCGAAGCCGGGGCGGGTCGCTAGTTTAATTATATGAGTCTTAAAGTTGTACGAGTAGGTACGGTAATTTGGACTTTAGCATGAACAGAATAAGAACGTTCGTATTTTACAAAATTTTAGTTCGTAGTTTCATACAACAGAATTATAACCATTATTAGTTATTTTGGTCACATCACAAAATCCATTTGTCCCAATGATGCGTTGGTGAACAAAAAACCTGATCGGACAAAATGTAACTGCAAACACATTAGATTTAGCAAACTTAACTTTTATAATAAAATCTGTACATATTTTTGAGTAGATATACAAAATACACATTTTCTGTTACAACATGGCTGGCATAGCAAATAGGCGTAGTCAAAATAATCACATGAAATACTGTAATTTGGCCGGAAAACGTCGATGCTCGATACAATATGAGTACCACTAGCTTCAGCCCGCAGCTTCGAACGCGAGGTTGAACCCCAGAATTGCCAGGCTTTATTTTATTGAACCCCAAGAAAATGGAGCCTGGCAAATTTGTTGCTCCATTGCAGCGCGAAAGAACACATCAACAAACACACTTTCATATTTAGTTATCTACAGTCTTCTGTGTAGATTTTATAAATATAATGTACAGAATACAAAATAAAGTTATCTTACACCTCTGGGAAACAAGCGTGTTTTTATGTATGTATGTATGTATGTATTAGTAGTAGGCACTAGGTTATGGATATTAAACAGTACAACAAATGCTTTTGTGACAAAACATAGTAATGTTTGATATATTGAACCAACAATGTTATTAAAATCGATATGTATTCGCGTTCAAGCATAGATATTTTTAAATCTATAATTTATATAAGAGAAGACGGAAATTTACATAATGTACAAGATACAACTAAATAATATACATGAATTTTGTGCGTTTCTTCTTATTTTAATGAGTTATTTTACCAAAATTACTTGCATGGTTATATTTGTATGATAATTTGTTTTAATGTGTATATTTTGTTATAAATGTGCCGTGGAATATAAGTTATATTATAAACAGTTAGTATACAATATAAATTTTACATCTAATTACGATACGATTAAATTACACATCCCTATATGATTACAATCTCTAAACAAAAATGCAAAATCTTACACATAATATACTGAAATAAATTACTATGACCAAAGTTATCAACTTTATGCTAATTTTGTAAACATATTAGGAATAATATCTTAATTTGTATGTCTTTGTACCAAACCATCTTTTCGGTTAAAATTTGATTTAAAAATTTTGAGCTAAGATTAAAATGGCAATAACGTAAGAGAGCATTATTTTATGTGATAGAAATTGGAACTTTTTACTAACAAAAAAGTTGATTTCGTATATCCATTGAAAGACATGAACAAAATTTTCTAGAGAAAACTTTGAATGTCGAAGTTTTCTTTACAATATGCAAAAACACCTATCCGATCTTTTAGAGGGAACTTATAACTTTATTTGGGTTTGTTTTCTCTCCTGATTAATTTAATTATTTCAGAAAAATATTCTCAGTAGCACCAGCAGTGGCTAGCCCATAGACAAAAATATGGCTATAATGTTGCCACCTACTAAAATTGGGAAAGTTTACACATTTTTTGCAAATGATAAAGTTTATACTAATAGATCGGACAGGATTTTCGTGAAATGAAAAAGAGAGTCAAAATACAAAGTGCGTGAATGATACATACTCGTAATTATTATAAACAATAGTGAGCTAAAATCTTCCATAAAAAATCTCATCAATTTATTGTCCGATACCAGCATAGTTCAAATCATAAAAACTCTAATCAAAATTGGTCGGTATTTTTAGTAAAAAAACGATTACTACAACATTCATAAGAATATGGCTCTGTTGAGTTCAGAGTTTGAAACCGTTTGAACCTTTTTAACCTCTCTTCAATTGATAATAAACTAAACAACTTAATAGTATTGTAGTTTGCTTCACGGACGAATGTTAGAACTTGAGGTATGTAATTTTCAACCTGTGAACTCAACTCACTTGATTTCGCTTTTAAAAAATGTATAAAAACTGAAGGGCACTATGCACATTGTCAAAGACATCAGTCTGGGTTAGAACAGTCAATCAACTACAATTTAGTTGGTTAAGTCCGGGCCGCGGTCTCGGCCCAGAATGTTGGCACAACAGGCTAAATGTCAGTAGTTCTCCGCGTCGCCCGTTGGCGCAACGGTGTAAACTGACGGTGGTCTGGAAAGAGACACAAACAAATTTAAAAAAAATCAACAAAAAAATGTAAGTAAAAAAAAACAATGTAAGTACATAAATATTTAGTTAAGTAGAATGTAAGTAGGATTAAGTGTACCGCCGAAAGGCAACCCCCCTGTAGGTACCCCAGGGGTAGTTATAGTTACTCTTGGAGGGTAAAAAGAGGCCAGGGCAAAACCGAAAGGTAAATTAGTTTTTAGAAGATTCGTGTAGTAGTAAAATACTAGTGGACACCCTCGCGACTTTGTTTTGGTGAAGTTATTTTCAAACAGACTTGCCTGCACCCCATTAGGGTTTAAATTTCGAGAATTAATTAATTCCTCAAAATTTCATGTTAAAATTTCAATTTAATGTTTCAGTGGTTTAGGCTTGTTACTTTGATAGATTAGTCAGTCAGTCAGTAACACATGAGTTTTATATTTTTAGTAATTTATACTTGAACGTAAAAGGAATAAAAGCGATCGTTTTTACGAAATTTTAGCGCTTGGAAACAACAGATTCGCCACCATTTTTCTTAAATATTTTATGTAGTCGAACATTAGATATAGTTTTTGTCAACTTCCACTGCTCATCAGCAGTCACTATTCGAGTGTTGTGATTGGTGTTAAAATAACCAGTGTGGTGAAAGGAATTACCTGAGGGCCCGTCTTGGCGCGGGCAATCTCGATGGCCTTGGCAGACCGGACAGTCGGGGCTCGTTGCTCGAAGCTGGTCTGGGCTGTTCCACTACTGCAACTAAAAACAGCATTGTTTGTCATATATTTTTAATCGATGAAATAACGATAATCTGTATCCGATATTTTGGTTATTTTCTTCTATTGTGTAATAGAGAATAGTCCTAAATTGGTTCCATTTAAATTGTATTTATGTAAGACTAATTCCTAGACTAGTTCCTTCATAAAACCTAAAAACGATTTCGTCTCTTGATTTTCGATTTGTTAGTTTTAAAACATAATTAATTATCATTATTTTCTCGCTTTTGTCCCATAGTGGAGTCGGTCGTCCCGGAAGAGGTTCAAACAAACTTTTATAATACTAAATTTTGCCAACAACTTTGCTCGGGTAGTACCTGGATGTAAAGCAGCTATTCCAGGACTTATGGGTAATGTATATTCCAAGTTTTATTTGATCGTTTGAGTGTGATAGAGCTACAAACATACAAACATCCTAACAAACTTTCTATTAGGATATTAGGATTAGTAAGCTTACCTGGCGCTGGCTTCTGAGCTGGTCCAGATGCTGGTCTGCTGATCCTGAGTTGTGAAGCCCCTGCTATTGAGTAGGGCCTTGTTGAAGGTGGCTGTAATGTGCAAACACATGGGTTAAATTTACATATTAAATTAACAAGTAGATGATATAATTATACAAAGTCTTCAAACGGAACAACCACCAACTTCAATCTACACATTATTACAACAACGGGAAATTACTCACGTCAATTGTCAATGAGGACACCGACAATGTTTCGATTCATCTAGAGAATCTTCTTCAGGGTGAGTGGACCATAACGCGCGCGCTACCCTGCTCGCTTGTTGTAATAATGTGTAGTACAACTCACGAAAGTTTTGAAAACTTCAATCTAGGTTGAATTGAGCATGGTTAATTCAGTCTAGTGGAACTTTCGACGATGGTCGTCGGATCAACTGCAGGCATTGATTGATCTTGCAATCTATAACGTATGGAACGCCAAGACTGCAAAATGTGGGCATTAATATTGTGGATAAGAATTTGACTGTCTGGAGATTTGAGATGATGTCTACCGAACTTGGGAATTACATTCTTTATATTTATTACTGGAATATTAAAGTAAGTAACTAAGATGTAATCAAATGGTGTCAAGGGCATTTTACTGAAGCAAGATACTATGAGATTAATATGATAAATAAGCATGCACTAAACCCAAATACCAACACACATGCATTGCAACATAAATGTTAAATTCTAATTCTACCAATACAAATTAGAGTTCACGCCACGAATTTTGTAATTAATTGAATCACAAACTAGCAAATTTTTGCATCTATAAACCGTCTATTTCGAGTATTCTTTCGTGGTGACTACTCTATAGTTTACGGAGAAAGACTAATAAAGAATTGACTCACTAATAAATTTCCGCTGGTGCGTTGTGATATAGACGATGGTTAGACTTTTCTCAGAATTTATATTATTTTTCACCAACGTGAATGTTCATTATCATGAAGGCGTCTCGTTACTTCTACAAGCGTGAGTCTTATTCCACCTCCTGCCCTTATCCCACTTAAGTGTGTTCTTCCATTGCCCTCTATCAGCCGTCATCTCATCACTCACTCCATTCTTATCATCTCATCTTTTCTTTGGCCTACCTCTACTTCTACATCTACCCACATTCTTCTTGTCACAAGCGTAAGAAAGGTCTCTATATCTTGTATTAGTCTTTCTCCGATTGAAGGATTCTCCTAGATAAAGAATTATAACCACATCACAAGGTTAACTCACTGGCAGGTGGTGGTTCCGCATCGCAGACGGCATCGGCACGCCACTCGCCCGCAGCTACGCCGCGACAATGTTACATGACATGAAGTTAGACACGTGACACACCAACACAAATTATGACAAAAACCAACACCAAAAATTTATAAATGGATTTTTATAATGATCATAATAAAAACAAAACACAAAACTGCGGCATTAGGCGCATCGCCCACATGAGCTAGAGTCGGGGCTCGGGCGTACAAGCGGCGCTTTTTCGCCACCACTCCACCTCGCCTGTGCTGCGACTGCGCACTGCTATTGATTCTATAGAAATTGTGCGCCCGCGCCTTGACACGCCGCCTCGACTCTAGCTCGTGTGGGCCGATGCGCCTTAGGATGCGTTTCCAATGACCGAGCTGCGCGGAGTACACAGTGAATTGACCAATCACAGTGGTCGAAATAGTTTGTCACAAAAGTTTAGAGCGCTGTGATTGTTTAATTCACGGTCCGCTTCGCATCAGGGGAAACTCACCCTTATCGTCCAATTCAACCGTTAATCAAAAGGGTTTTAGCTGACAAATTACGATTGACATAACAGATGACGTTTGAATTCGATTATCAGTTGAGTTTAAGGTCGCGGAATCGTGTTGCAAGCTTTTTACAGTTCACAAAAAGAACCAGGGACATCAAAAAAACACAAAAAAAACACGTAAAGCAAACAAACATCAAAACTGAGTGCAGCATTCTCTAACTAAAGATAAAATTAGCTTTTGATAACGCTAATTTATCGCGGCCATTCCGCCTGAGTCTTCGCTCGTGTGGTACCTATATTAAAACAGGTCACGTTCAATGCGTTCCAAGTTTAATCAAAATCATATTAAACCTTAAAAATACTTATACATCACAGACTTAATTTTTGAACTAGTCCTAAGGACGGGCACTGGAAAGCGCGACACAGTTTTGAGGGGTTCCGTACCCAAAGGGTAAAAACGGGACCCTATTACTAAAACTTCGCTGTCCGTCTGTCACAGGGCTGTATCTCATGAACCGTGATAGCTAGACAGTTGAATTTTTCACAGATTATGTATTTCTGTTGCTGCTCTAACAACGAATACTAAAAACAGAATTAAATAAATATTTAAGGGGTCTCCCATACAACAAACATGATTTTTTTGCCGTTTTTATAGATAATGGTACGGAACCCTTCGTGCGCGAGTCCGACTCGCACTTGGCCGGTTTTTATTTTACATTAATGCATTTTCCAGTGTTCATAGTTTTTATTCACATGTACTTATCATCACTGGAATACATTTTCATATAAACTGATATAGCTAATTTCGTCGTACAGAGAACCTGAAGTTTGAAGTTTACACCCAAAAGTTTGTATGTACTCGTATATGGCATTTGTAGGATTATTCAATCAAGCTTAATACAACCAAACGGATTCGGATTAAATTTGGAATATACATCGCCTATGCCCTTGAAGAGGCTTGATATAGGCTTCTTTCTATTTACGTATCAGGCGAGCGAAGCTGCGAAATCGAATTAAGGGGCTCCCAGTCGACGATTGCTCTTTTTCGAAACGAAAAAAGAAATATTTCTGAACAAGCCACATCTCCTATTTTTATAAGTATATTACTTCAGGTTCCTACCTAGATTTCTATTAAGCTGAAAACATAATAGCAGAAACTTTTCACGATAAAGATATTATTTCAAAATGATACGTTTTAGAATTTATGATCGAAATGTTTTATATACCTACTATTAAAATCAGCTTGTGATTTATTGTTAAAGATAGGTAATATGTAGATCTAGATTTCTATTAGAATAGATTTTTGATAAGTAATTATTATACATAATTTATATCATTAATTTATTCGAAAAGCTAAGGCGGACCACGCGCCGACGTGTGTTTGTCGTCATTGCAGCGGTCGGTAGGATTATTTATCGAAGTGATTAAAGATGGGTACATCTTTATTCACATATACTATACATTATAAAATA
The DNA here is from genome assembly GCA_912999785.1 of Hydriomena furcata. Classification (NCBI taxonomy): domain Eukaryota; kingdom Metazoa; phylum Arthropoda; class Insecta; order Lepidoptera; family Geometridae; genus Hydriomena; species Hydriomena furcata. The sequence continues at coordinate 5,931,382 of OU538838.1, forward strand.
GGAGATGTGGCTTGTTCACAAGTATTTCTTTTTTCGTTTCGAACAAAAACAATCGTCGACTGGGAGCGCCTTAAACCATATATTTGAGATTTAGTGCCACAACAGCCGCAGATTTTCGTGGCGCGAACGTCGTCAGTGAATACTGCACAGGTACAAATATAAAAAAACCAATATTGACTTACATCTCTTGGGGCGACCAGTTGACTTTGCGGTCGCTCTCGACGCAACGTTTCAGTTCCTTGTCTGATTAGAGCAGGTGGATTTGTGAGGACTGGCCTTGATGGCGTGTCTTCCATTTTCTAAAAGATAACAAAAATATATCTTAAGTATGGTAATGTCTCAAAGGGGATAGTCTAAATACTTGAAAATATTACGATTGGCACATGCCCACATTTTGCAGTAGTTATCTTGCAACCTGTCCTATATAGAAATATGTGACAGGTTGCATGCCCGTCCCGTTGCCACTTTTGGTTACTAACTATGGTTTCCTCACAATATTTTTAGGGTTCCGTACCCAAAGGGTAAAAACCTTAGTAGTAGGCTACTAAGAATTCGCTGTCCGTCTGTTTGTCACAGGGCTGTATCTCATGAACCATGATAGCTAGACAGTTGAAATTTTCACAGATTATGTATTTCTGTTGCTGCTCTAACAACAAATACTAAAAACAGAATAAAATAAATATTTAAGGGGGCTCCCATTCAACAAACATGATTTTTTTTTGCCGTTTTTATAGATAATGGTACGGAACCCTTCGTGCGCGAGTCCGACTCGCACTTGGCCGGTTTTTTTAATTATCCACCAATTGGGTTTATGTATGTCCAATACATATATAATTATGTATTATGTACCTGTATATCAGCGGCTATGGTGTAGTGGTCGGTCGGCGCGGACGCGGTGGGGCTAAGCGCCGGGTTTGATGCGTAAACATTGCGCCTCAACATGCTCCTACCGGCGGGTGCTCCACGCAACGCTGTCGGTGGACCGGCTGAAAAGATACATTTTATTTTTGAAACTGTAGGTAATTTGTAATTTATATTGTAACTAGCTTTTGCCCGCAACTTATCTGGATAAAAAGTAACCAATTTCAAAATCCATTTATTCACAACAGAGTGCACGGGAAACAGATTGAACAGTTCTAAGTTAAAATAGCTACCATAGATCAAAAACAAGCATGACTAAATTTATCAATTACTATCTGTCCCGACAGACGTAGTCCTGTCAAATTCATTGCATAAGAACCTTCTCCTGATAATAACGAATACAACAAAAAAAGAATTAGCTAAATCGGTTCAGCTGCTCTTGAGATTTGCGCTTAGCAACACATTCAGCGATTCATTTTTATATTACAGATTATGTATCAATTAAAATATGGGGCATTCCACGTGAAGCGGACAAGCAAAAAAAAGTGAGGTCTTGGATTTTGTTTATATTCCGGTCAATTACACATATAGCAGACATACATAATGTTCACACAATATTTTTTTCGTGTGACGCCTATTTGCTGAGTTATGGGCTTCTAAAGAATTGAAAAATTTTGAGCAGTCATTTTAGACCGTTGATATTGGGCATTAGTAAATGTATTATTAAATTAAATTACACTGATTTTGAATAGTAAAGTATATAGTTGAAATTACCAATGGGCTTACGTAATAAGGCTGCGGGTATATAAAAACTACTTATACAAAAATAAGTCCTAATATTTAATTATTAATATCTTTTTTTAATTATGAAAGTGAGTGGTACTACCCATTATGTCCGCTTCACGTGGAATGCCCCATATGTTAAGTAAACGACACCAATGCCAATCCAAAATATACAGAAACGAATAATGTGTAGAATACATTTTAATTGTGATGATTTTTGGATGTTTGTGCCTCGATCATACATATTTGGATGAAACTTGGAATATACATAGCCTATATCCGGGAACAGCATATAGGGTACTTTTTATCCAGGTAACACGCGAGCAAAACCACGGGTGGAAGCTACTGTTTTAATAAAAAACTAAAGGAGAAAGCAGTTTTAAGTAGTTGATAATTAATCGGTCTGTTTATGTGTTGGTAAGCACTACACTGTGGCTGCAGTGTGCTGTGTGTGAGAGGTGCAGCCATATGATTCGTCACGAGATAGACAAAGACGCAAAACGTGACACAGTCATCAAGGTCAATAAATCCTAATAATATTATAAATGTGAAAGTTTGTGAGTTTGTATGTATGTTTGTTCCTCAATCAGGCCTCAACGACGAAACGGATTGAGTTGAAATTTGCTGTAGATGTAGATATAATGCCCGAATAAATAATAGACTACTTTAAAATAAGAAAAACATCCCCAAAACGATAAAAAGCGCAAAAGGGATGATTTCTGTATAGATGGCGCTGGTGTGCAACAAATCTGACATCACAGACTAAAAATATTCAGTCTTTTCTATTCGATTATTGAAATTTGACAGGACAACGTCTGTCACGGGTCGGCTAGTAGTGCATAAAGCTAGTTAGTTACCGGGTATCCTGTTAAGCTCTCTATGTGAACTGTACTGCCTTAGCTTGGATGTGGGTAAGCTCGTTTTCCGAGGCATAGCCGATGGTGGCGCCATTGAAGCATACGACACTGAAAATATTATTTGAGATTAGTAAGCAGGAACAAACCCTAGAGTTAGAACTGTTTTATTATTTTTATAAACTATCGTGATTAGTAGACATAACTATAGATTTTGACACGGGTCTGCCCGCGACCATGGCTATAACATAGCCGTAACGTCGGGAAAGTAAATTAAAGGTAATGACGTGATAAAGACCCGTGTCAAAATCTATTGTTAGAACTGTTTTATTAGGACTGATCAGCATTTAGCAATTTATATATTATTTATTTATTCTCGCATTTATTCAAAATGGATTCGGATCAAAACATTCAGTGCTTTGAAGCAAAATTGTGTAAATGTTTTGTTCAAGAATTTATTTATTGCATTCTTTTTCTGTGTTACAAAATAGATTACTTGTTGCACGTAATGAAATAACGCACGTTTTTAATTAACAAGCACATCAAATAGCTGTCAGTTCGGTAGCGATATTTTGATCTCAGACGAATGTATAACTTTAGTTTTTTAAACAATTACATGCAAGCTTAGCATTGATCTATAAATAACTGTACCGTTCCAACAGTAGTTCAGTCAGGCCAATTTAAGCCTTATACAGATACAAATAAAAGCGAAACTAACCTGTAGTAGTAGGCGGAACTCTGCTGCAACTAGGCGACCTCATCTGCGTTGGTGGCAATCTTTTCTCAGGACTAGCTTTCGGCGCTAATATATCCCTCTTAGCCGAAGATTTCTTCACCATTGTTGCACTATTTATAACAGTCGTGTTGTGCATATCGTATGTTCTTTCCATTGGCGTGTTGGAACTAGGCGCTTTAGTTAGAGTGTACGATTTATCGTCGATCATATCGTAGATGGGCGATATTGTGTTGTGCAGGTTTAGTAGATCGTTTTTTGCGCCTTTGCGCAGCGACATTAGCGGGGTGGAAGACACTTGTGTACCTGTAGGGGTTAGAAGTATTAGTCTAGATCAGTGATTCCCAAAGTAGTCTATATCGACCCATTGGGGGTTCATGAGATGTAAATTGAGGTCAATGATAGTAGATCTCATATAAGCATAAAATCATTGTGACTTAAACTGTTTCGTTTGAATTTAATTAATACATATTTATCACACTCCATTGCACTCTCCACTTAAATCCGGCGCTCAGATCGTTGAGAATGACTGAAGGGAGTAGTCAGAGGCACGTAAAAACATGTCATTTTGCAGTAGTTAACATAAACTTTGAATATTTTATTAAAAAATAATATTTACGAGGGTCGTGCTGTGGCGCAGTATCAGGTACGCTGTCGGGAGGACTCGAAGAGCTGAACGTGCCAGTGTCGGTGCTTTCGCTGGAGCCTACCATAGCTCGCTCCTGTGAACCCCAGTCCTGGAAATTTAATTATGTTTTATAGGACATAAAGTTGAAAATACTATGCAAATTTTTCCAGTCAAATATTAGACAAAAAAAAATGAGTAATCCCCAAGTACGGTAGACATCTTCTCAGATCTCCAGGCGCTTAGATTCTTTGAAGATATCTAGTGGGGGTAGTCAGAGGCACGTCTAAACATTAAATTTGATACATGCCCACATTTTGCAATAGTTAGCATTCCATACGTAAAGGGTTGCAAGCCCATCGCCGCTTATAAGAATACTAAAATACTAAATTGGATACCTATGTCAAAACTATGAATTTGCATTGTAGGATTTCTTATCAGTTTTCACTAATAGGTGGGCATAATTGTATATTTAAATTATTAGTGCGACGCCGAGATTCAAGTGGTGAGTGACATAAAAAAGTTTAGATACCTCTTGTTGCAACGTCCTTTCGGTGCCATCAATTAGATTCAACGTAGCGGAGTTAATATCAATAATATCATTCGCCTGAGGCTCCTCCTTCATATAAACCACAGTTGTATCCATTGCACTTGCTTTGGGAGACAATTTCTTGAAAGTCGCGTTCCTTTTCGGCGTCTCTCTAGTCGGCGGTTCGTCTCTTTCGAAACCGTTTAACGCTCTTCTTCTAGAAAGTAATTCTGATGCGTTTTCCATGCTCTGCCTCGGAACTGTTATTGTTTGATTGGGGAGTTGGATTGTTTTGATAGGCGATGTGTCCACTTGGTTCGGTAAAGTTTTCTCCGGCTCGCTGGGCAAGCCCTTCCGCGCTAACGACAGTTTCTGTCTTGCCTGGATTATCTCGTTCAGCTCTTGTTTACCAAGAGTCACATTTAAACTGTTCCTACCAACGTCTTCCGGCTTCGACAGTCCCATATCTTTGTAAAAGGTGTCGTCGCGTTCGAAGTTTTCCTTCTCCGCATCGTTCCTGAACTTATTATTGGCGAAATGTAGAGTTATTGTTTCGGCCATATCAACTTTCGGTTTAGGCGACTCCTTATCAACGTTTCCGTTCAGAACTTTGCTTGCGTCTATTTGGCACGCTTCTTCTCTGGATTTTGTGTAGCTTTCAGAGTTTTTGATTCCGGATTCTCGTCTGAAGCTGTTGTATAGTTGGCATCGCGGTCGAGCTGATAATAACTTCTCAGATTGTTCTAGATGTGTGAACGTTGCTGAGCTGAAGATATTGGAGTCTTCTTTTGGTTTTGGGGAGTTGACCACGTAGGATGAGTTGACTGAGCTAACGAGGCTTGGGGGTAGGGAGTCTATTAGACTGTCGTTGTCAGGGTATGTTGTTTGGGAGAGAAAACTGGTGCTCATGTCCTTTTCATCGAGGATGGAGAGGGTCATGCTCGTCATCATTGGGTCGATGCTGTCTCGGCCGGACATTAACCCTGACAGTAACCCTGGAAGCAGAGGTTATAATATTAGGCGACGCATGTGTGTGTGTGCAAGTTTTTGTGTTAGTTTCGCAAGGAGAAAGTTAGATTATCATTTTATAACGATTCTACAGTCTGTTGCCGAGATGTGCACTCCTTTCACACATTTGATATGAATAGCGCTCGCTTATTATCTAAGCAATGATATGGTTTTTTGTTTTGCTACTCTCTCTCATACTGAATTTTAGAGCCTTACTGAATTATTATTTTCTCTTATTTGACCTTACAGCTCAGATGGAAGTCTGCCTTACGCGCTGGTTGAGGATTTGATTCTCAGGACAAACGTTTGTGTGATAAAAATATTTGTTTTTGGGTCTGGATGGTCTACATTTAAAAAGTAAATAGTTAATTATAACAGTTATTTGACTTCCATAGTACAAGGGTTGCTTAGTTTATTTTATTTATAGGAAGTATAGTCCTCCACTTAAGTGGGATAAAGGCAGAAAGATGATGATAAGAACCTCCATTTGAAATACACATTTTATATTGTATTTAGAGCCTATATTGTAAATCAGCTATGCCTGGGACCTCGCTCTTGTGATATAAATATTGTATAGGAAATTACATACCAGAATCTCTATACGAGGGTATCGACCTCCTGCCTTCCAGCGACTCAGGGTTGAAATTTCCGGAGCTCTCCATCATCAGAGAGGATACCAAGCTTGGCGGTGACATCCGCATGAGAGATTCACCGCTCTGGTACATGTTTAGGCTGCCGCGCTCGTTCATTATGTTCGTTAGACCTCTGTGGGTGAAAATATTATTGCGTTTAGAAGACAATATATTAAAAGTCTCCATGTAGATACATACTCCAGTCATTTTTAGGGTACCGTACCCAAAGGATAAATACGGGACCCTATTACTAAGACTCCGCTGTCTGTCTAACACCTGTCTCACCAGGCATGTATCTCATGAACCGTGATAGCTAGAAAGTTGATTTTTTTACAGATGATGTATTTCTGTTGCCACTGACAAATACTAAAAACAGAATAAAATATATATATATAAGTAGGGGCTCCTATACAACAAATGCGTTTTTTTTGTTTTTTTTTATAGATAACTAGCGACCTGCCCCGGCTTCGCACGGGTAGCATGTTATTATACATATAAACCTTCCTCCTGAATCACTCTATCTATTAAAAAAAACCGCATCAAAATCCGTTGTGTAGTTTTAAAGATATAAGCAAACATACATACATATTACATATAGACGCGGGAAGCGGAAAGCGACTTTGCTTTATACTATGTAGTGATGGTACGGATCCCTACGTGCGCGAGTCCGACTCGCCATTGACCTGTTTTTTTTTCATTTTTCCCGCGACCATGAATGTTGTAATACACTCGAAACATCCTGGTTAAAAAAGTAGCCTAAGTTTCATCCGAATCAGTTTGGTCGATTGGGCGAGATTGAAGCACAAATATCGCCACCAAGCATCTTCGCCACCTTTCGAATTTATAAATATCACTAAGATTAATGGTAATTACGTGATAATATTACTAAGATTTTATACAAATTCATCACTTTTTAACATACATAAAAAAGTCACAATAAAATTATAGCTACCCATTGTAAAATCCACAAGAAGCGACGGCAAACCCACAAGAACTTGTATTAATAATCATTTTTAAAATAAACTGTTTTTTTTACACAAGTTGTTCAGACCTAGCCTCGTGAGAGACAAATCTCTTAGAACGTATGAAAGATTACTTAAATAATTCACTTGCGAGTGTTACATTCTATTGTAATTACCGTTTTGAAAGTAAGTTTGCCACCACTTTTATGTAATTGTGGGATAAAATGAACATAATCATGCTTCATGTATTTTGTAATGTCCATTTTTTTGGTTTCTTGCGCTAAGTCATCCTTAGTAAATAGAGAAAGTCTACCTAAGACTTGACTTGACTTAGAGTTAGTAATGGGGGCGCTAATGTTGTTCAATGCCCCCAATACTAGTTTACTATTTGGGTGCCTTGATAATGTATAGTTTCCCCGGGTCTTGTTGTTCGAGCGAGCAAAGCGAAAGAAAATATCACTGGCCTCACAGCTTAGTTGGTAGTAACTATGCCTTCTACGCTGTAGGTTGTTGGTTCGATCCCCACCCAGGGCAAGCATTTGTGTGATGAACATAGATATTTGTTCTGTGTTTGGGTGTTACTATGTATAGTAAGTATGTATTGACAAAAAAAAAGTATACTTACATACTTTATCTGTTACTCTATCAGTTATCTGGTTCCCATAGCACAAGCTTTGCTTAGTTTGGGGCTAGATGGTGTAGTGTGTAAAGTCCGCCAATATTTATTTATTTATTTAACTTAGACGAACATTGTTCGAACATTACTGTCTAGTCACCCGGTTTGAATGAGGAAGGTGCATAGATCAAGGTATTTTAAAATGATTTTCATGTTTGTTCTATGATTTATAGATTTTGAGATACAGACGACACAAAAAAACCGGCCAAGTGTGAGTCAGACTCACGCACGAAGGGTTCTGTACTTTTATCTATAAAAACGGCAAAATCATGTTTGTTGTATGGGAGCCCCCTTAAATATTTATTTTATTGTTTTTGGTATTTTTTGTTAGAGCAGCAACCGAAATACATAATCTGTGAAAATGTCAACTGTCTAGTTATCATGGTTCATGAGATACAGCCCTGTGACATAAACGGACAGACGGACAGAGAAGTCTTAGTAATAGGGTCCCGTTTTTACCCTTTGGGTACGGAACCCTAAAAAAGAATTAAAAGAAACAACACCGCAAAATCTTAGGTTATCTTAGTATAATCGAAAAAAACATAGCGGTGAAAGGATTCTAAGTGTACCGCAAAGGCTTCGTGCACGTAATTCTATGTAACAAAATAATCATGCATTCGTATGTTTACGACGCCAATGTTGGATAATGATGTTTTGAATTTTATTGGAACAATACTGATTATAATTTATGTTTATTCAGGTGCATGCAGCCATTATAGTAATTTTACTTTGATACAACCTGTACACAACTGTGTAACCTGTACTGTGTTAGTACAACCTGAAAATGTTTACATTGTTAAACTAGATACATACTTGTTGAAAGTATTGTGTATGTTGTGCGCCGGCTGAGACAGGTCTATGTTGATCGGCTTGGAAGGCGTATGCTCCATCGACAGACGCCCTGAAGTCTCCGACACGAGGGTAGCGTCCATATCTTCTAGCTGTAGCAAACAGACCACATATAAGAAATAATTTCAAAGCTCAGTGGCAGATCTACCACCAGGCTGAGTAGGCTGGAGCCTAAGGCTGCGTTCCCACTACGCCGGACCGGCAAATCTGCCGCGCCGGTAAATCTGCCGGAAGGGCTAAATCTATTCACATTATCCCGGGTCCGGCATTTTTGCCGAGCCCGGCATTTTTACCGAGCGTTTTGTCACTACGTGTTGTCACTCAGTACTTGACTGTCTGAATTTCTTCCGGCATCCGATGTAATGTGAACACTCTGTCCGGTGTCCGGTTTCCGGCAGATTTGCCGGTCCGGCGTAGTGGGAACGCCCACTAAGGCGGAAGATTTTAGGGGCGTCAAATTTGGGTTAATTTTTTTAAAACATCTTATTTATTTTAGCCTTTATCGTCCCACTACAGGACAGATGCCTCCCTCCCTTCCTTCGACACATCTCGATCTCTAGCTTAATTTGGCCAATCACTAGAATTTTGCCAAATATGTTACATGAATTAGATGTTTGCTCTGTGTCTGGGTGTTATGTTAGTGTGTATCATATGTATGTATTTACAAAAAAAAAAGTATATAAGTAATCTATCAGTTATCTGGTTCCCATAGTACAAGCTTTGCTTAGTTTGGGGCTAGATGGCGATGTGTAAAATGTCCACCAATATTTATTTATTTATTTATTAAAAATAAAACATTTATTTACTATTATTACTCGTAGGTCCAAAGACACCATTCAACATTTGACACATCAAATTATTAACTAAATCGTTGGATTGTAAAACAACAAATGAATTATTTTAACTTTTAATTAATTTATGGTAGACATCCTTAAAAATGTCTTACGGATTGTCAAAGGGACATTCAAATTATATTTGACTATAGCCCATCAGTGGTTCGCATTCCAAACGTGACAATTTGCATGCTCATCATAATCAAAATGAAGTCATGGTTACGTTTCAAAAGCTAAAATAGAAAAACTTCAACAAGGAATTATAATTTGATTGACAACCACGGAAGTGCAGATATGCAAACGTTCTTCCGTTCCGCAGAAATTAACGAGAAAGCGATTACAGTCTCATTGCTAATAGTTTCTAACATAAAAATCATTGGAAATCTTTATTTTAAAGGTAACTTCTTTTGTTATTTGTAATCTTGGAGTAATAAAGAAAAAACAGATTCTCGATTGTCATCTCAAACCTTCAAATGATAGACAATCTCTTAGATCTTCGGGCGTCGAAGACACGTCTACGGCACAATACATGCTCATTTTTTAGGGTTCCGTACCCAAAGGGTAAAAACGGGACCCTATTACTAAGACTTCGCTGTCCGTCTGTCACAGGGCTGTAACTCATGAACCGTGATAGCTAGACAGTTGAAATTTTCACAGATTATGTATTTCTGTTGCTGCTATAACAACAAATACTAAAAACAGAAAAATAACTATATTTAAGGAGGGCTCCCATACAACAAACGTGATTTTTTTGCCGTTTTTATTGATAATGGTACGGAACCCTTCGAGCGAGAGTCCGACTCGCACTTGGCCGGTTTTAGTTTTTCAAATTAAGGGTAACGTCTGTTGCTGTTTCCTCTATGCAACAGCTGCTGAATATGGTAGCATTAAATGATTACTGTTACAAAACAAATCGTGCCCAAGTTACCCGACCATTACCAGCGTTTATCAAAACTGACGTTTAATTATGTAATACAATAATTTATTCATGTTGATTACGTTACAGTTATTTGTTAATTGCGTTTTGAATTATCATTCGACGCTTTGAAAATCACGACAACGAACCTAGTGCAGTAAAATCCCAAAGAGAAACTGGAAGAACTGTTCATAGCACGTGTCTAACCCTCGTATTCAAGAACGACACTATGAGAACACGAACCCACAGTGGACGAAATCTTTTTTCATAAAAATCACTTTATGCGTTGTGCGACACTACATAGTGTGACTAGAAGCACATTGTCGTGTGACTCTAGCCAAAGTTGAGCTCTAAAGGCACACGGTAGCGTGCGCCATAGTGCCGCTCAACACTTAAAGTGATGTTTATGAAAAAAGATTTCGTCCACTGTGGGTGCGTGTTCTCATAGTGTCGTTCTTGAATACGAGGGTTAATCTATTATAATCACCGATAAAATTTTCAACATTACATATATTTTATCATTTTCCTAAATGCCGATTAATGAATTTGGGGTAACTAACTGTTCACTTTGGTTTTAATTCTTTTGGGGCCATTAATGCCTCCTCTGTGGCCTGTAACATCGTTTCGGATTGAAACAATAACGGCAAAAAAATCACGTTTGTTGTATGAGAGCCCCCCTTAAATATTGATTTTATTCTGTTTTTTGTATTTGTTGTTCTAGCAGCAACAGAAATACATAATCTGTGAAAATTTCAATTATCTAGCTATCACGGTTCATGAGATACAGCCCTGTGACAGACAGACAGACAGACGGACAGCGAAGTCTTAGTAATAGTTTCCCGTTTTTACCCTTTGGGTACGGAACCCTAACAACAAATGTATAAAATAAACCATATCCATAGGACAATTATTGCAGTTACGAGTCTAAGTCGCTCGAAGTAAAATGATTTAATTTATTTATTATTAATTATTGTTGTAATTACTTAGATCTAAAATAGTTTGACATGTGGTTAGTTTGTTGTTGTTTGTTTGCAGACAACAATAAGTTAAATGAGGACAAAGAATTAAGAATTATTAATAAGTAAGTAGTAAGTATTTTTAATAATCTTATATATAAATTCTCGTATCACAATGTGTAACCAAACTCCTCCGAAATGGCTTTATCGATTTTCATGTGTTTATGTATTAGATAGGTTTTTTTATAGTGATAAGACTAGCATAGTTCGGGAAAAACAGAAGGTGCTTTTTAATGTGGGATTATTGTAATTTCATAGGACAACGTCTGTCGGGACAGCTATTAATATAAAAAACCGGCCAAGTGCGAGTCGGACTCGCGCATGAAGGGTTCCGTACCATTATCTATAAAAAAAACCGGCAAAGTGCGAGTCGGACTCGCGCACGAAGGGTCCCGTACCATTATCTATAAAAACGGCAAAAAAATCATGTTTGTTGTATGGGAGCCCCCCTTAAATATTTATTTTATTCTGTTTTTAGTATTTGTTGTTAGAGCAGCAACAGAAATACATAATCTGTGAAAATTTCAACTGTCTAGCTATCACGGTTCATGAGATACAGCCCTGTGACAGACAGACGGACAGCAAAGTCTTAGTAATAGGGTCCCGTTTTTACCCTTTGGGTCCGAAACCCTAATAAATAAATAAATAAGATAATCAGTAAGTAAATTCTAAATAAACGGTAATTAGAGATAGAGTCAGATAATTACAACCTGTTCGTTTTGTTTGGAGTTCTCCACAACCTATATATCCTGACTTCTGCATAAGTTGTGGCCTAGATATCGCCTAATAATATAATCCAAAACATATTTACTGCACAAATTATGGTACAGTAAGGCGAAACTTTGCGGTTTTATTATTGTAAATGGACTTTTGTAATAAATCAGTATCAATTGGGAGTTTTGTTTCAACGTGCGAGGTCAAAGGCCGCCCACAGCTGCATTGGCTGGTGCCATATTTGGTTTGCTCCAAATCTGAACTGCTTAAAACGAGTAGGTACCTACTTTCTCCGAAGAACAAAAGAAGAGTAATCGATTAAGAAGCAACTACGGCTCAAGATAGCCGTATTAATTCAAATATTTGCAGTTCTAGGTTCGTTATATTGGTAGTAGTTTATGTGTTATTTATTTATTATTCACATTTTAGTATGTTTAATCGACACAACAGAATTTAGTATGCCGTTGTAGGGTTTTACATGATATTGTACACTAACGTAAATCGTGATTTGTTCCTCAAGCATACACACAAGTACACTTTATATTAAAGCCCTCAAAAATAGCATTTGAATCTCTATTAAATTTTTGACTAGTTTTAAGATACGGGCCCTATACTCTTGGATGTTTACAAAATGCAATCAAATCACCAAAATATATAGCAGTGATAAAACTTTCACAATTCTAGGTATCAATTAATCTGCGCTTTCACTTCAACCGCATTCATCGGCCATTCATGCTAGTCTGATTATAAGCACTGATACTACAACGCTATTGGGTATGCTTATGGCCCAACGGCCCCATAATTGTTATGAATTGTAAACTACGATATATCGCAAATCTTGAGCATGATAGGGAGAAAGACTGGTGGCCTTCCTGTCACCGACATAGAAAAACATAATTACACAGAGAAGAAACATTCCGTTGCTCTCTTATGCCGAGGAAGTGAAACTAGCATCAATAAGAACCTAGCCTTCAAAACTAAATCTATTTGGGGGCACGGCAGTGCCCCCGCCAAGTCGAGCGCGAAGCAAACACTGCCGTACCATCCTTTACTGGAACCATTTCGCCGCATTTTCAGGCCCCTATTTGAGAACCTCTGGATAAGACCAGAACGCTGAAATTTTCGTCATCCAGTAAGCCATAATCACATACTTAAACTCCAAAATTTCAAGTCTGTAGGTCATTTAGTTACGAAGTTAAGCGAAAGCAAAGTTTCGCATTTTAGACAGACACTCACTCACTCACTCACTCACTCACTCACTCACTCACTCATGATCATCAGAATAGAACTAGTACTTCCCATAAACTCAGAGAGCTGAAATTTGGTACAGAGTTAGGGTTTAATGGCCACATAAAGGGAAAACCATAAAAACTAGGATAATCGAAGATCTGGAGTACCTGGTGACCCTGATAAGAAAACACAAAAGCCTAACCAAACTATTAGAGATCGACATACCGCCTTTACAAAAAATATTCAACTACTGGACCGATTTGAAAAATTCTTTCACCGTTAGAATCCTACATTATCCCTGATGAACATAGGCTATAGTATATTTTCAAAAATATTAGGGATCCGTATGAAAACATCGATAATGTAATCCAAAGTGTGAAAAAATTTAAAAAAAATCCTTATATTGCGTTTGCTGCGGAAATTATTGACAATAGAGCAAAGTAATGTACTACAGTTTTAAAGAAGACATCAATATCTACAAAAAAGTATGCAATACTATATGTCTAACTATTAGGGATCCGTATGAAAACTTCGATAATGTAACCCAACGTGTGAAAAAAACACAAAAAAATCCTTATATCGCGTACTCTGCGGAAATTGTTGACAATAGAGCAAAGTGATGTACTACAGTTTTAAAGAGGACATCAATATCTACAAAAAAAGTTTGCGATACTAAAAGTTTTATTAGGGATCCTTATGAAAAATTCGATAATGTAACCAAGGTGTAAAAAAAATACCTATAATATCATTATTACATCCGTGCGACGCGACGCCGCCGGGGCCGACTGCTAGTACGCAATAAAATTAAAGGAAAACTCTGGATAAGACTAGACTGGCTTTTATACTTACTTATACTTACAAGTTTACAAGAAGAAATAGTCGAACGATTAACTTTATTCTACTCGAACATTACACAAATTGAATAAACAAATTAACAAATTAAATAAACTAAAATATTAATTTCGCTCAAAATTAAGAGTGGTGGTGATACCCGCACACGTCGCTAGATGGCGCTGACTGTATTTTAAACGCCCTTACGATTTGTTTTTATAATAAAAAAACTACTCATAAAAAGAAAAAAAAACTGTGTCAAATAAGAAAATCTAATAAAATAAATCAATAAGCCCACGTTTCTACAAAAAGAAGTGAAATCCCACCAAAAACATTCTGTAAAAAACTAGCCAAGTCTCGATGGAGCTGCTTGTTTATCTCTAAAAAGTAATGAAATCTAGACAAAGTCGTGTCAAGTCTGAGGTTCTTTACTGCGATTTCTTTATTATTATAGAATGTTATGTGACTTGGCCGTTGAAGAGTACACAAGGGTACAAAACCAGGTGCTCCATGACACCATTGCACCAATCTGTCGCCAGAACCGCTACCCATTAACGATGGAAAATTGCCACTTAGAAAACGTTGATTCAATAACCAGTCAATTGTAGGCTTAATAATACTTATGTAAAGGCGAGCCTGAAACAAACAGTATAAAAAATACGTCTATTTTATGTTAGATCGGTGGTCGATTTGACGCTCCAAAAAGAAGACAGCAGAAGTCAGCATTGTCAATGCTGAATGCATGTGTTGCACGATCAACAACAGCCTAAAATAAGACACTAGCGTCCAATTACCAATACCTGTATTGGCTATTATCTCGCTTAACAAACATAGGTAGTTACAACAGATATAACATTACGTGTAAACAAAATTGACTTGTACCCACTAACGTATAAAGAATGTTCAACGGCCAAGTCACACAACAATCTATAATAATAAAGAAATCGCAGTAAAGAACCTCAGACTTGACACGACTTTGTCTAGATTTCATTACTTTTTAGAGATAAACAAGCAGCTCCATCGAGACTTGGCTAGTTTTTTACAGAATGTTTTTGGTGGGATATATCTATACATCTATACATATCTATACATATAATAAAGCTGTTGAAGAGTTCAATTCTGTACATTGAATAAAAACGAAAAAAAATACTCCTAGGGGTCTTCATACAAGTAACACAAGCCAAAAAAAAACATTTTGAAATTTTTGTCTGTCTGTCTGTCTGTTGTCAGGCTTTCACGCAAAAACTACTGAACGGATTTTGATGAAACTTTTTTAGTTATATAGCTATTAGTCCTAGGCAACTTATAGACTATAATTTTGGAAGATCGGAATACCAGATGTGGAACTATAGCGGTCTGGGTTTGGGTAATCTATAAGAGATATTAATATACTGCTTTAGGCAAAATTGGTCCACATGCTGTCGACAATCGAAAGAAAAGGAATAAAATAAAACCGGCCAAGTGCGAGTCGGACTCGCGCACGAAGGGTTCCGTACCATTATCTATAAAAAACTGCAAAAAACACGTTTGTTGTATGGGAACCCCACTTAAATATTTATTTTATTCTGTTTTTAGTATTTGTTGTTATAGCGGCAACAGAAATACATCATTTATGAACATTTCAGCTGTCTAGCTATCACAGTTCATGAGATACAGCTCTGTGACTACCAGACGGACAGACGGACAGCGAAGTCTTAGTAATAGGGTCCCGTTTTTACCCTTTGGGTACGGAACACTAAAAAATAATTACGAATTATACATTAATTCATAAAAAACTCAACAGATAGCACATGTGTACCTACCTAACTACTACTAACCTACCTATATAATAATAGGCGCAAACATTATTTATATTTGTGCATGCTCTGCAGCGGGTTTACTCCTTAATGGGTAAGTCATAGGTACTGATATAAAAGTTGCGGGATACTAAAATCGTGGCTACCAATTACTATACTCACGGGGCCGGCAGCGGGACCACTTGAGTATATCCGCGGATACCTATCTTAAATTTAAGCCATACCATAGCCATACCTATTCAAAATAATCACATTTAGAAATGTCTGTCGCTCAGCGAAGCGGGCACGGGTCAGCTAGTTAATAAATATTATATTGGTGGACATTTTACAGAGCGCCATCTAGCCCCAAACTAAGCAAAGCTTGTACTATGGGAACTAGATAACAGATATAACCTTTTTTGTTTTGTTTTTTTTTGTAACTAAATAGTTCCATGATGCTACTAACACCCAGACACAGAACAAACATCTATGTTCATCACACAAATATTTTGTTCTGGGGATCGAACCCACAACCTACAGCGCAGAAGGATGAGCGAATACCAACTAAAAACAACTAAAGTGCTAGTATAAGCACAAAACATAAAAGCGATATGACCTCATTAGTTGATGGATTGAAGTTCACTGTCATGGTCAACCGGTCGACAAGCGTATTAGTATGTTTTCCTGAGTTTACGTAGCAAAGAAATGAAGTAGGTACCTATATTATTAAAATTTCCAGCATCGATGTCTCAAAGCACAATATAAATTCAAGTACACGACCTTAGGATCGATCGATAGTCCACGCATCTCCCGCTAAGCTTATTAGAAGTATGAACTAGAAGTATGATAGTCTCGATTCAATTTGCATGCTTACGATGTTGGTTCATACTTGTTATAACTCTTTGCTTATAGTAACTCTTAGGGCTAAGTAAGTAGATTTGTTGTATACAGTAAATATTTAAATTGGGTCGCCTTAGTCACATTTGTTTACTTTGTGTCCGAAATCAGAATTAGTTGAATACTTTGAAATGTTATCATACATTGTGTAAATACTAGTAGTGATAAGTACTCGGATGTAAGTACTATTTAATACAATAGGGTTATCAGGAGTGTAACATATACTAGATTTTGTCAATTAGAAAATAATCGGCCAAGTTCCGAACTCGCAAATTCAGGGTTCAGTATTGCACCTTTACACATCTAAAGGATCCTTGAAAATCTTTCAAGGATCAGTGGTTTAGGCTGTGCGTTGATAGATCAGTAACGTATAAGATGTAATTTAGAATGTTGGGTGTAGTTCATCCATACCTGTGGATCCTCATCTTGTATCAGGCTCCGCCGCTTCATAGCATACTCCTTGACAACAGTGCTGTTCTCAGTATTCACATCCACATTAAACGTCTTCAGCCTTAGCATCGGGCTGATAGCGCCCAGAGGGTTCGAGTACTTGTTGTATGTCAAATACTTATTCGAAGACGAGTTGAGGTGGAGTGGAGAGTTGAGTGAAGGGTTCAGGGAAGGGTGTAACGTAGGGTTTAGTGATGGATGAAGAGAAGGGCTGGGGGATATGGATGGTGGGTTGGAAGACACTTCGACGATGGACTGAATGCTGGGCCGCTGTGCACGCTTTTTCGGTTTGACGTAAGTGCGCGAGTCGAACTTGTGTCTGTCCGGTATTGATAGGATGTCACCTGGAACAAAGGTTTATTACAAGCTTTTATTTAACTTGCAATGTATGTATGTATGTAACTATGTTTGATAAGGTGGAATCTTGTAACTCAATTTTGAAGCAGTTATCTTCAACCGATTAAGCTGAAATTTGGCATGCTGATATAACTTCGGTGACAATGCAATTATATGGTGACAGCGAGCTGAACTGATGATGGAGTCAGGAGCTGTTCAACAGTCACTCACAACGGAACTTCTTAGTAAATACTTCGATTGAGTAAAAACTTTGCATTCTTGTCAAGTTTCGATGACAAATGTTATTTGATGTGACAGGTAATAGCGCGCTGGTTGGTTTTACAAAAGCTTGTCATTGAAAAATATTTTTCAACAGTAAACTTATCTAGTAATCACTTAAAAAACTTGTGACGACATCCTATGAAAAAAGTATTAATGTACACGAAGTCGCGCAGTGTACATAAGATGGTTTTCATTAGGTAGTAGGTTTTGCTTGTGGCTTTGCTCACGTGGTAGGTACCTAGTAGAAAGCCTAAAAGATATTACAGGTTACGAACTATATAATATATCTGTTATGCTAATTTCAATCCAAATAGGTCTAGTCGTTGCGTTGCGAAAAACTCAAAACTTTCGCGTTTAATAATATTAGTATCAAAGATGTAGTTTGAAGAATATTTTGCAACTTCTGTCAGATGCCGACTGAAAAAGATTGACTAAACTGGCTACAGACACGATTTCAATAAATAAAACAAGTAGAAGATTACAATAGTGTCTTCAAAAATAAGAAAATTACAACATTTCAAATGAAATAAATTCAATGAACCGATACCGAGACCGCATTAATTAAAAAAGATCTAGCAATCATTATTTGTCCGCTTGTCCAATGTAATTATAGCAGTTAGTGTTTTATTCTTTAGATTACGGAAGCGATGATACCGAAGCGCTTATACTGAAGCGAAAGACAACGTACTATAAGATATTCTGTGGGTAATGAGAGATGAATGAAAAACCAGTTCAATAAACCCATCTTAAAACCTCGCAAAAATTATCAACTGTATTCTAATTGTCGCAAGGTTTACTTTAATGTCATCTGTTGTGTAAGCGTTAGAAACGTGTTTGCATCGGAACGCACTGCCGGCATAGAAGTCGGTTAATTTGTGCCAAAATGGGTTTGCATTTCGTATGCAGCTGGGTGGACAGGAAGCTGAGTGATGTTCGTTTATCATGACAGCGAGTCGTGACTGGACTGATGAATGTGGCATACCCTAGTTTTAGGGCAACAAGCGCCTTGTGAATAGAAAGAAAAATGGAAACCGACAACTATGCACAACGCTATGTAGTACACCTATTGTGATCGAATGGTCTGTTCTCATATAGTAAAGTTACGAAATAGGACGACTGTTATTCCCAAGCACGTTAGATACCTCTAGATATCTATGCGCTCAGATCCCAGAAGAAATTCAATGAGGGTTGTCCACGACCATTCATAACATTTTGGCAGATGTCCACATTTTTTAGTAGTTCGAATTCCATACGTGACGTGAGCAGCTTATAAGAACACTAATTGGTTTTATCACGATAGTTTCTTTCAAGCACGCGTTAAATGCGTAATATATTTTTTTTGATGCATGGCCTGGATTCGAGCTCATAATCTTCGGATTGAAAATCGAAATACCTCCCACTAAACCAGCACTATAAGACTATATAGTAATTCCATATAAATATTTCCAAAAGGTTCCTAGATAGTCGTTGAATCGATTCACTACAGTCAGACTCTGAAATACTTGAACAACATTACTTTAGGTATCTTAAGCAATCAGGGCAAGAAATAAACGAAATAGAGCCATTGGCTACAGCGTCTGTTTGAACCTCACATTCCTTAAGACAATAGTCCATCAAGAATATTAAATTATGTCCCTTTTCTTTGCATAAGGTTACCTGCAGCACAGAATAAAGAAAGTTATTCCGCAAACCGGAGATGACCGGAGATGTAAATAGAACACGGCCCGGTGACCATCAGACGGATCAATATAGGCAAGTCTAAACATAGTTGCGGAGTCAATGAAATTGATAATCTGTTGCAAAAGTTGCATTGGTACTGATTCTGTTGGTGCCAGATATTCCATTTCGTTCTATTTTGTAAAGAGCAAAAGAGACGGCAATCATTTTAGAGATGACAAAATCGTTTAGTTTGTTGCCAACAGAATCGACAACAATGTACGACTTGGAATTTATATCAAGGATGTAAGTCGTTAGATACTACAAGTAAGGTGTACGAATAACAATTCAGAGGATCTCCAGTTAGGCATCAAAGCGAAATGTAATTTTCAACCTACGAAAAAAGGAGGTTCTTAACTCTACGGGTAACTATATAATCTACATCAATACAATTTGAATGGGACCAGATAAAATGAAACACAAAAAATATATATATAGTTACCCGTAGAATTAAAAACCACCTTTTTTCGTTGGTTCCTTCATAAAACTTAAAAAATCTATAATATCTCTTGGTTTTTCAATTGGTTCAATTGCTCGTACGTTTTGTATACAGGAACTCGTATGGAAAACGCGTCGGTGGGTCAAACATAAATAGATAATTAGATGCTATACATTATATTTTATAGGTAGGTATGTATATTATAGACACAGTCTCAGATCTCAGACTGTCTGTAGCATAGAAAGTGAAACGCTATACGCGAGTTTCGAATGCTAATCGATCCGCAGTTGTTTCTTGCATGCGAATGTTACGTCACTTATCTATCTATAATCTACATGATAACACGTTTTATAATTTGATAACAATTATCTATGCAGATTATGAAGTGCATTATTCAACTTTTTGTTATTATTCAAATTTATTCAGAATAATTCGGAACAGTATTATGAAACAGATTACATATTGAACGATGAGAACGGCAAAAGTTATAAAAAAAACCGGCCAAGTGCGAGTCGGACTCGCGCACGAAGGGTTCCGTACCATTATCTATAAAAACGACAAAAAAATCATGTTTGTTGTATGGGAGCCCCCCTTAAATATTTATTTTATTCTGTTTTTAGTATTTGTTGTTAGAGCAGCCACAGAAATACATAATCTGTGAAAATTTCAACTGTCTAGCTATCACGGTTCATGAGATACAGCCTTGTGACGGACAGACGGACAGACGGACAGTGAAGTCTTAGTAATAGGGTCCCGTTTTTACGCTTCGGGTACGGAACCCTAAAAAATGTGTAGTAGCCTCAACGCCTAATTCTTATGACACAATATTGAGAATAATTTGTCTTGCCTGTGTAAATACTCGTACCATAAAAATTTACTTTAACATATTATTAGTAAATGCTCGCAAATACGTCAATAATTTTTCTTTGGACACAACTCCATCAGACTTTAAGTTCCGATACGAAAAAATAAACTTTATGTGGGAACTAGCCATACAGATCAGTTGATAATAAAAGATCTGCCTTCTGCGCTGTGGGTGCGATTCCCAACCATGATAAACATTCGTGTAACATAGATGTTTTTCTGTGTCTTAAGTGATATAAAGTATTTTAAGTAAGTATTTACAAAATAAAAGAAATAAGCATTTTATCAGATACCTATTTCTAGTTCCCATAGAACAAGCTTTGCTTAGTTTGTAGTAAGATGCCGCTTTGTGCATGTTTAACAATAGGACTATATGGGTATGAGATTGTTGGGCGTCATTTTTTTAGAGATGAGCATGAAATTGACATTTAGTACAGATGGGCATTAAGTCTTGGCTAAACTTCTATAATATCAGCGTCTGTATGCTGTAATTGATCAGCGTATCCGAAAGCGAGCAAGATGTGCCAATTTTATTGTATAAGGTAACGGTTGACGTAATCGTCGACATCAGACGTCGTCGCGACAAACTAAAGTAAACAAAAACATGCCTCATCTTCACACCAAGATGTTTACTTCCTTCAATCTTGTTAAACACATCGACAAGCTGATCGGTCCCAGCTTCGGACGTATTCAACTATCAAGGAAATAAGCATACTTTTTTTCAAAAATCCTTCGCCTGCGTCCTTATTATGTGTATGTGCCAAATTTCCGAGTTCTACGCCTTGTGGTTTATGAATCGACTCTTCTAAAAAAACTGGCCAAGTGCGAGTCAGACTCGCGCACCAATGGTTTCGTACCATTATCTATAAAAAAACGGCAAAAAACACGTTTGTTGTATGGGAGGTCCACTTAAATATTTATCTTATTCTGTTTTTAGTATTTGTTGTTATAGCAGCAACAGAAATAAATAATCTGTGATAATTTTAACTATCTAGTTATCACGGTTCATGAGATACAGCCCTATGACAGACAGACGGACAGACGGATAGAGGGTACGGAGCCCTAAAAATGATAATAGACTAGTGGGAAACCTCGCGACTTCGATTGCGTGAACTTGTTTTCAAATAAACATCGACCTACTACACCACCGCCCACTCTTATGAGGTAAATTTTTGGGGATTTATTTTTGCATCTCTACATGCTAAGAGGAATATACACTAAAAGTTTCTGCTCAGTTGTGCGTTACATTACATCTCAATCAATAGGCTAGGAAATGTTTTATAATACTACTATTGTTCTTCCTACTACTATACCGTCGTGATACTTAAAGATGCACGAGTAATGAGTATAAATCGCGCTTCTATTTATCTATCACGGATATACTTACGAGTACCTAAATGCAGAGAAAACAATTTAAAAACATATATTATGCCGATCTTGGTGATAAAAAACTATGCTCTTTCTCGTCTTTCGTGTGCTGGTATGTTTTACAGTAAGTATCAGACTAGAACTATATTAGTACGCGTCTTAGTACTTAGCAGTTTTATTGCGAGTCTAACCACGTAAAGATAATCTTGATTCTAATTGAAGGCAGGTACAGTCGAGTGAAGCTGCTTATCGATTTCCTTCGGGATTGATCTAGAAAGGTGAAGTGAGCGAGCTCTTAAATGGGGCTGACAAAACTTAGGCAGTTGAATTTTAAAAATATTCTGACCTTAAAACTTTAGATTGTATTACTTATCTAGTTGACTGTACCAACATCGAACTGGATAAGGCATGTCGCCCGAAGGACGCAGCTTTAATGGGAAACTAACCGGTTCTCGATTGCTTCCGGTGCAATTATAAATTAGCAAGCGATCGCCTTTTTGCTGTACGGTATTACATAAAAACAAACTTGTGGCGACATTTTCTATTTCCCCTGAGAACATTGCTGTGATAGTTGTGACATTCTGATATACGCGGAAATGGAGCTCGCATTCTTAATTTAGATGTTTTGTGGCATTTCTCGAGGGATCCGTGTTCCATTTTATCGATCTTTGTTCGTTTCTTGGCTTTTAAAGTCTTTATTTTGTAGGTACTTAAACTGAGCTTCGAGCGAGAGTCCAGACCAATAATATAACCGTGTAAACTTGTAAAGGAATATAATGATAAATAATTAATCAAAATAACAATTGGTGAATAAAGTTAGCAATCAAAAGACACAGATCTAAATGAAATGCTTCAATCTGAGGCATTCTCTTTAAAGAAACAAATATTATTTATAAACTGAAATCAGCATTGTGACCGTCTATACACGGATGGGTTGTATTTTTAATTTAACTTTTATCGTTCGAGCTTTAGTCTTTTTGCTGTGTCTACAACTTCTAGTACTTGATTTATTACGTTGTAAAGATGAGACATAAAGTAAAAAAAACCGACCAAGTGCGAGTCGGACTCGCGCACGAAGGGTTCATTACATTATCTATAAAAACGGCAAAAAAATCATGTATGTTGTATGGTAGCCCCCCTTAAATTTTGATTTTATTGTTTTTACATACATCATCTGTAAAAATTTCAACTGTCTAGCTATCACGGTTCATGAGATACAGCCCTGTGACAGACAGACGGACAGACGGACAGCGAAGTCTTAGTAATAGGGTCCCGTTTTTACACTTTGGGTACGGAACCCTAATAAAAAAAACAGTCAAAACTCTCAACAGCACATTCAATTTACAAACCACTGCACTTAATTTACTGTTTTTCCTGTCATCTCATACGAGTAAATAGCTTAACATTCGCACGCCAACCTTCATAGCCGATAAGTCACGTTACAATATCCTTTAGTACGAGTACCTACTACCTAAGTATGCTGCATGTACTAATATATCGATATAAGTTGTAGGAACGTCGGACAAATGGTCTCATTGTAATTGGATGATTGCACCTATGACATTGAACTGTATCTAAGTATAACTCCATGGAAAGCAGAAGTAAACCAACCGGGAATGACGCGTACTTAAGCACGTTAGCATAAAAAAATACGCCAGAACTCGGGCGGAGAGAACGATTTAATAGTTTTTATTAGGGTTCCGTACCCAAAGGGTAATAACGGGACCCTATTACTAAGACTTCGCTGTCCGTCTGTCTGTCACAGGGCTGTATCTCATGAACCGTGATAGCTAGACAGTTGAAATTTTCACAGATTATGTATTTCTGTTGCTGCTATAACAACAAATAAAAACTGAATAAAATAAATATTTAAGGGGGGCTCCCATACAACCAACGTGTTTTTGACATTATAATGGTACGGTAAACCCTTCGCACGCGAGTCCGACTCGCACTTGGCCGGTTTTTTAGAATCGAATGCGAAAAGAAACCGCGAAGCCCGATGCATTTATTGGTTACAAAACCATTAGTTTCCACATAATCTTCTGAGCGTTTCTTCTAGAATAAGAACGAATTCGCTACTCGATCGTATAGCGCGGTTGTACTATTGTCTACGAACGACAGGCATGGCATACAGTACTATTGTAGCATTCCTTCTACAAACGACATATTTCCTTTGATGTAGGAAGCTGTTTCACACTGGCAGGATACGTGCCGGATATAATATGTAGGAATGTAGGCCTCGTAGACTTGCCTAGCAAACCCAAGTTAGGCAACCTTCAGGGCTATACTATACTATATGAATGTGTGACCAGTATTATTTACATCACATTTCCATGTTTGGAAGGGCAAGCTAAGATTAGCCTACCGATGGCTGTAAGAGTCGTTTGCCAGAGTTGGCCACTACCAACAAAACTTACTTAATAGCAGCTTAGGTATTAGTATTTTAATCAACCGGCTTCCACAAGGAACTGCGAATTTGCATCGCATCGCAAATATCTGCTCTTAGAAGAATACTCTATACCAAAGATATCTAGTTTGAATAAGTTTATTGAATAGTAGAAAAATGTTATAAACGAATTAAAAAAATCAAACGGCATCACTTGGCTTACTTTACTGAACTCACGCAGATACGGATAAACGGTATAAACCGTAATCCAAATGACCGTACCTAAGCGGTATGACGTCATACTAAGGGTACGGCAATACAGTACCTAGCTCCAGTAATAGGATCTTTGTCCTGACTTTATGATGCGTGTCGAACGTTATTAGATCGGCTAGGAGCAATCGTGCACGACTGTACCTTGTTTTGATGGCGATGAGTGACGAATTAATCGATCGAGTTTAATTAGCTTTTCATTAATCTATGTAATTCCAGCTTTATACCATGACCCACCTGTACCCAACCTCAATTATTTGAGAGGTTATAAAAATAATAGAATAGTAGGTGAATGAATACCATTGAAGAAAACGTCTCAAGCATCATAATTTTTAAATTGTTGTATCTCTTGTTGCACGCCAACCACCATCTTACTACCGACTGTCATCCCCAAGTACGGTAGACATCCTCTCAGATCTCCAGACGCTTAGATCCTTTGAAGATGTCTAGTGGGGGTAGTCAGAGGCACGTCTAAACATTATATTTGGCACATGTCCACATTTTGCAGAACTTATCATTCCATTTGTGACAGGTTGTAAGAACATCGCCGCTTATAAGAATACTAACTGGTTTCCTCACGCTGTTTTTCTTCACCGTTTTAAGCACATGTTTTTGATTTTTGAAAATATTAATTATTATATAATGTGGGCAAAGGGTACAAGATAATATTTATAGATGAGAACTTCTATTTTAGGTACTTACTTTTGAGTATATTATCTAGTAGTGTATTTAGGTCTTTTTCCATCTGCAGGTACTCCGTATCTTCATTTGGCCAGTCACATGATAGGTTCCAGTCCACAATATCCACCTTCTCTCCCGAGTCATGCGGGATAGCACATAACCTGGGAACAAAGTAGCCACTCTAAATATTGTAGCTAAGGGGTCACCAAATCGCAGACCTCAGACCTATTTTGTGCTGACCTTAAGTTAACATTACATAGAGAATCGACAAACCTTACAGACCGCAACGGCCATATTGTTTTTAAAAACGAACCCCAAATTAAAGTAATTGGTAATCCTTGTTCTATCTTATTGCTTTGTCTACCCAGATAAACATTTACTTATTTCATTTTATCACAATCCAGTTGGTATTTATATAATACTTATACTTTATGGAGTGTTTTTTAGAATATCCAGTTTCAAACCAGGTCATAATTTTAAAATAATCCTAACTAACTTTTGCTTCGTTCAAGCGGTATTAGTGCAAGGCATAGGCTATTGTATATTCCAAGTTTCATCCGAATCCGCTTGGGCGTGATAAAGCCCCAAACATCATCACAAACTTTCGGATTTATAATAATAATAGTATTTCATATAAATCAGTTCATCCATTATAAAATAATTGATTAACAAACAAATATTCCTTTATATTAAAATAATCTTATCTTTTATCTTCAATAAAATAATAATGCATTTGTTTCAACTTTATTTGCCAAATGATAATAACAATCTAATCTTAGTATTATCAGCTGTGCGTACATGCTCTCATTTACATTATGCAGTAAGTAAAATACAATAGCACTTCCTATATTGACACCAGTCTTGGTAAACCTGCACCAGGTCATTAACCCCGTGGGTAAAACCAAATGCGGTGAAGGGCCCGATGGCTCTTGTTACAAACTAGTCACATGCAACTAATCTTTTAGTATGTAACTTGTGAACTAAAGTCAGCAGCATCTTGATTGCTTGAAATACAGTATAGAAGATGTTAATATATTATATGCGAAACCAATGTACTTTTCCTATGAAAGCGAATATTGCATATATTAAAATTTACATCAAATAAAAATAATATAAAAGTAATTAAATCGTGTAATATTATATAAAAGTAATTTCAAAAAAATAATAATAAAAAAATCAAACATGTAAAACTCGGAAATCATTACAATTTAGTTTAAAACATAACACAACCATGTTTATTTATTAGCCACGATGCAAAAAGAGGGGTGTTGTAAGTTTCATGTGTGTATCTGTGTACCTTTCTGTACAGTACAGCCTGTGGGTACATCTTGATGAAGTTTTTCGATTAAATAGTTGATGTGATTGAGATGGTTTTAAGCCATATTTGTTGAAGGGATGTTTAAGCAACTTCTACTGGTTTGATCAATTCAAAATGTAAAATTCTGACCAATGGAATATAGCGTAATTTGTAATACTGTTTGGATAAGTATTCATTTACAGGCATCTTACCAAACCACTCTACCATTTCGAATACAAAAGGATGATGATACTCTTGTTTTGGGCAATGACCCCAAACAAGGTATCAAGAAAGTTTAATACAATTTTGAACTGTATTTCAAAAAAAACAAGGTAGCAATTGTGTTTTCTAACATAAATATTAAGTTTAATAGAACCTTATTTCTTTGTTTATATTATAAAGGTGCAAATTGTGGTGCCCAAATTGGTCACCACTCAATGCTTGGCATTATTCTTTTGTTTATAGCTATTATTTAGTGAGTTATAAAATCTAAACAAAACAGGTGATCATACTGGTAGGTAGGCACAGAATTGTTTTGGCAGTGTGGACACAAACTACATCACAACACCTGTGCTAAGTGAGTCATAGAAAAAAGCACCCACTCGCATAAAACCTGGGTTATTGGGTAGACTAACTGGTTAGACCTGAATGAATCGTTCGCTGCACTAATAATTGACTTGGTCTAAATTGCACTTGAAGGAAACTTGACGTGATGACCGGACACTGGCGAAAGAACTACGCAGCGATAGCTGTATGGTTTACTAACATGTTTACTACAACCAGAGGTAATTACCATGTCTGACTATCGCTAAAATCCAACGATTCCACGTCAATCAGCTCGGAATCAATCATATCTTTGTTTATATTTTGATCAACTTGATTCATAATACCAACAATAACGAGACATCAATTTGGCACTTTGCACGAATCACATAAAAAATTTCACACACAAGAACTACATTTACTATAGAAAATACTGTAAATATAATAAAGAAAAAGCTAAACAAGAAAACCAACACGAAATCGTCCCAGATAAGTTTAGTTTGGAATTTGACATTTCACCACCCAATGCCAAAAAAAAAGGAAAAGAGAAGAATCAACTCAACGGTAAAATCCATAGACTATAGAACAATAATCCCAGTAAAATCAAAACTAGAAAAATATTTTATTTTTAGTCGATTTTTTTGAATACGCGAGCGAAACTCGAAGAAATGTTGTCTATGGAGCCTTGCCATCATACAAAAACAACCCATATTTTGAGCAATAGATTGATTATGAATACACAGTCAATACCTAAATATATCAATCGACTGCTAGAAAATTGCATCCTAATCCTAAGCTTTCATACACTTTTATTTATTTACTTAGATCTATGTTGAAAAATTATAGCTCTGTTTGGAAATAAAATTTACATGAAATAAAAAAAAAAAAGATATATCCTTTTTTTTTATTGCGGCTACCCTATTATGACATTTCATCCAATCAAATGTCAGTTGTCAATGATCATAGACAAAAATCACTCATCCTTTTCGTGAGTGAACACGTCGTGTGAGCACGTTGTTTGCCGGAGTTTTTCAACAAACCTACAAAAATGTCGTCGCATCTCAACTGGATGATCATCCGCAACAACAACGCTTTCTTAGTAAAGAAGCGTGACATCAAGAAGCCGTTCAGCAAGGAGCCTAACAATGTAACTAACCTCAACTCGTACAGATACAACGGCTTGGTTCACAAGAAGGCAATCGGCGTGGTGGAGAACCGAGACAAAAAAGGTTTTTCTGTTGTAGTGAAGAGGGCTAAGGCGACCAACAAGCCCGCTAAGAATGCCATCAACCGGTCATTCAAGGCTGGCGCGAGGAGATCACTCTTCAAGGTAAAGAAGCTACTGAAATCTAACCACTACCGCACAGACCTGACCAAGGCTACCCTCCGCCGTGCGTCCGCCATCCTCCGCTCTCAGAGGCCCATCAAGGCGAAGAAACCCAAAGCTGCTGCGGCTAAGTCAGAATAAGTTTCTAATGTAAGGTCAATAAAAATGTGAAAATCCTAAGCTCTCTTTTCATTTCAATGTAGAAAATCACCTTTCAAAAGTTTCCCTTTATTGTCATCACTAATAACCTTTATTGTATAGTAAGTCTTGAAGTCTTAGTTGATAGATAGAAATATTCAGAACAGGTAGGTATCTGTTTTTCCACATTTGGTTAGTTAAATACTCATTCTGCTAACATACCTATGTAAGTACGCACAAAAGGATCTCAAGGCGCTTTTGTGGGTCTTGTTACAATAAAACTGTATTGTTCTCAATATCAAACGCAAATAAAAACTCATACTTGCACCAATCATTTATTGAATAACAAACCATGATTATTAGATCACAAACAAGGAATGTATAAGTACAGGTACTTATTGATTATTTGAATACATCAATTATTTAAGTAATCATACCATGATACCACTAGTAAATGCATACAGTTCATAGTTTAATACTGAACATTCATTGATTTTTATACTGGTGTTACTGTTAAGAAGACTGCTCGGGCAGGCAAACCAAACATTGCAAGTAGCTTTCATACTGCATATCTAGAAGCAGATGGTGCTCAGGTATGTAAACCAAACATTATGAGTATCTCGTATACTGCATATCTTGAGATGGATAGAACATGATGAACATGTTAAACTGATGCGAGCTTAACAGTAACACCAGACCTGCGCGGTGCTTAACTACAATATTCCATACCAATACTATATCAGAAATGTAAATTTAAACATTCAATATATCTATTTACAAAACATATCACATATTTCAAATACCAGTTAACAGAGCAAAAGTTGTAGCTCGTTTTATTATGAAATTTAAAGTTACAGAAGTACAATGTAGATTGTTTGACTAATGTTATGAAAATGCATCCTCTCGTAAGCTCCTAAATTTCATAAGTTCATGTTCATTGATATAAAAAACTTGGAAAATATTAAATTTTTATTATTTTGTTTTAGAAAAGAATCATCATTTTGTGCATTTTCATAAGAAATAAGTACAGTAGAATACATGCCTTGATTATGCAGGAATTAATTTGAAGATATTTCATATAACTATTCTAACACCCATGATTATATAAGCGATACACAATATTTTTTCTTTGGACACATTCTAATTTTCAACTACGGGATCTTTCTACATTGGAACAGTGGTACACACAATTATCTACATTTCAAAGGTGGTAAAGGTAAATGCAACAAATACTGGGAGGAATACAAAGTTGTAAATGCAAATATTTTTCTTTGACACTGCCTTGTTCAAAGAGTGATGTTCATACCAGTGTTCACAGTTCATACTTGCATAGACAACACTATGATTCTTTCATTAAGAGGCTCCCAGTCGCTGATTGCTCTTTTTCGAAACGAAAAAAGAAATACTTCTGAACAAGCCACATCTCCTATTTTTATAAGTATATTACTTCAGGTTCCTACCTAGATTTCTATTAAGCTGAAAACATAATAGCAGAAACTTTTCACGATAAAGATTTTATTTCAAAATGATACGTTTTAGAATTTATGATTCGAAATATTTTATATACCTACTATTAAAATCAACTTGTGATTTATTGTTAAAGATAGGTAATATGTAGATCTACAATTCTATTAGAATAGATTTTTGACAAGTAATTATACATAATTTATATCATTAATTTATTCGAAAAGCTAAGGCGGACGTGTTTTTGTCATCATTGCAGCGGTCGGTAGGATTATTTATCGAAGTGATTAAAGATGGGTACATCTTTATTCACATATACTATACATTATAAAATAGGAGATGTGGCTTGTTCACAAGTATTTATTTTTTCGTTTCGAACAAAAACAATCGTCGACTGGGAGCGCCTTAATACTCTCAACATGAACAGCTTGTAGATTCAGCCGTCAGGTACAAATACCAAGTAATGGCTCTTGCAAGCCTAGGCCAGTGTGGCAGCTTAGACTAATGATAACAATATAGAGAAACACAGTCCTGACTGCAGAGTACAACACCAAGGCCCGAAGCAAATAATTGAAGAGCATTATGAGACTTGACACTTCACTGGGTACTCATCCGCTACACCAGGGGTCACCAAATGAAGGACCGCGGTGCGGGCCCGAACGGTCCGAAACGGTCATATGATTAAAAAAAACGGACCCCAAATTGCTGACCCCTAGGCTACAACACATCAGTCCTTAGATAACTACTTCAAATTAATTTTGGACACTGGTCTGCCTCATTATTTCCTGTCCGTTTTGGTCTATTATTTCTCCAGCCTTGGTGTGCAATGGCCCTAATACATATTCCACATGAAAAACAAAAGGCACATTTATTTATTCTATATTTACCAAAGGCACAGTACAAACAAACCAACTATTATACATTTATCAATATTAATTATTTCAGAGGTGTAAAGATCATAAATATTAATAAAGTGATTTACGAGTACAAAGTGATGAATAGAATATTGATTATTATTATGAACTGTGATTAGAAAGCCTCTACACACCTACCGACATTCTAAGATCGTCAATATCGTACAGGGCCTGTGTTGCATTGAAGCTAGGTAATGGTTTTGTTTATTTTTACCCTAATTAAAGTCCCCGATATTGAGGAGATTTTACGGAGGTGTGTAGTTTCGGTTCTGTAAGCATATTTCAACTTTATCAGTAAATAAGTAATATATTGATTGAAGTGCATAATAATAAAGTTTCGAAATGACGTCTATGGTTTGTCATAAAATAGTTATTTTCAAAGATAGCTGATACTCAGAAATTTTATGGCGAAAGAAATAACAAAATGCACCGTTGAGCATTTTAAAAATAAGTTCGAATCTAATTACAATGGACATTTTCTTAAATCAAAATTATTTATATTGTGGATAAAAAATATACAAATTCAATTCACACACATAACTACAAGAAGCTCATAACGTATTGACGCATTTATTTTTATATTTTTATTTATATTACACATTTTATTTATTGTTAATTTAACTAGACACATAACCTATAATAGGCACACATTTTATATTATTCTAACAGTTTAAATTCAAATTGAAGTTACCGTAGACATTTTGGTTAAGGCAGTGAAAAATGTGATTTTTAATAAAACCAATAAAAAAAATTACTAGGAAGTAGACACTTAATTTAATTAAAAAAGGGCATATGTAATATTTCTAATTTACAATATATATTTATGCCCAGTTGTGACAAATAGTCAAAGAGTCAAGTGTTTTTTAAAGTGATGCTTAAATAATACGTATATTTTTAATAATTTTAGGACGTCATACCTTTCAAGGTAGCAAAGAAACTATATATAAGGACCTTTAATAATACTGAACTGGTACATATAAAAAATATACACCATATTTAGGACCAAAATTCACCGAGATACATTACATAAAACTATTTTACATCACATACTAACACCAATGTATAATATATTATATATACTAACACGCAAGTATATAATAAGTCAATAGCTGCAGAGCAAATCCATTGTTGCATCGTAACATAAAAATGGCTTGCATCTTAGCTATCTAAAATTGTGCGCAAAACTAACATGATTTTCAAATAATTACAACTATAATAATAAAGACTATGACTAGTGCGTTAATTCGATTATACTTAAATTATAATTTGTACATAATTGTGATTGGTAAGTGATGACTTGCGAAATTATACGTTGGGATTGAAATAGATAAATAACTAGGTAAGAAGGAACTGGTAGAATACTACTTTAAATTAGGCGCAATCACCTCGCCCCTATAGGGGGGAAATATTAGGCTCACTGGCGCTTGTGCCATAGTTTAGCGCAGCTACCGTTCAACGGCTTAGTTTTTTCACACTCTAGCTGTCATTATACCCGATTATGTGTAGCCATCTCGTTTTGTTGACGTAAGTGTCGAACCACACTTGGCGTATCTTGGACGACTTTATCCGAATTTATAATTTTTTTTAATCACATGTATTATTACAAAACACTTAAAAAAATCCAATACTGTTTAATTTCTAACAGACTATCATAAACAATATTTTTTATTATGAGACTAAAGTTTATATAAGTGTCCAATAGCTGCGTAATGGAAGATTCTACGAGTAGGTATGTAAATGGTTTTTGATAGACAGACAATTTTGGTCTTGTACAGACAGTCTTGGTACTTTAGGTACCTACAATATTCGTGCATAGGTACACTACGTTTATTGCAATATTACAGAGCTATGATTAGCAGACTAGCACACGTTTTGCAAGGTAGGATAACTCCCGTATTCTAAGGTAGGTAGAGTTCACCTTTTTAACACCGGCCAGTGTGGTTCAACTCTTAACAGATCATCAACTTGGCGCAATCGGATTTTTTTTCGATATTTATAAGGCAAGAATTTCAACATAGACAAAAATAAATACTATTAAAATGTTTAGCAACAGCTAACTTAAAAAATGAGGCTATGTAGAAGCATCGATGGAATGCGTAACGCTAACACAACCGACATCACAACACATAAAGCACCGCAAATTAATGTGTTTTCAAATAATTTCTAAGCATGTTAATTACGGGCTGTATTTATAATTCGGACCAAAAGTAAAATACTATATTCCCGTCTATACCAAATAAAAGTTCATTCCTAACTTTCTATGACGCACGTAGCGTAGAGATGACATTCTCGATAATAATAATAAAAATACTGTTCCACCGAAGACAAACAAAACGTCTCGGAGATTATTTTAAATGATTTCCCCCCAATTTAATCTTACAATGACAGATGACGTTTACTTACTGGCTCACTAATTTGTTTACTCTTGTGTATGGTTTTTATTGGTCTGAGATTTGAAGCTTCCAGCGCTCATAGTTGAAT
This sequence comes from Hydriomena furcata, assembly GCA_912999785.1. Taxonomy (NCBI): domain Eukaryota; kingdom Metazoa; phylum Arthropoda; class Insecta; order Lepidoptera; family Geometridae; genus Hydriomena; species Hydriomena furcata. The sequence goes on from OU538838.1 coordinate 5,965,062, forward strand.
GAACATGCTTACAGCAGACTGAACATATTCAATGAGCAATTCCATAAATACTGATTAAGTCAGAACTTATCTTTAATTATTTCATATCAGCGTCATTGCGGCTATTGATAAAGCCGATTTTATTAAACCCTAGCCCCAGTGTAAATAAATGCAACACGTTAAAACATTGTAAAAAATACTTTGCTAGCTGAGAAATACTAGTTACCCAAAGGTTCAGTCCCGAAGACAGATGAAAAAAGATTAAAAAAAAAGTGCAGTCAATAGTCTTACTCCGATTGATTTTAAAATTGTGACAATTATGTTGGTACCATCTGACTAAATTTAGTAAAATACGATCAATCTCATTCCTTTTACGTTAAAGTCTAAATTAGCGTAACCTCAGAGTGACAATTTTTAAACTCAGGATATTTGAGAAATCTCTCCGTCATTTCGCATATTTTACACATCCAAGTGTCATATCAATCAACACCAATGTATATTGACTAAATTTAGGTTGACGTTTCTAAATCACATTTAAACCTTAAAACTTTGAGGGCACGCTAAATTAGGCTTTAACGCAAACGGAATAAGATCGATGGTATTTAACAAAATTGTTGTCAGCTTGTAGTACACCACCATTATCATCGGAGCTGACCGTGCGATCATATTACTATTTTATTACTCGCAAGCCAGCTTGCTGTCAAACGAGCTGAGAGCAATACCGAACGCCTGCAAAGCGCATAACGGATATCTAAAATCCATCGTAAAAACATCCTCCGAAATCCTTCCAAACTGCATCACTACATAGTCAGGCTCAGAATCGTGAACTATTTGGAAATTCTTCACACTCGCCTGTGTAACCCTACCGTGGAAGTTTAGCACGTAGGATTGCGTTTCGTCGCTCCAAACAGGCGTTTTGTTGTGTAGGACCACGATGTCGTCTAAGTTTTGGGCCTTCCATCGTTCTAGTAGGGTCTCGCTGTCGTCTTGTGGCGCGATGGTGACACGCTCCCGCTCCGGCGTCATTCCCGGAAGGATGACGGTCATCTTGCGAGGACCTTTGAAGCCAAGCACGTTGGTATCCTGAAATTGTATTAATATTTCCGATAGTTGACTTGTTTGATATTTGACTGGCCTCACAGCTTAGTTGGTAGTAACTCTGCCTTCTACGCTGTAGGTTGTGGGTTCGATCCCCACCCAGGGCAAACATTTGTGTGATGAACATAGATGTTTGTCCTGTGTCTGGGTGTTACTATGTATAATAAGTATGTATTTACAAAAAAAAAAAGTATATAAGTATTCTACTATCAGTTATCTGGTTCCCATAGTACAAGCTTTGCTTAGTTTGGGGCTAGATAGTGTTGTGTGTAAAGTCCGCCAATATTTATTTATTTAGTTTCTTCTTTCTTTTCTTTTAACCGATATTGGCCCACTGTTGGGGGCAAAGGTCTCTGATAGTAATTTTTTTTCTAATAGGTACCAGTATTTCTAGTAGGCGGTGATAGGCTTACAACTGCAAAATATGAGCTTGCAATTATGCAACAAACTGCTTGGTGATTATAATTTTTCGATGATCCTTTACGTAAATGCTATGTAGAGCTCCAGTGTGGTGCCGATCAGTGGGGCTATTTTGTAAAAACATGATTATCATGTTATAATATTCATACCAATATTTATGGGTACTGGATGCCATAATACCTACGCTTTTTATGCTGTTTAGGCATCTATACCTACGCTTCCAATACAATACCTACCCAGAAGCGTAGGTATAGGTGCATAAACAGTGAATAGTTACTATGAAAAGTATACAGAGTAGGTATTCTCATTAGGTATTGCATTCAACATGATAATCATGTTTTTACAAAATAGCCCTGCTGTTTTAGGAGACTTGCCTGTAGGCTTAAAAAAAAGGATATTTAATTATACACTATTTATTTAGTGAAAGGTACAAGGCAAGTGTACCCAGAGAACGTAGAAATACTACGAAATAACAAAAAATAATAAAAGAGTAAACAAAAATTTAAGTGAAAACCCGGCCAAGTGCGAGTCGGACTGCGCACGAAGGGTTCCGTACCATTATCTATAAAAACAGCAATAAATCACGTTTGTTGTATGGGAGCCCTCCTTAAATATTAATTTTATTCTGTTTTTAGTATTTGTTGTTATAGCGTCGCGTCAACAGAAAAACATAATATCTGAAAATTTCAACTGTCTAGCTATCACGGTTCATGAGTTCATGAGACAGACGGACAGCAAAGTCTTAGTAATAGGGTCCCGTTTTTACCCTTTGGGTAAGGAACCCTAAAAAAGAGCTTCATCAAAAGTTTTATAGGCAGCAGGCTCACGTAACGGTTGCACTGATTTCGATAAAGTTGGGTATATAAAATGAAGGACCTGGATGGAAGCAGGATATTTATATCCCGAAATACAACCCTTATGACGACAATGTTTATTTATAGAACGAAGGCATTATTAGTTTTATAATTAAATTCTCCTAGTCTCCTAACCTTTTCAGGTTGCTATAGAAATACACCAGAACCGTAAATAGGTTGACGTAGAAGCCGTAGCATATAAATAAAATAAAAGCTAATAAATAGACTAATAAAAGGTTTTATGAAAGACCTTTTAGACGTGACGTCATTAGCTATGGTCAGTTCACGCGTGTTGATCGGCCTTCACAAGTGGGGTGTCATGACGCTATTTCCAATAAATAAAGCGTTCATCAATGTCACGGTCAAAAGAGACAACACGAGTCTTTTTAATTAAAACTAGCGTCGCACGGGTGTAATAATGATTTTATGGATATTTTTTTTACACCTTGGATTACATTATCGAAGTTTTCATAAGGATTCCTAATAGTTATATGTTTTTTTTGTATATATTAATGTATTCTATAAAACTGTAGTACATCACTTTGCTCTATTGTCAATAATTTTTGCAGCGTACGCGATATAAGGACTTTTTTTCGCTATTTTTGGGTTACATTATCGAAGTTTTCATACAGATCCCTAACATATACTATAGCCTATGTTCATCAGGGATAATGTAGGATTCTAATGGTGAAAGAATTTTTCAAATCGGTCCAGTAGTTTCGGAGCCTATTCAATGCAAACAAACAAACAAACATTCAAATCTTTCCTCTTTATAATACTAGTATAGATGAAATAGGATCACGACTGTGCAATTGCGGATCCAGGGGGGGGGGTCATGACACTCCCCTGGGCTGTGTCCAGGTGTAAAACTTCCATGTAAAACGTAGATGCTTTGAAGTATTGCTCATAAGCACACACAAATATAAGCTGGGTAGCTTACCTTACCTATTAGTTAGTAGTTATTATTTTTCAAACTATCGTGATTAGTATAACTATATACTTAACTATTTAACTATAGTCTGCCCGCGACCATGGCTATTGTAACATAGCCGAAACGTCGGGAAAATAAATTAAAGGTGACATGATGATACATGTCACATGATGAATACCCGTGTTAAAATCTTTGTAGTTAGTCAGAGGGGTAGTCAGAGTCACATGAATCGACACATGTTTCGAAATCGAAACATTAAATTTTGGCCTACATTTAGACCTAATGAGCACAGCATTGCATACGTGACAAGTTGCAAGCCCTGTATCAAGGGCCCTCGGATCTCTAAGCGCTCAGATCTCTTAGTCTTAGAATGTCTATTATTATGGAAAGGATCATTGAAAAAAAAAGGTAGACCTCAAGCCGTGTTTGTTGCCTGATTATTCTAGGCTTGGTCGCGAGGAATCGGCGTAGCTTCACCTAGTTCCTAAGACGTTTCAAAGTGATCCTTGTGATTTTATTGAAATAAATGATTTTTGAATTTGAATTGTAAAGGATGTACTCAGAGGTATGTTCGAACATTACAATTTCAGCCCACATTTTGATTGCATTCCATCGCCGCTTATAAGAATACTAACTGATTTCCTCATATTGTTTTTGTTTACCTTCAACGTTCTATTTAAGCTACATGTTAATACGCACATATTTTTTTGAATATAAAAACCCATTGATGGTAATTCCAAACCATTGAGGTACCTCGTTCGACCAACACAGTTATCTTAAACCATGAGGTTATTTTGTATTACGTGTATATTATGTTTAGGTATTTATATATCACCCACCGCAGAAGATGAATGAAATTACTCATGCTTGCGTGAATCAATGAAGTTAGGTAGTACCTACCTACTTACATCTTGAAAACACAACATTGTCGGGTATTTTTTCTGACCACAATAATATTTGAAAAACAAACCTACTTATTTACCTAATAAAAATAAATAGGATCACGACTGTAATCCCCAAGTATGGTACACATCCTCTCAGATCTCTAGACGCTTAGATCTTTTAATGATGAAAGAGGCACGTCCGAACATTATATTTGGCACATGCCCTCATTTTGCAGTAGTTAGCATTCCATACGTGACAGGTTGCAAGCCCATGGCCGCTTAATAGAATACTAACTGGGTTCCTCACGATGTTTTTCCATCTATTTATATTCTTATTACTTGCTAGGTTGTCTTATCTCAATTTTAACTCATTGTCCAATCATCTAACATAGCTTTCAAACAACTAGGGATTAACAGGCATAAACTTAAATTACCTAGGAATAATTTAGCCTTGTGTAGGTCCGAAGCTTTCTCATATCTTTAGACTTTAGTATTATTCTTATGCTACAAGGAATCCTTTGTTATCTTAATAGGTATGTCTAATACTGTAATTAATTTTCTGTTAAACAAATATTACTTAACTTTTATTAACTTGAATCAAAGTCTTAAATTTATTAAACATAAACAAAAATAATCATAATTATTATGAATAGAGTGAGTTGGAGCAAATTCAGTACCATGCTTTTTTTTTCTTCTAAATAATCAGCTAAGTTGTATTAGAATAAACTGGGATTAACCTAAATTAACTAGGATTAACTTGAATTAACTAGGATTAACTCACATAGACAACTGCGGCGAGTTCATGCCTGGTCTTGCTGTGGTCGTGCTTGCGCCACGCTTTGCCGTTATCGTACACAGTGAAGGCAGTTCCCAGCAAGTTGGACCGAAGCTTTCCAGCAAAACTGTCAGCCTGACGAGTCAGCTCAGTCGGGTCCGTGGAGATAAGATAGTTGGATGTGGCTGATTTTTTGCGTTTACGACCTGGGGACAATGATTGTAAATAACAGACACATCTTCACTACATAGTATAAAGCAAAGTCGCTTTCCGCTTCCCGCGTCTGTATGTATGTATGCTTATATCTTTAAAACTACACAACGGATTTTGATGCAGTTTTTTTTAATAGATAGAGTGATTCAGGAGGAAGGTTTATATGTATAATAACATGCTTAATATATTAGAGAACCACTGATAATTTTAAGATTTCTAATCAGCGCGACTTTTTTTCTAAATTTTAAATGCTGTTAACGAGTATACAAAGGCATTCTGTAATATATTTTGGTATCAGCTTTGCACCCGTGCGAAGCCGGGGCGGGTCGCTAGTTAATAATATAATATTATTAATGCGATAGTAACTCTTGTCTGTGACGTTATCACGACCAAACACCTGGGCCGATTGTGATGAAATTTCATTTAGAGATCGTTTAAAGTCTTGTGACGGAATATGCTACTTCTTTCCAAAAAAAATAATTAGTTTTAGGAATTTCAATGTTTTTCGATAAAGTCGAATTGAATCAGTAATTACACTCTAAATCTACATAACATTTACTACACAAGGGTTTGTTGTATCAAATAGTAGGAGTACTATTTGACCACACAATACTCAGAAAAATAAATTATTCATGTCATAACGCTTCAGAGGCTAGGAAAGAATTGTGAACAACCTTTTCAGGTTATAAAATGCAACCCATAAATTATAGAAAGGCCAGCAGGGGTGAAGAAGTATGTCATGGTTACTTATTTCAATAAACCTGTCAAAGCCTATGATCGCTACAGAACCTATGACTCAAATTGTTATTTAGCTAAGTGAAGAGGACAATAGCGATATTGGATAACGCGTCCCCGTATCCAGGGAATGGTTTGGATTCAAATCCCACTCCAGTAATAACGTTTTGGAATCTTGACTTAGACTTGACTTTGTCCTGTCCAAATTTTAATAATCACATAGAAAAAAGTTATTGGCAGGCAATCTCTAATTTTTTCCTTATAAACCTTGTCCTGATAAAATAAATTACGAATTTTGGTAGAATGCGTATAATTCGGTAGTCAAATTGATGTCAGTTAGTTTGGAAGTTTTGATCTACTAACTAAAATATGGCTACACTGTTGTATCACTGATTATTTATGAATACTTAAACGACTATTCAAATGATACTCTACTAGCTTCCGCCCGCGGTTTCGCTCGCGTGGTACCTAGATAAAAAGTAGCCTATTTGCTATTTCAAGGTCATATGAATATGTCATAATGGTCTATGCATATTCTAAGTTACATCCAAATATTATTAATATTACATTCTCACCAGCCAAAAGAAATACTTTCTTTCCATAATCCTTCTCCAAATGCAGAAAGTAGGTCGGATAGAAACCTCTGTCCATACCCTTGCGGTCGCGCGCGATTCTACACTTGTACAGTGTTCCATGCTTCGCTGGTGTCACCACAAATGATTCTACAGGACCTTCTACGGAACCCTCGATTTCTGTCGTCTGGAACAAAAATTGTTTATTAAGAAAGCTAAGGCCACCTAGTATTATTCTACCAATTGGCTAACTTGGTAAACACCAAGTTTCGATCCTTAGGTGACTGGTTCTTTAGATTATCTTATATAACCGCTACAGAACCTATGACCCAAATTGTAATTTAGTTAAGAGGAGAGGAGGTTCGATAGCGTAGTTTTATTTAGTAAAACAATTAATAAAATATGAAGAATGGTATTTATAATTTTTATTTGAAAGTCCACTTTGAGGTATTGTAATACAAGCTTACCCGGCGAACTTAGTATCGCTTTAGAATTAACTCCCGTTCCCGTTAAAAATGTATCCTATGTTCGTCTCCTGGTTCTAAGCTACCTCCCCACCAATTTTCAGCCAAAACGGTTCAGCCGTTCTTGAGTTAAAAGTGTTGTAACAAACCCGACTTTCTTTTATATAGTAGAGATAGACAAGTATATATAGCCGTAAATTACTTTGTTAAGAATTTATGACACTATCAATGGAACAGGTTGGCTTTAACAACCATAGCCAAGATAAATATCTTAAAAACACATACCGAGCTAGGAGATGTATCTCGTTTAACACTCTGAGCCTGCATCGGGGCAACAGCTGCATCAGCACAGATATCATCCACACTCGCGTCCCGAGCCATGCTGCACACCGGTACACTCTCGTCATCCTCCTCTCCGCTGTGATCATCACCTACAGTCAGGACTTCGATCTGATTACCTAGATCTGAAAAGTTTAATTTTATTATCTACACTAATAATATAAATGCGAAAGTCTGTATGTGACGTTAACACAGCCAAACCGCTAGGCCGATTTTGATGAAATTTCATACAGAGATAGTTTAAAGCCTTGGGACGGATGTAGGCTATTGTATTCCCAAAATTTATTATTGATTATCAGGAATTTCGAACGAAGCCGCGCGTAAAAGCTAATACTCTCTTATATTTAAGGACATAGCCCTGTTAAAGTCAATAAGTATTTATTTCAATAAAATCAAAAGGATCACTTTGAAACGTCATAGGAGCTAGGTGAAGCTACGCCTGTTCCTCGCCACCAAGCCTAGATGAAACCAGCGACAAGACGACTATGTCTGAAATACTACTCTGCAGACAGTGGGACTACATAGTCCTTGTTTTATTTTCACAGGGTAAAGATAAATGAATAAACCATCATAATAGTTCTGTGGCCTGAGGACGAAACACTATTGTATCGACAATGTATCGTCCAAATGTCAAAACTGACACTTTTTGTATAGTAAAGTATCAGTTTTGGCATTTGGACGATACGGTGTCGATACGATAGTGGTTCATGCTAACCCTCCTGATTCCACAATGATGCTAGATTTACACTTGATCGATAGTAAAGGAAAGAGGCGCCAGGCGAGCCACGAGCGTCTATTCAAACTCTCGTTTCGTGGTTCGCCTCGCACCTCGTCTCGCGACTCGTACGTGAGTGTAAATCTAGTATGTGATAATATCACTCATGGCAACTATGAGTACAATTTGTCCCCCATCATCATGTACCACACTACTAAAATCATCAAAAGGCATACTGTGCGGTGTCAATACAGAATTTAGTAGCAAAGTTTGGTAATCCTTGTACAACTTTAACCCTATGCCAGAACATATTAAATGTAAGACAACACCCCTAGGACATACAACAATATTACCCAGCAACTTAATCCTATTAGCTGTTCTCAAACACAAATGAATATTTTATTAGGTACTAGCTAGTAGGCATTAGTCATAGCTTGTGATGATAGATGGTTGTTGTTCAAGGGCGTAGCCAGGATTCTCTATAGGAGGGGGACAGATAAAGAAAATTCTAGACTGTATTGTTTTAATCAGGGTTTTTACCCACAACAGCACAGCAATGGTATATGCGTTTGGGGTGATTAACATATGATATGAGTACCTCACATTCGTAGTGGTGTCTTATCGTTATTAGTGACATTGCTTAGAGTAAGAAAAGATGGATTTTTTTTTATCAGTGACCAGCCATTCTTCTAGTGAAGGGCACCTACCCTCCCTTGCCTGTACCTCGCTACGCCCATGTGGTTGTTTATACTGGAATCTAGTAACTTAATAACTACTGTTTATGAAAAAAATCCTTCTATTCTAAAGTAGGTACATACTACGGAGAGTTGGAAATGAAATGAAATAGGTTCAGGACTGTAATCCCCAAGTATGAGAGACATCCTCTCAGATCACCTTGAATATGTCTAAGGGTTAGGGTTAGTCAAAGGTATACTATACATATTAGAATACTTTTATCTCCACTTGTCTCTACTAGGACTAAATAAGATACATTTAATGTTATGTTATACTAGCGACCCGCCCCGGCTTCGCACGGGTAGCATGTTATTATACATATAAACCTTCCTCCTGAATCACTCTATCTATTAAAAAAACCGTATCAAAATCCGTTGTGTAGTTTTAAAGAATAAGCAAACATACTTACATACATACAGACGCGGGAAGCGACTTTGCTTTATACTATGTAGTGATATAAGATGTTCTTGATATTGTGTCACAGCAGCCACTGCATGCCTACTTGTAGTGCAACCATGGAAGATCAGCACCCTGGCAGTAGTTACTATCCGACCATAATGCTGAGTGGTGGCATTTTACACAATGTATTTGTTTTTTTTTCTAGTTTTAATTTATTTTTTAATTTTGGTGGTCTAATATATATTTATTTATCTTTATCTTTATCTTATTAGATAATACTTTTATCTGATCTTGTCTCTACTTGTTATCTCATCTTGCGAACTCTATGAAGTTTCTGAAGAGCTGATAATCTAATATTGATTCATAAGCAATACACAGTAGTTGAAACACTTAAAATATCTAGCATGAATCACACAGTAAGTACATGAATAATGGATATGACAGTTCCTAGATAATGTTCATGCCAAAAATCAAAGGAAGCGAGCGCTCTAACTTACCGTCATAGGTTGATATTCTGTTAGTCTGCAGGGGTATTACTTGGTCCGGATTGATTGGCGACATAAGAAATTGCATTGGACCATCATAGCCTGACATGAAACGAAAAGAACATGAGCATAACTAAAATGTACATTCAAACCCATGCAAACAAGCTTACATCGAGATAGAAGATTAATGGATGAGATGGTTTTAAGCTTAGGTACTTACCGTGTAGCTCTCGAGAGCGGCTGCCTGAAATAGGACGTTTTGCGGATCCAACTCTCAAATCGTTGGCTTGAACCAGACCAGAGTTCTGGCGTTTTTGTTTCATCTTCAGCTCCATTAGCTGCCGCTAAAACCAGAAGGAGACTTAGATAAACTATTCAAACCACTTTTTTGTTTAATAACACTGAATGCTAAAACGAGAATTATTAAAAATTGATTGGAAGAGTGTCGCTTACTTGCTGTTCAATCTTTTGATCACGGATGTTTGTCGAAGCCATGTTTGAGCACTGGCTTTTCAGGTAAATACAATTTAAGTGTACAGTTTATTATTTTACGACCAATTCAACACGTTTCTTCAAATCCACTAGAATAATTGGCATTTTTCTAAGCTCGATTTTTGTTTATATATCATCTTGCCTACCGTTGTTGCTCAGGAAAATAATGTTGCCACTTGCCAGAAAATAATTGATTAAAGGTCGTCAACTTTCTTACACGGGTAATTTCTAGCCGGCAGTGGCATCACCGGAAGTCATCCGATTAATAGAACTTTCAGACACACTTCGTAACGATTAATCGACTAAAGTTACAAAGACAATATATTTTGTATCTGTGTTTTATTAGACAAAGTGTCAAATGTGTCAATCAATGTCATTTTTCTCAGTATGTCATTTCATTTCCTACAAAATGGTTCCGACCCGGAGTGTTCTTGGATTTTTGAATCCTAAAACTCTTAGCGCCGTATTTACTAGTAATTTATCTAAAACTCCGTATCGTTTCGTACATAAAAAGTGTGTGAGTTGTGATAAAACTTCGACAGGCCATATTCTCTCTGTCACTTCATTGGGTAGCAAAAACTGTAAGTTTCTCATGCCTGCATTACATCACCGGTATTCGCTAATTTGTGATGATAGAATACGTTTAAGCATTAATATATTCACATAACTTCATAAGAAGTTCATGCCCTAGGTCATCTTACATGTCAATGACACCTTCTGAAAATAACCTCAATTTGTTGCCTTCAGTTATCTCGGGAGGAAGACACAGGTTTATTCACACCAGCGGCAGTCAGAACGCGCGGGCAGACTACTACAAAGTGCTCGGAGTAGCCAAGAATTCCTCTCCCAAGGATATAAAGAAAGCATACTACCAACTTGCTAAAAAATATCACCCTGATGCTAATAAATCAGACCCTGAGGCTTCCAAAAAGTTTCAGGAAGTGTCTGAAGCCTATGAGGTTTGTAAATTATCATTTTATTACATGTTTAATTCAATACTTTGGATACCTACTAATAATGATGTATTAATTTATTCTGTTTTAATGAGAATCGAAAAGACTAGGTAGGTTTACCAACCATCCAAAAGTTTTTGTTATAAAAGCTTAAATCGGTAGCATAAATGTCTTCATATTACTGTCACTATCTATAAGTATCATACCAGTATAAGTTGAGCTCTGGGTTTTTGAAGGATTCTTAGATAGTTACTTTAATAATTTCAGATCTTATCTGATGAAGGCAAACGTAAGCAATATGACACATACGGCACCACATCAGAACAAATGGGAATGGGTGGTGGGCCATCAGGAAATGATGGATTTACCCATCAATGGCAGTATAAGTCAACTATTGACCCCGAGGAGCTATTCCGGAAGATTTTTGGTGATGCCGGCTTCAAGGCTGATACATTTAGTGACTTTGCCGAGAGCCAGTTTGGATTTGGTGCAGCACAAGAGGTAGTATAACGTAAACAACTCAGTTGGTAGTCACTTTGCCTTCTGCGCTGTAGGTTTTGAGTTTGATTCCCACCCAGGAAAAACACTTGTATGATGAACATAATGTGTTTGTTGTCTGAGTGTTAATAATTGTGTATTCTTGAAAAAAAGTACCTATGTAAGTATATTATCAGTTATCTGGTTCCCCTAGTACAAGCTTTACTGAGTTTGGGGCTAGATGGTGCGGTGTGTGAAGTCCACCAATATTTATTTATTTAAGATGATTTTAAAACACTATTAAAATTCAGATTTAAGTAAAAAAAAACGTAATAATAATTTTTATCACCAGGTAATAGTCAATCTTCGGTTCACTGAGGCAGCCCGTGGAGTGAACAAAGATGTTAATCTTAATGTTGTGGACACTTGCAACAAGTGCCAGGGCTCCCGCTGTGAGCCTGGCACTAAGGCCATCAAATGCACCTACTGCAATGGCACCGGCATGGAAACATTCTCTAGAGGTGATTGTAAAATAAATAGCATTACAACTCTAATCCCCAAGTATACGGCAGAATCCTCTCAGATCTGCAGGTGCTAAGATCCTTGAAAATGTCTAGAGGGGGTAGTCAGAGGCACGTCCAAACATTATATTTGGCACATGTCCACTATTTGCAGTAATTAGCATTTCATAAGTGACAGTTTGCAAGCCCATCGCGGCTTATAAGAATACTAACTGGTTTCTGAGGTTATTGTAGATGTAGATAACAGTATTTTAGGCTCACAAACACAACCCTATTAGGCTATATACAAACTGTTACATTAGGGCTCTAGTATTAACCATTAACTGATGTTTCACTACATAGTATAAAGCAAAGTCGCTTCCCGCTACCCGCGTCTGTATGTATGCTTATATCTTTAAAACTACACAACGGATTTTGATGCGGTTTTTTTAATAGATAGAGTGATTCAGGAGGAATAGAAAAGAGTATGTATGTAGATATGTATTAAACCCGTGCGAAGCCGGGGCGGGTCGCTAGTATGTAATAAAAAAGATACGATGGAACAGACATTGTAGGAAGCAGATGCAATGCTCCCTAAAAAATAAAAAACCAAGTGCGAGTCAAACTCGCGCACAAAGGGTTCCGTACCATATATATAAAAAACACCAAAAAAACACGTTTGTAGTATGGGAGTAGCCCCACTTAAAAAAATATTTTATTCTTTTTTTAGTTTTTGTTGCAACAGAAATACATCATTTGTAAAAAATGCAACTGTCTAGCTATCACGGTTCATGAGATCGCCCTGTGACAGACAGACGGACAAGCCTTAGTAATAGGGTTCCATTTTTACCCTTTGGGTACAGAACCCTAAAAAAAGAAGTGATAGTAGAAATTTATAATCTTTTGAGATTAGAAAAGAGCTATTTAAATAGCTATATGTTGCAGTTACTTATCATCAAAATAAATTCTGTAGATGGATTTAGTAATGAGGTTGAAACAAACATAAATGAAAGATGACATAGGTAAAATGGAGAGTAATATTTGCAGCAAGTTATGTCAAAAACAAGGTAATATTGGTGTGGATTGTTATTTTATTTTATTTTATTTTATTCGGAAAACAAACAGTTTTACAATCTAAATAAAAAACAATTAATGAAACTAATAACCAATACAGTATGTTTTCGCCTATAGGAATTAAAAAAGAATAACTTGTTTGAATAATAGCTGTTGAATAATAGTTGGAGACGGCGCTGGAGAGAAATAAATGGAGAGAGCTGCATCAATTACACCGACAAGAGCACAGCTCTTAAGTTAGAAGAAGAACTTGTCTGAGAGAAAATGAAAAAACTTAAAAATCTAGCTAGAAATTAATATAAAACAAAAATAACTATGGATGGTATGATAACATAGCCAAGTGAAAAATGTTTATTTATTATTCAAAACAATCAAATACAATACCAACCAAAATGTTTGTCATAGATACAGACAAAAAAGTTATAAATACAGAATTATAATTAAGTTACAGTCAAATATAAAGTTTATATATACACTACTTTTCTCAGAGTTTTCTCAGACTTTTCAAATTTTTATGGTGGAGTTGTCAATCTTCGTTGGCACTATCGCTTTAGTCAGAAAAAAAAGTGTTTCTTTAACTAATTATGTCCTTCTCTAGGACACTATTTAATTTCATTTTTGACTCATTTTTCTTTTCTAGATAATAAAATATTTTATGTATTTTTTTCAGGTCCATTCGTGATGCGCTCATCTTGTCGGCACTGCCACGGAACTAGGATGCTAATCAAGTTTCCGTGTGTAGAGTGTGAAGGGAAAGGACAGTCTGTAAGTATCTTTCCCAGTTTCCCAGTCAGCTGTTACTACTCTAAGATTCTGTAATAGTTACTATGAAAGTGGTAAGTATTCTCTAAATTCGAAAACTGTGGCAATAAAAATCAGCTAGTGAAGATTGATTTTTATTACGAAACTAGCAGTCCGCCCCGGCGTCGCACGAATGATTTTATGCCAATTTTTTTTACACCTTGGGTTACATTATCGAAGTTTTCATACGGATCCCTAACGTTTTTGAAAATATTCTATAGCCTATGTTCATCAGGGATTATGTAGGATTCTAATGATAAAAGATTTTTTTTAATTGGTCCAGTAGTTTTGGAGCCTATTCAATACCAACAAACAATCGAATCTTTCCTCTTTATAATATTGGTATAGGTAGGCCTGCTGTTCTGTGTTAGTTACGTTAGTTTGGTTGGTTATACATCTCATAATCTGTCTGCCTTTATCCCACTTAAGGCGCTCCCAGTCGACGATTGTTTTTGTTCGAAACGAAAAAATAAATACTTGTGAACAAGCCACATCTCCTATTTTATAATGTATAGTATATGTGAATAAAGATGTTCCCATCTTTAATCACTTCGATAAATAATCCTACCGACCGCTGCAATGACGACAAACACACGTCGGCGCGTGGTCCGCCTTAGCTTTTCGAATAAATTAATGATATAAATTATGTATAATTACTTATCAAAAATCTATTCTAATAGAAATCTAGATCTACATATTACCTATCTTTAACAATAAATCACAAGTTGATTTTAATAGTAGGTATATAAAATATTTCGATCATAAATTCTAAAACGTATCATTTTGAAATAATATCTTTATCGTGAAAAGTTTCTGCTATTATGTTTTCAGCTTAATATAAATCTAGGTAGGAACCTGAAGTAATATACTTATAAAAATAGGAGATGTGGCTTGTTCAGAAGTATTTCTTTTTTCGTTTCGAAAAAGAGCAATCAGCGACTGGGAGCCTCTTAAGTGGGGTTGGCACATCATGTGTGTGTATGCTTCTTCCATTTCCCTCTATCAGCCGTAATCTCATCACTCACTCTTTATCCATGTCATCTTTCACACAGTCCATCCATCTTTTCTTTTGGTCTACCTCATCCATCCACATTAATTCCTAACATTCTTCTCGTTACATGACTTTCTTACCTCCTCATAACATGCCCATACCACGCTAACCTATTGCTCCTCATCTTTTCCGTCACAGGAGCCACTTTCAAACTTCCTCTGATGTTATACATCTATGAATATAATGAATATTCTTATATCACTACATAGTATAAAGCAAAGTCGCTTTCCGCTTCCCGCGTCTGTATGTATGTATGTATGTTTGCTTATATCTTTAAAACTACACAACGGATTTTGATGCGGTTTTTTTTAATAGATAGAGTGATTCAGGAAAAAGGTTTATATGTATAATAACATGATACCCGTGCGAAGCCGGGGCGGGTCGCTAGTAATTAATATAATTGATTGGAATTATGTCTTTTGTTTATCAGGTACAACGTAAAAAGGTCACAGTCCCAGTGCCAGCCGGTGTAGAGGACGGTCAGACAGTTCGCATGGCGGTTGGCAGCAATGAGATATTTGTCACTTTCAAAGTAGAGAAGTCAAGCTACTTCAAACGTGACGGTCCTGATGTACATACAGAGTGCAATGTATGTATCACTAGCATGGTATTCGGATAAAAAGTATTCATTTTGTCCATTAATATTTATTTATTCCAATCTAGTGGATACTCTCAACATGGTATTCGGATAAAAAGAATCCTATATATCCATCCATTTTGTCTAAACTAGTGAAAACCAGCACGACTTCGCTCACGTAAATTTATTTTCAAACTAACTTCTAACCCCGCTGCACCTATTAAATTGGTTCAAGTTTAGTTCCATTTACATTTTAACAAAAAAAAAAATTTAGGATCACGACTGTAATCTCCGTGTACGGTTGACATCCTTTCAGATCTCCAGGCGCTTATCTTTTGAAGATGTCTAGTGGGGGTAGTCAGACGCACGTCCTAACATTATATTTGGCACATGCCCACATTTTGCAGTAATTAGCATTCCATACGGTACAGGTTGCAAGCGCATCGCGGAAAAAATACCACTTGTAATGGTGAATAGAATAGAAATTTTGTATTGGACTTAGGAATATAATAATATAGACTAACAAACATGAAATTGGTTTTGTTTTTAGTTTTTGAAACGTAATTATATGTTCCAGATTTCCGTCTCGCAAGCTTTGCTTGGTGGCAGCGTGAGGGTGCAGGGCCTGTATGAAGATCACACGTTACAAGTAAGTTAAATACATCGCCATAACATATCTCAAAGATAGATAAATCCTTAGGCATTCGGGAGTCGTCTTAAACTCTGTTTATATAAAAACTGTCGCAGATTGGACAGATTAATCAAGCAATTAACTGAACAAAACTGAATTAAATTGAACAAAAAAATGGTTTATATTCAAACCATTCTGCGCTGTAGGTTTTGGGTTCGATTAACCCACAACCGATTAATTGTGGTTCCTACCCGGGATAAACATTTGTGTGATGAACATAGATGTTTGTTCTGTGTCTGGGTGTTATGTATAAATAATATGTATTTACAACAAAAAAAAACGCATATATGTATTCTATTAGTTATCTGGTTCCCATAGTACTAGCTTTGCTTAGTCTGGGGCTTGATGGCGCTGTGTGAAATGTCCACCAATATTTAATTATATTTCATTTTTTTTTTCTATCGATTTGAAAAAGAAATAATATCTTTTAGTGTTTCTATTTGAAACCAACTTAAATATGAGTACTTTCGAATTTATTAATTTGGTGACAATTCTGTTGTTTCCACAAACTGACTAAAATTTCGTAAAATGCAATTGCTCTTAATTCTTTTACTATTAATTCTTAACCCTATATTAACTACTTAAGGCGAGTAATTAATGTATTTGATAAATGCAGAATAGTTTTTTCTCAATAACCGTAAAACATACAGTTTTGTTTTGTATGACAAAGATAACTTAAGGATATAATCTAGATAAATTACAGACAGAATCACGATTGGTGAAACTTTTCACGATAGATTTATTTTCCAAAGTTGGCTCTTCAAAAACACTAGTTTCGTTTTTAATCAAAACTATGAATAGCTAAACAGTTAATTTTTATATATTTCGTTAGATAATCATACTAGCTAAATAAATTACAGACAGTTTCTTTCTAAATTTGATGGTTTTCGATATAATGCAGTTTTATCACTTTTTCCGTCTTATCCGAGTAGACTCAGCCCATACAAAATGTCAAAAATTTCACTTATCACCTTAAACTTTGATCTCCGCAGATAATACCGGGCACATCGTCTCACAACACCATCCGGCTCTCACGAAAAGGCATGAAACGTGTCAGCCAGCATGGATACGGCGATCACTATGTTCATATTAAAATACAGGTAAATATGATATGGTAAGCGGTGACGGGCTTGCAACCTGTCACTTGTGGAATATCGACTACTGCAAAATGTGGGAATGTGTCAAATGTTTGGAAGTGTCTCTGATCCCCTAGACATGTTCAAGGATCTGAGCAAAGGGTCTAAAGAATCTGAAGAATTGGGGGTAGTAAAAAGTATTATATTCCAGGATATAAGCTATGTATTCATATTGTAAGTTTCATCCAAATCAGTTTTGTCACATCCTTATTCATATTGTAAGTTTCATCCAAATCAGTTTTGTCACATCCTCACAAACGTTTGGATTTATAATAATACTAGCTACTCGCCCCGGCTTCGCACGAGTGGTTTTTGGATAAAAAGTAGCCTGTGTTATTCTGATGTATAAGCTATATTACTGTAAATTTTCTTTTTAATCCGTTCTGTAGTTTTTGCGTGAAAGAGTAACAAACACACAAACACACAAACACACCCACTCACTCACTCACTCACTCACTCACTCACTCACAAACTTTCGCATTTATAATATTACTAGCCGACCCGTGACAAACGTTGTTCTGTCAATTTTTTTTTGTAATAATCACATAGGAAAAAGCTATTTGAGGCAGCTTCTAATTTTTTCCCTACAAACCTTGTACTGATAAAATAAATTAATAATTTTGGTAGAATGCGTATCATTCATTAGTCAAAACTGCGTTGCTATGACGACTAAATGTTTTTAGACTGTGATGTCAGATTTGCACACCAACGCCATCTATACCAAAATCATCCTTTTTGCGTTTTTTATCATTTTGGTGTTGTTTTTCGGATTATAAGTTCCCCCTTTATTTATTCTGATTTTTTATCTATACTACAGCAAATTTCATCTTAATCCGTTTTGTCGTTTATTTTTGATTAGGGAAAACAAACATAGCAGCCTTATCACAAACTTTTATAATATTATTAGGATATTATTGTAAAGTTTCAATTTAATCCGTTCAGTAGTTTATGCGTGAAAGAGTAACAAACACACACACACACACACACACCCACTCATTCACTCACTCACTCACTCACTCACTCACAAACTTTCGCATTTATAATATTAGTAAGAAGGATTAATAGATTTGTAAGATAGTATAATGTCATAATTTAAAGTTTCATGTAAACATCTTGAAACAAAATGGTCATATCTCATTTCCAGGTACCGAAGTCGCTGTCGGCAAAGCAAAAGGCGCTTATGTATGCCTACGCCGAATTAGAAGAAGACACGCCCGGACAAATCCACGGCGTCTCCTACGATAGAGATGGTAAGAGAAAGTAGTCTAGACAAGTTAATTAAGAGCTTTATTACAATTAATAGATGGTGCTTGAATGGAGCTAAGTTAAAATTGAAATAGGATCACGACTGTAATCTCCAAGTACGGGTCTGACCGCCTGAAGATCTGAGATGTCTACCGAAATTGGGGATTGCAGATGTGATCCTTTGTTTGTATATAGGATAGAACGGAAGAGACTGAAACAGGGTTAAATTATGAATAACTACGTACTTACGTCGATACTGCTTACAGTTATTCTGAGCTAAGTCACGTTGAAGTTTATTTACACGCAATATCAAAATGTGCTTGCATAATTCAAAATTAATCTGACAGATTAAAATTGTTTCGATTCTAAATGATTCAAGTGATTTCAATGAATAAACGCTTTGATTGATTTGATTTGTATCACGTAATTTTCGTCAGTCAAATCCCCCACAAATTGAATCGAAAAACTTGCAATCAAGATGAAGAAATAACATTTATTTTCCAGAAGAACCAAAAAGTTCAACTGTACCCCCAAATTCGGAACCGAAAGCCGATACCTCAAAAATACACCCTACGAATCGCGACACAGATTATAGCGAGAAAAAATCACAAGCGTGGACGTTCTTAGAGAGTTTAGCCGATTCATTTCACAAAAACCGTAATACTTTCCTATTGGGTTTCCTTATGGCAGTTTTATGGTGCTGTATGGCTTTATATAATGACCCGGAAGGTAGGCGCGCGCTTATAAATGAGAATTCGCAAACTACAGAAATAGATACGCCTTTAGGATACCAAAGAGCTATTAAAAGACGGAGGGAACAAAATCCCGAGTTGTATGATGCATGAGTGACGAATGTTTGAAAAAACTTGAATTTAGACTGCTGTATAAATTATTAACATGGGGGCTTGCACGAATCACTATCGTATCGACATCGTGTCGTCCAAATGACAAAACTGGCACAATACAAAAAGTGTCAGTTAGGACATTTGAACGATACAATAAAAAAAAGTGTCCGTTTTGACATTTGGATGATACGATGTTGATACGATAGTGATTCGTGCACAAACCTGCAGCAATACAATATATTTGAATATTTCTAGATTGATTTTGTGAAAAGAATCGGTAATTAATAAGTTTTTATGGATCGATATTCATACATACGAAAAAGAACCTGGCGTCCAACTGGATTCCCACGATGCCCCAAGTTCTAACAGTACTCAGAAAAATATTTTAAAAAATCCACCCCATGTACTTACAGAATTATACTGATTTCAAAAAAAAAGGGGAAATGAGCACCCTGTGACATACTTTTGAATGCTGTGACTGCTAATGCTGATAATTTCGATATTTCTTGGAGGTTTTGTAATCTAGGGTATTGCTGTGTCTAAATAGAATGTAAAAATAAAGTACTTATTGTACCATTTTAAAATAAAATATTATTTTAACTAAAGGTGATATGGAAAATTATTGAATTTCGCAACTTTGACCGACTGTAGTGTAAAAAAAATGTACCAAAATAGTATGGCAAGTGACGTCAAATTTTGACGCGTTTATTCCTCTTTTTAAAAAGGTATAATACTTACACATTAATTTGAAAAAAAAAATTTTGATAATATTTTTACTCAACAACCCAATTTTTACGAAGTGCCTACCTACTAACGGTAACTGTCGGACCCTTTCTTATCTTAGAAACTGTTATGTTACTACTATTATTTACTTCGGTTCCAAGAGTGAGCAAGAAGGAAATACACACAGGTAGATGGGTTCCCAGTAGAATAAAAGCAAAGAATGTTAGTTTAAAGATATTTTATTACAATAAATGTTCAAAATGTTGACCACCCGCGGCAATACAAGCTCTCACTCTCCTTAAAAAGGACCGCTTTATGTTTCGCGAGTAACTTTTTTGACGTATCACCTGCACTGCTTGTGTTATCTTCTCACGAAGGTCAGCGATGTCATTAATGGGCTTCGCATAAACGAGCTCCTTCATAGTTCCCCAGAAAAAAAAATCCAGCGGATTTAAGTCAGGTGAGCGGGCTGGCCACGGGATTGTTCCTGATCGCCCAATCCACCTGTTCGGGTATTGCTCGTCCAAAAACTCTCTATAAAACGCTCACCTGACTTAAATCCGCTGGATTTTTTTTTCTGGGGAACTATGAAGGAGCTCGTTTATGCGAAGCCCATTAATGACATCGCTGACCTTCGTGAGAAGATAACACAAGCAGTGCAGGTGATACGTCAAAAAAGTTACTCGCGAAACATAAAGCGGTCCTTTTTAAGGAGAGTGAGAGCTTGTATTGCCGCGGGTGGTCAACATTTTGAACATTTATTGTAATAAAATATCTTTAAACTAACATTCTTTGCTTTTATTCTACTGGGAACCCATCTACCTGTGTGTATTTCCTTCTTGCTCACTCTTGGAACCGAAGTAAATAATAGTAGTAACATAACAGTTTCTAAGATAAGAAAGGGTCCGACAGTTACCGTTAGTAGGTAGGCACTTCGTAAAAATTGGGTTGTTGAGTAAAAATATTATCAAAATTTTTTTTTTCAAATTAATGTGTAAGTATTATACCTTTTTAAAAAGAGGAATAAACGCGTCAAAATTTGACGTCACTTGCCATACTATTTTGGTACATTTTTTTTACACTACAGTCGGTCAAAGTTGCGAAATTCAATAATTTTCCATATCACCTTTAGTTAAAATAATATTTTATTTTAAAATGGTACAATAAGTACTTTATTTTTACATTCTATTTAGACACAGCAATACCCTAGATTACAAAACCTCCAAGAAATATCGAAATTATCAGCATTAGCAGTCACAGCATTCAAAAGTATGTCACAGGGTGCTCATTTCCCCTTTTTTTTTGAAATCAGTATAATTCTGTAAGTACATGGGGTGGATTTTTTAAAATATTTTTCTGAGTACTGTTAGAACTTGGGGCATCGTGGGAATCCAGTTGGACGCCAGGTTCTTGGACACCCTGTATATGATCGAATTATAACCAACTTTAGTTTCGGTATAAATGTGATAATGTGTTTGTACGTTCGTTAGTTTGCCGTTCTTTCACTCAGCCATTTTTGCACATTGGCTACTATTTATGCGGGTACCACGCGTGCGATGCCGCGGGCAGAAACTAGTTTCCAATATTTATTGTATTTATTGAAATAGTAAATGCATTTAGTGATTATGCGCGCGAGTCGCTGGTTATTGCATAAATAGTTTTTTTTAGGGTGCAGAGTATAAAGTTGCAATAATTTTTTTTAAAAGTCCTATCAATAATAAGATTCACGATATTGTAAGACAAATTAAATAAGTAATAATATGGCTGTCATATTTCATCTCTCTCACTCTCATTTCTCAAAACTATTTGTTCAAAAGCGCATCAATTTGATTTTTTTCATATTATTATGCTTACACTAACGTGACTCTAATTAATTTGTTGGAGTAAGTAAAGTAAATATTGCACGCAACAATTGATATAGTAAAATGAAATCTGCAGCCCTATTGTGCTGCTGCTGTATAAGCTGCTGATACGGCTTCAGCTGTCAAAATCCCATTGTCTTAACAGTCAGTTACGCAATTGAAATTTGACAGCTGACGCAAAAGACTCGCGCGCATAATTATTTTACAAATTAGGTGTACAGTATGATGGTCATACGATTAATGTTAGACAAATTGTAGATATATTTACATGAATATATTCAATTAAATTAAAAAGTTGTTTCATTTTTGCACCCTCTGACTATCCCTACGCCATCATGCTATAGACCTAAATGTATACAGCTCATGAATTCCAAGACAGTTTCAAATATCACATGCTATTTTCGAAATGAAACATTTTATATGAAGTTCGCAGAATAATCTTTCAATCCTAATTATCCGACTTCGTATTTAGAAGCGAAAGTTTGTAAGTATGTTTGTATAAATCACTCTGTAACTAGTAATTACTAGCTACCGCCCGCGGCTTCGCTGGTCCCATGGCGTCTACTCCGCAAAACGATTTCGATAATACGACGGTGATCTGACATATTCAGCCAAACCGCACTCTTAGAAATCGACAAACGTCACATCGTTTCCGACACGATGGAATAACCAAGTTACTTTTAACAATTGACATCATACTCTTAGAAATCGTAGTCTGTCATAGTACATTCTACTATGACAGACTACGATTTCTAAGAGTATGATGTCAATTGTTGTCACGATATATCGTTTATTGGTTTGCGGAGTAGAAGCCCTATATAAAAAGTATCCTATGCTATTCCTAAAAATAAAATCTATTTATATAAGTTTTATCCCATTCCGTTTGGTCGTGATTGAGCCACAAAAATCCTTACAAACTTTCGGATTTATAATAATAGAAAGACTATATTGGAACCACTATACTATTCAATTGGTCATATAACTGGAATATGTTTATAGGTGACACAGTGTAAATGAAACAAAGAAGTTCATTTTGTGAGTCACATTATTTTCTTTGTTAGTTAGCTTTGGAGACTCGTGTAGTTCGTACACAGTATAATGAAAGTCCTCATTTAGTTAGAGCAAGAGATTATACAGATATGTCATGGTAGACTTATTCATCACTAGCTTTTTCCGCAAATTCAGGAAATAGATTTTGACGATATTATCGTAAATAACTGAAATTTCTGAAATTCAAAAGATAATTTTGGAAAAAAAGTAACCTATGTCCGTGCCAAGACTGTCTCTCTACATGAAATTTCATCTCAATCGGCCAAGCGATTTGGCCGTGATAACGTCACAGACAGAGTTACTTTCGCATTTATAATATTAGTATAGGTTGACTAGGTGCAGCAAAAGACTGAACGGCTAACTCTCGTATTCAAGAACGACACTATGAGAACACGCACCCACAGTGGACGAAATCTTTTTTCATAAAAATCACTTTATGTGTTGTACGACACTGCATAGTGTGACTAGAGGCATATTGTCGTGTGCCTCTAGCCAAAGTTGAGCTCTAAAGGCACACGGTAGCATGCGCCATAGTGCCGCTCAACACATAAAGTGATGTTTATGAAAAAAGATTTCGTCCACTGTGGGTGCGTGTTCTCATAGTGACGTTCTTGAATACGAGGGTTAGACACGTAACAATGTTGTCATGGTAACAATGGAAATGACTATCATCGTTAGTGTCAGATATGACATATGTCGCGAGTAGTAAAGTGTCGTAATACGTCGTATTGCATTGTGTCGCGTCGCTTTCCGTCGCATCGGCATCAGTTAATTATAAACGCGTAAGTTAGAGGACGTTTGTGATTCAATAACAGTATTGAATAGCTCGTAGGTACCTAGTTCTTATCCTGGAAATGGATGAATAGCATATTTATTTTATAGCTGGGTTCTTCCTTCGTCTGAGCTTTGAAAACCATTCGCAGGTAAAAAAGTGTCAATTGCCGAGCCGCACAACATCGTAGACGCAGTGAGGAAGGCGCTTAAAGACAAGAAGTCGCTCAAGTCCGAAGCTCCCGCAGCGTCCAATGCTACCGAAGCGCCGAAGGCTTCCGAAGCGCCGAAGGCTTCCGAAGCACCTGAAGAGGAAGTGGTGAAGGAATCCAATAGGAGCAAAGCGTAGGGACAGTAACCTTTATAGTTTTTTTTTCGCGATCGGAACACATTAATTAATATTTAAAACCTGTATTTATTACCTTTTATTTCGACGTTTCGACGTGTATTACAATAATCTCTGGAAGACTTAATAACGAATTAATAACCTCCTCTTTTTTCGTCGGTTAAAAATAAAAAGTAATAAATCAATAAATACCCGTTTTAAATTTTAATTAATATGTCGTTGCGAATAAAAATAGTTTCATTGGAATAGTTACACAGTGGTCTATTTAATTGTTCACTGAATTCATACCAATTCGGCAATAAATTTTGTAATTCGGTAAATTGTACTCGTAATTAATTTTATTATGTAATTTTGATGAGCTCTTTTTATAAATTAAACCATGTTGACCATTAAACCATGTTAACCATGGGTGGGGAAACCATCGTAAGGAAATCAGTAAGTATTCTTATGGGCGACGATGAGCTTGTATGAAATGAAATGTCGTGTATGAAATGTAAAATGCTGCAAAATATGGGCATGTGCCTAAAGTAATGTTTGGACGTGCCTCTTCAAGCATCTTCAAGGATCTGAGCGTCTAGAGATCAGAGGATGTCTACCGTATTGGGGATTACAGTCGAAATACTATTTATTTTTTAAATTGATGAGACACTTATAAAGGTCTGTTGTTCTTTTAAAATAATTACATAACTGGTAGCTATCATCAGACGATGTACGGTATTGACTACGCTCCCTAAGACCACTATCTCATCGTTCCATCGTATAATCCTTGCTGCAAATTAGACTGAGTTTACCAAAACTTACATTATCTACTCTAATTATTTTTAAATACCTTATGTTTATTTAGACCTCAACCCTAAAAATAATACAATATTTGTATTGTAGATTATTCCAATTTGTTTTAGTAAGTAAAGTAAGAAAAGTTCAAGCCTACTCGTTCTTAAAGCAACCTACAGCGCGGTCATATATTGGATGGGTGACCGCTAGTGACATAACAGCTAAGCGCAGGTTGTCGGTCCTGGCTTTAAAAGGTTGTTAAGCCATGACGGAAGCCGTTGTCATCGATGTTGGTTGGCAATACAAACGTACTTGATTTATATAGATATAACATTATTCACTGAGTTGGTGACTCATATTTTATCTTCGTGTTTTATTTACCATAACAGGTATTAAATACAAAAAAAAACAAGCAAATTCGTTACGTTTCTGTGATAATAATTTTGTAGCTAATGTCATATTTTTTTAATTATCAAATAATATAATCCAAGGCAACTTTGATGGTTTGAAATATCTCCTCTTGCAAGGATTAATTCAAGATCCTACTATACATAATTATTCGTGGTAATTTTTTATATGCTTTAGTCAGGTATCAGTCATCTTACCAGGAGTATGTATGGTTGTGCATTATTATGAACGTTTCTCAGTATTCCATTGCCTGAAAATACAAATAAAACGACGTTTTCTGAAAATGAAACCTAGCAAGATCGATTTATCGCCCCTTGAATACTCAATTTCATGAAATTTTTTGAAGCTGTTTTCGAGATTCAGATTATATACAAGAATTTTGGTTTGAAGGTATTCGATTAGATAGATAAACATATAGCAAATGA
Organism: Hydriomena furcata; assembly: GCA_912999785.1. Lineage (NCBI taxonomy): Eukaryota > Metazoa > Arthropoda > Insecta > Lepidoptera > Geometridae > Hydriomena > Hydriomena furcata. The sequence goes on from OU538838.1 coordinate 5,990,861, forward strand.
GTTTGGGGACAGGTTGCCAAAGTGTTTCGTCTTCAAAACTGACGCGGCTTGGCAAAGAGGGAATATTTTCATAACCAAAAAGTTCTTGTCGAGTATTTGATAATTAAGAATCATATTAATTAAAGATTTGTTCTTGTTGCATGATATACGATAGTTGCTGTACATAGCCGTTGACTAGTGTGTAGGAAATGGTAGATTAATAAATAAAATAATAAATATACTCATTGTTTTATTTAGAAACTAGCTGACCAGTGAAGCGGGCGCTGGTCGACAGAGAGTTTCACATCTGGTATTCCCATCTTCAAAATAAATTATAGCCTATATGTTGCCGAGGACTAATAGCTACATAACAAAAAAAGTTTCATCAAAATCCGTCCAGTAGTTTTTGCGTGAAAGCCAGACAACAGACAGACAGACAGACAGACAAAAATTCCAAAATTGTATTTTTTGGCTTGTGTTACTTGTATGAAGACCCCTAGGAGTATTTTTTTTAGTTTTTATTCAATGTACAGAATTGAACTCTTCTACAGTTTTATTATATGTATAGATTAGTTTGGTAACTCGGTGACCAGCTAAGGCGCAAGAATCATAGTCAGTGTTGCGGTACCATACATGGTACCTACCTACTCCTCAAACAGAAAGTAGCATTTGGTCCAGGGTACAAAATTAAAGGATTAATAATAATAAGAAATAAATATTGGTGGGCATTACCACACAGCACTATGTAGCCCCAAATGAAGCAAAGCTTTTTATTAAGGGCACCAGATAACTGATAGAATACTTAAATACTTTTTTTTTTGTAAATATGTACTTATTATACATATTAACACTCAGACATAGAGCAAACATCTATGTTTATCACATAAATGTTTGTCCTGGGTGGGGATTGAACCCACAACCTACAATGTAGAAGGCAGAGTTACTACCAACTGAACTGTATGTTCCAAAATAAAGCATCTATCTAGTACATGACCTATTATATAGCTCTTTAGCAAAGAAAAATTCCGTGATCCAGCTCTGGAACTGCGATTCACACGTTTATTCCCAGTAGTTCTGTGGTAGAAGTTACATGATGGCCAAAGCATGTAACAGTTTCTTCAAACGGCTTGGAACAGTCTATACTTCTCGGCGATGGAGTTAATGGATGTGTTACTGATCCTTCGAAGTGTTGCCAACGCTAGCGATAGCAGAATCATGGCGCCTTCTACGTAGAACCCGTACAGAATACGCACGTGGCCTTGCACCTAATTGAACAGAGTTAAACGAGTCACATGGTAGGTCGTTTGTTCGCTGAGTGGGAACAAGCGACGTCCTCAACTTTCAATCAGAAGGTCGTGGGTTAGAATCTCAATGGATTTACATTATTAACACTTGCTTACAACGGCGAACGAAAACATCGTGAGGAAACCATTTAGTATTCTTGTAAGCGGCGTACTTGGAATTTACAGTAGTGATCCAATTTCATTTTCACATGTACTTAGGTACTAATAATAGTATCTGCCCCATTGCTAAAAGTAACTAGTGGGAAGAAAGATATGGCACTGACTACATCAGTAAATGTTACAATGTCTGTGTTCTTACTCACATGCTCCAAACCGCCAGTAGTAGTGAATTCCAGTGGAAACATGACTGTCTCCACCGCACTTCTGCCGCGAAGCACGCCAAACGCAACCGCACCGCACGCGAAATATAAAATAGCCGCAGCGGGAACGCAGCGGCATGTGCATAGCACGCTGAGACATCGCTGAAGAAAACATATTATAACGAGCTTTAGAAAAAGACAATAACCTTATTGCTCAACGTGTGATATTACGGTCAAGTACTGCTATCTACTACCTACTGGTATCTATCTGCTATAGATATTTATATAATTACTTACCCTCGTATTCAAGAACGACACTATGAGAACACGCACCCACAGTGGACGAAATCTTTTTTCATAAAAATCACTTTATGTGTTGAGCGACAATGCATAGTGTGACTAGAGGCACATTGTCGTGTGCCTCTAGCCAAAGTTGAGCTCTAAAGGCACACGGTAGTGTACGCCATAGTGCCGCTCAACACATAAAGTGATGTTTATGAAAAAAGATTTCGTCCACTGCACTGTGGGTGCGTGTTCTCACAGTGTCGTTCTTGAATACGAGGGTTTGTGATGTATAAGAAAAAAAGATTTCGTCCACTGTGGGTGCGTGTTCTCATAGTGTCGTTCTTGAATACGAGGGTAAATCATTCAGAAGACAAACACAAAACATAATTTTATTGTACAGGTACCTAATATGCCTAGTAGGTACAATATTGAGCGAGTTGGTCTAGTGGGAAATGCGTTGACGAAAAGTCAACGCGGTTTATCAGTAGGTAGTTTTCTGTGGCGGAATTAGTGCGACTTATTCAATCCCAAGTTTGTATGTGTTTGTATTGTATGTGTAGATAGGTGTTGTTTGTTTTTAGGGTTCCGTACCCAAAGGGTAAAAACGGGACCCTATTACTAAGACTTCGCTGTCCGTCTGTCTGTCACAGGGCTGTATCTCATGAACCGTGATAGCTGGACAGTTTAAATTTTCACAGATTATGTATTTCTGTTGCTGCTATAACAACAAATACTAAAAACAGAATAAAATAAATATTCAAGGGGGGGCTCCCATACAACAAACGTGTTTTTTTCCCGTTTTTATAGATAATGATACGGAACCCTTCGTGCGCGAGTCCGATTCGCACTTGGCCGGTTTTTTTATAAGTGATCGATCGGTTTGCAACGTGTTTCGGTATTATTATTAATTACCTACTGCAAACAACATGTGCGTTAGGAGTTAAGAAGAATCTGACCACATATCTGAGATCTGAGAGGATATCTACCTACCATGCTTGGTGATTTATATAGTCGTGAGTTCTTAGCCTTAGAATATTGAAGAAAGCAAAGTGAAGTGGCCTTTTCCATTAGGTTTCGATGGGTTCCCTAACATTTTAGCCTAATAGAGAAACCTTTCGTAAATTAAGTTATTCGTTACCCAGAAATTAAAGTCTAAAATTTGCAAGCTCGCGAAAGTAGTCGAGGATCTACGAGTTGCTACGAGCTGCTACGAGCTTCTACGAATATCTACAGCGGTAATGAAGTGCTACGAATTTGTAAGGTTCGTTGCTTGTTACACTTACCATAATTTTCTTCCTACAGACACCGCACCTTGATGTTTTCAACATTTCAGAGTTACGACTGCAGTTAGGGCTTTCTGAAACTAATATATAAATTTGGCTCATGGCTTTGATCAAGTTTAGGGTAGCTAACAGTTTAGTTAAAAGTGTATGTGTCGTATATCGTACACTTTATGTCCAGTCCATCCAAAGGTTGTCTGGAAGAGATCGCTCCCAGCGATAAGACCACACATTGTACTCCATTATTAGTTTGTGTTACTTCTTTTTTATGTTATTGTTTTGTGGTGTGCAATAAAGTGTTTTCTATCTATCTATGTGTCTTTATTGGCATAGTGTGATTTCTTTCTTCTATTTAATACCTACGAAGGATAATAAATTACGTACCTAATTCCCATCAATTTGTATTGCTGGCATTTCGCATTGAAGCCGCAATTGCTCTATTAATAGATATTTATTTTAGATATTTGTCCTGCGACACGTCGCGCGGGACAAATTCTACGTGTCGGGTGACGTCGCGCGGGACTTCACCCGACATGTCGCGCGAAGTCTCTGCGACATATCTTGTGTAAATGCGGTTCGAAATCAATAACAAAATTAACATTGTCTCCCAGGAAAATACTTATACCTGAGTAAGTGCTTTTCGTAAGTTCGTCCAACCAATGGGTATCTGATGGAACGCTTTTTGATGATAAATGAAGATGGATTCAAGACAAGAACTTAATCAACCCCCACATTAGGGCTAATTCATCTTTGTGAGAAATCGTCGACTCTATCTGCCCGAAAGAAACTCGGTGTAGGGATCTGATGAGCTTTACCTACTCGTTTTTCCCGAATATAAGACGTTGTAGCGAGATTAGGTATTGTCTGCGTTGTTATTTTGTAAAGGAATTTTACTTTTTAAACGACTACATAATAGAAGGTTCTCAATTCGGTTGTATTTTATTTTTTTATGTTTGTTACAGAGCTCTGTCATTTGTTAACCGACTTAAATTTTTTTTTTTTGGATGGGGTTTTTTTTTGTTAAATTTAGATGGTGTACCCTACCTATTGGCTCCTATACAATTATAACTTTTCAAGGGCTGTAAAATGAATTCAATAAAATAGCTTTTTAATTCTAAGAGATATTAATTACTTACTATCGTAATGATTATAAACAGGAATCAATAGGTACTCGGTGCTTTAAGAAAGATATACCTAATAAGTAGGTAAAACAAATTATGATTTCCGATATAACTAAACGAAAATGAAAATTTTCATATGAACAAATTGCCGATAACGAATATAAGTGAGGGCGGCTTATAAACTAACTCAGAATAGCAACTAGCAACTTTTTGTTATAAACATGAGGCCCACAAGACCAAACGACGTTATAACTTTGACAAACTTGGCAAAACGAGTTACCGACGAGTTTGGCGAAAGTACCTATAAGTACATTTATAGAACCACGACTAAAGGACCCGCCAAACCTTCGCGATAGCGTGATAGGTACCTAAATGTCTGGCTGAGACTCAAGAAGGACGGGTTTGATCTTCACGGCGGGACTAACTTTCGAATGACCTGTAGAATTGGGGACTATACTTAGTGTGTCTACCTATGTAGTATGTATACCTATTTGTGTGATACCGTATTGGAGACGACAACGTTCTATAAAACCGAATGTAGTTGATACTAAATCTAGAAAAACCAGACATTAATAAATTTTATAATATAAAATAAATAGGATCACGACTGTAATCCCCAGTACGGTAGACATTCTCTCAGATCTCAAGGCGCTTTGATCCTTTGAAGATATCTAGTGGCGGTAGTCAGAGGTAGTGTTTCCGGAACCGGTATTCTTTGTAAGAACCGGGAATTTCGGTACTTTTTTAAATCGGTACCGGGATTTCCCGGTTCTTTCGGTATTTTCGGTTCTTGGCAGTTTTTGATTTATAAAACAAGTGATAAGGTTCAAAAGTCAACTACAATTAAGATCGACGAGAATATATAACATTAAGAATGAATATGTATATCAGAAAAATTATATAGAGCCGATAACAGGACCAGTGGTTCATCGCGCGCTTGGCAGCATGAAATATAGCAAGAGCCCAGGTGCAGATGGTGTTACCACCGAAGCCTTAAAAATCGGAGAACCAGTACCACTCCCACACCTTACGAACCTTTGTAACTACATTCTTCAGACCGGTTCTTTTCCTCATAATTTCTGCCACTCCACCATTATACTCATACATAAAAAGGGTGAAAAGTCCGACATTGGCAATTATCGTCCCATCAGTTTTATCTCACACCTTTTTAAACTATTCATGAAAATTATCGAAAATCGAATATCCGGTGAGCTCGATTTACATCAACCACCAGAACAAGCGGGTTTCCGCCGTGGCCTCTCCACGACGGATTATTTCCATTCCCTTATCCAGCTCTTAGAAAAAGGGAGACCCGCTTTCTCCTAAATTGTTTACAGCTACTTTGGAAGAAGTGTTCAAGCGATTGAAGCCCAAATGGGCTGAGAAGGGCATCGTCGTCGGAGATAGCAGGCTAACAAACCTGCGCTTCGCCGACGATATTGTCGATACGATACGACGATATTTTCTGAAGGACTAAACCAAGCAAGCCGACCAAGATGTGGGACTCCGAATGAATATGAGCAAGACCAAGCTGATGACCAATGGCACGAAGAGGAGATTGTACGTGGAGAATGTGGAGATTGAGTATGTCCATGAGTATGTGTATCTCGGCCAGATAGTTTCATTCCAGGCACAACAAAACGAAGTTGCTCGACGCACCGAAAATGCCTGGAGAAGCTTCTGGTCGATGAAACATCTTATGAATGGCGAACTGCCACTCTGCAATAAGCGCAGACTTATGGACATGTGCATTCTCCCAATTCTAACGTACGGTGCACAGACTTGGTTCCCGACCCGACAGCTCATGAGAGATACCAACTCGAGGTTAGCCAAAGAGCCATGGAGCGTAGTATCTTAGGAGTCAGACTCACAGACCGCATACGAAACACGATACTACGCTCCAAAACAAAAATAGTTGACGTCACCCATAAAGCGGCCAAACACAAATGGGATTGAGCAGGGCATGTCGCTCACATGCCGGACGATCTTTGGGCCAAAATAACAAACGATTAGTCCCCACAAACTACACGCCTTCGAGGCAGACTCCGGAGGAGATGGCAGGACAATCTCGACAGTCATTTAAATGACTGGCGCAACTTAGCTGGAGATTGAAAGGTGTGAAAAGAAGGGAGGGAGGCCTTTGCCCTGCAGTGGGACGATATAGGCTAAGATAAGATACCGGCTCCTAAAATTACTGTGGTTTTGTTTATAATATCACAAAAATCATATTAGGAGTATGATAATACGTCGTATTTGAAGTAAATTACATTCTGTCACCATTGTTTGGTATGAGGAACAACGTAATACTTACCTTGGATTCAAACGCGCGACACTTTTTTCTTACTTTTCGCACGTGGCGAATCCTGCGAGGCCCGCCGAGTTATAAAAATAAAATTCCCGAAAGTACCGAAAGAACCGGGAATCAAATTAGATTTCCCGGTTCCTTTTTACTGACAAAAGAACCGGGAATTCCCGGTACTTTCGGTACCGGGATTTCCCGGTTCTGAACCCTAGTCAGAGGCACGCCAAACATTATATTTGACACATGCCCACATTTTGCTATAGTTAGCATTCCATACGTGACAGGTTGCAAGCCCATCACCGCATATAGAAATACTAACTGGTTTCCTCACGATGTTTACCTTCACCGTTTTGAGCACGTGTTTTGATGCGCATATGAATTTATCGAACAGAAAAATCTATGATGCACGCCGGGATATAACCCTCGACCTTCGAAATGAAAGTGCCTCCCACGCGGCCAACGCGGCTTTTTCATAATTTCTTTTGATTTTGCAATGCCCTACCCGGGCTCATGTTGAAGCCATATACTTTAACTTATAAGAGCTTTTATAGTTAGGTGTATGTTAGTTTTATAGTACCTACAACATAAAAGCTATAAACGATTTTAACTTAAGTACCTACGTCCTTGTAGGTCGTTAGGTGCTGCCTTGAACAGTATAATGAGTAAATGTAATATAGAATTATAATATTAAATAGACTACATAGCTACATACTGGTGGCGATTCTGTTGTGTCCAAGCTAAATCTAAAATTTCGTAAAAAAACGATCGATCTTATTCCTTTTACATTAAAGTCTAAATTAGAGTCACATCAAAATGACAGTCCTAAAACTTGGGATATTTTAGCGATTTCTCTATTTTATTTCGCATATTTGACACAATCAAGTGTCATCTTAGTCAACACCAATTTACATGTCGATTAAATTTAGCTTGACGTTTATAAATCGATTACGAAAATCGTAAATTTATTGAAAAATATTCTAAGTTTTAGAACGGTCACTTTAAGGTTACGATATTACGACTTAAAATAAATAAGATCGATAGTTTTTAGGAATTTTAACTTAAGCGTGGACACAACAGAATCGACACCACTAGCAAACCGCGACCACAATGACATTGGCAAAAGAACGATGCTCCCATTTCGCTGATGACGAAGGACGCTCTTAAACTACTATGGTCGTGTAGATTAGGCCTTAGCTTAAAACAAGATGGAATGTGGTTTCACCAACGCTTTTAAGGCTTAACTTTTAACGTTTGGGTAAAGCCCACGGAGTTTAATACCGAATTATAATCCCAACCCAAAATTTAAAGTTTTAGAATATTGTGAAAACCGCAACTATCGAAAATGTTAGAATATTGAGTTACCTAGGCACAATGAACACTATGACCACTGAGTGTTTTTGGTTACCTACTTTGACAATGATGATAGAGTTACATTAGAAAGCTTTCTACTTGTTACTAACTGTGATGATACCTAATGCCTTTTGCTTTCAGACCACGACAAAACTTTGTTGTAAACCATTGATTCCCAAAGTGCTCTTTATCGACTCCCAGATCGACGACGACCAGAAAGGGGTCCATGGCAGCGAACAAATTGGGGGTCTATGAGATACAAATGGGGGTCTACAACAGTGGAATTCATTTTAGCAGGTCGTGACTTTAATATTTCCTTTACATGAATGGTATGTGTTAGTTTGGGAACCTCTGTAAATAAATTGTTTTTGTGTGTATATATTTACAAATCATGCTAATTATTATTAGGTAGGTATGTCTGAGTTCACTGAGGTCGTTTGGGAAAAGACATGCTTGTCTATTGTCATAATACTTATACCAATAAACCAAGAAAGTAGTTCGATTAACGGTCAAACTTTCACGAAACGCCGAAAACAGATCATCAACTCTAAGTATACCTAATTACCATTACGTGTGCTCATTTATCCAATTCGGTACACCAATTAACATATTATTTTCAACCTTATTAGTGTAGTGTATGAATGCTGGTGTGTATCCGATTTAGTTGTGACAGAGAGACGTTCGGTAGATGATTGAATGACAGTATCCGAACGTAAAATATGAAAGAGGTGAGTGAAAGAATCCTTTAAAAAAGATGGCGATATACAATTTGTGACGACGGACGACGAACGAAGTAAAGATTGTATTATAATATTTTTCTCATTAAATACAAGCAGTTAAAATTGACAAAAAATTGTTTATTTTGCTTCCGTTATCCCACATTAGTAACAGCTAACACTAAGGTATGCACACTATGTACATACCTTATATTACTTTAGTAGGTAAGTAGTGATAAATTAGGAAGTTATGTACTAGTACTTCGGTTGTAGGCAGGTACTTACCTACTAATCAATACCGCGTGCCAGAGTAAGGGCATGCTTCACGGTAAGAATTTTACAACCACCTAGAAAAGTGGTTTTTAAAATGCTGATTATTCGTATAGAAAGAAAGAAAATACATTTAATCGCTCCACGATAAGTGCAACACAATTACTAAATGAGTACAAAAGAAAGCAAATCGTGCTAGGGAAAATAAGACCCCGTCTCAGCATTGAGCTCCACAGCACCGAATCTAGGGAGTAGGCAAAGCGCGGTGCGGTCCTGCTGCTGGTTTTTAAACGGTAAACTGTAAGTTCTTACCTTTACTATTATCCATATTACTTCTCTCTTCCATGAACGACTTCCTCTTCGTATATTTACTCTTCAATGGGCAGTGACTCACGCTTAACTTTGCAATTACACAAGTACTTGCATTTACCACTGAAATAAAAAAAAAACATTATACCTAGTAATCGAAAATCAATTGATATTCGTATAATTATGATTTTTTTAATCCGGTTGGTTAAAAAATATTTGAATTTATTTTATTTATTTATACTTTAATTGCACTTATAAAATAAATACAAAAAGGTGGACTTAATGCCGAGGCATTTTCTAACAGCCAACCTAATGGAAAATGTAGTTGGCAAATAAAAAAAACTCAAAAACTAGGTAATAAACTTGTAGCACAGGATTTGACCAAAAAAATGAAATAAAAAGATGGAGTAGGTACTAGGTACCTACTTTGATAAAAAGAACTCGAACTAGCAAGCATACATTTCAAACCGGACCGAGCCTTGCAGAAATCGGAACTAACAACGAACTTGAGACTTCAAGAATGATATGGTAAGCGCTTATGATAAGTAAGAGCTTATGGTAAGGCACCAGTAAGCAGGCGCTTATCCAACCCTCAAAAAAGATTGGTCATATCTGTGAAAATTTCAAGTGTCTATCACGTTTCATGAGATACAACTTTGTGACACACAGTCAGACAGACGGATAAATAGACGGACAGCGTCGATTAGTAATAGGGTCTCGTTTTTACCCTTTGGGTACGGGACTCCAAAAACGACACTTTATTAAAATTGCAAAAATAAAATTATGACATCACAAGTCTATTAGGGTTGTGGGCATGCCCATAGTGCCCACAATGGTGGATACGCGATTGCCAAGGTTGCCACTTTGCTTAAGGGGTCTACTTACTGAGGTAGATATGAGTGGGAATGGCGACAAAGGCGTAGACCACTGCAGCACTCCGGCCCCATATCGTATGAGGAACAGGTGCTCCAAACCCTGCAGCAGATAAAAGATCTCACACTCAAACACAGTTCTGATACCTAGAATTCCATGCATCGTAAAACAAAATGCTGAACACGAAAGAAAATTTATGTTCCGACGACAAAACGGGATTGAACCCTCTGGCTTTTTAGACGAACAGTTTCCAATTATTAGAACTCCTGGAGTTGGCTCTGTCCACTCCCAGGATTATCAGCTGTTTTTAATATTGGCCGCAGTTTGTTGCCTGATTCTTCTAGGCTTGGTCACGAGGAACTGGCATAGCTTCTACTATTTCAAAGTGATCCTTGTAATTTTATTGATATACCTTTTTACTTTGACGCTCATTTCAATTACCTCTTTTTACTTCGAAAAAACCTACCCAAAGCAGTCATGACATAGATAGTGAAGAGGAAAGTCCCGGGCAGGTCCCAGAACTGCCCAGGATGAGCCCTGGCGCCTCTGCCCACTGCCAAGATTGTCAGCTGCCTTTCATCTTGGATGCGTCTTTCAATCGCTTCCCTCCATTTCGGTGAGATTGGGGTGATCTGTAAAATTACCTACTTAAGGGGCTCCCAGTCGCTGATTGCTCTTTTTCGAAACGAAAAAAGAAATACTTCTGAACAAGCCACATCTTCTATTTTTATAAGTATATTACTTCAGGTTCCTACCTAGATTTCTATTAAGATTATGATCGAAATATTTTATATACCTACTATTAAAATCAACTTGTGATTTATTGTTAAAGATAGGTAATATGTAGATCTAGATTTCTATTAGAATATATTTTTGATAAGTAATTATACATAATTTATATCATTAATTTATTCGAAAAGCTTAGGCGGACCACGCGCCGACGTGTGTTTGTCATTGCAGCGGTCGGTAGGATTATTTATCGAAGTGATTAAAGATGGGTACATCTTTATTCACATATACTATACATTATAAAATAGGAGATGTGGCTTGTTCACAAGTATTTCTTTTTCGTTTCGAACAAAAACAATCGTCGACTGGGAGCGCCTTAAAGGATATTCGCTTCCATTTTCTTCAATGCTACACGTTAGAGTTTCTTGCAAGTCTAAATTTATATTGGTTATCCTGAGGCAACTAGTGTTCCATACCTAAAGCAGACAGACAGGTAGTAGCACCCAGATTACGCGTATGTAAGTACCTACATATTTTACGACATTTCTGTATTTTGCAGGTAGTTGGAGTCAAATTTCAACAGGTCAAATTCTACAGTGATGCGCAAAAATGGTGAGGATGTTTATATGTTTGTGCCTCGATCACGCCCAAACGGCCAAACGGATTTAGCTCATGTCCTGGAATACCATAAGAATACTTTTTATTCAGGTACCACGCGAGCGAAGCCGCTTGCGGAAGCTGGTCTGCCATAGTCTTAAAAACCAAGAAATATTTTCTTACAATCTTCGGTTCAAATTTACCCACAGTGTTCTCTGTAGGTAGGTGGTACACATAGTGTATGCCGTTTGCATATCGACTAGCGACGTAACCCAAATGTTTGTTTGGCTCAAGTAAACCTTCATAAGGTCAAGAACGGCCCTCGGGCTGCTCTTGACAGCACCGGCCTAATGGCACGGCAAGACACTACACGCTACATTTGCGGACACTTTAATTACCACACAATATTTTATCACACGCAATTTGGTGAAAGGGAGAGCAATAGCTTGCGTCGCAAAGGTTGTCATTGTATCTGTGGAATAAATGAACAGACTGTTTCTCTTGAAGCAGGTCCGGATTTCCGGATTATAAGAAATCAGTTTTTTTTTTATGTTAATTTTTAATAATTTTCCATCCATTTATTTAGGTACTTTCTATGCGTGCTCACACTTAGATACTGGATGCTATAGTACTGTTTCCACAGATTCGGAACTGTGCAAAGCGAATCGTGAGTTGAACAATCACAGTACCTACTCAAAATAGTTGACCCCAAAATTGTCAAGCGCTGTGATTGGTCAATTCACGGTCCGCTCCGCAAGAGCTCCGCGTCAGTGAAACCCCACCTTCCGAACTATTTTAGTTAACACTTACCTCCGCTTGCCAAGCACCTAGAACTATCTTCCAATCTACTTAGTCAATCTCATTCAATCAGTTGGCGATAAAAATCTAATTAGTTAACTTTATTTTTTAAAGCCGTGTTGGCCGAGTGGGAGGTCCCTTGACTTTCAATCTGAAGATCGTGGGTTCGAATCTCGGCGTGCATCAATGGATTTTTCTTTTCGAAAAATTTATATCAAAACACGTGCTCAAAACGGTTTAGGAAAACATCGTGAGGAAACCAGATAGTATTCTTATAAGCGCCGATGGGCTTGTAACCTGTCACGTGTGGACTGCTGACTATGAGGGCATGTGCCAAATATAATGTTCGGACGTGCCTCTGACTACCCCCACTAGACATCTTCAAAGGATCTAAGCGTCTGGAGATCTGAGAGGATGTCAACCGTACTTGGGGATTACAGTCGTGATCCTATTTTTTTCATTTATTTTTTTATTTTTATTTATTATATTGTCCGCCAGTGTACTCTACACACGACCTCGGTGTCACAGCTCCTCGGAGCCTGATTGGGCAGTGGCAGCTAATGATCTGGAAAACTGCCTACACTCACCGGGTGGGCTTGACTTTCCGCATCGTAACACACTATTAGTAGGCTTAATAGCATAGTTTATTTACCTACAGAAATAACAATTAATTAAAGAAAGGGGCAAGGTCTGTGCCCAGTGTGGAACATAAATGGCTGATATAACTAGCAGTCCGCCCTTGCTTCGCGTAGGTAATAAATGATCATCACTATCATCACTACATAGTATAAAGCAAAGTCGCTTTCCGCTTCCCGCGTCTGTATGTAATATATGTATGTATGTATGTTTGCTTATATCTTTAAAACTACACAACGGATTTTGATGCGGTTTTTTTAATAGATAGAGTGATTCAGGAGGAAGGTTTATATGTATAATAACATGCTACCCGTGCGAAGCCGGGGCGGGTCGCTAGTTTAATATATTTTTACCCCTTGAGTTACATTATTGAAGTTTTAGTAGGGATCCCTAATTTTTCTAGAAATAAATATAGTCTATTCTATTTAGAGATAATGTAGCATTCTAATGGTTAAAGAATTTTTGAAATCGGTCCAGTTGTTTTTGAGTTTATTCATTGCAAATTAGTATACACTAATACCTAGGTAGGTAGGTACCTACATACCAACATTTTTTTGTGAAAAAAATATTGTCTAACATTTTCTACAATAAAGTCTACAAATTTTATTGAATTTTTCAAATTCCTTTACTTTTGTGACGTTTTGTTTAATATTCCACAAGCGGTTCTAGTGATTTTAGCGACTTGTTCCTCTGAATGTAGGATTTTGAATATAAAAATCACCTATTGGTGGGTTAAGTAGATTTATATCTAGATTGAAGATTGAGGAATACCTATGTAGGTAGGTATTTAGCAAATAATATTTTCCTTGGTAGTAGGTAGATCCTACGTCTTCCAATATTCTGTAGTTTACTTTATTATATTACTAGCCGACCTGTGATAGACGTTGTCCTGTCAAATTTCAATAATTGATTGACAGCAAAATCCCCATTTACAAAATGATCCGCCATTTATTGAATTCATTTGTTACAAAAAATGTTTTAACGTCACATAAACCATCTACTAAATAGTCCGAACAAAGCCTAAACATTGGTTTGGATAAGTGAGCCCGTTCTTGAGTTATAAAATTACAACGAAAAGTGGCATTGATTTTTTATATAGATTCTATTTTCGCTTGAAGACGTATAAATATTTATTTAAAGCCCACGCCTAGACTATAGCGCCTTTTCTTTGCCAGTTGACAATCTGGATCTAAATACTACTACTTCTCAAAGAAAACCATTAAAAATTCCTTTGACCTAAGCGTACAAAACAGCAAAAAACCCAACATATTTCGAAATCCACTGGATCTTACCGTCCGTTTCAGTGTTGCCTCTGAATTCCTTACAAAACATGCCACAAGCTCCTATAATTCATAGATCGGGTTGGTTACCTATTCCGCTGCTTTCCAGAAATTTAATTTGACCATTGGACAGTTTGGAATAAATTTTTCATTTTTTTTTTAATATGTGAGTGTTACGTATACTTATCTACCTGAGTGTAAGCTTCCGTAAACAAATCAGAAAATAGCAAATAGACAACAACCCTCGCTGCACCCCCTTTGGGGTTAAATTTTAGGAATTCCTCTAAAATCCCTCTAAACCCTCTAAATTTTCTAAATATAGGTATTATCGATCAAGATGCATAGTCTGACAATTCCGTTTTAGTTTTCGGAAGTACCTAGTCTTATATACTATTTAATAATAATATTATATTATAAATGCGAAAGTTTGTGAGTTTGTATGTATGTTTGTTCCTCAATCAGGCATAAACGACAAAACGGATTAAGTTAAAATTTGCTGTAGATGTAGATATAATGCCCGAATAAATAATAGACTACTTTAAAAAATTAAAACATCCCCAAATCGATAAAAAAACGCAAAAGGTATGATTTCTGTATAGATGGCGCTGGTGTGCAACAAATTTGACATCACAGACTAAAAACATTCAGTCTAAACAATTCGATTATTGAAATTTGACAGGACAACGTCTGTCACGGGTCGGCTAGTACTCTAAATACCCGGTATATTCTATTATCTATGCCGTCTCCCGTTCTAACTGCCCGAGGCACCACTCCCTAAAGAATTCAGGGTATTTCAGAGCTGCGACAAGGCTCTTTGTCATGTAAAATTTTCAGGCGAGATTTTTCATAAAGCACATTTCCGGCTTTCGAGGCGAAATTGAGTGTTGTGCTACCAACGCAATTTTGCAATATTGCCTTCAGCATTACAAAGGTCCTTTCAGTTCGACCACACGGTGATACGACGAAATCTATACATATAATAAAACTGTAGAAGAGTTCAATTTTGTACATTGAATAAAAACTAAAAAAAATACTCCTAGAGTCCCTTGTACAAGTAATACAAAACAAAAAAAAAAAAAATTGTCTGTCTGTCTGTCTGTCTGTTGTCTGGCTTTCATGCAAAAACTACAGGACGGATTTTGATGAAACTTTTTTGTTATGTAGCTATTAGTCTTCGGCAAAATATAGACTATAATTTATTTTGAAGATTGTAATACCAGATGTGAAACTATCTGTCCCCCAGCGAAGCGGGCACGGGTCAGCTAGTAGGTAATATTCATATTTAATTAAATACAACGTGTTATAAAATACCCCGTAAAAATATAATTAACTAGCAGTCCGCCCCGGCGTCGCACGGGTGTAATAATGATATTATGGGTAATTTTTGTACACCTTGGGTTACATAATCGAAGTTTTAATACGTAAACGTACGTATACGTATACGTTAAAACCGTATTAAGGTCTATATTTGGTAAAATGTACGTGGTTCCCTGGCATGACAGCTTACTAGGGTTGACAGAATTATCGCGTACGCTGCGGAAATTGTTGACAATAGATTAAAGTGATGTACTACAGTTTAAAAGAGGACATCAATATCTACAAAAAAATCTGCAATACCATATTATGGTATTGCAGAATTGCCTTGCCCTTCTTTCATTGGCATACGCCGAGTGGAGGGCTAACCGGGGTAGGGCTCCTAGATCTCGCGGAGAGGGGAGCCCCCTCCACTATAATTTTTATTCATATTAAATACTAGCGACCCGCCCCGGCTTCGCACGGGTAGCATGTTATTATACATATAAACCTTCCTCCTGAATCACTCTATCTATTAAAAAAAACCGCATCAAAATCCGTTGTGTAGTTTTAAAGATATAAGCAAACATACATACAGACGCGGGAAGCGGAAAGCGACTTTGCTTTATACTATGTAGTGATTAGTTTAAACGTAAACCAGTCTAACCAGTAATATCTGTCGACATTGAACCAAGGAAATGTAAAGTTCATTAATTTTACTTATAGGTACGTGGTTGAGTAAATGATGCACAGAACTTGATGAAAATGCCAGGATTTATCGCCTCCCCACAACGCGCTGTAATTTGTAATGCTTTGCATACACAAAGCATGGGAATGCGTAATTTATGAACCCATTTTTTTATTTAAATAGAAAGATAAATTAAGACTATTTGCTTAGTATTTATTTAGTGGTACCCGGATAAAAAGTATCCAATTTTTTTCCAGGACATAAGCTATGTATATTCAAAGTTTCATCCAAATCCGTTTGGTCGTTCTGGCGTGATCGAGACACTAATATCCTAACATGCTGAAGCTGCTGAAGCTCTTTAGTTATTTTTTTTATTGTTGTACGTAGTTGAGTAGTAGGTACTTTTAATTATTATTCTTGTTTGAGCCTTCACCTTGTTCGATTGGCACCACACTGGAGCTCTACATAGCATTAAGGAAAGGATAAAAAAAAGGTAGACCCCAAGCCGTGTTTGTTGCCTGATTCTTCTAAGCTTGGTCGCGTGGAATCGGCGTAGCTTCACCTAGTTCCTAAGACGTTTCAAAGTGATCCTTGTGATTTTATTGAAATAAATGATTTTTGAATTATGAATTTTGACATCCTCACAAACTTTCGGATTTATAATATTAGAAGGATTATTCTCAAAGAGAGTTGACATCAAGCAAGTTGTAAAACATCCCTAGCCAAATACAATGTTTCCAACAACAACAATGTTTTTACGAAAGAAGTGAGCAGAAAAGAAAAACATGTTGTGCCAAGCACACATGAATAGGGATAAGGCAAGGAGATGATGATGATGATGATCGACGTTATAAACAGGAAACACAAAAAATAAAAATAAAAAAAGTGCGTGTTGGACTCGCGCACGAAGGGTACCGTACAATGAAAAAAAAAACGGCAAGAAAACACGTTTGTTGTATGGGAGCCACTTAAATATTTATTTTATTCTGTTTTTAGTATTTGTTGTTATAACAGCAATACATAATCTGTGAAAATAACAAGGTTCATGAGATACAGCCCTATGACAGACAGACGGACAGACGGACAGACGGACAGACGGACAGACGGACAGACGGACAGCGAAGTCTTAGTAATAGTTATTATATAGACAGGCCTAATACATTTAAAACGATTCTAAGAAAACTTTTGCTGGAAGGATGTTTTTACTCAGTAAGTGTAATTGTTTGTGTGTATTTCTTCATTAGTGAATTGTTTTAATTTTATTTTTATTTCCTGATTGAATAAGATAATAATATAAGTAGGTAATTATGTAGCATTTTGATTAATTTATAATAAGTATTTTAAGTTTTTTAGGTAATGTGTTTTAGCTTTAAGTTATTATTTCAGATACAATTTTAATTGTTATTGAATAAATGAATATAATTATGAATAGGGTCCCGTTTTTACCCTTTGGGTACGGAACCCTAATAATACTGGTTGATTTCGAAGATGCACGTGGTGTCGAGAAAGAATTAGGGCCGAGATGGGAATAAACGACCTTATTTTAATTAAACTTTGCAATTCAAATTAAGAAATAACACAGTGAATAATAAATCTTTACTTTATACTTTGAGGTAACTAGGTACTTCTTAGAATTTTCTGGCAAATTCCTGAGTATACTATATTAAAAAGAAGGTATGTATGTATACTATGTATTACTAGCCGACCTATGACAAACGTTGTTCTGACAATTTTTTTTTGTAATAATCACATAGGATAAAGCTATTTCAGGCAGCTTCCAATTTTTTTACCTACAAACGTACGGTAGAATGCTTATCATTCATTAGTCATAACTGCGTTGCGACTAAATGTTTTTAGTCTGTGATGTCAGATTTGTTGCACACCAACGCCATCTATACCAAAATCAGTCTTTTTGCGTTTTTTTATTATTTAAGGGTTGATTTTCGGATTATAAGTTCCCCCTTTATTTATTCTGATTTTTTATCTACATACAGCAATTTTTTTTCTTATTTGTTGTTTATTTTTGTTTAGGGAACAAACATAGCAGCCTTATCACAAACTTTCGCATAAGTATATATTATTAGGATTATGATGCAATTACTCGTGTAATTACATGAAAATAATATAAAGCTCTCTCACTAAATTGCTGCTATAAGACATTACGACACGCGAAATATACCAACAACATAATATCAACAATAACACTACGTATTACCATACCGTAATTCTCATTACTAACCCAACAATGCCACCTATATAACATTGCCTACCATAACCACAGCCATTTGCAATATTCACCAATTTCAATCACGTTGGAATCAAACATCGCCTTCGCAATTATGCAGCTGTAACATTGCATAGACAAACAAGGTATTTCAAACATCCCACTGATTCCTACTATCTAATATCAACTAGAGATGGTGAGTACTCGACCAGGTTTCCAAACCAAGTTTAAGCGTAAGTCCTAATCCTAATAATAATACGAAAGTTTGTGAGTGTGTTTGTATGTTTGTGCCTCAATTACGCCCAAACGACAGAACGGGTTTGGTTGAAACTTAGAACAAGCATATATGCCCTGGAATAGCATATATGATACTTTTTGTCCAGGTAACACGCGTGCGAAACTGCGGGGGGGAAGCCATTTTGTAAGTACATATTATGTAAAGAAAGTATTTTTGTACTTTTAAATATTTTTGTACCTGGATGAATTTTTATATTTGTAGGAGTAATTAAAAAAAAAAGCCTAATGGTGGAGTTGGTTCGGGGCGCAGTCTCTTCAAACCTGGAATACTTTAAAACCTGGTTTGTCAACCTGGTACTTGAAAACACGAGTACGACCCACCTCTGCCCATGACTACTAATTAACTACCTCGACTTAGAACTGTTCTACTGGGAGGTTACTTTTTGAATATAACCATTTTTTGTCTAAATGAAAGTTATAAATTTAAAAGACATAACAAATTAATTGGTAAACTTTTTTTTTTACCAAGTCACTTAGTCTTATTATTTAAAAATTAATCAATATTTCCCTTGATCACGGCATCACGCGTAAACGGCTGAACCGATTTTTGTTGTATTCATTAGAGTCAGGAGAAGGTTCTTATGAAAAATAAAAATTGACAGGACAACGTCTATCGGGACAGCTAGTCGTAAATAAAAGCTCGTAAAAGGCCCCAAAGGTTAACAAAAGCGAAGCTTACATGAAACCTACTCTCTTCTGTCAGGTACAGATAAAACACGTCCGTTCCTATTTCCAGACGCAGATACACAACCGTTATTATCCGGGTTCCCTCGGGTCTTGATAAACATGCTGTCTGGCGGCCTGCCAGTCTTCAAGTGCCAAAATCGGTTAAATTTTAGAGCCTACCTATTTTATAATGCGATACTAGTGCCGATTCTGTTGGTGCCAGACTAAACTAAAACCTAACAGCATCCATCTCCTTCTGTTTTGTATAGAGTAAAAGAAACAGCAATAGTTAGAGACGACTATATATAAGTCGTTTGTAGTATAGTGCCAACAGAATTGACATTACTGTACGCTAAAACTCATTTACTAGAAACCGATTGTACTAAAGGTGTGACCTGACATTGCGCGGCATTAGAGCGCGGCAGCTAATATGATTGAACGACGGCCGCGCGTTAAATTAAATTAAATTAAATTAAATTAAATTAAATTAAATTAAATTAAATTAAATTAAATTAAATTAAATTAAATTAAATTAAATTAAATTAAATTAAATTAAATTAAATTAAATTAAATTAAATTAAATTAAATTAAATTAAATTAAATTAAATTAATTAAAACTAACTTAATTTAATTTAAACTAGGCACGCGGCAAACTTGTGTCCTGCGAATTTTTTTTTTTTTTTTTTTTTATTGTTAGTGTACATTAATATAAATAGTGTACTCTAATAATACTACAATCTAGCCATAAGGCAGGCTAATGAGTAGTTTCACTTTGACCTAAATTGCTATGATATTGTTATTAAACTAAGAATGTGTCCACTAACACTTTTCTTACTGTCTCTAATTAAGGGGAAGACACTTTGTTTTTGTGTTCTATAAACGTAGTACTAACTTACTCTTACACTACACAACACTGATTGTATGATACACTACATTACACTAGCTCAAAAGGTTTCGTTCTTTTGAGCCTTCTTACTTGGTCTGTGTTGTCGAGAAGCTGGATTGCCTCGACGTTTACATGGCGATGAAGTCTTTGTTCGTGAGCTTCTGCATAATATTGAATGACTTTAGCGACGAAATCTATATTAAGGTCCCGGTGGAGATCGTCATTTCTTATGTACCAGGGTGCATTCACTATTCCCCTGAGTACCTTGTTTTGGAATCTTTGGATTATTTGTATATTGCTCTTTTTGGTACAGCCCCAAAGCTGTATACCATAGGTCCATACTGGCATAAGGACTTGTTTGTATAGTAACATCTTGTTGTGTACTGTCAGGGCGGAATGTCTTCCAAGAAGCCAGTACATTCTTTTGTAGCGTAGATCTAACTCATCTTTTTTCTTTTTGACGTGAGCTTTCCAGCGTAGCTTTGCGTCAAGCGTCATGCCCAAGTATTTAGCCGTATTTTCATATGGTATGAGCTTGTTGTTAATAAATATTGGGTGGTATTCCTCCTTTTTGTTAGTGAAGTTAATGTGAACGGATTTCGTCTCATTTAGTTTAATTCTCCACTGCTGTGTCCAACCATGGATTTTATTAACAGCTTCTTGAACCTTTTCTGCTGCTTCTGCGTAGGTGTTTCCTACAGCCATTATAGCAGTATCGTCAGCAAAGGTCGCGATGGTGTTATTTTTAAGTTCAGGAATATCACAAGTATATAGCAGATACAGGACCGGTCCCAATACGCTTCCCTGTGGTACACCAGCTTTGATCTCCTTTAGTTCGGAATAGGCATCATCTTGCCTTATTCTAAAAGCTCTATTCGATAAGTATGACTCTAATATGTCTGCAAATTCTCCAGGTAGCATTTTCCGCAATTTTAACATAAGGCCTTCATGCCAAACTTTATCAAATGCCTGTGCTACATCTAGGAAAACTGTAGAGCAGACTTTTTTCTCTTCGAGAGTTTTTTCGATTGTGTTGGTGATTCTATGTACTTGGTCTATTGTTGAGTGCTGTTCGCGGAATCCAAACTGATGATCTGGGATAAGGTTCTTGCTGTCTAGTATCGGTTTAAGCCGTTTAAGCAACAGTTTTTCGAATAACTTTGACATTATAGGTAATAGTGATATCGGTCTGTATGAAGAAGCATCTTGCGGCGATTTCCCTGGTTTTCTTATCATTATTACTTCAGCCACTTTCCATAAATCTGGTGTCCTGCGAATGCCGCACAATGTTTGGTCACACCTTTACTGTACCTTCACGTCATATGCAAATTGTTGCCACCGCTTTTGTTGTCTACGCTAAACTGAACAGCGAGCATCATTTGACGGCCTAACTAAGTAATCTTGTCTAAAAATACGAGTATCTTCCCTAATAATCAATTCACGATCTGTGTGCATGACCTAATAAGACAATTCGATTGGTCGAGGGAATTTAGGCGCAAATCGAATTTAGAAACGTGATCAGACTTCAGTTCAGATTCAATTTCAGTTGCTTGCGCTTTTCACAAGTCGTGTTGTGTTGCTGACCTTTGTTTATTAATTAGTAGCGGTTTCACCCACGTTTATTCTGTTCCCGTGGGAAATTTATTTTTTCTATCTATTATAACGACCACCGGACTTCAATGAACATTAAAAAAAATATTAAAATCGGTCCAGCCATTTACGAGTCTATTACGAACATACTCGTAAGTAGGTAGAAACATTTTTAGATATACGATTAATGTGAGTACCCAGACAAATCCTGGGTGTTTTTTAGGGTACAATATATTTTTTTTTAAGAATTAAACTTTGTAAAAAATATTTTTATAAAAAATATGCATGAGATGCTGGAGATCTATAAGAAAATAAAATCTTTTTTGTACTTTAAAGATTTTGATGTTAACTATCACATCATTATGTGTTTTAGGAGTGAATTTATACCATTATTATGTACTAGTTCAAGTAACTATTGCGATCTTTTTAATCTTGCGCATGTTTTTGTGCATTTATAAAATCTAATAAGCAAAGTAAAGAGTACTTTTTTGACCGGATACCATGCGAATGAAGCCACGGACTTTATCTAACTGGCGTGTCGCACGTAAATTTAACTTTCACGAATATAACTTGAACTGTCATGAGACGGTGGGTATTAACTAATTGAATTTAACTTTATCTTGATTAGTTTCCAAAGTGTGTACTGAGCAGGCTTCTCTCAGGCCGGAAGAACTTCGATTAATTTATACGAAAAAGTTCGATAAAAACTTGTCTCGACTTTAATAAAAACTTTGCGATAGCTTTGATAGTGACAAATCGCATAAAATCACCTACTATTTGTATTTATTTTTTTGGTTTTATTACCGAAATAGCGAAATGAAGTATTTAGGTACCTACTATTGATCTGGTGGTAAGTATACCTGCATATTACGATAACTTTACTGCGATATCTGTACTCAAAAAAATCATTAATAATAAATTATATGTACGAACAGCTGAGATTCGAGCCCACGACCTTGACTGATATATCTCACTTGACTATTTTAGGACGAATTAAATAATATCTACTTAAGGTGATAAGTTAAATTTTTGACGTTTTGTATGGGCTGAGTCTACCCGGATAAGACGGAAAAAGTGATAAAACTTCATTATCCCGAAAACCATCAAATTTAAAAAGAAACTGTCTGTAATTTATTTAGTTAGTATGATTATCTTACGAATTATTTAAAAATAAACCGTTTAGCTATTCATAGCTTTGATTAAAAACGAAACTAGTGTTTATGAAGAGCCAACTTTGGAAAATAAATCTACTTACCGAGAAAAGTTTCACCAATCGTGTTTCTGTCTGTAATTTATCTAGATTATATCCTTTAGTTATCTTTGTCATGAAAAACAAAACTGTATGTTTTGCGGTTATTGAGAAAAAACGATTCTGCATTCATCAAAAACATTTATTACTCGCCTTAAGTCAAAACTGCGTAGGACGAAGACTGCTGCTCAACGGTGACACCTTTTTCAAGTATATCAATAACGGTAAAAATACATCCAGCGTGTATCCTAATTATCTATCACATCTCAATTCGTAGGCAATTCCGAGTCGGATTCGCCAACATACACGTGCCTCGGTTCATTCGCTCGAAAAAATTAATATGATCTCATTTTTCTGAATGGATGCTTCTATGGCCCCACGATCCCGTCTCGCCCACACTGGATTATGTAAAGAATATCATGTAAAGAAAAGTTTTTGAAGGAAATTTGAGAGTTCCCACACACTCATGGTTAGAAATATAGGTACATTGTCAAAACTCTAGCTATACGCCTTTAATAAAAGAAGAAAAAAACAGCACCTTAATATAAATTGTGTAGATTTGAATCCTGACCGTGAATTTATGGAGTTTTCTATTCGAAAAATGTACCTAAATGCGCAATATTGTGTTTAAAATGGTAAAGAAAAATATAGGTATCTAGTGACTACACCAGTTAATACTTATAAACCACATCTACTGCAAAATATGTTTTTTACTTGCCTCTGACTACTCCCATTAGACATATTTATTGAACTAAATGCCTGGAGATCTGAAGGCATGTCTATCGTACTTGGAGATAACAGTCGTGATTTTATTTTATTTTCATAATTTTTCATAGCATTGGTGGTTACTTGTGAGTGTTTGATGAGAATACAATTTTTTATATATTATGAAACGTTTTTATAGACAACTGTAGATATAATTCGGAAATCCAAATAATTGTAAAAACTTATATTTGCTTTACGCAAACATTACCTTATTAATCCTAGCTGTAAGAATGTACATAAATGAATATCAATAATAAGGTCAATCTAGGGAGGTCCGAGTAAGAATATAAGAGGAATACATTTCTACGGAAAGTGGCTAATCCTGCTGAACATTATTTCCTCTTATGGTATGGTGCCCATTAGATTGACTGCTGATAGCATAGGTTGTAGACAATTGGCATAGTTACACACATCTACACATTTAGGGTGAGTTTCCATCTACGCGGAGCTGTGCGGAGCTAGGGCTGCCATCTCAAGAAAGATGCGAAAGAAAGAAGCAACCAGGACAAGACGCGTGAAAACCCCGGATTTTAGAGCCCAGAACCCGGACATGTTAACAGGTTTTTTTTAATTTTAAGTCGTTAATTTTTTCACGCTTCCCAACGCTTTCCCAATAGTTTAGCGTTGGGGGAGGGGGTTGGGGGCAATTTAAAGCTTAATATTTCACAAACGGCTCCCTTAATCGAAAAGTTGATTTCACAATTCCGGCACAGTGCTTGTGTCGCGGTTGGCCAAATTTTAAACCCGGACTACAAATGAAACCCCGCCCGGACGCTCCCCGGACGCCCTCTAAACTAGGACAAATCCGGGGAAACCCGGACGGATGGCAGCCCTATGCGGAACGGACCAATGACTGCGCTCGACGTTATCAAACTCGAATATTTGAGCGCTATCATTGGTCCACTCCGCACTACTCCGCACAGCTCCTTGTATGTCGAAACTCACCACAGTTGGTTTACTTAAGCCTATACAATCCAAATATACACTTCTGTGATAACACGTCAGTTATTCACTGCTGAGTACATAGACATACCCAGCAGTGAATATCTTACGATTGAATATAATTAGATACCTAGCAGATATGTAAGTATAAGTAATAGGTAACCAACCACAGTTTTAAGGGGTGCATTATATGATATTTTGATCTATAAAAAATCTGTGTATAATCTCAGCTCAGTTTATAGTAGCTCTGTCTTCTGCTCACAGGACAAACATATGTATGATAAACATAGATGTTTGTTCTGTCTGGGTGTTATAATATAACGTATGTATTAAAAAAAAAGTATGTAAATATTCTATCAATTACTTAGTACAAGCTTTGCTTACTTTGGGGCTAGACGGCGCTGTATGTAATGTCCACTAATATTAAAATATTTAATTAGAATAATTATAAACACAGATTGCACAGAGACATCAAATATGTTCACAGTAATTACAAGCCAGTCAATATTGAGTTGCCGGTTTCAGGAGTTAATTAATTTGTAGATTTTCGCATTCCCTCAGTACCTTCAAAAGGAAGTATTAATGGTGAATTTTATCTGAGGAATTGTGAGGCAAAATCTAAATGAATTTAAGTTTTTTTAGGAGTCTTAGGCTAAGTTTTAATAAAATTAGGAACTTTACAAAATCAACTTAACTAAAGTATTAGGCTGTTGTTCCAAAAGCCGGTTTATCGTACACTGTGGGTGACGCTTTTCTTGCGATATTAAAAAAATATCGATGTAGAATAAAAAAACCGGCCAAGTGCGAGTCGGACTCGCGCACGAAGGGTTCCATACCATTATCTATAAAAACGGCAAAAAAATCACGTTTGTTGTATGGAAGCCCCCCTTAAATATTGATTTTATTCTGTTTTTAGTATTTATTGTTATAGCGGCAACAGAAATACATAATCTGTGAAAATTTCAACTGTCTAGCTATCACGGTTCATGAGATACAGCCCTGTGACAGACAGACGGACAGACGGACAGACGGATAGACGGACAGCGAAGTCTTAGTAATAGGGTCCCGTTTTACCCTTTGGGTACGGAACCCTAAAAAGGTAAGGAAAAAGATCGCGAGGAAACCTGTTATAGTGTTCACAAGCAGTGATGGGCTTGCAACCTGTCACGTGTGAAAAGCTAACTACTGCAAAATATCGGCATGTGCAAAATGTAATATTTGGAAGTACCTACCTTTAACTCTTTTAGACATATTTAAGGATCTGAGAGAATGCCTACCGTAGGTATTTGGGGATTACAGTCGTGATCTTCTTCCATTTCATTTTAGTAAAAATATGAAAAAACGCGCCTGGTTCATGTTTCTATAATGCAGAAGCCGTTGACATTTTCATAAAAAAGATGCCATCAAGTTGATGTTACTTACAAAATCACTACATAGTATAAAGCAAAGTCGCTTTCCGCTTCCCGCGTCTGTATGTAATATGTAATATGTATGTATGTATGTTTGCTTATATCTTTAAAACTACACAACGGATTTTGATGCGGTTTTTTTTAATAGATAGAGTGATTCAGGAGGAAGGTTTATATGTATAATAACATGCTACCCGTGCGAAGCCGGGGCGGGTCGCTAGTAAACGTATAAAATTCAAATGATACGAACCAGCCCTCCTCCCAGAGGACAGTCTCCAATACCTGAGCACGCTAAGGATATTCAAATTTCATTTTCAGGATGCGTGCAAAATGCCATGTAACTTATTTCTTATTTCGTTCTTGGATCTTATGAAATAATCAAGATGTGAGTATGCCAAAATACCGTATGATACGAGCCCTTTGTAAGGTCGAGGGATCTACTCTTGAGAACGATCAACGATTATCGGGACAAACGTCACATCATTTAGTTATAGAATAGAATAGAATAGAATAGAATAGAATAGAATAGAATATTTTTATTGCCAAAATAAAATTCACAGGTAACACATAAACAATTTTTACACGCACGTGTTAACTGATCAGATAAAATGTTAGCGGTGAGGCCCAAACTAAGCTGGAAAGCCTGTATCTTGGGTCCCAGGAGTACGAGTTACCATTATGAGTTTAGATAGTAATTACAGTGGGTTAAAAATTTGCGTGGCATGTGTTTGGCGAACTAAAATAGGAGTTTTATAAACATCAACAAAAAAGGAATGATAAAAGAAGAAAACTACTCTTACTAGACACTCTCAATATCTTTTAGTTATCTCTTAGTTTTTACATGCTTTTATTTAACTTGCAATGTATGTAACCATGTAACTATGTTTGTTATGGTGGAATCTTGCAACTCAATTTCGAAGTTATCGGTTTGAGCCGAAATTTGGAATACTGTGACAGAAAGTTGATCTGATGATGGAGTCAGGAGCTGATCAACAAGAACTCCTCAGTAAATAGTCTGATTGAGATAAATCTTTGCATACCTATCTCTGCAAAGGGCAGGTTTTCAGACTATATTTTGACAGATGGAACGATTGACATTACTTTTGATAATTGACATCATACATTCTACTATGTCAGACGACGATTTATAAGAGAGCCGCTTATAAGAACACTAACTGGTTTCCTCACGTTTTCCTTCACCGTTGTAAGCACGTGTTTTTGATGCGCATATAAATTTTCGAACAGAAAAATTCATTGATGCACGCCTTGATTCGAACCCACGACCTTCAGATTGAAAGTCGAGGTACTCCCACTCGGCCAACACGGCTGACTTTATTTTCCAACAAGAAGGATATTTCGATGTTTATTACCAACAACTTTAAAGTGTATTCATGGAAGTGATGTTGATGCTGATGGTCCGCTGGAGATAACTAGCGTACCGTCAGAGTTTAAACCATAAAAACATAAGGTAGAGAAGGATTTGTCCCTTCAGAAGATTTAATAAAGAATAAATATCTTCTTCTTCTTTCTTATACATAAAAATGAATTGCTGTTCGTTAGTCTCGCTAAAACTCAAAAACGGCTTGACCGATTTGAATATTTATTGTTTAGTATTGTTTGATTTAATACAGGGTTGGTTTAAAAATAAATAAAAAATGGGATCAGCCGCCTGGAAATAGTAAAATTCTTGAAAACCTGATAGTGCTTTTTTCTATGAGATTATCCTACTAATATTATAAATGCGAAGGTTAGTAGAATGGTGTGTGTGTGTGTGTGCGTGTGTTTGTTATTCTTCCACGCAAAAACTAGTAGATGAATATAATAGAAGAGAGAATTATAGAATTATATTCTCTTAAGAGATCTTCTAGAATTAGTGAGTGTGATCTTCTGCGCTGTAGGTTGCGGGTTCGATCCCCCCCAAGGCAAATATTTGTGTGAGAAACATAGATGTTTGTTCTGTATCTAGGTGTTTATATGTATAAGGGCCGATTTTTCAATCATCAGATAAGTGTTAACTGTGGAATAAAATTGCAATTTTCCATACGATATGTCAAATTTATTCAACAGTTAACCCTTATCTGATGATTGAAAAATCGGCCCTAATAAGTATGTATATACAAAAAGTATATAAGTATTCTATTAGTTATCTGGTTTCCACAGTACAAGCTTTGCTTAGTTTGGGACTAGATGGCGCTGTGTGTAAAGTCCGCCAATATTTGTTAGTTGCTGATATAATCAACCGTGACAGATGGACGGCCAATCACAGTGCTCAGCTTGAGATTTCGAGCACTGTGACTGGTTAATTCACGGTCCGGGCCTCTACACTCCCTCCAGCTTCGCATCAGTAGAAACATACCCTAAAGGTTTCGTTTTATCAGAAACTTTAAAAAAATCCGTATATGAAATGTTTGGTTTTTTTGTATGGGAAAAGTGATAAAACTGCATTATCTTGAAAACCATTAAACTTATAAAGAAACTGTATATAATTTACTTAGCTAGTATGATTATCTAATGAATTAAATTAAAAATAACTTTTTAGCTATTCATAGTTTTGATTAAAAACGAAACTAGTGTTTTTGAAGAGAAAACTTTGGGAATTAAATCTATTGAGAAAAGTTTCACCAATCGTGTTCTGATTCGCGATTCTGCATTCATCAAAAACATTTATTACTCGTCTTAAGCGTTAAGATCGACTATGTAATCCTTCAAACTATGTATGAAGGTCTAATGAAATAAAGTTTTAATGGTTTTTTTATATAAATCGTCCGTTTCCTTTGATTTCATTCGAGGACTGTTTAGAATAGTTTTGTTCACATAAATAAAGCGTGAGTAGGTTTCACAACTTTATAGTTCTACGGTTAGTACATAATGTAGCTCGACGAAGTGAGAAGTAGTTGCTATGCAGATTATTAGCTTAGTTTATACCGACATCAGAAAATAAAGGTTTTGAGTTTAGCATTTCTGCATTTTTTATGTAGGTATTAAAATAAATTAAATTTAAACAATATGGTGGATTGTTTAGGGAATGTCCCATATAAATTGTGTTTATAGTGAATTAGTATTTTCGCATAGAATTATAAATATATATTTTAAGCTTTATTTATTTGTTTTTTTTTAATTCAAAAAGTTGTGTATTAAAAAGGACATACCTGTTGGGTAGTTAAATAAAAATGGGGTTATTTAGAGACACGTCCAAACATTACATTTGGCACATGCCACATTTTAGCATTTTTTAGAATTCCACACGTGACAGGTTGCAAGCCCGTCGCCGCTCACAAAAATACTAAATACTAAGTAATAAAAATAGTAGTCTAAAATAAAGAGATGACAAATACCTGTCTCAACTCCGTTGCGAGGTCAATGACCAGCTGGTTCTGTTCCCTTTCAAAGTCCTGTGACACCTTCAGCTCGTAAGGACCTGTAAAGAACTGTTAATCAATAAATGTGGGGTAATAAAACCCGCACTGGGATATCTCTGTAATCTGATTGGCTAGTCATTTTAAGGGGCTCCCAGTCGCTGATTGCTCTTTTTCGAAACGAAAAAAGAAATACTTCTGAACAAGCCACATCTCCTAGTTTTATAAGTGTATTACTTCAGGTTCCTACCTAGATTTATATTAAGCTGAAAACATAATAGCAGAAACTTTTCACAATAAAGATATTATTTCAAAATGATACGTTTTAGTATTTATGATCGAAATATTTTATATACCTACTATTAAAATCAACTTGTGATTTATTGTTAAAGATAGGTAATAATGTAGATCTAGATTTCTATTAGAATAGATTTTTGATAAGTAATTATACATAATTTATATCATTAATTTATTCGAAAAGCTAAGGCGGACCACGCGCCGACGTGTGTTTGTCGTCATTGCAGCGGTCGGTAGGATTATTTATCGAAGTGATTAAAGATGGGTACATCTTTATTCACATATAATATACATTATAAAATAGGAGATGTGGCTTGTTCACAAGTATTTATTTTTTCGTTTCGAACAAAAACAATCGTCGACTGGGAGCGTCTTAAAAAGACAAATTAAGTACACTTACCCTCGTATTCAAGAACGACACTATGAGAACACGCACCCACAGTGGACGAAATATTTTTTCATAAAAATCACTTTATGTGTTGTGCGACACTGCATAGTGTGACTAGAGGCACATTGTCGTGTGCCTCTAGCCAAAGGCTCTAAAGGCACACGGTAGCGTGCGCCATAGTGCCGCTCAACACATAAAGTGATGTTTATGAAAAAAGATTTCGTCCACTGTGGGTGCGTGTTCTCATAGTGTCGTTCTTGAATACGAGGGTTAGTGAGTAGGTACTTAAGATAATGAAACTCCTAAAGCTCTGATAGTGTTACCTATAAATAATAAATAAATATTGGCGGAAATTATCACACAGCGCCATCTAGCCCTAAACTAAGCAAAGCTTGTACTATGAGGACTAGATAACTGATAGAATACTTATATATATATTTTTTGTAAATACATACATATGATACATAATAACACCCAGACACAGAACAAATATCTATGTTCATCACACAAATATTGGTCTTGGGTGAGGATCGAACCCACAACCTACAGCGCAGAAGGAGCTGTGAGGCAGAGCTACTACCAACTGAACTGTGAGGCCAGTCAATATAACTTTCCTAATAAAATAAAATAAAGCAACGTTTAAACCAACTAGTCTTAATTACGAAGAACAGGCGTAAATTCAAATAGATTCAAGGCAATTAAAACCATCCTTGTGATTTCAATGAATAAATAGTTCTGGATTTAAATTTAAACTAGATAACTCCTGGGGTCTACTCTAGAAAACGATCGACGATAGGTATATGGGTATATATCGTTTCCTATTATATTTTGAGCGATGGAACGACCGAAATTACTCGTAATTTTGACAATTGAAATCATAAATTGTACTACGACAAACGACGATTTTTAAGAGTGCGGTTCGGCGAATATATTCCCATATATCACTATCGTCGATAATTTCGAATCGTTTTGCAAAGTAATGGCCCAGAACAATCGACCACATAGCCCAATAGACGCGTAATGGCTTCATTTCTTCAAACAAAATTTGTTGAGGTGTGCGGGTCAGGGGAAGCGGTAAAAATGCATTCTGATTGGCCGGTTCAATCTCACAGCCCGGTCGTGAATCGCGCTCGGTGTCTTTTATCAGCAGTTTAAGCCTTATGTGTTGTTTGAAAGTGTTCGCCTTGCATGAGGATTCTATAAGCTGTGTGGTCGATGCCCAGAAGAGCGTACCTACGCTCGTAACACTATAGTACGTCTTACTTTCGAAGGAATGTATCACAAACACCCAGATAAGAGTCCATAGCACTAGTATGCTTGCCAAGCCGAATTGGCACGCGACACATCGCAGTACGGTGGAACAAACGGACTCCTTTACCTCCTGAGGCAGTGGATACACTCGCAGCCATGTGTCTGAAGACTGAAAAATATATATATTCTTTTAGTTATCTATATCCTATACAAGTTTTGCTTAGTTTGAGGTTATTAGCGTTTTGTGAAATGTCCACCAATATTTATTTATGACCTATTTATATAGATTTGTAGCAGTTCGGGGCGCCTTCATCTACACTAAATACCTACTATTAAGGGCCGATTTTTCAATCATCAGATAAGTGTTAACTGTGGAATAAAATTGCAATTTTCCATACGATATGTCAAATTTATTCAACAGTTAACACTTATGTGATGATTGAAAAATCGGCCCTAAAAGAAGTAAGCGAGAGAGAATAACTAAAGAGATATAATCTGTATTTTGGTTTGTAATGGATAAACTAAAAAACTACTGGACAGATTTACAAAAACTCACCTATTAAAAGCTACATTATTAGTAAGAAAAATATGTCGTTTTTGATTAAAAAAAATGAGATCAAGAAAAAGGAGAAAATTTGCCTATAATCTTCTTTAGTACAACCGCGCAAAGCGAGGACTGCTAGCCAAAGATAAAGATATATTTCAAAGGAAAATATGTCAAACGCGTTGTAGATAGTAAAGTAAGCTAGTTTATATCACACACGACATCCGCTCGACCTCCCAGTAATCTCCATAAGCTCTCCACAGCACAACCGGGAGTTACTGTACCCAAAATATTTGTTTAGGTATATATGTACTTACGTTATTCGGCGCAGTTAGCTTATCTGCTTGAACAAGCTGATTCGCCTTAGCATAAATATCGCTATGTTTAGAACTCCTTGCATCTACCATTTTAAATCTTTTGAGTTCATCGTGCCTATACACTTTAGTGATTAATTTGGCGTCTCTTGACTGACACGCTCCAGGCAAGTCCTGTTTTCTTCTGTGGTTTACTTTAGCACCTTTTACATCACTTATTTTCCGTTTTACTGTGAAACCATCGCCATCTAGATCGTAAGTACTATGCACCGACACTAGTACACTTCTCGGCTTCACTTTCCTATAAAGAGGTTTGACTTGAACATCTTTCTTGAATTTTTCCCTCAATGACTTATTTTTCATAACTTGAGTGCCTTCGAGAAATTCTGGATAAGAACTGAATATTTCGAAAGTACTTTACGTAATAGATAGGTATGTTTTTGATGGCGTGCTTCAAGTTGAACAATTTCCGATGTGCTCATCAGCAGTGAAAGTTTGGATGGGTGAATTTCGCGGACTTTAAAAAGTTTGGATGTAAGTTGAGCGGTTTTGTTGCTCTTCGCTGGTCTAGATTCGATCATTGTTATTGCGGAAAAGTTACTACCAAAGAAATAAACTAGAAAGTTAGCATTGTTTTGTTTGGAAAGCTTTGGCAGCATTATAGAAAGAGATGTTTATCTTAAAATTGCTGCGGCAACGTTCTATTTCAGTAAAATTTTATGCACAAATTTGTTATGAACTTAAAGTTAATACCTAATTTAATACTTATTCATATTTTTTTATATTTTAAAGGTTCAAAGTCTGAGACTGAAAAAAAAAATGAAATAAAAAATGAAATACAAAAATGTCAATGAAAATTATATCTATTAGTATTGCTGCATAACTATTTTTTTATATCTAAAACTATACCACATCGAAGTCAAGAACTGTACTTGTCTATAAAGTAGAATGTATTTCTCTCGGACAAAGGCAGTAGAATACAAAATTAGGTATCTATACCACATATGACGTCATAATACTCCTATACTAGTGGCGGTTCTTTTGTGTCCAGGCTAAACCTAAAATTCCTAATAATGATTGCCTTATTCTTACTTACACCAAAGGTTAAAAATCCCTACAAACATTGATTTGGAGAGGTATTCGAGCTTGGTGCTATTATCATACTTTTAGCTAATTAATTGCTATCATTTTACCGGAACTGCCTCATCGAATGAAACCGAAGTAAAATATAGCGGAACACCGCTATACTTTAGCTCCGATTGAAGATTTCAGAACTTTGCCAAGCAGGATGTATGCATTAGTATCGATCTCCTTAGTGCGCATGTGCCGACTGACAGCGCGCGCAACCAGCTGTCAAAATAAAACATTTTGGCAAGTAAATAAAATTGTACGAAAATAACATAATTTCGATTGAAAAACACTGTGAAATTAAGCTAATTATTGTAGTTATTCTATAGGAGTGAAGAGTGCGGTCTAAGAAGTGATGTTTTAAATGTTACGTTGTGGTTTAGCGTAATTTATATTACGTTATTGTTAAAGACATTATGTCAAATTTATATGTAGTGATGCAATCAAAATAAGTAATATTGTCTGATCTGAGAATGATACTTAGAATTTCCGTGTGGGGCAAGGTGCAGGTAAAATTTATGAGAAATACTTCAGTGTTGTACAGCCAAGCATGTTTGCTAACCGACCGACAAAGTTGTAAACAATGAATGTTCAAAATGACGAAATGCCTACGAATATGTGGTGCTTACTCGTTCAGGCTGTCACGGAGACACTCGACTCTCCTCCTCATCGCCGCCTTCATCATCACAATTATTCTGATTCTCCAACTGTATTCATACCGGCATCGCGGCCGTCCTCACATCCAACAAAGAATCGGTGACTTTGATTACCGTCCAGGCAGTTTCCTACAAGGTCGAATGCCTAACGACAATAGAAGCTATTGTGAATTCAACTACGGCCTCCCGGTGACCCTGAAATGGGGCACCTTTACTTTATACTCCTCACCCGAAGCTGGAAGTAAAGGTCCCTATAAAGTTATTTACAACGCTATAAGAGGTAAAGATTTTGCTAACCATACCAAATACGAAGCTGTGACGTACTCCACGCAAGCAACACCAGAATTTCTTTACCACATTATAGAAATAGCAAGGTTTTGGGACGGACCGATCAGTCTATCTGTCTTCGTTCCGAACTACGATTTAGATATAGCCATTCAGATCATGGTGCATCTGTGCCATTGCTATCCCGGCATGTCTAAAGTCTCTATGCATTTGTTTTACCCTCAAAAGTATCCACCGTTAATGTTGAAAAAGGACCAAATTATCCTAACAACAGAAATCTCCACAACAACAGCTAATATTAGCGCTGAGGAGGTCATGCAAAGAAAACTGGATAGGTTTAGAAATTTGAACAATAGAACGAGATTTCGGTACATCGAATGGGCGCGGCAGAAGAAAATTGAAATTATGATGAAGCGAATGCCTAAATTTAGTTCTAGCTCTCGCCATATGAAGTTTATAGACTGTTCGGGATTAGAATCGCAAGGGATTACCACTTTTAGACGCGAACAACATTTGATTTACCCGATAAATGTGGGAAGAAACGTTGCAAGGAACGCGTCTAACACGAACTACTTTCTCGTGTCTGATATAGAAATGGTTCCTAGTGATGGTTTAGCGCCGAAGTTTCTGAAAATGGTGAGAAAACTTATGGGAGACAAGAAGAGAGACGATGGGTGTGTGTTCGCTAAGACCGTCTTTGTGGTGCCTCTTTTTGAAGTGGAGCGCGGTGAAGAAATACCTCGGGATAAAGACACGTAAGTATAATACAGTATGAAATAAGACCGGCCAAGTGCGAGTCGGACTCGCGCACGAAGGGTTCCGTACCATTATCTATAAAACACGGCAAAAAGACACGTATGTTGTATGTAATATTTTATTCTGTTTTTATTTGTTGTTATAGCGGCAACAGAAATACATCATCTGTGAAAATTTCAACTGTCTAGCTATTACGGTTCATGAGATACATCTGTCCGTCTGTCTATCACAGACAGACGGACAGACAGACGGACATCTGTCTGTGACAGACAGACGGACAGCGACGTCTTAGTAACAAGGTCCCGTTTTTAACCTTTGGGTACGGAACCCTAAAAATGGTCTACACTATAATATAAAGAGATAAAATTTGTATTTTTATTTGTAATGAATAAACTATTGAGCTACTGGACCAATTTTAAAAATTCTTTCTTATTATTATTATTATATTATTATCGAACAGAAATAATATTGTAAGTGTTAAAAAGCTACAACGTAATGACAGTTCGGCCGATTCAAATAAAAACTCTACATTTGTATTTTGATCACGTAGAATTTATCTAAAGGTTCAGGGAACTGTATTTGTACACCCGATATGAGCTTTTGATGTTCGCCACAAAGGACTATAACAAATCCGCTCTTTGTGCTTCTGTGCGATCTACAGGTGTATTCAGTTCGTAGCCGCTATTGTAGTTTTCTCTTTTATAATGCGCTTAAAACTACAAAGTATATCTCTCCATTGTTAGTGTCGCACAGAGGAATAAATCCTTTGTTGAATACCAGTTCTATTGCAATATGTTTTGATGATTTTCTTTAGAAAGCTTTATTCTTAAATAACAAAATACAGTTTTGTGTTTCTATATAGAAATAAATAGCTCTCTATTCTCTAATTTTTATAAGAAAATAGGATATCTATATATATATATATATATAAAAGAATGTCGTGTTAGTTACACTATTTACAACTCAAGAACGGCTGAACCGATTTGGCTGAAAATTTGTGGGGAAGGAGCTTAGAACCAGGGAACGGGAACGGGCACTTAACACAACATTTGTTAATTCTATAGCGATACGAACATCTACTGGCTATGTTTGTAGTCGATGGATACGAAGTTCGCCGGGTTAGCTTGTATTGAAATAAAAATGAAACACAATAGGATCACGACTGTAATCCCTACGGTAGATATCTTCTCACATCCTTGAAAATGACTAATGGGGATAGTCAGAATAACGTCCAAACATTACATTACATGCCCATATTTTGCAGTAATCTATACTTATAATAAATCTGTAGAGAGGTCAATTCTGTACATGAAATATATTTCCAAAATAACTACCAGGGGGTGATTAGGGATCGATACTGATGCCAAAAATGCAATCAGTAAAATTTTTGTCTGTCTGTATAACCGTTATAGAAACTAAAACTACTCGACGGATTTTAACGAAACTTGGTACAACTATTTTTCATACTCCTGAGCTGGTTATAGTATACTTTTCATCACGCTACAATCAAAAGGAGCAGAGCAGTGAAGGGAAATGTTGGGAAAACGGGAGAAGTTACTCCATTTTTTAAGCTTCCGTCGCGTGTGCAACTTTAATGGTTAAAGCTACACAAAAATCATGTATGACGGAAATGTTCTCCTTAAAATTATATAAAAAATATCCCACGACAGCATATGTCTATCTTTTATGGTTGACTTACAATAACACGTGTAACTCCCGATAGCTTA
Source organism: Hydriomena furcata (assembly GCA_912999785.1). Classification (NCBI taxonomy): domain Eukaryota; kingdom Metazoa; phylum Arthropoda; class Insecta; order Lepidoptera; family Geometridae; genus Hydriomena; species Hydriomena furcata. Next base: position 6,027,700 of record OU538838.1, read on the forward strand.
GCAGTTCGAAGCTTTCTGATTATATGTGTCTACTCTTACGTTTATAACACTCTCAGTCATCCCTCATTAAAAAAGTTAACATTATTAACTATTCCATAAAAAAAGAATCATAGAAATCGTGTGATACTACGCAGCCGGACCCACCGTGGATAAGGGTTAATTTTAATGCAGTTACAAATCTATGGAATTGTACGAATTGTACTCCAAAAATCAGCAATTTTACTAGAAGGGGTCAAAAAAAGCTGTGAAAAAAAAACGTTTTATATAAAGACATTCTGTAGTATATTTAGTATCAGCATTGCACCCGTGCGAAGCCCGGGCGGGTCGCTAGTTATTCCTAAACTCACTGACAGTTTCTTAAGCACTGATTTTATTTTTTATAAAATTAATTCATGAAGTTATGATAGTGAACGGCGTTGTTTGGTTAATCCTTTGTATAATTTTCTCGTGGAATTTGAATGAAATCTTAGTTGAGTTTAAAAGGGTTTTATACCTAGTTAATGAAAGTAAAGACTAAAAATTGTGATAAATCCTATTAATATTATAAATGCGTAAGTTTGTGTGTTTACTTGTATTATTGTGCCTCAATCAGGACTAAACGACAAAACAGATTATGATGAAATTTGCTGTCGATGTTGATATAATGCTCGAATAAAAAATAGAGTACTTTAAAATACGAAAAACATCCCCAAAATGATAAAAATACGCAAAAGAGATGATATTGGTATAGATGGCGCTGGTGTGCAAAAAATCTGACATCAGTGTTGACATCAGTCGTCATAGCAACGTGCGTTATTCAATGCGATTATTGAAGTTTGGATAAAACGTCTGTTGTGGGTCTGCTAGTAAAAGAATATATCATTATGGCAACCCCAAAATTAACCTTATTTGATACTACGTATTATTGCTATATAAAAAGTTTTTAAATTTCGAGTGTATACTTTTGTTACCGACTCTAATTGCCCAAGCAACGTGTTGAAATGGAATACAAGTTCGAAATAGAGGTTTTTGTGTGGCGATTTTAAGGTTAAAATCTATTTGTTTGGACTTTATGTCGCCCACACTGGCCGGTCCAGTGCGAACTATCAAAGCAGTCACAGCTGTTCGCAGAAATTCGATAACAACACAATAGAACCTTTTATACGACTCCAGTTTTATATTTTGTGAGATATAGACTTTTACCGTCTTATTAATAAACGTAGACTAGCGCAGGATTAAATTTAGTCCAACGCTTACGTTTGGACTAGTCGAATTCAATATTAATAAACAAGGATTAGAAATGGAGTTGCTTACATTAAGCTGGTATTAACAAGTCTTGGTGTAACCTCAGATGATCTTTGAATAAGTAAATTTTTATTAATAGCACCGTTACAGATCAAATTGAGCGTATTCTACTAAACGGCTGGTACTTTTCCAATGTTACCTACATTGGAATGCATGCTTTCTTCACTACATAGTATAAAGCAAAGTCGCTTCCCGCTTCCCGCGTCTGTATGTATGCTTATATCTTTAAAACTACACAACGGATTTTGATGCGGTTTCAATTGATATTTTAATAGATAGAGTGATTCAGGAGGAAGGTTTATATGTATAATTACATGCTTAATATATTAGAGAACCACTGATAATTTTAAGATTTCTAATATGAAGTCGTAAATAAACACATTTTTTTGCGCTTACATTGCAAACGCTGGCTGAACTCTACGAGATAGATCAAAATAATGTACTAAATATTGTATACCTTAAAAAGGTCTACAAAAAAGTCCATGATGGTATGTTTATCTCTTAGGGATAACCCACAATAATCAATTTCTTTCCTTTACTTTTTACCGCGACTTTTTTTAAATTTTAAATGCTGTTAACGAGTATACAAAGACATTCTGTAATATATTTTGGTATCAGCTTTGCACCCGTGCGAAGCCGGGGCGGGACGCTAGTTTATAATAAAATGATATTTACGAGCATTGCTGTCTCGTTTTACGTCTCTGAGAAGAGAGAGTGGAATGCTTTAAAACTTATAAACCGACGAAAAAAAGAATTGTGGATTCGACGCGTTTTTTTTAAATAACTAAGCATATCTTTTTAAGAGGCTCCCAGTCGCTGATTGCTCTTTTTCGAAACGAAAAAAGAAATACTTCTGAACAAGCCACATCTCCTATTTGTATAAGTATATTACTTCAGGTTCCTACCTAGATTTCTATTAAGCTGAAAACATAATAGCAGAAACTTTTCACGATAAAGATATTATTTCAAAATGATACGTTTTAGAATTTATGATCGAAATATTTTATATACCTACTATTAAAATCAACTTGTGATTTATTGTTAAAGATAGGTAATATGTAGATCTAGATTTCTATTAGAATAGATTTTTGATAAGTAATTATACATCATTTATATCATTAATTTATTCGAAAAGCTCAGGCGAACCACGCTCCGACGTGTGTTTGTCGTCATTGTAGCGGTCGGTAGGATTATTTATCGAAGTGATTAAAGATGGGTACATCTTTATTCACATATACTATACATTATAAAATAGGAGATGTGACTTGTTCACAAGTATTTATTTTTTCGTTTCGAACAAAAACAATCGTCGACTGGGAGCGCCTTAATTAGTGATTTTGTTGTTTTTCTATTGTGTAGAGATTAGCCCCAAGTTGGTCTCATTTAAACTATATTTATGTAGAACTAATATTTGCTTCATAAAACTCCTTCAAAAAAATAATATCGTCTCTAGATTTTTTTTTTATAAATGAACATTAAACAAAGGTGTACACTGTACAGTACAAAAATGGAAACGATGATACCTGCATGGGTTATAAACTGTGTCGCAGATAGCAACGCCCTCCTCCGCGTCAAAGAGATAGTAATTGATAGTTTCCGTTGGTTTTCTTTTAGTTATTAAAACTTATTTTTAATTATCGATTTTACTGGTTTAAGTCGCTGTCGTTTGTTAGTGATCTGATACCGCTATGTGATGTTCGGGAAAAATTTTAAGTTCTTTTTTCTGTGGGGTTAGGCCAGCTAGTTTTTTTTAAATAAATTGTTTAAAAGCAGTGTCTTTTATTGTTGCAACAGGTTAGTGCGTCTGGTGGCGGGTAATCGAGCGATGTACTTCCACCAGAAGTTCTGCTCGCACTGCCAACGGTTTCCTGGCTTGCAGACCTGGCTCATGAGAGTCTCTCCTGGGATCATCGAGGTGAGTAGAGTCCTCCCACAAAACGTATGTTTCAATATGAGAGGGATACTTATAGACAAATCTTATATATATAAAACGGGAACGGGAAATTAATATTCTAAAGCGATACGAAGTTCGCCAGGTTAGTTAGTAAATAAATAAATATTGGTCGACATTTTTACAAATCTTGTCCCAAACTAAGCAAAGCTTATACTATGGGAACCTGATAACTGATAGAATACTTACATATTTTTTTTTTGTAAATATATATTTATAATACACATTAACACCCAGAAACAGAACAAACATCTATGTATATCACACAAATATTTGCCTTGGGTGAAGATCAAACCCTACAGCGCTGAAGGCAGAGTTACTACCAACTGAGATGTGAGGCTGTTTTTCTTGTGTGCATGTCGAATTTATGGTAAACTTGAACGACCAATGAAAACATCCAATTCGTAGGTTTATACACCTACTTTGTATGTAAATACTTTAATACTATTGAGTTTTCGTATACCACGCATACGAAAACTCAATTGTTGCATTATAAATAAGTATTTATTATTAATTTGTGAGTTCGGTTTGTCTATAACTCCATAAAACTCTGTCTTCATTGTCACTCAGGAGGCTACTGCTCATAGGAGCTCATACTTTTTTAAGAGATTGGGTGACAATGAAGAGGTTATCATCACTACATAGTATAAAGCAAAGTCGCTATCCGCTTCCCGCGTATGTATGTATGTATGTATGTTTGCTTATATCTTTAAAACTACACAACGGATTTTGATGCGGTTTTTTTTAATAGATAGAGTGATTCAGGAGGAAGGTTTATATGTATAATAACATGCTACCCGTGCGAAGCCGGGGCGGGTCACTAGTTGACTATATAATAATTCAAATACAAAATTCGCACAGAACATCAAAAAACTTGACATGATAATTTCGAGGTTGAGGTAAAGAAAATAAAAATAAATAGGGTCACGGCTGTAATCCCCAAGTACGGTAGACATCCTCTCAAATCTCCAGGCGCATAGATCCTTTGATGATAGTGGGGTAGTCAGAAGTAACTATATTTATAAAACCTACGTAGTTATAATTATTGAACCTCACAAAATAAATCTTCATATTATGCAAAGTGACTACTTTCTATGATAAAGTCTTAGAATATTATTCGTTGATATCATATGCAAATATATCAATAAAAATAAAAATAAATAGGATCACGACTTTCATCCCCAAGTACGGTAGACATCCTCTCAGATCTCCAGGCGTTTAGATCCTTCGAAGATGTTTAGTGGGGGTAGTCAGAGGCACGTCCAAACATTATATTTGGCACATGCCCACATTTTGCAGTAGTTAGCATTCCATGCGTGACAGGTTGCAAGCCCATCGTCGCTTATAAGAATACTAACAGGTTTCCTCACGATGTTTTCCTTCACCATTTTGAGCACGTGTTTTTGATGCACATATAAATTTTTCGAACAGAAAAATCCATTGATGTACGCCGGGATTCGAACCCTTCAAAATGAAAGTCGAGATACCTCCCACTCGGCCAACACGGCTTTTTATAAAATATATCAATGCACATAAATAAACGCTATTTTAACTTTACCTGGCAGTATTATTTTATTTTTGAGTTGCAAAACATTGCGTGTTATTATTCTATAACACTCGTGTATTCTGAGACGCAGATCCTAACAAATAAACTACCTACCAACTTTTATCACCTTCTAAGAAAATCTAACGAATCTTCATGTACCGAAAACACGAGATCTAATTGGTAATATACTTGTACATTCCATTATAATAAAAGGTAAATAAATAAGTTATGAACATAAGATATTAATGATTCTAGAATGTTCAGTCATATAAATATGTAGGACTACTGCTGGAAACCGTCCCAATAATAATTTAATCTTATATATAAAACTAGCAAACTAGCTAACACCCTAAAACAGGGAAAGAAAACCTCGTGATGAAACCAGTTAGTATAAGCGACGGGCTTGTACCCTGGTACGTATGAAATTCTATTTCAAAATGCTGCTGCAATACGTTGTGTAAATAAATATTTTTCTTTCCTTATATATTTCTTACTAGCCGACCCGTGACAGACGTTGTCCTGTCAAATTTCAATACTCGAATAGAAAAGACTGAATGTTTTTAGTCGTGTGTTGTCATATTTGTTGCACACCAGCAAATTTCCACTTAATCCGTTTTGTCGTTTAGGCCTGATTGAGGAACAAACATACACACAAACTCACAAACTTTCACATTTATAATAATATTAGGATATTAGGATTCTCGTGTCACAATGTTAGTTACGTTACTCCTCCGAAACGGCTTTACCGATTTTTACCAAATTTTATATGCATATTCAGTAGGTCTGAGAATCGGCTACTATCTATTTGACATACCCCTAAGTGATAAGTGATAAGATCGGGAAAAACGGACAGTGCTTTTTTCTGTGGGATTATTGACATTTGACAGGACAACGTCTGTCGGGACAGCTAGTAATATATAATAATAATAATTCATTTATTTGTTTAGAATATGGTCAGTTAAAAGTATTATAAATTAAATAAGGTACAACATATTTTGTCATAATATTAAAATAAAAACAGACTTCAACCTTCGCTGCACCACCTAGGGGTTAAATTTTGGGAGTTCCTTTCACTCCTACACAGTTAAAGGAATACACCCCCGAACTTTAAGTTTCTAGGCTGTACGTTGATAGATTATCTAGTCAGTCAGTAACGTAATTTTTGTATATTACGATATCTACCATATTTAAGTAAAACTAAACTTTTTTTATTTTTCTAATAAATAAAAAAGACTTAGAATTAAAACACTTTCGCAATACTGATACTGTATCTAATTATTAAGTAAGTAATGCCGCAGTAAGTAGCTAAGACTGAAAAGGTTAAAAGGCTTACTTGCACACAGCTACTTCCACTATAAATCCAATAAACTGTACAGCAAACAAGCTTCATAAATAAAAGCAACTTAGTAAAGGAACTCACAAAGTTTCTGACCCTCGCCCGGTCTGCTTAGCACGAAATTGGGTAAAGTACTTTCGTGACAAAGATCCGCGGCGTACGGGAGGGAAATGTCCCAGAAATTGGACATTATTGCGCGGTTCGTTCCTCCAAAGAGACATTCTTCTTAATGCCGCAATTGCACTAAGGGACATTTGGTCCGCGACGTCATCGCAGGCGACATCTAGGCCTCGCGGCAACGCTATCTACGTGTCCCGCGACATCTAGCGCTCGTGGCACAGACGCTATCTACGTGCCCTTCGACACGAACATGGGCGACATGTAGGGACATGTCGGCTAATGCAAATGCGGCCTAAGGCTCGCATAAACATAATTATTATAGCGGTGCTACGGCGTAGCTCTACTACGATGCAGCATTGCTACGAGTGTTATGTTTTATAGAACACGACATGACATGTGTTTCCTCCCACTCGTAGTGAAGCATCTTTGTAATTTACTAGTGAAAACCTCATCTCCTTTTTATTACACATCTACTAGGAGGAAATCCTTGCTACTTTGTCCACGTGAATTTATTTTCATAAAGATTTTGACGCCTTGGAAAATAAATTAGATAGATTATTCTCCTTCTATGAATTTAATGATAAAAGGTATGTAAATAACGTAATATCATTTTCAAATGCTTTCGTCGACTCGTTAGAGAATATTTTATTCAATATAACGATAGTAGGGGTAAAAGCGCTAAAGAATGATTACAAGATGTATCACGCGTCTAAAAAACACTTTGATACCTTTGTGAAGCCAGCAGTGTAAAAACGTAGCTGAGTTGCCCTACATAGCAATTGTGCTAGATCTTTCATTTATCCCTAGCTACGTCTCAACATGAGAGAATAGTCTCTTGTTCCATGTTTACAAATATCTTGACACTTCTGTCCCATCTCATACATCACATTTGTAGGTAATATAGGTATAAGAACCTATTGTAAATTTTGGTTCTCCACCACTGTTATAATGTTATATTAGTTCGATTTAGTAGCCAATTCTAGAGACGTCAGACTTATAACATAATCTATACTAATATTATAAAGAGAAAAGATTTGATTGTTTGTTTGTTTATATCGAATAGGCTCCGAAACTACTGGACCGATTTCAAAAATTCTTTTACCATTAGATTCTTAAGTGGGTGATAGACGTACGAGCAAGTACGCGTACTTATGGCTCGCCGACCTTTTTCGCTTGTGTGTCACCGTAAGTACGCGTACTTTAAAACCACCGCGCAAAATCGTCGGCGATCCAACCGGTCTGAAATCTTGCTCGTAGCTCGTCATGGCTCGAACGTGTGGCAGCATTGCGAGCCGCGAGCCGCCATTGTGTTTCGACTTCGTTTCTTTTTTTTAGTTTTTAAAATGTAATACGATATTATTCCTAAATAACACAAAGCTTCTTCAGTCGACGACCTCGCAATACAGAGTGAGTAAGCTTCACGTGTGTCACTAACGTCGAGCCGAGTAAGTTCGCGATCTTAAAAACCGCGTACTATAAGTTCGTACGTCTATCACCCACTTTACATTATCCATGATGAACATAGGCTATAGATTATTTTAAAAAACGTTAGGGATTCGTGTTAAAACTTCGATAATGTAACCGAACGTGTGGAAAAAATTTAAAAAAAAAATTCTTATATTGCGTTTGCTGCAGAAATTATTGACAATAGAGTAAAGTGACGTACTACAGTTTTATAAAGGACATCAATATCTACAAAAAAGTTTGTGGTATCATGTGTCTTACTATTAGGGATCCTTATTAAAACTTCGATAATGTAACCCAAGGTGTAAAAAAAATTGCCATAAAATCATTATTACACCCGTGCGACGCCGGGGCGGACTGCTAGTACTCTAATAATTACAGTAATCATTTGATTCTAGTTGTTGTATCAAATATTTATTAGTTGTCGCTGGGAAATATATTATTAAACTTCTACGGTGCTATTAATAAAAATTTACTTATCCAAAGATCATCTGAGGTTACACCAAGACTTGTTAATACCAGCTTAATGTAAGCAACTCCATTTCTAATCCTTGTTTATTAATATTGAATTCGACTAGTCCAAACGTAAGCGTTGGATTAAATTTAATCCTGCGCTAGTCTACGTTTATTAATGAGACGGCTAGTGTGTAACTACAACACAGGTATTAAAGCTCTTGAGACGTTTCAAAGCCTGCTGATAATATTGACATAAATACCTTTAGACTGAAAAGCTGAGAGCTATTTTTATTATTTTCTCTTCAAATATTGTTCATGTTTTTCTGATAGATAAGTAGATAAAATATCTGTAGAAAAAGTTTATGTATTTTAAAGCTTATATCGCTACACTTCAGAAGCTAACTTATGTAGGCCTTCTGCATTGAACAACTGCCAATACTAACTGTTTTTTTATAGATAATGGTACGGAGCCCTTCGTGCGCGAGTCCGACTCGCACTTGGCTGGTTTTTCATAATTAAATAACAGTTGCGGGTATATTATTTCTTAACCGTATCTTGCACTATAAGGCACAGTCAATATGCCGGTAGCTAAATATTAATCAACGTTTTCATTATAGTCACTCAATTCTACTGATACTAAGATCGATGATGGTGCGATCCAGTGAGCTGAAAGGTTTCTTTTGTACTGAGTTCTTTTTAGTTAGAAATCAACGCATTCGCCACGCCTATAAGGCAATGGTATTTCCCGGGAAAAGGGATTTAATGACCAATCGTGAGAGCGTATGAAAAGATTCAATATAATTGATTGATTCAGGCGTGACTTTGCGGAAATCCATTTTAAAAAACTAAACGGACAAAGATATATAGCAACAAATTCCGCCAATCTGCTCCCAAAGAGTCCAACCTAATGTAAAATACTCCAGTAATATAAAATAACCTGGAAAAGTACAGTACTTTTCCAGGTTCTTTCCAGGACAGTTTTCTACTGGAGTATTTTACATTAGGTTGGACTCTTTGGGAGCAGATTGGCGGAATTTGTTGCTATATATCTTTGTCCGTTTAGGTTTTTTTTTTTTTAAAGATTCAATGCCCAATTCAACTAATCAATCAACAATACGGTCGATACAAATATTGATTAACTAGCAGTCCGCCCTGGTTTCGCACGGGTGTACTAATAAAGAATTTGCAAATGTTTGATACCTTTGGTTTCATTATTGCGATAACTATAGATTTTTACACGGGTTTTTATCACGTAATTACCTTGAATTAAAGGATGATAAAAACCCGTGTAAAAATCTTATGCCTACTTATCACGATAGTTTGAAAAACATTATTTCAATTATATAATTAAAACAGTTAATTATTTTAAATAGAAATGCGGCTAATTACCACTTAATTCCAGAAGTTTTTTTGTTTAATCATTACAAACATACAAATTTTACCCCTTTACAATTAGTAGAGTAGATAACCCACATAGCTTGTACCGCAAGGTAGAGGTGGGTCGTACTCGTGTTTTCAATTACCAGGTCTCAGATATAACAACCTCAAGAAATACCAAGTTGATAAACCAGGATTAAATACTTTCAAGTATTCGAGATTTAAAGAGATCTAAGTCAGCCAGCTAAAGGCGGTCAATATTTGAAAGTACAAAAATATTTTCATGTACAAAAAATCCTTTCGAGAAAAAAAATACTACAGTATAAAATATGCGTCAGAACCGTGACGGCATACCTAGTACGTATTTTTTTACGCCTAAACCTGGTTTACAAACCTGGTCGAGTAAATACGCACCACCTCTACCGCAAGGTACGTATGGACAGCCCACAACTCACTCATCCCACATGCAACCGTCAACCGAGTCAATCAAGTCGGGCTTACTGGAATGACGGCCCACCGCAGTTTCAATTCGTCCGAGCAAACGCCGTGAAAGCTGGTTCAATCAATTTGCACTGGTTCTAAACATTTATTTGACTGGCCTCACAGCTTAGTTGGTAGTAACTCTGCCTTCTACGCTGTAAGTTGTGGGTTCGATCCCCACCCAGGGCAAACATTTGTGTGATGAACATAGATGTTTATTCTGTGGCTGGGTGTATGTATAATAAGTATGTATGTACAAAAAAAAAGTATATAAGTATTCTATCAGTTATCTGGTTCCCATAGTACAAGATTTTCTTAGTTTGGGGCTAGATAGTGTTGTGTGTAAAGTCCGCCAATTATTATTATTTTTTTTTTTTATTTACTAGCTGATCCAGCGCACTTCGTACCGCATTAGAATTAACAAATGTGGTGTTAAGTTACCGTTTCGTTGTTTTAATAGTTATTCTGCTATTCTTGTCGGAGACAAATCCAAAATATCAAGAAAATTAGTCCAGCAGTTCTCGAGTTATAAGTAACAAACTCGATTTTGTTTTATGTAGTAGACTAGCAGACCCGGCCACGCGTTGCTGTGTCAACAAATATCGCTATCTGTTAATAATTTGCAATAAAACGACTATAAATTGAGATGTAAGCTATCCTATCTTTCAAGTTTGATCAAACTGCACACGGTGTGCAAAGTTTGATTAAAATCAGTTAAGTAGTTTAGGAGTCCATCGCGGACAAACAACATGACGCGTAATTAATATATATTATTATATAGATATAGACAGCTCAGTTGGTAGTAACTCTGCCTTCTGCGCTGTAGGTTGTGGGTTCGATCCCCACCCAGGGCAAACATTTGTGTGATGAACATAGATGTTTGTTCTGTGTCTGGGTGTTAATATGTATAATAAGCATGTATTTACAAAAAAAAAAAAAAAGTATATAAGTATTCTATCAGTTATCTAGTTCACATAGTACAAGCTTTGCTTAGTTTGGGGCTAGATGGCGTTGTGTGTAAAAGTCCGAAAATATTTATTTATATTTTATTTATACTCGGATATATAGCATCGGAACTTTTTGCTTCGTTTTTCTTTGTGCAACATAACTCTCTTTTACTAAAGCGGCGTTAGCCATGTAGCGTAGAGTATCGTTTCAGAGTCTATTTTTGGATGAATGGATATTTGAATATACGAAATTGACAGGTTTGGAGCGATACCATCCAATCCATACAAATCCAGCATCAAATGCATCCCGATAAAGTAATTGTTGAGGATTGTTGTGGATTTTGGTTTGGCAGAGTTATAATTGGACCGCCAGACGTGCTACGAAGCAAAGCCGCAGCGGACATTTGAATGACGTTAAAATCCATAATGATTATCATAAAAGCCGTGTTGGCCGAGTGGGAGGTACGAGTACCTCGACTTTCAATCTGAAGGTCGCGTTAAAGAAGTTTATAGGTCGCTTGAAAGCTACCTAAATAGCAACTTAATAAAAATAAACTGTCTGTAATTTACTTAACCAGTATGATTATCTAACGAATTATATAAAAAATAACTATTTAGCTATTAATAGTTTTGATTAAAAACGAAACCAGTGTTTTTGAAGAGCCAACTTTTGAAAATAAATCTATCGAGAAAAGTTTCACCAATCGTGTTTCTGTTTGTAATTTATCATAAGTTATCTTTGTCATAAAAAAATCTCTTGCGGTTATTGAGAAAAAACGATTCTGCATTCTTCAAAAACATATATTTTACTCCTCTTAACCTCAAAATTCACAGAGATTATTAGAAATGGCTGAATGTCAATTATTCAGACCCTCGCCTCTCATCATAGTAACAATGTGGTTCCGTACCGACATACACACTTGGTGCTAATCTGTGATGGCCCGAACATGTCCAGGAAATTGCTAATTAAAACCGGCTTAGAGTCTGAAGCGCTGATCACTTTATGAGAATATAATTTATGCATGTGATGTGCAACGTAGGTGTATAATGTGTATATCGTAGTTAAACATAAAAAAAATTATGCACGTTAAGGCGCTCCCAGTCGACGATTGTTTTTGTTCGAAACGAAAAAATAAATACTTGTGAACAATCCACATCTCCTATTTTACAATGTATAGTATATGTGAATAAAGATGTACCCATCTTTAATCACTTCGATAAATAATCCTACCGACCGCTGCAATGACGACAAACACACGGGGCACCATGGGAGGCGCGTGGTCCACCTTTGCTTTTCGAATAAATTAATGATATAAATTATGTATAATTACTTATCAAAAACCTATTCTAGTAGAAATCTAGATCTACATATTACCTATCTTTAACAATAAATCACAAGTTGATCTTAATAGTAGGTATCAAAGTATTTCGATCATAAATTCTAAAACGTATCATTTTGAAATAATATCTTTATCGTGAAAAGTTTCTGCTATTATGTTTTCAGCTTAATAGAAATCTAGGTAGGAACCTGAAGTAATATACTTATAAAAATAGGAGATGTGGCTTGTTCAGAAGTATTTCTTTTTTCGTTTCGAAAAAGAGCAATCAGCGACTGGGAGCCCCTTAAGACGATGTGAAATGAAAAAATATGAAATGAAATACACTTATTTGACACACACACACATGAATAGGTGAAAGATAGGTACATAAAAACACAGACTACCTACTGCGTGGGTCCAACAGCCTCATCTCAGCTTTATGCTGCTCCACATGCATGCACCATGATGTAAAGTAGTACTGGTTTTCAGACACAGCAGAGAAATATATAGAAGCGCAACGGAAATCCCCAAGTATGACATATATACTCTCAAATCTCTAGGGGCTCAGATTCTTCAAAATTTCTAAAGAGAGTGGTCAAAGGCACGTCATAACATGACATTTGGCACATGCTCATATTTTGCTGTGCCTAGTTAGCATTGCATTAATGACAGGATTCATCACTGCTTAAGAGTAATAATACTAATACTCGGTTTTCAATATTTAAAACGTTATTTTATATATTTTTTTAACGTTATGTAGTTTTTTTGAGTTAGTATTTAATTTCTCGGCACAACTAAGATGAATCATGGTCTTCTCAGTTTGAGAGCCACAGCTCTTGGGCTAATACACTTACTTCTCCTCTCGCCTCTCATAGTTGCTTCGTCCACACCTAATTGCCAACTAATTATTGTAAAGTGGGCTGTCAACTATACTCAACTGTGCTGCCAACTCAAGCAGCAAAATCTGATTTTGCATGGTTGAATATTTTAAAATTAATTATTCGCTGATCAGTATAATTCAGTTATTGACATAATTTTAACTTAGTAATGTAAGCATAACAAAGGGAATCCTCGTGGAAAAACTGGAGTAAAACAAAATTAAATAGAGCCGAATAGGAAACAATTAAATTGCTTTGTTTTTTAAACTAAGTTCTTTATTAATAAATACATAAACATTGATTAAAATTTACATTACACAACATTATGAAAATACAGCCTTAACTGTGTTTTTTTATATAAGCAGCTTTTGGTTGAACAACAACATATCTTATTATTTAATTGACAAAAACCCTAAGACTGAATTTGCTCCAACTCGTCCTATCTATACTAATATTATAAAGAGAAAAGATTTGATTGTTTGTTTGTTTGCATCGAATAGGCTCCGTAACTACTGGACCGATTTGAAAAATTCTTTTACCATTAGAATCCTACATTATCCCTGATTAATTTTCAAAAACGTTAGGGATCTGTATGAAAACTTCGATAATGTAACCCAAGGTGTAACACCCGTGCGACGCCGGGGCGGACTGCTAGTCAATAATAAAGTAGGTATATATTTATTTTTTTATAAAATCATTTTGTATAAAATATTTACAAATACGTAAAAAACAAAATCAAGTGTTAAACTAGATTTTATGACGATTCAAAATTATACTAGGGATTTAAATAAATGAACTATTTATTTTAATTTTAATTTGTATAGCTGGCAATACTGGGTGCGGGGTATAACGAGAGCACTCTGCCCCATTATAACGCTGACATCTCACTCTGCAGCCGCCGCTTAATTTATATCTGGATGAGATTACGCCGAGAAAATCGTCTAGGAAAATACTTGTACATATCTACTTGTTGGTCCAAACAGTTTACGTAAGAAATTGGTTTTATGAACCGAATACAAATCATACGGTTATTTTACGGTGTAAGGTGCATGTTACTATAATTAACGGTCTCAAGTCGGTACATCTACACTACTATTTGGAAAGAGGATTTTTTTTGTTTGTAATGGATAAACTAAAAAACGTCTGGACCAATTTTGAAAAATCTTTCATCTATCAAAAGCTACATTATCAAAGAATAACATTCTAATTCTAATCCTAATATTATTATAAATTCGAAAGTTTGTGATAAGGCTGCTATGTTTGTTCCCTAATCAAAAATAAACGACAAAACGTATTAAGTTGAAATTTGCTGTCGATATAGATATAATGCCTGAATAAAACAGAGACTAAAATATGAAAAACACCCCCAAAATGATAAAAAAACGCAAAAGGGATGATTTCGGTATAGATGGCGCTAGTGTGCAACAAATCTGACATCACAGACTAAAAACTTTCAGTCTTTTCTATTGAAATTTGACAGGATAACGTCTGTCACGGGTCGGCTAGTAAACTATATTTTATTTTAAAAAAGTAGATATCTCACGAAAATTGCAATAATGTATAAAAATTAGACCTTATTTATCATTAATACTTCCGTGCAGCTCAAAATCAAGTTGAAATAAAGTTTGATGAACATTTCACACAACAATCACATCTCTATTCGATGAAAAGATAACATTGTGGCTATTGTAGAAAGAGCAGGAAGCGCAGGATCGATAGTCCTCGATAGCCATATAAAACGCGTCTCACTGCTGATGAAGGTCTATTTGGTTACATGTTCTCAACGCTACAACATTCATTCATTTCCCAAGCACGAATGTACCAGAGTAGGTAACTTATTACAGCGTGCATGTAACGTGACGGGACGCGATAAAACATGTCCTATTACGCAAATTGACAAGCGTCAGACGCTACGCGCGATGTGTTTGTGGCGTATTCCCACAATATACATGAACATTTCACTTTGATGACAGAAAAAGATCACTGCGATCCCGAATTATTTATGATTCTTTATGTTAACACGACTCTTAAACTTTATTCGATGGGTTTGTGTAAAAACCTAGTATTACAAGCTTGAAAACTCAAGTTTAAAGCAATAGAAATATCAGGGTAATTTGCGCAAACAAATTACTTTTGTAGTAATGAGAGAACTTGGTGACAATCTGATTTACAACTGTTATAACACAAAAGATAATGTCTTATTGTTTCGTGCTTATGAAGTGCATTAATTACCGCACGTACGAAATAACGTTTACAACACTTTTCATCACAACCACACTCAATTTTATAAATGCAATTTTTTTTTGTTGAACCGATTTCGATGAATATTGGTATACAGATACGGACTGATTTAAACTACTGGTCTTAGAAACTTGAAATATGAAGGATGTATTTCGAAATTGCGGGTGTTTTTACTTGTGTATTTTTACCTGGTTTACACTCGATAATATATTTTTATAATCATCTAAATTTAATAAATTTTTATAAAAATAGAAAAAGTAAATTTGTTGCTATGACAACCCAATTAAAAAGGGCCACCCTTTTTAGGTTGTTTGTCCAGAACTCCAGATAATATACGACTCCAATGTGACTGTAATAGCCCATACATACTCACGCGAGAAATCTCGGCTAAACTTCTCGCTAAAACACAACAAGTATATGAGAACGATAAGGCGAGACACTATCCACACCCACGCTTCTCGGGTATTCTCGGGGATTTTCGCCGTGAGTGTGGATGGATCTATAATAATGGACGGGACCTTCAAGCCATTTTAAATCCTCTTTAGTGGGTGTTGAGAGGGAAATATTAAAAGGGTTCCTTATATACATAGAGCTCTTATCTAACATCCATTATGTTTATCCTTCCTAGCTTTTATCAACATATTTGCCGTCCATAATCCCTATCCTTTTATCGTAGCGAAAACTCAAAGAAAGGGAGTAATAAATCTTGTAAGTCATGACAGTTTTTAGTATAGTTTGATTAATATTTCCGAACTTGCCCACTTCCTCCTGGGAGCCCGTCCAACAGTATTAGAGTTAATGCGGAAAATAAAAACAAAATATAAATATCTACGTACTCTTATAACGCGATATAAATGAGATGGTTGCTACGAGTAGGTAGGTATATAAAAGTGTCGACGAGGAAAAATATGTTATTATTAATGTTACAAACGAGTTTCATAATGTATACAATCCTTCAGCTAGGTGTGGATAAATAAATAAATAGGATCACGACTGTAATCCCCAAGTACGGTAGACATCCTCTCAGATCTTCAGATGTTTAGATCCTTTGAAGATGTCTAGTGGGGGTAGTCAGAGGCAAGTCCAAAAATTATATACACATTTTGCAGTAGTTATAGCATTCCATACGTGGTTGCAAGCCCATCGCCGCTTATATAAGAACACTCACTGATTTCCTCACGATGTTTTCCTTCACCGTTGTAAGCACGTGTTTTTGATGCGCATATAAATTTTCGAACAGAAATTCTCTAATAGTATTCTATTAGTATTCACCACTATTACCTAAAGCCACGAATACACTTAGGGACAAATTACGGGACATGTTTCGCAACATGTCGCTCAACAACTACGTGAATGTCTCGGGGACTATGTTGTGGAACTTTTACGATGAGGTGTCCCGCGTCACGTAAAATGTTGCGGGGCGTATTGCGGGACGCTGCACTGGTACGTTGCTGTTTTTAGAATTTGTGCTGAAGCTTTTTAGTTCATTTATCGTTGTACGTACTTGGTTAGTACTTTTAATTATTATTCTTGTTTGAGCTTTCACCTTGTTAGGTCGGCACCACACTGGAGCTCTACATAGCATTAAGGAAAGGATCATTGAAACAAATGATAGGCCATAAGCCGTGTTTGTTGCCTAATTCTTCTAGGCTTGGTCGCGAGGAACAGGCGTAGCTTCACCTCACTCCTAAGACGTTTCAAAGTGATCCTTGTGATTTTATAGAAATAAATGCCCTTTGAATTTGAATTGAAATTGAGTGTTGCGCGTTAAATTGCGGGACAAAACGTCCCTAATGCATCCGTGGCTTAAATTCCACACAGAAAACTTTCGATTTCTCGTATAAACCAACTTCCCTAACCTTGTTTTTGTTTCTTACATATACGAGTAATTGAATTTGTTTGTGACAGCCAATGTTGATAGCAAGGCGCGAGTACCCCTACCACAGATGGGAGCCCCTCTACTTTGGAACACACAAGGAGCCCTGGTATAGCGAGATGCTCTCCTGGGAGGGACGTCAGGACAAAATGACGCAGGTTAGTTGAACTACCTCAAACAAACTATACTCGAAATGTTATTAAAATTGCATGCGAAATGGAACCCACATTGAGCAAATTTGATGTTTGTTTCACTCTTCAAACAATATTACTTATATGTATAGGGCGTATTAAGACTACTCTCAAAAACTGGAACTGGATGTTGAGACCATGCATCTTGATAGATAAAACCGAAAAAAAACTAAAATATAAATAGTATTTTTTTTTATTAGTTTGGCACTTTTCCAAGCCTAAATTAAAATAGTATTTTTTTCTTTGGATTCAGTTTATTACCGGGTACTATTACATCATATTGCCTGAAGCATTGCCATTATAATAGAACTACTAAAAAAAATTGTTATATCGAATCAATATGAAAACAGGCACAAGTCGAACATCTTACAGGATTAAGTAATTTAGTTTTCACTAGGGGCATTTGTAGGGATAAGTGTGCTTGCCTTCAGTATTTAAGAGTACTTTTAATGCACCCTGTATAATGTATACTCTTTAAATCATAGCATTTTTTCTGTTTTGTTTTATTTATTTTTTTTCTTTCGCAAAGGTGCTCGAGATGTGTCTGCAAAATTACAAGTTTGTGATACTAGATGGCGGCTTCCTATGTCATTCGACCGAACGGCCGGACTTATCGTGGACTTACGATGATTTTGATACATACAAACGTGCGCAAAAATCGACCGTGTATAGTTTTTCTTCCATAGTTTGGTCATTTACTGTTAAATACAGAACTAATAATAACACAAATAATACAGGTAGTGAAGTTAGATGTTATCTTATGTACAATTTTCATGTTTATGGAAAGAGAAAGGTACGAGTAGCAATTAAAGGTAACCTATAACGATACTACTACTGTTGGTGTTAATACATTATTATTAGTAGACTAAATGATTATTAGTCTACTAATATTTGAAAATTAAATACATTTTGATGATTGGGAATTTAAAAAGAATATATATTTCAATATATTATATTTCTGTATAACATTATAATTTATAATGCTTTTTCTATAAGATATATTCAAAGATTTATAACATGACTAGCTGACCAGTGCCCGCTTCGCTGGTCGACAGAGAGTTTCACATCTGGTATTCCCATCTTCAAAATAAATTATAGCCTATATGTTGCCGAGGACTAATAGCTACATAACAAAAAAAGTTTCATCAAAATCCGTCCAGTAGTTTTTGCGTGAAAGCCAGACAACAGACAGACAGACAGACAGACAAAAATTCCAAAATTGTATTTTTTGGCTTGTGTTACTTGTATGAAGACCCCTAGGAGTATTTTTTTTAGTTTTTATTCAATGTATAGAATTTAACTCTTCTACAGTTTTATCTAGATATGTATGGATTAAGCTAGTTTTCCGGTACTTGATACTTTTGTACTTTTTGTAAAATAAATAAACGACACAATATAAGCTTTAAGCTGTTGCCATGTTTTATTTTTTATTATTTTTGTACTTTTTATTTGTAAATTTTTCTTTAATGTACGAGTAACTAAAAATATTGAAAGATTAAATTATAGATTACGTTTCTAAATAGATACCTGTTTTTTTTAATGGAAAATATAATAACACGTAAGTGTAGTACTTACGATGATAAGAACAGTTAACTATTGGATGTCTTCAGACGAAAGTTAGGCTAAGTGGGCCATTTCCTTTTATTGTAATGACTTTACTCTCAGAGCAAGTACAAGTAATCTGATTTCAAGAATCGGGTCACGTAATCTTTCGATTTATTTTGGATTACAATGGTATTGCATTACAAGATACTTTTTGGAGTTTACTCCTTAAGAATCGGTTTTTGCTATAAGGCGCCCGGTATGAAAAAAATGTGAGTAGTAAAATCTACTGAACGCATGACCTCGTTACGTTTTTGGTGCGCAACTTTCTAATTTGGTGTGAGTAGTGCAGCTAGATCGTGGGTAGTGTGTACCCTTACTTTGACTATACTTTATAATGCTTTCTCTCACTCTTACTGATGGCAAAACATCATATAGTGGGGGTACGCTCTACGCACGATCTGGTAAACTCCAGTCGTGCGTCGGAGCTGACACACAATTTTTTTCATTATTTACTTACCCTACTTGTTTTTTTATTTATTTTGAAAACATGTTGTTAATGCCTGATTGTAAAATATATTTAAAAAATATATAAATAAAAATATACAAAATATATTTTGGTTAATATTGTTTGTTTGTCTGTTATCTCCAAATGAGCAAAATTTTTATGCATATTTTGTAAACAATGTAGGTTATTTTAAGCAAAAGCGTCTTTGTTATTTCTATTTCAGATTCACTAAATTCAGAAGGCTAGCCGAATATGCCTGATATTTCAGTCTATTGGCAGAACTATTTTAGTGCTTCTCGATTAAATTGACCCGGCTAGCCGTTTCAGAACGTTTTCAGAATAGCTAAGTCAGTTTCTGAATATTGAGTTCATTGCATAACTAAGTAAGCAGCAATTCTAGTTAATTAGCTGAGACGGCAGACGTTTGTCTTGTACAAAATTCAAAAATCCCATAGAAAGAAATATTTTCTGTTTTGCCTGGGTTTACTATTTTTCGGGCAACTATTCCTTTTTTGTCCTAATACCTTATCGTGATAATTGCAAACACAATAAAAACTATTTTCTTAGTTAGAATATAGTATATTATGCAACTAGTGAATAAAGGACGGATTTAAAGCGAGGGCCGTAGATGAGTCACGAGCAAGTGAAGGATTCTAATGATTGAATCACGAGCGCAGCGAGTGATTCTACTGTTAGAATCCTGAACGACGCGAGTGATTCATGGCCCTCGATATAAATTCGTACTTTATTCAGGAGTTGCATACTATACTTTATACCATGACTACGAGAATATTTATTTAATCAAATCCAATCAAATCAAATCTCGAGAATTGATTTGCACCAAAGAGTTTTGAATTTCGAATCTCAGCGCAAGGAGTTTGTGTAAGCATTGCAATAGAGACCGGATATATTTTGTGTTCCAAATTCAAACACCAAAATAGTGAATAAAACAAAACAGTGAATAAAAGGCCTTTTTATTCACTGTTTTGCGTGAATAAAATAAGCTTTTTAAAGTAGGTATGGTATAAATAATATTTTTTTAGTTAGAAGAGATTATCTTCCTTCTTTTTGTGAGAGCAGTGACTTTTGTAGTCACAGCATGTTTTTGTAGTCTCATTGTAAAGGTAGTGAAATGTAGATAACATTGAGTAGTTACTATTTTGAGTCTTTTCGTATCTATTTATAAACAACTAGCCAACCCGTAAAAGACGTTATCCTGTCAAATTTCAATAATCGAATAGTATAGACTGAATGTTTTTGTTTCTGTGATGTCAGATTTGTTGCACACCAGCGCCCTCTAAACCAAAATTATCCCTTTTGCGTTTTTTTTGTCATTTTGGTATGTTTTTCATATTTTAAAGTAGTCTATGTTTTATTCGGGCATTATATCTACATCTACAGCAAATTTCAACTTAATCAGTTTTGTCGTTTAGGCCTGATTGAGGCACAAATATACATACAAACTCACAAACTTTCACATTTATAATATTATTAAACAATAAACAATAAACAAAAGTAGAGCTTAGTGCGTAAGAGTAAGTACGCTTTTTGGTAGTCTGTTGTTGATTTTAATAGTTCATTAAAGTAAGTAAGGTGGGTCTTTATAACATACCATATTGTTGAAAATGAAAGCCAGGATAGTCCCAAACTAAAGTAAATAATTCAACACCCTTAGGATTAAGTAGTTTATGGTCAAATTATAAGCATCATTGCGTCCTGCCGTCTGGGTAATATGAAACGCCGCGTTGAGATAAAGTCAACACATGGCTTGTGCAAACGTACAAAAAGTGTTGTTGTAATTGCATTTGTAAAAGTTATAAATGATTGTACAGTGAATGTATTATTTACATTTTTCCAATTTTCATTGTGACGACATCGCGCCAAGGCGTTGGTTGGTCTTATTGTAAAATAAAACACGTTCAAAATTATAAACATCATTCACAACCTGAATTGTCCATTAAGGCCACAGATACACTAGAATACATTTTGTCCCGCAACATTTTACGTGGTGTGAGACACCTCATCGAGCGACATTTTTATAAACACTGGCCTATAAAGTTCCACAACATTATCTCCGAGACATTCACGTAGTTGTTGAGCGACATGTTGTGGAACATCGTTTTATTTGTGTCCGTGACCTACGCGGAGCTGTGCAAAGCTGTGCGGAGCGGACCAATGAGAGCGCTCAAATATTCGAGTTTGAAAATGTCGAGCACTGTCATTTGTCCGTTCTGTACATCTTCGCACAGCTCAGCTGATAACACTCTTCCTCTATAGATGCTCGAGCTCTGCCTTCAAGAATACCGCATGGTGGTATTAGATGGAGCATTCCTCTGTCACGCGGCGGCTCCGAAGAGCGCGTCCCGTCATTCTCGAGCTGAGAGGATCAATACGCAGAGGTACACGCAAATCATTGGCGCTATGAAAAAGCGGTACCCTGATCGGCCTCAGTGTAAGGTGAACTGGAAATGCTAGCATTGTGATAACAGTACTAGTACCGCTAGAACGTAAATTGATGTGAGATTGTAAACGTACTAGAAGTCTTTGGATTTTGATACATAAACGAACACAAAATTTACATATAGACTACTTTAGTAAAGTAAATCAGATTAATATAAGAACAAAGTGAAATTAAATCTAAAATTTGTATAGTAACTGTAACAGATGTTATAAAACCGTGTTCTAATTACTAAGAAATTATTATAATTGAAATGATATGAATTATTAATTCATTATTATTGTGACAAATATTACAGCTAATACCAGCTCCGTTCCATTCTCAGGTCATTCCACCGACCACATAGCCCAATAGACACCTAATGGCTTAATTTCTTCAAACAAACAATTATGTCAAAGCGTTGAGGTGTGCAGTTCGGAGGGAGCGGTAAAAATGCATTTGGTATTGGCCGGTTCAATGTCGTGAATCGCGTTCAATCTCGGTATCTTATATCAGCAGTATAAGCCTAAAGTGTTGCTAGAAAGTGTTCGCCACGCATGAGAAGTCTATAGGATGTGTGGCCGATGGTTACCAGCTCCATTCTATTATCAGTTCATTCAATCAAGTCTGAATCAAGCTTAATTGAGTGTGTGTCAATAGGAAGCGAGAACTTCGCGCAATATTGACTCAGCCACTGACTTTGACAAAGTTTAAATCTCGGGGGCTACGTTGAAGTTTAAAGTATTGCCTCACTTCCCGGATGTAGGGGTTGAATCTGGGGAAGTGGGGAATTATAATTTATTTATAATTGTATTGTCTTGATTAAATGGATTTGACTCTTATGTACATCCATACCGGTCCCCCACAACAACTTATGTCCAAAATGAATGACATATACACGCATATAGACACTATATACTAGTACTTAGAACATTTTAGTGCATATAGAAAAATCACAACCGGTTTGAGGACTCAATGACAGTGAATTTTTAAGTAAGATTAAGTTAAGGCGCTCCCAGTCGACGATTGTTTTTGTTCGAAACGAAAAAATAAATACTTGTGAACAAGCCACATATTATCCTATTTTATAATGTATAGTATATAGTATATGTGAATAAAGATGTACCCATCTTTAATCACTTCGATAAATAATCCTACCGACCGCTGCAATGACGACAAACACACGTCGGCGCGTGGTCCGCCTTAGCTTTACGAATAAATTAATGATATAAATTATGTATAATTACTTATCAAAAATCTATTCTAATAGAAATCTAGGTCTACATATTACCTATCTTTAACAATAAATCACAAGTTGATTTTAATAGTAGGTATATAAAATATTTCGATCATAAATTCTAAAACGTATCATTTTGAAATAATATCTTTATCGTGAAAAGTTTCTGCTATTATGTTTTCAGCTTAATAGAAATCTAGGTAGGAACCTAGAAAAATAGGAGATGTGGCTTGTTCAGAAGTATTTCTTTTTTCGTTTCGAAAAAGAGCAATCAGCGACTGGGAGCCCCTTAATATAAGGTTTTTATTAAGTTTGGGTATTTATTTAGGTATCATACTTCTTACTTTAGGTATCACTTTCACTTACTTTCAATCTGGAGTTGATGTTGTGGGTCATACTTTTAATCAATAATCTTAAATTGAATACAAATATTGTAATGTTTTAAATGTTTATTAGTTGTACCGCGTTTGCACAGAATGCATGTTTAAGATTTAAAAAAAAGTTGAAGGGTTTAGCGTGCTAAACTAGTTTATTGTGAAAGCCGCCCTAAATCTTTGTTTAATTACTTTCGATGCTTTAAACTAATAGCAGAATGTTTATGATTATTGAATTTGATTCAATAATAACTACATTTTATTATCAATTAAAGCTTTAATTCTAACAATTTTGATTCATTGTGAGTTATCATCAACTAGCTGTCCCGACAGACGTCTTGTCCAATTTCAATAATCCCACAGAAAAAAGCACTTCAGTTTTTCCAGAATTTTATAATTTTACGCTGGCAATAACTAACACGATAAAAAATAACTATCCAATTTGTTGCAGCCGTTATTAAGTTAAGGCGTGACCAAGGGAAATAGAGATTCATTTTTATATAGATTAACTAGAATATTGAGTTGTAACAAAAACCTTTACTTTTATAGAAAAATACGAATTTAATTTTATGTGTATAATCTTAGTATATTATGTAATTTACTATTACTTTATAATAAGTGGTAAAGAAAACTACATAAATGATCATACATCGATAGAATCATATATTTTCTCATCTAAGTTGCTTTTTATGTTCCTAAGTAAATCTTACTGGTTTTAAAGTTAGGTATAGTAGAAGTAAATATAAAATATTTATCTATATTTAGGTGTTGTGTTACATGGTTTGTAAATAGGTCTCTATCTATAGTACGTTTCATAATCAGAGATTTTTGTAAAGTAATGTCAAGAAAAGTTAATGTCAAAGTGTAATTTCAGTAATCAAACATAATTTCAATTGTGAAAAATAGCCGACCTTTAGGTATGTAATATTAAATAAATAGGATCACGACTGTAATCCTCAAGTACGGTAGACATTCTCTCAGATCTCCAGACGCTTAGATCCTTTGAAGATGTCTAGTGGGGGTAGTCAGAGGCACGTCCAAACATTATATTTGGCACATGCCCACATTTTGCAGTAGTTAGCATTCCATACGTGACAGGTTGCAGGCCCATCGCCGCTTATAAGAATACGTTCCTCACGATGTTTTCCTTCACCGTTTTGAGCACGTGTTTTTGATGCGCATATAAATTTTTCCCACGACCTTCAGATCAAAAGTCGAGGTACCACCCACTAGGCCAACACGGCTTATGTATGTTTGTAATATAATTAATTATTACTAGCTGTGCCTCGCGCTTACACTCGCGGAAACTTAAAGAAATCTCTAATAATTAGCCATTACCCAGATAAATACATTCCAATTAAAAATTGAAGCGGAATACGATTGGCATAAATTACACGATCGCACAAAATATTTGGAGTCACGACTTGTTGCCAGTTGTAGAAAAATAATTGCAAGAAAAAAATCTATGGATTAGGGCCTGTTTCATCATCTTCAAGTAAAGTGTTTATTAGTTACTTTCCAACGCTAAATTAATGTATGAAAGTGTCAAAACTATCAAATGTCAAATGGTATGTTCGTTTTTGGTAATCGCCGAGTAGCTTACCTAGGACTTTACTTGAAGATGAAACAAGCCCTTAGTTTAAATTTGTTTAAAATAACAATCATGCAAAAGTGAGCTCTTTAAAATCATTAAATAATGATTGCACGACATTTTATTTGTTTTTAAGGAAAACAACGATCTATCATCAAATTACGGATTGCACGATTTTATATTTAACTGGCCGACCCGTGACAGACTTTGACCTGCCCAAATTTCAATAATCGCATAGAAAAAAGTGAAAAGAAAATTGTTTATTTGTATTTTTACGTTTTTTCTCTCCATAAGAACCTTCCGCAGACTTCATCAAAAAAGAAATTAGCCAAATCGGTTCAGCCGCTCTCGAGTTTCGCGCTTAGCAACACATTTAGCGATAAATTTTTATATTATAGATTTTTGCACTGGTATCCCCTTTGTTTACTAAAAAGATTTCTGATTAAGAAACGTACTAAAGTATATTTTATTTAATTATGCCTAATTTGTGTTAGTGAATATATTGGTTGTTGAATATTGAGCTCTATTTAATGTATAATCGGCTTATTTAGGTGCAAAAGCTTTGGCAACAATTTGTTTTATAACTACCCGTTAACAAATCGACCTTGTATACAATCGATTTGTTTCTTATGTGAACATAGCGTCCTAAATAAATAATTTCCTATCGACTATAATTACTTTTGTGTTTGTTGTAAAGATTAATACTATGATTATTATCCTTTACCAACTCCTATCCACGGCATTCTATTAAACCATCGACTACATAGCCTAATAGACGCCTAATGGCTTCATTTCTTCAAATAAACAACTCTGTCAAGTCAGTGAGGTATGAGGTACGGGGGGAGCCGGAAAAAGCATTCTAATTTCAAAATGACGTGATTCACTAGGGATGGGAAGTGTTGACATGAGTTGTCGATAGCAGTCAGAGGCACGTCCAAATATTATATTTGGCACATACCCACATTTTGCAGTAGTTAGCAGTCCATACGTGACAGGTTGCAAGCCCATCGCCGCTTATAAAAATACTTACTAGGGTTTCCTCACGATGCGATGTTTTCCTTCACCATTTTAAACACGTGTTTAAAATGGTGAATGTATAAATATCAATTGCTGTTCGTTAGTCTCGCTAAAACTCGAGAACGGCTGAACGGATTTCTTTTATCTTGGTCTTTAAATATTCGTGGAGGTCTATGAAGGTTTAAAAGGTGAAAAAAAAATCGAATAATTGCCGGGAAAACCTAAAAACAGCCCTTTTCTTTTTCCCATACAAAAGTTAAAAAAACGTAGAGTCCATTTGAGCTTTATTAGGTTTGATAGTGATGGCTCCATCAAATTTAATTTAATTTATAATTAAACTGTAATATAATAACTTAATAATTTCTTTTTGTATTATAATTTTAATTTATGTGAGTAATGATCTATGTAATTGGTTTTAATTGTGTATAGTATTGTAATTTAATTTCATGTAACCTATGGATATTTTATCTGAAATAAATGAATAATAAATAGTACGGGAACGGGAACGGGATCGGGATCGGGATCGGGATCGGGAACGGGAACGGGAACGGGAACGGGAACGGGAACGGGAACGGGAACGGGAACGGGAACGGGAACGGGAACGGGAACGGGAACGGGAACGGGAACGGGAACGGGAACGGGAACGGGAACGGGAACGGGAACGGGAACGGGAACGGGAACGGGAACGGGAACGGGAACGGGAACGGGAACGGGAACGGGAACGGGAACGGGAACGGGAACGGGAACGGGAACGGGAACGGGAACGGGAATGGGAACGCGAACGCGAACGCGAACGCGAACGCGAACGCGAACTAATTCTGAAGCGATAATATGATAAATGCGAATAGCAAATAGGTTACTTCATATCCATGTAGGTACAACGCGAGCGAAGCCGCGGACGGAAGCTAGTTGGCAATATGTAGTTTTACTAGTTAGGTCCAACTGTTGTTGTTACTACTATGTAGGTTTATCGATCATCAATTATTGAGTAGTGATACAACACTATTGACTTTCGACAAGAAAAATAACCAGTCTAACTTGAGCTTGTGGTAATGGTTTTTTAGCATAAACAGACACATCTCCGTGCACATCTCGCACGGGTCAAGGAAGTGGTCGGTACTACTGCAGGTTTGACGCGCGGTATTTTTTATCGGCCGTATAAGACTGATCTTTTGGATGTCAATGTTCGCCTTGCATGCGGTGTCTTTTTGGGCTGTGTAGTCGATGTATTAAACGGAATAGCTCCACTTTCTTTAGTTTGATTGCTAAAACAAAATTATCATACTGCGAACGTAGACCATGCTACGAATTCGTAACCCTGCTACGAACGTAGACCATGCTACAGACTCTATACGTAGTACTTAGACGAGTATAACAAGAACAGTTAGGTACAAACAGACCTTATTGAGGCATGGCAAACAGTAACTTATTGGTCTGCGAGCAAACAAACTTCAATGAAATGATATATACGGCTAAAGACCACTGACCACTATAGCTTTGAGTATGCCAAGTAGAGCTTTTATAAAAATAATTTTGAAATATATTTTGTAACACAATCTAATGACTGTGTGAAATAATGACATGGGTAAGTAATGACATGTCGGCCGATAGAGGGAAATAAATAAAAACCGGCCAAGTGCGAGTCGGACTCGCGCACGAAGGGTTCCGTACCATTATCTTTAAAAACGGCAAAAAAATCATGTTTGTTGTATGGGAGCCCCCCTTAAATATTTATTTTATTCTGTTTTTAGTATTTGTTGTTAGAGCAGCAACATAAATACGTAATCTGTGAAAATTTCAACTGTCTAGCTATCACGGTTCATGAGACACAGCCCTGTGACAGACAGACGGACAGCGAAGTCTTAGTAATAGGGTCCCGTTTTTACCCTTTGGGTACGAAATCCTAAAAAAATACATGTTGTGCTGCACTTGAGTGGGATAGGGGCAGGAAAATGATGATCTGTTGTAAATGTAGGATCGAATCTCAACTACAAGCGTGCATTTAAATATGACAAATGAATTATGTAAGTTAGCTTTTTCAAGCTAGTGGCTAACTCTGGTGATGGGAGTGTTTAAGCCGGTTTCCGTCATGGAATGACTTTTTTTTTATTTCATTAATGATTTTTTTTGTTACTGGGACCAAAAACTTGCTTTCCGAAACTTGGAAGCGCTCAATCGTCACTAATCGATGGTAGCCTCGTCACATTCGATTTCTAATCGGTTTTCAGCTTCAGTCGACAGCACACCTAAAGCAGCTTACAATTTGTTTGAACAAGGTGCGTGGGTCGCCTTTGTTTTGTGACGGCTACCTTTTATTGGTCATTTTGATAAGGTTTCTACAAAAGGTCTGTGGTCTCATTTTGAACTGAAATAAAAAGAGCACCAACACTTGAGGGTTGAAATAAATAAAACAAACATCATTCGAGTTTATTGCTCACTAGGTTCAGCGTGTGGCTGCGTTCACGAGAATAGACTAGTATGATTAGCTATTGCATGCCAAGATGTAAAGCTTGATTCAATCTAAAATATTATCATACAAGGCATTAAACATTAAAACAAAATTGATAATGATAATTTACAACATTTTCGCATTTTCGCTACTTCATACTAATATTATAAATGTGAAAGTTTATGAGAGATGAAAAGATGAAGAGTGTATGCGTGCGTGTGTGTGTTTGTTATTCTTTTACACAAAAACTACTGATCGGATTAAAATGAAACTTTACAGTAATATAGCTTATACATCAGAATAATGCATAGTCTACTTTTTATCCAGGTACCACCCGTGCGAAGAAAAAACCTACGAAAATGTTTCGGCCATTCGAAAAGTCAAAGGACAATATTAGTTTTTTAAGTTTTAAGAAGTAACTATTAGTCGTACATTAGTTAATCTACTATATAAAAGAAAGTCGGGTTTGTTACAACACTTATAACTCGAGAACTGCTGAACCGATTTGGCTGAAAATTGCTGGGGAGGTAGCTTAGAACCAGGAAACGGACATAGGATACTTTTTATAACGGGAACGGAAACGGGAGTTAATTCTAAAGCGATACGAAGTTCGCCGGGTTAGCTTGTATAATATAAATGGGACCAACTTGGGACTATTCTTTACACAATAAAAAAAAACATTTAAATCGGATCACCAGGTAACAAAATACGCGTGATCATAAATAAAAAAAAAAATACTAGACGCGTATTTTTTTTTCATCTTTTTATCTTGTGAACCTCCTCCGTTTTTCGTCGGTTAATAACATAATCTGGAGATCATCTTTGATAGAAACTTTAAAATTGGTCCATTCCTACATTTTGTAGTAGTACTACATTGCTACTTATAAGAAAACTAACGTTAGTTACCTAACCATAATTCCGTTCACCGTTATCAACCATTGAAAAATCAATTGGTGCACGTCCGGGATTCGAACCCATGGCCATCTGATCGGCGAGATATCTCCCAATAGGCTAACACGAATCCTATCATTCTGATAAAAGCAATTTCAGAATTGTGGACCCAAATGATACTCGACTTCGGTTGAAGATATTTAACCAACAGACGATGAAATACTTGATAATAAAGACTGGTTCACACAGCATGTTGGCACGGTCGTACACCTATATTTTTACGAAAAGCTATATAATCTATACATATAATAAAAACATAGGTAAAACTATGCTGCGCTACAGTTGTACATAGTTGTGAGTTAATGTTCGTGTATAGCGTGTGCAGCAGTAGAAATGTAGACCCACGTTTTCAAACAAATGAACCCATGCAGCTAAAATGCGTTAAATTGCGTGCCCGTGCATAGCATGTGCATAGGGTTTGCGCCTTAATGGTAAATGTGCGTGCTTCGATTACCTCTTTCGAAATATTTTAATTTCACGTCTTAGGAATATTTTCACTATAGTTTAAGAATATATCTTAGTTAATCATAATTATTTATGTATTTACAAAAAAAGGTATAAATGTACTCTATCAGTTATCATGTTCCCAAAAGTAAAGTTTTGCTTACTTTGTGGCTAGATGGCGCTGTGTATGACACACACTTATATTTAATTATTTATTTGCGATCCTGAATCATCTTGAATCTTGTCTTGAAGTTGAGCGCTTTAACCCTCTATGGATGAGGATGAAACGTCGCATTTTTTTATTTACATTCTTGAGTTGGTAATAGTAACTTCTATTTGCCCACTACTAACTTAAAGGTCAAATCAAATAGATGAGAATTTTATTTGAAGAGTACAAGAAGGTACCATGCACTGAAGCAGTTTCAAACAGACGAAATACAAGTATATTGTCGATAGTTACAATACTTCTATTTTCATTGATACTACGTATTACTTGGGTCATTATTGAATGAAATAAACAAAATAGAAAGTTATTGAATAGGTACAATTATAACTTTTACTGGAAAATATAACACCATCAATCACACTGACTCAAACACCCCTTCACACACACACACACACACACACACACACACACACACACACACACACACACACACACACACACACACAACACACACAGCCCATTTTTATCTAGATTGTTTCTACCTATTGTATTTTCAATGTTTTATTAGTTCTACCACCCCACATATAACTCGCTATAAAAATAGACCTAAGCAAAAGTGCAATCTCCTATGACAAGTATTTTTTATTTAAAAGGAGATCTCATCATTGTTAATAATATTGTAGTTTAGGAAACGAAATAAAACCTTTATTATTAATATTATTATTAAATAGGATCACGACTGTAATCCTCAAGTAAGGTAGACATCAACTCAGATCTCCAGGCTCTTAAGTTATCTCTGTCATAAAAAAC
The DNA here is from genome assembly GCA_912999785.1 of Hydriomena furcata. Lineage (NCBI taxonomy): Eukaryota > Metazoa > Arthropoda > Insecta > Lepidoptera > Geometridae > Hydriomena > Hydriomena furcata. Next base: position 6,058,692 of record OU538838.1, read on the forward strand.
AAAACTATATATTTTGCGGTTATTGAGAAAAACGATTCTGCATTCATCAAAAACATTTATTACTCGTTTAATACAAATATACGTATAAATATAATAAATATAATGGGTATAATTTATTATTATTTATTAACAATTTTAAAAAAGTTGTAGAAGAACTTAAGAACTTTTATTTTCTAAATTGGGTATGCCTTATTTCTTGGGGTAAACTGAAACAAAAACGATTTATTAAGGATTCACCCATATCAATGTCTCGATGCGGGAGCTCGCTGTATTGTAAAATATTAAGGTGATAAGTGAAATTTTTGACTTTTTGTATGGGCTGAGTCTACCCGGATAAGACGGAAAAAGTGATAAAACTGCATTATATTGAAAACCATAAAAAGATAAAAAAAATTAAAAAGATTGGTTTTAAAACAAAACTAGTGTTTTTAAAGAGCCAACTTTGGAAAATAAATCTATCTAGAAAAGTTTCACCAATCGTGTTTCTGTCTGTAATTTTTCTAGATTATATCCTTAACTTATCTTTGTCATAAAAAAACAAAACTGTATGTTTGCGGTTATTGAGAAAAAACAATTCTGCATTCATCAAAAACATTTATTACTCGTCTTAAAGGAGCAATTTGTTTAAGAAATGAGAGGTGGAAACTGTCTGAAAATGTAATTTAATAACCCTTCCTTTGCTCTATCGTAATAAATAAATAAATATTGGCGGACTTTACACACAGCGCCATCTAGCCCCAAACTAAGCGAAGCTTGTACTATAGGAAGCAGATAAATAATAGAATACTTATATACTTCTTTTTTTAGGTACATTCTCAATATATATTAGCATCCAGACACGGAGCAAACATCTATATTTACCACACAAATATTTGCCTTGGGTGGGGATCGAACCCACAACCTATAGCGTAGAAGGCAGAGTTACTACCAACTGAGCTGTGAGGAAGTCAATAACAGAAACTAATACAGGTTACACCCTTATCCCATTTTTCATTTTTCTGTGTGCAGCATAACTTATTGCCAAATATGTTGCAAAGAAGATTTAGCTTATGTTTTACAACCGGTCGCCTACATGACGTCAACCCTCATTGGGAATACAAAAAAAAACCGGTCAAGTGCGAGTCGGACTCGCGCACGAAAAGTTCCGCACCATTATCTATAAAACACGTTTGTTGTTTGTAAGTTTGTGTATTTTTTTGTTATAGCGGCAATAAAATACATCATCTGTGAAAATTTCAACTGTCTAGCTATAACGGTTCATGAGATACAGCCCTGTGACAGACATACGGAAAGACGGACAGACAACGAAGCCTTAGTAATAGAATCCCGTTTTTACCCTTTGGGTACGGAACCCTAAAAAAAACATTTGTTGCGAAATATAACTCCTAAAAGTGACACTACATTCTACTCGTAATACTTCGCTAATACAATTTGATAATTCTCCCAATTTCTGTTGCAGACATACCCTCGTATTCAAGAACGACACTATGAGAACACGCACCCACAGTGGACGAAATCTTTTTTCATAAAAATCACTTTATGTGTTGTGCGACACTGCATAGTGTGACTAGAGGCACATTGTCGTATGCCTCTAGCCAAAGTTAAGCTCTAAAGGCACAAGGTAGCGTGCGCCATAGTGCCGCTCAACACATAAAGTGATGTTTATGAAAAAAGATTTCGTCCACTGTGGGTGCGTGTTCTCATAGTGTCGTTCTTGAATACGAGGGTGAGAGTTTCAAGAGCCAGCCTCGTGTTTATTGAATTAAGGGGACAGATAGGGGCAGATTTGAAGTTCATTACTGAGTGCCGCGAATTATTTGTGAGAATGATAACAGAACTTTGTGGAATGTTGGTTTTACGTTACGATTTTGTATTTCATTTAAGTTTTAACTGGAGTTTTATTACCGACTTTATTCAGGGATTAAGAATATTTTGAGCTTACATTTTCGATAATATTTGGACTAATAAATAAATGTAACTACAGTGGACCTCCGATAATCCGGCCCCTGTCTAATCCGGCGCCCCCTGTAATCCGACATGACTTTGTTTAATTATAACATATAGAATCTTATCATTGGATATGTAATTTGTAGGATTACAAGGTACTCTTTTGTAAAAAAATCCGGATTATAGGGGGTCTTAGGCAGTGCTCTATAATCCGACAAATTCGATAGTCCGACACTGCCCTGCATAATGTTTTTCGGATTACCGGAGGTCCGACTCGGGTCTTTTTTTCTGCCCGCGACCATGGCTATTCTAACTAAAAATGAAAATAAATAATGGGTAATTACGTGATAAAAACCCGTGTCAAAATTTATAGTTATGTCTACTAATTACGACAGTTTGAAAAATAAAAAATAAATAACATTTAGTGGTCTCAGCTCAGTTGGTAGTAACTCTGCATTCTGCGCTGTTGTTTATGTGTTCGATTCCTACCCAAGATAAACATTTGCGTGATAAACATAGATGTTTGTTCTGGATCTATGTGTTATAATGTATTTTATGTATGTATTTAAAAAAAAGTATCTAAGTATTCTATCAGTTATCTAGTTTCTTTAGTACAAGCTTTGCCTAGTTTGGGTCTAGATGGCGCTGTGTGAAAAGTCCACAAAATCGTTTCCATTGTTTTGAAGTATCGACTGTTGAAACAATCTATACAAAAAACTTAAAACATAATTTTATGTAAAAAAATGTATCGTATGATTTCTATTAGCCTTACACCTGTATTCATGAACGACACTATGAGAACGCACAGTGGACAAAATCTTGTTTCATAAACATCACTTGAGTGTTGTGCAACACTATGCGCACACTACTGTGGCCTCTACAGCTCAACTTTGGCTAGAGGTCGTCGTGTCGTTCATGAATACAGGCGCAATTCTCTTAAATGAGGAGAAGGCGAGGAGGGCTATGTGATGTTTTACCAACTGTATCTGTTTTATTTCAAAAACACTATTATTTAGCGAAATAAAGCAGTTGAAATGGTGAGATACAAGGCTAATTTTGAAGGCGGTTCTTTTTAGTTTTGTAAAACTGAACAATTTTAAAGTTATAAACTTACTTTGGCGCTATCAAATGAAAAGGCATCTTCCTAACCGCCTCCTCCGCTATGTCTAACGGGAATGCAAACTCGATCATGTTCTCATTGAGGCAGTCATTGTAGGTGGATGCCAGTTGGCACCGGTCGGACATGCCTTCGATACTGTCGAGGCATAAGCGGGAGACTCCGTTCAGCTTTCTAACAACTCGCGAGTTCTTTCCGTTAACCAGACTGGCCAGGTGGATGAGCAGATCACGGTTTATCTGTGGATATGAAAAGTGAGAGAATATAGGTAATATTTGTTTTGGGTATTGTGCCAAATATAACTGGAGCTCTACATAGCATTAAGGAAAGGATCAAAAAAAATAAGGTAGACCCCAAGCCGTGTTTGTTGCCTGATTCTTCTAGGTTTGGTCGCGTGGAATCGGCGTAGCTTCACCTAGTTCCTAAGACGTTTCAAAGTGCTCCTTGTGATGTTATTGAAATAAATGATTTTTGAATTTGAATAATGTTTGAACGTGTTTCTGACTACTTCCTTTAGATATCTTCAAGGATCTAAGTGCCGATCAGAGAGTATGTCTACCGTACTTGGCAATTACAGTCGTGATCCTATTTTATTTCATTTGAAAGTTCATTGGTAAGTACAGATTGGTTTACTACTGAAAAGGGATATAAGAAAGTCTCATATTCATCGCGATTTATATTTAAAACTAGCTGATCCAGTAGAGTTTTTACCGCTTTGGAATTACCAGATGTTGTGTTAAGTTTCGGTTCCCGTTCCCGTACCGAAATTGTTAAATCCTACGCGATAATGGCTGATATTATGTTGTCTATTCGAAACCCTGTTATACGTTCTTCAATTTATCCCGAGTCTACCGTACCGGATACGGAACGAACGAACGGGACGGATATCAACATTTATGACAGGTAGAAACAGTTTGTATGGAAAAAGAAAAAATGTTGTTTATAATAATTTCCTCGCATGTTTTCCGTATTTGTTCACCGTTTAAACCTTCCCTGAACTTCCACAAATATTTTAAAACCAAATTCGTTGAGCCGTGTTTTAGTTTTAGTCAGACTAACGAACAGAAATTAATTTTTATATATTTAAAATTCATAGATAGTAAATGGTTTCAAAGTTAATTGATTTTTTCACGAGATTAATCTTGCGAATGTTATGAGTTAGAGCCTCAGAAAAGTTAAGTATGATACAACACATGATTAAGTACATGATTGAAATTCCTGGTATTTATGTAATTTTCTAAGAAACGCTGTGACAAGTACCTACTTGAGCCCTGCCAAAAGCAATAAAAGTGTCGGGAGTTTTTGACTTTTATTTTAGTAAAATACTAACCCTCGTATTCAAGAACGATACTATGAGAACACGCACCCACAGTGGACGAAATCTTTTTTCATAAACATCGCTTAATGTGTTGTGCGACACTGCATAGTGTGACTAGAGGCACATTGTCGTGTGCCTCTAGCCAAAGTTGAGCTCTAAAGGCACACGGTAGCGTGCGCCATAGTGCCTCTCAACACATAAAGTGATGTTTATGAAAAAAGATTTCGTCCACTGTGGGTGAGTGTTCTCATAGTGTCGTCCTTGAATACAAGGGTAAGTCTATTTAGACACATTAATCTTCTCAGTAAATATTTTCTCAGAACTTTCAGGATTAGATCTATTAAAATATCTAAGAGTCAGAAAAAAAAGTGTCACAACTGTTATCCCCAAGTACAGTAGACATCCTTTCAGGTTTCCAGGCGCTTAGATCCTTTGAAGATGTCTAGTGGGTGTAGTCAGAGGCACGTCCAAACATTATATTTGGCACATGCCCACATGTAGTAGTTAGCATTCCATACGTGACAGATTGCAAGTAATATTACATTAGGCACATGCCCATTTTTGCAGCATTTAGCACTTCATACGCGATAAGTTGCAAGCCCATTAGCGCTTATAAGAACACTTATATTTTTCTATAACAATAAAAAAAACCGGTCAAGTGCGTGTCGGACTCGCGCACGAAGGGTTCCGTACCAATATCTATAAAAAACGCAAATAAAACATGTTTGTTGTATGGGAGCCCCACTTAAAATTTATAATATAAATAAGTATTTATTTTATTCTGTTTTTAGTATTTGTTGTTATTATATTTAGTAGCAACAGAAATACATCATCTGTGAAAATTTCAACTGTCTAGCTATCATGGTTCATGAGATACAGCCCTGTGATAGACAGACGGACGGACGGACAGACGGACAGACAATGAAGTCTTAGTAATAAGGTCCCGTTTTTACCCTTTGAGTACGGAACCCTAAAATCAGCTTGCACAATTAAATTTTTCTCTCGGATAGTTCCTGTTAGATGTAGTATAGATGAGTTATTGACAAGAGCCTACGGATTCATTGCTTTCTTCTATTTCTATTTGCGGAGTCTCAAATAGGTCGGTCAAAGCAATCATAGCGAAGGAAATCAAATAGAGCTCTGTTTACTATATCTATTTGATTTTCTTGAGAGAAAATAACCTGATGGCTTAGCTCTGACGTTGTTTAAAGTAGGTCACCATCTCAAGACATACGAATACCTGATCACGCTCTCACCCTCGTATTCAAGAACGACATTATGAGACACTGCATAGTGTGACTAGAGGCACATTGTCGTGTGCCTCTAGCCAAGTTGAGCTCTAAAGGCACACGGTAGCGTGCGCCATAGTACCGCTCAACACATAAAGTTATGTTTATGAAAAAAGATTTCGTCCACTGTGGGTGCGTGTTCTCATAGTGTCGTTCTTGAATACGAGGGTTAGATGTTCAAGAATTCAAAACAAAAAGTTACTGTAGGTATACTTAGCCGTCCTCGTTTGACTATTGAGCCGAATCGCAACGACGAAATAAAGTTTTCAGTTTCGAAGAATCTTATAGTTAGGTAGAAGTTTCTCAGATTATGCCAGTATGCATGTACATGCATGAAAGTAAATGTGTGACCAGACATTGCGTGGCATTTGAGCGTGGCATTCGCAGGACACAAGTTTGCCGCGTGACTAGTTTAGACTGTTTGCGCGGCAGTACTGTTTTTATAAGCTTTTATTTAACTTGCAATGTATGTATGTATGAAACCATGTAACTATACTTGGTAAGGTGGAATCGTGCAACTCAATTTTGAAGCAGTTATCCCCAACCGATTCAGATGAAATTTTGCATAACTTCGTCTTTGAAAAATATTTTTCAACAGAAAACTTATTATTCTTGATAAAATACCGTCCACATACAATCGCTAGCGAACGAACAATAACACCGTTTGCGCGCGGCAGGTAGCTCGCGGCTGTCGTCCAAACATAGCGCGGTTGCCGCGCTATGTCTGGTCACAACTTGACGATTTGAAATTTGAAGTATCTTGATATAGGAGTATCTCTATTTTTAACCGACGAAAAACGGAAGAGGTTCTCAAGTCGACGCGTATTTTTATTTATTGTGTAGAAAACAGTCCCAAGTTAGTACAATTTAAATTTTATTTATGTAGGACTGACAGTTCCTTCAAAAACGAATATCGTCTCTTGACTTTGCGATTGGTCTATACATTTTTGACGATTTTTTGTAGTTTTTTAAACGTAATTATTAATTGTCAACTAGATCATAACAAAATAACTGCACTAAAATGAAACAAACTAAATGAAAGTACAAGTAAGTACATATATAAAATAACAAGTGGAAACTCTCGCTACTTCGTTCATGTGAAGTTATTTTCAAACAAACTTCTACCCGCTTCTAGGAACAATCAGTTTGTCAGTCAGTCAGCTAGTAATGACGAAGAATAAAAGACTGGAGAATAAAACTTTTAGGTTTGTTAATAATTAGTTCAAAAAATTAAAATTCATTTATTCAGAACAAAGTACAAAAGAAACAGGTTACCGATGGAGCGATGAGAACCGCAAAAGTGAGAAAAAACCGGCCAAGTGCTAGTCGGACTCGCGCACGAAGGGTTCCGTGTCATTATTTATAAAAAACGACAAAAAACACGTTTGTTGTATGGGATGTGTATGGCCCCACTTAAGTATTTATTTTATTCTGTCTTTAGTATTTGTTGTTTTAGCGACAACAGAAATACATAATTTGTGAAAATTTCAACTGTCTAACTATCACTGTTCATGAGATACAGCCCTCTAAATACTTAAAAATATTAATATAGGGTCCCGTTTTTATCCTAAAAACTGTGTATCAGCGAACTCAACGCCCGCATCCTAGAAACATAATTGTTCTTTATGATAATACGAGTATAAATGTGAAACCTAATGTGTGTGTATGTGTGTGTGATGAAAAGTTTAAACGGTAAAAGTTACCTTGCCATGGTTGATAACATCACTTTGCTCCAGCATACACGCAGCGAAGCACTGGCCTGTCCTAGCTGTGGGAGCGGAGTTGGTGAAGTATGCTCTCACATCCTTAGGAGTGGCTCGCACTTTGATGACGCAAGATTGACCCATGCGGACTAGCGCGTCGAGATGTCCTTGTACCTAGAACAAACAGGAAACACAACACATTTCTATAACAGGAAAGTCAATATCAATCATTATCTCTCTATATCTTTCTACATAAAATAAAGTCGGGTTTGTTACAACACTTATAACTCAAGAACGGCTGAACAGATTTGGCTGAGAATTGGTGGGGAGGTAGCTTAGAGCCAGGCCAGCCTTTTTATAACGGGAACGGGAACATAACACAGCATTTGTTAATTCTAAAGCGATACGAAGTTCGCCGGGTCAGCTTCCTAATAATATTATAAATGCGAAAGTTTGTGAGTTTGTATGTATGTTTGTTCCTCAATCAGGCCTAAACGATAAAAAGAATTAAATTAAAATTTTCTGTAGATGTAGATATATGATGCCCGAATAAATAATAGACTACTTTAAAATATGAAAAACATCCTCATAACGATAAAAAAATACAAAAGGGATAATTTCTGTATAGATGGCGCTGGTGTGCAACAAATCTGACATCACAGACTAAAATCATTCAGTCTTTTCTATTCGATTATTGATATTTAACAGAACAACGTCTGTGATGGGTCGGCTAGTCTTATACATAAAATTCTCGTGTCACAATGTTAGTTCCCGTACTCCTCCGAAACGGCTTGACCGATTCTCATGAAATTTTGTGAGCATATTGAGTAGGTCTGAGAATCGGCCAACATCTATTTTTCATACTCCTTAGTGATAAGGGTTGTCCACCCTTAACATTTTTTTTTAATTTTTAGACATTTTTTTAATTTTTTAATTTTTTTATTATGTCGCATTAAAAAATACATACAAACCTAAATTTTTACCCTTTTATCACCAACCCCTATTTTTTAATAGCCATTTTAGTAATTTAATCATTTTTCCGATTCTCATGAAATTTTGTGAGCATATTGAGTAGGTCTGAGAATCGGCCAACATCTATTTTTCATACCCCTTAGTAATAAGGGTTGTCCACCCTTAACATTTTTTTTTAATTTTTAGACATTTTTTTATTTTTTTTATTTTTTTATTGTCGCATTAAAAAATACATACAACCCTAAATTTTTACCCTTTTATCACCAACCCCTATATTTTAATAGCCATTTTAGTAATTTAATCATTTTTCATCCCCGGTCGATAACTGATCAATCGTCATTTAATTAGTTATCCCCGCCAGTTGTCTACAGGTGTCATTTTATCCACAACAAGGTTATAGGGGGTCGAAAATGGCCTGAACTGCTTCGAAAAAGGATGGTACGGTCGTGCCCCATTTTCGCTTGACTTGGCGGGGGCAGTGCTTTGCCCCCAGATATACATCAAATTGAAAACCTCTTTCTTTTTTTCGTAAGTTGAAAAACACGATCAAAATATCAATAAAGTTAAACCCTTTTTTTATAGCCCGACTAGATTCAGAAAATCAAATGTTGACGGATTTTTCCTAAAAAAATACAAAAAAATCCTAAAAAACATAAGAAATTTTTTTGAAAATAGTAGTCTATATCCGTCCCAAGACTTTAAACTATCTCTATATGAAATTTAATCACAATCGGTACAGCGGTTTGGCCGTGATAACGTCACAGACAAAGTTACCTTCTCATTTATAATCTTTAAATAACAATCAATTGCTGTTCGTTAGTCTCGCTAAAACTCGAGAACGGCTGAACGGATTTATCTTATCTTGGTCTTGAAATGTTTGAGAAGGTCTAGGAAAACCCTAAAAACAGCCCTTTTCATTTTTCCCATACAAAAGTTTTCTAGCTAAAACGTAGAGTCGTAGAACGGGAACGGGAACGGGAACGGGAACGGGACAGGAACTTATTCTAAAGCGATACGAAGTTCGCCGGGTCAGCTAGTTGTTATATATAAATACTAGCCGACCCGTGACAGACGTTATCCCACATTTTGTAATTAATAATATTTATGTAAGTTTACCTTAGGATCAGTGAAGTCTACCATTGTCCCGGAGGAGCCATGTGAACCAGGTGGCGAGGTCGCTGAAGCTGCTAAGCACGGCAAGACAATAATAGCCAGTCGGTACATCTGAAAACAAAAATATCCACGTTATTGCAACCAAAAACATAAACCTTATTTATTTCACTCACAAGATATACAAGTAGTTTTTAAAGCCCTTGATCTCTGAGCTAGGTAATATATAACCTGTGATTCAGAAATCAAGTTCCTCTTCCATCCTTATGCACTAACACTAATTTCAAGTGAAGAAATTTAACAAACTTAAAAGTAAGAAAAAAAGATAATAATGAGTAGGTTTATCAAATGATGAGAATAAACAAAAAGAAAAAGAAATTAAAAACATTTCTCTCTGGAAACAAAAATACCCGCATGACCACTATCCAGAAAATACATTAACCCGGTAAAAGAATTCGGACTCGTAACAAAAATATTGACGACGGACGCGTAAATAGTATAGGGAACTGTTTCCCTAAAGGTTTTTTTTAGTAGTCATCGTCGTACATTGCGGTCTGCGGATTTTGGCTTAGGGTGAGAGCGCTGGTTGTGGGCCCTTAAACAACATTTTAAAGGATCACGACTGTAATCCCCAAGTACGGTAGACATCCTCTCAGATCTCCAGACGCTTAGATCCTTTGAAGATGTCTAGTGGGGGTAGTCAGAGGCACGTCCAAACATTATATTTGGCACATGCCCACACTTTGCAGTAGTTAACATTAAATACGTGACAGGTTGCAAGCCCATCGCCGCTTATAAGAATACTAACTGGTTTTCTCACGATGTTTTCCTTCACCATTATAAGCACGTGTTTTTGATGCGCATATACATTTTTCGAACAGAAAAATCCATTGATGCACGCCGGGATTTGAACCCACGACCTTCCGATTGAAGGTCGAGGTACCTACCCACTCGGCCAACACGGCTTTTTTTTAAATAGAAAATTTATAATTAGCCGTATTTAATTACTACGTTTTTTCTTGTATTGCTCACGTTTCGAGACAATTCAGATGCATCATGAGCATCGTCCGCGACCGCGATTGCAGTTGCAAAAACGTGGCTAAAAAATTAGCCGTATTTCTATTTAAAATTATTAACAACCACGATATTTTTAACTCTATAACATTTTAATTTTCAAATACACCATATACACAACATATACACCAATATAAACCATATTAAAAAAACCGGCCAAGTGCAAGTCGGACTCGAGCACGAAGGGTTCAGTACCTTTAGCTAAAAAAACGGCAAAAAAAATGACGTTTGTTGTATGAGAGCCCCCCTTAAATATTTATTTTATTGTGTTTGTTATAGCAGCAACAGAAATACATAATCTGTGAAAATTTCCACTGTCTAGCTATCACGGTTCATGAGATACAGCCCTGTGACAGACAGACGGACGGACGGACAGACAGACAGACGGACAGCGAAGTCTTAGTAATAGGGTCCCGTTTTTACCCTTTGGGTACGGAACCCTCAAAAAATGATTATAACGACGATTTTTAAACAACATAAAATAGAGTAATTTATCATCTCTTGAGTTAAGCAAAGGTTTTGTTACAGGCGATATTTATTTATTAATTATTCGTATTTAAATAGACCAAATTAATAGAAATGATATGAAATGTTCTTTATTGTAACACGATGTAAGGAATTACAAATATGTATGTTACAATAGGCGGTCTATCGATTAGAAAGAGAATTTATAAAAAAAACTAACCTATCATAAGCAACATTAGCTGTTATTTAAAAAAATAAATAGAAAGCTCTACGGAAATTGCAATCATGTAAACTAGGGTATCTAACATTTGCCTAATAATCCTTATTATACATTTTTGCGACTGATAGTCACTACATAGTATAAAGCAAAGTCGCTTCCCGCTTCCCGCGTCTGTATGTATGCTTATATCTTTAAAACTACACAACGTATTTTGATGCGGTTTTTTTTAATAGATAGAGTGATTCAGGAGGAAGGTTTATATGTATAATTACATGCTTAATATATTAGAGAACCACTGATAATTTTAAGATTTCTAATATGAAGTCGTAAATAAACACATTTTTTTGCGCTTACAGTGCAAACGCTGGCTGAACTCGTCTACAAAAAAGTCCGCGATGGTATATGTTTATCTCTTAGGGATAACCCACAATAATCAATTTCTATACTTTACTTTTTACCGCGACTTTTTTTTAAATTTTAAATGCTGTTAACGAGTATACAAAGACATTCTGTAATATATTTTGGTATCAGCTTTGCACCCGTGCGAAGCCGGGGCGGGTCGCTAGTAAAATATATTTTGATGATTGTTTTTACTTACTTACAGTCCAGTTATCACCAACAATTCTGCAAAACGAAACGAAAGGACCCAAACGAGTTATTAATTCTCTAGTTTCTACAACGGAAACAGAAAATTAATTGTAACAATTTACTTTTACAAACTTGCCAGTTCAAGCTCCAATGCATTTACGAACAGGAATAGAGTAAGAATTATCTTACCACGAGGTTTATAAAAAGAAAAACACATTGGAAAACTAACAATGGGCTTTGTTGCATCACCTATTTCCTTTTGTTGCGTTTACGCCAGGTGCGAAATGGACTTGGTCTGTCGGCCATTTTGCTTTGTCATAGCTGGGCAAAATAATCACTACATAGTATAAAGCAAAGTCGCTCTTCGCTTCCCGCGTCTGTATGTATGTATGTTTGCTTATATCTTTAAAACTACACAACGGATTTTGATGCGGTTTTTTTTAATAGATAGAGTGATTCAGGAGGAAGGTTTATATGTATAATAACATGCTACCCGTGCGAAGCCGGGGCGGGTCGCTAGTTCTTAAATACTTTCAAATACTTTATTTTACACAGAAAACATTAACAATTATAACATTACAAAGAACATGTACAAAGGCGAGCTTAACTCTAAAAGAGTTTTCTACCAGCAAACCTTTGAGGCTAGGGAGAGGGAATAATACAATTGTGGACAAACCGTGTACATAAAGAAAATCTATACTAATATTATAAAGAGAAAAGTTTTGATTTTTTGTTTTTTTGTTTTTTTGTATGTTTGTAATGGATAAACTCAAAAACTACTGAACCGATTTCAAAAATTCTTTCACCATTACCAAGCTACATTATCCCTGAGTAACATAGGCTATTTTTTATTTTGAAAAAGTAATAAATTCTTTATAAGAATGACGATAGTTTGAAGCAAGGTGTAAAAAATTGGTAAAAATTATGCTTTCTTCGTGTGCGCTACAAAAACTATTGAACGGGAATTGTAACGGGAACGGGAGTGGGAACGGGAACGGGAACGGAAGACAACATTTGTTAACTCTAAAGCGATACGAAGTTCGCGGGGTCAGCTTGTGTAATGTAAACTAACAAATAATAATTCTTTGATGGTTTCGCAAAGACAACTACTGTAAAATGTAGTCACGAATAGCAGTCATATAAACAAATGAGAATAAGAGCCTGCGCAGAGTGGCGGACGGCGGCGCAGAGGATTTAAAATTTTACAATTGAATTTTTAGTTATCTAATCGAAATAAGGTATAATAAGCAATTTAATGCATATACAAAGCTTACATAGAAACAACGATTATCGTTGTAGAAATTAAGACGAGTAATAAATGTTTTTTTTAATGCAATATCGTTTTTTCTCTATAACCGCAAAACATACAGTTATGTTTTATATGACAAAGATAACTTAAGGATGACAAAGATATTTTCCAAAGTTGGCTCTTCAAAAACACTAGTTTCGTTTTTAATCAAAACTATGAATAGCTAAACAGTTCATTTTTATATAATTCGTTAGATAATCATACTAGCTGAGTAAAATATGTTTTTTTTAAAGTTTGATGGTTTTCAAGATAAAGCAGTTTTATCACTTTTTCCGTCTTATCAGGGTAGACTCTGCCCATACAGAAAACTAAACATTTCACATATCACCTTAAAGCGAAACGTCATCCTAATATTCTAATCCTATTCTATATCCTAATATCCCAATCGTAATATAAAAAATGCGAAAGTTTGTAAGGATATATGTGCCACAATCAGGCCTAAACGACAGAATTTAACCCCGAATACAAATAGTGTTTATATCACAAAAACATACCCAAAACTAAAAAAAAAAAAAAAAAAAAAAAAATAGATGACGCTCTGGGTGTGAAAAAAGTGCGACATTAGTTTTGACGACTGAATGATACACGTTTTACCAAAAATGTTGAACCTACTAAGGTCGGTTTTCGTAATTTATTTTATCAGGACAAGGTTTATAGCGAATACAATTGGTAGTTGCCTGAATAATTGTAAAATTCAAAAAGCTAAATGTGATTTATTTCTATCCGATTATTGTAATTTGGACAGGACAACGTCTGCCGCATGTCAGCTAGTGTATACATAAACCGAACTGTTGTCCTTAAAAAGTTTATTATTTTATCTGAATTTAGCGTGCATTTATAATTTATCCTAATTATTCACAGATAACAAAACAATCTAATCTAAATATTATAAAATTATTGCGTGAAATTTGGTTTGATTATTCGTCTATTAAAAATTATTAATATAAATAGGTCGACAGCATTAGTATTAGTTGTAACTAACGCATACAACATGAAACTTTGGCTTATTTTTGTGATCTTCGCCATTCTGGCTGCCATGGCGTTTGCTGAACCCATGCCTATAGCCAAACCATGTAAGTTTTAAATCAGTTAATTTTATAGGGATAACTATAGATTTTGACACGGGTCTTTATCACGTAATTACCTTTAATTTATTTTCCCGACGTTTCGTTAAAAAGACCCGTGTCTAAATATATAGTTATGTCTACTAATCACGATAGTTTGAAAATTTTTATAGGGTGTAATAAGACTACTCCCAAAAACGAAAACTGGAAGTTCAGACCATGAATCTTGACCTAAAATCACCGAAAAAAAAAATGCCGAAATTTTCAACTTTAGAATTTGCCACTTTTTCAAAATCAGGTTGCCTAAATGAAAATAGTAATTTTTCACTTTGGATTCAGTAGAGGCTATTATTGCCTGTAAAAAAAAATAGGATCACGACTGTAATCCCCAAGTACGGTACCTAGACATCCTCTCAGATCTCCAGACGCTTAGATCCTTTGAAGATGTCTAGTGGGGGTAGTCAGAGGCACTTCCAAACATTATATTTGGCACATGCCCACATTTTGCAGTAGTTAGCATTGCATACGTGACAGGTTGCAAGCCCATCGCCGCTTATAAGAATACTAACTGGTTTCCTCACGATGTTTTCCTTCACCGTTTTGAGCACGTGTTTTGATGCGCATATAAAATATTTTATTGTCTGTAGTATTGCCATTATCGTGAGATTTATAAAGAAACAATTTTTCGTCAATTTGAATCCATACAAAATCAGTCATAAGTTGAACATTCTTCAGAATTAAGCAATTTGGTTTTTACAAAGGGCATTAGCAGGGGTAGGTATGCCTGTGCTTTCAGTTTTCGGGAGTCGTCTTAATACACCCTGTATTTAACTAGCTGCCCCGACAGACGTTGTCCTGTCAAATTTCAATAATCCCAAAGTAAAAAGTACTTCCTGTTTTTCCTGAATTTTACAATTGCCAGGCAACTTATACCATTTTTAGGATTTGGTAGCCTACAAAAAACCCTTATAGTTTCACTATGTCCGTCCGTCCGTCCGTCCTTCGGTCTGTCCGCAGCCTAGCTCAGAGAATATTAATGCTAGAAAACTGTAATTTGGCATGAGTATACATATCAGTCAAGCCAACAAAGTGGTAGAATAAAATATCAAAAAGAAAATTATAAGGATGTTAGCTGTGTAAACTACGAAACCGTACATTGCGCGTGACCCGACACGCACTTGGCCAGTTTTTTTTTGAGTTTAGCGAGACTAACGAACAGCAATTCATTTTTATATACATATAAGATAAAGAAGAGAACAGATAAAATTGTATGCCCTGTTTTTATGTTTTTTATAATTTTTGGTGTACAATAAATTAAAAAACATAACAAAAATTTATTATATTTTAATTTCATTTTACAGTTATCGTCGCATCACCTGGATGCTCCTCAGATGGTATCTGCGGAGAAAACTGCAGATGTGTATTTGGAGTATGTCAATGCACATAAGTACTACTTTAGTGTGTTAATGTTTGTTTACCCATATAAATAAAATAAAATAAAAATAATAAATTCCCTCTCCTCTTAAACATCCCTCTCTTCAATACTTGAATACTTTATTTTACACAGAAAACATGAAATATTATGAGATTACAAAAAATATATAATGCAAAATGTGGTCCGTTTTGAGCACGTGTTTTTTGATGCGCATATACATTTTCCGAACAGAAAAATCCATTGATGCACGACGGGAACCAAAGACCTTCAGATTGAAAGTCAAGGTACCTCGCACTCGGCCAACACGGCTTGGAATACGGTCCCTAATAACTTTTTGACAGTGCAAGCCATAATGGTCTCGTCTTTGGCAGCATTTTACAGGAAAATGTTTTTGGTGGGATTTATATTGCATAATCTGCAAGGCTCTTTCAATATCGTGGGGTATCAATAACACTATTAAAAAAAAAAACTCCAACTCTGTCCAATCCTAATAATATATATGCGAAAGTTTGTGATAAGGCTGCTTTGTTTGTTCCCTAATCAAAAATAAACGACAAAACGGATTAAGATGAAATTTACTGTAGTATGTAGACAAAAATCAGAATAAATAAAGGGGGAACTTATAATCCGAAAAACTACCCCTAAATGATAAAAAAACGCAAAAAGGATGATTTGGTATAGATGGCGTAAGTGCGCAACAAATCTGACATCACAGACTAAAAACATTTAGTCGTCATAGCAACGCAGTTTTGACTAATGAATGATACGCATTCTACCAAAATTCGTATTTCATTTTATCAGTACAAGGTTTGTAGGAAAAAATTGGAAGCTGTCTGAAATTGCTTTTTAATATGAGATTATTACAAAAAAATTGACAGAACAACGTTTGTCACGGGTCGGCTAGTATTGAATATAAACTTCAACAAAGTTCGAATCTCGTTTCTCAATAAAATTAATCAAAGTGCGATTTGGTTTTGCGATTGATCTGGCGTCTCTCGGGAGCTGTGAGAGGCACAGAATGGTTTTACAATTTAATGCAGTAGGGATTAGCCTACTTTATTGAAACAAAATTTTGGAGTTACTAGTTCAATCACGCTTGGCCACACTAATATTATACATACGAAGGTTTGGATGCTGTGTCGGATTTACCATCAGGCTAAGTAGGCTGGAGTCTGGGGCGACATATTTTAGGGGCGCTGGGTTATTTTTAACCGACTTCAAAAAGGAGGAGGTTGTCAATTCGCATATATGTTTTTTTTGTGTGTATGTTACGCGATGACTCCGGCGTTTGTGGACGGATACACACAATTATTTTAAAGCTTGAACTTCCGAGGTGCTCCCATTACCACCAAGTCAGCATCTGATGATGGGATCCCAGGGCGAGAGAAACCTTCAAAATTTATGGGCATTGATAGCCTAACTCTTATAAATATAGATAGATTTAATTTACTCCATTCCGACAAACTCTATGACATTTCAAATTACTCATACAAGTTCCAACACCAATAAAGATTGCTTTGAATGAAGCAATTCAAAGGCTTGATGGTTCGTTCGGTTTTTCATTGGTTCTTTCGAGTCAATGGCTAGTGTAAGTACTTCCGGGTTTACGTTTAAAGTTGAAAATAAGAATTCTAAGAATTAAACGAGTTTTAAGACGAGAAATAAATGTTTTTGATGAATGCAGAATAGTTTTTTCTCAATAACAGCAAACCATACAGTTTTGTTTTTATGAAAAAGATAACTTAAGGATAGCTTGACTGGCCTCACAGCTCAGTTGGTAGTAGCTCTGCCTTCAGCGCTGTAGGTTGTGGGTTCGATCCCCACCCGGGATAAACATTTGTGTGATGAACACAGTTGTTTGTTCTGTGTCTGGGTGTTAATATGTATAATAAGTATGTATTTACAACAAAAAACGTATATAAGTATTCTATCAGTTATCTGGTTCCCATAGTACAAGCTTTGCTTAGTTTGCGCTGTGTGAAATGTCCACCAATATTTTTTTTTTTTTTTTTTTTTTTTTTTTTTTTTTTTTTTATAATCTAGATAAAATACAGACAGAAACACGATTGGTGAAACTTTTCTCGATAGATTTATTTTTCAAAGTTGGCTCTTCAAAAACACTAGTTTCGTTTTTAATCAAAACTATGAATAGCTAAACAGTTAAATTGTATATAATTCGTTAGGTAATCATACTAGCTAAGTAAATTACAGACAGTTTCTTTTTAAGGTTGATGGTTTTCAAGATAATGCAGTTTTATCACTTTTTCCGTCTTATCCGGGTAGACTCAGCCCATACAAAAAGTCAAAAATTTCACTTATCACCTTAATAAATAAATATCACCTCGTTACAAAACATTTGCTTAACCTAAGAGATACATAAATACTCTATTCTATGTTGTATAAAAACCGTCGTTTTAATATTTTTTCAATATAACCCGTTTATTTGAAAATTAATATGTTGTTAAAATGGCCACATTTAGTGCTATTTCGCCGCCATTCTCACTATATTGGTTTAGGCTGGGCGTTAAAATGTCAGTCAGTGTCATATTAACGCACATATTGCCATCACTACATAGTATAAAGCAAAGTCGCTTTCCGCTTCCCGAGTATGTATGTATGTATGTTTGCTTATATCTTTAAAACTACACAACGGATTTTGATGCGGTTTTTTTTAATAAATAGAGTGATTTAAGAGAAAGGTTAATATGTATAATACATGCATAATATAGTAGAGAAACACTGATAATTTTAGAGGTTTCTAATGTGATGTCGTAATTAAACACATTTTTTTGCGCTTACATTGCAAATGCTGGCTGAACCCCACGAGATATATCAAAATAATGTACTACAGTATTGTACACCTTAAAAACGTCTACAAAAAAGTCAACGATGGTATTAGAAATGTCTTACGCACAGCGAAGCGGGCACGGGTCAGCTAGTATTTAAATAAAGATGAGTTTCTAGTGAGTTCATCCACTTTACACTTGGATACAGTTAGCTAAGGCGACATTAATTTCAGATAACGTTGTTCTCGTTTTAACTTTCGAGTTGAAACACTTTATTGCAAATGCAATATTGAACTTTAGTATCAGCAATTTGTAAAATGAACTGAGACCAGCAGCTAGTACCTAACTTAAGTGCTCAATAACGAACGCCAAGCGCTCACTACTTTCGCAATAGCACTTCACTCGATTATAAAGAAGATAAAGAAAATGCATAATATTACTTTATAACCGACATCAAACAAAAGGAGGTTCTCAATTCGGTTGTATATCTTTACTAATATTATAAATGCGATAGATGTCTGTGTCATTATCAAACCGCTGGGCCGATTGTCATGAAATTTCATTTAGAGATAGTTTAGTTTAGTCTTGAGATAAATATAAATTAATAAAAAAAAAGATTTAAAATAAAGAAAAAAATACCACCTATAAGGGTGAGGACGACCGAGTAGTAAATTACCTATTTTATGGTATTTATCTATACTAATAATATAAAGAGGAAATATTTGATTGTTTGTTTGTTTGCATCGAATAGGCTCCAAAACTACTGGACCGATTTGAAAAATTCTTTCACCATTAGAATCCTACATTATCCCTGATGAACATAGATTATTTTCAAAAACGTTAGGGATCCGTATGAAATCTTCGATAAGGTTTACATTGACGAACAAGACAACGTGTGGAAAAAAATCAAAAAAAATCTTTATATACCGTTTGCTGCAGAAATTATTGACAATAGAGCAAAGTAATGTACCTACTACAGTTTTATAGAGGAAATCAATATCTACAAAATAAACCATGTGTCTAACTATTAGGGATCCCTATTAAAACTTCGATAATGTAACCCAAGGTGTAAAAGAAATAGCCATAAAATCATTATTACACCCGCGCGACGCCGGGGCGGACTGCTAGTATTGAAATATGACCATAAGAGTAAGTACCCTCAGTAATACTAGTACCTAGAAAACGTTTTTTTTACAAAAAAAGTAGACAAAACAACTTTTTTTGTGTCGAAAAATCTATACTGTTTGAGCATGCCGATCGCAAGAATGAATTAGAATAAAAATATTTACACATTCCACGAACTAAAACAATTTTCTCGGGTGCTCTCAGCAGTTGGTGGTCAACACTGCATTGAAGTGGCAAAATACTGATCGATCGATGCACTCAGGCTTCTGTTTGTAGTGATCGTTCATTCGTAGAATAAAACGAAAGAAAAGCTGTGTTATTATAGAATTGAAACTATCGTGGTTGTTAATCATTTTAAATGGTAAAAATTACCACTTTTTTTATTGTATTGCTGACGTTCAAGACAATTCAGATGCTCTTCATTATGAGCAATTTTTCCAATTTCGTTTGCTGCCAAAGACTTTAGTAATCTTGCTAAACCCTTAGCAAATAAAATCAACTTTAACGCCTGTAAAACGCCTTTAAAGCTATTTAATTTGTGCTTCATTTTAATTTGCGACACAGTCTGTAAATTACGAAAACATTAACCTAACGACATTAACGTGGTTAGGGCGCCGGTGTAGGATGAGCTTAACCTCTACCCATGACGTCATTACAAAATGAGTTCTTACTTTAGCGGTCTTCAGCCGACCTCTCTGTCACAAGGAATGACCACTGCACATACAAACTTGTTTACTTTACACATAGCAGTGGGGCTGTTTTGTAAAAACATGATTATCATGTTATGATATTCATACCAATATTTATTGGTACTGAATGCCATAATACCTACGCTTTTTATACAATACCGACGCAGAAGCGTAAGTATAGGTGCATAAACAGTAAATAATGAACAATGAAAAGTGTACAGATTAGGTATTCTCTAACATTAAGTATTACATTCAATATAATAATCAATTCAAAATATCATATAATAATCAATTCAAAATAATAACATGATAATCAATTTTTTACAAAATAGCTCTGCTTGTTATTATTTGGACAGCTTAGAGCCAGCACCAATTGAAATGAAGATACAACGAAAATTTTATAATGGATTAACAACAAAAACCTGGATTAGAATCTGAATACATCTAGATATGACTACATCGCATTAGGACTTAATAGCTGAACGATGTCTAGATAGTATGCATACCTATCAATATTATAAGTATGCATACTATCTAGCGATACTGTAGCGATGGGCTTGCAACTTGAAACCTGTCGCGTATGGAATGCTAACTACTGCAAAATGTGGGTATTATCTATATCTATCTATACATATCTATACATATAATAAAACTGTAGAAGAGTCCTAGAAAAATACTCCTAGGGGCCTTTATACAAGTAACATAAGCCAAAAAAAAAATTGAAATTTTTGTCTGTCTGTCTGTCTGTCTGTCTGTTGTCCGGCTTTCACGCAAAAACTACTGGACGGATTTTGATGAAACTTTTTTTGTTATGTAACTATTAGTCCTCGGCAACATATGGGCTATAATTTATTTTGAAGATTAGAATACCAGATGTGAAACTATCTTTCGCCAAGCGAAGCGGGCACGGGTCAACTAGTGTTTAATATAATGTTTAGACGAGCCTCTGATTACAACATACATCTTCAAGGACCGAATTTTACGCGAACTGTAATATGAGCAAAATGACTTGCACAACACATGTCGTACGTACCAAAATACCAACCTACCATATACAAAAATACCCTAAGGATCGTTGATGGACCGCCTGAGTTTGTTATTGGCCTTATTATGTATGTATTTACAAAAAAGAAAAAGTAAATAAGTATTCTATCAGTTATTTGGTTCCAATAGTACAAGCTTTGCTTAGTTTGGGGCTAGATGGTGTTGTGTGTAAAGTCCGCCAATATTTATTTATTTATTTATTATTTATGTACAACGCTGCGTTATCCCTACATTTTAACCCAGTGTTCCGCAATGTGTGTACCGCGGCACACTGGTGTACCGTGGTCATTAGTTGGTGTGCCTTGGAAAAATAAGGATATCTTATAAACGTATTTTTAGCAGCCCTGTCAACGATTACTCCAAATTTAGACCGTCTATGCTCAGTTAAACAGGCTCATGTTCCCATTAGATACCTTTTCTGCAATTTAAAGTTAAGTTTTGTTGATTAATAAAAAATATTATTTCGTTGATTTAATAATAAATGTTGATTAATATTACTTAAAAACTGATTTAAAAAAAAATAATTTTCCTAAATGTACCTTGAACACAAAATGTTTTCGGAACACTGTTTTAACCGACAGCACGAAGGGGGTGATTTCCCTTGCAAAAACACCAAGGGTCTTATTACCCTGGCGTCGGTTTGTAATAGCTGTTTATTAGATTCCGCGTTGCCTCTGAGATATGGGGCCAGCAAATTATTACAAAATGCGGATTTTATCGTTTCTGGTTACGCTTTTATTCTTGTCTTTGCAATAAAATTTGCGTAGATTTATGTTGGTATTGGATTTTGAACTGTTTTTAAACAAGATATCTCTTAGGTTAAGCAAAGTTTTTGTAACAGGCGATATTTATTTATTAATTATCCATTCTGGAATAGACAAAACGGGAAATATTTAGTTGTGGTCAATCAAGTCTGGAGGTATAACGCATCATAACTGTCACTAATCAAAACGGACCATAGACAAAGAATTGTATTAACTATAGATTTTAAACAAGTTTGTTTGCTATGCTTAATTATTGACTGCTAAAACCGGGGTAGGCACCACAACCGGGTCTTTTACCCTACCTACAATTAGTCAGCATTACTAAATATAAATCGGTACCTATTTTGGTACTGATGACATGTCCGCTAGATACTGAAGGTAAACCAAAAAAAAACCGGCCAAGTGCGAGTCGGACTCGCGCACGAAGTTTTACGTACAAATCTATAAAAACAGCAAAAAACACGTTTGTTGTATGGGAGCCCCACATAATTATTTATTTTATTCTGTTTTAGTATTTGTTGTTATAGCGGCAACAGAAATACATATCATCTGTGAAAATTTCAACTGTTTAGCTATTACGGTTAATGAGATACAGCCTTGTGACAGACAGAGAGACAGACGGACAGACAGACGGACAGACATGCGGACAGCAGACGACAGAGACGGACAGACAGTCTTAGTAATAGGGTCTCGTTTTTACCCTTTGGTTACGAAACCTTAAAAATGATAAAAGCCCCCTATAAAAGGGGGTCACACTATATTAATCACTTAATATTGCGGAATGATAGTTACTAAATTAATCATTGACTGCGATTCCAATCCACGACCATCTGATTAAAAGTCGAAGCACCTCCCACTAGGCCAGCACGATTCAGTAGTTTTCAATGTTGAAATTGTAATGCGAGTAGATCGAAATTGTAATATAGATCTTTATCCAAACATGGCAGATAATAATCAAAATGTGAATTATTCGAAACGAAATATAATCATTTCCATTCAAACATCACTTACAATCAAACCTCAAAATGCTGCAAAAAATATTACTCCGACTTCTGATAGTGTTGTTCTTCTGTTCCATTTTGTACTCTGTGTCATGCCAAGAAGGAGATGCGACTACCCCAGCTCCTACCACTCCCCAGGAAGAGGAAGAGGAAGAGGAGCCGGAGAAGAAAAGCTGCTCCATCTGGTGCTGGATACAGAAGATAGCTATGTTTGTGATATCACAGCTTTTGAGTGGTTGATACAATCCGAATAAAGTTCTGAAGTAAGATTTTCAAATAAATTATTGTTTTATTTTAAACTAGCCGACCCGTGACAGACGTTGTCCTGTCAAATTTCAATAATCGAATAGTCGAATTTTTAGTCTGTGATGTCAGATTTGTTGCACACTAGCGCCATCTATACAGAAATCATCCCTTTTGCGTTTTTTAACGTTTTAGGGATTTTTTTCATATTTTAAAGTAGTCTATTATTTAATCGGGCATCATATCTACATCTACAGCAAATTTCAACTTTATCCGTTTTATCGTATAGGCCTGATTGAGGAACAAACATACATACAAACTCACAAACTTTCACATATATAATATTATTATTATTATCACTACATAGTATAAAGCAAAGTCGCTTTCCGCTTCCCGCGTCTGTATGTAATATGTATGTATGTTTGCTTATATCTTTAAAACTACACAACGGATTTTGATGCGGTTTTTTTTAATAGATAGAGTGATTCAGGAGGAAGGTTTATATGTATAATAACATGCTACCCGTGCGAAGCCGGGGCGGGTCGCTAGTATATTATATAAGGATATTAGGATTAGGATAAAACCTAAAGATGAAAGAACTATTTGCTTAAAAATAATTGAAGTAGACAAATGTTATACAAAATAAAATAGTGCAGAATAAGTAAACTAAAATTTAGCTGTCGAGTGGCAGAGCGACATTAGGCCACGTGGCCTGAGGCCAGCAGCCTACATACATGCTTACATAAATTCCTGTTTCCCAGAGGGGTAGGCAGACACTTCTTTCCACTTGCTACCAGATACCTCTTTCTTACTTCATTAAGAAGAGTAATAAAAGTTTTTGATGAATGCAGAATCGTTTTTTCTCAATAACCGCAAAATATACAGTTTTGTTTTTTTATGACAAAGATAACTTAAGACGCTGCCAGTCGACGATTATTTTTGTTCGAAACGAAAAAAGAAATACTTGTGAACAAGCCACATCTCCTATTTTATAATGTATAGTATGGTTCACTAATGTTTCACCGACAAACGTTACGCAAATCTTCATTTCAAAACCAACGATTCGTACACTATTAATTCCACAAATATATCATTCCGCAAATGTATAATTTCGCAACTCAACGGGTTGTATACTATTTATTTCAAAAATGTATTGTTCCTCAAATGCATCGTTTCATAACTCAACGCTTCGATTCATTTTATTTTGCAAACATTTTATTACTCAAATGTATAACATCACAACATTTTACTTCGCATATAGTTTATTCTCCAAACATATTTTTTCACAAATGTGTTTTTTTACAAATATATCATTTAATAATAAACAAACGTATAAAAAGACGTACGATACAATGTTTGAAATGATGGTGGAATACGGAGCAGAAAATAATATTGAAATCAAGCCAAAAGTTTGCATATTAGATTTTGAAAAAGCTGCCATAAATAGCTTGAAGTCAAATTTTG
Organism: Hydriomena furcata; assembly: GCA_912999785.1. Lineage (NCBI taxonomy): Eukaryota > Metazoa > Arthropoda > Insecta > Lepidoptera > Geometridae > Hydriomena > Hydriomena furcata. The sequence goes on from OU538838.1 coordinate 6,083,419, forward strand.
AGAATGTAATCCTGCACGGCTGTAATTTCCATCTTGGACAAATAATTTACAGGTAAGTTTTAATTCTATACATTTTATTATCTTACTAAATATTAGGAGGTAATGGTAAATGATTAAATTACCTCTAAAGTTAATTACATTAAACTAGTAAAATAACAGCATTTCGGTTCTGGCGGGTCACAGTTCTAACCTAACCTAACCGACAGTGTCGTTAGTGGTAGTGATGTTTTTTGATTAGGCACTACATTAATAAAAGCTAGTTGATTCGAAATATTGTGCAATTTATTTTATTTTACCTCAATATTAAACCATGCATATCACATCTTAGTACTAGTAAATTAGCACGTAAATTAAGTATTTTTTTTTAGTAAAATATGTTTTCGAAAAATTGCATTTGGGAAACGTTGGTTAGCGAAGTGTTGGTTTATGAATTGATATGGTTATGATAGGAATTGTTTTTGAAATAATATGTTTTGAACTGAACATTTGCGTGATGAATACTGTGCGATTTGAATTATTTATGATGTGATGAGTTATGTAATTAATAGTTTTGTAATAATACGTTTGCCAAGTGAATTATTTATGTAGTGATGTAGTTGCGGAAAGTTGAGATGTGAAACGAAAGGGTTCCGAAACGTTGATTTTGTAATGAAGAGTTTTGAAACGTTTGTCGGTAAAATGAACGGGTACCGTATAGTATATGTGAATAAAGATGTACCCATCTTTAATCACTTCGATAAATAATCCTACCGACCGCTGCAATGACTTTAAACATTTAATTACTTATCAAAAATCTATCCTAATAGAAATCTAGATCTACATATTACCTATCTTTAACAATAAATCACAAGTTGATTTGAATAGTAGGTATATAAAATATTCCGGTCATAAATTCTAAAACGTATCATTTTCACATCGTCGACTGGCAGCCCCTTAAGAGGCTCCCAGTCGCTGATTGCTCTTTTTCGAAACGAAAAAAGAAATACTTCTGAACAAGCCACATCTCCTATTTTTATAAGTATATTACTTCAGGTTCCTACCTAGATTTCTATTAAGCTGAAAACATAATAGCAGAAACTTTTCACGATAAAGATATTATTTCAAAATGATACGTTTTAGAATTTATGATCGAAATATTTTATATACCTACTATTAAAAACAACTTGTGATTTATTGTTAAAGATAGGTAATATGTAGATCTAGAATTCTATTAGAATAGATTTTTGATAAGTAATTATACATAATTTATATCATTAATTTATTCGAAAAGCTAAGGCGGAGCACGGAGCACGTCGGCGCGACGTGTGTTTGTCGTCATTGCATCGGTCGGTAGGATTATTTATCGAAGTGAATAAAGATGGGTACATCTTTATTCACATATACTATACATTATAAAATAGGAGATGTGGCTTGTTCACAAGTATTTATTTTTTCGTTTCGAACAAAAACAATCGTCGACTGGGAGCGCCTTAAGGATTTAATCTAGATAAATTAAAGACAGAAACACGATTGGTGAAACTTTTCTCGATAGATTTATTTTCCAAAGTTGGCTCTTCAAAAACACTAGTTTCGTTTTCAATGAAAACTATGAATAGCTAAATACATCATTTTTTTTTTAAATTGATGGTTTTCAAGATAATGCAGTTTTATCACTTTTTCCGTCTTATCCGGGTGGACTCAGCCCATACAAAACGTCAAAAATTTCACTTATTACCCTCATTATAACCGCATAAAATAATTCCATAGCGAGTACTTAGCGTAACCTTTAATCAAAATTCCTCAGCTTTCAAAATACAACGAATTCTCACAAACACGTCACATTGTATTTAGAATCCATTAAATTGCCTTAAACATTTCAATTATTCTGTCTGAACAGCTCCAATTGTGATTACGAAAATCAACAAAGCACAATTCAATTTCTATTAGTGCTTGTTTACTTGCCAAATAATAAAACATTTGCGGCCTTAGCACAAGTTTTTGTCTATGATATAACATATTTAATAAAAAGTAAAAAATCAGAGTTATATTTATTTAACTTAGGGCCGATTTTTCAATCATCAGATAAGTGTTAACTGTGGAATAAAATTGCAATTTTCCATACGATATGTCAAATTTATTCAACAGTTGGCCCTTATCTGATGATTGAAAAATCGGCCCATAATAAAATAAAAAACGGCCAAAAACTAAAAGTAACGTAGTAACGTAGTAACATCAAATTAAACTAGATGGCGCTAAAAATGCAAAAATCATTGTTGTATGGGAGCCTCCCTTATATATTTATTTTATTCTGTTTTTAGTATTTGTTGATATAGCAGCAACAGAAATACATAATCTGTGAAAATTTCAACTGTCTAGCTATCACGGTTCATGAGATACAGCCCTGTGACAAACAGACGGACGGACAGACAGACAGACAAACAGACAGACAGACAGACAGACGGACAGCGAAGTCTTAGTAATAGGGTTCCGTTGGGTACGGAACCCTAAAAACTACGGCCCCACACTAGGCTCAAGCCCGGTTAGTTTCAGTTTTCGAGAGTAGTCTTAATACAACCTGTATGTAAATGTACATAGAGTATTAAGTCGACTTCTGAATAGATAACCCATTAATGATACCTACAATCATTTCCACATTATGTCATGAGTTAACAATCTTGGTGCTTCCTTATCAAGGTTCTGCGGGTCCTGAAAAGGATCGGATGTCAGACACTATTAATTATTCCCGCTACCATGACCCATGTCATAGATCGAGGTTCTATTAGAAGGGTTCCGTTGCACGTTCCAATTTATTGAGCCAGATTGTGATATTCACTGTTGCTTGTGCTGAGGCTCTTCAGTTATTTTTTTTTTATTGTTTCCGTACTTGAGTAGTACTTTTAATTATTATTCTTGTTTGAGCCTTCACCTTGTTCGATTGGCATCACACTGGAGCTCTACATAGCATTAATGAAAGGATCATTAAAAAAAGGTAGACCCCAAGCCGTGTTTGTTGTCTGATTCTTCTAGGCTTGGTCGCGTGGAATCGGCGTTGCTTCACCTAGTTCCTAAGACGTTTCAAAGTGATTCTTGTGATTTTATTGAAATAAATGATTTTTGAATATGAATTTGCAAGTTGGACTCGCGCACGTAGGGTTCCGTACCACTATCTATAAAATACGGCAAAAAAATCACGTTTGTTGTATGGGAGTCCTACTTAAATATTTATTTTATTCTGTTTATAGTATTTGTTGTTATAGAGGTAACAGAAATACATCGTCTGTGAAAATTTCTAGCTATCACGGTTTATGAGATACAACCCTGTGACAGACAGACGGACAGACGAACAGCGAAGTCTTAGTCTTAGGGTCCAGTTTTTACCTTTTGGGTACGGAACCCTAAAAATGAATCTAGCCGGTTTTGCTTTTTTTTATTCATCCGTAGGTATATGCCTACATTCGCAATTAAATCGCGTACGTCACCGCGGCCATTTTGTATTTTTTCACATAATAGGACATGTGATTGTACAAACAGTGCAGAGCTCAGCAAAGTGTAATTTCACATTTCAATGGCGCTGTAGGTTATTTCGGGTAGCGAATAATGGACACGTGACCCCAAAATATGCTACTAATAGCCCCTATTGTCCAAGGTTCGGTCAAAACGGCGATGTATTTGTGTTGAATGCAAAATCAGCTTCCGCTTTTGATTCGTTTGCGTCATCCGGATAAAGAACCAACGCTATTCCATACGAACTTGTATAGCGTTTAGAGGAGGTGCGTATTTACTCGACCAGGTTTGCAAACCTGGTATAGGCATACAAAAATACGTACTAGGTATGACGACACAGTTTGAATGCGTATTTTGTACTTGAAAGTATTTTTGAATTTTGTACGTACTGCACTGTTTTACAACAAATATACTTCAACAAATTACCAATCCTAGGGGGGGAAGCTTGGTGGAGAGTTGGTTCGCCTGAAACTAAATACTTTAAAGTATTTTAAACCTGGTATTTCAAACTGGTATTTGATGGAGGTGGTATTAATTACACCTGGTACGTCAAAACACAAGTACGACCCACCTCTAATTAGCGTTGTCACTTTGTTCACACTGTCACAAGCTATACAAGGGGTTTGACTGGTCTCACAGCTTAGTTGGTAATAACTTGTCTTCTACGCTGTAGGTTGTGGGTTCGATCCCCACCCAGGGCAAATATATGTGTGATGAACATAGATGTTTGTTCTGAGTCTGGGTGTTACTATGTATATAAGTATTTACAAAAAAAAAAGTATTTTATCAGTTATCTGGTTCCTATAATACAAGCTTTGCTTAGTTTGGGGCTAGATGGCGTTGTGTGAAGTCCGCCAATATATATTTAAGACCTAAAAAAAAAAGGATTTTCAGACCATGCATCTTAATGAATTATCCTCGAAAAAATGAAAACAAAATAGGTAAATTCGTAGGGTTTTTGAGCCTTAAATTTCGGGAGCATATTATTACTCCCTGTATCTGTCACAAGGTTCATCCGGTGATTAAATCACAACCATCCAAATACAAACTTATACATTAGTACCATACGTTTAGCACGGTAGCGCTAGTCACCCATCCATTTAGCGTCTGAAGGTTTCTTAACATAGACGAACGACAAGGCTTCGAGCATGCTTGAAGTGTAGATTAGTTTAATTAACACCATCAATCACTAACTCAAACACCCACACACACACACAAATATACATACATACACACACACACATACACACACACACACACTCATACGCAATTATGCACATTTTTATTTATATTGTTTCTACCAATTGTAATTTTGAATGTTTAATAGTTTTACCACCACACAAATAATTCTAAAAATAGACCTAAGCAAGAGCAAAATCTCCGATGACAAGTATTTTTTACTTAAAAGGAGATCTCATCATTGTTCATAATATTGTACTTTTGGAAACGCAATAAAAACATTTATTATCTATTTATTAATTATTGTAAAAAAAAAATCTGGCGTAACTGACTGACTGACTTATCTACCAACGCACAGCTAACTTCAAAACTTGAAATTTGGAGGGTCTATTCCTTTTGGTGTGTAGGGGTGCACTAAAAAAGGATTTACCGAAATTCAACCCCTAAGTGGCTGTGCACATGTTTTTAAAACAAAAAAACTTGAGAGGTGTCAAGGGACACCCGGATGGAACGAAGTTCTCACAAAATAACGTGGGACAAGGGAAGGGGAATCAACTTTGACTTCGACTTCGACTTCGACCTCGACCTCGACCTCGACCTCGACCTCGACCTCGACCTCGACCTCGACCTCGACCTCGACCTCGACCTCGACCTTGACCTCGACCTCCACCTCGACCTTCGACCTCGACCTCGACCTCGACCTCGACCTCGACCTCGACCTCGACCTCGACCTCGACCTCGACCTCGACCTCCACCTCGACCTCGACCTCGACCTCCACCTCCACCTCGACCTCGACCTCCACCTCGACCTCGACCTCGACCTCCACCTCGACCTCGACCTCCACCTCGACCTCGACCTCGACCTCGACCTCCACCTCCATCTCGACCTCGACCTCGACACAATTAATAGATATATGTATATATTAATAGATATACTATAGCAAAAAAGTGTCGTGACAACTTTTCGTAAGAATTTTTTCCGTCTAGCCCCCTTTCACAACGCGCGATAAGGAACTTCGTTCCAAAAATCACGATTGTTGTACGGGAGCCCCACTTAAATATTCATTTTATGCTGTTTTTAGTATAATTGTTATAGCGGCAACAGAAATACATAATATGTGAAAATATCAACTGTCTAGCTATCACGGTTCATGAGATACAGCCCTGTGACAAACAGCCGGACAGACAGGCTCTAAAATAATGCAGCGGAGTTTTTAATCTCTTTGAAAATAACTTCACGTGAACGAAGTAGCGTGGGTTTTCACTAGTTATGTATGACTTTGAAATCTTGTTACCATTATTGGTTGAACATGCCGCAAGATTTAGATTATGTGGTTTTCAAAACATGCACTGCAACATGACGATTGACAGTGGACCTTTTACTACAGTAAAGCGCCTTTATTCCTAATCCCCCTGATAATTGTAATCGGCTTCAATTGTCAACATACTGACATAATTCATATTGTAACTGTAACTGTCAAATGACAATTATTTGACAGTTACACAATATGAATTTGACAGTGGAAGACTATTACGAACCAGTGAGCATAAGCAATAAGTTTGTAGTTTATAAAATCTAAAGCTTCTATCATAAAATAAGTTTTCTGTTGAAAAATATTTTGCAATGCCAAGCTTTTGTAATCATTCAAACCATCTAGCACCAGCGTCGCGTCATATAATATTGTCATCTTGACAAGAATGCAAAGTTTTTACTCAATCAAAGTAAATACTATGGAGTTCCATAGTGAGTATCTGTTGAACAGCTGACTCCATTATCAGATCAGCTCGCTGTGTTAAGTATTCAAAATTTCAGCTCAATCGGTAAATGTCAACCGGCATGATAAAATGAGCATGTTATAAAGTTAGATCTTTCAGAAAACTGTTACATATTCTTGTATCCTTAATAAATATGGCATCAAAATCAAAGTTAATTACTCTGTCTGAATATTAATAATATTGATGTTCGTCGTGTAAAATTATGAAATTTCATGTAATCTTACCACTATTTATTATACATTCTGGGATGGTTGATGATAGGAAATTGTTCAAAGAAAATGTTTTTAATAAAGTATATAATTAAAGATACATCCTACTATCCTACTAATATTATAAATGCGAAAGTTTGTGAGTGAGTGTGTGGGTGTGTGTGTGTGTGTGTGTTAGCTTATATATCAGATTAAGGCCGTGGGCCCATATCTGCGGTGCGGCGCCGCGTCTTTTCAAGATGCGCCTTCTGATGGCGCGGCGTCACACCTTTTCACGGTGGCCGACGCCGCACCGTATACATGAGTTCACGGCCTAACACATAGGCTACTTTTTAACTAGGTACCAACCGTGCGAAGCCGGGGCGAGCAGCTAGTAGGTAAAAAAATAAAAAATAAGTAGAAATATAATCCTCAAGTACGGTAGACGCTTAAAGCCTTGAATATGTTTTAAGAGGTAGTCAGAGACACGTCCAAATATTACATACCTACGGCACGTGTCCACATTTTGCGTCTAGTAGTAGCCTATAATAGAAAGATATTATAGGATAAAAGGGATAGATCTTTACCAAAATTGAATAGAACTACCCTGTTATATTCGATCTTATAAAAAACTTTTTCAATAAAAATGTTCTGACAAATTGTAAAAGTCGAGAAAAGTAATTTTTAGGGTTCCGTACAAAAAGGGTAAAAACGGGACCCTATTACTAAGACTTTCCTGTCCGTCTGTCTGTCACAGGGCTGCAACAGTAAAATATTTCTACTAGTGTTTTTTAAACGCGCCGTCGACGCGCTTTTTTAGGATTCTGTACCCAAAGGGTAAAAACGGTACCCTATTACCTATTACTAAGACTTCGCTGTCCGTCTGTCAGTCCGTCTGTCTGTCACAGGGTTATATCTCATGAACCGTGATAGCTAGACAGTTGAAATTTTCATAGCTGATGTATTTCTGTTGCCTCTATAACAACAAATACTAAAAACAGAATAAAATAAATATTTAAGTAGGGCTCCCATAGAACAAACATTTATGCCGTTTTTTTATAGATAATGGTACGGAACCCTTCGTGCGCGAGTCCGACTCGCACTTGGCCGTTTTTTTGCATTTTATAGAAATACCGCGAATCCCAAAAATATACTTTTTTATGAGACCGGCTTGAAGAGTTTTCCTACACAATAGAGGAAAATAGAGAAACTATCCGACAAAAATCCTTACATCTTTACTAATGTACATATAAATGCGAAAGTAACTCTGTTTGTCTGTTGTCACTTCACTAAATCGCTAAACGGATATCTATAATGCTAACTTCTGCAAAATGTGGGCATATGCAATGTCATGTTTGGACGTGCCTCTGACAAACCCCTTTAGACATTTTCAAAGATCTGAGCGCCTGGAGATCTGAGAGAATGTCTACCATACTTGGGGATTACAGTCGTGATCGTGATCTACAAGCTTTGCTTAGTTTGGGGCTAAATGACGCTGTGTGAAATGTTTTCCAATATTTATTTTTAAAGAAAGAAAAATATTGCCTTATTTTTAAAAGATCATCACTTGAGAATCGCTCTACCGTTTGGTGTTTTTTTTGTTGTGTTTGAAGATTTGTCCTCTACTCGCGAACCAAAAACGAAATTTCGTGACAATATATTCGTTTAAAGTCGAAACGAATATTGTTACGAAACTTTGTAAAATGTTTCATAAAGTGTTTCCTTAAAGATTATTGTGGGCAGGAAATCGTTTTACGAGTCGACAGTTACTAAAAAAAACTCCAATACCATACAACAGTTTACTTCAACAGTATCCTATACAAATGCGTACAGTCGTTGAACACCTTGGCCTTCTTACATACATCTTGTTTGTGCTGTGTGGCCTCCGCACTCTCTATGCAAGTCCCTCCATAGTCACTCGCTGAGTTCCGCAGCTCGTTCACACGGTCTACAAGAACGCGTTTTCTGAAAAAAGAAAATTATTATATATTCCACTTACAATTTTATTGTAATCTCACACAGCGCAGAACGATATCTACTCAACAGTAGACACGCGCTAAATGTCAAGTTATAATTAAGGTGATACTTGAAATTTTTGACTTTTTGTATGAACTGAATCTAGCCGGATAAGACGGAAAAAGTGATAAAACTGCATTATCTTGAAAACCATCAAATTTAAAAATAATCCGTCTGTAATTTACTTAGCTAGTATGATTATCTAACGAATTATATAAAAATGAACTGTTTAGCTATTGATAGTTTTGATTACAAACGAAACTAGTGTTTTTGAAAAGCCAACTTTGGAAAATAAATCTATCAAGAAAAGTTTCACCAATCGTGTTTCTGTCTATAATTTATCTAGATTAAATCCTTAAATTATCTTTGTCGTAAAAAACAAAACTGTATGTTTTGCGGTTATAGAGAAAAAACTTAGAAGAGGAGTAATACATTCTTCAAAAAAATGTATTACTCCTCTTAATAAAGTAGGTAGTTAGATATTTTTGATATACGATTTTCGTATATATAAATTGGTGTTGACTTATACGACTTTTATGTTGATATGTGTAAAATATGCGAAATAAAATAACAAAACAACTAGAATTGTCGTTCTAAGATTTACAAATTAACTAGAGAGACTTTAACGTCAGCATAATAGGAAAGAGTTTGTGTTGTGTGCTGAAGCTCTTTAGTTATTTTTTTTATTGTTATACGTACTTGAGTAGTAGGTACTTTTAATTATTATTCTTGTTTGAGCCTTCACCTTGTTCGATTGGCACCACACTGGAGCTCTACATAACATTAAGGAAAGGATCATAAAAAAGAGGTAGACCCCAAGCCGTGTTTGTTGCCTGATTCTTCTAGGCTTGGTCGCGTGGAATCGGCGTAGCTTCACCTAGTTCCTAAGACGTTTCAAAGTGATCCTTGTGAGTTTATTGAAATAAATGATTTTTGAATTTGAATTTGAATTTGAATTTTACTCAATTTTAGTCAAACATGTCAAGATATCGTCAAAGTCAAAATGTACATCACTACATAGTATAGAGCAAAGTCGCTTCCCGCTTCCCGCGTCTGCATGTATGCTTATATCTTTAAAACTACACAACGGATTTTGATGCGGTTTTTTTAATAGATAGAGTGATTCAGGAGGAAGGTTTATATGTATTAAACCTGTCCAAAGCCGGGGCGGGTCGCTAGTATTTCAATAAAAACACAAGGATCATCTTTACTTTAATGTTTTGGGGGCTAGGTGAATCTATGCGTGTTCTTTGCGACCAAGCCATTCTTCTAGAATCAGACAACAAATACAGCACGCGTGCCTATCATTAATAAATATATAAATAAATATTGGTCAACTTTACACACAGCGCCATCTAGGCCCAAACTACTATGGGAGCCAGATAACTGATAGAATACTTTGTTGTAATAACATTCTTATACATATTAACACTCAAACACAGCACAAACATTTATGTTCATCACACAAATATTTGGCTTGGGTATTTTTTTCGATAATCCTTTTCATAGTAACTATTTACTGTTTATGCACCTATACCTACTGCGTAGTTATTGTATTGGAAGCGTAGGTATAGGTGCCTAAACAGCATAAAAAGCGTAGGTATTATGGCATTCAGTACCAATAAATATTGTTATGACTAAAGCCGGGGTCCCACGGCGCGTAAAACGACGGGCCGCGCCGGATGACGCTCCGCCTGTGTGCGTCGTCCGGCGCGTCACGTACAGAGCATTCCGAGCACGGGCCACCACGGATGCATCGTTCCCACGGCGCGTCTGTCCGCCTTAGCGCGGTCTGGCGCGTGAAAACGCGGGCCGTGGGACCCCGTTTTCACGCGCCAGAACATAACATGATAATCATGTTTTTACAAAATAGCTCCCCTGGTGTGCCACTAGACTAATTAATAAAGATCACCAAACGCTTAGAGATTATGGAAGAATCAACAAAATGCCATTACAGAGTGGTTTTAAGCCTAAGAAGGTTATAATTTAATTCTGATCCGGGAATTAGAAAGCGGTAATCCCCTAGAAATTTAATTTTATTTGCGTTTCTAAAAGCTGGGACGAGGGTAACAAGATTTTAATGGAATTAAGAGAATATTTTTGTATAAACGAACATTTTTGATGGAATAGATTGGATTTTTTTTAACAAAATTATGGGATAAAAAAGGTTTTTTGTAACAGTACCTAAATTCTTCCACATCTTACTTCTTCTAAATCTTACTTTCAAATAAATAGCTCTGAGAATTCTGTACCAACAGGTTTAAGTTTTATTTATAAATACATATTCACCTAAAAAAGATAGAATCACACTGTAATCCCCAAGTACAGTAAAAATCCTCTCAAATCTCCAGGCGCTCTAAATCCACGCCTTCAAATGGGGTAGTCAGAGGCACGTCTAAACATATTTTGCAATTTTAATATTTCGACTAATTCCTCTGACATTTTATAGTGATCTTTGTGATTTTATTGAAAGACGCTAGTCGCTAGACCCACCCCGGCTTCGCACGGGTAGCATGTTATTATTCATGTAAACCTTCCTCCTGAATCACTCTTTCTATTAAAAAAAACCGCATCAAAATCCGTTGTGTAGTTTTAAAGATATAAGCAAACATACATACATACAGACGCGGGAAGCGGAAAGCGACTTTGCTTTATACTATGTAGTGAAATACGTTTTGACTTTGACCAAACCGTGACAGGTTGCAAGTCGCGGCTCACCTATAAGCTTCTAAATTGATGATGCCGTTTACGTTCATGATTCCAAACTTCTTCAGCACGCAGAAGATGATACAAGGTTCGTCTGACTCCTGGAATTCCACGTGCTTGATCTTCGGGTACATCTCAGCCAGGCACTGCTCGGCAACCATATCACTGATCTTGTCGTGTGCGTACATCACGGAGATACGGGCTTGAGATACTGTGATGAAGAGGAAAAGGGCGAAGACTGAAATAAAATAACTTCTGATTATCATACTAATTAAATCCGTCGCCGACAACGACGAAGTGCATAACCAGGAAGTATTCCAAAGAAGGTTGACTCCTGAGAGACAGCCAAGTGCGAGTAGGACACGCGCACGAAGGGTTCCGTACCATTATCTATAAAAACACGTTTGTTGTATGGGAGACCCACTTAAATAAACATATTATTCTGTTTTTAGTTTTTGTTGATATAGCGGCAACAGAAATATATCTGTTAAAATTCAACTGTCTAGCTATCACGATTCATGAGATACAGCCCTGTGACAGACAGACGGACAGCGAAGTCTTAGTTAGTCAGCGAAGTTAATAGGGTCCCGTTTTTACCCTTTGAGTACGGAACCCTAAATACTAAGCCAAATCCTATTGCAACATGTTGTGCTGACCCTTCATTAAGTGGCATAAAGACTAGATGATGATCATACGAATATTATCAATGCGAAAGTTTCTTTGTTATTCAATCACTAAGTAACAACTGAACAAGTTTCGATTAAATTGTATATGTATATAAATTATTATCTATATCTATATCCATACATATAATAAAACTGTAGAAGAATTCAATTATGTACATTGAATAAAAACCAAAAAAAATACTTCTAGGGGTCTTCATATAAGTATCAGAAACAAAAAAAAAACATTTTAAAAAATTTTCTGTCTGTCTGTCTGTCTATCTATCTGTCTGTCTGTTGTCTGGCTTTCACGCAAAAACTACTTAACGGATTTTGATGGAACTTCTTTTATTATGTAACTATTAGTTAGTCTTCGGCAACATATAGGCTATAATTTATTTTGATGATTAGAATACCAGATGTGAAACTATATGTTATATAGCGTACCTATTTAATCATATTTTCAATACCTAAAGGTCAGGGTGCATGCAATCTCACAACAACGATATGAGCGTGGGCGATTATGAGAATCGCAGCAAATATATCAATTCAATACTGTAATAAAATCCTTCCTACGCAGTTTATTTCTAGGAAAACAAGGATAAAATGCAACATATTTTTCCTGGAACTTTCATTTGTGCAGCGATAAGGAATACCTAGATAGTTTTATTTTCAGACACGTCTTCTAAATCCTAATAATATTATAAATGCGAAAGTTTGTGAAAAGAAATGTATGTTTGTTCCACAATCAGGCCTAAACGACAAACGGATTAAGATGAAACTTGCTGTAGTATGTAGATAAAAAATCAGAATAAATAATAGGGTATCTTAAAATCCGAAAAACAACTCCTAAATGATAAAAAAACACAAAAGGGATTACAAATATAGAGGTTTTACGTAGAATACAGGAAAAAAGGATCCTATTAACAACGATTGAGAACAGAAGAGGGAAGATGGTTGGCCACCTTATACGGCACGACAGTTTTATAAAGACTATAATGGAAGGGAAGATTGAAGGGAAGAGAGGAAGAGGAAGGCCACGAATAAGCTACATGAGCCAGATAAAGGAGAAAATAGCTGTCGTGTCGTATAAGGAAGTTAAAGAGACGGCACTGGAGAGAAATAGATGGAGAGAGCTGCATCAATTACACCGACAAGAGCACAGCTCTTAAGTTAGAAGAAGAAGAAGACTAAAAACAATCAGTCGATAATCGAATACTGTATTCGATTATTGAAATTTGACAGGACAAAGTCTGTCACGGGTCGGCTAGTATATCTATAATTTTTTGCATTATTTGCAGACTGACTTACTATCACGCACAGCCTAAACGACTCGTCCTAAAAACTTGAAATGTGGGAAGTGTATTCCTTTTGGTATGCACTAAGAAAGGATTTCCCATAATGTTCTTAATGTTGTCGTCGAAAATAACTTCAAGTGAACAAAAAAAAACGCTTGGGCGTTTCTACTAGTTAAAAAAAATATAGGATCACGACTGTAATCCCCAAGTACGGTAGACATCCTCTCAGATCTCCAGACGCTTAGATCCTTTGAAGATGATTAGTGAGGGTAGTCAGAGGCACATCCAAAAATTATATTTGGCAAATGCTTACATTTTGCAGTAGTTACCATTCCATTACAACCAGTTCCATACAATTAAATTAAATTTATTGTTTATTGCAATATTTCAAAGCCTCACTAGTAATCCTTTTGAAGCAATAGCCGCCCACGTCCTCGTAGTTTTTCATTGCGTTTTCTTTTTACATTGAAGGTTTGAAGTCTCAACCTTAATTTACGTAATTGCCTGCGGAGGCGGCGATGAAAGCCGTTGTATTAAGCCGGGGTCCCACGGCGCGTAAAACGACGGGCCGCGCCGGATGACGCTCCGCCTGTGTGCGTCCGGCGCGTCGCGTACAGAGCGTTCCGAGCACGGGCCACCACGGATGCATCGTTCCCACGGCGCGTCCGTCCGCCTTGGCGCGGTCTGGCGTGTGAAAACGCGGGCCGTGGGACCCCGGCATTACCAGCATGTATTTTCAATAGCTTCTGACTTCTTACGTCCCACACAATTTTACTGAGTTACCGACTATAGACGCAACCTAATACTCTTTGACGGAAAATTAATTTCGATTATTATTACAAGCTTTTATTATGTTATTATTTCATATGTATGTATCTAACTATGTAACCGTGTTTGTTAAGGTGGAATCTCGCAACTCAATTTTGAAGCAGTTATCCCCAACCGATTGAGCTGAAATTTCGTATACATAGGTAACTTCGGTATTGCAATAATATAGTGACAGTGAGCTAATCTGATGGAGTCAGGAACTGTTCAACAGACACTCACAATGGAACTCCTTCGATTGAGTAAATACTTTGCATACTTGTCAAGTTCCGATGACAATGTTATATAATGTGACAGGTGATAGCGCGCTGGTGCTCGATGGTTTAAATGATTTTTCAAAAGCTTGTCATTAAAAAATATATTGTCATAAAATATATTATAAATTATTTTTTACCAAAAAAACTAACCTAACCAACGTGCCTAGTAAAAAATCTGAACTTATAACCCGGTACGGGTTTACACTTCACATCTTAATATCTTGCTATGCGAGTTTGGATGTTTGTAAAACTATTTTTTATTTACACCATAACGGCTGGACTAATTAAAATCCCAAAAAGCATATTGGCTAATTCGGGTGTCACGCGAGCAAAGCCGGAAATCGATACGAAGTGTATCTCTTCAAATAGCCTCTGAGCTGAATTTTTTTGTATATACAACAAGCTAACCCGGCGAACTTCGTGTTAAAAAGTATTCTATATCCGTTTCCTGGTTCTGAGCTACCTCCCCACCAATTTTCAGCCTAATCGGTTCAGCCGTTTTTGAGTTATAAGTGTTGTAATAAACCCGTCTTTCATTCATATAGTAGATTGTGTGTATACATGAACAATTATGAATATACAATATTTTTAGGTGATGGAAGGGTCATACCAGGGTCTGGACAAAAACATCGAAATATAATGCCTTTATTTGGTATCCGCTGCCAAAACCTTCCAATCACTTTAATAATATTAAAGGAAAACCTTTCGCTTTGATATGCAGAGTGCCCGTTCATTATGTACCGAAATCTTGTTATCTCGGGCTTCAGCTTCGTAAAAAGCACCCTTGGTTTACTTTTTAAAATATTCAAATACACCTTTGTGTTTTAAAAGGTTTCTCAATAAAAAAAAACAAAAGTTACCTATTGGCTTTATTGAGTACAAAAGTAAAAAATATCTTCAAAGTTTAGCCAACAAATTACTTCCATTCATCAGGCTCTGTGTACGAGATCGCGTAAAGTTGTGTACAATCATTGAATATCTTTGCCTTTCTGCAAATGTCGTGGTCCAAATTCATTCCATTGATGTTCGACGCACATGTCTCTCCAACGTCAGAGATTAAAATCCGAGGATCGTATCTATGGATGGCTTGAACCCTTCTGTAGTAATTCTTTATGTTAATAAAGCCGTCGTTGGTCATGATACCGAACTTTTTCAACACGCAATGAATGATACAAGGGATATCGTTCCTGTCTATATGTAGCGGGTACTTGTAGAGGTTTCTGGGATACATTTCTGTCAGGCACTCGTTGGTCACTTTATCGCTCATCTTGTCGCGAGCGTATAGTATAGAAATTGATGGTTCTGATTCCATCGTTTGAGAGAAAAAGTTCGTTCTATAACCGCTCACTGTTATTGCCAGCAAAATTGTTGAGTAGAGTATTTCTGAAATAGCAACCCATAAAATGGTATTGGCGATTCACATGATGTATTAGGAGAATCACCAGTTTTTCAAAAGGCTGAAGATAACTCTAGAATTTATTTATTTTAGAAAAATAATTTGAAATATTTGCAATCTTAATATTATTAAATTACTAGCTGCTCGCCCCTGCTTTGCACTGGTGGTACCTAGATAAAAAGTAGCCTATGTGTTATTGTGATATTGAAGCTATATTACTATAAAGTTTCATTTTAATCCGTGCAGTTGTTTTTGCGTGAATGAGCAACAAACTCACACAAACACTCACAAACTTTCACATTTATAATATTAGTACGAAAATAAGATAATTGTTCCTACTATCTTACATATATACATAGAAGGATTTTTAGCGGCTAGTTCCATACAAAATCAGCATTATTAAAAGTCACATGATCGCTTTTGAATCGATTTTCATATTTAAAAATTCTTTCATTCAACCTTGATACTATTTTCCTGTTGTAAACAAATTACAATGCTTTATTTTTCACCAAAAGTTTGTAAGTACAAAAGAAAGAAACAATAAAAATTTCATACCGTTTCATTATAAACATTCTTTTATATTTTCTTCCTTTGAGGATTTTTCCTTTACAAAAACATAGTTTAGATTTCTTTTTCTGGTTTCATTTGTTTTTACGGTAGACTTATCGAATGAAAAATAAGAACTGAATACAAAGAGGGGAGTATTTTTACACCAATATGATGACCCGTTATTGTATCAGACAAGGGATTTGATGGATTGAACAAAATAAGATATAAGATAGGCTGTCTGAAAAAGTTTGAAATAAGTAGCAAATAGGTCAGAAAAGGTAATGTCCTAGTTTTTACAAGCTTTTATTTAACTTGCAATGTATGTATGTAACTATGTTTGTTAAGGTGGAATCTTGCAACTTAATTTTGAAGCAGTTATCCCCAACCGATTGAGCTAAAATTTCGCATACTTAACTTCGGTGATTATGCAATAATATGGTGACAGTGAGCTGATCTGATGATGGAGTCAGCAGCTGTTCAGCAGACACTCACAATGGAACTCCTTTGTAAATACTTCTTTTGAATAAAAACTTGTCAAGTTCCGATAACAATGTTATATGATGTGACAGGTGATAGCTTGTCATTGAAAAATATTTTTCAACGGAAAACTTATTTATATACTTAGCACGTCTTGATAAAATATAATGTAAACCTTGTTTCCTAAATTTAATATAATATTGGACAGACCAATCTAGGTACTTCTATTTTGGGCTTTTATTGTGAAAATAACAAACGTACTTACTCTCCATTTTCTCGCTATAGCTTTTCACTAAGTATTCAAACGATTTGCGTCAAACTTCTTAAATTAGAACATTGTTCGTCAACTGATTTTCGAAATTATTTGAAGTCGAATAAGGCGATGTTATCGTTTGTTCCTTGCTTGCTTACCTACGAGTTCTGTTGTTATAACGATTGCGTACTGTTTATATACTCTGTGGAAACACAATCGCCTATTGTAGTGCACCGATAAGAATTCGGTAGCTATTTCTTTAGGTCTGACTTTTTTTCTGATTGTATAGGCGTGCCACGTGTATAGTTGCTCTTGATAGATCAGCTAAGTTAAGCTACAGGTGACCGCTAGTGGCATTAACAGCTGAGAACGAACGAACGCTTTCGTGTTTTGGAAAACTTTTTGGTGTCCAAGATTTATAAAAAAACTAGCTGACCCGTGCCCGCTTCGCTGGGGGACAGATAGTTTTACATCTGGTATTCCAATCTTCAAAATCAATTTTAATATGTTGCCGAGGACTAATAGCTACATAACAAAAACAATTTCATCAAAATCCGTCCAGTAATTTTTGCGTGAAAGCCGGACAACAGACAGACAAAAATTTCAAAATGTTTTTTTTTGGCTTGTGTTACTTGTACAAAGGCCCCTAGGAGTATTTTTTTTTAGTTTTTATTCAAGTACTATGGGAACTAGATAATAAATATCATTGCCGGGAATGGCGAGCGCAAAAGACGTTGCGGCGGAGTAAAAGTTAGATTGGGGTAACTAAAGCAACTAAGGTAGGCACTACTTGGGTACAAACATCAGCTTGGTTGTTGCTGAGAAAAGGTTATTTTGAAGTTGGACCCAGAAGGAGCGTTGACGAAGGAAACAGATGACGTCATCGACGACGCGTCGTTCTTGAATATAAGGGTTGTTGAGCAAAGATGAGAAGAATTTCCGCCGCCAAAATTTATACTTACTATATAAAGTGCAGTGTTTTATTTAGGTATTTCTTAATATGGATGATGATGATTTTACAGCTAATGACGTAATGATTATTTATCAGGGTGATAGAGGGAAATGGAAGAAGTACACAATACACATGTTGTGCCGACCCTACTTAAGTGGGATAAGGGCAGGAAGATGATGATGATGACCATTTATCAGGGTTCCTGAAATTGTGTGAAATATGACGGAAAATTTGGCATGCGCATACAAACGAATGAACTAACAAGACAAGTTAAATGAAAGCTTGTTAAAAAGTTGAAATGATTCGAGGCGACTAAAGTAGTAAGACTAAACGCCAGTCAGAAAGGCAAATTGTCCAATCCTACTTTTTTAACGGGCAATGAGAGTTGCTCGTAGGATCATAGACCCGGTTGTGATGCCTACCCCGGTTTTGGTCATCCTAATAATATTATAAATGCGAAAGTTTGTGAGTTAGTTTGTATGTTTGTGCCTCAATTAGGCCTAAACGACAAAACGGATTAAGGCGAAATTTGCTTTAGATGTAGTAGATATAATGCCCGAATAAATAATAGACTACTTTAAAAAATTAAAAACATCCTCAAAATTATAAAAAACTCAAAAGGGATGATTTCTGTATAGATCGCGCTGATGTAATCAATTCAATTTGATCAATTGTGATAAAATCTGACATCACAGACTAAAAAAATTCGATTATTGAAATTCGTTTTCATTAGTCGGCTAGTTTTCAATATTTGCGGTCAATATCTAAGCATAACAAACAAACTTGTTTAAAATCTATAGTTAATACAATTATTTGTTTATGGTTCGTGACTGTTGTGATGCTATGAACCTCTAGACTTATATTGTCCGTTTTGTCTATTTAAATATGAATATATATTAAATAAATATCGCCTTACAAAACTAAGAGATAGATAAATGTTCTATTCCATGTTGTTTAAAAATCGTTGTTTTAATATTTTTTTCAATATAAACCGTATATTTGAAAATTAAAATGTTGTTAAATGTCCACAACCAGCGCTCTTACCCTAGATTAAATAATTCATATTCCAACTGAAAAGGCACCCATACCAAATTGATTGAATTGAAAAACTTTTTTAATACTTCTCGCGTTTTTATTATTCGCAGTCATGTCTGAAATTTCTTTTGAAGGTTTTACTTTTGGAGCAATAATCCCTTGGGAGGTATGAACGGTAGGTATGAACAATCTAAAGAAAATTTACATGTATGCTCTTTTCAACACTAATCTAACTATATATGTATATATATATATAGAGTATCTAGCAGACTCGGCCACGCGTTGCTGTGTCAACAGATATCGCCATCTGTTAGAATCTTTTGAGATGTAAGCTATCCTATATCTCAAGTTGGACCAGACTGCTCACGGTGTGCCAATTTAATTTAAAATCGGTTATGTAGTTTAGGAATCCATCGCGGACAAACATCGTGACAGGAGATTTATATATATTAAGAAGATTATAAATGTGAAAGTTTGTGTGTGTGTGCGTGTGTGTGTGTGTGTGTTACTCTTTCACGCATAAACTATCGAATGGATTTAAATGAAGCTTTACAGTAATATAGCTTATACATCAGAATAGCCCGTGCAAAGCCGGGGCGAGCAGCTAGTAGGTATAATAACGAGATTTTTTTTGTATGTTTGTTTGCAATGGATAAACAAAATAACTATTGAACCAATTTTAAAAATTCTTCTGCCCATCAAAAGATTATGACATATATATGTCATAATTAATTTAAAAAAAAATTAATCTCCAGGAAAATTATCGTAATCAAACATTTACATTTAATCTTCATTAGTACTGCTGTCAGTACTAATGAAGATCTTTTGATGGGCAGAAGAATTTTTAAAATTGGTTCAATAGTTATTTTGTTTATTGTTTATTATTGTATTGTTTATTGTTTGTTTATTGTATTTATATGTTTTGTTTATTTTTATTTTGTTTATTTATTGTTATTTACTTACTAGCAGCCTGCTCTTTGCACAGGCAAAGAGCAGGCTGCTTGCAAAGAGCAGGCTGCTAGTAAGTAAATAGTGCATAGGCATTTTTTTGAGTAAAGCAATAAGGAAGCTTTGTGAACCAAAATGGAGTGCAAATACTTTTTATTAGTTCAGCACTTCTACATGTAGTTTCACAGAATTTCAGCCATAGCTTTTACAGCTACAGGATTAAGTCAGAAACATTTCTGCAAATATTATGGTGCCATTTTAATTTTGAAAGAAATATACAACGGTCTTTAGATGGCTATGATTGAACGACGCGTCCATTTTATGTTTCAACTACTCACACGGCAAACTTGTGTCCTGCGATGCCGCGCTCAACTGCCGTGCTATGTCTGGTCACACTTTAAGATGTTATTTGTTTTTGAAATAAACTTAAACTATATTCATGTAGGACTAAAAGTTACTTTATAAAACTTAAATTTTGAAAGTGAAAGGCAGAGTTCGAACACGCATCATCGCCTTAGATCGGTAATACGATAATAACTACGCCTTGGTATGAAGCAGGGGCCGTACTACAATTTTTAAAGTAAGACTAAAGCAGTATTACTTTAAGATCGAAAGTGACGTTGTCACTTTCGCCCCGCGAGTAATACTACTTTAGTCTTACTTTAGAGATTGTAGTATGATCTAAGGTGACGGAAATCTTGAGAAGGTGAAATATTGTTTATGGGTTCAATACGGTTAGCTCGACCCTTATGGATTAGGTTATACCCTGGCAATGTAATCTTTGATAGCATTTTCTTCTCGAAATAATGGTAGTCAGTGTCAGTGTGAGGTTAATAAGGCCTGTGGCTGGGGGACATCTCTTGAAAACGATAAATGATTATCAGGAGAAACGTAACATCGTTTCGGATTATATTTGACCGAAATTACTTTTGACGAGAGTCAACGATTTCTAAAGGTACGCGTTCACAAGTCGGTAGTAGTTTAGTTTCGGTATCGTATGCATCGAACGCATCGCTTTTAACGGATCTGTTATCACTACATAGTATAAAGCAAAGTCGCTTTCCGCTTCCCGCGTCTGTATGTATGTATGTATGTTTGCTTATATCTTTAAAACTACACAACGGATTTTGATGCGGTTTTTTTTAGTAGATAGAGTGATTCAGGAGGAAGGTTTATATGTATAATAACATGCTACCCGTGCGAAGCCGGGGCGGGTCGCTAGTAAGATATAAGATACTAGCTGACCCGTGCCCGCTTCGCTGTGCGTAAGACATTTCTAATACCATCGTGGACTTTTTTGTAGGCGTTTTTAAGGTATACAATACTGTAGTACATTATTTTGATATATCTCGTGGGGTTCAGCCAGCATTTGCAATGTAAGCGCAAAAAAATGTGTTTATTTACGACATCACATTAGAAACCTCTAAAATTATCAGTGTTTCTCTACTATATTATGCATGTATTATACATATAAACCTTCCTCTTGAATCACTCTATTTATAAAAAAAACCGCATCAAAATCCGTTGTGTAGTTTTAAAGATATAAGCAAACATACATACATACATATTACATATTACATACAGACGCGGGAAGCGGAATGCGACTTTGCTTTATACTATGTAGTGATAGTGAAGAACAGGCTCACCTACCCAAACCAAATGTTTAGGCTTTGTTCGGACTATTTAGTAGATGGTTTATGTGATGTTTGCACAAAATCGGTAGACTTTTTATCCAGGTACCACGCGTGCGAAGCCGGGGCGAGCAGCTAGTAAAATATAGAATAGAATATATCGGAGCACTGTCGTATCGTTTTAATGATGTCTAAATTGTTTTGCAGACTGGGAATATTAAGGTTTCTTTCTTTCAATCTTTATACTTTCTCTCTGTAGTTTATTTTGTCATTATTCTGAGAAAAAAATGATTATTTGACAGAAAACAGCTATAAATGCTTGAACAAGAATGAATTCGCGTTTTCTCGAATTCTTGTTATGTATCGTTTGAGTGATTAGATATATATTGGAGAACAACTTTATATAAATAAATCGAATCATTAATATCTACAAATTCAAAGAGTTTTAGAGATAAACATTTTAATTGTTACAATTTTAGTTTATGAAGAAAGTATAATTAAAAATCCAAGCATATTTCTTTGCGTTTAAGGTAAGTGAACCCATTTATATTTCAAAAGTATTTAGCGGCTACAGCCCCGTTATCCAATTTCCCAGGGGTTTATTAAAATATTTTAATAGGCAAGTAAATAAAATAACTGAAATATTACTACGTATTTATTTTCATTACAAAAAAATCACTCTTCTGTTCTAAACAGGGAAATTGTTAAAGAATCTTTTTACAACTTTCTATCAAAAATGTTTACTTAATGACTACGAAGACGAAGGGGCTTACCACACGCTCTTAAAGTGGCAACGCAAATTGGCAACGTTTCGTTTGTATAGCGTTGTCACTTTCGCACCGCGAGTAGTACTGTTTTGACTAGTGATAATCCTAGTGGAGCTAGTGGTAATCCACCTTCAACTATCACTAAGCAATTGCTGTACAATAAAAAGTCCAACTCTTTGTATCCAACACCAAATATTACAAGTTCTTCTAGTAGTCACCTCTGTCGAAACAGTAGTCACTCTCATTGTACTAGTCAATTTTGTATTACTAGTTGGAGTAGCAGGTTTAGGTTTAGTAGTGGTGGGATACTTGACTACAGTTGTGTATGTGTCGTAGTAATCGTATAAGTCATAATATCTTGGTACATAACACGCTGCGTCCGAGAACCTGAACAAAAAACCATCAAGAAGAAACATTATTAAGGAAACAAGAACGAATTTCATTTTAAAAACAAACAAATCAGCGTTTTCTGACTCTCTGATTACAAACGAACATTTCGAGATGATTATAACATTTTTTTATAGCCATCATAATAAAAAAATCCCGTCACTGGCATTATGACAATATTGAAAACAGGCAAAGAAAATATTGCGGGCGTATTTTAATCCAGCTAAAGTCCAGTCGAGTCAAAGTAACAGAATTTAAGTAAAGTGAAACTTTTATTACATCGTCTCAAATTTTTTGGTCTGTGTGTCGCATGTCGGGTGACGGTCGGCCGCGGAGTAGGGATAAAGTGAAAGGCGCTCGTCAGAGCAGCCGAGGCCAATATGGCGGCGTCTATAGTTCCATCAGCTGACCGTGTAGTGTATAGACTAATAGTTTCACTTTTACCGTGGTTTCATAAAACCACACAATTCCTTTTTTTCTTCTTTTTAAGTTTTCAAATGCAATCTGTTTGAAAAGTTTATATTCCCGCCGATGTGAAAAAGCTGTTTTTATGTAGCTTCTTCAGATATTTCAATTTCCTGCTTTGAGGCTTGCAGCTGACGGATGCTACGTAAAATTACCTCAACATTTTCCGATGAATTGAAAAATGTTATTTTATTTTGATGTGGAAATGGATGAATTTAATTTCAGTTTCAAATGATGTTTGATTTTATCTTCACCAACGAAATATAAATTCAAATAGTAATTTCCGGAAACTGTAATGATTTTATAATTTTTTGATGATTACCGCACGGGTGAGTAACCAACACGAGGTTAACCCCCGTATTCAGGAACGACACTATGAGAACACGCACCCACTGTGGACGGAATCTTTTTTCATAAACATCACTTTATATGTTGAGTGACACTATGGCGCACACTATCGTGTGCCTCTAGAGCTCAACTTTGGTTATAGGCACACGAAAGTGTGCCTCTAGTCACACTATGCAGTCGCACAACACATAAAGTGATGTTTATGAAAAATGATTTCGTTCACTGTGGGTGCGTGATCTCATAGTGTCGTTCCTGAATACGGGGGTTAGTGTTTTTTGCTCACAATCATCATCATTAGAGGTTTTATATAATTTATTGTGATATTTTCAACTATTTTTAATTATTAATTTTAATTTAACATGTCATTAATTCTTATTACTATCTGACTACCTCTACTGTATTAGGAAATAATTGTCATGAGATGTATTGTATAAAAATAATAAATAAAAAAACATGTCTTCGTATTTACTAGTTCACCATTTCGCCTATCATAAATTAGTGTCTGTTTTCAAACCTGACTAGGAATCACGAAAAGGTCATGTTTTTTAATAATTATGTTGCCTTTAAACTAACTTTAGCTGGCCACTAAAAACCCATAATGTTTTTTAGGGTTCCGTACCCAAAGGGTAAAAACGGGACTCTATTACTAAGACTTTGCTCTCCGTTTGTCTGTCCGTCTGTCTGTTCGTCTGTCTGTCTGTCCATCTGTCTGTCACAGGGCTGTATCTCGTGAACTGTGATAGCTAGACAGTTGAAGTTTTCACAGATTATGTAATTCTGTTGCTGCTATAACTAAAAACAAAAACTAAAAACAGAATATAATAAATATTTAAACGGAGCTCCCATACAACAAACGTGTTTGCCGTTTTTAATATGTAGATGATAAATGATAGATGATGGTACGGAACTCTACGTGCGCGAGTCCTACTCGCACTTGGCCGGTTTTAATATTTAAAACCAAGTCGCGTTTCCTCAACAATTAAACAGATGTTCCATTTAACTAACGAGCAAAGTATTGTTCTCTTCATACAAATTAGTTGTTTTAGTTGGAACTCCGAATGGTCTTATTGCTTTAAGTGTTCTTGAATAGCAAACGGGGTCGGGTTATTAATGCACTGGCACCAACTTGCTAAGAAATCATGCCAACTAAATGTGCAACTCCAATTACTTAGGCATATTATACTGTCATCTCACTAATCTTGAACTGCGAATATAAGTCATGAACTTTCACGTCGTCTATTTTTAACGCGAAAATAATTGAACGAGTGGGATTCGAAACAGGATCTTTGATACGGTAATGCGATGCGATAAGCAAGTACATCATAGCGTGTGTCCACACTGCGAACCTAGCGCGGTGGCGGTGACGGGCGCGATGTTTCAAACATATGACGCGCCATCACTGTGGACGCAAAGGCACGTGCCATAGTTTGATACTTCGCGCCTGTCGTCGCCACCGCGCTAGGTTCGGCAGTGTAGACAAACACACAATTCGTATCACAGGCTTTGGTAATCTCGGAGAATCGAGTGACACATCTCTCAAATCCATACTTATTTATGTGAAAGTGTGTTTGAGTGTTTGTTTGTCCGTCTTTAGCGTCAAAATGGAGCAACAGATTGGTGTGAAGGCTACTTTTTATCCAGGTGTATAACCACCCGTGCAAAGCCGGGGCAAGCAGCTAGTAAAAGATAAAAAGAAGATATGAGATGGTCTTTTCTGATGTTTCCTTCTGATTTTTTTTATAGTTTTTAAAATACAATCATCATTTTCTTCTCTTTTTCCCACTTTAGTGTGGGGTCGGCACAACATGTTGCGAAGTGGTTTGGATAATGTTTTTAAAATACAATGTTTGATTTAAAAATAAAATCGTATATCAAGATAAGATTTTGATTACCACAAAATAAATTGTTTATGCTCATGGACTGGTATCGATTTGTTATTTATAAAAATCGAGCATTAGTCGAGAGAATATTCCTTCCAACTAACATATTTATTTTGTCATAATCAAATAACAGATGATGGTGTATATTCCTTAACCGTCTCTTAGACTATATTGTAACACGCAATTTTTGCATAAAAAACTTGAAGTGAGCGACATGACAATTACAGACGCGTTCAGCAATTCCATTTATGAGCCGGCGGCGTCCCCAACTTTCCCCATCTTCGCTTCAACAGGTTCCCAACTAGCTGCTGTTTATTCATAGAATATACACTTTCCTGGTTATTTTTACCGGCTTGAGATGATGCCAGGGGTCACTTTATATTTGTTTTCTTGTTTTCCATTTTCTTTGGGACGCCAAAAGGTAGAAGAAAGTTGATGGAATAGATTTTTTTGCTTATTGATTTTTAGGGTTTCGATACACACAGAATAAATATCTTTCCTCTTGTAACTAAAGTCTGAATCAGGGGAGCTAGCACGCATCACTATCTTATCGTTCAAATGTCAATACTGAGACTTTTACAATACAAAATAGTGGCAGTTCTAACATTTGGACACATACACTTTGGATTATAACGAAGAAGTTGTAATATTTTTGCGTTTAAGTTTTATACAGTTTAGGTCTTTATATCACATGTCCAAATGTCAAAACTGACACTTTTAAAAAACAAAAAGTGTCAATAACATTTGAACACAGCACATTATATCGAAGAAATTGTAGTAAATATTTTATAGGTATTTAGTTTTTATATATAACTAACTTTATAGATTAATATTTATTTCACTAATACCGTTGTAATATGTGTTGTGTTGTCTTTTGTTATAGAAATCAATTAAGTATTCAAAATTTTGTTCGAGTCTCCAACAGAATAACGACCATACTCTCATAATCTGAATGCTTACGAACCTATCATGAAACGGACACTGGCAGAGTTGTGACAACAAGTCATAGAAGCCATAAACAAGAATTGAATTGAATTGAAGTTGTAGTATTTTTGAGTTTAAATTTTATACAGTTTAACGTAGGTAGGTCTTTAGATCACCAAATTATACGAGATTAAATTCTGAATGGTTTTGTACTGAAACCCGTTTATTTAAATTAACTAGACGTTACAAAATGCCATCTCCCTATTAGGTATGCGGATTACATATGCCTGAAAGATTCTCACTTTATATGATAATATCGGTTATAACGTGAGAGAAATATGCGAAAAATATTTTTTGAAGTGAATTATAGTGAATTATTTGATAAAATTAGATACATTTGTCGGAATGAAAATAGGGTTTTCTGTAAATAATTGATACACAAAAATTTATATAAAAAAACCAGCCAAGTGCGACTCGGACTCGCGCACGAAGGGTTCCGTAACATTATCGGAGAAACGGCCCCACTTAAATATTTATTTTATTTTGTTTTTAGTATTTGTTGTTATAGCGGCAATAGAATAATCATCATCATAATCTGTGAATTTGAACTGTTTAGATATCACGGTTCATGAGGTACAGCCTTGTGACAGACATACGGACGGACAGCTCGACAGACAGACGGACAGCGAAGTCTTAGTAATAAAGTCCCGTTTTTACCCTTTGGGTACGGAAACTTAAAACAAGCAACAGTTTTAAAATTGTATGCCAATATATGATGATATGTAAAACGTGTACTCGTATATTATAAACTATTAAAAAAAACGTAACTTAATTTTATTTATTTAAAAAAGATTCAGTAGCCTGAGCACGAACCACTATCGTATCGTCCAAATGTCAAAACTGACACTTTTTGTATAGTAATAGTGTCAGTTTAGGCATTTGGATTTTACGTTGTCGATACGATAGTGGTACATGCTAACCCCCCAGTACCTTTATTAAAATAGGAATGTTACTACTTAAAATTGTGGACATGTTCCAAATCTATTCTTCTTAAACATCTTCAAGGGTCCGAGAGCCTGGAGATTTGATAGGATGTCTACCGTACTTGGGGATTACGGTCGTGATCCTATTATTTCCTTTTTCTTTAAAATATCCGATTACCATACAAACTAGAACCTTAATCTAAATCGAGGGTCTAGTGGACTTATTTATTAATTTTATACAAACTTTAATCACAATCAACTGACCCTCCATTTAGATACGAGTAAATGAATTACCTACTATACAGGGTGCTATATATAGGTGTACTATTATATATCTTGATCTATTATCAACAAAAAAAAAAAAAAACAACTGCCTATCTATCGCGGTTCATGAGATACAGCCCTGTGACAGACAGACGGACAGACGGACAGCGAAGTCTCAGTAATAGGGTCCCGTTTTTACCCTTTGGGTACGGAACCAAAGGCATTGATATCATTGAAGGTCGGCACGTCTAAACATAAAATTTATAACATGCCATTTTGAGGTAGTTATCAATTCATACGTCATAGGTTGCAAGCCCATCGCCGCTTCTAAGGATACTAACTGGTTTCTTCACGATGTTTTTCGCCGTTGCGCGTATACATTTTTAAAGAGTTTAAAAGTCGAAGTACCTACCTCTCGACCAATACAGCAGGGCCATTTTGTAATAATATGATTATCATGTTATGTTGTTGAATGCAATACCTAATGTTAGAGAATACCTAATCTGTACACTTTTTATAGTAACTATTCACTGTTTATGCACCTATACCTACGCTTCGGCGTAGGTATTGTATTGGAAGCGTAGGTATAGGTGCCTAAACAGTATAAAAAGCGTAGGTATTAAGGTATTCAGTACCAATAAATATTGGTATGAATATCATAACATGATTATCATGTTTTTACAAGCCCCACAGCTTTTTTGGATATTCTATTACTCTATTTAGATATGAGTAAATGCCTACTAAAATATTATTTAACTATGAAAAGATTCGCTCCTATTTTTATTCATGTCTCAACATTCTGCGTCAGACATTAATAAATGTAGCGCGGTACAGCGGAATGAAATAAAACTTGTCGCATGAGCCGACAGTTAGACAGTTCATTCATTTGAATTTGTAAATTGATTTGAAAACGCTGGATTATAATGGAAACCATTTATCATATTGGCTGGCCTCATAGCTCAGTCGGTAGTAACTCTGTCTTCTGCGTTGTAGATGGTTCCCACTCAGGAGAAATTTTTGTGTGATGAACATAGATGTTTGTTCTGTGTTTGGGTGTTATAATGTATGTAACGTTCACACTTGTGTGTCCTACAAAGGGTAAGCGTGGTGAGATCCTTGATCAATAACAACAACAGATTTCCAGTCTTGCTTAACGTACGGCTATTGTCACGGTTGCGCTGCTCGTCGTGATTCCGAGTCTTTGCGAACATACCCGATCGTCAACCATTTATTTGATTCAGTGCCGATTTTTCAATCATCAGATAAGTGCCAACTGTTGAATAAATTTGACATATCGTATGGAAAATTGCAATTTTATTCCACAGTTAACACTTATCTGATGATTGAAAAATCGGCCCTCACACAGATACCTAAATAAATAGGTACATCAGTGGCTTGAGCACGAGCCACTATCGTATCGACAACCAATCGTCCAAATGTCAAAACTGAGACTTTTTGTATAGTAAACTAGCTGACCCGTGCCCGCTTCGCTGTGCGTAAGACATTTCTAATACCATCGTGGACTTTTTTGTAGACGTTTTTAAGGTATACAATACTGTAGTACATTATTTTGATATATCTCGTGGGGTTCAGCCAAAAAAATGTGTTTATTTACGACATCACATTAGAAACCTCTAAAATTATCAGTGTTTCTCTACTATATTATGCATGTATTATACATATAAACCTTCCTATTGAATCACTCTATTTATAAAAAAAAACCGCATCAAAATCCGTTGTGTAGTTTTAAAGATATAAGCAAACATACATACAGACATATTACATACAGACGCGGGAAGCGGAAAGCGACTTTGCTTTATACTATGTAGTGAAGTGCCATTTTTGGCATTTGGAAGATAGGTTGTCGATACGATAGTGGTTCATGCTTACCCCCCAGTACACTACAATGTATAATAAAAATAAATGATCGTGTTTCGTAAACGTAATAGAAAGTAATTGTCAAAAAAGCTTTTTTCAATTCTCCTGAATAATTAGATTTTTTTGATTACGATATTTTTCGGTAGAGACAGCGTGTATTTTTTATTGTTTCCATAATACAAGTTTACTTAGTTTGAAACTAGATGGCGCTCTGTAAAATATGTATATATTTATATTCATCATAGCCTCGTATTAATAAGGAAAGAGTGTTTTGGAAATATAACCTTTAGAGCTTGCTTATAATATAACCTTTTGATCTCTTTGAAGAACATCTTATTTACCAAGAGAGTCTTATCTCAATAATAAATGCGAAAGTTTGTGAAGGTGAATCTTGGATGAAACTTAAACCGATTTGGATGAAAACTTGGAACTCGTGGTCTCTGACTTGGAATATTGAACTTTCAGTTCAGGTTTGAACATTAAGTTTTTGGGAAAAGTCAAAATACAGGATGTATTTAGACTACTCCCGAAAACTGAAACTGTATGTTCAGATTATGTATTTCAATCGATTATCACCGAAAAAAACTGAAACATAAGTGACCTTTGAAACCTTTTTTGAAAATCCCGATAAATAAAGAAGATAATAAATTTCAATTTCGATTCAGTAACTAGCGACCATTATTGCCTATTTTATAGCCTGTAATATTAGAGTTGTCATAGGATTTCTGAAAAAAAAAGACGTGTGGCACTCGGAGACTGCCGCGGTAAAGCTATTGCATAACATTTTTTATCAACTTATGTATTTATAATTATTTATTTATTTATTTTATTTATCCTTTTTTCCTTTGTTTTTCTTTGATATTCAACTTTTTGAGCGTGGTGACCGATAAGAAAAGAAAAAGAAAAAATTTTTTTTTTTTTTTTTTTTACATCCCTAGATTGCGGGGGAAGAGGGGGATTAGGCATGCGCAGTAACGCCGATACAACCAATGCCACCTATTGGCGAGTTGCTAAACTAAAGAGACAAGCGTGATATTTCAAAAAGTCATTAAAAGTTCTGCTATTCATCGATAGATGTCAAAATCTTTAACCTACCTATTTACCTAACTACGTAGTTAGCATTCCACACGTAACAGGTTGCAAGCCCGTCGTCGCTTTCAAGAATACTAACAGGTTTCCTCACGATGTTTTCCTTCACCGTTATAAGCACGTGTAACGAGCATATACATTTTTCGAACAGAAATATCCATTGATGCACGGCCAGGATTCGATATTTACCTAACTACATGAATTCAATAATTCAATTTCAAACTTTTTAGTCGATCATGTCTGTGAAGTACCACCTATTTACCGATAGTGGTAAAATAGCGCCACCTGCCAGCGGAATTGCGAACCTCTCAAACCCCGAGCTTTCGCATGAGACCGCGAAAAGCACCTATAATAACGTAGTATCATCAAATGAAACTAGATGGCGCTGGAATGCCAAAATCACTCTAAGCAGGCATGACATGAGTCATAGGGATGTAATATTGATTGAAAAAAATCTATTAATTAATAATCGATTTTTTGTCCCTACAAATAAATCGATTTTCCAAAAAATCGAATTATATGGTTCGGATCGCTTTCGGAGAGACGATCGATGGGTCGGTTCCCGTTTGTGAAGCGACTATTGGTCGGATCACGTTCGGAAAAACGATCAATGGTTCGGTTTGCGTTCGGAGACAAGACCAATGAGTCGGTTTCCGTTTGGGAGGCGACTATATGTAGGTTCACGTCCGGGAAAATGGCCAACGAACGATTCGGTTCGCGTTCGGAAAACTTAGTTTACAAAAATCGATTTATATGTGTAATTTACATAATCGATTTTTTAAAAATCGATTTTTTGAAATCCAAAAAGAGAAATCTCTAACACTCACACTCGCGCATATTGCGTGAGTGTGAGTGTCTCGTAAAATTTTGTGTAAATTTTCGTTACGAAATTTCTGGATTCGGTCTCCACGCTCAAGGCCCGCGATAGAAGCTATGCAATAGCTTAAAAATTTTTTTTTACTGCTAATAAATCACACTGTTACCAGATATTTTACTATTCTTGTCGACTCGAGTCGATCAAACTATTGATAGTTTTCCAAATACCAAAGTGACTTTATCGGAATGGAACTCATTTAAATATTTAAAACTATTATAATAGTTAGTTTTAGGCTATTCTAGATGTTTCAGAAATTTATATTGATTGACATATTTGATTGATTCTTTTTGTCCAACTCAAAATATGAAATTGGCTTCTAATTTAAAAAGAAAGAAAGAAAGAGTTTTTAATTGTGACATTACAAAACAGAACAAAGAGACAAATAAGCGAAAATAGTAACAAAATGGTAACCTAACGAAATACAAAAAAAAAATTAGGTTACTTATACAACTAATAAACTAAGGGTGTGTTTCTTAGTGCTATTCACATGAAGACGTCACAAAAATGGAATCCGACTTTGGGTAAATATCTAGCTGAATAAAGGGGTTTAAAAGCTGTTTTTTAAATAAATGGTTTATACTGAAAAAATGATTAAAACGACAATTTTTAAACAACAACAAATAGAGTATTTATCTATCTCTTAGGTTAAGCAAAGGTATTGTAACAGGTGCTATTTATTTATTAATTATTCAAATTTATATAGACAAAACGGGAAATATCTAGTTGTGGTCAATCAAGAGGCATAAAATCATCACAACTGCCACTAATCAAAATGGTCTATAAACAAAGAATTATATTAATTTTAGATTTTAAATAAGTTTGTTTGCTATGCTTAGTTATTGACTGCCAAAATTGAAAATGACCAAAACCGGGGTAGGCATCACAACCGGATCTTTGAGCCTAATACAAACTTACGGGTACACAATGTAGGTATTACAAATATATTGGTTGTGTACATGTCAAAAGGCACTGTTGAAACGTCCCTTGGTCTTTTCCTCAGAAAAAAGGCTTTTATTTCCCTGATACAGCACGGACGCGTGTAAATATATATAGCCTAGGAGTAATTGAGTTCCACCGGTAATGATAAATTATTCATATCACGCCAAAGGTACAATTAACGGGGAAATCAAATGATGGGCTTCAAAGCGAGTTAATTTATAGATTGCATTGACTAAACAAGGTGCTTCCTTTTAGAAATTATATTCCTGCATTATTATTTACACACACACACATTCGCACAAACACACACACATATTAGGTTTTAGCTTTTACTTTTATCTTACTTATTTGTATCCTAATAATATTATAAATGCGAAAGTT
Organism: Hydriomena furcata; assembly: GCA_912999785.1. NCBI lineage: Eukaryota > Metazoa > Arthropoda > Insecta > Lepidoptera > Geometridae > Hydriomena > Hydriomena furcata. The sequence goes on from OU538838.1 coordinate 6,116,232, forward strand.
TGTGATAAGGCTGCTATGTTTGTTCCCTAATCAAAAATAAACGACAAAACAGATTATGATGATATTTGCTGTAGTATGTAGATAAAAAACCAGAATAAATAAAGGGGGAACTTATAATCCGAAAAACAACCCCTAAATGATAAAAAAACGCAAAAAGGATGATTTAGGTATAGTTGGCGTTAGTGTCCAAATAATCTGACATCACAAACTAAAAACATTTAGTCGTCATAGCAGCGCAAATTTGACTAATGAATGATACGCATTCTACCAAAGTTCGTAATTTATTTTATCAGTACTAGGTTTGTTGGCAAAAAATTAGAAGCTGCCTGAAATAGATTTTTTATATGTGATTATTACAAAAAAAACCCGACCCGTGACTAGACTAGCCAACTCATTATACGAGTAAATTTTATTCACACAAAACTAATTTCATTCCTTCACAAAAATTTATATCCTCTCTGGTTTCAGTAATTTGCATCGCGTCAAATAATAATTATAAATGACTCTTGATCACTCATTTTAATTACGGTCTAGTTCACCATTCCGCGGAGATATAATATTCTACAGAGCACACTAAAGAGTATGATCGCATTAAGACGAGTTATAAATGTTTTTGATTAATGCAGAATCTTTTTTTCAATAACTGCATAACATACAGTTTTTTTGTTATGGCTAATCTAGAAAAATATAGACAGAAACACGATTGGTGAAACTTTTCTCGATAGATTTATTTTCCAAAGTTAGCTCTACAAAAACACTAGTTTAAAACTATAAATAACTGAACATTTTTAAACAGACGTTGTCGTGTCCAAATTTCAATAATCCCATAGAAAAAACACTTTAGTATGTTCCAAATTCCTATTTTTCTTTCCCTAAAAACCTTATTCGGAAATCGGTGCAGCACTTCTCAAGTGATGCGCTTAACAACGAATAGCATTTAATGTTTATTAAATAACTAGCCGACCCGTGATAGACGTTGTCCTGTCAAATTTCAATAATCAAATAGAAAAGACTGAATGTTTTTCTGTCTGTGATGTCAGATTTGTTGCACACCAGCGCATATACCAAATCATCTCTTTTGCGTTTTTTAATCATTTTGGGGATGTTTTCATATTTCAAGTAGTCTATGTTTTATTCGGGCTTTATATCTACATCTACAGCAAATTTCAACTCAATACGTTTTGTTTTAGGCCTGATTGAGGCACAAACATACATACAAACTCACAAACTTTCACATTTATAATATTATTAGGATGAACAGATTACGTCTTCTTATCAATTGCCTATGAGTATTCAATGAATCTTCAAGATATGGACACTACAACCAGCTCTGTATTTCTTACTGCTGTGCCCAGGGCAATTAATTGAAGTTAATGAAGTGCCTGTCTGGCCCTTTGATTACTGTTCCGGTTGTATTTAGTTTGCATTCAGTTCAGCAAATTTCAGGAAATCTTGTGAAATAAAGGGATGACAAAAATGATTACAGTAATAAGTCCCTGTTCTACGAGTTATTTGATGAACGAGACTATTCCAAGTCAATATACGTATAAGTATATAAACAAACTATTGCAAAATGTGGGCATGCCAAATATAATGTTAGGACGTGCCTCTGACTACCCCCACTAGTTATCTTCAAAGGATCTAAGCGCTTGGAGATCTGGTAGGATGTCTACCGTACTTGGGGATTACAGTCACAGTCGTGATCCTATTTATTTATAACGGGAATCACTCACTTAAAAATAAATTGTCGATGAATACACCGATAATGTTTCGAATTATATAGAAAACGATTCTCGACTATAGTTTGAACAATGAAACGCCCGTCACTGCTTTTCACTAACATCGATGTACGTAACCCTTTAGCATCACTAGAAACATGAGAATTTGAATTTAACAACAAAACAAATGTCACGATAATACCTACCGTTTATCGGTTTACGGAGTGAACTCCAGTCTCGTAATTAAGAAACGTTTCCTAGCAGTAAAACTGAAGTTGAACGCCAGACACAGCTAAATTTTAATTAAAAATATTTTTTAGCTTTTACTTTCTGATGACATATTTTGACGACATTATCAGGTAGGTTTATCGTTTATCGCGTACTAAAGGATGATATTATGACGTCAATATCGGTGAAACGAGCTCGCACCGAACATGTGGTCGAGTTGTTAATAAGTAATATCTTTCTGTCGTGTGAATAGCTTCGTGTCACTTCGGAATTATAAGCTCCGTCAGCATTGTCATATCCATCGACCACATAGCCCAATACGTCCTATATAAGGTGTGACTAGATATTGCGCGGCATTCGCAGGACACAAGTTTCCGCGTGACTAGTTTTGACTGTAGCAGGTAGCTCGCGGTTCGGTTGCGGTCGTTTAAACATAGCGCGGTTGCCGCGCTCGATTGCCGCGCAATGTCTGGTCACACTTATATATATTTCATCAAACCAACAATTTTGTTAAACCGTTGAGGCGTGCAGATCAGGGGGAGCAGTATTAAATGAATTCGTATTGGCCGGTTCAATGTCACAGCCGGCCACGGGGCGCGTCGTGTGTCGCGCTCGGTGTCTTATATCAGCAGTATGCCTAATGTGTTGTGAGAAAGTGTTCGCCTTGCATGAGGAGTCGTAGGCTGTGTGGTCGTAGTGAGCATTATCATATCTATCCTCATATAGTTCCGATAGTGGCGCCACCATTGCGCTAAGCGGAAATCTTTACTGATCTCACAGCTTAGTTGGTAGTACCTGTGTTCGGCACTGTAGGCAGAAGCTATAAATATATACATTCACTGGTCAATCTAAGAAATTTGATCCGTTCTGTTATATTCGTTATTATGTTCCTACGACTATTAGTCTTGATTTATTTTACCGGCTACCTGCAAACATCTCTATGCTTGAATGAGTGAAAAGCTGTCCTAAACATTAATCAAAGGTGATAATAAAAAAAAACCGGCCAAGTGCAAGTCGGACTCGCGCACGAAGGGTTCCGTACAATCTTCAACTGTCTAGCTATCACGGTTCATGAGATACAGCCCTGTGACAGACAGACGGACGGACGGAAGGACAGACAGACAGACGGACAGCGAAGTCTTAGTAATAGGGTTCCGATTTTACCCTTTGGGTACGGAACCCTAAAAAACGTTTGTAAGGGATCAGTTTACTCGGATAAAATGGAAAATAGAAAAAAGAAACTACTATTGATTTATGACTACTATTTAAAAAAATATTCTAACTTTTTTTTGATTTGACTAAACCGATAAATGGTTTTTAGAAGCCATTGTCTTATCTAATTGGAAAGGTTTTACTAATTAAATAAAACCCTAAAGTTATCTATGCCATGAAATAAGAGCTGTTCCTTTTGGAAATCTATACTATTACTATTAATTAATTAATTAATAATAATATTATAAAGAGGAAAGATTTGATTGTTTGTTTGTATCGAATAGGCTCCAAAACTACTGGACCGATTTCAAAAATTATTTGACCATTTTGAATCCTACATTATCCCTGATGAACATAGGCTATAGATTATTTTCAAAAACGTTAGTGTAAAGGGTCGCTCCAGATCGTCTCAAATGAGAATGCACTTATAGATTGCAATAGGTACTTTTATTGAACTGTGTCTACAAGGCGATTATACATTTTTGACCGGGAGATATTGACTGCAAGTGCAAAACGCAACGATAGCGCGATCTAGCATTGGACATAATTTTGCAGTGACATCTAGTTTGATTTTGCGTAAACTTGCTTACAATACTATGGGCTGGTATTGAGTACTGCTCTAACTTGGCTTATAAATACAAAAATCCTGACAATAAATGTCCTGACTCAAACATACCGCCCACAAAGAACATCTGTTTGTGTTCTTCACTAATCAAAGTTTAACAAAGCAACTACTATATTTAGATTGACTGTATAAACCTAACAATAACAATTAACTTCAATGAATTCAGCTACTAAAACAGTGGACTGTATAAAAAACTTAACTAGAACAAACTAAATTTGTATTGAACAAACAAAACTTATTTATTACTTACAACTAACTCTTAATTTTAACCAATATACATGTAACTAATTAGTCACAGGCAAAACACATAGCCTGGACACGGGACGTTTACATAATGAACCGTTGCACTTCAGAGTTACAACTCGTGTAACATTGTCCAAACCAGCGTGCTTTTCTACTACTCTACCTAACAACCAACGAGCAGGAGGCACATTATCCTCTTTTATTAAAACTACATCTCCAATATTTGGTTCTGGAACCTGCTTGTTCCATTTGTAACGCTGTAACAGGTGAACCAAATATTCTTCAGACCATCGCCGCCAGAATTCTTGCAGCATGCGCTGAGCTAGCTGCCAACGCTTCAAGGTACTTAAATTACACCCTTCATAATTGCGATCAGGCACCGTTATCAGAGGTTCTCCTACAAGAAAATGGCCGGGTGTTAAAGGAGCAGGATCATTCGGACTGTCAGGCATCATCGACAAAGGACGTGAATTGAGACATGCCTCTACTTGACTCAAAACGGTGGACATCTCTTCATAGGTGAGAGTTGAATTGCCTATGACTCGTTTTAAGTGAAACTTAGTGGACTTCACTCCCGCCTCCCAAAGCCCTCCAAAATTTGGCGCATGAGGTGGAATGAAGTGCCACTTGGTACCGTTGTTGCTTAGCCACTCTCTGATGTCTACAGCTACAGATGATTTTTCTGCAGCAACAAGATGACAAAGCTCCTTAGAAGCGCCAACGAAATTAGTGCCGTTGTCGCTCCACATATCAGTGACTAAACCCCTACGTCCTACAAATCGTTTGAAGCCTGCGATAAAACCTTGAGCCGACAAATCACTTACAGCTTCTAGGTGTATGGCCTTTGTTACCATACAAACAAATAGGCAAACATATCCCTTATAAGATTGATGACCCCTACCTTTAGACGCTCGTATGTTAATAGGACCGGCAAAATCGACCCCACTATGACAAAACGGTCTTGCCGGTGTTACCCTACTCGACGGTAACTGGCCCATCAACTGGGTTTGAGCCGCTCTAGAATATCGCTTGCACGTGACACATTTGCGTACAAATGTCTTTACCAGAGCTTTAGCTGAAATTACCCAATACTTGGTACGCAAATGGTTTAAGACCAACATGGGTCCTCCATGCATGGTTTTCTTGTGAGCTTCACTAATCACTAAATTGGTAAAGTGATTATCTTGTGGTAAAATGATGGGATGTTTTACATCTTCATCCAACTTGGCGTTTTGAATGCGTCCGCTAACACGCAAGATACCATCACTATCCATCGTCGGGCAAAGAGATTTCAGTTTGCTTCTTGCTTTAACTGTTCCTGTCTTTCGAATGTCTTCAATCTCTTCCCAAAAAACTTCTCTTTGACTATGTCTTATACACACCTTTGTGGCTTCTTCAATCTCCTCTTTCGTTAAATAAGCTTCATATCTTTTACCACCACGTCCCAGCTTCTTCCATCTTAAAACTCTCCGGCAATAAGCCACAACTCTCACTAATTTCTGCAGTGTTGAATACTTAGTCCACAAAGGATCTACTTGTGTGTTCTCAGTTACAACATGGACCTTGATCGATCTCTGTTCCATATTTGTAGATATGGCCTTCGGTCTCGTGTATTCTATGGCTTCATTTCGTAGCCACTGTGGTCCCTGAGCCCACAATACACTGCAAGAAAGTTCGTGGGGAGTTAATCCTCTTGAAGCAATGTCTGCTGGGTTTTGCGAAGACTGGACATGAGCCCAATGTGTATTATCGAACTGAGTGAGAATAGCGGAAACTCTGTTCGCCACAAAGGTGGTCCATCGGCTAGGGTGGCTGCTAAGCCACGCTAAAACGACGGATGAATCGGTCCAAGCATGAACGTGAGTGAGCGGGATCTTCATAACTCCGGACACTTCTGAAATCAACTCAGCCAAAAGTGCTGCTCCCATCAATTCAAGTCTGGGAATTGATTGCTGCTTGACTGGGGCAACCTTTGTTCGGGCAGTAATCAAACTTGTTGTGATGGAGTTATCTGTATGTATAACTCTGACATATACGACCGCAGCATAAGCAGCTATAGAAGCATCGGAAAAGCCGTGTATCTCTACGCACAAGTTATCAGCTGCTGTACCAACCCATCTTGGAATACTGAAATTACGCGTCTCTACAAGATTTTGTCGGTAAGTTTGCCACTCTACCATCAATTCAGATGGCAACTCTTCATCCCAGCCTATTCCCGAAAGCCAAAGCTTTTGAATAAATATCTTTGATGTGACAACACATGGTGCTGCCCATCCTAACGGGTCGAATAGGCGAGAGATCTCCGAAATAACTCGTCGCTTTGTGATAGGACTTTGCTGTAATGAAAACGTCACCGAGTATTTGAATTCATCACAATCGCGATCCCAAGAAATTCCCAAAATCTTCATAACCTCGTCCATCTTAATGTCCTTTTCCTTTCTTCCTTGATCTTGATCCATAACGCTATCTTTTTCATCACTCGTCAATAAATTGTTGAGTTCTTTGCAGCTACTAACCCATTTTTGTAACTGGAAGCCACCTTTGGTTAGTACTTCTGAAATTTTATCTTTCAACATTAATCCTTCTGAAATTTTCTGACACCCTGTCATCAAATCATCAACGTAAAATTCATTTTTGATTTTTTCAGCTATTTCAGGAGCACATGAACATTCATCGACTGCTATTTGCTGTAACGTCTTCACCGCGAGGTAAGGAGCCGCCGACGTTCCAAAAGTAACTCTTAATATGCGGTATTCTTCTAGTTTATCATTGGGATCATTGCGCCATACTACTCTCTGAAAATCTGTATGTTCAGGTAGGATCTTTACTTGTCTGTACATTTTAATTATGTCAGCGCAAATGCTTATGGGGTACATCCTCCATTTCATAATCAAGTGACGCAATGGCGGTTGTAAGGTGGGGCCAACCATGAGGTCGTCATTCAGAGAAACCCCATTCAACCCTTTCATTGAAGCGTCGAACACAATTCGAACCTTGGTTGTGGACTTGTCCTCGCGTACAACAGCGTGATGTGGTAAGTAAACCGCTGTCGATCTTTTCGGATCATCACCGTGTATGCGTTCTATATGGCCAAGGTCTATGTATTCGTGGAACACCTCAGAGTATCGCTTTTTAACTTCTGGTTGCTTCTTGAACTTATTTTCAAGAAGTTGAAATCTCTTTACAGCAAGATCTCTGGATTTGCCATACCGACACTGTGGATCTTCAGTGCGAAATGGAAGGTGAACAACATATCTACCACTTTCATCCTTGGAAGTTGTTTGAGAATAGATATCTTCACACTGCTGCTCATCTACAGAAAGGATCTTTGGAGATCCGGGAACTACAGACTCGATTTCCCAAAACTGCCTTAGCAGTTTGTTGTCATCAGCCTGATCTGACATGCTTATAATGACATGATGACAATGAATGTTCGAGTCGGACTTGGATGGAATTTGTCCAGACAAAATCCACCCGAAAGCTGTGTTTTGGGCTACTGGAAAGCCTGGGGAACCTTGACTTAACCCTTCTCTAAGAACCTGGCCATACACTTCAGCGCCAAGTAAGATATCAATCTTGTTTGGTGTATGATACTCTGGATCAGCTAAAGTGAGCTCTATCTCTGGCCAGTTGAATTCGGCAAGTTTCACGGAAGGTAAAAGCGAAGTAATGGTACCTAGCACGAATGCATCTACTTGGACACTAAAGTTGGGATCAAATCGAGATTGAATTGTTACTGAGACTGTAAACCTGGAAGCAAAACTACTATTCTCCCCACCTATCCCTGAAATGACCGTTCTGGTCGCTGTCTTTTTTAGTCCAAGAAGCTGTACTGCTGATTCGGTTATGAACGATGCCTGGGATCCTTGATCCAATAACACCCTCAACAGTTGTGTAGACCCGTATCTTGTCTGTGCTTCGACAAGAGCTGTGGCCAACAAAACTTGTGTAGGTACTGACCTTTGAGAAAAGTGCGAAGTTAAATTACTTGACGAAGCTGTTTCGCCCTCTGGTAACGATGTCTGAATAGCCGACACCGCTGATTTGACTTCAGCCGTTGTGTTAGAACTCAAATTTGATACGGCTGAATTTGAAATTGATCTGGGATGCAATAGCGAATGATGTCTTCGCTTGCACACACGACAACAAGAACTTTGACGGCAAAATTTAATGGAGTGGTTGGAACCTAAACAGTTAAAACATAGTCTGTTGGTTTGAACAAAGTTGTGACGAGATTCGTAACCCTGTTTTGCAAACTGCTTGCAATTTGCAATTTTATGGCTCTCCTTACAATAGGGACATGACTCATTTACATTGGCATTGTTGTCAGTGTTAACAATATGATGAACCTTTGGCTTATTGAACAATGGTCTGGGCCTACTTTCCTTAGAGTCTAAGAATTCTAAAGCTCGTGATCTAGCTTCTAAAAAGTCTCTAAACTCTATAAGAGAGGGAAGTTTATCATGTGAGCTTATTTTTGTTTCCCATTGTTTGCGTGATTCAACATCTAATTTTAAGCTAACAATGTGTATTACTATGATATCCCACGACTGCACATCTACCCCTAGATTCTTTAGACCGTTCAAACATTCCATTGTAGTATCTAAAAGACCTTTAATAGCACTTGAGTTTTCAGCCACATTTGTTTGGCTCATCAACCGTTTCAATAAACAATTAGAAATAAATCTTTTATTATCAAACCGGCTGCTAAGAATTGACCAACATTCACTATAATTGACTGATGTAATCGGAATATTTCGGACCAATTGTTCAGCTTCACCTGACAACAAGCCCTTTAAGTAGTGCATCTTTTGTACATTATCCAAACATTCATTTTGGTGAATTAACGACACAAATAAATCTTTAAAGGTGGGCCACTGAGCGTAATTGCCCGTAAATGTGGGAATTGATATTTTCGGCAGTTTAATACTATCATTTTTAGATTTTACATTATGATTAGAACCTGATGGCGCTATAGCTTCTTTTTTAAACTCTGACATAACTTCTCTTAATTCACTTTTATATTTTATGTACAATTCTTCTGTGTTTTCATATAGCTCATTTTTGAAATATTTATCATCCTTATTTAATTCTGACACTCTTTGCACAATGTCTTCATGACTCTTTATAAAACTATCCCATGCACTTTCTAACGACTCTAATCTGACTTCAGCGTAAGAAAACGTTATACGTTCCTTAGGCGATTTCTTAAAGTTACTTCTCGCTTTCTCTATACGCAACCTCGTATCATTTTGTAACTTGTACAAGGATTCCATTTTTTATAAATTTATTTCCTAAATTTTACAAGTGTTTGAGAAATAACATTAATTTTACAAAATTGGGCATGGATTCCCCGTCTCAACAGAGTTTGGTTTACTTAAACTAACATGCACAAGAACTTAAATATACAAAATTTTCCAAGTTCAATAAATAATAATCAGTAAAAAGTTAAAGTCCAATAATGTGTCTACCGAAAACTCTTTCTTCCTAATTGATTGTAATTTCACCACACAGCTCCATTTTTCAAGTAATTTAAATTGTACTCACGATTGCACTTCACAAACCACTTTCTACTCCATCCAGTAATTTGCCTGTGTTTGGCTCCGTCAATCAGCTGGCTGCAGCAGCGCCCTCTAGCGCGCTCGTTATCCTTGCAACTTAGCTGCCCAGCTAACTCGACGACACGACGACACGACACGACGTGACGACACGACGTCACGACACGACACGACACGACGTCACGACACGACACGACGTCACGACACGACACGACACGACACGACGTCACGACACGACACGACGACACGACACGACGTCACGACACGACGCGACGCGCGATACGACGTCACGAGGCACTTCAGTGACAATCCGCCACTGGTTTCTATGCCTCCAAAAATCTAGAACTCTCTATACAGAGGAGAGGACTAGTGTAGGTATATCCGGCTCGAAGGACCATGTAAAGGGTCGCTCCAGATCGTCTCAAATGAGAATGCACTTATAGATTGCAATAGGTACTTTTATTGAACTGTGTCTACAAGGCGATTATACATTTTTGACCGGGAGATATTGACTGCAAGTGCAAAACGCAACGATAGCGCGATCTAGCATTGGACATAATTTTGCAGTGACATCTAGTTTGATTTTGCGTAAACTTGCTTACAATACTATGGGCTGGTATTGAGTACTGCTCTAACTTGGCTTATAAATACAAAAATCCTGACAATAAATGTCCTGACTCAAACAGTTAGGGATCCGTATGAAAATTTCGATAATGTAACCCAACGTGTGAAAAAAATCCAAAAAAAAAACCTTATATTGCGTTTTCTGCAGAAATTATTGACAATAGAGCAAAGTGATGTACTACAGTTTTATAGAGGACATCAATATCTACAAAAAAGTTTGTGATATCATATGTCAAACTATTAGGGATATCTATTAAAACTTTGTTAATGTAACCCAAGGTGTAAAAAAATAGCCATAAAATCATTATTACACCCGTACGACGCTGGGGCGGACTGCTAGTATTTAATAAAACACAATCAAAATGACAAAACAAACCCAGCAAGGGTTTAATTTCTTTGGAAGACAAACATCTTACCCAATATTCATTCAAACACAAAAGGTAAGGCAAACTGAGTTCGCTGAAGGTTCGTTTATGCCTGCAAATTGGTGTTGAGGTTTTAAAAGCCTACAGCGTTCCGGCCTAAAAGCCTGAAATAAAATTTTAGTATATTTCACGGACAAATTATATAAAAGTGGTCGACCGCGACCATTTTGTAGCAGACACACTGAGTACTTTATTTAGAACTAGAAACCTTCGTGACTTGGTTTACGTGAAGTTATTAACAAACAGACCTGCCCCCCTTAAGTTATTCGTTTCTTAGTGCACACACCAATAGGAATACACCCTATTCAAAGTTAGGCTTGTGTTGATAAATCAGTCAGTTTGTCAGTAACCCAAAAGATTTATATATTTCGATTTATATTTTTACTTTCAAACTTTAACTTTAACTTCAAATTTTAACTCTTTCAAAGCCACTCGAGCTTTCCCTCGAAAATTCCTCATGTTTGGTATATTATATCGATATTCTAGAGGTTCCTCAATTAAGTCATTACGTCATCAGTCCGAGAAGATTTTCATCAAACAAACCGTCACACGCATGCGTCGTTTAGAAGCTGTCGAAGAATGTCATGGTACATCTCGAGAAACCTTGAGTTGACAGTTCTGTTGACTGAGGAATCCTCGACTAGAGGCAAACTCGAGGAGATTTTATCAACTAAAGCTACCAAAACACGTTTCTAGGTCGAGTCGAGGTGGAGGTGTTTACGATATTTCGAGGTGACAACTAAGAATAAAGGGATAAGTACGCGAAAAGCCACAGTTCACCAATAAATTAACCGGCCGCTTAGCAGCTGGTGAGATAATAAATTATTTTTGACAGTTAATGGCTAAAGTTACCTGACCTCACAGCTTAGGGGCCGTAACTCCTAAAGTATTATCAAAACAATATTATATGATAAGTATTGTTTTAATATTACTTTTGAGCTTGCGGTACGGCCGCAGTTGGTAGTAGTTCTTATCTTCAGCGCTGTGATCAATTTCTAGAACAAACGTTTGTATGATGAACGTAGATTTTAAACTGTATTTGAGTGTTATGACATTATAAGTATGTACTTACAACTCCGCCACCTAAGTTGGCCACTAACTCATACAAACTTACTTAATACGCGCTCATAACGGTAAAGAAAAACATCGCGAGGAAACCAGTATTATTATAAGCGACAAGCTGCGCGACAGACTTTCCTGTCAAATAAAAATCTTTTATAACCTGACAATAACGAATACAAAAAAAAATGCAAAATCAGCCGTTTACGCGTGATGCTATGACCAAGGGGAATAGGGATTCATTTTTATATATAAGATGATAGGTTGGCAAAATGTGGGCAAGTCCCAAAACAATGTTAAGAAATGTCTCTGGCTACCTCTTTAGGATCGATAAAGATCTGAGTACCTATCTGAAGATCTAAAAGGATGTCTACCGTATCTGAGGTAACAGTCGTGAGCGTTTTTAGGGTTCTGTATCCAACGGGTAAAAACGCGACCCTATGACGTCTTCGCTGTCCATCTGGCTGTCTGTCTGTCCTTCTGTCTGTCACAGGGCTGTATCTCATAAACCGTGTTAGCTAAACAGTTGAAATTTTCACTGATTATGTATTTCTGTTGCTGCTATAATAAAAAATTCTAAAAACAGAATAAAATATATATTGTTTGTTAGTGTTTTTTTGCCGTTTTTTATAGATACGTACGATGTACGGAACCCTTCGTGAGCGAGTTCTACTCGCACTTGGCCGGTTTTATTTTTGTTATATTTGTTGAAATAATGCCTTCTCCAATTTTGACTCCTCGAAGGGTTTGCTGGATTTCATACATATTTCATTGGCTTGCGGTGGATCAACGGGATTTCTCGCTGTAAATCCTTATTCGCATCTGAATGAACGTTTACTAAATAAGGCGATATACATATTAACCGTCTCTCCGCGCGGATTTCGGTTGGTGTAGGTCAAACTAAATAAGATCGACGGACACGCTTACTGTAAAAACAAAAGGTTTACACAAAACAGTTAAAACTAACTAAGATTCTAAGGAGCGCGCGATGGGTTATTTTTTTTTGTACAAAGCAGTTAAATCCTAATAATATTAAAAATGTGAAAGTTTGTGAGTAAAGTTTGTGAGTTGGTATGTAAGTTTGTTCCTCAATCAGGTCAAAACGACAGAACGGTTTAAGTTAAAACTTGCTGTAAATGTAGATATAATGTCCGAATAAATAATAGAATACTTAAAAAAATGAAAAACATCCCCAAAATGATAAAAAAAACTCAAAAGGGATGATTTGTGTATAGATGGCGCTGGTGTGCAACAAATCTGGCACCACAGACAAAAACATTCGATTATTGAAAATTGACAGGAAAACGTCACGGGTCGGCTAGTATTTTATATACTTTTTATCCTGCCTCTGTATGTTGGCAGTGTGAATTATCTAATTTATTTCTTTACTACATCTATATAATTAGCTTTTGTGATAAAACAAAAACAGAACTATTTTATATTTTAGAAAAAAGGAATATTCATATCTTTAAAAACTACGATGCTACTCGTATATCCAAGGATCATGAAGATCTTATCTAAATCCTTTCGCAACATGTTTTTTGTACACGTTTTCCCACATGAAGTAGAATAGAACAAAAAGGAAAAAAGTAGCTCTACGGATATATCTAGGACTAATTTCCGGACCTCCTGTATTTTATAAAAATAAAAAAAATACGAAAATCACGACTGTAATCCCCAAGTACGGTAGACATCATCCTCTCAGATCTCCAGGCGCTTAAATCCTTGAAAATGTCTAGAGGGGTAGTCAGAGGCACGTCCGAACATTACATTTGGCACATGCCCACATTTTTTTTCTAGCATTTGTGGCAGCTTGCAAGCCCATCGCCGCTTATAAGAATACTAACTGGTTTCCTCACGATGTTTTCCTTCACAGTTGTGAGCACGTGTTTTGGTGCACATATACATTTTTTAAAGCGAAAAATCCATAGATGCACGCCAGAATTCGAGCACACGAACTTCAGATTGAAAGTCGAGGTACCTCCCACTCGGCCAACACGGCTATTTAAAATAATAAAATAAATTGGATCACGACTGTAATCCCCAGGTACGGTAGACATCCTATCAGATCTCCAGACGCTTAGATCCTTTGAAGAGGCACGTCCATAAAGCCTTTCCTCGTACTAGTAATGCATCAAAGGATCTATTGGAATGTTCTAATGTACGAAGCTGCCATCACAACATGTCGCTCTCGATAAAAGGTCACCGAACAATCAATCACCCCCCTAATTGGGCAGTGTGTAATAAATAATATTCCCTTTTTGGGTTCCGTATAATCCAGAAAAAATATTGTAGAATTGATTTTACTCAGTCTCAGTTTAAGATCAGTTTTGACGTGACAACGTCTTATAATTCGATGGAGCCGGCTGCACGCACCAAAAAACATGACTCATGCGGCGTTACCTCACTCTGAAGCGTTCCATTTAAGGCTTGAAGTGCAAGCGAGAGCGCAGAACGAGCGACAAAGAGGCACAATCACAATTGTCACGTTCAACTATCGTCAGTAAACCGACTTTTTTTGTAAGAGCTGAGTCTACCCGCACAAGACGGAAAAAGTGATAAAACCGCATCATCTTGAAAACCATCAAACTTAAAAAGAAACTGTCAATAGAGAATAGTCCTAACTTGGTACTATTTGAAATTATATTCATGTAGGACTAATAGTCTTTCATAAAACCATCGACTACATAGCCTAATAGACGCCTAATGGCTTCATTTCTTCAAACAAACAACTCTGTCAAGTCAGTGAGGTATGAGGTACGGGGGGAGTGGGAAAAAATTCTGATTCCCCGATTCAAGATGACGTGATTCACTAGGGATGTGTGTGTTGCCATGAGTTGTCGATAGCAGCCAGAGGCACGTCCAAATATTATATTTGGCACATACCCACATTTTGCAGTAGTTAGCAGTCCATACGTGACAGGTTGCAAGCCCATCGCCGCTTATAAAAATACTAACTACTGGTTTCCTCACGATGCGATGTTTTCCTTCACCGTTTTAAACACGTGTTTTTGATCTCTAAATATGTATAAAAATCAATTGCTGTTCGTTAGTCTCGCTACTACTACTATGTAGGTTTATCGATCATCAATTATTGAGTAGTGGTACAACACTATTGACTTTCGACAAGGAAAATAACCAGTGTAACTTGAGCTTGTGGTAATGGTTTTTTAGCATAAACAGACGAGATGTGCACGGGTCAAGGAAGTGGTCGGTACTACTGCAGGTTTGACGCGCGGTATTTTTTATCGGCCGTATAAGCCTGATGTTTTGAATGACAGTGTTCGCCTTGCATGCAGTGTCTTCTGGGCTATGTAGTCGATGCATAAAACTTAAAAAAATAATATCGTCCCTTGACTTTTTAATTGATCGAAATATTTTCGTTATTAACCGAGTGCCAGGAAAGGGTTATTTCGTTTTTAAAACGTAATTATTTCAAAAGAAAAGTTATGCTTGTAAAATAAAATAGTTTTTAAAGCAAAATATAAGTTATGGTAACGGAACCCAGCCGTGATTATGAACTCACCATTGGCCTATTATGTGAATGTCATTGTAGTGCTCGCTGAAATACTGGTCAGCTTTTATCTCCTTTATTAATGGAAGCTTCAGAGATAATTTATTGGTTCTGTGGAGTTGCAACATGAATGCTGCGCTCTACTAAATGTAACGTTTTATCATATTAAATTAAAATTTATTTATTTTGTTTTATTGACGTGAAAAGCCGTGTTGGCCGAGTGGGAGGTACCTCGACTTTCAATCTGAGGGTCATGAATGTTCTGTTCGAAAAAATTATATGCGCATCAAAAACACGTGCTCAAAACGGTGAAGGAAAACATCGTGAGGAAACCAGCTAGTATTCTTATAAGCAGCGATGGGCTTGCGACCTGTCACGTATGGAATACTAACAACTGAAAAATGTGGGCATCGTGCTTCTGACTAGCCCCTTTAGACATCTGAGAGGATGTTCACGGATGATTACAGTCGTGATCCTATTTCATTTCATCCTCTAAAATATCCTTATGCTTAGATACTAGTGTCTAGAGAGGGTAACCAGAGGCACGTCCAACATTGCATTCATTTTGCAGTACGTCGTTGGTTAATACTAAATTGAATAATACAAAGTACTAGGGGCTTACAGACAACGGTAAGAGACAAGCCGCGTCACTAGCCGTTTATCTACTAATGTCCTACATACACGCTGAAGCTATAATATCCTAGCATAATATAATAGCTAAGGAAGTCCTTAGCATTCGATCCCCACTCAGGGCAAATATTTGTGTGATGATCTCAACTCAGTAACCCTGAACTAGAGACCTGAAAGCTTGGGAACAGGTTCAACAATTCAACTATTAAAATTTGATAAGAAAAATATGCACTTATATATAACACTAGCGACCCGCCCCGGCTTCGCACGGTAGGATGGTAGCATGTTATTATACATATAAACCTTCCTCCTGAATCACTCTATCTATTAAAAAAAACCGCACCAAAATCCGTTATGTAGTTTTAAAGATATAAGCAAACATACATACATACAGACGAGGGAAGCGGAAAGCGACTTTGCTTTATACTATGTAGTGATAGTGATAGTGATTTCAGAAGATAATTTTTGACAGACGTCTGGTGGAGAGCTCATGTTTTTCCTAGATAGCTATCTGAATTCAAATACTACAATTTTTTGAATGACGACATCTAATTACTACTATTAGCTACTAAATTTACGGCTTTGTTAGACTTGAATCCAAGAGATGAGCTCTATGACGAGATATATGTTGAACATAGATGTTTGTTCTGTGTCTGTGTGTTAGTATGTATCTTAAGTATGTATTTACAAAACATAAAATAAGGATGTAAGTATTCTATCGCTAGCGATTAACATAATGCAAATACTAGAAATAAAGACAAACTAGCTGTTCCCACGACTCACTAAAACTAAGAATTTTTTTAAGATCAATGTGTACGCTTCTATAAAGTCTCAAATGACATGCAAAAGCTATCTATTAGCAAATATAAAAACTTAATTAAACGTAAACTATGCAAAAAAGCTTACTGTAAAGTATCTGATTATTTAGACGACAAAAAAGCCTGGGACTGCTCTAACTCGTTCCATCAATAATAATTATGATTATTTTTATATTAAAAATTAAGACAAAACTTAACCAGTTAGTATTATTGTATGCGGCGATGAGCTTGCAACTGGTGGAATGCTAACTACTGCAAAATGTAGGCATATAATGTTTAACCGTGTCTCTGACTAACCTCCTTAAGTCATCTCCAAGGCGCCTGGACATCTCAGTAGATATCTACCGTACTTAGGGATTACAGAAGTGATCCTATTTATATTTTTTAAATTTAAGCCTCGCTTAGCTCATAATCGCTTTCGTAGAGAACTGTCTGTAGCCCGTAGCAGCTGTCGTAGCTCGTAGCCGCTACGTGAGTGCTACGAAGTACAAAGTAATTTACTACGTGTCTTTTTCCAAAGTCGGCTTGGCATTGAGTGGTGGCTTTGAGTTTGAAACTAAGTGCACGTTTGGTTTTCTCATTTTCCGTGTCTTCAATATTGATAAATTTAAAATGAAAAACATCGTGAAAAAACCAGTTAGTATTTTTATAAGCGGCGATTAGCTTGCAACCTGTCACGTATGGAATGCTAACTTCTGCCAAATGTAGTGTTAGGACGTGCCTTTGACTACCCCCTTTAGACATCTTCAAGGATCTGAGCACCTTGAGATCCGAGAGTATGTCTACCGTACTTGGGAAATGATCCTATTAATTTTTTATTTTACTTAAAATGAAAGTCTAAAAAGACACAAAATTAAAATAGGTTCCGGTTTCCAATATAAGCTTTGCAGACGTGTTATTTCTAAAATTTTTTGAATAGAAAATAGCGACCTATTTTCAAATGTCAGCGGAACAAAAGGTCAACCGAAATAGAGATAGATTTCGATGCACTTGCTGATATATTTGAAACCTTGGTTTAAACCGGGTCTGCCATTTACGTCATACATTGAAAACCATTCCTATGCAATTAGTGACTATAGTAAGGACTGGCCTCACAGCTCAGTTGGTAGTAACTCTGTCTTCTGCGCTGTAGGTTGTGCGTTCGACCCAGAGCAGATATTTTTTCGATAAACATAGATGCTTGTTCTGTGTCTGGGTGGTATCTATACTAATATTATAAAGAGGAAAAATTTGATTGTTTGTTTGTTTCTTTGTTTGTTTGCATCGAATAGGCTCCAAAACTACATAACCGATTTGAAAAATTATTTAACCATTTGAATCCTACATTATCCGTGATGAACATAGGCTATAGAATATTTTCAAAAACGTTAGGGATCCGTATGAAAACTTTGATAATATAACCTAGGTGTAAAAAAAATTACCCATAATATCATTATTACACCCGTGCGACGCCGGGGCGGACTGCTAGTGTATAATAAGTACAAAAAAGTATATATATATATGTATTCTATCAGTTATCTTATCTACTTAGTTTGGGGTTAGATGGCCCTGTGTGTAAAGTCCGCCAATATTTATTTATTTATTTAAATTTAATTAGAACTATCTACATTTACTCTTTAAATAAACATACTATGTAACTCTCTTTAGAGGAACTTAAATTTAGTTTCGGAGGAGGGCGTTAACATTTGCGACACAGATTTTATAGCTATTGCGGCTGTTATCGTTTTATACCCTCGTATTCAAGAACGACACTATGAGACACTGCATAGTGTGACTAGAGGCACATTGTCGTGTGCCTCTAGCCAAAGTTGAGCTCTAAAGGCACACGGTAGCGTGCGCCATAGTGTCGCACAACACATAAAGTGATGTTTATGAAAAAAGATTTCGTCCACTGTGGGTGCGTGTTCTCATAGTGTCGTTCTTGAATACGAGGGTCAGTGTTTTTGTTTTAAATTAAGAAATAAAGAAATTTTGATTTATATGCGCATAACACGTGCTTAAAACTTACCGCTAGAACTTTGCATATCTGTCAAGTTCCAATGACAATGCAATATTACGTGACAGATAGCGCGCTGTTCTGATCTCCTGTTCAAAAAAAGATTTTACAAAAGCTCTCATAAAGTGATCCTTGTGATTTTATTGAAATAAATGCCTTTTGAATTTGAAATTGCTTATTTTGAAAAAAAAACATTTTTCAACAGAAAACTTATTATACATATTTATAAATCCTGTTAGCATTCAGATTACATTACTCTTCTTCTCGTAAAAGGAACATTTTAAGCAAGATGGATTGACAAGGACAGGTTTGACTTGTGCCAGTTTTTATGTTCAGCAAATATTTTTAGGTTTCTTGTTAATTCTTAGCTCTGCTTAGTTTGGGGCTAGATGGCGCTGTGTGAAATATCCACCAATATTATTTATTTATTATTCATAATTACGCAGGTTAATATGCAAATTGTTTAATTATTGCACAATACAAAAACATGTAGGTACATGTAGGCGAACTTAATTCTAGTTAGTATTTTCTTCCACCTTACCTTTGTATAATTTGGAAAGGGGATGGTAGCGAAGTAAGAGAGAGATAATTAATTATTCTATTTTATTAGAGTTCTGTACCTCAAAAGGAAAAATGAAACCTTTATCATCACTCGCGTGTCTTTCTGTCCCTTCATTACTTCGACCTTTAATCTCTAAAATAATCTAAAATAAAAATAAATAATTCACGACTGTAATCCCCAAATACGGTAGACATTCTCTCAGATCTTCAGACGCTTAGATCCTTCGAAGATGTCTAGTGGGGGTAGTCAGAGGCACGTCCAAACATTATATTTGACACATGCCGACATTTTGCAGTAGTTAGCATTCCATACGTGACAGGTTGCAAGCCTATCACCTCTCTGATCCACTGAGCCTACAATAAAAAAAAATACAGAAAGTTCTTTATCTATAGATTACAGGAAAACCTATTTTAAGATTTGTTTGATTCGCACTTGTCGTTTTTTTATAATTCAGCAATGATTTGCTTTATTTCAACAAACGGTGGTAAACCTTTTTATATTCAATTTACGAGTGAAAGGCTCTACATACAATTTCATTTGCTCAACCGTTATATTTGCCTTCCGTTCAAAGGAACGCGATGTTCCTGCTTCTATCGAAAATGTTACCCTCATGTTCTGAGGGAGCTTTCAGCTTATATTACACAAATCTTTATTTAAAACCGGTTACGCTACCTATATCTATACTAATACTAGCTATCCCGACAGTCGTTGTTCTGTCATATAACAATAATCCCATAGGAAAAAGTGCGTTTAGTTTTGACCAAAGGATTTACCAAAATTATTTAATTTCAACAGTAACAAACACAACAAAAAAAGAATTTACAAAATCGGTCCAGCCGGTGATGCCATGACCAAGGGAAACAGGAATTCATTTTTGAAACCTAATATCATTTAGAATTCTTATAAGCGGCGATAGGCTTGCTACCTATCACGTATGCAATGTCCAAATGTAATGTTTAAACACGCATTGATTAACCCTCTCAGACATCTTTAAGAAACTAAGCTCCTAGGGATTTAAGAGAATGACGTACTTGGGATCCCAAAGTCGTTAACCTTTTTAATTTTTGCAAAAATAAATATTCATTTTGTAAGTTGCCTGTTTCGCTTTCGACATTGTTACTAAATAACTAGAATATTCTGTAAAATACCGCACAGAGGCACTTAATTTTAAAGGTTATTTAAATGTTATTTTTGGACGGAATCGTAAAGAGGTTAATTCGACATGTATTACATACTATTTTTTTCATGTATGATCGATATATGATATTTTGAAATCTTCATACCGGATTATCGGATTTGGTGTGTAGACACCTTTAGATTAAGTAAAGGTTTTGTAACAGGCGTATTTTATTTATTAATTATTCATATTTAAATAGACAAAACGGGAAATTATTAGTTGTGGTCAATCAAATCTAGAGGTAACGCATTATAATTGGCACTAATCAAAACGGACCATAGACAAATAATTGTATTAAGAGGCTGCCAGTCGACGATTGCTCTTTTTCGGAACGAAAAAAGTAATACTTCTGAACAAGCCACATCTCCTATTTTTATAAGTATATTACTTCAGGTTCCTACCTGGATTTCTATTAAGCTGAAAACATAATAGCAGAAACTTATCACGATAAACATATTATTTCAAAATGATACGTTTTAGAATTTATGATCGAAATATTTTATATACCTACTATTAAAATCAACTTGTGATTTATTGTTAAAGATAGGTAATTATAGATCTAGATTTCTATTAGGATAGATTTTTGATAAGTAATTATACATAATTTATATCATTAATTTATTCGAAAAGCTAAGGCGGACCACGCGCGGGCGTGTGTTTGTCATCATTGCAGCGGTTGGTAGGATTATTTATCGAAGTGATTAAAGATGGGTACATCTTTATTCACATATACTATACATTATAAAATAGGAGATGTGGCTTGTTCACAAGTATTTCTTTTTTCGTTTCGAACAAAAATAATCGTCGACTGGCAGCGTCTTAACTATAGATTTTAAACAATGTGATTTTAAAACCAAAACCGGGGTAGGCACCACAACCGGATCTTTAACCCTAAATATTATTTTCGGACGGAATCGTGTGTCATTTAATTTTAAATTACACCGTCTACTTTCTTATTTATTTGTTTAACAAAGCTCACAAGACTACGCCTGTTTTCAGAGGATCCCAAAATACTTTTGTTTCTAATAAAAATGCTAATGAGATACCCACTCTCTTCACATACTTCTTGCATGCTCGGCTTCGGGTTCTTTTGACCTGGCACAAACTACATAGTATTTTTTAAAAATAAAAGCGGCCAAAGCCTTTCGGACTCGCGCACGAAGGGTTCCGTACCATTACCTATAAAAAAAGGCAAAAAAACACGTTTGCTGTATGGGAGTCCCACTTAAATATTTATTTTATTTTGTTATTAGTTTTGTAGTTATAGCGGCAACAGAAATACATCATCTGTGAAAATTTCATTTGTCTAGCTATCACGGTTCATGAGATACAGCCCTGTGACAGACAGACGGACAGCGAAGTCCCGTAATAGGTCCCGTTTTTATCTTTTGGGTACGGAACCCTAAAAACAAGCTCTGATATACAAAACAATGAAAAAAATGAAAAAATGAAAAAAATATTTATTTTCAGCTAAAAACTTAAAACTAATTACAAAAGGCTAAACTAAGGTTAATTAGCTGGTTAGGTTTATTTAAAAAGTAGGATATATCGGCTGTCTTCACACTAGGCAAGCCAGTATCGTGAAGACCAGTTATACGATTTATCTAAAAAGACAGTTGCCTCGGTGAAACATTGTTTGTGAATTAATAGTAAAAAAAAAAAAAAAAAGTGAAGACACATTAGGATAAAGCTATGTTGCCGAGTGGGAGGTACCTCGATTTTACATCCGATCGTTGGTCCATGATTTTTTCGTTTATAAATTGATATGCGTGCTTTTATTACGTATAAGTGAAGGTGTGCGTGAAGGAAAACATCGTGAGAAAACTAGTTAGTAGTCTTATAAGCAGCGATGGGCTTGCAACCTGTCACTTATGCTAACTACTGCAAAATTGTGGTTTGTGCCAAATGTTTGGACGTGTTCTGGTTACCCCCTCTAGACATATTTAAAAGGATCTTTAGATTTATTTTTAAACACATCTAAATATAAAACATCATCGTTTTTCTCCGCAGTCTGTTTTGGGTATGCAAATGTTAATGATGATGACTACTACGTTTCTCAGAAATGTTCGGCTGTTGATGTTCTTATTTAAATAAAATTCAGTATCTAATGAAGTTTTTTATAAGAAAAAGAAATCGTCAAACCGTTTTTATGAAAGTATTTCCACATTTTAACGTAATTTACGCAGTTTCTATTTTTTGGTTCGAACTGACAAACAGTTTTACGTTCAACAAAACTAGAAGTTTCACACTGACACATGAAGTACCTATCTAGCAAGAACTAAATATTATCAATAGCGTGTAGAAATGAAACTGGTTCACCTGCTTGTAGTGGACTAATCCACCTCTTTTTCTGCGCGAGCTATGTAAGCTCACGATTCTCTTACTCTCAATGCAGATATCATGCTCAATTTCAAAGCAAGTCCGCTATTAGCACTACCAACATAAATGTACTTAATAAGTAGTAAGTTGTAAATTGTAAGTAGAAATCTGTGGTAAGTCCGCTATAGCACCACCAACATAAATGGTAGTACATTGTCATTTCACCCCAAGTGCGGTAGACATCCGTCTCTGATCCTATTAAATGTCTATCTAAGAGGATAGTTAGAGGCACGCATTAAATTTTGCACATGCATGTCGTTACTGCTTTGCATACGAGTAATAAACATTTTTATTGAATTAAAGAAGATTTAAAAGGAGTTTCTCTTCTATTACCGTTCATGTTTTTTGATTTAGAAATGTTTTTTTTTAACTTTTCGAGCATTCTACAAATAAAACCGACTATAGAAATCCGGTTAAATTGCGTTCAAAAAGTATTTTCGGTTATTTGCCATCAAAAGTCTGTGAAACACTATCGTGGCTCACAATCAATTCCGCTATGCCACAAACAGCGAAATTATACCTTATTCTGTATGAAATTCGGAGTATTTTTGCGTAACACGTGTATATAAATAAAAACAATAATAGTGCGATTTCTTCTTGTTCGTTCGTCGTCAGCTTGTAGATAGTAGGTAGTGGGGAGTATATAAAGTGCGATATTATGTTATTAACGCTGTGTTTATGATGTCGGTAATAGCTAAAGGAAGTTGTATACTTTTACCTGTTCAACATGTTTTTGTGTTAAGGCTATCCTCTTGAGGCAAATTTGGTGTGATTTGTGAACCAGCTTCTTTCTTTCTCGGTAATTTCAATATTTTTGTTAGTTGGATATCAAAGATAAATCACTAAATAGTATTAAGCAAAGTCGCTTTCCGCTTCCCGCGTCTGTATGTATGTATGTTTGCTTATATCTTTAAAACTACACAACGGATATTGATGCGGTTTTTTTTTAATAGATAGAGTGATTCAGGAGGAAGGTTTATATGTATAATAACATGCTACCCGTGCGAAGCCGGGGCGGGTCGCTAGTAAAAAATAAATAAATATTGGTAAAAGCTACGAAAAAGTGCCACGAAGTTCCAAACAATAGAACCGGATTACTGATAAAATAAAAAAGCCGTGTTGGCCGAGTGGTAGGTACCTTGACTTTCATTTTGAAGGTCGTGGGTTCGAATCCCGGCGTGCATCAATGGACTTTTCTGACCGAAAAAATTATATGCACATCAAAACAAGTGCTCAAAACGGTGAAGGAAAACATCGTGAGGAAACCAGTTAGTATTCTTATAAGCGGCGATGGGCTTGCAACCTGTCACGTATGGAATGCTAACTACTGCAAAATGTGGGCATGTGCCAAATGACTACCCCCACTAGACATCTTCAAAGGATCTAAGCGTCTGAAGATCTGAGAAGATGTCTACCGTAATTGGGGATTACAGTCGTGATCAGATTTTTTTTTATTATTTACTGATAAAATATTTATATATTTTTTTTTGGATAAACAAAGATTATAGTGCTCAGACACCGAACATCTATGTTCATCACACAAATGTTCGTTCTGGGGATTGAACCCACAATCTACAGTGCAGAAGACAGAGTAACCAACTGAGCTTAGTTGGTGAGGCCAGTCGATTTGATGTATTCGTATGATGTTAAAATATTATCTTAAATTTTAATAGTTTATAGTATACCCCATTTATAGATAGCATAAAGTGAATACAAATTCAAGTCAATAAACATAAAGATATTAATATCTTTACTGTAACAGGTCGAAGATAGTTGAAGTTATTGCAATAGTTTACGACTCATCAATTCTCGTCTGTAGAATTATCTGAACGTGTTCATAATTTTCAGTTTATGATAAGTTATTTATGATGAGTAATAAATGTTTTTGAAGAATGCAGAATCGTTTTTTCTCAATAACCGCAAAACATGTAGTTTTGTTTTTTATGACAAAAATAACTTAAGGATTTAATCTAGATAAATTTGAAGACAACGATTGGTGAAACTTTTCTTGATAGATTTATTTTCCAAAGTTGGCTCTTCAAAACACTAGTTTCGGTTTTAATCAAAACTATGAATAGCTAAACAGTTTATTTTTATATAATTTGTTGGATAATCAATAATCATACTAGGTAAACTATATACAGTTTCTTTTTAAGTTTGATGGTTTTCAAGATAATGCAGTTTTATCACTTTTTTCGTCTTATCCGGGTAGAAAAAAAAACTTAAAAAAAAAACAAAAAACCAAACATTTCACTTAACACCTTAGCAGTCTGAAGAAATGGTGGTAATAGATAAATTTTTGATACCTTAGGTATGAAAATAAGATATAAACTATGTCATTCGCTAATACCGCAGCTTTTGATAAGTGAAAGATTTTTTCAAATTAGTGTATTAGTTTTTTAGTTTATCCATTGCAAACAAAAATATAAATTTTACCTCATCATAAGTAGTGTACTGAATGTCTACGGCGTAGCACAGTTCTACGGCGTAGTATATGTCTACGACATTCACTTCAGCTGATACGCATGTTTAAAAATAAAATGAGCGAAACAAATGTGCGGTTTTCTCAGCTGCCCTGCAACGTGAAACAGCTGCATGTGACATACAGGTAAAAAAAACTGAAATCCGTGTGTTTGTAAATAGTTTACGTGCACTCATCTGCCAATAGTGTAAATTCTGTTGGCATCAAACTAAGCTAAAAATTATTATGACTGTCCTCTGACTGCTGTCTTTTTTACTCTATACGAAAAAGAAAGAGATGGATACCGTTAAGTTTAGTTCGAATCACCAACAGAATCGACACCACTGTACTTCTTTTTAGTCCTCTGAACCATTCCGGATTTTACTGTGTCTTTTAAGTGTTAATTCAAGGTTACAAGAAATTATCTTTACCTTTCGTGGGTGTATGTGGATGAGACGTATGTTCTTTCTAGCTCAAATTTATGAAGATAAGTTAGAATTTAGACAGAATACCTTTAAGGTGATATGTGAAATGTTTTTTGTATGGGCTGAGTCTACCCGGATAAGACGGAAAAAGTGATAAAACTGATCTTGAAAACCATCAAACTTAAAAAAAACTAGTGACTAAATTCAAATAACTAGTATGATTATCTAACGAATTATAAAAAAAATATCTTTTTTGCTAAAACTAATAGTTTTGATTAAAAACGAAACTAGTGTTTTTGAAGAGCCAACTTTGGAAAATAAGTATATCGAGAAAAGTTTCACCAATCATATTTCTGTCTATAATTTATCTAGATTATATCCTTAAGTTATCTTTGTCATAAAAAACAAAACTGTATGTTTTGCGGTTATTGAGAAAAAATGATTCTGCATTCATCATAAACATTTATTACTCGTCTTAAAAGGGAATGTGTTTCATTTAAGCTAACGCCAAAACAAAATTCTGGAGTATTGCTCATCCTTCTACAGGTACGGAATGAGAAAGTTTATAAAGATGTTTGTAGGTAAGTTCAATTACGCCATAAAGCCACTAAATTGGATAAAATCCATGAATTGAAGTAGCAAAAAGGTTACTATTTAAACACATTTGGGTGGAAGCTAGTTTGCCAATAAAGTGGTGAATTTCAAAAATAAAATAAAAAATAGGATCACGACTGTAATCCCCAAGTACGGTAGACATCCTCTCAGATATTCAGACGCTTAGATCCTTTGAAGATGTCTAAGGGTAGTCAGAGGCACGTCCAAACATTATATCTCGCTCATGCCCACATTTTGCAGTAGTTAGCATTCCATACATGACAGGTTGCAAGCCCATCGCCGCTTTTAGGAATATTAACTGGTTTCCTCACGATGTTTTCCTTCAGCGTTTTGAGCACGTGTTTTTGATGCGCATATAAATTTTTCGAACAGAAAAATCCATTGATGCACGCCGGGATTCGAACCCACGACCTTCAGATTGAAAGTTGAGGTACCTCCCACTCGGCCAACACGGCTCTTATATTAATAATAAATTTGAGCAATATATTTTATTTTGAGCGGCAACGGGATTGCAACCTGACATGTGAATGCTAGCTACTGTAAGATATGGGCATGTGCCAAATGTGAAGTTTAGACGTGCCTCTGACTACCCAATTTTGTCATCTACAACATTTGAGCACCTGGAGATTTACCGTACATGAAAATTACAGATGTGGTACTCTTACTATTTTAATTTTTATGTTTTAAAACGGTTGGAGCCTGTTACTGATACAAGAAATTTCCCGTTTTCGTAACACGAAGGAAGCATTGAACGAAGGAATAATTTTACTGAGGAAATTGCCTCATATCAGGTGGCAGAATGCCAGTTGGCCTCTACATTGCATAAAAGTACTGATAAAATAAATAAACATGAACTTTTTTATGATCACAGAAAAAGTAGAAACTCTAATGCGAGTATGATGTTAAAGTTTTTTGCATTTTAAATCAAAATGAGGTAAAGTTTGTATCTTTGTTTGTAATTAATAAACATAAAAACTTCTGGAACGATTTTAAAAATTCTATCTCTCATCGAAAGCTACATCTATACTAATATTATAAAGAGGAAAGATTTGATTGTTTGTTTGCATCGAATAGGCTCCGAAACTACTAGACTGATTTGAAAAATTATTTCACCATTAGAATCCTACATTATCCTTGATGAACATAGGCTATAGTATATTTTCAAAAATGTTCGGGATCCGTATGAAAACTTCGATAATGTAATCCGACGTGTGAAAAAAAATCCTTATATCGCGTTTGCTGCGGAAATTATTGACAATAGAGCAAAGTGATGAACTACAGTTTTATAGAGGACATCAATATCAACAAAAAAGTTTGTGACATTATATTTATAACTATTAGGGATCTGTATGAAAACTTCGATAATGTAACCCAAGGTGTAAAAAAATAGCCATAAAATCATTATTACACCCGTGCAACGCCGAGGCGGACTGCTAGTTATCTATATTATAAGTATATTATGTAGCTATATTAAGTATTATAGCTATACTAGCGACCCGCCCCGGCTTCGCACGGGTTTAATACATATAAACCTTCCTCCTGAATCACTCTATCTATTAAAAAAAACCGCATCAAAATCCGTATCATAATTAATCCGTATCATATATAAATCAAAATTGTGTAGTTTTAAAGATATAAGCAAACATACATACAGACATACAGACGCGGGAAGCGGAAAGCGACTTTGCTTTATACTATGTAGTGATTATATTATTAGCTATATTATAAGTTATAGTTTATTTTCAAAAAAATAAGATATCTACGCAAGTAGCAATAATGTAATCTAAGGTATCCAAATTTTTCCTATAAACTTCATAAGTAAACTTGTACATAACTGCTTGATATACATAAAACAATGACATGCAGACTGTTGTTCGTATTTACACTCTCTGTTCTTACACTTAGAGTAAATCGAAAATTCCTTCGCTTATTTCGAATAAAATTCTAGCAAAGAAAGGTTTATTGGAATACAATGTAGCAAAAAATAGCTGAACGCTCCTTTGTAACATGTTTTTAACAGTACAACGGTCATTGACTGGCTGTATACGTGTTGCAAATATTTGTTCTAGATGTTTTATTTGTCTGAGCTGACGATATTTATGATACCAACTACTTGCAACGACTGCAATTATTATTGTGAATGGTTATTTCATGTGAATGTATCTATCTTAATATATAAAATTCTTATGTTCGTGTTTGTCACCTAACACCTCCTAAACGGCTGGTCCGACTTGGTTGAAATTTCGTGTATATATTTTAATGGTTTTTTTTTTCGCTGTAGACTCAACAGCATATGGGGTTACAGGAATCCTACGCCAACCCCACGTTCTCAATCAATCCACGCCCCACTTGCTGTCGTGTCCACTGTGCCCAACCACCTGCACTAGGAATGACCACATCGGGGCTACAGATAGAGCGGTCGTGGTGACCACCTACTATTCGAAAACTATTTAAATACAATAAAAAATAAAGCATCGATACGAAAAGAAGAAGAAGAATGGATTTATGGATGGTTTGGAAATACAATAAGACCCGGTAGGTGGCGCTGCTGTCGATATAACACAGCTAAGTCTGAAATAAACGATTTATTATTATTATTAATATTATAATAACTAAACACTACATTTAGTAGTAATTCTAAGTGCAAACAACGCGCGTCGACGGCGAAGATATATATATAATATTTATATAAATATATAACTGTTGCGTTATCTACTTGATTTTCTCTGTTTTATCGAAAAAAAATACTTTTATTAAGAAGAAGTTAGCTATTAGTAACCGGTATAATTATGATCATATTATAATTTGAAATTAATAATTGCAGAAACTACTGCAAAATGTGGGTATGTCCAAATATAATGTGTCTCTGACTACCCTCACTAAATATCTTCAAACGATCTAAGCTCCTGAAGATCTGAGAGGATGTCTATCGTACTTGGGTATTACAGTCGTGATCCTATTTATTTTTATTTAATTTGAATGTATTTTTTATTAGATAAATCAAAGAACTTTTATATCATTAAAAATTCAAAAGAATAAATCTATAGAATCCAATCTCCAAAGTACATCGTTTTGTCGTATCCCAGCTGGATATGTCTGGGATTAATTAACCTAATTAATTTATCTGAAAGAATAAAGCCCCAATTGACCTATTAACAATTAAAATTCGAATTATCCGAAGAAGCGAATGTTGAGAATATTACAGTTATCTATGAGCTAATTAAGAAATAATAAGGTAAGCACTTTTGGAATAAAATGGGCAGGAAACCCGATACGGGAGAATTGGCAGATTGGTACCCTCTCCAAAAGCAATGACATATATTATGTATGTCGTTCGAAAGGTCTTTTATTGGAACAATACTTATTATGACAGTTGTATAGAAATATCAGTCCATACCTAGTTGTATAAAGGTAAATTAAAAATAATTGAATTATATTTATTCATGTTTTTTTATACTACTCGGAATGGACTTACATTATCAATAAAACTGTCATAATTAGTATTATTCCAATTTAAAAGACCTTTTCAACGATATATTATGTTTCACTTCAAAAACTGTCGTGAGTTGTAATTTTTTATGGTAGCAATTTCCCGTTTTGTCATGACATACGAGTACATGTGTAATGGAGGGTTATAGTTCGGCCGTTCAGAGAATGCGTTCCTGACACCTATCAATTAGTCACGTTATAGTGACTATAATGTTGTAATAATGTTGTTTTAATGCTCATCAATTGTTAAAACGGTAAACAACAAGCAATAATATTTTTATCGTAACTGCAACGCCATTACAAAGTTACGTCGTCATACAATCGCGACGTGTCAGGAACGCATTCTCGGAACGGCCGTAGTATAATATATTTTGCCCATTCTCCATTACCTTTTTAGTCAAATAAGTTGTCGCTGAGGATAAATCCATCCAAAAACATCAAAGGCAAGAGGATAATAAATCCGACGCTATGTATCAATATGGGCACAAAAAGAGAGCTTTAATAATTATCTCACTAATGATATCAGCCAAAGAACCTAAGGCTCTTTTGGATCCTTTTGTGATCATTAGATCAATAGGGGTGAAGCGTCAATGTACTAAGAGAAAAATAGGTTATCAGATGAACTTTGAAAACTAATAAAAATTTCCTTTTATTGAATTTTTTAACCTGTTTCTTCCTACTGCTGAGTAAAATAATCTTCTTAATATATATAAATTACGCGTCACGTTGTTTGTCCGCGATGAACTCCTAAACTACTTAACCGATTTTAAACTTTGCACACCGTAGTTTCAGTTTGATCCAACTTGAAAGATACGATAGCTAACATCTCAATTTATAGTCGCAATATTATTTTATTGCAAATTACTTGTTTGTTATCTGAGAGTAACAATTATCTGTTAGCTCCAAAAGATTCTAACAGATGGCGATATCTGTTGACACAGCAACGCGTGGCCGGGTCTGCTAGTAGTATATATAGTATAAAGTTTTAAAAAACATGTTTTTTTCACGAGTATCAATTTATAATGATGCCTCTCACATGACATCTTTAGGGATCTGAGCGCGTCTACTCACTTGGGAATCACAGTCGTGATCCTATTTAATATATATTTTTTAATGTACGGGTACTATTTATGCTTGTTTTTCGTTGTTGTCGACGGGGTTTTTATCTACGACAAGATATATTGTGTTCAACTTATTATACACTAGCTGACCCGTGCCCGCTTCGCTGGGGGACAGTTTCTCATCTGGTATTCCAATCTTCAAAATAAATTATAGCCTATATGTTGCCGAGGACTAATAACTATAAAAACAAAAAAAAAATCATCAAAGTCCGTCCAGTAGTTTTTGCGTGAAAGCCAGACAACAGACAGACAGACAAAAATATCAAAATGTTTTTTTTTTGGCTTGTGTTACTTGTATGAAGACCCCTAGGAGTATTTTTTTTCGTTTTTATTCAATGTACAGAATTGAACTCTTCTACAGCTTTATTATATGTATAGATGTTTTTCTTTGGCTTGTGTTACTTGTATGAAGACCCCTAGGAGTATTTTTTTTCGTTTTTATTCAATGTACAGAATTGAACTCTTCTACAGCTTTATTATATGTATAGATGTTTTTTTTTTGGTTTGTGTTACTTGTATGAAGACCCCTAGGAGTATTTTTTTTCGTTTTTATTCAATGTACAGAATTGAACTCTTCTACAGCTTTATTATGTGTATAGATAAGCTCCTATACCATGATCCATATATTAGTAATAGCATTTGTGAATAATCCCTATGATAAAAAGGAAAAATGTGCATTTTCGGGATCACGCATGAACTGGTAGGATCGAGCAAGCTTAACCCACGCGTTTCGTATATTTCACCACAGAGGGCGCTCGGAACTCCCGCTTTAGTACGCTTTGTGTCACGTTGAATAAACTCCCAAATTGCACTGCATACAGAGGATACACTTTACAGCATTTTTATTTTTTTGACCGACTGCTGTTTTTATAATGAACGAATAGTTGCTGAAATAAGACAACTAACACATGGATTTTTCTGTTTAAATTTTTATATGCGCATTAACACGTGATTAAAACGGTGAAGGTGAACATCGTGAGGAAAGCAGTTAGTATTCTTGTAAGCGGCGATGGGCTTATTACGTGTAAAATGCTAACAACTGTAAAATGTGGTTATGTGCCTGATGTAATATTTGGACTTGAATTTGACTACTTTTAGATATCTTCAAAGATCTGAGTGCCTGGAGATCTAAGAGGATGTCTACCGCACTTGAGGATTACAGTTATGATCCAATTTTTTACCCTTTCATCAAATTATTCCCAGTGGAATTATCAGAAAATCTGAACAACTGAAATCTAAAACACATCAGAAATCTCATTACTCCTATAATAACATCAAATATAGGTAATTTATAATTGGAAGAACACAATAGCTTTAGAAATAAGCAAAGCTAAACTGTGCGCAAAACGTAATCAAATTAAGGTTTCCTCTTCGCTTCAGTCCATTAAATAGAGACATTCCCGCCTTCAGCTCGGATAGCTCGAATAAGTCAGATTACAGCGCCGACCACACAGCCTAGACTCCTCATGTAAAACAAACACTGTCAGACAACACATATGGGCTACAGAGCTAGTGTAAACCACCGAGCGTAATTCACGACGCTACGACATTGAACAGGCCAATCAGAATGCATTTTTTACCGCTCCCTCTGACCCGCACACCTCAACGTTTTGACTAAATTGTTTGTATGAAGAAATGCAGCCATTAGGCGTCTATTGGACTATATGGTCCATGGCTACGTCGGATTGCAATGCTAATTACCTAACGTCTTGTACGTACATACTTTGTCTGATTTTGCTTTGTTGTACTTTATTGCTGTTAGCCTAGTGGAAGGTGCCTCGACTAACGATCAGAGGGCGTGGATTCGAAACCCAGTCGAGATCATTTTTGTATTCGAAAAAAAAATCGAATTAAATTACATTTAAAATGGACACTCAAAAAAAATCACTATTGAAAACTAATTAAAAATCTTATACTATCTGTTTTTCCAACTCTCAACTAAACTAAACTAAATAAACTAACTTTAGATATCAAAATGTAGATCATGAAATAACAATAAAAAATATATCAAGCGGTCTTTGAAACAGACAAGATAGTGTGTCAGAAAAGTTGGGGAAGACAAGGATGTTGTTTTATTATTTCAATTGTAACTCGTAAAAGTCGAATATTGAACAGTGCCGGGATCCCACGGCCGCGTTTTCACGCGCCAGACCACGCCAAGGCGGACGGACTCGCCGTGGGAACGATGCATCCGTGGTGGCCCGTGCTCGGAACGCTCTGTACGCGCCGCGCCGGACGCACACAGGCGGAGCGTCATCCGGCGCGGCCCGTCGTTTTACGCGCCGTGGGACCCCGGCTATACATTGAGGATATTATTTGTCATACTTAATTACGATCCAATAATGTCTAATCCTTTCTCACTTTTCACCGCACACCGCTACGGAGGGCGGTAAAGCGGATCCAATGTTGAACTATACTGGGAGAATCTGCGCGGCGATCCAAGCCAAGCCATAGTCTAACTAAATCTAGACATATGTATGTATTGTATATATCTCAGAACATAAAGGCAGCATTTTGTTTGCTACTTTAACACACACACTAGTTAAAAAAAACAATTTTGAAAAATGAATAAGAAATAGAATCGACTGTAATCCAATAACGATAGACATGTCAATTCAATGGACTGAAATCTAAAATATACACCTATTTATAAAACGAAAATCTATAATAAAATAAAAAAATAAATGAAGTAAAAAAATGGTATAACTACCATTCCCATAACATAACGAAGCATTACCATTCCCTTTCCAAATAACACAAAGGTTAGTTATAAGAAAATGCTAAATAGCATTAACTTCGCCTATGTACATGTTCTTGTATTGCGCAATTAAGAATATTCTATCCATCTACATATCTATAACTAGGTGGCAAGCAGTGCATCACTACAAAATTAACATAGCCATTTCCGCCTTCTCTGGGGATGTAAGCGGTGATGTGAGAGAGTCGTCTAAAACAGTGTTCCGCAAAGTGACACACTGATGTACCGTGGTCATTAGTTGGTGTGCCTTGGAAAAATAAGCATATCTTATAAACGTATTTTAAGCAGCCCTGTCAACGATTACTTGAAATTTAGACCGTCTATGCTCAATTAAACAGGGTCATGTTTCGCATTAGATACCTTTTCTGCAATTTAAAGTTTAGTTTTGTTGATAAATAAAAAATATTATTTCGTTGATTAATAATAAATGTGATTAATATTACTTAAAAACTGATTTTTAATTTGTGGTGTACCTCAAAAAAAAAATCCTAAATGTACCTTGGACACAAAATGTTTGCGGAACACTAGTCTAAAACACGTGTTCCTCTGTAAATGTAATTTTCCACGTTGTCACACCATTTTCTCTAGCGTGTCAAAACTTTAAATTGCTTAAGATATACAAATCAAAACTACACTCGTAACTTGGCTACATTGCAAAATGCAATCTTAAGTTTCGCACGCGTTATACATAACAAATTTCTAGTTTATAGGTTCAATAAATTCTAAGGTCTACTCAGACCTTAGCATCAGTTACTGACATAGTCGAGCTACTAGCAAATCGCGAAAGTGAATTTCTAAAAAAGTCATGCCAATAATGTTTGTATTTAATAGGCGTTTGCAACCAACTAGCTAGCGATACGACAACGCAAGACAACTAAATAAAATAAATATTGGTAGACATTATCTAGCCACGAACTAAGCAAATCTTGTACTATGGGAACTAGATGGCTGATAGAATACATAAATAGTTATTTTATGTAAATACATACACAAGATACTTTATAACACTCAGACACAGGACAAACATTTATGTTCATCACACAAATATTTGCCCTGGGTGAGGATCGAACCCACAACCTACAACGCAGAAGGAGCTCAGGAGCTGTGAGACCTGTCAGATAGAAGATGAAGGTGCTATAAGGAAAAAAAAGTAACGAGTAAGTAGCGATGATGACAACTAATTTTGTTGATGTGCATTCAGCTGTCATGTTTGAAACGATGTAAATGCATAAAAACTAGGCTGAAACATTTCCCATTTTTTCATAATTCTGAAGAAATAATAAGACAAATATTGAAAAGTTATTACGAAGGATGTTCTGTATCGAATTTTAAATTGTGTTTATTTCAGCGGCTTCTTGAAGTTCCCTGAAAAAAGTATAGAAAAGTATGCTAATCTAAGCTACGAACTTTATCCATTCTAAGTATCATATAATCGATTTTTATTGACTGTAGGGTGTTTGGGTAAAGCCAGAAAAATAATGATTTTTGCTACAAACTTATAAACTTTACATAGATACATTAAATCACGCCTGTTTCTCAGAGAGGTAGGCAGAGACTGAACCTAGCGAGTAATAAACTCGAATGATCCTTGATTTATTTATTTCAACCTTCAAGTGTAGGTGCTCTTTTTATTTCAGGTCAAAATGAAACCAAATAGAACTTTTGTTGATAAAAAAATGACCAATATAAGGTAGCCGTCACAAAAAAACTTTCTAATAAGGTGATAAGTGAAATTTTTGACGTTTTGTATGGGCTGAGTCTACCCGGATAAGACGGAAAAAGTGATAAAACTGCATAATCTTGAAAACCATCAAATTAAAAAAAAATGTCTTTAATTTAGCTAGATAGTATGTTTATCTAACGAATTATATAAAAATGAACAGTTTAGAATGAATAGTATTCATAATTTTGATTAAAAACGAAACTAGTGTTTTTGAAGAGCCAACTTTGGAAAATAAATCTATCGAGAAATGTTTCACCAATCGTGTTTCTATCTTTAATTTATCTAGATTAAATCCTTATAATATCTTTGTCATAAAAAACAAAACTGTATAATAATAATAATAATCTTTATTCGGAACATTAAACAAAGGTGTAGGTATAGTACAAAAATGGAAAAGTATGTTTTGCGATTATTGAGAAAAAACGATTCTGCATTTATCAAAAACATTTATTACTAGTCATAATACAAGTAATTAGTAGAATAAGCACCTACACAAAATGCAATCAAAATGTTTGCACTCCAGCTATATCAATCATAGTTTTACGTAAGAGCAGCTCTATAGATTCCCGCCCACCAAGTGACGTAGTTGCCACTGTGAGTCTCCGTATAAGGACCGGAGACCGTTTCCATCCCCCCATTCGCGTCTGAACCGCCGCCCGAACGGGACGGCCCGGTAACTCGCGACACCACCACCGCGCGCGTATGTATTCAAACTCATTCTTTACATTTAAATTGTAAGCATTTTAAAAGCACAGAATTCAATATAATCAAGATCAAAATTTTGAGTTTAATATTATACACCGTGTTATTGTAAGTTTTTAAATAACTAGTAAAGAACGTAGTTTTTTTTTCAGCGTTTATTTTGTCGTGGAACAAAGCGCGATTTATTTCAATTTTGTTTATTATCTGAGATATTTTTGGTATTGAATTGGGTAGTTTAATAAGAGGTATAGGGTGCAAAAAGCTGTGTAAGTGGTGCTTTGCCCCGTTCAAGAGACTAAGGTGAGTCGTTTTCAGAGATTGTCGGTGCCTTCAGCCAGCGAAGCTTCGGTGGATATTTTCAGCGGCGTTATTTTGTATTTTTATTGTCTTTAGCTTTGCCGGTTTTGATATTTTGTACAGGATTTAGAGTTTCAGTTTTTACAGGACTTATTTGTGTGTAAAAGGTCGCTGGTTTTTTGGTGTTTAATAATTTATCTACATTAAAATTTAAATAAAATTACTTTGGTCTGCACGGCAGTCATCTGAGATCTGTAGGTGCTCAGATAAATGAAGCTGTCTAAAATGGGTAGTCAGAGGCATGTCTAAACATTAAATTGAAAACTTGGCCACATTTTGCAGTAGTTAGCGTTCTTTGTGTAACAGGATACAAGCTAAAATTCCACTTATACATTTTTAAAATAGAAAAATAAATTATCGTGCATTAAAAATTCGAATGAATCAATAAATGCCGGGATTCGAACTCACGACTTTCAATTGAAAGTCGAGGTACCTCCAACTTGGCCATCACGGTGACCAATCAAATTGTGTAGGATTTATCAAAAACATAATCAAATTTCTATTCAAATATTTAAAAAAGGAAAAATATATATTTTTTAATAAATAAAATATTGCGAGCCACACGATTCACCATCATTAGTGATGGGTGATCGTTAATAGGATTAATAGCAAAGCGCTTCCGCGTTTCAAAGGGCGCGTTAAGATGTCGGTCAATCATTGTAGATTCTGGGTCAATTGCATTATGACCAAGAGACTAACAAGTAATAAAAAAAAATCAGCCAAGTACAAGTCGGACTCGCACACGAAGGGTTCCGTACCATTATCTATAAAAAAACGCCATAGAACACATTTTTTGTAAGGGAGCCCCGCTTAAATATTTATTTTATTCTGTTTTTAGTATTTGTTGTTATAGCCGCAACAGAAATACATCATCAAAATTTCAACTGTCTAACTATCACGGTTCATGAGATACAGCCCTGTGACAGACAGACGGACAGACGGACGGACAGCGAGTCTTAGTAATAGGGTCCCGTTTTTACCCTTTGGGTACGGAACTCTAAAATACAACAAAAAAATATACGCGTACTTTCGTCGGTTGAAAATTATTCAATTAATAGTTCAAGCCAACATCCAATCTATTAGATCTAATTCCAGTACAAGAATTGTTTAGTTTAGGGCTAGATGGCGCTGTGTGTGTCCACCAATATTCATTTATGATAACCAGGAAATAACTAGCGACACGAAAAAGAGAAAGAAAAGTGCGGATTTAAATAACAAACATTTATCACAGCAAAGATCCTTCGCTACTCATAATGTAGCAAAACAGTCCCCTATATAAACATCAAAACGAATTAAGTACATAAAAAAACCTCTTACATAAAAGCACTATAAGTAAGTTTTTTCTGAAATAAGGCGAAGGCTAGACGTTCAGTATTCTGGTCCATCAGTATGAAAAATATTGACCACACTCCGTTAACGAAACAAACTCACGTCTGTATTATAACGTGTTTCATAGAGTTCAGATGAGAAACGGATTTAGTGGCCTGAGCACGAACCACTATCGTATCGTCCAAATGTCAAAACTGACTCTTTTTGTTTAGTAAAAGTGTCAGTTTTGGCACTTGGACGATACGTTGTCGATACGCTAACCCCCCAGAGACAAAAACTAAAGCTTTTGTAGCTATTATTTAGATTTAATGTATTATATTGTCAGTATTTATCACAAACTGTTATTCCAGAATTTAAAAATCTAGAACTTAATAAATACTGATATCCGTACATTAAATAAATACCATACTATTTGGTAACTATCAGCAGTCTACAATATTTACTGAAGGTCTAGCTTTCGCCTAAGGGACGCATACTGTGGGGTCGTAACCATAGTTTATTTACCCCATAAATAGGGAAAAACTCGTTTATGAAACGTAAAAGCTGTGACACAGCATGCATTTTTGAAACTATACTTCTTTTATTATTCTCTCTCACTGAAGGTTCTTCAAGGTTGAACTAACTTTGCTCTGAATTCATAAATAGTTTTGAAGCTTGTTTGCTGGTAGAAAACTCTTTTATGGTTAAGCTCGTTTTTGGACATGTTCTTTGTAATATCATAATTGTTACTTATGATGATTCTTCTTAGGATTCTGCATTCATCATAAACATTTCTAAGAAAGGAATTTCCAAAATTCAATCCTAATAGGGTGCAGCGGGTTGAAGTCTGTTTGAAAATAACTTGACGTGAACAAAGTCAGGAGGGTTGCTACTAGTACGTGAATAACCATGTCAAAATCAATAGTAATGTGTACTAATTACGAGAATTTGAAAACCTTTCGTAAGGAAACCAGTCCGCCCCGGCGTCGCACGGGTGTAATAATGATTTTATGGGTAATTTTTTTACACTGTGGGTTACATTATCGAAGTTTTCATACGGATCCCTAATAGTTAGAGAAATGGTATTATGGCTTTTTTTGTAGATATTGATGTTATCTATAAAACTGTAGTACATTACTTTGTTCTATTGTCAATAATTTCCGCAGCGTAACGACTGTAATCCCCAAGTACGGTAGACATTCTCCTCAGATCTCCAGACACTTAGATCCTTTAAAGATGTCTAGTGGGGGTAGTCAGAGGCACTTCCAAACATCATATTTGGCATATTCCCACATTTTAAAGTAGTTAGCATTCCATACGTGACAGGTTGCAAGCCCTTCGCCGCTTATAAAAATACTAACTGGTTTCCTCACGATGTTTTCCTCCACCGTTTTGAGCACGTGTTTTGATACGCATATAAATTTTTCGAACAGAAAAATCCATTGACGCACGCCAGGATTCGAACCCACGAACTTCTAAATGAAAGTCGAGGTACCTCCCACTCTACCTACCTTTTTAAATATATTTCAGTAATGTTAATCCTTTTCGGGATTGGCGCTTTTTAACGTTATCACTGCCACTTACGATGCCAACAGACTGATTAGGACTATCTATAAGTAATATACAGGTTTATCAGTCTGATTGTGGTATAACAAGGTATATTTTGACATTGATCGATAATTTATTTGTGGGTGTATTTGAGCTAAAAACACATGCGTGGTAGCTTAAAATAAATAATAATAAATATTGGCGGACTTTACACACACCGCGGCGATGGGCTTGCAACCTGTCACGTATGGAATGCTAACTACTGCAAAATGTGGGCATGTGCCAAATATAATGTTAGGACGTGCCTCTGACTACCCCCACTAGACATCTTCAAATGATCTAAGCGTCTGGAGATCTGAGAGGATGTCTACCGTAATTGAGGATTACAGTCGTGATCCTATCCTATACATATAGCTCCAAACTAAAAAAAGCTTGTACTATGGGAACCAGATAACTGATAGAATACTTATACATTTTTTTTTTTCTAAATACTTACTTAATATACATAGTAACACACAGACACAGAACAAACATCTATGTTCATCACAAAAATGTTTGCCCTGGGTGGGGATCAAACAACACACGCCGCAGAAGACAGAGTTACTATCAATTGAGCTGAAAAGTCAGTTATATAAAGCCATGTACTAGGGAACACTTTGTCCCGCAACATAATGCACAACGCTCAATCTACGTAACACTGCAATGTTGCATAGTGTCCCGCAACATTTTACGTAACGCGGAATACCTACGAGTTTACTAATTTGTTGTAATTATAATTCCATACGTTTGTAACATAGATAAATATTACCGGGTTTCCTTACGATGTTTTCCTTTACAGTTTTAAGGATATTTTAAAGGTCAATATAAAACATTTTTAAATAGAAATATCCATTGATGCACGACCCAAACGCGAATTCACAACCTTAGGATTGAAAGTCCTCCAACACACACACACAAACACACACACACACACACACACACACACACACACACACACACACACACATCAACATAAAAAGCTATAATTTAAGAAGATTATGCTCTCACCTAATCAACTCATTTACCTAAGAAGGCCACGCCAAGAAAGATTTTCTTTGAGGCAATTACAGCTACGCCAAGTCCTCACGTTCTTTTAGCAACAAGTGTTTTCTATGTAGTCAAATATAAACAAAGCATACATTATAATATACAGCATTATCTATCTAAAGTATCTTGCGTTACTGACTGACTGACTGATCTATCTTAACTTAACTTGAAATTTGGAGGGTGTATTTCTTTTGGTGGGCAGGGGTGCGCTAAGAAAGGAATTCCCGAAATTCAGCCCCTAAGAGGGTTTAGCTGGTTTTAAATAAATAAAAAAATATTGGTGGACATTTCACACATCGCCATCTAGCCCCAAACTAAGCAAAGCGTGTACTATGGGAACCAGATAACTGATATAATACATATATACTATTTTTTTGTATGTATTTACTTATCATACATATTAACACCCAGACACAGAACAAACATCTATGTTCATCACACAAATGTTTATCCTGGGTGGGAATCGAACCCACAACCTACAGCTCAGAAGGCAGAGCTACTACCAACTGCGCTGTGAGGCCAGTCACAGGTTTTGAAGGTTGGTTGAGGTTTTGAAGTCTATTTGAAAATAGCTTCACGTGAACGAAGTCGGGAGGATTTCCACTAGTCACTACATAGTATAAAGCAAAGTCGCTTTCCGCTTCCCGCGTCTGTATGTATGTATGTTTGCTTATATCTTTATAACTACACAACGGATTTTGATGCGGTTTTTTTTTAATAGATAGAGTGATTCAGGAGGAAGGTTTATGTGTATAATAACATGCTACCCGTGCGAAGCCGGGGCGGGTCGCTAGTTACTATATAAGATTAGTGGCCTGCATAAACCATTGCCACTTTAACCAAACTAAAACATTACATTTGCAATTCCCTCGACGGGTGTGTCGTCATAATAAAAATATGCCTTGTTTACGAGGACAAATAGTTATATAATAAAACTAGCCGACCCGTGCCCGCTTCGCTGTGCGTAAGACATTTCTAATACCATCGTGGACTTTTTTGTAGACGTTTTTAAGGTGTACAATACTGTAGTACATTATTTTGATATATTATCTCGTGGGGTTCAGCCAGCATTTGCAATGTAAGCGCAAAGAATGTGTTTATTTACGGCATCACATTAGAAACCTCTAAAATTATCAGTGTTTTTCTACTATATTATGCATGTATTATACATATAAACCTTCCTCCTGAATCACTCTATCTATTAAAAAAACCGCATCAAAATCCGTTGTGTAGTTTTAAAGATATAAGCAAACACACATACATACATACATACGCGGGAAGCGGAAAGCGACTTTGCTTTATACTATGTAGTGAAGCTACTATGCTTTTGTCAGTGACTTCGCTCACGTACCTGGATAAAAACTATTGTATTATTTATCAAACTATCGTGATTAATAGACATAACTATAGATTTTGACACGAGTATTTCCCTCATATTCAAGAACGACACTGCATAGTGTGACTAGAGGCACATTGTCGTGTGCCTCTAGCCAAAGTTGAGCTCTAAAAGCACACGGTAGCGTCCGCTCAACACAAAAAGTGATGTTTATGGAAAAAGATTTCGTCCACTGTGGGTGCGTGTTCTCATAGTGTCGTTCTTGAATACGAGGGTTTATCACCTTTAATTTATTTTCCCGACGTTTTGATTATGTTACAAAAGCCATGGTCGCGAGCAGACTGGAGTACTCGGAGCTACCCTCGAGAAGCGGAGGCAGTTGAAGAAACTACCCTCACTTGGTCTTCAGAAATAAAAATGTACATGTTGTTAAAGGCGATGGGCTTGCAGCCTGTCACGTATGGAATGCTAACTACTGCAAAATGTGGGCATGTGCCAACTATAATGTTTGGACGTGCCTTTGACTACCCCCACTAGACATCTTCAAAGGATCTAAGCGTCTGGATTACAGTCATTAACATTTGTGTAGTATTTCATAACTAGGTAATCCTTTGAACTTATAGTTAAGCAATATTACTCCCATTCAATAATTAGGGTCACAGTCTTCAATCAAGTTCGATAGTGCGTATCTGGCGTTCCTTTTACGGCCTAATAAATCGTAAGTGATTAATATTGAAGAGGAAGGATTTCGGGTCATTTGATGACGTAGGCTAATAAACTTAGATAGGTTACTAGGCCCTTCTGTCGAGTAGTCGATTATGTTTTAAATAACATAACAAAAACCCTACTAAATTAGATTACATCGGGTTTATTTAGACTGGATACTTGTTCTGAATTGAATACAGAACGATATATCTGCGCGTCTAAATAACTGAGAGGATTTCTACCGTACCGGATTACAATCGTGATCTTATTAATTATAAAATCGTACGTATCTATTATCTAATAGTTAGACTGATTTTGAAGAAAAAAATAGTATCACGACTGTAATCCCCAAGTACGGTAAACATTACATTATGCAGTATTACCATTTGATACGTGGCAACTTGCCTATAGTCGTTTATAAGATTACTACTCGTAACTGGTTTCCTCACGATGTCTTCTCCGCCGTTTTGAACACGTGTTAATGCGCAAATAATTTAATCTCTGTACCCACGACCTTCGGATTTAAAGTCAAGATGCTTCCTATTTGGCCAAAGCTGCCTTAAATTGTAATCTATAATGTAAAAATGAATCGCTGAATGTGTTGCTAAGCGCAAATCTCAAAGCAGCTGAACCGATTTCGCTAATTCTTTTTTTTGTTGTATTCGTTATTATCAAGAGAAGGTTCTTACGGAAAAAAAAATTGACAGGACAACGCGTGTCGGGACAGATAGTAGAAAATAAACTTAAAATTAATTAAGTAAATGTAAGTTTAAAATCATACTAGATTCAGACGTCTCGCATGATAAATAAATAATAAATATTGGTGGACTTTACAAACCACGCCATCTAGCCCTAAACAAAGCAAAGCTGTACTATGAAACCAGATAACTAATAGAATACACTTATTTTTTGTAAATACTTATTATACATATTAAC
This sequence comes from Hydriomena furcata, assembly GCA_912999785.1. Taxonomy (NCBI): domain Eukaryota; kingdom Metazoa; phylum Arthropoda; class Insecta; order Lepidoptera; family Geometridae; genus Hydriomena; species Hydriomena furcata. The sequence goes on from OU538838.1 coordinate 6,159,570, forward strand.
ACCCAGACACAGAACAAACATATATTCATCACACATATTTATCTGGGTGGCGATCGTACCCACAACCTACAGCGCAGAAGGTTACTACCAACTGAGCTGTTAGGCCAGTCAAAATTAAATGATGTTGCCTTTTATTTCTGGCGAATGTTATAAGCAAGATAAAACCGATGGCCGTTTGTTATCGAGCTGAAGCCAATACCTACCCACGTAAGTAGATTAGCCGTTTACATTAGTCATTCATTGGATGGATTCACTGGCCTCACAGCTCAGTTGGTAGTAACTCTGCCTTCTGCGCTGTAGGTTGTGGGTTCGATCCCCACCCAGGGCAAATATTTGTGTGATGAACATAGATGTTTGTTCTGTGTCTGGGTGTTAATATGTATTCACAAAAAAAAGAGTATATAAGTATTCTATCAGTTATCTGGTTCCCATATTACAAGCTTTGCTTAGTTTGGGGCTAGATGGCGCTGTGTGTAAAGTCCAAAAAAAAAAAAAAAAAAAAAAAATTGGATCACTAATCCAACCCTGTCCAAAAGAAGTTTTACGACATTTGCGTAAAAATTTACAACACATGGCTCAATATATAGATAGATATATAGATAGATAGATAGATATATTTTTTTTTACTTTTAATTAATTATTCTTGTTTGAGCCTTCATCTTGTTCGATCGGCACTACACTGGAGCTCTACATAGCATTAAGGCAAGGATCATTGAAAAAAAAAACGTAGACCCAAGCCGTGTTTGTTGCCTGATTCTTCTAGGCTTGGTCGCGTGGAATCGGCGTAGCTACGCCTGTTCCTAAGACGTTTCAAAGTGATCCTTGTGATGTTATTGAAATAAATGATTTTAGAATTTGAATAGATAGATAGATAGATATAGAACACTTTATTGATCACCACACGTTCACACGGATGCAAAAAAATATAAACAGTAAAAAATAACACTATGCTTAAAGGTAATACAAAGGGCGGCCTTATCGCTAAAAGCGATCTCTACCAGCCAACCGTAGGATGGACTGGAATGAACTTCTGTTTTTTTTTTTAACTTATAAAGAGAAGGTGCATGTTGGTGCGGCTTTAAATATATACAAGTAGATTTAAAATTAAATAATCAAATTTATTAAATTAATTATAAATAATTATCGGTGGACATTTTTAAGAACGCCATCTAGCCCCAAACTAAGCAAAGCTTGTACTATGGGAGATAACTGTACCAGATAACTGATAGAATACTTATAACATATTAACACCCAGACACAGAACAAACATCTATGTTTATCACACATATATTTGCCCTGGGTGGGGATCGAACCCACAACCTACAGCTATATTTTTAGATTTATATAATAATACAATTTATATATAATAAATTATTATATAGATTTATATAATAAATTATTATATATTACGTATACATAATTATAATCGTATTGCTATCGTATCGTCCGAGTTTAAAAACCCCAAACTGTATGTCAGCTGGGACGACAATATAATCAAATTTGAAAAATTAGAATTGCTAATTTCAAACCGTCTCGCCGACAATTTTAAGTGGCACCTGAAAACTTTTAAAGTTATTGAGGGTAGTTTCAAGTCTAAATTAGGCTTGGTAAAGTGATAACGATCTATTTAGCATTTATGTAGGTCAATTCAATTCATTTATTCATCCATAGACATATTTTATGCACTTAGATAGGTCATTATGGCACACACAACAAAATAACTTTATCTTATGAACTAAATAAAATAATACAATTATTTTGATAAATCAGAAATAGGTAACAGCAAAAGCATTGTCATAATGTAAAAATAAAAAATTATAAAATAAAATAAGATAGGATGTCAGTTATTCAATAAAGTCAGAGATAATCATTTCATTATCCGCAAACGCTTCGTCAATTTTGTAATAGCTTTTTTTTATTAACTGTTTCCTTATACACAATTTGAAGGTACAGTCTGTCATGTTCTTAATATCTACAGGTATTTTGTTATATAATTTAATTGCAGTGCAGTAATAACTTTTAGAAATTTTACTAAGTCGTGTCATAGGGACAATTAGATGATCCTTGTTTCTAGTGTTAACATTGTGTATTTCTCCTTTTGTCTTAAAACTACCTAAATTCTCCCTAACATAAACTAAATTTTGAAAAATAAATTCACTTATCATCGTCATTATACCTAGTTCTTTAAATTGCTGTCTACAAGAGTCCATCTGTTTTAAACCTAATATATATCTTACTGCTCGCTTTTGCAGAATAAAAACTCGATTTGCATCAGCCGCAGTGCCCCAAAATAATACACCATAACTCATTATAGAGTGAAAATACGCAAAGTATACAATTCTGGCTGCTTTTTCCCCTCCTAGCTCTTTAATTTTTTTAATTGCATACGTAGCTGAAGCCAATTTTTTTGATACTTCATCTAAGTGGTTAGCCCATGTCAACTTACTATCTAATCTTATGCCTAAAAATTTCATATTGTTTGTCAGAGAAATGTTAAATTCAGTCAAAAAGTCTTGAACACATTCTGGTGTAATATTTTCTGCTCTAGAGCCTAATGCAAACTTTATTACACTGGTTTTGTCAACATTGAGAAGCATATTATTGACTGAGAACCACTCTTTAATACCAAGTATGGATTCTTTAAGTTTCCTGCTAATTAAATTATTATTATCCTTTTTAATAATTAGAGAGGTGTCATCTGCAAATAATGTTATGTCAATATCCTTAAAAATTACTGATAAGTCATTGATATATATTATAAATAATAGAGGGCCTAAAATTGACCCTTGGGGGACACCCAAATTAATTTCACATTTATTAGATCTAGTGCCATTTACTTCGGTCACTTGCAGGTCCTTGTTGGATAACCAGGCCGATCCTTAGGATATTCTAGCTTTTTCAATTAAGGCCCTGTATGTCGACGATTGCTCTTTTTCGAAACGAAAAAAGAAATACTTCTGAACAAGCCACATCTCCTATTTTTATAAATATATTACTTCAGGTTCCTACCTAGAGCTGAGCTGAGCCTATTAAGCTGAAAACATAATAGCAGAAACTTTTCACGATAAAGATATTATTTTAAAATGATACGTTTTAGAATTTATGATCGAAATAATTTGATACCTACTATTAAGATCAACTTGTGATTTATTGTTAAAGATAGGTAATATGTAGATCTAGATTTCTACTAGAATAGGTTTTTGATAAGTAATTATACATAATTTATATCATTAATTTATTCGAAAAGCAAAGGCGGACCACGCGCCGACGTGTGTTTGTCGTCATTGCAGCGGTCGGTAGGATTATTTATCGAAGTGATTAAATATGGGTACATCTATATTCACATATACTATACATTATAAAAATAGAGATGTGGCTTGTTCAGAAGTATTTCTTTTTTCGTTTCGAAAAAGAGCAATCGTCGACATACAGGGACTCTTAACAAGTCGGCTACTTTTGCTTTTTTTCTTTTTGGTTTTCGGATATTTGATTGCATTTTGAAAAGGGTTTAATGTTTAGACTTATCTAAGCAAAAGTATCTAATAAAAAAAATAGGATCTCGACTGTAATTCATAAGTAGGCACGGTAGACATCCTCTCAAATCTCTGAATACCTATGTTTAGAGAAGGTAGTCAGAGGCACGTCCAAACATGATATACGCAGTAGTTAGCATTCCATACATGACACGTTCTGGAAATGGCAAGCCAATCGCCGATTATAAGAATACTAACTAGTTTCCTCGCGATGTTTTCCTTTACAGTTTAAGGAAGCGTTAATGCGCTTATAAATCTTTTAAATAGAATTTTTTTTAATAACCTACTTTTATGACAGTTACGTTTATGACAGATTGTTAATGACAGTTTATTTATGTCAGTTTGTTTATGACAGTTGAGAATGACAATTATTTTAACATGCCCTTCAAACAACAATTTTCTATTACATTTTAAACTGAAAGGGTTATGCAAATATTACCTTAGTTGATTTACTTTAGAACTCCCCAACTAGTAGTAGTTTTAGTAACTTTTGGGGATAGAACAAATTCAAACAACCAGTTATTAGATGAGAAGGAACTACGTGTTAGATAACTCAGAAATAGACAATTTTGCTATAACTTTTTCAAAAACGGTATTTAATAGCGACTAATTCTGTGTCTGAGTGTTACTATGTATAATAAGTATGTATTTACAAAAAAAAAAGTATATAAGTATTCTATCAGTTATCTGGTTCCCATAGTACAAGCTTGCTTAGTTTGGGGCTTGTAACCAGATAACTGATAGAATACTTATATACTGATAGAATTTTTGTAAATACATACTTATTATACATAGTAACACCCAGACACAGAACAAACATCTATGTTCATCACACAAATATTTGCTCTGGGTGGGGATCGAACCCACAACCTACAGCGCAGAAGGCAGAGTTACTACCAACTGAGCTGTGAGGCCACACTTACGACATACACGACACACGAGGTGTAATGCTTTCTGTGTACAATAAAGTATTTGAAAGGAAACAAGGGGGTTAGCATGAACAACTATCGTAAAGACAACGTATCGTCCAAATGCCAAAACTGACACTTTTACTATACAAATAGTGCCAGTTTTGACATTTGAACGATAGGTTGTCGATACGATAGTGGTTCGTGCTCAGGCCACTGGTTACCGATGGAACGGAATGAATTCATACCATGAAGATATAATTTCAACAGTATTTTGACACTCATAACTTTTTATATACCTACAGACGGCTGGCATAAGGTGTCTAATGGACTCCATAAAATCCTTGTTTGTTTAATGTATGAAATATGATTATTCACAATGGGTTATTTGACAAGATTTTAAAAACCATTCTAGATTATTCAGTAGTGACTGTGGAACCCATAAAAAATATTATTTTCACTGTGACGTTACATGCTTGTCAACAAATAAACAAACGTCAAGATTTTTAAGGCAGGCGAAGACATATTGACAAGCATGTTACGTCATCGTTGATTCGACCAATTAATTATGATATAATTATTTGAATTATGAGTTTTTTAATAAATCATTGTTTATTTTCAAGTAATTTTACTCCATAACGCTTTATGAAGGCATAATTTACATACGTTATTATCAACAACACTGTCTTTTTCATACTGTCAAATAGCCTATTCTATCAAAACGCCTACTAGCTCTGTCTACTACGAAAACTAGGCTTGAATCTAAAAGTTTGGATATTTGATGTTTGTGCCTCAATCACGCCCAAACGGATTTTGATCAAACTTGGAATGAACATCGCCTATGCCTATATCCTAGAATAGCATATAGAGCAAGAGCGCTAGTTGTGGGCTATGTTACGACAATTTCATTTCCAAAGTTTCTATTGAAAAACATTTAAAACGACTATTTTTACACAACATATTACAGATAATTTATCTATCTTTTAGGTTAAGCAAAGGTTTTGCAACAGACGATATTTATTTATTAATTATTCATATTTAAATAGAAAAAGCAGGAAATCATTGATTGTGGGCAAAACAATCTAGAGGTATAACGTACTACAACTATCACTAATAAAAAGGGACCATAGACAAATAATTGTATTAACTGTAGACTTTAAAAAAGTTTGTTTGCTGCTTGGTAATTGACTGCCAAAATTTAAAATGCCCAAAGCCGGGGTAGGTATCACAACCAGTGGGGCTATTTTGTAAAAACATGATTGATGTTACGATATTCATACCAATATTTATTAGTACTGAATGCCATAATACCTACGCTTTTTATGCTGTTTAGGCTCCTATACCTACGCTTCCAAAATATTACTTACGCAGAAGCGTAGGTATAGGTGCATAAACAGTGAATAGTCACTATGAAAAGTATACAGATTAGGTATTCTCTAACATTAGGTATTGCATTCAACATCATAACATATATATCATGTTTATACAAAACAGCCCTGCAGGTATATATATATATAGCCTTAGGCTACTTTTTCGCTCGAACAAAAGCTATGTAGTTAATAGTAGTTTATGCAACTGTCATATAAGGAAGGGTATTAAAACATGAGTGTGAGTTTATGAAACGAGCGCAGCGAGTTTCATAATAGTAACGAGTGTTTTAATACCCGTGTTATATGCAGTTGCATACACTACTTTATCTTCACTAACGTCGCTATCCATTTTTAACTTTTAATTTGTATTTTAAAAACAAAACACATTGCGAAACATTAAATTCACGCGTACGTGTATTGTCACAGTGAACTTGCCGCCATTAAAATCTAACCAATAAGAAGAGCGCAGCTGCGCGCGCAGGGAAAAGTTCTTTTTTTATTTAATTGGCACAAGATCTTACCAAAGAGTTTTGTGTATGTAAGTTTAGTAGTTTCACGTATAACCCAACTGTTTTCAAAAGCCAGCCTAATATCAAAATTTTATACAACTTGTATGAGGATTTTGACATAAGGCTCGCCAGGTTAATTGGTCGCGTTTTATTGATGTTATAATGAGATTTTACGATATCGATGTGGATATTATACCATCATGTGAAATTGCTTAAATTGAGTGTTTTGTTGTCTGCGCTATAACAGTAGTAATTATAAGTCAAGTATTGGAAACATAAGTAGAATGTTACAACATTAGTGTAGATAAAAAATATTATGTGTGTATTGGACAAAAGAAACAAAGCTTCAGCTGCTCGAGACACTTGCTCTTTGTCTTGCGTCTTGAAACCTAGTTTAATTATAATTATACTAGCGACCCGCCCCGGCTTCACACGGGTAGCATGTTATTATACATATAAACCTTCCTCCTGAATCACTTTATCTATTAAAAAAAACCGCATCAAAATCCGTTGTGTAGTTTTAAAGATATAAGCAAACATACATACAGACATACAGACGCGGGAAGCGGAGAGCGACTTTGCTTTATACTATGTAGTGATAAAAGTGCGCCTTAAAGTCTTATAGCCAAAAATAATTTCGTAGAGCTCGGATAAGATTGCTCTGGAATTAGGTTAGGAGGCTGCTAATTGGGTTTAAGTGCCACCTAGGTGCAATTTGTAGGAAAATGCCAGAAGATGTTTTTCCATGCGAGAGAATTGGATACGTCAGACTGTGTAGATAAAGTTACATTTGCGAATATAGTATGATAAAATATAATATTTCATTAAAGGATTTTTCTGTTTAAAAAAAATGCGCATCGTTATTTGTTTATGTATAAGTACACAAAACACATAACAAGCAATATAAATATATAATAATCACTACATAGTATAAAGCAAAGTCGCTTTCCGCTTCCCGCGTCTGTATGTCTGTATGTATGTTTGCTTATATCTTTAAAACTACACAACGGATTTTGATGCGGTTTTTTTAATAAATAGAGTGATTCAAGAGGAATGTTTATATGTATAATACATGCATAATATAGTAGAGAAACACTGATAATTTTAGAGGTTTCTAATGTGATGTCGTAAATAAACACATTTTTTTGCGCTTACATTGCAAATGCTGGCTGAACCCCACGATATATATCAAAATAATGTACTACAGTATTGTACACCTTAAAAACGTCTTTAAAAAAGTCCACGATGGTATTAGAAATGTCTTACGCACAGCGAAGCGGGCACGGGTCAGCTAGTTGACTTATACATCACAACATGCTGCTGCTAAATGTATGTAAATTTCTAAGCGGAACCGCTTCTATTCAAACTAAAAGTCGACTCAGGACGATTAATTGTCCCATGACACTTCATTTCCCTTGCAAAACGCTGCATGCGTCAGTTTCAACTTACAGCCCTCTTACCACAAGCTTTAATGTAATATTACTGACTAGCCGACCCGTGACAGACGTTGTCCTGTCAAATTTCAATAATTTAATAGTAAAGACTAAATGTTTTTAGCCTGTGATGTCAGATTTGTTGCACACCAGCGCCATCTATACCAAAACATACCTTTTGAGTTTTTTTATCATTTTGGGGATGTTTTTCATATTTTAAAGTAGTGTATGTTTTATTCGGGCATTATATCTACATCTTCAGCAAATTTCAACTTAATCCGTTCTGTCGTTTAGGCCTGATTGAGACACAAACATACATACAAACTCACAAACTTTCACATTTATAATAGTATTAGGAAGGATTACTTGCGAAAGTGATAATGCTTTACGAGTTCGTTAGTGTCACTTTCGCACCGCAAGTAATATTGTTTTAGGACCTTGTGGTACGGCCTTTGGTGGGTAAATGTATTGTCTTTGGGTACCATAACAGATCAGTGACGTCATTTATCACGTTGCTGTCAACTCCCAGATTCAAAATAGTGTGACAATGGAGTAGCTAGATCAGAATAATATTATTATAACATCAAGTCAGGCGATAATTATACAAAATGTTTTTCTTTTATACTTACAATTTCTGGTGTCGCGTCTATGGTTCATAAGGCATAAGTTAAAAATAATGAAAATATGGATTTTTTCCATCAAAAACAAGGTTTTATCTGAAATCGGATCGCATTTTTAGATGAGATGGGAGGTAAAAATAAATAGTATCACGACGGTAATCCCCAAGTACGGTACACATCCTCTCAGATCTCCAGACGCTTAGATCCTTTCCAAATTTTGCAGTAGTTAGCATTCCATACGTGACAGGTTGCAAGCCCATCGCGGCTTAAAATAATACTAACTAGTTTCCTCACTATGTTTTCCTTTACCATTATGAGCGCATATAAAAATTACAACCCACGACCTTCAGATTGAAAGTCGAGGTACCTCCGACTCGGCCAATACGGCTTTTTGAATTTAAAAAAATATATTGACAGTACCTATTTGAGTTTAAAAATAATGTCAGCGTAAGGAGAGTAACAATAACTACCTATCTGAAAATATGGGTAATGTGGGCATGTGTTAAATATAATGCCATCAAAAACATAACTTGTAAAAAAAACCAAGTCTTGCAACGCAACTCGAACTGAGTTCTACCGTAAAAAGTTGTGAGATCCATGTAATACCAAGTCGGTTAATTTATTCAGTCCCTACATTAAGACGCTGCCAGTCGACGATTATTTTTGTTCGAAACGAAAAAAGAAATACTTGTGAACAAGCCACATCTCCTATTTTATAATGTATAGTATATGTGAATAAAGATGTACCCATCTTTAATCACTTCGATAAATAATCCTACCGACCGCTGCAATGATGACAAACACACGTCCGCGCGTGGTCCGCCTTAGCTTTTCGAATAAATTAATGATATAAATTATGTATAATTACTTATCAAAAATCTATCCTAATAGAAATCTAGATCTACATATTACCTATCTTTAACAATAAATCACAAGTTGATTTTAATAGTAGGTATATAAAATATTTCAATATATCAAATTCTAAAACGTATCATTTTGAAATAATATTTTTATCGTGAAAAGTTTCTGCTATTATGTTTTCAGCTTAATAGAAATCTAGGTAGGAACCTGAAGTAATATACTTATAAAAATAGGAGATGTGGCTTGTTCAGAAGTATTTCTTTTTTCGTTTCGAAAAAGAGCAATCAGCGACTGGCAGCCTCTTAAGGGTCCTTCTGACTTTTGTTATTACGTAATTAGCTAGATTTTCATCAGTCCAGACCATCAGTCCATCAGTCTGCGTGTTACATGTTAATTCTCCCAATTTTTTGACCAGAATGATGAATTGAACTAACGCTAGAATAAGCGTGTAACCGATGTCTTAGAAATTGTCGTCTATCGCAGTAGAATGTATTATGTCTTCTTCTAACTATAGAGCTGTGCTCTTGTCGGTATAATTGATGCAGCTCTCTCCATCTGTTTCTCTCCAGCGCCGCCTCCTTAACTTCCTTATACGACAGCTATTTTCTCCTTTATCTGGCTCATGTAGCTAATTCGTGGCCTTCCTCTTCCTCTCTTCCCTTCAACCTTCCCTTCCATTATTGTCGTTTTTAAAACTGTCGTGCCGTATAAGGTGGCCAACCATCTTACCTCTTCTGTTCTCAATCTTTGTTAATAGGATCCTTTTTTCCTGTATTCTACGTGAAACCTCTATATTTGTTATTTTTTCTGTCCAGCTTATCCTTTCCATCCTTCTCCAGCACCACATTTCGGTCGGTTATGATGACAATTGTCAAAAAAGTGTCGGTCGTTCGATCTTTCAAAATATAGTAGGAAACACATTTCGTTTCCTAGAGTAGACCCACAGATACTTATAAAAAAACGTTTTTTTTGTGTTATGGATAGATTTTCCGTTCATTATTTTTTATTATAACTTCTTTGTGTATCTCGAATAAACAATTTATATATAAAAACGTTTCAAAAAGTAAAGTTAGAAAGCACTTGACTTAAAGTTAGGAACGTTCATTCTGTAAGTTAATGAGTTTTTGTGAGTTCTTGATTTTAATGAAACAAACGTTGTCATTTTGCCTTTGGCGCTTTGTATCTAGTAAATTGCCGTCCTCTACTTAGAGGACGGCAATACAAACGATGGAAAGACGATATTGAGGAAACAGGAGGAAAACTGTGGACAAGAATCACAAGCGATAGAGGAAAGTGGAAGGAATTGGAGGAGGCATATGCCAAAGGGCACAAAGACTAAAAAAAAAAAATCTTTAGGTTAACATTATAATTAGGTAATAAATAATATTAAGTAATTAGTTTTATAAAATGTAGTAATAGAATAGTTTACCATTAGCACCTAATTTTTGTACTTACGTTTCACTTTTATGTCTGAATAAATGGCTTTATTATTATTACTAGCGACCCGCCCCGGCTTCGCACGGGTAGCATTTTATTATACATATAAACCTTCCTCCTGAATCACTCTATCTATTAAAAAAAACTGCATCAAAATCCGTTGTGTAGTTTTAAAGATATAAGCAAACATACATACAGACATACAGACGCGGGAAGCGGAAAGCGACTTTGCTTTATACTATGTAGTGATTATTATTATTATTATTATTATTATCTAGTAAATACGCGCGAGCTTTTGTCATTGTTCGCGAAAGGGTATTTTAATTAAATTGTGATAAGTCCACTAATCGTAATCAGCTTCAAGGGATTCTGACAGCTGAAAGCGATTACGACTTACGCAATAAGGCAGCTGGTATGTAAGCGCTAGGCTCGTTATCGGCTGAATTTCAGGAAGAGATTAAGATTTACTAAACGAACTTAAGGAATTTAAACATAATTTTCTACATCGTATATGTAACATATTATAGGTGATTTTTAGACAACTAATGCAACTAATGCTAACTAATTTTTTTATTTATATTATTTTACTAACTACTGGAAAATGTGTGCATGCCAAATACTTGGACGTGCTTCTGACTTCCCTTAGGTATCTTCATGGTTCTTAGCGCCTGGAGATCTGAGAGTATGTCTACCATACCTACTTGGGGATTACAGTCATGGAACTTTTACACTAATATATGTCTTAAGATATTAAAATAAGAACCAATTTCCAATGCATTTGACGTTTGAGTAGGGTTTCCAATAAATTCATTTTTTGTGTCTGTTGCTGACTTACACTTCCTATTTCCCAAAAACGCTTCTGTTTCAGAAGTCATTCTACTATAATATTATATATGCGAAAGTTTGTGAGTGGTTGTGTGTTTGTTACTCCTTCAAGCAAAAACTACTGAACGGATTAAAATGAAACTTTACAGTAATATAGCTTATACATCAGAATAACAAAGGTTACTTTTTATTTAGGTACCACCCGAGCGAAGCCGGGACGAGCAGTTAGTACTTATATATATGGGAGTGCCATATTATTTTTATGGTAAGACATAAAATATATCAGGGGGGCCGGAATTGAGATAGAAAACGATGAAATACGAGCTGAATCCTAAAACATATGGTTTCGAAAAAGCGGATGTATTTTAATATTGCTTAGAAGTGGGAATTAGATTACGACACGGTACAGATCGTAATGTCGTTTTGAAATGAATTTGAACAGAAATAATTTTATTCGGAGGTCCCACGTTTTGGCAGGATCAATATGCTTGATAAAAATGATATCTGATTTTTTTTTAGACGGTTTAGGCATATTCAGTGTCTGGAGATCTGAGAGGATGTCTACCGTAAGTACTTAGGGATTACAGTTAAGATTCTATTTTATTTATAGGGTTCCGTATCCAAAGAGTAAAAACGGGACCCTATTACTAAGACTCCACTGTAAGTCGTTCTGTCACAGGGTTGTATCTCATGAACCATGATAGCTAGACAGTTGAAATTTTCACAGATGATGTATTTCTGTTGCCGCTATAATAACAAATACTAAAAACAGAATAAAATAAATATTTAAGTGGGGCTCCCATACAACAAACGTGATTTTTTTGCCGTTTTTTATAGATAATGATACGGAACCCTCCGTGCGCGAGTCCGACTCGCACTTGGTCGGTTTTTATTTTATTCAAATCCCACAAAAATACTTAGATTTCAACTATCGGCGTATCGGGAATATAAAAAACTTATAACATTTGTTGTAATAAATCTCCAGTGGCTTTGTATCAAAATGTTTTTCTTCTAACTTTCGATTCTTTCTACTTTTCCCTATAGGATCGTAAAGCCGTATTTCACAAGTTGATTCTTGTGCGATGTACTTACTATCATGATAAGGTAATGCTTGAAATTTTGGTTTTTGTATGGGCTGAGTCTACCCGGATGAGACGGAAAAAGTGATAAAACCGCATTATCATGAAAACTTTCCAACTTAAAAAGAAACTGTCTTTCATTAATGTAGCTAGTATGATTATCTAACGAATTATATAAAAATTAACTGTTTAGCTATTCATAGTTTTGAGTAAAAACGACATAAGTGTTTTGGAAGAGCCAACTTTGGAAAACAAATTTCACCAATCGTGTTCTTGTCCATAATTTATCTAGATTAAATCCCTAAGTTATCTTTGTCATAAAAAAACAAAACTGTATGTTTTGCGGTTATTGAGAAAAATCGATTCAGCATTCATAAAAAAAAATATTACTCGTCTTAAACTTCACTACATAGTATAAAGCAAAGTCGCTTTCCGCTTCCCGCGTATGTATGTATGTTTGCTTATATCTTTAAAACTACACAACGGATTTTGATGCGGTTTTTTTTAATAGATAGAGTGATTCAGGAGAAAGGTTTATATGTATAATACATGCATAATATAGTAGAAAAACATTGATAAAGATAGATACTTCTCCAGATTAATTATTCAGAATGGCTCCTGAAAACCAAAATGAGATATTGTTGCTCAATAAATGTCGCCGAGTGAATACACAACCTTTCCCCCCCCCTCCCCTCCAACCTCTCTCCCCCTGGAGACTAAGTTCTAAAACAGCAGCACGGTGTACGGCGTTATATCGAATTTCAAAATTGTTCGCGTAAAGATTGTCTATTTTGTGAAAAGCTTTCAAAAGCTCAGAAAACATCTATTTGACGGTATGATCGATTTTGTTCATATTTTACGTTGAGAAATGAAGTTGCAAAGCTTTATCACTTTTAAACTTTTAAGTATAATGATACTTCCACAAGTTGTGAAGTTGTAAAGTTGTGTTGACCGAATGGGAGGTCCCATTCGGTCAACACAACTTTAAATCCGAAGGTTTCGAAACCCGGACGTGCAGCAATGTATTTTTCTATACCTACGATTTACTAAATTTAATTAGCCTCACAGCTTAGTTGGTAGTAACTCTGCCTTCTACGCTGTAGGTTGTGGGTTCGATCCCCACCCAGGGCAAACATTTGTGTGATGAACATAGATGTTTGTTCTGTGTCTGGGTTACTATGTATATTATGTATGTATTTACAAAAAAAAAGGTAATAAGTATTCTATCAGTTATCTGGATGCCATTATACAAGCTTTGCTTTGTTTGGGGCTAGATGGGGTTGTGTGTAAAGTCCGCCAATATTTATATTTTTTATATTTATAACTAAATTTACGGCTTTGTTATACTTGAAAAAGTACACAACATAACCTCGTCTTATTTGGGCATGTTGGATTTGTCATAAAGAGTATACATGTTGCTTGGGTATCAAATAAAACATCTCGAATGATATAACTATCACAACGCGTCCGTTTAGCGACGCGGCCTTGCTACGAGTGCCGAAGAACCTCGTTCTTCGTATCATGAACATCGGCTCGCTTCGCCAACGAACACGTTGTCATATCTTTATTGTTCCGTAAACATTACAAAGAGTGTTTTTACTTTTCTCCTATTTTGTACGAGTAAGTTGTAGTATAACATTGTGTAGACTTACATAAAGTACAAGCTAATCTTTGTACTAAAACAGGTAAACCCCCTCCTCTAAATTGCTCAAACAAACTGTACATTGTACAAAGCTGCATAGTAGCCCCTAGATTCCCATCATATAGTTTTAATTACAACCTCGTAATAACTAAAGCTAGAGATCTAAGCATCGACCACACATCCTAGACTCCTCATGCAAGGAGAACACGTCAGGCAACACATAAGGGCTACAGATCCTGTGTAAACCACCGAGTACGGTTAATAACGCGCCCCGCGGCGGGTTGTGACATCGAACAGGCCAATCGGAATGCATTTTTACAAGCTTTTATTAAACTTGCAGTGAATGTATGTATGTAACTATGTAATGATTGTTAAGGTGGAATCTTGCAACTCAATTTTGAAGCAGTTATCCCCAACCGATTGAGCTGAAATTTCGCATACTTATGTAACTTTGGTGACGATGCAATAATATGGCAGTGAGCTGATCTGATGATGAAGACAGGAGCTGTTCAACAGACACTCACAACGGAACTCCTTAGTAAATACTTCGATTAAGTAAAACCTTTGCATACTTGTCAAGTTCCGATGATAATGTTATATGACGTGACAGGTGATAGCGCGCTTGTGCTCGATGGTTTAATAAAGCAATACGGACGGACGTTGTTCGGAACGGACGTGTTGTGTTCTTACTTCAAGAAATATTAAAATACTAGTCAAAGCAATCTAAACTTAAAAGGTCAACTATTAAAGAGAGTTCTTAATTGTAAAGACAGTGTGACAAAAGCCCATAATCAGCCGGAACTACGCGTAGACGTAAGTGGGATCTCCCCCTTCACCCCCCTGGGTAAACAGGACGGCCTACGAAATCCTAATAATTCGTCTCCCTCATCGTCGCATTATACGGACGTAGCAACAATAACCTGTTATGGCCGTGCAACGCTCACCAAAGGGATACATTACGTACGATGATAGCAATGACTATGAACCAACTCGTAGCGAATCACAACCTGACTTAAGGAAATCAGAACTTTCTGAAATGGATAAGAAACTAGTAAGCTTTCGAAAGAGGAAGCAACCGGACGACGACCTAGGTGCCAAATTTGATGCCTTTGAAAAGAAAATTATGTCAGTCTTAACAGGCATGGCACAAACTCAGACTGAAAAACTAGAAAAAATATCCCAAGAAGTATCATTAATAACAACACAGATCGCTCAAATCAAAAAAACCACAGACCAACTCGTAACTGAGCAAATTAAAATGAAGCAAGAGCTTGCTAATGTAGTAATTTCTAAAGCTGACTTAGAGCAAAAAGTTGAGCACCTAAAAAACGATGTGGGAATGCTGAAATGTGCTGTTTCATCTCACTCCAAAGCTGAATCATCAACACCTACTGCACAGGAAGACATAATTACTGAGATTTATGATCGCTCCCTAAGGGAAAAAAACCTAATTGTGGGTGGAGTAAGTGAAATTAACAGCAAAAACCGCGCGGAGAGACTTAACCATGATAAACAAGAGGTGCAGAAAATAATAAACCTGGCTGTACCTGGCTGTAACGACCCAATCAAAATAATTCGACTTGGCAAATATGATAATGATAAATCTCGGCCTATCAAGGCATGCTTTGCTTCAGCTGACATAGCTCAGTCGATCCTGCGCAATAAATCAAAAATTGACAGCGACGGAACAGGGATAAAGGTTTTCTACGATCAAACGCCACGCCAAAAGAAGCAGATTTTGAATCTGAGAGAAGAGCTTAAACGTCGCACTAGTGGTGGTGAAAAAGACCTCACAATCAAGTACATCCAAGGCATTCCTAAAATTGTTAAGAGTCAGTCAAAAAACTGACACAAAGAGACAATATCGTCTCTAAATCCAGCAACATTACACACCATCAAGCCGATACTCTTACCATCGTGACACAAAACTCCAAATCTCTCAAAATCCTGTATGCAAATGCACGTAGTATTGTAAAGAAGGGTAAGATGGACGAGCTACGATCCATCATGCATTCTGTAACTAATGTAATACACGTAGTTGTACTGTCCGAAACATGGATAAAAACCGATTCAGAAGCAGAAAGACTAACTTTACCTGGTTACACCCATTACTACAATTACCGAACCAAATGTAATAATCAAAGCAAAAAAATAAAAAGAGGAGGAGGTGTATCAATACATGTACTTGATAGCCTAAAACACAACTTTGTGGAAGAATTATTTGAAGGCGATAATCACTACTTGTGGATTCATTTAGATAAATTTTCTATTGATATCGGTGCTGTCTATAAACCGGGAAGAACGAACGATGCTGATTTCCTTGAAACGTACTCACAACAGCTTCTCAAACGAAAGAGAGCTATTGTTTTTGGAGACTATAATTACAACCTACTTGGAAATGAAACTCCAACAAATCGCTACAAAAGAATGCTGAAAGAAAACGGCTTTAACATTTTAAACCACATTGACCGTCAATACTGTACCCGGCAAACGACTAGCAACGAAGCAATCCTGGATCACGCCTGTTCTAACTTGAAAAACAACACCTACGATCTCACTGTGGTAAACTCTGCAATGTCTGATCATAAGCAGCTATATCTAGAAATTCACAAATATAAACCGGAGAAAAATATAAAAACTGAATACATGGCAATCAGCTACGAAACTCTTAACAAAGCATTGGAGGAAAGCCTGATAGACACCACAAATAATGAAAGCTATGAACAGCTAGAAGCTAAGCTGATGGAAGCCCTCTATAAAAGTAAGATAGTAAAAACGAAAATCTTAAATCCCCCAAGGAATGAATGGATAAACAAGGACGTAATTGCTGCTATAGATCGACGTAACCAGATGTGGTACGCTCACTTGAAGACATCAAGGAGAGAGGATACAAGAGAAGAACTTCTCGTCGTAAGAAACCAAGTTCAAGAAATGATCCAGCACACAAAGAGTCAATTCTACCATAAAGCCTTCAAAGACTGCGAAAAAAAGCCACTTAAGATGTGGAAACTTATAAACTCCCTTACTACGAACAAAACAAAATACGTAAATGCTCCATCTAAACTGGAAAACGAAACGGGTTCTATTACCGAAATAACCGAAATCTGCAGTAGCTTTAACTCCTTTTTTGCAAATATAGGATCAATCTTAGCTAATAAAATTCCAAAAGTGTATCATGACATTAATTCATATACTGATATCTACGATAGTGAAGCAACGCTAAGAACTGCTAGGTTAATAGAATTTGAACCGGTAACAGTTAATGAGGTCAGTAAAATCATCGACAACCTGAACCTAAACACGAGTGCAGGGCTGGACGGGGTCTCCTGTAAAGCTGTTAAATCGATTAAAAACATTATACTTAAAGATCTAACTGCATCCCTCAACAACTGCTTAAAATGTGGTTATTTTCCTGATAATCTTAAATTAGCGAAAGTCACTCCAGTATACAAATCTGGTAGTAAGACGGATGCAGGAAACTACCGCCCAATCTCAGTGCTCCCTGTAATGTCTAAAATCCTGGAAAAAATTATCTACTATCGATTGGATAAGTATTTGAAATCGATTGACTTCATGTACGACAAACAATACGGTTTTCGCACCAAATCAAATACCCTGTCTGCTTGCATTGACCTCATCACAAAGCTAAAGGACAAGATTGATCAAAAACAGATAGCTCTTGGCATCTTTATAGATTTTAAAAAAGCTTTTGACACGATAAGTCACGCACTCTTACTTCATAAGCTTCGCACTATTGGCGTAGAAGGAGCAGCATACAACATGCTTCAGTCGTATCTCTCCAATAGATATCAAGTAGTAAAACTCGGCAATACCCAAAGTACCCCTGAATTAATTACATACGGGGTACCACAAGGCTCCATACTCGGCCCCTTACTATTTCTAATTTATATAAATAACATGTCTGAATTGGGCCTAGCTGGTGATATAACATTGTATGCCGATGACACTTGTCTCTTCTACTTTGGCAATAACACAAGAGCTATGTTTGAGCAAGCCCAGAGCGACCTTAATATACTACAAACTTGGTTTAAATATAACTTATTAACTATAAACACAGCGAAAACCAACTACATAATTTTCAGTGCAAAAAACAAAAAAATAGAACGAGATCAAACTTTACAAATCAATAATGAAACTCTAACTGAAGTGAAATCGGAAAAATATCTAGGCCTTATTCTTGATAGCCACATCTCTTGGAAACCACACATAAAGAAAATACGATCAAAATTATCGGCCCTTATGGGTGCCCTTAGAGGATCAGTTCGCTGTTTACCAAATTCAGTTCGCTACCTGATTTATAACTCCTTAGTAAAATCCCACTTGGACTACCTAATTGAGGCATGGGGCTCAGCTACAAAAACAAACTTATCACAATTGCAAAGAACTCAAAACAAAATCATAAAATTATTATTCCACCTTAACTATTTAACTCCTACGGCAACAGTATACAAAAAAACTAAGTTAGCGACCTTAGCGCAATTATATAAATACAAAACCTGCATACTTATAAGGAAAATCCTAAACAAAGAAATACACACACAAATCTCGTTTACAAAAAAAAAACAAATACATAAACGCATATTACGGCGCGCTAATAATATCTACTTGCAAAAACCACGTACAAATTACGGAATTAAAACAATAAAATATGAAGGAGCAAAAATTTACAACAAACTGCCGACAGACATTAAGGAGATACAATCATTCCCACTATTTAAAAAAAATTTATTACATTATATTACTACCAAATCTAAAATTCTATAATTCTAAACGTACCTGAACCCCAATTATTTATTTATTATTTATTTAATAATGTTTCGTGTACACTTTTGTTATTTAGCTTTTACTATTACATACTCATTTACACTACTATTACCGCCTAATTGCTATCAATATCGACGAGATAGCAACCACTATTAACTGAGGACTGCATACTTAATAAACACCCTAATGCCCATTGCTGCGTCTTGTTGCTAACTCGTAATTATCGAACTACCCGCATAATGGTATTTTTGATACTTTTACTCTAAACTCTTTATTGATATGTAATTAACCTACTATTTTAGATTCTGTTACTTTAATTGTAAATTAGTTGTAAGTACCTATCTAGTTTGAACATTTTTTGAAATAAGTAATACGAGTATCTTTCCGACTCGTACCTATCTCTGTTTTATACTTACGTTAGGTAAGTAAATTATCTTGTATTTCTCTATTAAGTGAATTGTATTCTTTTGAGAAATAAATATCTTAAACCGTAAATGATTTTACAAAAGCTTGTCATTGAGAAATATTTTCCAACAGAAAACTTATTTATCACTTCGACGTTTTGACAGATTTGTTAGTGTGATGAAATAAAACTATATTAGGCGAGGCATTGAAGCGTCTATTGGGCAATGTGGTCCATGAGTTTAAGCCTAAACTACAATATTGGGAAGGGATAAGACCATAATATATTAGTCCGCGAGTTCCAAAGTCTTTGAAAACTCGCAGATGCTTAAGGTTGAGTTCTGATACTTAGAAGTTTTAAGCTTAGTAACCCCAGATATTAGGAGTTGGCTTATAGTTTAGTAATAACACAAAAATCAATAATAAAGTATTCAATCTTACTATGTTATTATACATATAAACCTTCCTCCTGAATCACTCTATCTATTAAAAAAACCGCATCAAAATCCGTTGTGTAGTTTTAAATATATAAGCATACATACAGACGCGGGAAGCGGGAAGCGACTTTGCTTTATACTATGTAGTGATATCCTAATAATATTATAAATGCGAAAGTTTGTGACGATGTTTGTATGTTTGAAAATCAATCAGGCCTAAGCGGATAAAATGTGCAAAAAATCTGACATCAGTCAGACTTCAAAAAAAGTAGGCGGTTCTCAATTTGACTGTTTTTTTATGTTTGTTACCTCAGAACTTTCGACTGGGTGAACCGATATTGATGATTTTTTTTAATTAGAAGCGGGTGCTTCCCCTTTTTTGTCCGATTTAAGTTTAAGAATAAAATAAATAAGAAAATAGGGGATGAAATTTTGTATTGGACTTATTCAATTCAATTTATAACAACATGCATAAAGTCGGTTTTGTTTTTAGTTTTTTAAACGTAATTATTTCAGTTCATGTTACTGAGCGGATAATCCGCTGCGGTTTTCCGCTTAGTCAACATACAGGCTTACGTCGGTGTATTGGCTAGGTATTGTTAACCTGATACTTTTGGGCCTCCAATACAGTGAAGTCATAAAGGGGCTTTTAACCTCCTAACCTTCGCCAGTTCAATTATATTAAGGCCTCGGTTCGCATTTTATTCGCCTTTATTGATGGACGAGTTTAAAGGGAATTTATTGAATGCTCAAACAATGGTATTTTAATGTGTTTCTGATATTTGGGTATTGGATTCTGTTTAAATAATTTGACGTAGGTAACATTTTACATTTTACAAAGTGAGAAAGATAAATTACATTTTTTGTGTTTATTTTGTTACTAGCAATATTAATACATAAATGTTATTACACATTTAACGAATTTATAAATGATATTATCTCAGAAGTATATTTTGACGTTATAGAATTTGCATAATAACCAATGTAAAACATGTTATGATCTTATAAATAATGTACCATCTCACACAAAAATGTAAACACATGGTTTAGCACATAAATATCTTTTATCTTTATCTTTTACTAATCACTACATAGTATAAAGCAAAGTCGCTGTCCGCTTCCCGCGTCTGTATGTCTGTATGTATGTTTGCTTATATCTTTAAAACTACACAACGGATTTTGATGCGGTTTTTTTTAATAGATAGAGTGATTCAGGAGGAAGGTTTATATGTATAATAACATGCTACCCGTGCGAAGCCGGGGCGGGTCGCTAGTGAAAAATAAAACAAAAAAAAAGAGAACAAGTCGCGAGTTCCATCATTCGTTCTGAATGTTTGTAGACAATCTGAGAAAACACAAGCCATACTCAGGGCCGTCTCTATCCGGGGGTGCAAGCGAAGCGGGGCACCCGGACGCCGAGGTCCTAGGGGCGCCCTCAAAAATTATCTAAGATTGAATAGTGATATTTTTACTAGGGTGTGGGAGATAAGAACTCAGCTCTAAACATACTACAAGCGTCCACTAGCGCATCTACACAAAAATCAATAATAAACTCTTTAGCAGCAACACTGGTCTGTAATGAATAAATGATTAGGGCCAAAGACCCGGTTGTGGTGCCTACCCCGGTTTTGGTCATTTAAAATGTTTGCAGTCAATAACTAAGCATAGCAAACAAACTTGTTTAAAATCTATAGTTAATACAAGTATTTGTCTATGGTCCGTTTTGATTTGTGACAGCTGTGATGCGTTATACTTTGACTTGATTAACCACAACTAAATATTTCCCGTTTTGTCTATTTAAATATGTATAATTAATAAATAAATATCGCCTCTTACAAAACCTTTGCTTAACCTAAGAAATAGATAAATACTCTATATATGTTATTCTATCAATTTTTTAATATAAACCGTTTATTTGAAAATCTAAATGTTGTTAAAATGCCCACAACCAGCGCTCCCACCATATTTGGTGTTGTTCAGTTGGTTTTGGGGCGCCTAAGGTAGTTTTTTACCCCGGTGCAAGATAGCCTAAAGACGGCCCTGGCCATACCACCTAGGTAGGTGGTATGGCGACACTGACACAAAAGAAAAGGTGACATTGTTATCTGAGCGGTAATTGGATAGCCTCTGAACTACTTTGCAAGAGCTTTTAAAAGTTAAGGCCGGGAAAGATCTCATAATCTAATTTCAAATACGAATCCGTGTAACATAACAGATGGGTCACGTGAGCTATTTACCGACGTAAAAAGGAGGTTCTCGGTTTCCTACATATTTATATATTTTGTTGCTTTTTTGATGTATGACCGCGCATATCATTATACCAGGATTGTGTTGAGAATTGTCCAAAGTTGTTCTTATTTAAATTGTATTTAAGTACGACTAATAGTTTCATCATACAACTTATACAGGAATGTCGTGTCATGACTTTTCCATTAGTCGATTTTCTTTTTAAAACGTTGGTGTAATTATTTGAAATTCATTACCTAATGAATGGATCATGTGATTTATTTATTTCGCGTCGTTGCTGTGAAAGCAGCTGTTTTTGACGTTTGAAATGTTCGCAAATGAGACATCAATAAAGGGTGACATCACGCCGTGCTACGGCGACACACAGCCCAGACTCTTCATGCAAGGTCAACACTGTCTGACAACACATATGGGCTACAGATTCTGTGTAAACGGCGGGCAATCAAAATGCATTTTTTACCGCTCCCCTGACCCGCACACCTCAACGTTTTGACAGAATTACCTTGTTTGAAGAAATTAAGCCATTAGGCGTCTATTGGGCTACGCAGTCGATGTACGGCGACGTATCTCTTTACCACGTACCATGATGATGCGTACGGACCCTTAATCCTTTCTAGCCACTCTCGTGAATAGAAAAACCTTATTAAGGTCAAAAAGAAAATCTTGTAAATATTTTCTTTCGTTATTTTTGCTAACGCTACATATTTTCAGAACTCATCATGAAGGGTAGCCATGAAAGCCGTTACTAGATAGCCAGGCCACAAGTTATGGCCAAACTAAGCTTGGGCATTCGATTTCCGTGGCAAGGCTTATCCTAAAAATGACTTTGGAAGATGTTTTTTACGCTATTCGATAGGCTTATGAAAAACCGAGACCAAATATACTCGTAAGTTTGGGTTTAGGCACCTGAACATCATATTTAGGTATTGTTTATTTTTATATAAGTTGTGTCTAGAATATATTATAGTTCTCAGACATTTAATTATTGTAATTAAAAAAAAAATCATGAAATAGGATCACGACTGTAATCCCCAAGTACAGTAGACATACTCTCAGATATCGAGACACTTCTCCTTGAAAATGTCTTGAGTGTAGTCAGAGGGACGCCCAAACATTATGTTTGGCACAAAGTATTTCATACGGTGCATTTTGGCATTATGCAGTATTGTAATTTTGTTAATTACATTTAATAATTTACACATTATGAAATACAAGAATTACTCGCATATTAAATACATTATCATCGTAAGCACCGGCAATGTTTCTATTCATCTAAATAATGTTCATCAGGGTGAGTGTGACCATCACAGCCCTCACGCGTTCGCATCTCACATTATATTTTTTAAGTGAGTAATTCCCGTGTTCCATAATGTATAGTATATTCACGAGAGTTTTGAAAGTGAAAAAGTTGTTTTTAGGGTTCCGTACCCAAAGGGTAAAAACGAGACCTTATTACTAAGACTCCGCTGTATGTCTGTCTGTCTGTCTGTCACCAGACTGTATCTCATGAACCGTGATAGCTACACAGTTGAAATTTTCATAGATGATGTATTTCTGTTGCCGGGTTTTTTTTTGACGTTTTTTTTATAGATAAGGGTAAGCCCTTAGTGCGCCAGGCCGACTCGCACTTGGCCGTTTTTTTGTAGACTAATAGTCCAAAGTTATTCCCATTTAATTTTGTAGGTCTAATAATTAGTTCTTTCATAACACTAATAAAAAAACTAATATCCCTCGCCCTTTCGACATTTCCGTCGGTTTTCTTTTTAGATTTCAAAACGTAATTATTGCTTCTCTTGTCACATGTTTCGTTGAAAGCCGATGTTCAAAAATAGCTGTTGAAATCGGCTAAGCCCAACATGGCAATTAGACTTCATAGCCACAAAGTTGTATAAGACCGTAGTAAATCCTATTAAATTGTTTGAGCGCAAGTTAGCGACTTCGTGCTCAAGCAGCTTAAGGATACCTACTCGTTCGAAAGACATGTTACTGCCATATATTTTAATGTGAGAACAATGTTCCGTTCCGTTTTTACCCTTTGGGTACGTAACCCTAAAAAACATCTAAGTCGAATTACCAGATAAAATATAAGCGTCGAGTTGAGAACTTCCTAAGTATGGTGGATAATTAATTATTTTAGAATAATGAGGATGAATAAGATAAAAAATACATATGTAGGGTCAAAGACCCGATTGTGCTGCCTACCCCGGTTTTGGTAATTTTCAATCTTGGCAGTCAATAACTAAGCAAACAAACTTGTTTAAAATCTATAGTTAATACAATTCTTAGTATATGGTCCGTTTTTATTAGTGAAAGTTGTGATGCGTTATAATCTCTAGACTTGATTGACCACAACTAAATATTTTCCGTTTTGTCTATTTAAATCTGAATTACTAATAAATAAATATTGCCTGTTACAAAACCTTTGCTTAACCTAAGATATAGAGCAATACTCTATTCTATGTTGTTAAAAATCGTCGATTTAATCATTTTTTCAATATAAACCGTTTATTTGAAAAATAAAATGTTTTTAAAATGCCCACAAACAACGCTCTTGCCCTATGTCAACGGATGTAAAAAAGGCGTGAGTGAGTTAAAAGATAGGATCATTAGGTAAATCTTGTTTGGGCATGCGGAAGGGTTAGTCATGTAACAAGAAAAGTGTTGATATGTGTGAGATATGAATGTGGATAGATAGAAGTAGAAGTGAAAAGATTGATTGTGTTAAGGATGATATGGGTAGAAAGTGAGTGATGAGATAAGATATGGAATAAAGATACATGTTGTGTCGATCCCACATCATATGGAATAAATTTAGTAAGAAACTGACGTCATAAAAGATGACGAGTGTTTTAGAACAAGACGTGATTAAAACATTGATTTGGTAATAGAAGACTAGGTGTTATGACTCTCAAAATATCTTCTTCTAAATATATATAAAAAATCTGCCAAGTGCGAGTCGGACTCGCGCACGAAGGATTCCGTACCATTATCTATAAAAACAGCAAAAAAAAATACGTTTGTTGATCGTAGACCCATTTAAAGATTTATTTTATTCTGTTAGAGTGGCATTAGAAATACATCATCTGTGAAAATGTCAACTGCCTAGCTATCACGGTTCATGAGATAAAGCCTAGTGACAGACATACAGGCAGACGGACAGCGAAGTCTTAGTAATAAGGTCCCGTTTTTACCCTTCGGGTACGGAACCATAAAAAACCTGTCTGTGGTTGCAATTGTCACTTATTTGTAAAAAAAATATTCAACGCAATTTCAAGCAGTCTCAGATTTTTCTTTTACGCGGTTTACCTACATACGAGTAAATTAAATGCTTTCTTGCAAATAGGAAACTGTATTTGTCCAAGTTATTTATAAGAACTTGACCCAAATTTGCCTATATGCTATCAGGTTAAAAGTGTTCTCATATGAGCGATTAAAATTGCCTCATTTGTCGAACCTATAGTTGCGTGCATATCTGCAGACTTGCCCGCGGGCATGACCGTCTAGTGAATAGGCTATTTGGCAGTATGAAAAATAAAGTCTTGTTGATAGTAATCCATGTAAATTATGCCTTCATAAAGCGTTATGGAGTAAAATAACTTGAAAATAAACAATGATTTATTAAAAAACCCATAATTAAAATGATCAATTTTTTAACGCCAGTCACGTGACACAAAACGGTCTGTATTGGTCGAATAGACGATGACGTAACATGCTTGTCAATAGGTCATCGCCTGTCAAAAAAATGTGTATTTGTTTACAAGCATGTAACGTCACATAAACTAGTGCGACGCCGTTAGCTAAAGAAGCGTTTTTGCGGGTAATTTAAATTGTCAATATTTAATTTACATTTTTAGTGCAAATACTTAACAGAATTGAAAATAATATTTTTTTATGGGTTCCACAGTCACTACTGAATATATTTTTTTCAAAATATTGTCAAATAGCCCATTCCCCGCTTTAGAGAACTATCCTTCCTTTAGCCTTAACCAGCTATCCACCTCGCCATAAATGAAAATTAAAGGCAAATTTTTGATACCTTACGTTACAATTTTATTGCACTTTTCGTTTTAAAATTATTATATAGCCCATGTTACTCACTGATAATGTAGCTTAGCTATGTAGCTGATAAGTGAATACATTTGTATCTACTCTCCATTTCACATGTGTCTATGGTCGGAGAGATCTTATCTTGGATTCAAGTCTAACAAAGCCGTAAATTTAGTTGCTAATTGTAGCAATTAGATGTCGTCATCCAAAAAATTGTAGCGCGTGAAGATAGCTAGGATAAACATCCTAGGATGTAGGATAAACAGGAGCTTTCGACCAGACGTCCGAAAAAGATTATCTTCTGAAATGTTATACTTAAGGTGATAAGTGAAATTTTTGACGTTTTGTATGGGCTGAGTCTACCCGGATAAGACGGAAAAAGTGATAAAACTGCATTATCTCGAAAACCATCAAATAAAAAAAAAACTGTCTGTAATTTATTTAGCTAGTATGATTATCTAACGAATGATATAAAAATAAACTGTTTAGCTATTCATAGTTTTGATTAAAAACGAAACTCGTGTTTTTGAAAAGCCAACTTTGGAAAATAAATCTATCGAGAAAAGTTTCACCAATCGTGTTTCTGTCTGTAATTTATCTAGATTATATCCTTAAGTTATCTTTGTCATGAAAAACAAAACTGTATGTTTTGCGGTTATTGAGAAAAAAAGATTCTGCATTCATCAAACACATTTATTACTCGCCTTAGTGAATATGTCGCCAGGCAATAATTGCTTGAAAAATTGCCCGTGTAATAATATCTTAAGAATGTATTCGGAGTCACGAGTCCCATGTGAACGCCGTTTATTCCGACTACGCCGTAAAAAGTTTATCGTTAATACCATCTACGAGTATGTAAGCGAATGCCGAAGCATATTAATGTTAGGGGAGTCAAGCCTAACTTGTTTCGCAAAAAAGTTATTTATTCGATAGTGGTTTTTCAGGGTTCCGTACCCAAAGGGTAAAAACGGGACCCTATAATAATAGTCAATAATAGTCTAAGTCAATAATAGTAATAGTAGTCTAGTCTAGTACTAAGACTTAGCTGTCCGTCTGGTCTGTCCGTCTGTCACAAGGCTGTATCTCATGAACCGTGATAGCTAGACAGTTGAAATTTTTAAAGATGATGTATTTCTGTTGCCGCTATAACAACAAATACTGAACACAGAATACAATAAATATTTAAGTGGGGCTCCCATACAACAAACGTATTTTTCGCCGTTTTATGTACGGAACCCTTCGTGCGCGAGTCCGACTCGCACTTGGCCGGTTTTTTTTTTACTTTAGCATCCTACACGCTCCCTTGGGTCATAAATTAATTATTCTGATAATGTTAATCTGTTTTGAACTCTTGTTATCGTCTTTTGTAGACGTCTTGTTTATACCTATTATTATTATTTTTGACTCACTTTACATAAAAAAGGTTGTCCGGAAAAGAACGCTTCCAGCGATAAGATCGCTCACTCTACTAAAATATTAAATAGAATGATGTTAATTATTCTGTACTATCGTTATGTGGTGGACAATAATGCGTTTCACCAGTTCCTATGTTCGTTCATCTTTTTGTCTAAGAGCTCTTTCACACGTGCAGCCGTCGATACGACATCATCTTCCTACCCCTATCCTACTTAAGGCGAGTAATAAATGTTTTTGATGAATGCCGAATCGTTTTTTCTCAATAACCGCAAAACATACAGTTTTGTTTTTCATGACAAAGATAACTTATGGATTTAATCTAGATAAATTAGAGACAGAAACACGATTGGTGATACTTTTCTCGATAGATTTATTTTCCAAAGTTGGCTCTTCAAAAACACTTATGTCGTTTTTAATCAAAGCTATGAATAGCTAAACAGTTCATTTTTCTAAATTCGTTAGATAATCTTACTAGGTAAGTAAATTACAGACAGTTTCTTTTTAAATTTGATGGTTTTTGAGATAATGCAGTTTTATCACTTTTTCTGTCTTATCGTTCCCACGGCGCGTCCGTCCGCCTTGATGCGGTCTGGCACGTGAAAACGCGGGCCGTGGGACCCCGGCATAACACGACTTTGTTTAGATAGATTAGCAAGCATTGTTCGACCTCACAGCTCAATTCCTAGCTATACCATCTGTCTTGTAGTTTCGACTCCCACCCAGTACAAACATTTGTATAACGACGTTTCAAAGTGATGACCTTACGATTGACTTGATGAACATAGATGTTTGTTCTGTCCTTGTGGTATTATGTGGTGTGTAGCTACTGGCATAGTCCAGTGGAAGCTACTTTTATCAGAATAAACATGTGTTCTAGAAGGTCACGGGTTCAAATCCCGATCGTGCATCAATGGTTTTTTCTATTCGAAAAATGTATATGCGCATATAAAAAACACGTGTGTGAGAAAACCAGTTAGTATTCTTGTAAGCGGCGACGGGCTTGCAACACGTTTCGAATGCTAACTAGTGCAAAATGTGGGCATGTGCCAAATGTAATGTTTGGACGTGCCTCTGACTAACCCCCTAAGACATCTTCAAAAAGATCTAAGCGCCTGGAGGTCCGAGAGAATGTCTACCGTCTTTGGGGATTACAGTCTGATCCTATTTATTATTTATTTTTCTAAGTTCTTCGCAATAAAAAACTAGTCACTCAAACTATATCAACCTATCTACTCGTATGTATAGTATAAGATGAGAGTGTGTAAATCTCGAGTAACCTCGTAAAACAGAGTTTTATGACCTCTAAAAAACCGGCCAAGTGCGAGTCGGACTCGCGCACGAAGGGTTCCGTACCATTATTTATAAAAACGGCAAAAAAATCATGTTTGTTGTATGGGAGCCCCCCTTAAATATTGATTTTATTCTGTTTTTAGTATTTGTTGTTAGAGCAGCAACAGAAATACATAATCTGTGAAAATTTCAACTGTCTAGCTATCACGGTTCATGAGATACAGCCCTGTGACAGACAGACGGACAGACAGACAGACAGACGGACAGCGAAGTCTTAGTAATAGGGTTCCGATTTTACCCTTTGGGTACGGAACCCTAAAAATCACTTATACACGAGTACGTACGAGTACTCTCTCGGTTCTAGTGATAAGGACACTTACTTTTGCACGTCGGTCGGTATCTAATACATTTCCATTCTATTAAGTAAGTAATCTTTCAACACTGGTTTGATCACCATGGGTCAATTTAAGGGTTACTATAAAGCGGATCCAAAACTCAAAATTTTACAAGAAATTCGCTAAATATTTTCCATAATAAGGGTAGCGCCTTGTTACAGATTGAAAAGCACTGATCTCTTAGATATAAAAAAAAATACTATGTGAAATTTCACCACAATCGGCACAGTGGTTTGGCCATGATAATGTCACAGACAGACAAACAGACAGATAGAGTTACTTTCGCATTTACAATATACTAGCTGCTCGCCTGTATAACAAGTAGCATAAGTGTTATTCTGATGTATAAGGTATATTACTGTAAAGTTTCATTTTAATCCGTTCAGTAGTTTTTGCGTGAAAGAGTAAAAACACACACACCCGCTCACTCACTCACAAACTTTAGCATTTATAATATTTTAGTAGGAAGTAAGACTAGAAGAAGTTTTGCACGCCAGTCAAATTGTTACAGAGATATCCCTAGACTCAACAAAATGAAATGATTTTTCATGCCAAATACGGCATTTCGCCAGACAGTTGACATTTAAAACGTATCCAAGAGTTATTTTTGACTTCGCTGCTATTTACGAGTATAACTGGCACAACTGTTTCCTTTCTGGCGAGGTGCCATTATAGGGATGGCCTCAATTTGGTTTTGAATCGAATTAAATACGAATCAATGGCTTAAACGGGCTTGAATGTTGTTTTGTTTCGGAAAGAGCAGAAATTTTGCTGATGAAATAACTTTTTTGGAAGGTTTACCTACTTTATTACGTGTAGACTCAAAGCAAAATATTACAGATACTTTAGTAGGGGTTGTTATATAAAATTGTTAATATTCTTAACTTAGCTGAATTGCACGATGCTGTGTTACAAAATAAAATATGATCAAAATGACTTAAGAAATGAAACCTAGCTTGCACAATCCTAAATATGAGAAAAGTAATCTCGTCAAAAACAATGATTAGTTTCTTAAAACAGGATTTTTAGGGTTCCATTCACAAAGGGTAAAATGGGACCCTATTACTTACCCTATTACCGTCTATCTGTCCGTCAGTCCGTCTGTCTGTCCGCCTATCCATCTGTCCACCTCCGCCTGTCTGTCACAAGACTGTATCTCATGAACCGTGATAGCTAGACAGTTGAAATTTTCACAGATGATGTATTTATGTTGCTGCTATAATAACAAATACTAAAAATAAAATCAAATAAATATTTAAGTGCGGCTCCCATACAACAAATTTTATAAATAATGGTACGGAACCCTTCGAGCGCGAGTCCGCCTCGCACTTGGCCAGTATTTACATGATAATATTTATACATGACATGTGAAAATGAGTAGGTACATAGTATTTTTAATATACTGTGCGTTCACATTGGTTCATTAAAGTGAGAGCGTAGTATAGTGTGTGTGTGTGTGTGTAGTAAAGTGCAGATACCCTTCATGACCATCTTTCGGTGCTTCTTGCTCAGGACTTCCATCAGCACATTTATCTTTGAGTAGTATTTTCGCTCCTCGTAATTCTAAGTGACGGTAATAAACGTAATAATATTTACATTTTCTTCTACTTTTTCCTCTCGCAAATTACTTGGTGTTGACGTGCCGGGTACACTTAGTCAGCGGACAGATTATAGCGGATAATTTGTCCCACTTGCGTTCATTCTACTTCAAATTCCATAACATGTAATCACGTAAAGTTATGAAAGTTTACGTGCCTTACATACACGGAAAATAGCTAAGGTTAAGGTCTAAGTATTCGTTCTAAGTATTATAATTTTGTTATTCTCATGCATTTGCTTTATTAGCAATTTAGTTTTCTTGGACTAGAAGTGAAACAGATACAAACTGCAATTACCTATGTTCCGAAGGCTGTAGCATCAACGTTGTCCGCTGTTGTCTGAGTTTATTTCCGCTGAGTGTGCATAGATATGAATAATTGGAATCGTCTGGCAGTAACAGAGTAGGTAATCACTTCCTTCACATCAAAGCGCGGATAAGAATTGTTTTCTAACTACGTACTTTGTCCGGAAACGTAAATTAAAAAGTGCCGACCATTTCATACTTCTTTCATTAAGAGTGATATCCTAATTTATTGTAAAAGTTATTTAATATAGCGTGTTTGTGCTTGTGATGAGTTTGAGAGTTATTAATTATAGCGCTGGGTTTTTATTATACTTTAGTTATGCCAGTAATATTATATTTTTTAATCTATTTAATAAGAAGTTCTTTGACTAATATTACAATCAAGATTTTTTACAAAAGAATATAAATTACAGTTTGTCGATCAAATACATAATAATAATAAGAGATCAATTGCAGAATCATTTTACTCAATAACCGCAAAACATACAGTTTTGTTTCTTATGACAAAGATAACTTATGGATATAATCTAGATAAATTATAGACAGAAATACGATTGGTGAAACTTTTCTTGATAGATTTATTTTCCAAATTTAGCTCTTCTAAAACACTAATTTAGTTTTAACTCAAAACTATGAATAGCTAAAACAGTTCGTTTTATATAATTCGTTAGATAACTACCTACATAAATAAAAGACAGTTTATTTTTAAGTTTGATGGTTTTCAAGATAATGCGGTTTTATTACTTTTTCCGTCATATCCGGGTAGACACAGCCCATATAAAATAACTAAAGTTTCAAGCATCAAATACATAATCTGTGAAAATTTCAACTGTCTAGCTATCACGGTTCATGAGATACAGCCTTGTGACAGACAGACAGCGAAGTCTTAGTAATAGGGTCCCGTTTTTACCCTTTGGGTACGGAACCCTAAAAAACTGTTAAAACTTTTGTAGTTCAAAGCCAGGTTTTTTCTAATGTTGTAATTGTTAATGTTTTCTGTTTACATTAAGGTATTAAAGTATTAAAGTAATTCTTAATGGAACCCTTCTAGTATATTCTAAGAAACAGCATTACAAAAAATAAATACAAAAAATATTTTGTCAAATTATGAAGTTCCAAAGAAGATCAAAAGAAAAGTTTGCCACTGATCCGACAATTTATTCCTTATTTAGCATAAAAACCCGTAAATCAGACGGAGCTATCATAAAGAAGTAAACTTAAGAAAAGTATCAAATTGATAACCTACGCTTTCTTTGACCAGACCACTATTGTATCGACAATGTATCGTCCAAATGCCAAAACTGACACTTCACTACATAGTATAAAGCAAAGTCGCTTCTCGCTTCCCGCGTCTGTATGTATGCTTATATCTTTAAAAATACACAACGGATTTTGATGTTTATTTTAATAGATATAGTGATTCAGGAGGAAGGTTTATATGTATAATTACATGCTTAATATATTAGAGAACCACTGATAATTTTAAGATTTTTAATATGAAGTCGTAAATAAACACATTTTTTTGCGCTTACATTGCAAACGCTGGCTGAACTCTACGAGATCAAAATAATGTACTAATTATTGTATACCTTAAAATGGTCTACAAAAAAGTCCGCGAAGTTTATCTCTTAGGGATAACACACAATAATCAATTTCTATCCTTTACTATTTACCGCGACTTTTTTTTAAATTTTAAATGCTGCTAACGAGTATACAAAGACATTCTGTAATATATCTTGGTATCAGCTTTGCACCCGTGCGAAGCCGGGGCGGGTCGCTAGTTTACTATATAACAATTTGACATTTGGACGATACGTTGTCGATACGATAGTGGTTCATGCTAATCCCCCTGAAGTCTGTTGGAAAAGCTCTTATACGCAATATAACCAGTGAACAATATACTAGTAGATATACGATAACGATGTAAGATAATATATAGTAGCGCTATAGAAAGCACCTTCACAAGACGTTGTGAGAAATGATCCGAACTCGGCTTGACAAGGCCCATCGGTGGGTGAAAACTTTGATTATTTAGTTAGGTACGGAAATGGAGGTAAGCCGTTTGATTAAAACATTGATTTGGTAATAGAAGACTAGTGTTCTCATGAACCGTGATAGCTAGACAGTTGAAATTTTCACAGATAATGTATTTCTGGTGCCGCTATAACAACATATACTAAAAACAGAATCATAAAAAAACCCGGCCAAGCGCGAGTCGGACTCGCGCACGAAGGGTTCCGTACCATTATCTATAAAAAAAACGGCAAAAAAACACGTTTGTTGTATGGGAGCCCCACTTATATACGAGTATATTTTATTTTATTCTGTTTTTATTGTTGTTATAGCGGCAACAGAAATACATCATCTGTGAAAATTTCAACTGTTTAGCTATCAAGGTTCATGAGATACAGCCCTGTGACAGACAGACGGACAGTCTGACAGCGTCTGACAAGTCTTAGTAATAGGGTACCATTTTTACCCTTTGTGTATGTAACCCTAAAAATAGTCATATAATCATTTACACCCGTGCGACGCTGCGCTGGGCGGACTGCTGTCAAGTATAAATTAACTTTACGATAGGAGATTAGGATCTGCCTCCAGTAAAGGATTTTTACCCAGTATTCAGTCGGCTGCAAAGATTACCATATCAGTAGAAGGATTTCACCGATTGAGATCACTCGCATTAATCTTCAACTGCTGACAGAGCTAATCTCCCAAAATTTGCACACATCACTCAAACGACCAAGGGGAGCAGATACCAAGAGCGTATCAACTGAAGCACAAAATTAGTTCGTCATGCTCAAATGTACCCATAGATCGATACTATGGTAGCTGAGACACTTTATATCACTCTATTAAGGTGATAAGTGAAATTTTTGACGTTTTGTATGGGCTGAGTCTACCCGGATAAGACGGAAAAGTGATAAAACTGCATTATCTCGAAAACAAATCAAATTTAAAAAGAAACTGTCTATAATTTATTTAGCTATTATGATTATCTTACGAATTATATAAAAATAAACTGTTTAGCTATTCATAGCTTTGATTAAAAACTAAACTCGTGTTTTTGAAGAGCCAACTTTGGAAAATAAATCTATCGAGAAAAGTTTCACCAATCGTGTTTCTGTCTGTAATTTATCTATATTATATCCTTAAGTTATCTTTGTCATGAAAAACAAAAATGTATGTTTTGCGGTTATTGAGAAAAAACGATTCTGCATTCATCAAAAACATTTATTACTCGCCTTAAAGGCAATGTCTATGATATTGTTAAAAAAAAATTACTTGGTATTTGTTCAATTCAATTCTTGTTTATGGCTTCTATGACTTTTGTTATCGCAATTCTGCCAGTGTCCGTTTCATGAGATTCGTAAGCACACAACCAAAATTTTTAAAACTTATTTATTTTTATTTATTATTTTTCTTATATTTTAATTGTGTAAATTTAAGAACACTTTTATGACAGTTGCATTTTGACAGCAGCCCTCTTGACCTATAGTTGAGCTCGACGCAAAAATCAAAGATTAGGATGCATAGCGAAATTAGGAGGTTAAATTTTATTTTGGTTGATTATTAAATATTAATTAACATTTTTCTTTATAAGTATTAAAACTATATCTGTATGAAACATTACATCAAAATATAATATTATAAAAATGACATTTTTTCTATAGAAAAAATTAAATAATGTTACTAATATCCTTTAGTATCACACAAAAGCCATATACTCGTACCTAAGGAAAAAAATATTTAAAAAGAATCAATAGCATTTAAGAGTGTCTTAGTCTTAAAGAGCAATAATGAGGCCTGTTTCAGCACACTCAACATTGTACTTTCGAGATGTTTCCGCTCCGGAAATTGCGACAATACTTCACCTTTCCTGAGCACTTGCTAGATAAGGTATTGGGCGTTGTTAGGTGACGACTTTATCGTTTGTATCGATCAATTTTATCTCTTTTCGCTCCGGCCACAAACAGGGATATAAAAGAATAGGGCCCTTATCTGAAGTGAGTTTTAGCACCGAATAAAATAACAGTAGTTTATACCTGGTATTAAGATGATAGCTCATCATCTTTCAACTTATTCTAACACCAAAGTTGTGTTATTTAACGTGATAATAATAATAAAAAAATAATAAATATTGGTGGACATTTCACACAGCGCAATCTAGCCCCAAGCTAAGCAAAGCTTGTATTATGGGAACCAGATAACTGATAGAATACTTATATACGTTTTTTTTGTTGTAAATACATACTTATTATACATATTAACACCCAGACACAGAACAAAGATCTATGTTCATCACACAAATGTTTATCCCTGGAGGGGGTCGAACCCACAACCTACAGCGCAGAAGGCAGAGCTACTACCAACTGAGCTGTGAGGCCAGTTAAATTCAAGTCAAGTGATGCTTGAAATTTTTATTTTTTTGTATATGCTGAGTCTACCCGAATAAGACCGAAAAAGTGATAAAACCGCATTATCTTGAAAACCATTAAACTTAAAAAGAAACTGTCTTTCATTTGAGCTAGTATGATTATCTAACAAATTATATAAATATGAACTGTTTAGCTATTCATAGTTTTGAGTAAAAGCGAAATGAGTGTTTTGGAAAAGTCAACTTTGGAAAATAAATTCCAATCACCAATCGTGTTTCTGCCTATAATTTACCTAGATTAAATCCTTATCTTTGTCATAAAAAACAAAACTGTATGTTTTGCGGTTATTGAGAAAAAACGATTCTACATTCATAAAAAAACAAAATGACTCATCATAAATGAGCCCATATATTGCTTTATTATAACTTGAGTAAGAGATACTGACTCGTTTGCGCAAGTATTAAATAAACAAATTGTATGTATATAATGTTTATATATTAGCAGACAGCAATATTCCGTAATACTCTTGATAAGGCTACACCGAAAAGCGGTATTTTAATTCCTTGTGTATTTCAGTCGCTTTTAATAAATTAATGTTGCTGGTGTTGTACTGTGTAATCAGTTTTATTTTGAGAACTGAGAACTTAACTCCATTACTCTTAGCTTCAACTTCAACAATTTAATGAAACAAAATGCTCGCCCTTACACAAATAAAGGTGAGTACACACAAGTGAGTAACCGTAAACGGTTACGGTTACTTTTATATTGTATCTGCAACGGTGCAGATACGATATAAAAGTAAGCACGCGATTTCCTCATCTATTGAGCCGAGTTATAAAACTGCAGGTACTCGTGATATTGACAAAATCCGTAAGATGGCACGGCAAACAGCACAGTTGCCTTGCCCGTAAAGGGTGAGTTTCCACCTAAGCGTAGCTGTGCGGAGCGGACCAAACACAGCGCTAAACTATTTCAAACTCGAATATCTGAGCGCTGTCATTGGTCCGCTTCGCACAGCTCCGCGTTGGTCGAAATTCACCCGCCATCTTGTCCATCAACGAGGATGATTTTGTCCAATCTAATAAGTTTGGTAGGCACGTATATACTTAGATAGGTTGGTGAGAACCGCACGGGCCTAAGATAACAACTTCAACACTTTATAATTACATTTACATGTTTGGTTACAACTCGCTTGTGAGTACCCGGCTTGAAACAACAAAATTTCCCTTCACAATATGCCTTTACACAAATTACAAACAAAAGAAAAACAGGCGAGGTTGCGCATCTGTTTTGCTAAGATAAAACTGTGGTAATTAGCTCTGTTAATATTTTGGTAAGCAAGTAATAATTACACGAAGCCTTTTTGTAAGCTAAAGAAGGTGGTAAGCCTGTTTGAGTTATTAAAAGCAAAAGTTCGCCCATCATTATAATTATAAAAGAAAGTCGTGTTAGTAACACTATTTATAACTCAAGAACGGCTGAACCGATTTGGCTGAAAATTGGTGGGGAGGTTAGAACCAGGTTAGAGCTTAGAACCAGGAGATGGACGTAGGATACTTTTTATATCGGGAATGGGAACGGGAACGGGAACTTAAAACATTGTTAATTCTAAAGCGATACGAAGTTCGCCGGATAAGCTTGTTTTTTTAAAAAGCAAACTGAGTTGTTTATATGAAGAATGTGTTCAAAGTTATTTATTTGGCGTAAATATTTAGCACAACATTTTTTCAAATTCGTACATCATCATTTCTTTTTAAGGTTCCGTACCCAAAGGGTAAAAACGGGACCCTATTACTAAGACTTCGCTGTTCATCTGTCACAAAGCTGTATCTCATGAACCGTGATAGCTAGACAGTTGAAATTTTCACAGAGTATGTATTTCTGTTGCCGCTATAACAACAAATACTAAAAACAGAATAAAATATATTTTTTTAGTGGGGCTTTCATGCAACAAACGTGAAATATTTGTCGTTTTTTATAAATAATGGTACGGAACCATTCGTGCGCGAGTCCGACTTACATTTGGCTGGTTATTTATTCAAAACAATATTTAAATTTTAAAACATATACATTGTACCCTAAAAACAACCCATTCTTTGTCTCATATTCGTTGTAAAATATTGTGTTTCATAGATACGAGTAAAATAATACTTTTTCAATCCAGTAATAGGATGTAGGGTCAAAAACCCGGTTGTGGAGCCTACCCCGGTTTTGGTCATTTTAATTTTTTGCAGTAAATAACTAAGCATAGCAAACAAACTTGTTTAAAATCTATAGTTAATACAATTATTTGTCTATGGTCCGTTTTAATTAGTGACAGTTGTGATGCGTTATACCTTAATCACAATTAAATATATTTTCCATTTTGTCTATTTAAATATGAAAAAATAATGTAAAATATCGCCTGTTAATATAGCAATACTCTATTCTATGTTATTTAAAAAACATTGTTTTAAAACTTCATTCAATCGTCAACCGTTTATTTAAAAATTAAAATGTTGTTAAAATGCCCACACCAGCGCCAGCGCTTTCACTCTAATTTCAGTAATAGGAAATCTACTGCTGAACATAAGCCTCCCCCATAGAATTCCCGGGTGATTGAACTCGTGCGGCCACCCAATGATTCAATGGCCCCACTAACCTTATTAGGTCGTCTTTCCATCTGATAGGAGCCGTGTGTTGTCTCCACTCGAGAACCTTTCTACCCCCTGCCACTTCATGTTGCTAATCCCTAGGGCTATGGCTCTTTGCTTTCTGCTAATTAATTCCATTTATCTTAATCCTAATAATATTATATATGTGAAAGTTTGTGAGTTTGTATGTATGTTTCTTCCTCAATCAGGCCTAAACGACAAAACGGATTCAGATGAAATATACTTGCTGTATATGTAGATATATAATATATAATTGCTGTATATGTAGATATAATGCCCGAATAAAAGATAAACTACTTTAAAATACAAAAAACATCCATAAAATAATAAAAAACCGCATAAGGGATGATTTTCGTATAGATGGCGCTGCTGTGCAACAAATCTGACATCACAGACTAATAAAACATTCAGTCTTTTCTATTCGATTATTGAAATTTGACAGGACAACGTCTGTCACGGGTTGGCTAGTTTGTTATGAGATTATCTATTACTAGCAGACCCGGCCACGCGTTTCTTGTCAACAGTTTGCAATAAAATAATATTGCGACTATGAATTGAGATGTAAGCTATCCTATCTTTTAAGTTGGATCAAACTGCATACGGTGTGCAAAGTTTGATTAAAAGAGGTTTAGTAATTTAGGAGTCCATCGCGGACAAACAAATTGACGCGTAATTTATATGTATTACTAGCGACCCGCCCCGGCTTCGCATGGGTTTAATACATTTAAACCTTCCTCCTGAATCACTCTATCTATTAAAAAAAACCGCATCAAAATCCGTTGTGTAGTTTTAAAGATATAAGCATACATACAGACGCGGGAAGCGGGAAGCGACTTTGTTTTATACTATGTAGTGATAGTGAAGACGTATAAAAAAACAACCATAGTCGTTTCTTAAGAAATCAGAGCTATTCCTCGCAATTCTAACAAAACATGCTATAAACAAGATGAATGTCACCAACACAACAATTTGTCTCCATGTAAACAATATCTCGTATCTTGAAAGTTGATCACGGTGATTAAAGTCAGGTCCGGCTTGTTACTAGCTGTTAATTAACGTTGTTTTGTGCCAACAGCCTTACATTGAGAAACCATCCTTATAAACATGTAGCTAGAGATGAAAATGGCGTGGGTTATGATGTTCCTATTCTGTCGTCAAAGAGTATTGCGTTATTCCGGTTTGAAGGGTGTGAGTTCAGGTTAAGTCCATTTGGACTAGGGGACATGTCCCGACATCGCAGGACAAATGTCACCTAGTGAAATTGCGACTTTAGCTGTAACACATGACAATCTTCATCTCCGAATATGTCATATGACGGTAATGTCAATTTATTTTCGAACTAGCGACCCGCCCCGGCTTCGCACGGGTGCAAAGCTGATACCAAAATATATTACAGAATGTCTATTTAAAAAAAAGTCGCGCTGATTTGAAATCTTAAAATTATCAGTGGTTCTCTAATATATTAAGCATGTTATTATACATATAAACCTTCCTCTTGAATCACTTTATTTATAAAAAAAAACCGCATCAAAATCCGTTGTGTAGTTTTAAAGATATAAGCAAACATACATACAGACATACAGACGCGGGAAGCGGAAAGCGACTTTGCTTTATACTATGTAGTGATAGTGATTAGAGTAATCTCCGTATTCTTGTGTGGGCTGATGATGCCTACGATTATGTAAGTTTCGTTGCAATCAAACTTATTTGAAACCATTGCGATCATCTATTAGTGCAGTTGCTATCAAAGCTTGGTTGCAAATTTTTAACTTTCGATTTTTATAATAATTGGAACTGTGCTGTGCCCTACCTTCGGAGGAGGGCGTTGATGTCTGCGACACAGTATTTATACTTCTGCAAATGTCATCGTGTTCTACTTTTAATGTGCTATTGTTGTTTTGGTTCCAAATAAATAAAAAATAATAATAATTTCACTTTCAAAACTTTCGTGAGTTGTACTACACATTATTACAACAACGGGAAATTACTCACGTAAATGATAAATTGTCAATGAGGACACCGACAATGTTTCGATTCATCTAGAGAATCTTCTTCAGGGTGAGTGGACCATTAAACGCGCGCGCTACCCTGCTCGCATTGTCGCGCGTTTAATGGTCCACTCACCCTGAAGAAGATTCTCTAGATGAATCGAAACATTGTCGGTGTCCTCATTGACAATTTATCATTTACGTGAGTAATTTCCCGTTGTAATAAATAATAATAAACTAAAATTTTTGACATGATGTTTTCTTTTGTGATCTATTCTGGTTTGAGCACGTGTCAATACGTTTATCTGTATATAAAATCATTAAGACGGGTAATAAATGTTTTTGATGAATGCAGAATCCTTTTTTCTCAATAACCGCAAATCATACAGTTTTGTTTTTATAACAAAGATAACTTATAATTTTAACTAAATTAAGATGAATTGGAAATGTCAGTTTTCGACACGATTTACGTAGACATTTCTGGTTTATATCCATTACGACATAATTCGATCTAGCTGTTGGAATTTGAATAGAATTTCCCTACTCGTACTTCGCCACTTCAAAGCCATAAAAACATAGATACCACAAACGCGAAGCCAAATTTAATTTCATCATTAGTAGAATTAAATTTGTTTATACTAACACCACCCCTGGGTTTCACAACGAGTTGTGATATACGACTGTAATTATGAAATACGCGTACAATTTCGAATGAGATCCACGTTTCAATTGTTGATATTATGTAATGCTCAAATTTGATGAAACAACTTGAATTTATGCATTTGTGAATACTTATTATGTGCTTGTGTATAACAAGCCGTGTTGGCCGATTGGGAGGTACCTTGACTTTCAATCTGAAGGTCGTAGGTTCGAATCCTGGCGTGCATCAATGGCGGAAAATGCTTATATACATTTTCCGCCATTGATGCACGCCGGCTTATATGTATTACGTGATAAACTTATTGAATTATAACTTGTTTGCCAAGCATCAAACTAATATTACAATATGATCAAAATCCAATTGTTAGTTTCATAGAAGCGAGCAATATCGAATTTGAAACTTGATAACTAATAACTTGTTAAGTTTCCATCTCAGAAAACTTTAGATGTCTTTTGTTTTATCTACTTTAATAATTATAATTATGCGCAGATAACATGTTTAGTTGTCTCTGAGCGCTTTTTAGCGCCTAGTATTTACTACTAGCTTTTAAACGCGACTTCGTCCGCGTAGATTCAGGAAATATATTGTTGAAGACTTTATCGTAAGACACAAAAATTCCTGAAAAATAATACATAATTTTGAAAAAAAGTAACCTATGTCCGTGTCAAGACTTTAAATATCTATCTCTATATGAATTTTCATCACAATCGGCCAAGCAGTTTGGCCGTGACAAAGTCACAGACAGACAGACAGACAGACAGGCATACGGTTACTCTCGCATTTATAATATTATTGCTTTTTTTGATGTCAAACCACAAGACGCAGCTAGTCAACCATTCGATATTTTTCAATGACAAGCTTTTGTAATAGTAGTTTATGTAACTGTCATATAAGGAAGGGTATTAAAACACGAGTGTGAGTTTATGAAACGAGCGAAGCGAGTTTCATAATAGTAACGAGTGTTTTAATACCCGTGTTATATGCAGTTACATACACTACTTTATCTTCACTAACGTCGCTATCCATTTTTAACTTTTAATTTGTATTTTAAAAACAAAACACATTGCGAAACATTAAATTCACGCGTACGTGTATTGTATTGTCACAGTGAACTTGCCGCCATTAAAATCTAACCAATAAGAAGAGCGCAGCTGCGCGCGCAGGGCCAATCAGGAGCGAGCGCGCGCTGTTTTTTTTTTTATTTAATTGGCACAAGATCTTACCAAAGAGTTTTGTGTATGTAAGTTTAGTAGTTTCACGTATAACCCAACTGTTTTCAAAAGCCAGCCTAATATCAACATTTTATACAGCTTGTATGAGGATTTTGACATAAGGCTCGCCAGGTTAATTGGTCGCGTTTTATTGATGTTATAATGAGATTTTACGATATCGATGTGGATATTATACCATCATGTGAAATTGCTTAAATTGAGTGTTTTGTTGTCTGCGCTATAACAGTAGTAATTATAAGTCAAGTATTGGAAACATAAGTAGAATGTTACAACATTAGTGTAGATAAAATCATTTAAACCATCGGAACCATCATAAAATTGTCATCGGAACTTGATAAGTATGCAAAGTTTTTACTCAATCGAAGTATTTACTAAGGAGTTCCATTGTCTGTCTGTTGAACAGCTCCTGACTCCATCATCAGATCAGCTCACTGCCATATTATTGCATCGTCACCAAAGTTACATAAGTATGCGAAATTTCAGCTCAATCGGTTGGGGATAACGGCTTCAAAATTGAGTTGCAAGATTCCACCTTAACACACATAGTTACATACATCGACTACAATGTAGTCGATGGTTACATACATAGATAGCAAGTTAAATAAAAGCTAGTAAAAACCAACAATTCAAACAGCCTAATCACTCAAATTTATTACATTGCCCACTAAAAAAGGGTTCATATTGTATACAATACAATACCAGCAACTGTAAATAGCAATTAGCAGCATTGTATGAGTAGGCACAACTATTGAATATAATATAATACTTCAGTAACAAATTCCAACCCACGCCTA
The DNA here is from genome assembly GCA_912999785.1 of Hydriomena furcata. Classification (NCBI taxonomy): domain Eukaryota; kingdom Metazoa; phylum Arthropoda; class Insecta; order Lepidoptera; family Geometridae; genus Hydriomena; species Hydriomena furcata. The sequence goes on from OU538838.1 coordinate 6,202,417, forward strand.
TTTTTCATTGAACAGCTGACTTATTTTAATAAAACCGGTACCATTATCTATAAAAAACGGCAAATAAACACGTTTGTTGTATGGAAACCCCACTTAAATATTCATTTAATTTTGTTTTTAGTATTTGTTGTTATAGCAGCAACAGAAATACATAATCTGTGAAAATTTCAACTGTCTAGCTATCACGGTTCATGAGATACAGCCCTGTGACAGACAGACAGACGGACAGCGAAGTCTTAGTAATAGGGTCCCGTTTTTACCCTTTGGGTACAGAACCCTAATTAACTAAAGAGCTTCAGCACAAATTCAAAAAGCAGCCCAATGAACAATCACAAACACAATGCATTTAAATTCACTTTTATATAATTTACAGGCCTTTTCACAGTACGTTGCAGGCTTATATCTCAACTCCCACGCGTAGCAGCTCGCACATCACAATTTAATAAATTGCAATTTACTCGCAATATTTGTTATCGGAGTTGTAAGAGGATTATGTTGGACGTCATGGAGCAAAATTGTAATATTCAAATAACGAACATAAATAGCATTGTTTGCGCTTTGAAGTTCGTAAAGCGCTTTATATAATATATTTAATCAGAAAATATTTGATCAAACACGTGCTTAAAACGGTGAAGGAAAACATCGTGAGGAAACCAGTTAGTGTTCTTATAAGCGGTGATGGGCTTGCAACCTGTCACGTATGGAATGCTAACTACTGCAAAATGTGGGTATGTGCCAAATATAATGTTTGGACGTACCTCTGACTACCCCCACTAGACATATTCAAAGGATCTAAGTAAGAGATCTGAGAGGATGTCTACCGTACTTGGGGATTACAGTCGTGATCCTATTTTTTTTTTTTTGCTAGCTTATTTCTTAAAAATAGATCCCGCTAGTTTTCATTGCCAGAGCTATGAACAGACTGACGGACTGACAGACGGACAGCGTAGTAATAGTAATAGGTCTTAGTAATAGGGTCCCCTTTTTACCCTTTGGGTACGGAACCCTAAAAACCACGCATCCCAGCTGATTAGGATAGCCAGTTGGAATGGAACAGATCGAACATTTTACAAATGTTTACGGCTCCAGGCGATACTCACTTACAATGGGTTTTCGCTCGAAGGCGGAAGTGACACGACTTGTTTGCAACACTGCATTGGTGTGTCAACACTTGCGGCAACACACGCCGGATTGTATGACATGAGTGTGCTCGGTCTCAGTTGATATACAAGGTGTCTGGTAATGAATGGATAACCCCGCAGGTACTTGTAGGTACTTGAAGGTACTCTCAGAAAAAATAGGGGTCGAAAATGGCTTGAACTGCTTCGAGAAAAGGATGGTACAGCCGTGCCGCTTTATTGCTTGACTTGGCGGGGGCACTGCCTTGCCCCCAGATTTAAAAACATATATCTACTTACATGGGTTTGGGGGATAAGAGATGTTTTAAGGGTGCGAACTTTGTTACTTTTTTTTCCTGAGAGTACCTTCATGTATTTAGGTTTAATGAATTTTATTTCTCATAACTTACCTAAGTGAAGTTCTATTGTAATTATACGAGAATTTGATTAGATATTACTATATCCCCACCCGCCCGGATCACATAAGAAATTTTCACACTCTGTATTTATTAGATACTAGCGACCCGCCCCGGCTTCGCACGGGTAGCATGTTATTATACATATAAACCTTCCTCCTGAATCACTCTATCTTTTGATGCGGTTTTAAAAAAAACCGCATCAAAATCCGTTGTGTAGTTTTAAAGATATAAGCAAACATACATACATACATTCAGACGCGGGAAGCGGAAAGCGACTTTGCTTTATACTATGTAGTGACTTAAACCTATGTTTGGAAAGATATAAATATGTGCCCTAAATTAGGGGGTTACCTACAGGTAGGTACTCTAAAATAATGAATGGATAAGAATAAGGGTGCCTATGAACAGACGACTGAGATAAAAAAATTAGAAAAATGAGAATTAAAATGAGATAAAAAAGAATACTTAAATATTGCGTTTTAAATGATTACACCTAAGGGCCTAGTACAGTAGGTGTGTATTTCTAAATAGATCGATAAGTTAAACGCAAACAATGAAAACTTATAAAAGTTCAACGGGGTACACTAAAACAAGTACCTACAGGGTTATCCATTCCATTCGGAAACCCTGTATACAATAGTCATAATCTCCTTGCCTCATCCCACTTAAGACGCTGCCAGTCGACGATTATTTTTGTTCGAAACGAAAAAAGAAATACTTGTGAACAAGCCACATCTCCTATTTTATAATGTATAGTATATGTGAATAAAGATGTACCCATCTTTAATCACTTCGATAAATAATCCTACCGACCACTGCAATGATGACAAACACACGTCCGCGCGTGGTCCGCCTTAGCTTTTCGAATAAATTAATGATATAAATTATGTATAATTACTTATCAAAAATCTATCCTAATAGAAATCTAGATCTACATATTACCTATCTTTAACAATAAATCACAAGTTGATTTTAATAGTAGGTATATAAAATATTTCGATCATAAATTCTAAAACGTATCATTTTGAAATAATATTTTTATCGTGAAAAGTTTCTGCTATTATGTTTTCAGCTTAATAGAAATCTAGGTAGGAACCTGAAGTAATACTTATAAAAATAGGAGATGTGGCTTGTTCAGAAGTATTACTTTTTTCGTTCCGAAAAAGAGCAATCGTCGACTGGCAGCCCCTTAATGTGGGGTCAGCACAACATGCCTTTCATTTCCTCTTACTTTTTTAGTAAAAACATGTAGAAGAATTTGGGTTGGGGTGTTTTACAACCGGCCGCCTGCCTATCGTTAACCCTCTTTGGAAACCTCCCTGGAGTACAATACAGCAGTGCAACATTAAATCACTTCTACGCCTGACCGTGGTCCGATTTGAAATAAATCTTACCTGTCTCTAACCTGTCACGTATGGAATGCTAACTACTGCAAAATGTGGGCGTGTGCCAAATATAATAACATATTCAAAAGGATCTAAGCGTCTGGAGATCTGAAAGGATGTCTACTCCGTATTTGGGGATTAAAATCGTGTTTTTTTTTTTTTTTTATAAAAAATAATTTCTTTTTCCCTTGGCCACGGCATCACGTGTGAAAGGCTGAACCGATTTTGATAATCCTTTTTTGTTGTATTCATTGATGTCAGGAGAAGGTTCTTCCAGCGTAAAATTGCGAATTTGACATGACAATGTCTGTCGGGACAGCTAGTTGACAATCGATTGGGTTAAGACAGTGAGATAAATAACAGATAAATCGATGGGTTAAGACTATAATGTTAAACATTTAAAATATAATTACGGCCAATGGCAACGGCAATCCTTAACGGCAGATCGGCGATGCTCATGATAAAAACCATCTGATTTGCCTCAACACGTCATCAATACTAGTTCAAACGTTACGTTAGCCGTATTTCTGTTAGCTCATTGTACCCGTTTTATATAATAACATATATATCGACGATATATCGATTTTATATAATAACATATATATAAGATAATAACATATATATCGACGCGTTTTATAAATAAAACCATCACGGTTACAGTAAAAACAGCTCACACAAAAGCGTCAAAAGAATGTTCAGTTTCTAAAGGCACCCAATTTGTTTTTAATTTAAAAAAGCCAATATAAACTGGTTTAATATAACTCAAATTGTGAAGCAGGCTTTTTACGTACATATAATAATACTAGCCGACCCGTGACAGACGTTGTCCTGTAAAATTTCAATATTCTAAATGTTTTTAGTCTGTGATGACAGAGTGGTTGCACACCAGCGCCATCTATACCAAAATCATTCCTTTTGGGTTTTTCTGTCATTATGGGGATGTTTTTCATATTTTAAAGTAGTCTATGATTTATTCGGGCATTATATCTATATCTACAGCAAATTTCATCTTAATCCGTGTTGTCGTTTAGGCCTGATTGAGGCACAAAAATACATACAAACTCACAAACTTTCACATTTATAATATTGTTAGGATGTATATCCAAGGTTGTTTTTCAAATATTTTCGTTTCAACCCCTGCAAGCACTCATGTGGGGTAGACGTGTCACATTGCTAAACGAGAAAGGGTTGGTCGTTAACTTTGTGATACACAACCCGTATACTGATATTCCAGGATATTAGATTTTTGTTTTTTGTGTGTGACATACGCACGTCTAAATTGGCTCGTTTATTTTGTAAGATAAAACTCGTAAAATAAATTGTGTTTTAATTCATGTATGATTTATTAAAGACGTGTTAGCCGAGTGGGAAGCACCTCTACTTTCGAGGGACGTTCGATCTTTCTAAAGATATAATTTAATTTAATAATAATTGAATTTTACGTTGTTACAAATAAATTGAATTTGAATTTGAATTTTCGAAGTGCAACGGCTACATCTTTGGTACCAAATGTTGCAACAACTACGAATTAATTGGACATGGGGATGATATGGGTACCTCTAAATGTGCTACCTCTGGAATTCAACTTTATACTATTTAGCCACCTGTACATCCAAAGTCTACTCTACTTTTTTAGATCTGAGCCGAGCTTTCGACACACTGAATCACGATCTACTGTGGAGAAAATTGCGTGACACTAGCGCGGGTGTCCCGTCTGAAGTTGTTGATCTTCTCGAGTATTGGTACAGTAATCAGAGTAACAACGTCAGATGGGGTTCCGAGTTGTCGGATAGTTACCGGCTTTCCTGTGGTGTGAGGCAGGGGGGGCTCACCTCTCCCGATCTGTTTAACGCATACGTAAATGATTTGATCGTGGAGCTGAGCGGTACCCCAGTTGGACTCAGGTTAGATGACACGTATGTCAATAACCTCAGTTATGCCGATGATATGGTGCTGCTCAGCCCCTCGATCAAAGGTTTAAGAAAACTCACTGCCATATGTGAAAGGTATGCAAAAGAACAGGACCTGGTGTACAATATTAAAAAGACAGAAATGGTAATATTCAGATCGGGAAAGGGACCCTAAGATGTGCCTGACGTTTACCTTAGCGGACAGCCTGTTAGGATAGTAGATAGCTTTAGGTACCTTGGCCATATCGTGACGTCAGAACTGAAAGATGACGCAGATGTGGAACGGCAAAGAAGGGCGTTATGTATTGTAGGTAACATGATTGCCAGAAAATTTCATAGGTCATCGCCAGACGTAAAATTGACATTGTTTAGGTCTTTCTGCCAGACTTTTTACTCATGTCAACTTTGGACTGAATATACCAAGAAGACGCATGATGGTATACGGGTTACCTATAATGGTATCTTTAGGCACCTGATGGGCCTGAAGCGCTTCTGTAGCGCTTCAGAAATGTACACGAATGCCCGAATCGATTCCTTCAACGCAATCCAGCGAAAGAGAATAACATCTTTCATGTCTAGAGTTGACCTGTGCGGTAATACTATCATCAGAAGTCTGGCGGATAGACTTACTCAAACGTCTACGTATAGACGTTGGGTGGCTATTACCACCTAAAATATAACTATGTAATTATAATCATATCTGTGTGCGTAAACTTTTTTGTATCTTAGGTTAAAATATGGATCTTGTGTCTGCAATAAATGAATATTATTATTATTATTATTTAAACGCTTTATAATTCTTCATTGTACTCTACAACTAAACCACAAAAAAACCTTATCTAGATAAAACAAAAATTGCTGAATAAAAGCAGAGGCTGCCGTTCAAAGAATCGATTTAAAAGTCCTTTACTGCCAGCTTCCGGGTAAAAATAATCTTTTCCTTCTATACCGCTGAGCACGTTCCTGACACAGAATAGATGGTATAACCAGTAAAGACACTAAATACGAGTATATAATCACATTGGTGGTGATTCTGTTGTGTCCACGCCAAACCTGAAATCCTAGAAATGATCACTCTTATTCTTTTACATTAAAGTCAAAATTAGCATAACCTCAAAAAGACAGTCCTAATAATAAGGATATTTTTTAATAAAAGAATTTACGTACACGATTTAGAAACGTCAAGCTAAATTTAATCAACATGTAAATTGGTGTTGACTAAGATGACACTTGGATGCGTCAAATATGCGAAATAAAATAGAGAAATTACTCAAATATCCTAAGTTTTTGGACTGTCATTTCTAGTTTACGCTAATTTAGACTTTAAGGTAAAAGAATAAAAGCGATCGTTTTTAGGAATTTTAACTTTGCGTGGACACAACAGAATCGCCACCAATACCGCGTCAAATTTTTGACTAGGATTCACGTACTGTTAGTGTCTGAAACAACATCTCAGCTGGGCACTTGTCTGTCGCGCCATAGACAAGCGCTATTTACAAGTAGAACTATGAGTACTAGTCAAGTTTCATTTATTAGTTTTGCGGCCTATTTTTACCAATGAACCTATACTGTAAAGGTGAGTCCGAACATTGCGCGGCAATTGAGCGCGGCTCGTGGCTCACAAATATACGTCTAAACATAGCGCGGTTTTCGCCGCCTGCGATTAATAATAATAATAATAATAATAATCATTTATTTGTAACTAAATATTTTTGAAGTACAGTATTATACTTAAATACACTATTCACCGCGCAATGTCTGGATACACCTTAAAACAGTTAGTTTCTGTTCAGTAGTGTAGTTTATCATGCGAGTGCGTAGTGCTCTTGTGCCAATGCTGATGCTTAGGAGACAAAAATACTAGACAATAGAATCATAGGGTTCGATAACTTGTACTCGTACGATTTTCTTTTTTACTGGTTTATTGTATACACATCTCATCTTATCCTACTGAGCTAAGTGTGCGCTACGAAAATAAGGCAATAAGGCAACAAATTGGAATTTATGTACGGGGGTTGCAAGTTTAAAAGTAATAAATAAAAATTCTACAAATAAACAAGGAAAGACAAAGGGAAATGGGAATGAATATGTTCCAACTCGTCAAAATTGAAATCACCATTGAATTCAATTTTACGATGATCCAAAACCGATCCTAGTGATGGATACCACATTTTTTACAGAAATCTTGTATACTCAATTGCTCATTGTTGAAATCAAAGACAAAGTGAAAAGGATTGTTTTAAATAAAATCACATAGATCACTTTGAAACGTTTTAGAAGCTAGATAAAGCTATGGTTATTCATCTCGACTAAGCCTAGAAAAATGTCACGTCAAAGATGTAGATATGCCGCCAGTATCTTGGGTACGCTTCCGACTTGTAGCGATCTGGATCAATTGAGCTACCTATAGACAGTTTACAACGGTCTTTAGATGGCTCAACTGGTTCTTATATATTTTGAAAATATTCTGTTATCTATACTTATAATAAATCTGTAGAGAGGTCAATTCTGTACATGAAATATATTTCCAAAATAACTATCAGGGGATGATTAGGGATCGATACTGATGCCAAAAATGCAATCAGTAAATTTTTTGTCTGTCTGTCTGTCTGTATAACCGTTACAGAAACAAAAACTACTAGACGGATTTTAACGAAACTTGATACAATTATTTTTCATACTCCTGAGCTGGTTATAGTATACTTTTTATCACGCTACAATCAATAGGAGCAGAGCAGTGAAAGGAAATGTTGGGAAAACGGGAGAAGTTACTCCATTTTTTAAGCTTCCGTCGCGTGTGCAACCTTAATGGTTAAAGCTACACAGACGCAGAGCTACATGACGGAAATATTCTCCTTAAAATTATATAAAAAATATCCCACGACAGCATTTATGTCTATCTTTTATGGTTGACTCACAATAACACGTGTAACTCCCGATAGCTTAGCAGTTCGAAGCTTTCTGATTATATTTGTCTACTTTTACGTTTATAACACTCTCAGTCATCCCTAATTAAAAAAGTTAACATTATCAACTATTCCATAAAAAAGAATCATAGAAATCGGTATAGAAACACCAAAGTTATACATGAAATACGTATTAATATTTTTGAATCGAACGCACAGGCAGGCGGCTTGCTTGGCGCCTAGAGACTAGCGAATCACCTAGCGAGTAGTTTCGTAAAACGAACATTCTCGAACGTTCGCGACCGGCCTAGCAGCTAGGCGTCAAGCGCGCAGTACGGCCGGTCGCGACCGTTCGAGAATCGGCGGCCGAAGGTATAAAAAGACGGGGCTTCTGAGCGCGAGCTTCATACAATTTTTGTGTCATACTACGCAGCCGGACCCACCGTGGATAAGGGTCAATTTAAATGCAGTTACAAATCTATAGATTGTACGAATTGTACTCCAAAAATCAGGAATTGTACTAGAAGGGGTCCCGAGATATTTACGTTTGAAATGGGCCGGCCAGGAAGTAGTCTTAATTGTCGAGTGATCGTTCGTTAAGCGAATTACGAGGTCCAGAAGACTTCGCTGTAGATCCCAGAGTTTGTACGAAGTGTGATTGCTACAATCAATCCAAAAAAAATCGTTTTTTAGGCATATTTTGATCAATACTTTTCCGAAAATACAGTGTCGTACCGATTTTTCGTCCATTTTGTTCAAAATGTCAAATTATTTAATAATTTTTAAGAATATAGTGTACGATATCGGATTAAAGAGAGTTAAGCATCTTACCAAAATATCTAGAAGGTAATCCTGTCAATAATACTTATGTAGAAGACACACAGGTTTCAATGGTAAGAGGATACCCTTCTACAAAGTAGGTACGTATCTCGCTAATATTAGGATACTTTCTCTACTTTTTTGTATACCTACACAAAATACATGGTCTCTTATCTCATGTAGGTAACCAATCTTGGACACTTTATGGATCAAAATTAGTCATTTTGGCTGTTTCTCATTATGACATATTATTATTTATTAATATATCATCATCACTACATAGTATAAAGCAAAGTCGCTTTCCGGTTCCCGCGTCTGTATGTAATATGTATGTATGTATGTATGTTTGCTTATCTTTAAAACTACACAACGGATTTTGATGCGGTTTTTTTTAATAAATAGAGTGATTCAAGAGGAAGGTTTATATGTATAATACATGCATAATATAGTAGAGAAACACTGATAATTTTAGAGGTTTCTAATGTGATGTCGTAAATAAACACATTTTTTTTGCGCTTACATTGCAAATGCTGGCTGAACCCCACGAGATATATCAAAATAATGTACTACAGTATTGTACACCTTAAAAACGTCTACAAAAAAGTCCACGATGGTATTAGAAATGTCTTACGCACAGCGAAGCGGGCACGGGTCAGCTAGTATATAAATAAATAGGATCACAACTGTAATCCCCAAGTACGGTAGTCATCTTATATCTAAAGGTGATTAGATCCTTTGAAGATGTCTAGAAGGGGTTGTCAGAGGCACATCCAAACATTACATTAGGCACATGCCCACATTTTGCAGTGTTTAGCATTTCATACGCGACAGGTTGGAAGCCCATCGCCGCTTATAAGAATACTAGCGACCCGCCCCGGCTTCGCACGGGTAGCATGTTATTATACATATAAACCTTCCTCCTGAATCACTCTATCTATTAAAAAAAACCGCATCAAAATCCGTTGTGTAGTTTTAAAGATATAAGCAAACATACATACGCGGGAAGCGGAAAGCGACTTTGTAGTGACTAACTGATTTCCTCACGATGTCCTTCACCGTTTTGAGCACGTGTTTTGATGCGTATATACAGTTTTTTAACAGAAAAACGCCAGGATTCGTGCCTACGACCTTCATATTGAAACACGGCAGTCAGTTATTTATTAGTATAATATTTGTTTTTTTTTAATAAAGATAAGTATTAATTACTTGACTATAGTAGTCCTACATAGAGAAAATCTAATTTTAAGCCTTTTTGGTCAGTTGTTATATTTCGCATAGCCTTAGTCCCTTTGTATATTCAAAGTGATCCGGTTATAAGCCGTGTTTGTTGCCTGATTCTTCTAGGCTTGGTCGCGTGGAATCGGCATAGCTTCACCTAGTTCCTAAGACGTTTCAAAGTGATCCTTGTGATTTTATTGAAATAAATGATTTTTGAATTTGAATTTGAATAATAGCCTACTACAATGGAAAGATGATGTTAACCGAGTAGAGCGCCAAAAAATCGATTGTTACATCTACGGAGCTGCCAAAAGCTCTATTTCTTTTCACTGGTTGGGGAGGATTAGAACCGGATGCGAATATATATTCCCGGCATGATTCTACCAAAGGAAATTGACCAAAATCCAACGAGCGTTGGTCTAAACTTGCGTCCGGTAAAATGTCGGAGGTGCGCTAGAAAATAACATCCTCTCAGATCTCCAGGCGCGCAGATCATTGTAGATATCTATAGAAGTTAATTAGAGGCGAACATTACATTTGGTATATGCTCACATTTAGCAGTAGGCTTCCACAACTGATAGGTTGCAGACAAGTTAGCCCTGCTCTGCGCTTCTGTGCTGTAGGTTGTGGGTTTGTTCCCCACTCAGGATAAATATTTGCGTGATGAACATAGATGTTTGTTCTGTGTCTGGGTCATCTGGGTGTTAGTATGTACCTATAGATATGTATTTAAAAAAAAGTATATAAGTATTCTACCAGTTTACTAGTTCCCATAGTACAAACTTTGCTTAGTTTTGGGGCTAGGTGGCGCTGTGTGATCTATTTCTTTATTTAAGGAGGTGCACTAAAATTTAATAAAAAATAATAAATATTTTACCAAACCAGACGAAAACTCAAAACGAAGCATATAATTTGATAGCTCATAGCATAAACTCATTAAGGTGATAAGTGAAATTTTTGACGTTTTGTATGGCCTGAGTCTTCCCGGATAAGACGGAAAAAGTGATAAAATTGCATTATCTCGAAAACCATCAAATTTGACTCGCCTTAAGGATATAATCTAGATAAAATACAGACAGAAACACGATTGGTGAAACTTATTTTCCAAAATTGGTTCTTCAAAAACACGAGTTTCGTTTTTAACCAAAGCTATGAATAGCTAAACAGTTAATTTTTATATAATTCGTTAGATAATCATACTAGCTAAATAAATTACAGACAGTTTCTTTATAAATTTGATGGTTTTCGAGATAATGCCCAGACTCAGCCCATACAAAATGTCAAAAATTTCACTTATCACCTTAATGACGCGACACAACCAACGAACATTTATTACACTGTCGTAGTATATTATGGCCGTTTCGCCATTGGCCAAAATTCACTGTTCCAAATCTTAACGACATTGCACACAACAATAGAATATCCAAAGAAACAATCAAAAAATACATTTCTTTTGTTTTCATTTATGTCGTTGTCTTATAGGACAATACAAACTGTTGCAAGCGACGTGAATATAACATATTGTTTAGAAGAAATGGTGGCGATTTTCTACAAGTATTCATAACTAACAGTCTGCCTCGGCTTCACACGTGTGTAATAACAAAGATAAGAAGCAATATTTGATACCTTAGGTAACATTATTGCAATTTTCGTGGGAATCACAATTATTTTTAAACAAAATCTATGGTACTCGCTGATATTGTAGCTTTTGATCAATCAACCAAATCAAAAAAGCGTTTATTTATTAAAATTACTTGGATCAATTGGAAAGGTCGAGTGAAAGAATTTTTTAAATTGGTCCAGTAGTTTTTTAGTTTATCTGGTACAAACAAAAATACAAATTGTACCTCTTTATATTAGTGTATAGAATAGATTTTATTTTTGAAATATGAACCTGGACTCTCGATAGATTACCTACCTACTTAGTTATAACATAAAAAAATTACAAATCTAACCTAAGCGGTTACCTTATCCTATCTTTGAAATGTCAACTAATATAAAAAATACCTCTGTTTATCTTTGCATCTAAGGACGTTTGTTGAAAAATAAATATCTTATCTTATCTTATCTACTCGACTTGTTATTACTTAAAATGAACCTTTATTTCTACTTACCAGTTTTGACCTATCAATTATGTATCACTTTCATTAGTAGTCGCCTCCTTAGCGTAGGCAATATAATTAATTATTTGCAGCTATGCCAATTTTGCCAATAACATGCCACATTTATTTCCATAAAATTGAGTTAATCACGTACACAGAGTACGTTATAAAAATATCGCCAATAAAAAAATAGGATCACGACTGTGATCCCCAAGTACGGTAGAAATCCTATCGGTAAAATAATTTTTATATCGGTCCAGTAGTTTCGGAGCCTATTCAATGCAAACAAACAATAAAATCTTTCCTCTTTATAATATTAGTATAGACAATGTTGGTGAATGCACACGACGCACCCTTTTGCAAGCCCTCTTAATACAATCCCCGGCTACACCCACACAATATACTTGCCTTTAATATGTCCAGGCACTACACTAAGTGCCCTTACTGTTTGTTATATACTATACTAAATTTTCCAATATATAAAATTCTAGTGTCACAGAACTCCTCCGAAATGGCTCAAACGATTTTTGTGATTTTTTTTCTATATATTTGCTAGTTAAGCTTGTGATTAGGATGGCATAAAGTTCTGGTCATAAAGTACAAAATGAAAGTGCTTTTTTTCTGTGGGATTATTGAAATTTGACAGGACGTCTCTCGGGACAGCTAGTAAATAAATATAAATATTGGTGAGCATTTCACACATCGCCATCTATCCACAAACTAAGCAAAGCTTGTATTATGGGAACAAGCTTACAGATAGCATACATATATATTTTTTTGTAAATATATACCTTTGATACATTATAACTCCCAGACACAGAACAAACATCCACGTTCATCACACAAAAGTTTGTTCCGGGTGGGAATTGAACCCACAGCCTACAGCACAGAAGGCAGAGTTACTACCAACTGAGCTGTGAGGCCAGTCCAGATATGTCCTACGCTAACCCTCGTATTCAAGAACGACACTATGAAAACACGCACCCACAGTGGACGAAATCTTTTTTCATAAACATCACTTTATGTGTTGAGTCTCTCTATGGCGCACGCCACCGTGTGCCTTTAGAGCTCAACTTTGGCTAGAGGCACACGACAATGTGCATGTAGTCACACTATGCAGTGTCGCACAACACATAAAGTGATTTTTATGAAAAAAGATTTCGTCCACTGTGGGTGCTTGTTCTCATAGTGTCGTTCTTGAATACGAGGGTAAGTGCCCTTACTGTTGTAACTATATACTGACCAATGGCTTGACCAATTAGGCTGTGTGTTGATAGATCAGTCAGTCAGTCAGTCAGTCAGGTATTCAGGAATTAGTAGATACTCGTTATCACGTACTCGTATCTAATCTTAATTTAAATAAAACGCGTCACGTTGTTTGTCCGCGATGGACTCCTAAACTACTGAACCGATTTTAATAAAACTTTGCACACCGTGTGCAGTTTGATCCAACTTGAAAGATAGGATAGCTAACATCTCAATTTATGGTCGTGTAATCTGGTGACACAGCATCGTGTAGCCGAATTTGCTAGTACCTATATAATATAAACAAATTTCCATTATAGTTACGAGCATTATCTACATTTCACATCATATAAACACATGGGATTTTGTTAAATTTTCTACGAAATACAAGCATTAACCGCGATAAAAATGATATTTCGATATAATGACATTATTCACGCCCAAATCACAGAAACTACTAACCCAACTGTAATTCTGTAGCGTAAAAAGAACCGAACCCCTCATCTAATGTGGCTATAAGAAAACGTGGTCTGTGTGCGAACGCCCTTATTCGACTATAAATCCTACCCTACTTATATCATAACTAAAGTTTGAAAGAATGTTTATATGTTTGTGTATCAATCGCACACTAACGTCGGAACCGGTATTTATGTCAGAATATACAGGAAACAAGATTACAGAATTAACAAAAAGAAGCCGTGTTGGCCGAGTGGGACGTACCTCGACTTTCAATCTGTCGTGGGTTCAAATCCTGGCGTGCATCAATGGATTTTTCTGTTCGAAAAATTTATATAAAACACGTGCTCAAAACAGTGAAGGAAAACATCGTGAGAAAACCAGTTAGTATTCTTATAAGCGGCGATGGGCTTGCAACCTGTCACGTATGGAATGCTAACTACTGCAAAATGTGGGCATGTGCTAAATATAATGTTTGGACGTGCCTTTGACAACCCCCACTAGACATCTTCTCTTCAAAGGATCTAAGCGTCTGGAGATCTGAGAGGATGTCTACCGTAATTGGGGATTACAGTCGTGATCCTAATTATTTATTTTATTTCAGAAAGAAAAATAGCGTTTAAAAATTAAATTTTGTTACTTTCGTTTATAGTTTTACTAGCTGACCCGTGCCCGCTTCGCTGTGCGTAAGACATTTCTAATACCATCGTGGACTTTTTTGTAGACGTTTTTAAGGTGTACAATACTGTAGTACATTATTTTGATATATCTCGTGGGGTTCAGCCAGCATTTGCAATGTAAACGCAAAAAAATGTGTTTATTTACGACATCACATTAGAAACCTCTAAAATTATCAGTGTTTCTCTACTATATTATGCATGTATTATACATATAAACCTTCCTCCTGAATCACTCTATCTATTAAAAAAAACCGCATCAAAATCCGTTGTGTAGTTTTAAAGATATAAGCAAACATACATACGCGGGAAGCGGAAAGCGACTTTGCTTTATACTATGTAGTGATAAATTCTGAATACTTGTCATTGTCATTGAAAAGTAAACAAAAATTATAACCTTATTAAAAACTGTAACAGTATCGTATGTAGTTTTGATTGTATCAAATAACACCAAAGTTTACCTGATAACTGAGGTATGTATTTCATCTCCCTCACTCATAAGAAGATAAAAAAGGAAAAAACATCGCTTACAAAAACATGTATTGCAATAACTCAGCAAGAGCGATGTTGTGGTACACTAAAGACAGCTACGTTCGTAGCAGTGCTACGTCCATCGTAGACGCTCTACGAATTTACTTAATTTTTCAAACACTGTCTAAGAGCTGTAGAGTTTAACATTTTAAACCAGTACACATTCTCGTAAGACAAAACTATTTGAATATGCAAATAGGTTTTATTTAAAGTTTATTTTTTGCCTTTGTTCGCTTTTCGTTGCGCCACTGACTGGTTTATTATGATGACAACCAAGTTGAGATGTCATTGCTCTTATAATACGATTATAGACTGACAACGACAAGTGAATCCCCGTTTTTTCAGCTGTGTTCACCTATCAAAAACAGCTGTCACGTCAAACTGTCCGACTGCGGAATAATCCACTTAATACCGCAGCTCAGAGAATACTATAGGCTTTTTTTAAAGGGTTTTTGACGGCTGATAAAATATTTAGTGAGAATACAAGACATCAAATTCAAATTCAAAAATCATTTATATCAATAAAATCACAAGGATCACTTTGAAACGTCTTAGGAGCTAGGTGAAGCTACGCCTGATCCCCGCGACCAACCCTAACAGAATCACGCATCAAACACAGCTTGGGGTCTATCATTTTTTTCATCAATGATCCTTTTCTTAATGCTATGTAGAGCTATTTTATTCTATTTTTAAAGTCCAAATCAGCGTGCATTTCATAGCTGAAATTATTATTAGTCATATTTTATTTCGCAATATTTTGCACGTTCAAATATCAATCAGTGAATATCAATTTACATGTTAATTAAATTTAGGTTGACGTTTTTAAATATCATTACGATGGTATCGATTTTTATCTAACTTTATCTTATATTTATATTTCTTATTCTAACAAATTTTATCTAACTTTCCCCAAAAGGTGTGACCACTGACCAGACATAGCGGGGCATTTGAGCGTGATTAGCCGCGCTATGATTGGACGACGGCCGCGCGTACATTTACCTTTATACAAACTAGTCATGCGGAAAACTTGCGTCCTGCGAATGCCGCGCTCTAATGCCGCGCTATGTCTGTCACACCTTTAGACTCTAAACTTAAACGTGAATAAAATACGCTCGATCGTTTTTTTTGTGAAAGTTTATTAAGGTACTTTAAACAGAATTGCCACCATTATGTTCAAGAATTACGACCACTGTGAATTTATAAAACTTCAACGAAGCTGACAAAAGCAGGCGACCTCGTTGAATTGAGTGGATTAATTCTTGACATGGTTTGGGGTCATCGACTTTACTTTCAGTTTATGATTAACGAACAAGATTGGCATAGAATAAAACTGTTTATTTTGTAGTTTTACCCATCATCCAAAAAGCAGATGGTTCCCATTTGATTGTTTTTTAGGGTTCCGTACCCAAAGAGTAAAAACGGGACCCTATTACTAAGACTTCGCTGTCCGTCTTTCTGTCACAGGGTTGTATCTCATGAACCGTGATAGCTAGACAGTTCAAATTTTCACAGATGATGTATTTCTGTTGTCGCTATAACAACAAATACTAAAAACAGAATAAAATAAATGTTTAAGTGGGGCTCCCATACAACAAACGTGTTTTTTTGCCGTTTTTTTATAGATAATGGTACGAAACACTTCGTCCGACTCGCCTTGGCCGGTTTTTTTTATATTCGTACCTCAGAACTTTTTTGGTTGGGAGAATATACATCCCGTTCCTTTTAAATTTGAGACACAAAATTATCACTAAAATGTAACATGAAATTTTGTATTGGACTTATAACTTGTTTGACTTGTTTTTAGTGTTTTAAACGTATGATGTGTTTGGATTTAAATTCAAGTTGTGCTGTCTTCTTGATAATAAAATATCTGAGCTTTCTTTTCTGAGAATTGTATTGTAACTAAATTAGAAATGGTTTGGGTGAAATTCAAACTTTCTGAAGTACTGTTTCTTTGAAAAGCTTTATTGCAAGTCTGATCAAACTTGTATCGCTCATGGCAACCCACAAAACCCAAATTAGGGTTGCGGTAAATTGTGAATCGAATCGAATTTTGTATTGTGTCTAGTCATCAGATATAATCAGTTCGATGGTTGTTTTTGTCTTCCTAAAAGCGACAGATAGAATCAGTTCCAAGGTTGTGTTTGTCTTCTTGAAAGCGAAACTGAATAGGATTAATAGTTTTATTGTCTAAGTTACGAGGCGATTCAATTTTTTTCAGTATTGGAACGTGTAAATAGACAGTGGATTTCAATTTCGATTATGTTGAAGTATTTTTATCTGTCTCTGTTGTGATTTTGTCGGCGTTTAGTTGTTATTGTCTTTTTTTTTATTCTATGGCACGTTACATTTATGTTTTTAAAATCGTTTCAATAATACGTTTTTTTACAAATAACACAAAATAGTTTACACCACATTTATAAATACACAAGAAACATTTGATCTGATTCGTTCTACAATAACTGTTTGATTACCATAAAATCATTTGTCTTAAATTATAATAAAATAATAAAAGAACCCATTAGACATCTTCAAGGATCTTAGCACTTCGAGAGCTAAGATGATGTCAACCTTATTTGGGGATTACCTTCATGATCTTATTTCACTTCATTTCAATCAGATAGATACAAGGTAGACAAACTTTCTGAAGAAGTTTTCTGAGCTTAATGTACTACGTACTAGAGGAGCTATCCAAGCCAAATAAATTGCTCAATTTTCAATTATTAAAGCCATAGTCCGCTTGCAGCGTAAAATAAATATTTATATGGCTAAACGAAACATTGAAACGTAAAGCGCTGACCGCTGAATGGCTTAAGTTACTTTCAATCAAAAAGGTCGTAAGCGCCACGAAAAACACGTTCGCGCGTCACAGGCGTTAGACTCGGACTGAGTCCACTGTGGTCCAGGGACCGCAAGGCGCACCGCAAATTATTACTTTGTGGTGTCATCTCTAGTACGTAGTACATTAAGCTCAATGAGAAGTAATTAATATTTATGTTTGCAGATAAGCAGCGGGCTCTCCAAAGAGCAGCATGCCGCGCGCCGGCGCACTTCTGCTGGCAATAGCGGCCGTCATGCTCGCTTCTGAGTGGGCCCATGCCTCCTACATAGATCCTGGTAAGTTCCTAATTATTATAAGATCCACATCATCATTTTCAACCTATAGCAGTCGACAGCTGGACATAGAACTCTCCCAAGACGCGCCACTGAGCCCGGTCTTCGGCTCTTCTCATCTTTCTTTTGCCTGCAACACTTCGAAGATAATCATTCACATGGACGGAGGGCGTCCTACGCTTACCTACAATAATTTTGAGTACCTCTACCTTCTACGCTTTAGATTGTAGGTTTAATTCCCTTCAAGGACATCTATATATATAAAAATCAATTGCTGTTCGTTAGTCTCGCTAAAACTCGAGAACGGCTGAACGGATTTATCTTATCTTGGTCTTGAAATGTTTGTGGAGGTCTAGGAAAGGTTTAAAATGAAAATAAAATTCGAATAATTGCCGGAAAAACCCTAAAAACAGCCCTTTTCTTTTTCCCATACAAAAGTTTTCTAACTAAAACGTAGAGTCAATTTGATCTTTATTAGGTTTGATATTATTTTAAAAGGAACGGGAACGAAGACGGGAACGGGAACGGGGACGGGAACTTAAGACAACATTTGTTAATTCTAAAGCGATACGAAGTTCGCGGGGTCAGCTTGTGTGTGATAAAAATTAATGTTTGTTCTGTCTCTTTGTTATAATGTATTTACTTTTATTTGGGGTTAAATTATTTAAGTAGACACCAAGGTCAGTACAGTTATCTACTTCATTGCAGCCAAATCACATTTCGCTGTTACAAAACTTATCGCCCTTGTCCATTTATCAAGCTATTAAATCTTTTGCAATAAAAGCATCTGTCATCTATATTGACGTGAGAAGTGAGGCTTTAAATCCATGTTGACACTTTTGTAGCGCACTGCAATATTTCAAACGAATCGACCGCCATATTGGCATCCATCCATCAACTTTACTGCTATGACAATTTAAAAAAGTTTATTTTCAGAACAATTTAGTTTTTATTTAACATCTAGCTGACCCGTGCCCGCTTCGCTGGGAGACATATAGTTTCACATCTGGTATTCTAATCTTCAAAATAAATTATAGCCTATATGTTGCCGAGGACTAATAGCTACATAACAAAAAAAGTTCCATCAAAATCCGTCCCGTAGTTTTTGCGTGAAAGCCAGACAACAGACAGACAGACAGACAGACAGACAGATAGACAAAAATTTTAAAATGTTTTTTTTTTTGGCTTGTGTTACTTATATGAAGACCCCTGGAAGTATTTTTTTTAGTTTTTATTCAATGTACAGAATTGAACTCTTCTACAGTTTTATTATATGTATAGATATAGATGTATGTATGTAACTATGTTTGATATGGTGGAATCTTGCAACTCAATCTTGAAGCAGTTATCTTCAACCTATTTAATTAAAATTTTGCATACTTATGTAACTTTGGTGACAATGCAATAATATGGCATAATATGACAGCGAGCTAATCTGATGATGGAGCCAGGAGCTGTTCAACGGAACTCCTCAGTAAATAGTCGGATTGAGATAAAACTTTGCATACCAATCTATCTCCAATGACAATGTAAAATTATGGTACTAGTGAGCTGGTCTGATCATGAAGCTCGAATGTAGCCATAGGAACTCATAACCTACACAACACAACCACGACGTGTTTGGGCTCGTTGGATTTGTCTTGATGAGTACTAAAGCCCTAGAATTTATAAAAGCTTGATCTCAATTAGCAAGTTAGTAACGCAAAAGTTTTAAGACGAGTAATAAATGTTTTTGATGAATGCTGAATCGTTTTTTCTCAATAACCGCAAAACATTCAGTTTTCTTTTTTTATGACAAGGATAACTTAAGGATTTAATCTAGATAAATTAAAGACAGAAACACGATTGGTGAAACTTTTCTCGATATATTTATTTTCCAAAGTTGGC
The DNA here is from genome assembly GCA_912999785.1 of Hydriomena furcata. Classification (NCBI taxonomy): domain Eukaryota; kingdom Metazoa; phylum Arthropoda; class Insecta; order Lepidoptera; family Geometridae; genus Hydriomena; species Hydriomena furcata. Next base: position 6,222,204 of record OU538838.1, read on the forward strand.
TCTTCAAAAACACTAGTTTCGTTTTTAATCAAAACTATAAATAGTTAAATAGTTCATTTTTGTATAATTCGTTAGATAATCATAATACTACCTAAATTAAAGACATTTTTTTTTTAAATTAGATGGTTATCAGATGATGCAGTTTTATCACTTTTTCCGTCTTATAGACTCAGCCCATACAAAACGTCAAAAATGTGACATTTTTGACGTTTTGTAGTTATTAAGATAATTCTTAATTTTTCTTATATAAAACGCTAACTTCGTTTTCTAAAGAACACAAAGGTTCGCTGTAAAATACTTACTAGCTAAATGTAACTTGAACAATGGGGTTTGAATCTATGTTGGCAAAGTAATGGCAATAACATTTGGATTGCAATATTACCGCCGGCAATAAATCCAAATGGATTGTTGAATCGTATCTGATTACAAAGTGATCGGAAACATTGCACGCCCGCACTCTAATTAAATTTAAACAAATAGGAATGAATAACTGTTGGTTTACAGGCTTGGGGGTCAATTACGCTAGCATATGGACATGGTTTAAAAAACGATGGGGATGAATTTGTAAAATAAAATAAAAACATGAAATATTATCACGACTGCAACCAAGTACGGTAGAGCTCAGATCTTCAAGCGATCAGATCCTTGAATGTTTAAAGGAGGTCTGAGACAGGACAAAGGACAGAGACTTGTCAAATATTACATTTAGCACATGCCCATATTTTATAGTAATTAAAATTCTATACGTAAAATTTGCAAGCCGGTCGCCACTTATACAAATACTAACTGGTTTCCTCACGATGTTTTTTCTTACCGTTTTAAGCACTTTTTAACGTGCTTTATTTGTATGTATGTATGTATGTGTGATTTTGACCTCCTTCAAAACGTCGGATTAATCTGCTTTATGACGAGTAATAAATTTTACATCACCTTAATGATGGTAACCTAATGGTGATGCTTTATCCAGATAAGACGGAAAAAGTGATGAACCCGCATTATCTTCAAACCATCAAACTTAAAAAGAAACTGTCTATAATTTTTACTTGGCTAGTATGATTATCTAACGATATATACAAAAATGAACTGTTTAGCTATTCATAGTTTTGAATCAAAACGAAACTAGTGTTTTTGAAGAGCCAACTTTGGTAAATAAATCTATCGAGAAAAGTTTTACCCATCACAAGGCTGTATCTCATGAACCGTGATAGCTAGATAGTTGAAATTTTCACAGATTATGTATTTCTGTTGCCGCTATAAAAACAAATACTAAAAACAGAATAAAATAAATACTTAAGTGCGACTCCCATACAACAAACGTGATTATTTTGCCGTTTTTATAGATAATGAACCAGAACCCTTCGTGCGCGAGTTCAACTCTCACATGGCCGGTTTTTAACTTAAATTGTTTAAATCATTCCTTCGTACGTGATTCAAGGCCATTGTGCTAGACGAATTGAGAGGTTGCTCGCAAGCCCACTAATAATTAAATATACGTATCCGACAGTTAAATAAATTCACAGCGCCCTCTTATTTCGGAGCGAGTATGTTTGTTTTTGCTTTTTTGCCCAAGATTGCCACGCACGAAAAGCTCGTATTCTACGAGTCAAATGGAGTGTGCTAATATTTTTTTCATCCCACCATCTCGGAAAGAGTATTTTTGCTCTTCAATATCTGAGTGCAAAAGCCGTTTTTATTCTCTAGAGGATAAAGTAAATTGAATTTAGAACATCGTGTGCACTAAGTTTGTGAATTAAAAAAATCATTAAACTTATTTACTGCTACCTCTATGGTGCCGAATATATCATACAACTTTTTTTTAATTTGTTAAAAACTCAGACTCGAAACCTTCTTGGTGTTCTTTTTTCAATTTGCTTTGTACGCGGTTCTTTACGCGGCATTTTTTCACGTCATTATTAAGATTATTCTGTAATACTTACCTGTCATAATGTAGTAGTTAATACCTAAACTGAAATAAAAGTACCTATCTTGTGATTGTAAACGTTTTTTTTTTTGCATTTAGTCATTTCCTCGCTGAGGTGGAATTAAAAGTTACGTGTTGCACTCGAGTGCAAAGATTTTTCACCTCGTGCTCTTTTGATTCCCTCGCTAACGCTCAGGATTCTAATTTTGAATAACTCGCTGCGCTCGTGATTCAATTTTAGAGTCCTTCGCTTGCTCGGTCATCAAAATTGAACACGCGTTTAAAAAGCAACTTTGCACTCTTGTATAACAAATAACTATTTACATATATATTGGTGGACATTTCACACATCGTCATCTAGCCCCAAACTTAGCAAAGCTTGTACTATGGGAATCAGATTACTGATAGAATACTTTTTTGATACATTATAACACCCAAACATCTATGTTCATCACTCAAATATTTGTCCCGGGAATCGAACACACAACCTACAGCACAGAAGGCAGAGTTGCTACCAACTGAAGCCAGATAACAAATACACATTGACTTGTGGAGAATCATAAATTGCCTCACAAAATTTAATATTTATGTAGTTTTAAACAATAATAACGAATTTACTATAATACCAAAGAAAATGGTTATCCAAACTTGACTCTCGCTATAATAAATCTTAATAAGTTACGGCTAGATCATAAATAACCGATATCCGACTACTGATAAATTTATTAAAAAAATTGTACTGTAATAAATAAAAACAGACAAGAGTACACCGAATTATAACTACCAAATAGGTATTAAAACGTTGTGTTATATTGGATTTGGGACTTCATCGTGATTATTATATTTATATAGGTACAATAAAAGTGCCAAGTGCGAGTCGGACTCGCATGAAGGGTTCCGTACAATTGCCTATAAAAAAAGCCCAAAAATATCACGTTTGTTGTATGCGAGCCCCATTATTAGTATTTTATTCTGTTTTTTTTTATAGCAGCAACAAAAATACATCATCTGTGAAACTTTCAACTGTCTAGCTATCACGGTTCATGAGATACATGAGATTGTGATAGACAGACGGACCGATAGACAGACAGACAGACATCGGAGTCTTAGTAATAGGGTCCTGTAGGTACCCAAAGGGTAAACCCTTTGGGTACGAAACCCTAAAAACCATCACCAAATCTATAGAAGTATAAGTAAGTGCTTATATCTTTTCATTTGGATTACCCAATATGTAGTAGCTTTTTACGACCGTGTTCATGTTCAATTTTAAATAAGTTATTTTGAAAATATATTTTTAAAAACAAGGTTTTATAAATTCTAGGGCTCTAGTATTCGTCAAGACAAATCCAACGAAATAAAAAAATACGTAGCTCCTAATAAACTCCATCTTTGTACTGTTCATCGGTTGACATAGCGTAAATAGTGTCAAATAATTCATAGGTTTTCCATCAAACACGATTTCTCTGAGAATAACTCTTTTTGCACACTCTATTTTAAGCTCTAAGACGTTTCCTTGTATAAATAAAAGTGCCTGAGTAAATAAAATTAAAAACTTTGTCAACAGGAGACGACGACGTCGAAGTGAACCTATCCGATTATGGAGACGACCCGGCCGATCTGCAACTGCTTCAAGATGTTGGAAAGTGAGTACAATTCGCTACGAAATCAGACCTATTTTTCAATTTTTCTATGCTCTCTTTCTTTCTAGACATTTTGTCTAGCAAACGGAACTCATGCAACATAATGAAATGTTTGAATGATCCATCATCCGTGACCTGATAAGGAAAAATGTCAGGAATATTAAGTTTAATGGTCCATTTCTTAGGGCATTAAGATACAAAGTACCTTGCGATAAAAATCGTGTTCGGATAATATCTTTCCTTCGTCCTAAAAAAACAGTTTAATAAAAACGAGTTATATGTATCCTGCCGTTTTGTAACAAACCGCTTTACATAAAAAAGTAAATAGATCACTCAGATCACAGTCAAGCAAGATTTTTAAAATTCGTATCTCAGGACAGCACTCGCTATCAGCAATGCTACTAACATTGACATGGTATCAACATGGTATCATTGTAAAAATGCAATAGTAACCGCTTACCAACAGATGAGCCAGTTCAATACAGAATACTACTTCATCCGTGCCTTGCAACACTTCCCTAGCACGGAAACTTAGGCAAGTTTTCAATAATGTGGTTTCAGACGATCGTCGCTGGTGTACGTTTTCAGGCGTGCGTGCATCCGTCGCGGAGGCAACTGCGACCATCGCCCCGGAGACTGCTGCCACTCCTCCTCTTGTCGCTGCAACCTCTGGGGCTCCAACTGTCGATGCCAGCGCATGGGCCTCTTCCAAAAGTGGGGGTAGACCAGGCCCCACGGCCACACCGCGCCTGTGAAGCGGCGACCAGCTCACGCCAGCCGACCTGACCGCCGCTCCATCGCCCGCGACAACCACAGCAAGTCCACGGACCCCTTCATTTCATTTCCACTTTCCCTTCTTAGACATTCGATAAAACAGGGACCTTGTTAATTTCGGAAATATTTTTGGATTGTTTACAATTAGTTCGATCTTCTAATTCTGATCAGCCGGGTGTCCGCTTGCTCGGTTGGGCAATCACCCAGCCTTATTGCTCAATCAGGAAGCCCGACGCACAGCCCGGGTGGTCAGATCCTGCTCTCTGTCACGGGCGGCGATCCCGAGGTAACCCTATTTGTTTACTTTTACTTTCAACATCGGCTTCGTCGCCTAGGCAGCTCTTATCTAATGTATGTATGTAGAGTTAAGTAAGCTAAAGTAGATGATTAAACAGTAGCTAATCTTGGTGGTAAACTTATGTCAATAGGGAATAGAGAAAATAGTAAAATGTAACTTTAAATGTTATAGTCATTAAGAGAGTAACGGTAAAAAAAAACTTGGTGAAAGACGCTATAATAAGCCTTTATATGAATGAAACGACGACACAGTTGCGATTGGCAACTTAGAATTTTAAAACTACATAATAATGTGTCAATATATATATTTCATAATGTTTAATACTATTGATACTTCGGACAGGGGTAGTGATGGTATCAAAACAAGTAGTTTTCTCTGTATGTATGTAGCTTCTTTGAATACGATAGATTTATTAATATACTAATATATATGGCATATGAAAATGACGATGGAATTAAAAATAATGATTAAATATAATTAAAATAAATGTTTAACAAAGATAATGGTGTTGTTATTTCTATCTTCCCATAAAATGTAGATCAAACATGCTTCTAAATTACACATACTTAGAGTACGATACAGCCTTAAGAAAGTTAAGAGTGAAATAAAGAACCTCGTAGCTTATTCTTTAGCGCCTGTGCAAGAATTTACGATTTAGATATTGTGTTACAAAAATGTTTTTTTTTATAAAATTCATTTTTGTATAGTTTGGCGGAGCAAACGAGTGAGGTTATGTTTTTAGCTACATTTAGCACTAAAACCCGAGAAAACCATTTGTCTGCTGTTAGGTAGAAGAAAATTAGAACAATGGTGCTAGCACGAATCACTATTAAATACAATGAGTGTCAGTTTTGACGTTTTGAAGATACGATAGTCATTCTTGCTAACCCCACTGAACATAGAACGTAGCGATGTAGGTAATGTATCAAAACCAGATTACTTAAAATGAGAGCTGTTTTATAACTATGTACTAAAATATATTACGAGTACTATGAACCTAGTAAAACAAATATAATAAAACAAACTGTTTGATCATTTAGCATTCTATAAGTTCTATGACATCCCAACTTTTTTGTATACTACACATAGCTTTCAGATGGTACAATGGTCTGGTGTTAATGGTAAGATTAGATATTTAGAGGCCTGTATCAGACCAAGTGTCAACAAGTGTCGGTCGATGTTATTCTTGAAACCCATTCATGCATGGTCGGGATTCAAACCCACGACCTTTGGATTGCAAGTTAAACTAGGTATTTCACTTTCAAAAGTATCGTGAGTTGTACTACACATTATTACGCAACGGGAATTACTCACGTAAATGATAAATTGTCGATGAGGACACCGACAATTGATCTCCCAGGGACCTCCCTGTCTGTCAACACGTTTGTTTGTCTCAGACAGGTGATTTTGTTTCCAATTCAAATATTTTATTTTATTCACCAAGGTTTACCAACCCATCACACCCTTACCAACTTTTTATTGAACAAGTTTGAGCTGGTTCATCAGACACAATCTCTCATCCTCAAACTTTGCAAATTCATTGTTTAAATTTTCTAATACTTTTGCGCAGACTCACTTGCTCTTACAAGATAACCCTAAGATAACATGTCATATTTCTACACAAAACTAATAGCACTGACCAATGAATTACTAATTTACATCTAGACTAGAATATTATAGAGAAAAAAATATTTTTTTTTGTGTTTTTATATCGTCGGTTTAAAGGTAAAATTCATTAAGTGACATAATTGATCAAATTCATTAAATTCGTGAAACGGTCTCACCAGGGCAATATCTACAAAACAAAGCAGTTACAAAAGCAACCTAATAATCTAAAAACAAAATCAAACTCAATAGGATTGCATTTAAAACTATGAGCAAAATGCAATCTTTTGCAAAAAATAATTATTATCGCTTATAACTCCATACTAGTTTTTCGCATTTAATGAATTTTACCTCTAAACCGACGATATGTTCATTTGTAATGGATACACTAAAATACAACTGGAGCAATTTTAAAAAGCCTTGAAGGAAAAAAAAAATAAACATTGTGAGGAAACCAGTTACTACTCCTGTCAGCGGCGAAGCGAAGCGGCCTGTAAAGGATGGACAAAATGAGAGCATGACATGTGCCAAATGTAAAGTTTGGACGTGCTCTGACTACCTCCATTAAACATCTACAAAAAATCTGAGCGCATATAGGTCTGAAGAGATGTCTACCATAATTGGAATTTATAATCGTGATCTATTTCATTTTAAAATAAAGTTTCTAAATAATTTTCGATATAAAATTAAATATTAACTTCTTCGTCATTTATTCCACACCTTCTGAAATTTTGTCAGGTATTTGTTTTTAGGATACCGTACCCAAAGGGTAAAAACGGGACCCTATTACTAAGACTTCGCTATCCGTCTGTCTGTCCGTCTGTCCGTCTGGTCACAGGGCTGTATCTCATGAACCGTGATAGCTAGACAGTTGAAATTTCCACAGATGATGTATTTCTGTTACCGCTAACATTAAGGCGCTCCCAGTCGACGATTGTTTTTGTTCAAAACGAAAAAAGAAATACTTCTGAACAAGCCACATCTCCTATTTTATAATGTAAAGTATATGTGAATAAAGATGTACCCATCTTTAATCACTTCGATAAATAATCCTACCGACCGCTGCAATGACGACAAACACACTTCGGCGCGTGGTCGGCCTTTAGCTTTTCGAATAAATTAATGATATAAATTATGTATAATTACTTATCAAAAATCTATTCTAATAGAAATCTAGATCTACATATTACCTATCTTTAACAATAAATCACAAGTTGATTTTAATAGTAGGTATATAAAATATTTCGATCATAAATTCTAAAACGTATCATTTTGAAATAATATCTTTATCGTGAAAAGTTTCTGCTATTATGTTTTCAGCTTAATAGAAATCTAGGTAGGAGCCTGAAGTAATATACTTATAAAAATAGGAGATGTGGCTTGTTCAGAAGTATTTCTTTTTTCGTTTCGAAAAAGAGCAATCAGCGACTGGGAGCCTCTTAAATACTAAAAACAGAATAAAATAAATATTTAAATGGGACAACAAACGTGATTTTTTGGCGTGTTTTGTAGATAATGGTGAGGAAAGCTTCGTGCGTGAGTCCGACTCGCACTGGTCGGTTTTTTTATCATTCTTTCTCTGTTCGGTATTATTCGGCTTGACCTAAAAATAACCATATGGCTTGATCTAAAAAAACCTTGATGACATACAAGCCCGATAATACTATAAAGGCGACCGTCTACATCTACATAACTACATCAGCGCCGAGGGACAGCTATCTGGGGGGTTTCCAAGCGCTCCGAACACATTCTGAATTTTGGAAAGTAGGAAGTAATGTTCGTATTAACTAGGGACAGAGCTGACAGAGCTTTTAGAATAAATTGTATGAAATATGGCATGAGTAAACTAGTACTGCAAAGACGACTGATAGATTAGAAGTAAATAACTACGTTTTAATAACTAAAAATAAATTGAAACTATCGTGGTTGTTACTCATTATAAATACGGCTAATTACCACGTTTTTTCTTGTATTGCTGACGTTTCGAGACAACTCAGATGCTCTTCATAATTTATCAAGTATTCGCCGATCTACCGTTGATCGCGGTCGCGGGCGATGCTCATGATGAAGAGCATCTGAATTTTCTCGAAACGTCAGGAATACAAGAAAAACGTGCCATCTACCCCCAAACTAAGCAAAGCTTGTACTACGGGAACCACATAAAATAACTGATAAAATACTTATATACTTTTTTTATTGTAAATACATACTTGAAACTTTGACTGGCCTCACAGCTCAATTGGTAGTAGCTCTGCCTTTTGCGCTGTAGGTTGTGGGTTCGATCCCCACCCCGGATAAACATTTGTGTGATGAACATAGATGTTTGTTCTGTGTCTGGGTGTTAATATGTATAATAAGTATGTATTTACAACAAAAAAAAAGTATATAAGTATTCTATCAGTTATCTGGTTCCCATAGTACAAGCTTTGCTTAGTTTGGGGCTAGATGGCGCTGTGTAAAGTGTCCACCAATATTTATTATTATTATTATTTATTATTAAATACATATTAACACCCTTGTTAAATTGTGAATCTCTTTCTTTTATGACGTCTGTTAAAAAACGTATTGCGCTAATCCCGGCGATGATGTATACTTCAATAAGAAATAAAGTATTCGTTATAAAGTAAGTAGTAGGTTTTCTGGTAGGTATAAGACCGCCGATTGTTTAGCATACTTTTTTTCGTTTTAAAATCAAAATCAAAAAAGCGTTTATTCATTGAAATCACTTGGATCGTTTAGAATCGTCAAATTTAGTTAAGTCTAATTTAATTTAGTTTAATTTAGTTCATTGTTTGTGTTTTTTTTTTCAAGTCTTTGTACTTATTATTAATACAAAATCAATCTTAATTATTATTGATAGAGCGAGTTGGAGCAGTCCCAGGTTTTTTTGTCGTCTAAATAATCAGATATTTTGTTTTATGCATTATATTATAGATTTTTATAGTTCAGTTTGCGGTGCAAAAAATATTATATATCTCTATCTATCTATTTCCTGAAGCACTCTGGAATAGGCCGGCCATAGCTCGCACGTATCTGGGGAAAAAAACCTTCATTCATTCGGGATTAGTTGGATCGTGTGCGGAACCCTTATGACTTGGGAACTGTAAGCAATATTTAATTATGACTCTCTGTAGAAAGTAATGTCTTTTTCTGTCCTTTTTACGCTGACGGTTACATTAAAGCGGTGACCGTCATTTTGAACCACATTAAATAAAATGGGGCCACCTTGTCTTTACCAAAAGTTATTTATATAGAACAAAAATAACAACCTAAAAACTAAATCTATATATATATAAATGAATGTTTGTGTGTATGTCCTTTATAGAATCATAAACTATGCATAAGATCATGTCAAATTCAAATTCAAAGATCATTTATTTCAATAAAATCACACGGATCACTTTGAAACGTCTTAGGAACTAGGTGAAGCTACGCCGATTCCTCGCGACCAAACCTAGAAGAATCAGGCAACAAACACGGCTTGGGATCTACCTTTTTTCCAATGATCCTTTCCTTAATGCTATGTAGACCTCCAGTGTGGTGTCGATCGAACAAGATGAAGGCTCAAACAAGAATAATAATTAAAAGTACTAACCAAATACGTATAACAATAAAAAAATTAACACTTTCTCACAACACATCAGGCTTATACTGTTGATATAAGACACCGAGCGCGATTCACGATGCGCCCCGCGGCGGCCTGTGACTTTGAAGCAGCCAATCAGAATGCATTTTTACCGTTTTGACAGAATTGTTTGTTTAAAGAAATGATTCCATTAGGCGCCTATTGGGCTATGTTATCGATATCAGTAGGTACACTGGGCTTTTTACTGCCTTACTCTATCACATTATTTCCAGCGGGCGTCACATTATGAATATATCAAAGGCGTCGAAGGGTGTTGACAAATACGTGAGGAAATTTTCAAAACTTTGTTTACGTTACTGGCAGTTATTAGGTCAATCTTAATATAATATATAAATTACGCGTCACGGTGTTTGTCCGCGATGGACTCCTAAACTACTTAGCCTATTTTAATCAAACTTTTCACACCGTGTGCAGTTTGATCCAACTTGAAAAATAAGATACCTAACATCTCATTTTTTCATTTTTTCATTTTTAACATCCCGCATAATTATCCTAATAATATTATAAATGCGAAAGTTTGTGAGATTGTATGTATGTTTGTTCCTCAATCAACCTAAACGATAAAATGTATGTAAATGTGTAGATATAATGCCCGAATAAATAATAGTCTACTTTACAAAATGAAAACATCCCCAAAACGATAAAAAAACGCAAAAGGGATTATTTCTGTATAGATGGCGCTGGTGTGCAACAAATCTGACATCACAGACTAAAAACAATCAGTCTTTTCTATTCGATTATTGAAGTTTGACAGGACAACGTCTGTCACGGGTCGGCTAGTAAGAAATAAATAAGGAAAGAAAAATATTTATTTACACAACGTATTGCAGCAGCATTTTGAAATAGAATTTCATACGTACCAGGGTACAAGCCCGTCGCTTATACTAACTGGTTTCATCACGAGGTTTTCTTTCCCTGTTTTAGGGTGAGTTTATATCGACGCGGAGCTGTGAGGAGCTGCGCTAAGGTGTGCGGTGCGGACCAAACACAGCGCTCGACATTTTCAAACTCGAATATTTCGACGCTGTTATTGGCTGTCATTGGTGGCACAGCTAGAATCGTTTTTTCTCAATAACCGCAAAACATACTGTTTTATTTTTTACGACAATTAATGACAGAAACACGATTGGTGAAACTATTCTCGATAGATGTATTTCCCAAAGTTGGCTCTTCAATAACACTAGTTTCGTTTTAATCAAAACTATGAATAGCTAAACAGTTCATTTTTATATAATTCGCTAGATAATCATACTAGCTAAGTAATTTAGTTTAAGTTTGATGGTTTACAAGATAATGCAGTTTTATCACTTTTTCCGTCTTATCCGGGTAGACTCAGCCCATATTAATGGACATTTACATTTTTCGAATTGAATAAATCATTGATACACGCTTGGGATGCGAACGCTCGACGGTGCTAAGAAAAGAGTCTCAAAGGAGGTTGAAGTCAGAAAATAACTTGAACTTTACGTGAACGAAGTCGCAGAGATTTTCAGTGGATATGAAATATGATTACAGGTTCTTCGATAAAGGTTCAGTTTAAAAGCCTTTTGCATATTGGGTGTATCTTCGGCGCATGAAATCTCGTCAATAAGGTTTGAGACAAATCAAGCGGAAAATCGCGGCGGAATTTCCGCTTACATTACGCGGTAGACGCTTTGCTTGCGGAAAATTTAAGCTTGTCACTATGAACGGAATTTTCCGAAGTTCTGCAGCGATTTTTCCGCTGGATTTGTCTCAACAGTGACGAGCAGGCGATAACACGCGTTGGATTTGCAAAAGCGATCTTTAAAGCCACGGGCAGAGGGTGTGCGAATTAATAATGTATTTTAAATGAACCTTAAGTCCACCGAACAAAGTTGCGAAATTGTTAAACGATAAACATCGTTTAACGATGCTAAACAGTCGTTAAATAATGCTAGGTTATTATTACTGTGAAATACAACATTGCTTCACGGCTATTTCCAGGCACGATCCTTGAACACGTGTAAGGGAGTAGTAAGTGGCACGTCCAAGCACTACATTAGATACATACTCGTTTTCACATTTAGGTATGTAGTTAGCATTCAATACGTGTCAGTACGTGATTATGTCGCTTTTCAGAATACTAACTGGTTTATTCACGATGTTTGTTCGATTTTTTTCATAAGAACGATCTTTGGTATGAAGAAAAAACCGGCCAAGTGCGAGTTGGACTCGCGCATGAAGGGTTCCGTACTATAAATCTATAAAAAACGGCAAAAAAACTTAATTGTTGTATGAAAGCCCCTAAAGAAACTAAAAAAAATATTTTATTCTTCTTTTAGCATGTTGTTATAGCGGCAACAGAAATAAATAATCTGTGAAAATTTCAACTGTCTAGCTATCACGGTTCATGAGATACAGCCCAGACGGACAGACGGACAGCGAAGTCTAAGTAATAGGGTCCCGTTTATACCCTTTGGGTACGGAACCCTAAAAAGTACATCCCACTAAGTACTGTACGGTTATACTGCAAGAATGTTGCTTAAATATGTCGGTTTATGATTATATTACTTGGATACTAGGAAGTTTGAATATTGCGATGAGCTTCGTTGCTATGAGTATATTATGCAAAAGGATTCAGTAATTGCTATGTCCGTTTTGATTAAACAACCCAGAGCATCTTGTTACATGCACGCGGTTACCGTCTAAACGGACGGCCAACATTGTGACGATTACGATAGACGGCGACTTGGCTTAGCTCTACTTGAATAGAATATATTTAAATACTTGCTGACCTGTGCCCGCTTCGCTGGTCGACAGATAGTTTCACACCTGGTATTCCAATCTTCAAAATACATTATAGCCTATACGTTGCCGAGGACTACTAGCTACATAACAAAAAAAGTTTCATCAAAATCCGTCTAGTAGTTTTTGCGTAAAAGTCGGACAACAGACAGACACAAAAATTTCAAAATGTTTTTTTTTACTTGTGTTACATATAATACAACTGTAGAAGAGTTCAATTCTGTACATTAAATATAAACTAAAAAAAATACTCCTAGGGACCATTACCCTAGGAGTATTTTTTTTAGTTTATATTCAATGTACAGAATTATTGAACTCTTCTACAGTTGTATTATATGTATAAAAAATGAATCCATATTACCCTTGGTCATAGCATCATAATATCGGCAACATAATATAGGCTATAATTTATTTTGAAGATTGGAATACTAGATGTGAAACTATCTGTCGCCCAGCGAAGTGGGCACGGGTTAGCTAGTTATATATAAGATTATTGATTAAAAACCGGTCAAGTGCGAGTCGGTCTCGCTCAAGAAGGGTGCCGTACCATTATCTAGTTTGTTGTACGGCAGCCCAACTTAAATTTGATTTTATGATGTTTTTTTAGTATTTGTTGTTATAGCGGCAACAGAAATACATCATCTGTGAAAATTTCAGCTGTCTAGCTATCACGGTTCATGCGATATAGCCCTGTGACAGACGGACAGACAGACGGACAGCGAAATCTTAGTAATAGGTTCCCGTTTTGACCCTTTGGGTACGGAACCCTAAAAATGCGGTAATCCTAGCTACGGACGCCATAATATAAATAGAAGACAAGCTACGTCTACAGCGCTAACATTGTTTTTTATTATTTGCTGCGAGCGGGATGCGAACATGTTTCTTAGTAATAGGGTCCCGTTTTGACCCTTTGGGTACGGAACCCTAAAAACGCGGTAATCCTAGCTACGGACGCCATAATAAAAATAGAAGACAAGCTACGTCTACAGCGCTAACATTGCGAACATGTTTCAGACGCGATAACACGATAAATGTCATGAACATGTGAACAGGCAAGCCAGTATTAAACTCTGCAAATAACTGTGTAGATTTAACGTGTTAAACCTTAACGGTGATTTCAATTTACGTTCAACTTGAGGGTTAGGAGAACTGAATTAATGTAAGAATTCATCCAATGAGATGAAGTACTAGTATTTATTCAATGTTTGGTATAAAAAGCATAAATGTATATGTTTTACTAGCCGACCCGTGACAGACTGTGTCCAAATTTCAATAATGGCATAGAAAAAAGCACTTTCAGACAACTTTAAATTTTTTCCCTATATCAAACCTTGACATGATAAAATAAATTACGAATTTTGGCATAATGCATATCATTGGGTAGTCAAATTCATGTATTTTTTTTGATATAATAAACATCTAATACCTGCCTTATGCTATGACAATATTATTAGGATAGGATTAGGATATTAAGATTGACAAAACATCGTGAGGAAACCAGTTATTGCCGTTGGCTTGCAAATTGTCACGTGTGGAATGCTACTGCAAAATGTGGACATGTGCCAAATGTAATGTTTGGAGGTGCCTTTGACTAACTCCTTTAGACTTCTTAAAAGATCTGAGCGCTTGGATATCCGAGTGGATGTCTACCGTACTTGGGACAGTCGTCATATACAGTATGCTGCCCCACACGCACTATGGCTCTACTGAAAATCAGCGCTGCATCAACTCTCGCTGTTGCAGAATATAGCTGAGTGGTGACCAATTTTGTTGTCAATGTTCCCAATATGTATGTTTTTGTTTAGTTTTAAGAGATTATGTTGACACAAAATAAATTATCTTGTCAAATTTTAATAGCATTGACTACTCTTTATTCAAGTACAACGCGAGCAAGGCCGCGGGTGGAAACTAGGTAAATAAAGTAACAAAATCAATACTATTACGTAACTCACACATCCACAGGGGTGCAGTACGCTCACGTACTCGCAAACGTAAAAATCTTTATTCTAAAAACAATTAGAATAGAATAAAAAATAAAAATAAATAGGAACACGACTGTTATCCCCATGTACGGTAGACATCCTCTCAAATCTCCAGACGCTTAGATCCTTTGAAGATATCTAGTGGGGGTAGTCAGAGGCACGTCCAAACATTATGTTTGGCACATGCCCACATTTTGCAGTAGTTAGCATTCCATACGTGACTTGCAACCTTGCAAGCCCAACGCCGCTTCTAAACTTTATCATCACTATCACTACATAGTATAAAGCAAAGTCGCTTTCCGCTTCCCGCGTCTGTATGTAATATGTATGTATGTATGTATGTATGTATGTTTGCTTATATCTTTAAAACTACACAACGGATTTTGATGCGGTTTTTTTTAATAGATAGAGTGATTCAAGAGAAAGGTTTATATGTATAATACATGCATAATATAGTAGAGAAACACTGATAATTTTAGAGGTTTCTAATGTGATGTCGTAAATAAACACATTTTTTTTTATACAATAAAGTCCGCGATGGTATTAGAAATGTCTTACGCACAGCGAAACGGGCACGGGTCAGCTAGTAGCCGAATATAAATAGGAACCTCGAGCCAACACTAAACAAAGGGAAGACGTGCTGACGCGTTCACAAGCTCAATTAGAACTCAAATATTGTAATAGATTCTTTCGACTCCTGGGTTTTAAGTATTACCAATTATATTAAAAGCCCGTTGCCCTAATTCGTTTGTTTAGTGCGTTCTTGGTTAGATATTTGTAAAGACTGCTTTTGACACAGTTTTCGTGCAAAAATACTCATTTTAAGACGAGTCTTAAATGTTTTTGATGAATGCAGAATCGTTTTTTTCTCAAAAACAGCAAAACATACAGTTTTGTTTTTATGACAAAGATAACTTAAGGATATAATCTAGATAAAATACAGACAGAAACACGATTAGTGAAACTTTTCTCGATAGATTTATTTTTCAAAGTTGGCTCTTTAAAAACTCTAGTTTCGTTTTTAATCAAAACTATGAATAGCTATATAGTTTATTTTTATATAATTCATTAGATAATCATACTAGCCACCTAAATTAAGGACAATTTTTTTTTAAATTTATGGTTTTCAATATAATGCAGTTTTATCACTTTTTCCGTCTTATCCGGGTAGACTCAGCCCATACAAAACGTCAAAAATTTCACTTATCACCTTAAAAGCCCGTTGCCCTAATTCGTTTGTTTAGTGCGTTCTTGGTTAGAGATTCGTAAAGACTGCTTTTGACACAGTTTTCGTGCAAATATACTCTTTTCAAACAACAAAAAAAAAGTTCTCAGTTTGACTAATATTTTTACTAGCTGCTAGCCCCGGCTTCGCACTAAATAACTAATATAAGTAGCCTATGTGTTATTTTGATATATAAGCTATATTACTGTAAAGTTTCATTTTAATCCGTTCAGTAGTTTTTACGTGAAAGAGTAACAAACACACACACACCCTTCACACCGCTCACATACTTTCGCATTTATAATATTAGTAGGATAGTAGTGTATGACTTATCTTTTATTTGGAGATCCGATTTTGATGATTTTTTTAGGGTTCCGTACCCAAAGGGTAAAATCGGAACCCTATTACTAAGACTTCGCTGTCCGTCTGTCCGTCTGTCCGTCTGTCCGTCTGTCTGTCTGTCACAGGGCTGTATCTCATGAACCATGATAGCTAGACAGTTGAAATTTTTACAGATTATGTATTTCTATTGCTGCTCGAACAACAAATACTAAAAACAGAATAAAATAAATATTTAAGGGGGGCTCCCATACAACAAACTTGATTTTTGCATTCCAGCGCCATCTAGTTTCATTTGATGTTACTACGTATTATAGGTACTTTTCGCGGTCTCATGCGACCGCTCGGGGTTTGAGAGGTAAGATGAAAGAAGTTTCCGATTCCGCTGGCAGGTGGCGCTATTTTACCACTATCGGTAAAGTAAGTCGGTAAATAGGTGGTACTTCACATGATCGAATAAAAAGTTTGAAATTGAATTATTGAATTCATGTAGTTAGGTAAATAGGTACCTAGGTAGATATTATTAATTTTCATTTAATTTCGAGTTCGAATCCTGGCCGTGCATCAATGGATATTTCTGTTCGAAAAATGTACCTATATGCGCGTTACACGTGTTTATAACAGTGAAGGAAAACATCGTGAGGAAACCTGTTAGTATTCTTGAAAGCGGCGACGGGATTGCAACCTGTCACGTGTGGAATGCTAACTACGTAGTTAGGTAAATAGGTAGGTTACGAGATATTATGAATTATTTTTTATGTTTCTAGGGTTCCGTATCTAAAGGGTAAAAAACGGGACTACTAAGACACCGCTGTCCGTCTGTCTGTTACCAGGCTGTATCTTGTGAACCGTGATAGCTAGACAGTTGAAATTTTCACAGATGATGTATTTCTCTAAAATCAGCATAAAATAAATATTTAAGTGAGACTCCCGTACAACAAACGTGATTTTTTTGCCGTTTTGATAATAGTACGGAACCCTTCGTGCGCGAGTCCGACTCGCACTTGGCCGGTTTTTTCTATTGTGTACATAGAGAATCGTCCCAAGGTGGCCTCAACTTTATTTATGTATGACTAATAGTTAATTGATAATTGATATAAACTGAAGCAACTTTATCGTCTCTTGATTTTACGATTCGTCGAAACAATCTCGTCGTTTCTTTGTTAGTTTTTAAAACGTAATTATTTAAGGGGCTCCCAGTCGCTGATTGCTCTTTTTCGAATCGAAAAAAGAAATACTTCTGAACAAGCCACATCTCCTATTTTTATAAGTATATTACTTCAGGTTCCTACCTAGATTTCTATTAAGCTGAAAACATAATAGCAGAAACTTTTCACGATAAAGATATTATTTCAAAATGATACGTTTTAGAATTTATGATCGAAATGTTTTATATACCTACTATTAAAATCAGCTTGTGATTTATTGTTAAAGATAGGTAATATGTAGATCTAGATTTCTATTAGAATAGATTTTTGATGAGTAATTATACATAATTTATTCAAAAAGCTAAGGCGGACCACGCGCTGACGTGTGTTTGTCGTCATTGCAGCGGTCGATAGGATTATTTATCGAAGTGATTAAAGATGGGTACATCTTTATTTACATATACTATACATTATAAAATAGGAGAAGTGGCTTGTTCACAAGTATTTATTTTTTCGTTTCATACAAAAACAATCGTCGACTGGGAGCGCCTTAACCAAGAGTTCTATACTATAACCAATAACAACAACATAGTAATGAATACTATGTTGTTGTTATTGGTGTATCAATAAAGCATTTTCATTCATTAATTCATTCGTTCTTTTACTATTTACCCGCAGATACTAACATTTTAAGTAAGAGTACAAAATAAGTACATAATTAGATTATTTCCACAGCAAATAAAGCATCAAAGGGTAGTCAATGACATAATAAAAGCCTTAACGACGTTAAAAAAGACCTTCATTTTGTTAGAACCCGTGACGCGGCAACAAGTCGGCTCTTTATGGGAACCAACATAAATTTTAAATAAGAAGGTAAGTAATACGAGGGTTAATCTATTAAAAAAAACCGCATCAAAATCCGTTGTGTAGTTTTAAAGATATAAGCAAACATACATACATACATACGCGGGAAGCGGAAAGCGACTTTGCTTTATACTATGTAGTGATTGTTTCAACCGACGCAAAAAGAAGGTTTTCAATTAGACGCGTATTTTTGTATGTTGCTTTTTGTATGTTAAGTTTAAATAATTTCGTCGGTTTTGAACGAAATTTTCGATCAATCGAAATGTCAAGAGACGATATTAGTTTTTTAGGGTTTCATACCCAAAGGGTCCCTAATACTAAGACTTCATTGTCCGTCTGTTAGTCTGTCTGTCACAGGGCTGAAACTCATGAACCGTGATAGCTAGACAGTTGAAATTTTCACAGATGATGTATTTCTGTTGTCGCTATAACAACAAATACTAAAAACAGAATAAAATAAATATTGAAGTGGGGCTCCCATACAACAAAAATGTTTTTTTGGCGTCTTTTATAGATAATGGTACGGAACCCTTTGTGCGCGAGTCCGACTTGCACTTGGCCGGTTTTTTTTAAGTTTTATGAAAAAAACTATTAGTCCTACATAAACACAATTGAAATGGGACCAACTTCGGACTATTCGTTACACAATAAAAAAAAACACCCATATCACCAGGCAAAAAGATGATCGTGGGTACACAAAAAGCAATAAAAAATTATATGCTTCGATTTGAGAACCTCCTTTTTACGTCAGTTTTAAAATAACCAGGCGTTTTGTAAACTGGGGCGAACTAATTACATGTCTTGGCGGACATTCCCGTGACAAGCGGCCTCTTGGAACAATAGAAAACTGCGCCGGAGATAATAATGAAAAGCGCAAGATTTTAGTACTGCTGGAAGGTAGAAAAACACGGCATAGGAGGATAGTGTGGACGACTGTAATCTAAAAAATACTTTTATTTCACACTAATGGAAGTCTGTCTACTAAGGGACTGCGCACAGTAGCGGACGGGAATCAGAGGATTTAAAATGTATTAATTGAATTAATAGTTGTCCAATCGAAATACAGCTATATATTTAAATACTCTGTAATTTCGCAAAACTGCGCTGTGGTGCTCCGAGGGCGATCACCGAGCATTATAACATATATATCTTATTTCGATTGAATAACTTCATAGCGGCGATGGGCTTGCAACCTGTCACGTAAGGAATACTAACTCAAAATGTGGGCATGTGCCAAATATAATGTTTGGACGTGCCTCTGACACTACCCTACTAGACATATTCAAAAGTATCGAAGTGCCTGCAAATCTGAGAGTATGTCTACCGTAATTGGGGATTACAGTCGTGATCCTATTTATTTTATTTTATTTTCATCAGCCAATGTGCGCAGGGCATAACTCTTCAGTCCCACCTGTTCTTTTATAATATTTTCACTTTCTTTGTTACAGTGTATGTTGCCCAGGCCCTGTGTAGTTATAAAATAAAATAAATAAATAAATATTGGCGGACTTTACACACAGCGCCATCTAGCCCCAAACTAAGCAAAGTTTGTACTATGGGAATCAGATAACTGATAGAATACTTATATACTTTTTTTTGTAAATACCTACTTATTATACATAGTAACACCCAGACACAGAACAAACATCTATGTTCATCACACATTGCCCTGGGTGGGGATCTTATTTATATATAAGTTACTAGCTGACCCGTGCCCGCTTCGCTGTGCGTAAGACATTTCTAATACCATCGTTGACTTTTTTGTAGACGTTTTTAAGGTGTACAATACTGTAGAACATTATTTTGATATATCTCGTGGGGTTCAGCCAGCATTTGCAATGTAAGCGCAAAAAAATGTGTTTATTTACGACATCACATTAGAAACCTCTAAAATTATCAGTGTTTCTCTACTATATTATGCATGTATTATACATATAAACCTTCCTCTTGAATCACTCTATCTATTAAAAAAACCGCATCAAAATCTGTTGTGTAGTTTTAAAGATATAAGCAAACATACATACATACATACGCGGGAAGCGGAAAGCGACTTTGCTTTATACTATGTAGTGATTTGTATAAATTATTTATTCGATTGAATAACTATTAAATTTAATTGATACATTTTAAATCCTCCGTTGTCCCGTCCGCCAATGTGCGCAGGGCATAACTCATCAGTCCGTACAGCTCCAGCTGTTCTTTTATAATATTTTCACTTTCTTTGTTAGTGTATGTAGCTCAGGTCCTGGGTAGATACTTGCATATATTATTTATGTTCTTGTCACATGAGTTTTCTTAGCTTTGTGAGGCCTCGCAATCTTACTCCGGCTAACGACTTCCTAAATTGTTGGTGTTTTTAATCAGTGACTTCAAAATAAGACGAACCTAGTGTCAACTTATAAATAGACAAACAGGCGCCTGACTTAGTGAGCCTCACCACTTCATAATTACGCTTTTAAAAATAAGTAAGTTTTTATTGAAAAATATTTTTCAATGACAAGCTTTTGTAAAATCATTAAACCATCGAGCACCTGTCACTTAATATGACATTGTCATTGGAACTTGACAAGAATGCAAAGGTTTTACTCAATCAAAGTATTTACAAAGGAGTTCCGTTGTGAGTGTCTGTTAAACAGCTCCTGACTCCATCATCAGATCAGCTCACTGTCACCATATTATTGCATTGTCACCGAAGTTACATAAGTATGTAAAATTTCAGCTCAATCGGTTGGAGACAACTGCTTCAAAATTGAGTTACAAGATTCCACCTTAACAAACATGCATTTAAAAATTCTCATGAATATCATCATTAATTCCGATCAGCAATTCAAATGCTTGATGCTTCCGCATAATGATTGCCAATACTTCAACAAAGAGCACTTAAGTGGACACTTTTTTGTATTATATTTAAGGCCCTGTATGTCGACGATTGCTCTTTTTCGAAACGAAAAAATAAATACTTCTGAACAAGCCACATCTCCTATTTTATAATGTATAGTATATGTGAATAAAGATGTACCCATCTTTAATCATTTCGATAAATAAATCCTACCGACCGACAAACACACGCCAGCGCGTGGTCCGCCTTTGCTTTTCGAATAAATTAATGATATAAATTATGTATAATTACTTATCAAAAACCTATTATAATAGAAATCTAGATCTACATATTACCTATATTTAACAATAAATCACAAGTTGATCTTAATAGTACCCAGGTATCAAAGTATTTCGATCATAAATAATTCTAAAACGTATCATTTTGAAATAATATCTTTATCGTGAAAAGTTTCTGCTATTATGTTTTTAGCTTAATAGAAATCTAGGTAGGAACCTGAATATTTATAAAAATAGGAGATGTGGCTTGTTCAGAAGTATTCTTTTTTCGTTTCGAAAAAGAGCAATCGTCGACATACAGGGCCTTAAGACGAGAAACCCTATAAGCACGTCGACTCGTGAATTTTCAAAGTACTGATGTAACACCATTGAAATAAAGCTGAAATTGGAACGCATTCTAGCATCGTGGCGCTTATAAAGACTCAAATACCTACAAGTAAAACGAATATTATGTAAAATTGCATTTACACATTGAAATCTATGGATTATGGATACTCCACGACTTTCGATCCGAAGGATAATTTGATCAAGTTTAGGAATCATTTGGTTAATGTGATAAGTGAAACTAAAACTGAAACCCAAACTATGCAAAGCTTGTACCATGAAACTAGAAAGTCATCTAGTTTAATAATACTAAGAAATTAGATAGTCGCCAAAGTTACACCAATCGTGATTCTGTCTGTAATTTATCTAGATTATATCCTTATCTTTTTCATAAAAACAAAACTGTAAGTTTTGCGGTTATTGAGAAAAAACTATTCTGCATTCATCAACCCATTTAATTCCTCATCTTTAACAACCGGACACAACAACAGAACAAAACATGTTATGTTAATTACAAATATTTGTCCTGGGTGGGGATCGAACACACGCAGAGGCAGAGTTACTAAACAAATGAGCTGTGAGGCCAGTCTAAGTTGTATCTTGCGTAACACAAGCATCTACGATATACGGGTATCTTATCTTTATTCTTACATGTATCCATAAGAGCCTGAGTGCCGTGACAACATTTTTGCGTAACAAAAATGCGTAAGTAACAAAAATAAAAGGAAAACTAGCCAAAACACGGTTCTGCTTTTCCCTTGGGAAAGTGGCAATAAAATTCTTATCATTGTCCACTTTCCGTGACTTTGTAGAAATAATCCTTATGAATGGCACCCGATATTACGGCCATATTAGACCGCAAAGGGCCCCTTTGTGTCAAGCAATTTACTCTATTTACGAAGATTGACATGCTCAATCTTTAATTCTGGTAATTACGTTTATTGTAGCTAAAGACTCGAGGTATTATATTGGATTCGAGAATTCTTTATCGTCGAGCATTAAAGAGCTCAAAATAAAATAAATGAATATTAAAAAATTTGCACATTTCACACATCGCTATAAACTAAGCAAGAACTCGGAAGCTTGGCCTGAGCATGAACCACTATCACTATATGCCAAAAATGACACTTTTACTATATAAATTTTCAAAAACTGAAATATGCCGCCCCCGCCCGTATTATAAATATGATATAGGTAAAAATAAATATAAGAGAGCGGGAGCGGCATTTTTCAGTTTTTGCCCCCCCTAAAATGTTTGTGCAGTGTAGGTCAAAGTTAAGAAAATTATGAGTTGTCCATTCGTCCGTAAAGTGTGAATTTGGTCGCCCCCTGAACTAGCCGCCCGAGGCATGGGCGCCGACTTGCCCCCTTCTAGATCCGAGGCTGGTTCATGCTAACCTCCTGTACTCCTATGATAATGGCAATGCTAAAGGCAATAGAGGAAGTAATAATGGCCGTTAATAAAGTGAAAAATTACTATGTTCATTCTGGCATTGAGATTTGGAAATGGGCCAAATTATGAGTTTGATAAATTCACCACAGACGCGTGGTCCAGTGGGACTATTTTTTATAAACATGATTATCATGTTATGATGTTGAATGCAATACCTAATGTTAGAGAATACCTAATCTGTACACTTTTCATAGTAGCTATTCATTGTTTATGCACCTATACCTACGTTTCTGCGTAGGTATAGATATTGGAAGCGTAGGTATTATGGCATTCAGTACCAATAAATATTGGTATGAATATCATGACATGATCCCCACAGGTCGTGGTCATACATAATAATGTATTATGATTTCAACTGTTATAATAACCTAATAAGATTTCTGTTCAAGTATTTTTTTTCAATGACAAGCTTTTGTAAAATCATTTAAACCATCGAGCATCAGCGCGCTATCACCCGTCACATCCTCATATCATTAACATTGTTATCGGAACTTGTCAAGAATGCAAAGTTTTTACTCAATCGAAGTATTCAAGGAGTTCCGTTGTGAGTGACTGTAGAACAGCTCCTGACTCCAGCATAAGATTAGCTCGCTGTCATTATCGTTGTATTGTCACCAAAATTAAAGGTGTATGCAAAATTTCAGCTCAATCGGTTGGGGATAACTGCTTCAAAATTAAGTTGAGAGATTCCAACATAGCAAACATAGTTACTTACATACTACATAAATATGTACATACAAATATATATACATTGCAAGTGAAATAAAAGCTTGTAAGAAAAGCCGTGTTAGCCGAGTAGGAGGTACCTAGACTTTCAACCTGTAGGTCGTGAGTTCGAATCCCGGCGTGCATCAAAAACACCTGCTCAAAACGGAGAAAGAAAACATCGTGAGGAAACCAGGTAGTATTTTTATAAGCGGTGATGGAATTCTACTGCAAAATGTGGGCATGTGCCAAATATAATGTTTGGACGTTTCTCTGACTCCCACTAGACATCTTCAAAGAATCTAAGCGCCTGAAGATCTGAGAGGATGTCTACCGTACTTAGGGATTACAGTCGTGATGCTTTTTTTTATTATAAAAAGAAAGACTTCGCCAGAGCCTTCTAATTAAACAAAACCCTTTACGCACAAAATAAAACCTCGCAGCTTTGTTTTTATTTAGGTCGATTTGGTGTAGCGTAACGACTCAAAATACAACACGAATGAGGCGGTTTTATGAGCGAGAAAAGGCTTTATATAATACAGTCGTATCTTAAGAAGATTTTGTGCAATATTGCTGGATATGTACAAGTATTTCTTAGTATACACGGCGTGTATAATTTTTAGTGTGACGACACAAAATTTACCATTTTAAGCAAATTACAGAAAACCATACATTATATTAATAAATACGGCTAATTACCACGTTTCTTGTTGTATTGCTGACGTTTAGAGACAATTCAGATACTCTTCATAATGAACATCGTCCGCGACCGCGATCAACAGCAGATCGGTGAATACTGTTAATAGTTAAAATGAGTAACAACCACGATAGTTTTAATTCTATATTAATATATTATTATAAAATAAAATATTATAATATTATAAGAATAAAAATAATTAAAATAAGTGAATAATAAATAGGAAAAGGAGAAAGAGGGGAGATATAAGAGGGAAATAGGAACTACAATCCCCAAGTACCTACTATGAACATTCTCTTAGTTCTCCAGGCACGCAGATCTTTTAAGACAGCTAGGTATTCAGAGGCACGTTCAAACATTACATTTGGTATTGCCATTTGGCTGTAGTTAGCATTCCATCTGTAACAGGTTGCAAGACCATCACTGCTTATCTAGTCTCCTCGCAATGTTTTCGAATATAGTAAAATTCATTAGCTAGGGCTAAAGCTAGGGTTAGACTAGGGTTCGGAACTCGAACTCATGACCTTTGGATTGAAAGTTGAGTCCCATTCAGCAACACAGCTATTTTTATTATTAAAGACGAATAATAAAAATGTTGTGCAGAATAGTTTTTTCTCAATAACCGCAAAACATACAAACAACATAATCTAGATAAATTATAGACAGAATCACGATTGGTGAAACTTTTCTCGATAGATTTATTTTCCAAAGTTTTGTTTTTAATCAAAACTATGAATAGATAAACAGGGGGGTTAGCATGAACCACTATAGTATCGACAACGTATCGTCCAAATGCCAAAACTGACACTTTTTCCATACAAAAAGTGCCATTTTTGACATTTGGACGATAGGTTGTCGATACGATAGTGGTTCGTGCTCAGGCCACAGTTCATTTTAATATAATTCGTTAGATAATCATACTAGCCACGTAAATTATAGACAGTTTCTTTTCAAGTTTGATGGTTTTCATGATAATGCAGTTTTATCACTTTTTCCGTCTTATTCGGGTAGACTCATCCCATACAAAAAACCAAACATTTCACATATCACCTTAATGCTTCCGTCCCAATGTACGAAAGCTCTCAAAACCAAAAGTCAAACCCAGATACTTATAATATGAAAATACTGACAAAGTGGATGTAAGCATGGATACTTTGTGATTCAAATTGTGACCCTCTCAGCTGTGGCTACATTTACAATATTATTCCGTATATAATGCGGATAGGATGTAGTGACAAGATGACCGATATAGCTATTTCTGTGATATATCGGTTATATATGTTACTAGCTGACCCGTGCCCGCTTCGCTGTGCGTAAGACATTTCTAATACCATCGTTGACTTTTTTGTAGACGTTTTTAAGGTGTACAATACTGTAGTACATTATTTTGATATATCTCGTGGGGTTCAGCCAGCATTTGCAATGTAAGCGCAATAAAATGTGTTTATTTACGACATCACATTAGAAACCTCTAAAATTATCAGTGTTTCTCTACTATATTATGCATGTATTATACATATAAACCTTCCTCTTGAATCACTCTATTTATTAAAAAAAAAGCATCAAAATCCGTTGTGTAGTTTTAAAGATATAAGCAAACATACATACAGACATACAGACGCGGGAAGCGGAAAGCGACTTTGCTTTATACTATGTAGTGATAGTGATTATAGTTAGGCTATAGATGTTTGTTCTGTATCTGGGTATAATAATGTATCAATTATTTATGTACTAGCAGCTCGCCCCAGCTTCGCACGTGTGGTACCTGGATAAAATGTAGCCTGTGTTATTCTGATGTATATTACTGTAAAGTTTCATTTTAATCCGTTCAGTAGTTTTTGCGTGAAAGAGTAACAAACACACACACACACCCACTCACTCACAAACTTTCGCATTTATAATATTAGTAGAATTTTAGATAGATAGATAGATAGATAGGATCACAACTGTAATTCCTAAGTACGGTAGACATCCTCTCAGATCTTCAGGCGTTTAGATCTTTAAAGATGAGTAAAAGGTGTAGTCAGAGGCACGTCCGAACATTATATTTGTCACATGCCAATATTTCATAACAGTTAACATTCCGTACGTGACAGGTTGCGAGCCCGCTATTTTATATCCAACTAATATTATTAGTGCAAAAGTTTGAGACTAAAGCACGGTTGCGAAACAGGAAGAATTTCGGACAATGACCCTTCATTATTTATCTCTATCATTCGCGCACAAACATAGTGCCATCGATCTATAGTTGGACCTACGATGACGAGTACATTTGAACCTATCTTTTAAAAAATAAAGGATATTAGTCAGTCACTAGTTTTTGGGTACTTTTTGTATGAAACCTGATCTCTTTTCGAGTTCCTCCAACTCTTTTCACCCAACTCCCATCCTAAGAGCCGCCACACGTCCTATATCCTTTTAGGATATCCCCTATAACCATGTAATGCTGGTCAAAGCTTACGGCTCTTGCAAACGATACCCTCTAAAAATACTTTCTAACATTACAACTTTGTTATAAAAGTATTTATTTCTGACTCAGTAACTTTTATTGGTTTGTTTGAAAGTATTAATGGCTCCACAGGAAGCCACACTATAACTTTGCTTTTATAAGAAGTTTCTGCCGTCTTTTAACTACCGTAATAATTATTACGATACTATCTACCTGTTGTTATATGGGTTATTTTGCAAATACTGTAATACTGGCTGACTTTCGTTGTCCTGTCGATATTTGAATAATCCCATAAAAGAGCATCTGTTTTTCCCAAATTTTCTAATAATCCGGACAACATTTCCAATTTTTCTTTCCTCAATAACATTTATATATCAAAAGTTTTCGGATAATTACAACCAAAAAAATAACTATTATTGCCAAATAGGTCCTGCTTTTACTTTATTAACCGACGAAAAAAGAGGATGTTCTCGATTCGACATGTAATAGTTCCTTCAAAAACGTAAAAAAACAATATCGTCTCTTGAATTTCGATTGTTCGAAACATTTTCGTAGATTTTCTTATTCATTTTTAAACGTAAATATTAGTTGTAACTTTACTTTGTGATTAAACGAGTAATAAGAGAATAAAAAACATATACCCGGTAAATTTATAAAAATAAATATACTTACTCCAAGCGACATCATTGGATAAGGTCGCCACAGCATGCTGTGTCACTTAAGGCGAGTAATAAATGTTTTTGATGAATGCAGAATCGTTTTCTCTCAATAACCGCAAAATATACAGTTTTGTTTTTCACGATTAGTGAAACTTTTCTCGATAGATTTATTTTCCAAAGTTGGCTCTTCAAAAACACGAGTTTCGTTTTTAATCAAAGCTATGAATAGCTAAACAGTTTATTTTTATATAATTCGTAAGATAATCATTGCTAAATAAATTACAGACAGTTTCTTTTTAAATTTGATGGTTTTCGAGATAATGCAGTTTTATCACTTTTTCCGTCTTATCCGGGTAGATTCAGCCCATACAAAACGTCAAAAAATTCACTTATAATCTGAGGACACAGTGTGTAAGCTCATTGAGAATCGCTTCCGATCACCTCCATTTAATTTCACATGAAGATGTTGACTTAGGATTCGGCTAACGAATTTCTGCTGGCTCAAATGTTTTCAGATAGTTTTGGGTTTGGACATATTAAAGATCTACAATACTAATTTCGATTTTACTCAACAGCTAAACAATTCATTTTTAAATAATTCTTTATATAATAATTTAATCATCTAGCTACCTAAATTAAAGAAAGGTTATTTTTATGTTTGGTGGTTTTCAAGATAATGCAGTTTTACCACTTTTTCCGTCTTATTCGGGTAGACTCGGCCCATACAAAAGTTTCAAGTATCACCTTAAGATTATACTGTAACAAAAGCTTTTTCACATGGATGAACGACATCGGAAGAGAACTCATTAATCAACCACCTCCCGAGCAGCTACCATGATTTGACGGTTTAGTAACTAATCAAAAAGGGTTAGAATTTCGCTAAATAAACAAAAATAGCTCGATTTACGTGGAGAGGCGATAAATTTGCAAGAAACATAAAATAAAAATAATAATAAATAGGATCACGACTGTAATCCCCAAGTATGGTAGACATCCTCTCAGATCTTCAGACGCTTACATCCTTTAAAGATGTCTAGTGGGGGTAGTCAGAGGTACGTCCAAACATTATATTTGGCACATGCCCACATTTTGCAGTAGTTAGCATTCCATATGTGACAGGTTGCAAGCCCATCGCCGCTTATAAGAATACTAACTGGTTTCCTCACGATGTTTTTCTTCACCGTTTTGAGCACGTGTTTTTGATGCGCATATAATTTTATCGAACAGAAAAATCCTTTGATGCACGTCGGGAGTCGTCGCAGATATGCATTGATACGATTCTAATGTAAAAATGTTATAAACAGGTAGTTTTCCAGGTCCTCTGTAAAGGACCGTTGGGCGTTAATGAGTACAAAGCTGGAAAATGGGCTGGGCCGGAATGGCCATGTTTGTTGAGAACCTTAAAAAGAACTGTGGGCCTTTCTATTACAAAGAAAAAAAAAAGCAGTGTTGGCCGAGTGAGAGGTACCTCAACTTTAAATCTGAAGGTCGTGGGTTCGAATTCCGGCGTGCATAAATGGATTTTTCTGTTCTAAAAATTTATATGCGCATCAAAACACGTGCTTAAAACGGTGAAGGAAAACATCGTGAGGAAACCAGTTAGTATTCTTATAAGCGGCGATGGGCTTGCAACTTGTCACGTATGGAATACTAACTGTAAAAAGTGGGTATGTGCCAAATATAATGTTTGGACATACCTCTGACTACCCCCACTAGACATCTTCAGAGGATCTGAGATCTGAGATCATCATCTCAGGAGACCTGAGAGGATGTCTACCGTACTTGTGTCGTGATGATCCTATTTTTTATTTTTTTATTTATATTAGTCCAATCCATCTAGCCCCAAACCTTAAGCAAAGCTATTTACTATAGGAATTAGTTTATTATATGAATAGTTTAGTTGAATAAGAATATAAATAATTTTGATATTGAAGGGAACAGCTATATTTTAACTACTAGCGACCCGCCCCGGCTTCGCACGGGTAGCATGTTATTATACATATAAACCTTCCTCTACACTTTGCGAAAGCGACTTTGCTTTATACTATGTAGTGATGAACATAGTAGGTAACTTCACTACATAGTATAAAGCAAAGTCGCATCCCGCTTCCCGCGTCTGTATGTATGCTTATATCATTAAAACTACACAACGGATTTTGATGCGGTTTTTTTTAATAGATAGAGTGATTCAGGAGAAAGGTTTATATGTATAATAACATGCTTAATATATTAAAGAACCACTGATAATTTTAAGATTTCTAATATGAGGTCGTAAAACTATCTGTCCCCCAGCGAAGCGGGCACGGGTCAGCTAGTTTTAAATACATTTGCTCGAGGCCCTCTTCTAAACCAAGCCAACGTAATTATGTTTCCCAAATAATTTACACGAAAACATTCACAATTCGCAAAAGGGTTAGTTAGGCCTATGCCACCACCTATTGTTGTTAACTGGAGTTCGCCCGCGGCTTCGCTCAGTTACAACTACTAAATAACAACGTTTATTTCAAATCGGTTCAGTTTTATAGCGTACACAAAAATAGAAACATGCTCTCATGCATCTAACAAGACATGTTTGAGCCTTCGATCATTGTTCGATCGGCACCACACTGGAGCGCTACATAGCATTAAGGAAAGGATCATTGAAAAAGATTATAGGTCCCAGGCCGTGTTTGTTGCCTGATTCTTCTAGGCTTGGTCGCGTGGAATCGGCGTAGCTTCACCTAGTTCCTAAGACGTTTCAAAGTGATCCTTGTGAACTTATTGAAATAAATACCTTTTGAGCAGTGGCGGATTTACCACTAGGCTGAGTAGGCTGGAGAGCCTAGAGCGGCAGATTTTGGGGGCGGCAAATTTGGGTTTATTTTTTCAAACATCACTATTTATTTTAGCCTTTATCGTCCCACTGCAGGACAGATGCCTCCCTCCCTTCTTTCTTGGCCAATCTCTTGAACACAAGAATCACCACTTTTAACTAAATCGTTGGATTATAAAAATAATCACTACAGGCGGCAAATGTGTAAGTCCGCAACTGCTTTTGAGTTTTAGTTTGCTCACATACTGTCGCTTTTATAATATTACTAGCTGACCCGTGCCCGCTTCGCTGTGCGTAAGACATTTCTAATACCATCGTGGACTTTTTTGTAGACGTTTTTAAGGTGTACAATACTGTAGTACATTATTTTGATATATCTCGTGGGGTTCAGCCAGCATTTCCAATGTAAGCGCAAAAAAATGTGTTTATTTACGACATCACATTAGAAACCTCTAAAATTATCAGTGTTTCTCTACTATATTATGCATGTATTATACATATAAACCTTTCTCCTGAATTACTCTATCTATTAAAAAAAACCGCATCAAAATCCGTTGTGTAGTTTTAAAGATATAAGCAAACATACATACATACATACATACATACGCGGGAAGCGGAAAGCGACTTTGCTTTATACTATGTAGTGACTATTGGGAACCCTAGCGATTTTGTTCACGTAAAGTTTTCAAACAATATTCAACTCCCGCCCGGGATGATTTTGGTATAGATGGCGCTGGTGTGCAACAAATCTGACATCACAGACTAAAAACATTAAGGCGCTCCCAGTCGACGATTGTTTTTGTTCGAAACGAAAAAATAAATACTTGTGAACAAGCCACATCTCCTATTTTATAATGTATAGTATATGTGAATAAAGATGTACCCATCTTTAATCACTTCAATAAATTATCCTACCGACCGCTGCAATGACGACAAACACACGTCGGCGCGTGGTCCGCCTTAGCTTTTCGAATAAATTAATGATATAAATTATGTATAATTACTTATCAAAAATCTATTCTAATAGAATTGTAGATCTACATATTACCTATCTTTAACAATAAATCACAAGTTGATTTTAATAGTAGGTATATAAAATATTTCGATCATAAATTCTAAAACGTATCATTTTGAAATAATATCTTTATCGTGAAAAGTTTCTGCTATTATGTTTTCAGCTTAATAGAAATCTAGGTAGGAACCTGAAGTAATATACTTATAAAAATAGGAGATGTGGCTTGTTCAGAAGTATTTCTTTTTTCGTTTCGAAAAAGAGCAATCAGCGACTGGGAGCCTCTTAAGTCTTTTCTATTCGATTATTGAAATTTGACAGGATAACGTCTGTCACGGGTCGGCTAGTACTTTATACATCATAAAACAGTCGGACGATCTGTTTGTTGAAAATATATTTGTGTCATTCCGCCGAATTCGTTCTGTCGAAGTTTAAGTAAATGTACGTACTATTACTTGTTCTGTGGTATCTAGAGAATTGAAAATTATTTTAAGCAAAACTTTTGTAATTCCAATAAATAACAGTTTACGGTAAAATTGAGAAGTGGCGCCTGTTAAAGTTCATTATAACTTAATTTGGAAATTTTAATATTGGTTGACTTTGACACACAGCGCGATCTAGTCCCAAACTAAGCAAAGCCTATACTATGAGAACCAGATAAGTGATAGAGTACATAAATACTTTTTTTTTGTAAATACATACTTATTACCTATACATATTAAACTACCAGACACAGACAAACATCTATGTTCATCACACAAATGTTTACTACGATGGGAAAAGCCACTGGCTCCTGAAACACAGTTTCTACTAACTCAGCCTATTTTTTATGACAAAAAATACATAAATATATATGTAGTCCCACAAACTATGCTTCAATATCGAACTTTCACTTACAGCCATTTCTGCTTTGTTTCATCAGTAAGCGATTGACAGAACAATAATTATTGTCAATAGCTCTCCAAAGCGACCAATAGAATGCATCGATGATAATATTCTATCAATTACTTTTAAAAACGTATTTAATAACCGCTTCAATTACATAAAACCACAATTTGGTTGCGTCATCAATCTCGTGAACATTATCAATTGAAATTGACCGTCTCTTGAGCACTTTATGATTCAATTGTCGTCATAATGATCTGTACCTACATAATTAAATTAAGCTACGATTAAAAACAAACAATTCATCAAACCATTGAGGTGTATGATTGGCCGGTTATAAGTAGATTTATATTAGATCAGCCTGTGTCTGGGGCATGCCGTGTCCGGGCCGGGCCGGAGCTTTCAGTTAGTAGACGAGCCCGGATGGGACTCGGATCAGTCACTACATACATACATAAATCACGTCTGTTTCCCAGAGGGGTAGGCAGAGATCACGGCTTTCCACTTGCTACGATTCTGACATACTTCTTTAGCTTCATTCACTCTCATCACATTCCTCATGCATGCTCGTCGGTTTAGAGTACTCTTGACCCGGCCTTTTTTCAAAACGTTACCAATTTGGTCCAGGAAAATACGCCGAGGTCTTCCTCTTCCAACGTTCCCTTTCACACAAACACAAACACAACACCATCACAAACCATCTAAGCATCCCTTTTTCAATCCTCATCACAACGTCTTCATCAGGCACTGTTTAATATAAATTGTTTAATACAAAATGTATGTATCGTATCAAATCCGTACCCCGTCCGGGCCACGTACTCGGCACGCCCCGGGCACGGTCCGGTCTAATATAAATCTATACTTATGTCACAACCCGCCGCGGGACGTGTTGTGAGTCGCGCTGGGTGTCTTAGATCAGCAGTATAAGTATAATGTGTTGTGAGAAAGTGTTCGCCTTGCATGAGGAGTCTATAGGCTGGTCGATGGTCGAGGCGAACTACACTGCAACTTCAACGTTCGCCAAATATGCATTGTGTTTTAATGAAAACTGAACAAACTTTAATGAGCAACTCTCTCTGAAGCGCGAACAAAACGGGGCCAATTTATAGGCAATAAACCGTGAAATGTCAGTAAAAAAGTTGCCAAATTTGCTACGGTGCATTTTATTTTTATCGTATTTTGGGCTTGTGCCAAATATAATGTTTGAACGTGCCTCTGACTGCCCCGATTAGATATATACGATGGTATAAGTGCTTGAAGATCTGAGAGGATGTTTACCGTACCTGGAAGATTATAGTCGTGATCCTATTATTATTATTATAATTTACCTAACAAAAATTTCAAGCATCAATTTATCCATCGATCTACTAATTTTGACATTTTGTAAGTTTGCTTGTATTTTAGCTAGATATAGAGACCTGTCGATTTAGGTAGTCGGGTCAGATGATAAGGACTACTTTAGTATCCAAACTTTGTTCTTAAATAGTATCCAGCTCAACGTTAACGGATTTTCCTCTTCAAACAACAAAATAATTAATGGATCTTTATTAATTTATGCAAAATCACGTTTCGCGGTGTTGTGAATATTGTTATCTTCTGTAAAATTGCGTTTAGATCTACCGAAGCATACTAGAGATTCGTCGAAAATGAGTGTTTCTATTGTAAAAATCATGTTTGTATAAGTATTAGAAAACTTTTACAAACATGATTTTTACGGCAATTTAGCGGCGATGGGCTTGCAACCTGTCACGTATGGAATGCTAACTACTGCAAAATGTGGGCATGTGCCAAACATAATGTTTGGACGTGCCTCTGACTACCCCCACTAGACATCCTCAAAGGATCTTACCCCTCGTTCATGAGACACTATGAGAACACGCACCCACAGTGGACGAAATCTTTTTTCATAAACATCACTTTATGTGTTGAGTCTCTCTATGGCGCACGCCACCGTGTGCCTTTAGAGCTCAACTTTGGCTAGAGGCACACGACAATGTGCCTCTAGTCACACTACGTAGTGTCGCCTAACACATAAAGTGATTTTTATGAAAAAATAGTTCGTCCACTGTGGGTGCGTGTTCTCATAGTGTCGTTCTTGAATACGAGGGTTAGCGTCTGGAGATCTGAGAGGATGTCAACCGTACTTGGGGATTACAGTCGTGATCCTATTTTTTTGCCAAGTGCCAAGTGCGAGTCGGACTCGCACACGCAAGGTTCCGTACCATTATCTATAAAAAATTACAAAAAAACACTTTTTTATATAGGAGCCCCACTAAAATATTTATTTAATTCTGTTTTTTGTATTCGTTGTTGTAGCAACTACAGAAGTACATCATCTGTGAAAATTTCAACTGTCTAGCTATCACGGTTCATGAGACACAGCCCTGAGACAGATAGACGGACATACAGACGGACAGCGAAGTCTTAGTAATAGGGTCCCGTTTTTACCCTTTGGGTACGGAACCCTAATAATAGAATATTCGTCGATCTACCGTTGAGAGCTATTCCTAATTAATACTTGAAGTCGGGTTTTCAAAGCATCATCTAAAGCCGGGGTCCCACGGCGCGTAAAACGACGGGCCGCACCGGATGACGCTCCGCCTGTGTGCGAACGGGCCACTACGGATGCATCGTTCCCACGGCGCGTCCGTCCGCCTTGGCGCAGTCTGGCGCGAGAAAACGCGGGCCATGGGACCCTGGCATAAGAAGCGTGTAGAAATGTGAATATCGGCATTTAGTTTCGTCATAAATCTTGTTTGGGAAAGAAAACACGTCAGCAAAGTCTAGTCAAACAGAAATTGATAAGGGCGCAAATTTAGGCTGCGAACTTATTACGACTTTTTTACTACTTATATAAGTACCTAAAAAAGGGGTTCACAATTGCGTAAGTACCCATGTTTTATTTTTTGTACGAGTATCTATACTAATATTATAAAGAGAAAAGTTTTGATTTTTTGTATGTTTGTAATGGATAAACTCAAAAACTACTGAACCGATTTAAAAAATTCTTTACCGTTACCAAGCTACATTATCTCTGAGAAACATAGGCTATTTTTTATTTTGAAATAGTAATAAATCTATATATATAAAAATCAATTGCTGTTCGTTAGTCTCGCTAAAACTCGAGAACGGCTAAACGGGTTCATCAAACGAACATTTCAAGACCAAGATAAGTCTTGAAATGTTCGTGGAGGTCTAGGGAAGGTTTAAAAGGTGAGATAAATTCGAATAATTGCCGGAAAAACCCTAAAAACAGCCCTTTTCTTTTTCCCATTCAAAAATTTTCTAACTAAAACGTAGAGTCATTTTGAGCTTTATTGCTATTGTATAAAGATCAATGTTGTCTAAGCAATGTAGGTGTGTTCCTAAGAACGGGAACGGGAACTTCAAACAACATTTGTCAATTGCGATACGAAGTTCGCCGGGTCAGCTTGTATTATATATTATCCGATTAATTAGAGTAAAGATATGTAATTTTTAAGTTTCATAAAAAACAACTCCCTAATGAATTAAATTACACGGCGATGGGCTTGCAAACTGTCACGTATGAAATGCTAACTACTGCAAAATGTGGGCATGTGCCAAATATAATGTTTGGACGTGCCCCTGACTACCCCCTCTAGGCATCTTTAAAGAATCTAAGCGCCTTGAGATCTGAAAGGATGTTTGTTTACTGAACTTGGGGATTACACAGTCGTGATCCTATTTATTTTATTTATAGGATCATCCCGGAATCGTCATGTAAAAGATGGTGAAAAAACATGGAAATCTCATAATGGTTAAAAAAAAAGGAGGAAATTCGCAATAATAACTTTAAACTAAACATGTTTATTTCATGGTATGCAGGGTTCATAGTTCATTATAATTGTGATAAAAATCTGACAACAATTTTTTAGAGACTCGAATAAAAAAACTGAATTCGTTTTTTTATTAGGTATATATAAACACTTAACGCTATCGCATTTATTCGGATAATAAAGTCCAAGTTAAGGAACAAAACGTCATAAAACCCTCTTATGGGTTAGTGATTCGGTTAGGTTGTGCGTGAATTTTAAATGACCCATAAGATAAAGCATTTTTACGCACTTTTATACAACTAATCCCCATATTCTTAGTTATAACTACTACTACCTCGACTCCAACTCCTCTGAAGCCTCTCGAATATGCCTCGAAAAGTACCTCATGTTTGTAATCCTGGATCGATCTATAGGAGGTTCTTTAATTACGTCATTACGTCATCAGTCCGAGGAGATTTTCATCAAACAAACCGTCAAGCCTTAATAAATTTGGCGAAAAACAGTTGGCGATTTCTAAATGTCACGAAAGTCAAAGAAACGTTACACGCATGCTTCTGACAGCTGTCGAAGAATGCTCAAGGTCCATCGCGAGGTACCTTAAGTTGGAAGTTCCTTCACTGAGGAAATATTTCGAGGAATCATCAAGGCAAACTCGAGGTAATTATATTACTAAAACTGCCCAAAACGTGGTTTTGAAATCGAGTCGAGGTGAGGATATTTCTAGGTTACAACTAAGAATATGGGGTTAAGTCTATCCTAAGTAATGGATACTTAAGAAGACGTATTGTTACCGCACAGTTTGTATCCTATTCTGTGTATAAGTAGTTGAACCTAAATAAAGAATAGCTTTTTTTAATCAGCTAAAGTGGGTGATAGACGTACGAACTTATAGTACGCGGTTTTTAAGATCGCGAACTTGCTCGGCTCGACGTTAGTGACACACGTGAAGCTTACTCACTCTGTATTGCGATGTCGTCGACTGAAGAAGCTTTGTGTTATTTAGGAATAATATCGTATTACATTTTAAAAACTAAAAAAAAGAAACGAAGTCGAAACAAAATAAATATAAAAAAATATATAAATAAATAAATATTGGCGGACTTTGCACACAGCGCCATCTAGCCCCAAACTAAGCAAAGCTTGTACTATGGGAACCAGATAACTGATAGAATACTTATATACTTTTTTTGTTTTGTAAATACATACATATTATACATATTAACACCCAGACACAGAACAAACATCTATGTTCATCACACAAATGTTTGCCCTGGGTGGGGATCGAACCCACAACCTACAGCGCAGAAGGCAGAGTTACTACCAACTGAGCTGTGAGGCCTGAAAATGGCGGCTCGCGGCTCGCAATGCTGCCACACGTTCGAGCCATGACGAGCTACGAGCAAGATTTCAGACCGGTTGGATCGCCGACGATTTTGCGCGGCGGTTTTAAAGTACGCGTACTTACGGTGACACACAAGCGAAAAAGGTCGGCGAGCCATAAGTACGCGTACTTGCTCGTACGTCTATCACCCACTTTAAGGGGTAAAAAGGTTCTTTTATGTTTTAAGAACAACGGATAGAATGGCCAGTAGTAAAGATAAAAGAGTTTAAACATAAAATATTAGTAGGTTTTAGTAGCGATTCTGTTGTGTCCATGGTAAACCTAAGATTTCCTGAAAAACTATTGCTCTATCGCGTAAATTAAATTAAGTCAGCGTGTAAAAAGGTGTTGACTAAAGTGAAATTACAACTTTTTTGTACATCCGAAAAAAAACTAAATATACGAATAAAACGAAATGACTAAAATATTCTAAATTAAGAACGTCCATTTTGAGGTTACGCTAATTTAGACTTTAACGTAACAGAATAAGAGCGATCGTATTGTAGGAAATCTTAAGTTTAGCATGGACACAGCAGAATCGCCGCCATTATACCTACATAATACAGTTCAAGTAACTTAAACCGCCATTTAGTTTGTTACATAAGTTCGTAGCTTGTTAAGTTATTTAACACTTTTATACACCCCTTTAACTGGAAACTACATTACTTAGAACCGAAGAGCAAGATGGGTATTAAGGCATGTAATGCAACTTAGATACCTTAAGCCGAGTACTTACTAGCGAGCTGCAACTAAAAGTGTGTACACTCGACCTCGATGTTTTAATAAGCACCCTCGTCTGCTCGCTGCTCGCGACAGTCTCGCTCACAACTTACACACCAAAGTCAATGTCAAAAAGTATTTATTTCAATAAAATG
Source organism: Hydriomena furcata (assembly GCA_912999785.1). NCBI lineage: Eukaryota > Metazoa > Arthropoda > Insecta > Lepidoptera > Geometridae > Hydriomena > Hydriomena furcata. Next base: position 6,260,578 of record OU538838.1, read on the forward strand.
GGCTATTTGAAAACCATTCTAGATTATTTAGTAGTGACTCGTGGAACCCATAGAAAAATATTATTTTCAATTCTGTTAAGTATTGGCCCTAAAAATGTAAATTAAATATCGACAATTTAAATAACCCGCTAAAACGCTTCTTTAGCCAAATGGCGTCGCACTTGTTTCTATGACGTTACATGCTTGTTAACAAATAAAAAAACGTCAAGTTTTTCAAGGCAGGCGATGACATATTGACAAGCATGTTACGTCATCGTCGATTCGACCAATCCTGACCGTTTTGTGTCACGTTCTGGCGTTGAAAATAGACAACTTTAATTATTGTTTTTTTAATAAATCATTGTTTATTTTCAAGTTAACATAGATTACTATCAACAACACTTTATTTTTCATACTGTCTAATAGCATATTACAAGGATCACTTTGAAATGTCTTAGGAGATAGGTGAAGCTACGCCTGTTCCTCGCGACCAAGCCTAGTAGAATCAGGCAACAAACACGGCTTGGGATTTATTTATTATTTCAATAACACCATGGTTTTAGGTAGCAGTAACGTGCAACGGTTACAGTTACGGTTTGCTTGTGAATACCGGGCTTTATCTCTCGTTCGCACATAGAGCACCTATAGAAACTCAAAAGTACCTATAGAAATGTAACTCCTTGATAATTTATATGCTTGAAAGTTTGTGAAAGAGTGACAGACGGAAATAGCCTCTTTGGATGCTTTGCAGCTTTAAACCAACTGGTATAAACTCGTAATGAAATAGAATAAGAAAACAGTTTCGTTTCTACCACAAAATACAGACAATAAGATACAAGATTTACATGTGACAGAAATGAGGCTACCTCTCAGCATTTGCTACAATCCTATATTAAACAGTTACACACTAGAAATTTGACAGCTGTGATGAATTACGATCACCAGTCTGACCAGATTAAAGTTTAATTTACATTATTCAGCAACTTCTCTCCAATCACACACCGGTGAGTCTACATCTACTTATCTATGTCTGATAAGAGCCAATTTAAACCCGAGTTTCACTTCTTCCTGATGGCTTCACCAAGAGAATTTCCCAACAAGACACTTTACACACCGCAAACATCCTTTTGTCTACCACCCATGAGATCCGACAAGATATCTTCGCCTCTATGCCAATGGAGTAAGGTTGAAAGTCTGTTAATCATGCCAGCAAAGCATACTTGAATGTAGTTGTGAAGTATGCCTGAAGGCTCGAACTGTTGGATAGTGCATTAACTTCATTAACTATGCTTATTTGCATAGTTAACGGGAAAATAGTTTGCCCATACCTTTACATAACAGGTTGATAAAGTTAATCAATATTTATACACGTAGGTATTAAAATGAAACGACGAAAATGTTTGATCAATTTTAAAGTCGAGAGGATATTGTTTTTAAGTCATTATTTCAAAATGTATGCATTTGCAAAATGTAATGTTTGGACGTGCCTCTGACTAGCACGTGTAGACATCTTCAAGGATCTAAACGCCTTGAGATCTGAGAGAATGTCTACCGTTCTTGGGAATTATAGTTATCTAGGTCCTGTTTCATTTTATCATTTTACTAATATTATTATAAATCCAAAAGTTTGTAAGGATGTTTGACCATGATTTGATGAATGGATTTGGATGAAACTTAAAACTTAGAACCAATCACGGTGGAATAAGGCCGATTTTCTTGTAAGAAGTCATGATAACGTCTCTGACAATCACTTGAAGAAACAAAGTTCTTCATAAAAAATGTGTCATGCCAGGTGACAATCTATGCTGTAATATCCTACTAGAAGCTCTACTATTATAGTCATGTTAGTTATTCACTCGACGGTTGTACATAAATTTTAATATAGGTACTTGTAGCACAAATTATCAGCATTTCTTATACTTCGCATTCAAATTATTCCAGAATTATAGTATAATTTAAATTCATTTATCATCCGCTCTATACATAGCAAATGCAATGAACGCAATTATTCCAATCCGGTTCAGAAATCACAGCTATTGTCAAATGCAAATGAAGTTAAGGGGCTGTATGTCGACGATTGCTCTTTTTCAAAACGTAAAAAGAAATACTTCTGAACAAGCCACATCTCCTATTTTTATAAATATATTACTTCAGGTTCCTATCTAGATTTCTATTAAGCTGAAAACATAATAGCAGAAACTTTTCACGATAAAGATATTATTTCAAAATGATACGTTTTATAATTTATGATCGAAATCCTTTGATACCTACTATTAAGATCAACTTGTTATTTATTGTTAAAGATAGGTAATATGTAGATCTAGATTTCTACTAGAATAGGTTTTTGATAAGTAATTATATATAATTTATTCGAAAAGCAAAGGCGGACCACGCGCCGACGTGTGTTTGTCGTCATTGCAGCGGTCGGTAGGATTATTTATCGAAGTGATTAAAGATGGGTACATCTTTATTCACATACATATACTATCTATACATATAATAAAACTGTAGAAGAGTTCAATTCTGTACATAGGATAAAAACTAAAAAAAATACTCTTAGAGGCCCATATAAAATATATACAAGTATCATAAGCCAAAAAAAAACATTTTGAAATTTTTGTCTGTCTGTCTGTCTGTCTGTTGTCCGGCTTTCACGCAAAAACTACTGGACGGATTTTGATGAAACTTTTTTTTTATGTAGCTAATAGTCCTCGGCAACATATAGGCTATAATTTATTTTGAAGATTAGAATACTAGATGTGAAACTATTCTGTCGCCCAGCGAAGCGGACACGGGTCAGCTAGTACATTATAAAATAGGAGATGTGGCTTGTTCAGAAGTATTTCCTTTTTTCGTTTCGAAACAGAGCAATCGTCGACATACAGGGCCTTAACTCGGCTGTGGCCTCAATTTAACGCACTCTACTCGTGCCAGTGCCTAGTGGGCGATTTTTCAGCGCGTTCATCTGCAAAGCCAGTGGTTTTGCTAATGGGTTAGGTTAGGTTAGGTTAGCTCTCTACCAGTATCCCAGTCTTCCCCCACACAGACGATGCAGGACAGCCGCTCGGTCGTCTAGTGGGTATACCGGTCTCAGACCGGGGAGTCCCACATATCCCACCCATGGGTGAGAATGCGTGATGCATTTTTCCCAAAGTCAAAGAAAAAAAAAAGGTTAGGTTATCTGTTGAAATAAGTTTTATATTGAAAAATATTGTTTCAACACCAGTTTTTATTAAATCCTGCCGGCTTACTGTGTAAAAATCGATCTTTACTCCCTGATTTTCATTGTCACAGCTTTCAAATCTGAACAATATTGATATTTTCTAAACTATATCTACATCTACAGCAAATTTCAACTTAATCCGTTTTGTCGTTTAGGCCTAATTGAGTAACAAACATACATACAAACTCACAAACTTTCGCATTTATAATATTATTAGGATTAGGATGTGACTATTAAAGAATCATTTACTCTATTCCAAGATTCTATAATAGTTATTATAGACATAATTATTGTGTAAATTCGATCTGAGTTCTGGCAATCCAAATCAGCGTGTGAAGATCAATTTTTACGCAATAATCCTGGAGCTATTGATCAGCTAGTGATAGTCAAGATAGGTAAATGCTTTGAGCTCCATCATCAGACCAGACAGGGCAAGTTAAAAGCTTGTAATATCTTACAAATAAATGTGTAACACTTCTTAATTTCAAGTTGGATTAAGCATGTACACGTTGAGATAGGTACTCCCGATCTGTCGGCATTTACCGCGACAATCGAATAATCAACTATTGGTACAAAAATAACACCGTGTTTGACAACTATCAGTTTAGCTAACAAACATTGTCCTGTCAAATTTCAATAATCCCATATAAAAAAACACTTTTACAATCCTGTTTTAGTTCTGTCAAAAATTACTCTTAGAATTATTTAACTTGGTGCAGTCGTTCCGAAGTTATGCGCACAAACATTTCGGCGATTCATTTTTATATGTATTGAAGTTTGCATACAAATATTTTTCTCAAAAAGAAAGGCCGTAAGAATAATATAGCTCAAACTAAGCTAAATTTTGGGCTGTTTTTTCCATCGCGTTCGCGCGAGACACGCTCGATGTAAAATCTAATTGCGTCAATTTGCGTCCCGCGCGAAATTCACTTCAGTTTGAGCTGTATTTTTCCTACGTGTGCTAGCGAGGATGAAAAACGTTTGGGCGTATATTTTGTCTAGAGAAGAACCCCTAATGGTGCGTTTCTAATAACACGGAGCGGAGTAGAGCAGTCCGTGAATTGACCAATAAAATAATAAATAAATAAATAGGATCACGACTGTAATCCCTAAGGACGGTAGACATCTCCAAGCAGTGAGAGGCACGTCCAATCATTACATTTTGTACATGCCCGAATTTCGCAGTAGTTAGCATTCCACGCGTGAAAGTTTTTTTTTGGACAGTCACAGTGATCAAAATTTTTGGGTCAACTTTTACAAAACAATCAGTTTGTTAAAACAACATAATTACCACCTATGTTGACCTACACATTAACACCAAAAAAACCACATGAAAACTATACCTATGGTTAGATTTATTAATTTCTCAAAGATAAATCCTAAAATTATTATAAATGTTAAAGTTTGTGAGTTTGTATGTATGTTTGTGCCTCAATCAGGCTTAAACGAACAGACCAGTTAAGTTGAAATTTGCTGTAGATGTAGATATAATGCCCGAATAAAACATAGACTACTTTAAAATATAAAAAACATCCCCAAAATGACAAAAAAACGCAAAAGGGTTGATTTTGGTATAGATGGCTCTGGTGTGCAACAAATCTGACATCACAGACTAAAAACATTCAGTCTAATCTATCGATTATTGAAATTTGACAGGACAACGTCTGTCACGGGTCGTCTAGTTAAATATATACATTTCAGAAACTATATAAATAAAGTAAGTTTATGAAAACTTCGAACAATCTAAATTAAACTACTTCTCTATAATAATGTACTATGAATATGAACCCTCACGACAAGAGGGCGCTCTAAAGCCTATCGACCAGACAAAACAGGCATCAAATTCCTGACCACAAACGAGGGTCGAGCAATTCCGTTTATGTTTAGTCAAAAATGTCAGGTGTGCAATGGACAGGATAAGCGGTCGCGGTTTTGACAAGGCTCGAACTGTGAGACTTTTACATCGTTCGATAGTTTTTTCATCTTTATGTTTTATTTCTTGGAGTTTTATTTTATTTCTACAAAAAGGATACCGTGTGCTGCCTTAAGAACTTGTGCTGAAGCCTTTTAGTTCATTTATAGGGTTCCGTAACCCCCTTTGGTAAAAACGGTAAGTATGTATCTACAAAAAAAAATATATAAGTATTCTATCAGTTATCTGGTTCCCACAGTACAAGCTTTGCTTAGTTTGGGGCTAGATGGCGCTGTGTGTAAAGTCCACCAATATTTATTTATTTATTTATTATTACACTCGTATTATTTACCTAACTAGTGTAGATGAGTCAATTCGTTAAAATAAGATACAGTGTATGTGTTTTTGACGTTTTGTCGATTTACCATACGATAATGATTCGTGCTCACTACATACCATAACCAGAAACTTATGATGAAACCCAAAAATCCTTTTTAACCGACTTCAAAGAGGAGGAGGTTATCAATTCGCCTGTATGTTGTATTATATACTCGATTACTCCGGCGTTTGTGGACGGATTTACAAAAATATTTTTTTAGTTGAAAGCCTTATACTTCCGAGGTATTCCCATTACCACCAAGTCCCAGCATCTGATGATGGGGTCCCAGGGAAATCGAGAGAAACCAAAATTTATGGGCATTGATGGAGGTTTAACTAATAGACCTTGCCCTTCTTTCATTGGCATACACCGAGTGGAGGGATCCTAGATCTCGCGGAGGGGGGAGCCCCCTCAACTACAATTTTTATTTATAAACATGAAGTCGGTTGTTTTTAGTTTTTTAAACGTAATTATTACAAAGTCGTATCGGATCCTACAAAGCCTCGTATTCTGAATATGAGGTCAGATGTGACCAAAATATTATGTTACTTTGCGGGAATGTTGTGAATATTCGTAATGTCATAAGCACTAGAATATTTGGTTACATTTGTGTCTGTGATAATTGTATTAATAAAATTATCCTTCGTTTGTTTATTTAGATGAAACTTCTCAAATGTATGGCCAAGGCGTAAGAGGCTAGTTACCTACTGGTTTATCCTAATTACAAGTAATTTGACTACACCACTCACTTCATTGATTTTGCTTAGGATATGGAATTAATATACGATATTTACAGCAAAATGGGTGAGTTGCAAGAAGAATGTAATAAAATAATTAACATTAAATAATTTAACAACCACGATAGTTTTAATTCTAAGAATATAATATCAAAAATACATACAAAACATACATATTATATGCGGCGATAGGTTTGCAGCTGTATGTGCCAAATGTAATGTTTGTACGTGCCTCTGACTACACCTTTTAGGCAAGGATATGAGAGCCTGGTGAGATACAGTACTTGGAGATTACAGTCGTGATCCTATTTAATTTCCATCTTACATACAAAACAAGACAAAAAAATGTATTTCAAACTATCGTGATCAACAAACTATTAATAAATCAGTGTGACGAAGAAAAAACCGGCCAAGTGCGAGTCAGACCCGCGCACGAAGGGTTCCGTACCATTATCTATAAAAAACGGCAAAAAAATCTCGTTTGTTGTATGGTAGACCAACTTAAATATTTATTTTATTCTATTTTTAGTATTTGTTGTTATAGCGGCAACAGAAATACATCATCTGTGAAAATTTAAACTGTCTAGCTATCACGTTTCATGAGATACAACACTGTGACAGACAGACAGACAGACAGACAGACAGACGGACAGACAGACGGACAGACAGACAGACAGACAGACGGACAGACAGACGGACAGACGGACAGACGGACAGACGGACAGACGGACAGACAGACGGACAGACAGACGGACAGACAGACGGACAGCGAAGTCTTAGTAATAGGGTCCCGTTTTTACCCTTTGGGTACGAAACCCTAAAAAAACAAAAAAAAATATTTGGAACTATCGTGATCAACAAACTATTAATAAATCATTGCGACAAAGAAAAATGGGTGGGTACCTATAACTTTCATGAATTGCATTTTCTTTAGTACCTAATTTCAGGAAACGGAAAATATGTGACCGTTATATGTTACGGTCACATATTTTCCGTTTAGTTTTGCACTCTCCTTTGGTGTGAAGTCGTAAAAAGTTCAGTTAAAACGAAACGGTTATTTTCCGGAGCCCGTATAAAAACCTGGATGTAGTGTATGGGTTGGACATCAAATATAAAGATTTAAGTTAATTTGATACACGATTTATTATACAAAAATTTAGAAAGTTGTTAATGGGTCGCTGGTTGTATGCGGACTGGCCGCGGCCGCCCGGATTCCACGCTATTGCACGGAAATGCAGTGGTTGCAATTCTGTACGTTGTATGAACCGTACATGTAGCTTCTGCAATATTCCTGACGGAAACGAGATATCATTGTTTAAAAGCAATTAAAATTTACTCGCCGCTATAGAGATGAATGTGTGTAGTTTTAATGAGAGTCATTGGACAATATGAATTTTTTTAGACTTCAAATTTTAAATCATTTAAACATAGATTTTAATATGTATGTTTAAAAAATATATATATTCGATTTTTTGTGGAAACAACTTTTCGATTACGAGATCCGTTTGTGAAATAGCCAATTTTTGTTAGAAAAGAGTGCAGGGAGGCCTCTAAAATCTAAACTATTGGGTTCGGAGGCATGAAAAATTCACGGTAGTAGTACAATATAACGAACTTAAAAGGAAAACTATCACAGCTAAGTAGGCGTTTCAAGTTTTCGACTAATAGACGTAATAGTCGACCAACTTATAAAATGTATTCGAAGAAGAAATAAACTTTCTTTTTAGTACAAATACCATCGAAAATTACTTATTATAACGTTGTTAGCTGTGTCAACTACGAAACCCTACATTGCCTACACCCGACACGCACTTGGCCGTTTTTTTGCCTTTATCAACGAACTGTATAATTACAATGTTTTCATCATTCATCAAACCATTTTGTTATTTCAAAATTCAAAAGTCGTTTATCCTAATAATATTATAAATGCGAAAGTTTGTGAGTTTGTATGTATGTTTGTGCCTCAATCAGGCGTAAACGACAAAACGATTTTAGTTGAAATTTGCTGTAGATGTAGATATAATGCCTGAATAAAACATAGACTTCTTTAAAATACGAAAAACATCCTCAAAATTATAAAAAAACATAGGGATGATTTTGGTACAGATGGCGCTGGTGTGCAAACAATCTGACATCCTGATATCAATATCAGTCGTCATATCAACGTGCGTTACTCTATGCGATTATCGAAATTTGGACAGAACAACGTCTGTCGCAGGTTTGCTAGTACTCGTATATTTGAGTTACGTCGTTTTTTATTGCTCTTTGAATTCATCGTGAACTTCGTGAGAGATTGTTGTCAAGGTCACTCGACTTGTTTTCTTTGATAATAGGAAGAATGATGTTGGTGGAAACTAGCAAGTTTTCTTTTAGATTTTCCTTTGTTATTTTTATATAAGGTTATTGTTTTATTTATAGGTCTTCACACCTAGAGAATGTATCTACCAGTCTATAACGAGAGCGTCCCTTCTTTTGAGGGTTCCGTACCCAAAGGGTAAACCTACTACTAAGACCCTAAATTATATTACTAAGACTTCGCTGTCCGTCTGTCTGTCTGTCCGTCTGTCTGTCACAGGGCTGTATCTCATGAACCATGATAGCTAGACAGTTGAAATTTTCACAGATTATGTATTTCTATTGCTTGTCTAACAACAAATACTAAAAACAGAATAAAATAAATATTTAAAGGGGGCTCCCATACAACAAACGTGATTTTCGCATTCTAGCGTCATCTAGTTTCATTTGATTTTACTACGTTATAATAGGTACTTTTCGCGGTCTCATGCGACCGCTCGGGGTTTGAGAGGTAAGATGAAATATGTTTGCAATTCCGCTGGCAGGTGGCGCTATTTTACCACTATCGGTAAAGTAAGTCGGTAAATAGGTGGTACTTCACATGATCGACTAAAAATTTGAAATTGAATTATTGAATTCATGTAGTTAGGTAAATAAGTACCTAGGTAGATATTATTAATTTCATATTAATTTCGAGTTCGAATCCTGGCCGTGCATCAATGGATATTTCTGTTCGAAAAATGTATATGCGCGTTACACGTGTTTATAACGGTGAAGGAAAACATCGTGAGGAAACCTGTAAGTATTCTTGAAAGCGGCGACGGGCTTGCAACCTGTAACGTGTGGAATGCTAACTACGTAGTTAGGTAAATAGGTAGGTTACGAGATATTATGAATTATTTTTTATGTTTTTAGGATTCCGTACCTAAAGAGTGAAAACGGGACTACTAAGACACCGCTGTCCGTCTGTCTGTCACCAGGCTGTATCTCGTGAACCGTGATAGCTAGACAGTTGAAATTTTCACAGATGATGTACTTACATATTTCTCTAAAAACAGCATAAAATAAATATTTAAGTGGGACTCCCGTACAACAAACGTGTTTTTTTTCCCGTTTTGTAAATAGTACGGAACCCTTCGTGCGCGAGTCCGACTCGCACTTGGCCGGTTTTTTATCCTACATCAACAAAGATGGAGATTCTGAATTCGGAGGATATTTTTTTCACGTTTGTGATTACTTTGTAACTTTTTTATTTATAGAATTAAATCTTATCGTGGTTGTTATTCATTTTAACTATAAATACGGCTAATTACTACGTTTCTTGTTGTATTGCTGACGTTTGGAGACAATTCAGAGGAGATCAAGAGCATCGCCCGCGACCGCGATCAACGGCAGATCGGCGAAAACATTATGTTTAATATTATGTCAAATGATTTTAAGTCTTAGTTTTAGAGTAATCATAAGTGATTTCATAGAAATATAAAACAGGATATAAGTAGGTATATCAAATTCAAATTTATTTATTCAGAACAAAGTACAAAGGAAACAGGTTATAGATGGAACGATGAGAACCGCATAAATTAGAAAAACTGTGTAGCACGTATGTGATTGGTTTGATTTTTTTAAAATGAGTATTAGTTTATGAATTAACTGTAGGTAGTACTGTTTTTATTTTTTACTAGCGACCCGCCCCGGCTTCGCACGGGTGCAAAGCTGATACCAAAATATATTACAGAATGTCTTTGTATACTCGTTAACAGCATTTAAAATTAAAAAAAAAGTCGCGCTGATTTGAAATCTTAAAATTATCAGTAGTTCTCTAATATATTAAGCATGTTATTATACATATAAACCTTCCTCCTGAATCACTCTATCTATTAAAAAAAACCGCAATAAAATCCGTTGTGTAGTTTTAAAGATATAAGCAAACATATATACAGACATACAGACGCGGGAAGCGGAAAGCGACTTTGCTTTATACTATGTAGTGATAATCAAGTGCACACTGTATTCACGACCACGTATTATATAAAGCTCTCTCGGTTTGCAATAGAAGATTGAACGTTGTATCAAATTAATCCATTTATCAAGTTCTTATGACGTCATAATAAAATTTAGATTGATGACGCAATGTTCATCAATCATCCTTGTTTGAAGAAAATCTTTACTATTTTGCTTTTCTTTTCAGAGCGTATTTTTTTTTGTTGCTTTATAATGATCAAAAATATATAATATACTAGCAGACTCGGCCAAGCGTTGCTGTGTCAACAGATATCGCGACTATAAATTGAGATGTTAGCTATTCTATCTTTCAAGTTGGATCAAACTGCACACGGTGTGCAAAGTTTGATTAAAATCGGTTAAGTAGTTTAGGAGTCCATCGCGGACAAACAACGTGACGCGTAATTTATATATATTAAGATATTTTTAGATTTTTTAATGCAATTTCGTGAAATTTGCAGTTAACGCTGCAATACATTTCTTCCTTTAGGACGTAGGCTCTTGATAAAAAAAGCTTTTGAAAGTTTCAACTACTGATAAAATAATATTATTATTCTTACATCCTAAAAATGAAAAAATGTGTCAAAGTTTGAATAGACATTTTTTAATAATTGTGATAGGTACATAGGAAATATGACCTGTGTAAAACCGAGGTAAGCCGCCTTACATACAAAAAACTCTTAACCCCATACCCTTTAACGACAGCTTACCTAAAGCTACCCTACCCACTTTACTTCACCTGATGAGCTATGCCGTACAAACTCCTCCTTAAATTCCTGCTCCGTGGGAAGCCACCTTAAAGCCACGGACACATCAGGGGACATTTTGTCCCGCACCATAAAGCTCAACGCTTATTTACGTAACGCTGAAACGTTGCACAGTGTCCCGCAACATTTGACGATGTCGCTAAACTAATGGCCTCACAGCTTAGTTGGTAGTAACTCTGCCTTCTACGCTGTAGGTTGTGGGTTCGATTCCCACCCAGGGCAAACATTTGTGCGATGATGTTTGTTCTGTGTCTGGGTGGGTTTGCTTAGTTTGGGGCTAGATGGTGTTGTGTGTAAAGTCCGCCGATATTTATATTTATAACTACGTGAATGTCTCGGGAAAAAGTTTAATACACTACTCAGTGTTAATAGAAATGTTGCCCGTGGAGGTGTTTAGAGTCACGTAAAATGTTGCAAGTCTTGTTGCGGGACAGAATGTCCCCTAGGTGTATCCGTGGCTTAACACGTCATCGAGCTATTTATAGCACTCGTCTATTAGTAAACCAATTAACCTGGAAACCCAGTACAAAGTTAAATGGAAGCGGAAATCGAATGAAAATGTAAAGAGATTCCTGTCTTTGTTCATTTAATTAGGACAAGAAAGAATTTTAATTTGTGGATCCGATCCAGTGATACAAAAAAAAACAATGTAATAAAAACTCTTTTGAAAAATCGAAGACACCAAGAAGAATCAGGTGACAAACACAGTGTGGCTATTTTGTAAAAACATGATTCATACCAATATTTATTGGTACTGAATGCCATAATACCTACGCTTTTTATGCTGTTTAGGCACCTATATCTACGCTTCCAATACAATACATACGCAGAAACGTAGGTATAGGTGCATAAACAGTGAATAGTTACTATGAAAAATGTACAGATTAGGTATTCTCTAACATTGGGTATTGCATTCAACATCATAACATGATAATCATGTTTTTTACAAAATAACCCTGCAGTTTTGTGCCTATGTTTTTCACTTCATGTGGGGTCGGCATAAATGTTTTTCTTTTCTACTCACTTCTTTCGTAAAAATAAAGTGCTGATAATAAAAATAAAGAGGTGGTCAGAGACAGGTTTTAAACAACCACGAATATTTCTAGCGTCTCATTTCCTGAGATATAGCTTCAATTTTTCAAGGCTATTAAGCTTATCCTAACAAAATGTATGGAAGGTACTCATTCGGTAGGGGTCGCGACTCGTGGTCCCACTAATTTGACCCACTGGTGGGACAGTGTGTCGATTTAATGGGCTCATGGTCCCACTGTTTGGTGGGACCATCAGTCAACGTAATGCAGTCGCTCGTGGTCCCACTGATTTGGTCATAAGGGCTATAACACAAATATATTTGGTGTAGTTTCAGTAGTCCGGTTGACTTAACTGTAACCGGACTACTGAGACTACATCATATTTTTTTGTGAAATTAACAGAAAAGTGGAATTTATTATTAAATTATTTTATTTTTAAAGTTTTTCCGCCTAAGGGGGATTCAAAACAGGAATAAGCCGAAAATACAAAAGGAAAATAAAAAAAAATCTAACAATGAACTTAATGAACAAAACTTAGAGTTTGTTCTCTTTAAACTAATTTTTATATTTATCTTAACTTTTCAAAAAATAACCAACTGTGATCTCCTGGTTTATTAGCTGCATTTGTGACTGTATTATTAAGTCGTCTTTTAACAGTTGCAATCGATCTCTTTTCTTTTCGAAAGTATTTTTTGCAGTAAAATCTTCTTTAAGTGTATGCAGTAGTTTCAAAACAGTAACATAATTTTTATTTATACTTTTATTGAGTTTTGAATTCCAAATTTCGCAAACGTTATTAGTGCGATGTCTTTCGCTAGATACACACCATTCCCTTACAAATTTTTCAGATTTGACATAATATTTATCAAAGTATGCCATAAACACGTTCATTTTCTCCATGTTCATACATTCAGTTTTGATGTATTCCAAACCTTCTTGAATGAACTCTTGCGGCAAAAGGGGAAGAGCAGAATATAATCCAACTATTCTTTTATAGATTTTTGCTTTTAGACCTAACGTTTTAGCTTTCTTGTAAAGGCTCCGCACGAAATGGGCGTAACATCTTTTAATAATTACGGTAGGACATTCAGAACATATTACATCCAAAGCATTGGTAGGAGCAATTTCAAAATCGGCGTGAATTTTTATAGGATTCCATTCTGGAAATCGTGTCTTAATGATGTCAAATAATGCGAAGTATGAGTTTTCTTTTTTGTCACTCATGAGAGCAAAAAATAATGAAGAAATTTTTGTTTTGTCAGTAGTACTCCCCGTGTCTCCATGTATCACTATTAGCTGATAAAAAAGCTTGGGAGTGCTTTTAAAGGTTGCATCAAAAAAAAATTCATCGGTAATTGGTAATAATTGCTCAGTTCTTTCTGATGCAAATACAATGATTCTAGCATCGCCGCCAATACAAGTATAATCTGCTACAAGAAATGATTTGAAATTTGCGGGAATTTCAACCTCATGTAATGTCTTGTAAACCAATTTCTTTAATTTTAGCTGTTTCTTTCTTTCGCTGTACAAAGCACATTTCATGTTTTCGAATGACGACACGTTTGTAACAAGGTTAATGCCTTCGTCTAATAGGGGGTCAAAGTGTTTTTTGTAAATTTTAGGCATTGGCTCGTCCGAACTCGCAGCTTCTTTTTTCGCTTCTATAACTTTTAGTGCCACAACTTACATCACACACTGTAATAGAACCGGGACATTTCAATTTTCGTTTTTGGCTGCAATGCCAAATTGTCCTTGATACAGAAATATAACGTTTATGCCGATAGTATTGGTATCCGTTGCTAAGTAAGATTTTGCCTCGTTTTCTATTTATTATTTGAAACATAATTAATGAAAAAAACAGAAAACTGTGTAAATAATTGCTGCTAACTTGGACGCGCGACACTGACAGGTACAACGTAAAATTTTATGATATATTGTGAATTGTGACTAAAAAGGCCAGTATCTCAAGTGGCCTGAAGAACTCACTTTAATTCAAGTATTTACTCTACGTATAAACTTGATGCAGTGGGGCCACGAACCTACGATTTGAACTATGACTGGTAGTCCCACTAAGCAGTGGAACCACGAACCCATGATTTCAGGGATAGTGGGACCACGAGTAATAGTGGTACAATCCCAGTGGGACCACGAGTCGCGACCCTTCGGTAGATACCCTCTCATTCTTGTCTCCAGGGCCACCTGTGCCCATCTCATATACCTGCACGTATTATTTTATTTTATTCTGGGCTTGTATTAGAAGGTAATGTGTACTTGTTTGTACTTTGTCGTTAAAGGCCACCGAGAAGATCCATTGCAATTGACAATATATTTTACATCAATAAATAAATAGGATCACGACTGTAATCCCCAAGTACGGTAGACATCCTCTCAGATCTCCAGACGCTTAGATCCTTTGAAGATGTCTAGTGGAGGTAGTCAGAGGCACGTCCAAAAATATTTATCGCCCCCGAAACCCCGTACATACTAAATTTCATTAAAATCATGAGCCGTTTCCAAAATTCAGATTATATATATTTTTTTAGTTATATCTTACCAATATTATTAATCTGAAAGATTGGTAGGATGTTTGTATATTATGTTTTTGGCTCAATCACATACAAACAGATTTGGATGAATATACATAGCTTTTGGTCTTGGAATAGTAAATAAGCTACTTTTTATCCAGGTACATCGCGCGCTAAATCGCGTGTAGCTAGTGATTCATTGATTAAAATAGTATAAAATAGTGCTTACAATTCAGTCGCATGTAAGTACGTCAATAGTCCTTCTGCTTCAGAGAAATAATTGAATGAAAAACCGGCCAAGTGCGAGTAGGGCTAGCGCACGAAGGGTTCCGTACCATCTATAAAAACGGCATAAAAATCATGTTTGTTGTATGGGAGCCTCAATAATTATTTTATTCTGTTTTAGTATTTGTTGTTAGAGCAACAACAGAAATACATAATCTGTGAAAATTTCAACTATCACTATATTTCAGCTATCACGGTTCATGAGATACAGCCCTATTACAGACAGACGGACAGCGAATTTTTAGTAATAGGGTCCCGTTTTTACCCTTTGGGTACGGAACCCTAAAAATGTACCCAACCCCGCAACTTGAATTTATAATTTAAATAATTCAAACATTCTCTACAGTATTTAAATTGCATTTAAAACCACGCGGAAACAGAATTGTATAAGGAGCTTCACACACAGCAGCTATAATGTAAAGATATACATTATAGCACGATACATCTCATTACATCTTTCCATAGAAATCGTCAGGAGACCACACACGACAGCTATAATGTATATTTTTACATCTTCGTATCTTAAGATACAGAGCGATATGAAAATATACATATTTTCGATACATCTTAATACATCTCAATACATTTTCGTATAATGGAATGAAGGGAAAGATACATTACATTACCTGTTGTGTGTGTGATACATTAAGATAATGTAAAGCTATACATCCCGGGATGTAATGTACAGTAATATACATTATAGCTGCTGTGTGTGAAGCCCTTAAGTCGGAAACGTACAGTACGAGTAATAGTGAATACTCACTCACTGAAAGCTTGATAAGACTGCATAAAGGATGACTCACGCTAGACCGTGCCGGGTCCGAGTCGGACTCGAGCCGAGTGTCGGCCGTAGCATGGTCAACTAATATTATGTTATTGAATACTCCATCCAGCTAGATAATTGTTAATTATTATTGTTAGGTAGAATGTTTTTATTTGGTAGCCATTCTTGGCTGTGGCATTTAAACATTACGTATGACATTGACATAATGTTTTTTTTTTTTGATAGAATTGTAAGCAAGAGCTGTTATATTTTTTGATTATAAAAGGGGGATTAAAACCTGCCCATCATATCAAGCGATCCTGCCTGAACTAGTTTTAACAATTACATACATTTTGTATGGACACGGATCTTCGATCTTTAAGTCTCTAAATGGGTTAGTCAGAGGCACGTCCAAACATTACATTTGGCACATGCCCGCATTTTGTAGTAGTTAGCATTTCACACGTGACAGGTTACAAGCCCGTCGCCGCTTACAAAAATACAACTGGTTTCCTCCCTATGTTTTCTATCACCGTTTTGATGCGCATATAAATTTTTCGAACACAGGATTCGAACCCACGACCTTCAAATTAGGTACCTCCCACTCGACCAAAACAGCTTTTTTCGTAAAAACTGATGCGAGAGATCGAAATTATACTCGTAGTTCATGCAGGCTTGTCAAGCTAGCAATTAAGTGTGTACCTGCCTTTAGACTATGAATGAAATGCCAGCAATGCAAATGTAAGTTTTCGAATTAGAATTTAATTCAAAGTTTAATTGAAAATGGTGGGCGTTTAATTTGATTCTTTACAAGTTAAACAAGGTGGTTGGTAACTTTGTTTCAAATTGTAGGAGCAGATTCTGAATTTAGCGGCTACATATTATAGCACCTATGTACAATTACTTTATAAAGGTTCTATTTTATTTAATGAATGAACCAAAGAATGAATGAATGAATGATTGAAAAATCTCTTAGAGATTTAGCTAGTGTGTGCTTGAGTGAATATAAACATGAATAAAATATTGGTCGGCTGAGGATAAGACGGAAAATGTGGAGTCATTCGTCATCTCGCGGATCTCAAACTCGCTGGAATCCGCGAGTTGGCACCTTCCGATTTTACCTATTTTTTTTGTTGTCAACTCGCGTGATCTTAAATATTCGACGTATTCATGTACAGTCATCTACAAAAAAGTTAACTACTTTGAATGTACCATACAATACAAATGTGATAAAACCGCATTATCTTGAAAACCATCAAACTTAAAAAGAAACTGTCTTTCAATTACGTAGCTAGTATGATTATCTAACGAATTATATAATAATGAACTATTTAGCCATTCATACTTTTGAGTAAAAACTAAATTAGTGTTTTGGAAGAGTCAACTTTGGAAAAGTTTCACCGATCGTGTTTCTGTCTAGATTTTATTTCTGTTATCTTTGTCATAAAAACTTAAAAACCAAACTGTATATTTTGCGGTTATTGAGAAAAAACGATTCTGCAATTATCAAAAACATTTGTTATTCGTCCTAATTAGTTATAATATAAATAATTTAGTTTATGTATTGTTTATAGAAGTTTTTATAATTTTCTCTTTCTCTCTTTGATTTGATCTCATGTTTAACTATCTCTTTTTAATTTAGTTGTTAAGTTGAGTCATCTAAGAGCATACTGTGGCATTCTGTAACTGGGAAAACACGTAGATTTAAGTATAACTGTTTTTAATTAAATATAGTAAGTGATTTTTCCGTAGGACGCCCTAATAAATAAAGTTTATTATTAATTTCCTGGAACCATAACGATGACATCCTAGAGCCTAAAGAATCAAGGCTACTATATTGATCGACGCTAATCTTAACGGATTGTTAGGTTGCTTAGGAATAAATCTAGACGTTCTGTCTTCACGTCAAAAGCTTTTCCTCCCGGATCAAAGGTCATTAATCTTTGTTCGTGCTCCTATTTTTCTACCTCGTGCAAAATTGCATGAGAGATGTGAATTATCTCACGGAATTTCATTTTGTATGCAGAAAAGCGTCTCTATTTAGCATTTATAACCTAGTGATCTCACAATATTAACGTACTTAATCATAAAGCGGAGACGGGCTTGCAATATGTCACGTGTGGAATGCTGAACGGCAAATTGTGGGGATGTGCCAAATGTAATCTTTGGATGTGCCTCTGACTAGCCCCTTTGGACATCTTCAAGGATCTGAGCGCATGGAGATCTGAAAAAACCTTCCAAATTTCAAGTTTCTAGGACCATTAGTTTAGGCTGTGTGTTGATAGATCTGTCAGTTAATCAGTAACACAAGAGTTTTACATATTTTACAACATACTTGCTCAACACACTCAACACACGCGTGATAATAATATTACACACTAACGCATAATACGAGTTTATCCCTACAAAATTAAGTTAGTAACTAACTGAAAATTATATGCAAGTAAACAGATCATATTTAATTTAAAAATTAAAAATAAAAATAAAACTTGTACGCCACTTTGTTTGTATCGCATTTGTTGCTGTGTAGATAAATGCAATACATGTTTTTTTTTTCTCGCAAGTGTGTTGAAAAAGTGCTTATGAAACTCGTGACTCATTAGACACTCGGCTGATTTACACCCACAATCCACATCCTCGTGTATGATAAGCAACTTAGCTCACTTATATCATAATTATTTTTGTAATAGATTTTAGTTTCATCATGAGACTTGAACTTAAGTTTGTTGGTATTTATAACAAAAAACACAAATTTCGCATTTGTATTCGAGACTACCCCCAAAGCATCGGCGCCTAACAAGGCTTGACCTCTTGAGTCCCTACCCTGATTTCAAAAAGACTTATAAACAGAAGTCAACTCGTACTTTCCAAGTAAGTGATGGATAAACTCCGATTATAACGATTACGGAAATTTGAGCCTTATAAAGTTCAAGGAATTATCCCTCTTATTTTTTTTTCTAGTTAATTTTGAAGCTTTTTTTCGTGTTTATATTATTACACATTTAGAGATACGAGTATAATAATAACAAGCTAACCCGGCGAACTTCGTATCGCTTTAGAATTAAAAAATGTGTGATTGTTTTTGAATGTGTTTCCGCGAAGACAAATCCAGCAAATAAAAAACTATAAATATCGGTCTAGCAGTTTTCGAGTTATAAGTGTTTGTAAAAACTATTTACTAGCTTTTTTCAAGTACTATAAGGCCGAAGTGCTCCCAAGACACTTCATTACAATTAATTGGCAATGATTACGCAATTGATGTGTAGGTTATTAATAGCAATTACTGAACCTTCACAGTCGCCATTTTTGTTTTGTTTTACAAGCCAACGATTGTAAATGACACATCAAAACTATAACTACAATTGACAATCGATTCAAATGCCTCTATTGATCGTCTTGAAGGCACTTTACAGTGATGATGCAGACCATCAAAAATCAGCTAAACATCAAATAAAAGTCCGTATCCGTATCCGTCCGTACTGCACCTAACTCTTATTTGGATGGTCACATCACTAACAACTCACACTCTCCAGAGACGCAATTGTCCCTCGTCGTTTACGCAAGACTTGGCAATAACCATGTTGGTGGGAATATTACAGGATAATGCAAGAAAATGTAGCAAGCGGAAGCAAGT
This sequence comes from Hydriomena furcata, assembly GCA_912999785.1. Classification (NCBI taxonomy): domain Eukaryota; kingdom Metazoa; phylum Arthropoda; class Insecta; order Lepidoptera; family Geometridae; genus Hydriomena; species Hydriomena furcata. Next base: position 6,280,109 of record OU538838.1, read on the forward strand.
CTATAGGTAGAGCTCTCTAGCTTTGTAACGCAAAACCACGCGTTTACGTTACACGGCCAAACATTTTTGTATGTAAAGATGACGCAAACTTTTGCGTTTTTCACGTTTCACGTTAAGCGATTTTATGTAGTGTTAGATTTTGTGTTAATAGAGTTTTGTGTTATGACGAGATAGATACATGATGCGTTTTTATCTGCGAACTTAAAATCTACGTCGGCGTCGAAAACGTAATGAAAAAACAGGCCAGGTGCCAGTCGGACTCTCGCACGAAGGGTTCCGTACTATTATCTATTAAAAACGGTAAACAAATCACGAACCCCACTTAATTTTTTTTTAATCTTTTTTTAGTATGATTTGTTATAGCGGCAACAGAAATACATAATCTGTGAAAATTTAATCTGTCTAGCTATCGCGGTTCATGAGATACAGCCTTGTAACAAACAGCCTAGTGACAGGACAAGTCTTAGTAATAGGGTCATTTGTTGTAATTAATACGTACTGATAAATTTTCATTATCTTTGTAAATTCTAACATTATTTCCTTCTCGACGTATTAGGTTGCGTCTATTAATTCAGATAAGATTTTAACATCTTAGTATTTGTATTTTATTCTCTTCCTAAATAATTAAATAGTATTTATGTGGCGAGTGTGAAAGGGAGCGTTGGAAGAGGAAGACCTCGGCGTATTTTCCTGGACCAAATTGGTAACGTTTTGAAAAAAAGGCCGGGTCAAGAGTACTCTAAACCGACGAGCATGCATGAGGAATGTGATGAGAATGAATGAAGCTAAAGAAGTATGTCAGGATCGTAGCAAGTGGAAAGCCGTGATCTCTGCCTACCCCTCTGGGAAACAGGCGTGATTTTATGTTTTATGTATGTGGAAGGCTTTACCTACCGTTAGCAGTAATAAAATAACCAAATTCCGACTGGCATGTTTGGTACACGAGCAATATAGATCTAAATCCAAGATAAATAAGTTTATTAACCTATTACTCCTACCAGGTACTTCGGTGCCGTAAAAATATTTATGAGTAAATCATTTACAATATGCCCATAAAAATATTAAATAAATTATCTACCTATCTAAAGTACCTGGTGAACTGAAATTATTGATTTAAAAATAAATAACTTTTACTGAGAAATAACTGAGGAAAAAACAGTTTTACCCGAATTCAACAATTTTCCAGTGTATTTTTGCAAAGTCTTCCATAAAAACCTTGTCCTGAAAATTACGAACTCAATAAAAAAATTACCAAATCGGTCGGGCCTTTCTGCATGAAAGAAGTGGTTCTAGGATTCATTTTTGAATTATCTCATTTATAAAATACTCGTCTCACAGTGTTTGTAACCGAAACGGCTTGTATATTTGGTAGGTATGCGCATAGATCGTAGGGTTTTTTATACTCCAATGTGATAAGCGTAAAGTTCGGGAAAAACTGTAAGTGCTTTTTTCTGTGGGATTATTTAAATATGACAGGGCAACGTCTGTCAGGACAACTAGTCTATCTATAAAAGTCTCACCAATCGTATATCTGTCTTGGATTTGGATAACCAAAATCTCAAAGCTATCTATGCCATAAAATCAAAACGTACCATTTGAAAATATTGAGAAGAACGAGATCAAAATGACCAACAAATAATTTAACCATCACGAAATAGATAAGACATAGATTTAGATAATGTAAATTTTGTGTATACTGGAAATAAGCAATTGTGTCTTGAATCTTGGATCCAATTTCGGAGCCTGTAGGCAGCTATCCCGAGGGATCATGGCGTGATTAGTATTAAGATTGAAATTTAGTACACAATAGAACCTGAGTTAGATGTTTATGTATGTTTCTATTGTACAACAAATTGTACCAATTGAAACAAATGTGTTGCCTAACGAGACAGGATGGAAAGTATCTAATACATTTTAAATAGAAATACGGCTAATTGCCACGGTGAATATTCGCCGATCTGACGTTGATTGCGGTCGCGAGCGATGCTCCTGATGAAGAGCATCTGAATTGCCTCAAAATGTCAGCAATACAAGAAAAACGTGGTAATTAGCCGTATTTCTTTTTAAAATGATTAAATAAATAAATAAATAAATACTGGTGGACATTTTACACATCGCCATCAAGCCCCAAACTAAGCAAAGCTTGTACTATGGGAACTAGATAACTGATAGAATACTTATATATGTTTTTTTTTTGTAAATACATGATACATACTACACACCCAGACACAGAACAAATATCTATGTTCATCACACAAATATTTGCTCTGGGTGGGGATCGAACCCACAACCTACAGCGCTGAAGGCAGAGTTACTACCAACTGAGCTGTGAGGCCGTCTAATGATTAACAACCACGATAGTTTTAATTATCTGAAACATGTTCCGAATGGAATTTTCTATTTACCTGAATGTTACTGAAACTGGATTAGTGTATTACAAACTAGCTGCCCGCCCCGGCTTTACTACTATACTAATGAAGATTGTAAGCAAATTATATTTTTTCTTCATATAAAAATTAATTGATGTTCGTTCGTATCGCTAAGAGCTCATACACACGGACGGCATGATGTCGACTGCAGATGTAACTTCAGCCGTCGACACCCGTCGACGGCAACCGTCGACCAATAGCGTCGCTTGCAGTTGTTTGTGTTTGTAGCGTGCCGCGTCCGCCATTTTGTCACTGGACTGCACATAGTCCAGGAGTGCGCACACGTCGCGGTTTTGTAAGTGGATAAAGCGTAAAAAAATGTCCATCTTGTTCTCTATTCATTAATATTTATAAAACCCACGCACGTGTTTTTCTTTTTCGTTTTGTCGACGTCGACGGAGTAATAACAGTGTTTCTTCTTCGGAATTCATTTTGCAACTGGCTCCTGTACAAAGAGAGTCTACGATGGCTGCCGTCGACGCGTCGGCGGCTACCCGTCGACGGGTGTCGACGGCTGAAGTTACATCTGCCGTCGACATCGTGCCGTCCGTGTCTATGAGCTCTAAGACTCAAAAACGGCTTGACCAATTTAAATATTTTTTTGTTCGCTTTAATACAGGGGTGGCTTTAAACTAAAATGGGATAAATTACCTGGAAATCGTAAAATTGGGGAAAATTTTAAAGTGCTTTTTTCTATTTGATTATTGAAATTTTACAGGACAACGTCTGTCGACAGCTAGTTTATTTATATTTAATACTAGCTGCTCACCCCGGCTTCGCAAGGATGGTACCTGGATAAAAAGTAGTCTATGTGTTATTCTAATGTTTCAGCTATATGTATTACTGTAAAGTTTCATTTTAATCCGTTCAGTAGTTTTGGCGTGAAAGAGTATCAATCATACACACACACTCACTCACTCGCAAAAGTAAGATTAGTATAATAGGATAGATTTAGAGTTACATAATCCTTACATTCGCTAGGGGTAAACTGGTGACGGAGTAAAATAACTCGATAAATGCTATGTAGCTAGATATATTTTATTCGTCAGGGAGCCATAAAAGCCGACGCCAATTTTATCAGTAGGTACTGTTACCAAGTTGAGGGCCATTTGCTGGGATGATATGGACGAAATTATCTAAAGTTATATAGAGGGTGTGTTATGACTCTCTCAAAACCACAAACACAAAAACAGCTACGAACTGGTGCCGATTCTGTTGGTGCTAGACTAAAACTAAACTTAACGGCATCCTTCTCTTTCTGTTTCGTATAGAGTAAACGAGACAGCAATAATTTAGAGGCGTCTAAATCGTTTTTAGTTTGGCGCCAACTGAATTGAATTGGTATTATTAGTGTCAAGTGAATACAAAATTACTTTATTCTGAAGTATGTTAAACCCACCGCGGCGCATGCTGTGCACGGGCACGCGACGCATTTTAGCTGTGTGGGTTTCTTTGTACTAATTACGTCCATTCATGCGAAGCGTGACCGCGGGTTGCAGTGGAAACAATTACATACATTATCTTGCAAAGCGAAGCTTGGCGCACGTGCGTAGCCTCTCCGTGCGTTGCGGTGGGTTTGCGGCTTTAAGACTGTTTCCGAAACGACCCGGAACACGAAATAAATTTACAGAAATCCTATGACAAGGACAATGGCCATAAAAGAGGCAATAATGGTCGCAAATTAATTGGAGCCTAAGTGTTAAATTGTTATTTTATTATAGGACTAGTTAAAACATTCGCGACTTTGTTCATGTAAAGTTATTTTCAAACAGACTTTAACCCCAGCTGGACCCCATTAGGGGTTTAATTTTGGGAATTCTTATTTAGTGCACCTCTATACACCAAGGTTTTGGTTGCGCGTTCATAGATCAGTCAGTCAGTAACGCAATAGTTTTATATCTTTTAATAATTATTCAGGATTTTTTTAAAACTGTCTGTCTACAGGTGAAAAATGTACTCTTGTTTCATTTTTTTTGATAATAATTATATAGATAATATATATAGTGATAATCGATCTAGATGCAAGATCTGAAGATCCAGTTTCAGTTTTCGTACACCCTAGCCTTGTATAACAGACGGCATAAATTGTCACAAAACCTTAAGTAGATTATTTAATATTAATAAGTTAGATTATTTATGCAACCTTTGGGAAACCTTTTTTTTGCTTTCTGGCAAAAAGAACGAACTTTCATATACATTACTCGAGATACATTAGCAAGTTTTACAAACTTGATACAAGTTTTAGAAACTCCATCTTTTACAGATTAACTGCAGTTCCCTTAGCAGCGGTGGCCGTGATATAACGACTGTAAAATTACGCAAAATTTTCCAATTATAAAACTAAGCGTGTGTCCACACTGCGAGCCTAGCGCGGTGGCGGCGACGGGCGCGATGTGTCGAATATTTGAAACGCGCCATCACTGCAGTATGGCCGCAAAGGCGCGTTTCATATTTTTGATACTACGCGCCCGTCGCCGCTACGGCAGTGTGGACGAACACAAAGAATGACATTTGTCATTTCCCCGCTATATTAATGCAATGATATGACGGTTCGCTTGTTGGAAAACTATAGCTTTACAGATCGGTTCCATTAAAGCAGTATTCAAAATTAAGTATCTATTACAAAGATGTATACTTTCTTCACAAACTTTTGGTTCAAGATATTTCTAGGGTTCCGTACATTAAATAAAAAAACGGGGCCCTAAGATAACTCTTGCGTCTGTCTGACTGTCTGCCACAAGCGCGGAATGTAGGTAGATTTTATATTTCGATGGTAAATTATATTTTTGAGTGGTATCTAAGCAAAATGTTTTCAAAATTAGTAGGTAATTTCATCATTCATAAATCACAGGAAAACTTTTTTTGACAGTATGTATCAAACGAGTAGTTACTAAATAAAATAATTAAAGAATAAATAGATAAGATCACATCTATAATTCCCAAATACAGTAGACATTCTTTTAGATCTCCATGCACCCAAATCTTCGAATATATCTAAAAGATATATATCAGTATGTATTTTGTGAAAGATGATTGTGGCTGTTTTATTATACTTAGTGTGTGGCACGGAACCCTAACATGACGAAACAACTAGCACTTTAACGATATATTCATCGTAAGAACACAATTTTATTTTATTGAAATTGCTACTTTTTCCACCGGTAAAATGCTTGCAGTATTTTTTTAAGCATTTATCATTCTTCTTTGTTTTATACAAGTTTTTATCTTTACAAGTTTCAGTCATGTACTACATACTTCGGAATGTTTTGGTGATCGTGTATGTTTGTGATATGAGGGTTCCCGACGAGTCGTGTTATCTTACTAATATTATAAATGCAAAATTGTATGTTTACTCCTTAAAAAATGTATTACTTGTCGTAATACATTTTTTTGATGAATGCAGAATCGTTTTTTCTCAAATCATCAGAATCGTTTTTGCGGTTAGCAAAACATACAGTTTTGTTTATATGACAAAGATATCTTATGGGTTTGATCTAGATAAAGTATAGACAGAAACACGATTGGTGAAACTTTTCTTATAGATTTATTTTCTAACTTTCAAAACACTAATTTCATTTTTACTCGAAACTATGAATAGTTAAACAGTTCATTTTTATACAATTCGTTAGATAATCAAACTAGCTGCATATATAAAAGACAGTTTCTTGTTAAGTTTGATGGTTTTCCAGGTATTGCGGTTTTTTCACTTTTTCCGTCTTATACGAAAACAAAAATTTTCAGCATCGTCTTAAACATCTTTAAGGATTTAAGCCTGAGATCTAAGAGGGTGTCTACCGTATTTAGGGATTATAGTCTGGGTGTGTGGGTGTCATAATGCCCAAGTATATTAGTAATCTGATTCCCATAGTATAAGCTTTGCTTAGTTTAAGGCTAGATGGCACTCCATAAAATGTTCGCCAATATTATTTATTAATTTATTTACAGTCGTAATTCTCTTTATTTATATATCTTTCCTAATATATAAAATTCTCGTGTCACAGAGTTTGTAACCAAACTCCTTCGAAACGGCTTGACCGATTTTTATGATTTTTTCTGTGTATATTGAGTAAGTGTGAGAGAAAATAGTAAGGTATTTTTTACCCCTAAGTGATAAGGGTGGCATAAAGTTCGGGCATAAAAACTAAAGGTGCTTTTTTCTTTGGGATTATTAAAATTTGACAGGACGTCAGTCGGGACAGCTGGTATATTTATGAATGTATAAGGTTATTAAGAAAAATAAGAAAGTAGCAAAGAAACTTTTTTAAGTATTCATAAATTAAATATGCGTCATCAGCAATATTAATTAAAACTTTTTATAAAAATGTACTTCAGACTGGAATAAAATTATCTTATGAATAACTTCATAGATCAGGATTTAAAGGGCCTATTTCACCGGGGCGCTGGTGAATCTGCCTAGTAAAACTCTTAATACTAGCCTAGCCTACCTAGTAAGCGCTGTACTTTTGATTAATAGAACGGTATTTTTTTTTTCCATAAACTCCATGTCAACTTACTTAGTAAAAACAGAATAAAATAAATATTTAAGCTCCCATACAACAAACGTGATATTTTTGCCGTTTTTTATATATAATGGGTACGGAACCTTTCGTGCGCGATTTGTTTATCAAGGAGATTTCTAAGCTCACTTTTATGACAGCAATTACGTTGAGAATATACTTTTCTTACTTTAACTGAAAAAAGCATAAATAAAAACTGGAAATACAAAGTTTAGTAGACCAACCGGTTGTGCTGCCATGCTCCTCGTGAAAAAGGGCCCATTACTCTAATGAAACTTGGAATATAGTAAGTTCAAGCTGAAGTTTGTGAAAAATATTACGCAAATTAGAAAGAACAAAGTTTTTATTTTTTCTGCGACTTGATTGTGTCATTAGACAAAAAAACATCCTCTCAGATCTCCTGGCGCTTAGATCCTTCGAAGATGTAGTGATATATTTATTTATACACGTCTAATGTTTTTTTGTGACACGTCTAGCGGCGATGGGCTTGCAACCTGTCACGTATGGAATGCAAACTACAGCAAAATGTGGGCATGTGCCAAATATAATGTTTGGACGTACCTCTGACTCCCCCTTTAGATATCCTCAGAGATTTATGTGCCTTGAGATCTGAGAGTATGTCTACCGTACTTGGGGATTTAAATCATGAATATATTTAATTTATATTTTACGAGGTACGAGTACTAAAGAACCTTGTTTTTAGTATTTTTTCTAACTAAAATGTTAATATTGAGTCATTTTCGTTCCTATACATAAAGCATGTCTGTCATATGGCGCAAAATTGTCTAGACTGGAAATGTAGGCACCAATGTCAACCATAACAAAGGACGAATACAATTTATGCTGTGACAACGTAGAAACAAAGGGAATCTTCGCAAAATCATAACAATCAGTATGTCAACCCACACACAACTATTCACTTGGCCACACAATAGAATACCTATTTTCTAACGTCACTGCTCCTCGAAAAATTGTTTTAAAAGCAGTCCTATATGCGTCGAACAACCTTATGTCCCGGTAATAGAGTTCAATATGGCGTCGTTTAATCAACCGTGCAAAATGAACATCGGATTTCCGGCCACCGCAAAAATGAATTTATTTTCTGGGATCTGAAAAGATTGGACGTTATTAATTTATAAACCTCTTTGCAAGATGAACAGACATGACTTTAGAATAAATCTATGATACCACATTTAATTAATTTACTGGGCATATCACAGTCAAAACATAAGCTTAACATTCATGTGCCAATATTGTTAAAAAGTGAACACACAAAATGACAACACAGTCATATTAAAAAAAAAACATTAGGATCACGACTGTAATTCCCACGTATTGTAGACATCATCCTTTAAGATCTCTAGGCGCTCAGATCCTTGAATATGTTAAAAAGGGGTAGTCAGAGGAATGCCCAAACATTACAGTTTTTGCAGTTTCTTCTTAATCTTTTTTTTATTTATTGTTTTACTTTTTACTGTGTACCAAACTATGTATGTTTATATTGTTACCAATAAAGTTTATTCTATTATATTCTACAGTACTAAACAGTAATTAGCATTCCATACGTGACAGGTGGCAAGCCTATTGCCATTATATTTAAAAGATATAAATCTAATAAATATATGAATACTATACTCATACGTTCTCAATTACCAAGGAACAACACAAACATTGTGTTATTAAAAGCCAAGTCGGTTTTCATATAGGTACCAACGCCTGATCGAGTTCCAACGTGCGAATTGGAGTGTGTAATCGAAAACAAAGCTGCGTTCTCTCCAAACTGGAACAGAAAACAGAACTAATTAACATAGTATTGTAGTGGGTTGATAAAGCTTAACTATATATTGTTATACGGGTCTGTATCACGTTTTATTTACTACAAGCTTTTATTTAACTTGCAATGTATGATGAATGTAACTATGTTTGTTCGTAATTTGAAGCAGTTATCTCCAACCGATTGAGCTGAAATTTAGCATAAGTACTTACGGGTATGTAACTTTGATGAGAATGCAATAATATGGTGACAGCGAGCTGATCTGATGATGAAGTCAGGAGCTGTTCAACAGACACTCACAACGGAACTCCTTAGTAAATATTTCGATTGAGTAAAAACTTTGCATACCTTCTTGTGAAGGTCTGATGACAATGTTATATTATGAGACAGGTGATAGCGCGCTGGTGCTCGATGGTTTAAATGATTTTACAAAAGCTTGTCATTGAAAAAATATTTTTCAACAAAAAACGTCTGCCTGCGACCATGACTATTGTAAAATAAAAAAATAAATAAATAGGATCACAACTGTAATCCCCAGGTACGGTAGACATACTCACAGATCTCCTCTCAGATCCTTGAAGATGTCTAGAGGGGTTAGTCAGAGGCACGTCCCAATATTAGGTACATTTGGCACATTCTTCAGTAGTTAGCATTACACACGTGACAAGTTGCAAGCCCGTCGCCGCATATAAGAATACTATCTGGTTTCCTTTTTAAAGTTAGCAAAAAACAATTAGTGAAGCATTTTCCGCGAAGTTCATGTGAAAGGCTTCGCGTTTCATATTAATCCACCTGCACCTGGCGTGTGACGTCATTCTTTGTGCTAGCAATAGCTGTGACGTCATAGGTCGCGAGAGCTATTTCTGCGAAACTAGGCAAGTTATTTGTGTAAGCTCTACATCGCTGGAAAAATCTATTCTTGAGAATAAACACTATTGACTCGTCTCACAGGTACGTTGATGGTATTATTTTTCAATCTATCGGGATTAGTAGACGTAACTGTATATTTTTACACTGGTCTTTATCACGTTACAAGCTGACCCGGCAAACTTTGTATCGCTTTAGGATTAACAAATGTTGTGTTAAGTTCCGGTTCCCGTTCCCGTTATAAAATGTATTCTATGTCCGTCTCCTGGTTCTAAGCTACCTCCCCACCAATTTTCAGCCAAATCGGTTCAGCCGTTCTTCACTACATAGTATAAAGCAAAGTCGCTTTCCGCTTCCCGCGTATGTATGTATGTTTGCTTATATCTTTAAAACTACACAACGGATTTTGATGCGGTTTTGTTTAATAGATAGAGTGAGGTGATTCAGGAGGAAGGTTTATATGTATAATAACATGCTACCCGTGCGAAGCCGGGGCGGGTCGCTAGTGAGTTATAAATAGTGTAACTGACACGACTTTATTTTATACTAGCGACCCGCCCCGGCTTCGCACGGGTAGCATGTTATTATACATATAAATCTTCCTCCTGAATCACTCTATCTATTAAAAAAAACCGCATCAAAATTCGTTGTGTAGTTTTAAAGATATAAGCAAACATACATACAGACATACAGACGCGGGAAGCGGAAAGCGACTTTGCTTTATACTATGTAGTGAAGGTTACCTTTAGTTTATTTTGAAATGATGGATGGACTGTGTGATAGATGATATGGGTAAGAAGAGAGTGAGTGATGAGATGACGGCCGATATAGGGAAATGGAAGAAGAAGATATGTTGTGCCGACCCCACTTAAGTGGGATAACGACAAGAAGATGATGATACCTTTAATTATTGTCCCGACGTTTCGGCTATGTTACAATAGCTATGGTGGCGGGCAGACTGTTGATACCCTGCATTCTGCGCTTTAGGTTGTAGGTCCAAAAAGTATAATATAAGCAGCGATGGGCTTGCAAACCTGTCACGTATAAAATGCTAACTACTACAACATGTGGGCATGTGCTAAATATAATATTTGGATGTGCCTCTGACTTCCCCCACTAGACATATTCAAAGGATCTAAGCGTCTGAAGATCTGAGAGGATGTCTACTGTACTTGGGGATTACAGTCGTGATCGTGATCGTATATAATATTAGTATTCATATTATTATATTCTATCATTTTCTATCAATTCTATCAACAGAGTTGAGAACTTCTATGAAAGGCATCAATTATTCTGTCGATTTGCAAAAACCAACCAAAAATATACTTACTTTGAAACTTTATTAACATGAAAATACGTATAAAATACTGTTGTTCTAACCGTTTCTTAATCATTCTCAAACGTTATTCTGTATTTACTGCTTTCCCGAATTTTTGCTTGTTTTAACCCATTTGGCTAATTGAATTATTCATGATACTTTACCGAATTACTTCCCACTCGGTCAACAGAATCCGAATTCGAATCCTGGAAATGAAATAATGGATTTTTCAATTAGAAAAAGATTGGTGGGCATTTCACACAGCGCTACCTAGTCCCTAAGCAAAGCTTTTACTATGGGAACCAGATAACTAATTGTATACTTATATACTTTTTTTTGTAAATACATAAACACCCAGACACAGAACAAACATTTATGTTCATCACGCAAATATTTGCCCTGGGTGGGGATCGAATCCACAGCCTACAGCGCAGAAGGCAGAGCTGCTACCAACTGAGCTGTGAGGCGCAATAAGTGGTTGTTTCGAAACGTCAGAAATATAAGAAAAAACGTGGTAATTAGCCGAATTTATAGTTAAAATAAGTAACAATAGTTTTCATTCTATCTATAGTTCGGCCGTTCTGAGAATGCGTTCCTGACACGTCGCGATTGTATGACGACGTAACTTTGTAATGGCGTTGCAGTTACGATAAAAATATTATTGCTGGTTGTTTACCGTTTTAACAATTGATGAGCATTAAAACAACATTATTACAACATTATTACAACATTATAGTCACTATAACGTGACTAACTGATAGATGTCAGGAACGCATTCTCTGAACGGCCGAACTATAGTAACTTTTAGGCGTAAATATAAACAAAATCTAAAATTAATTAGATTTAAGACCAATTTAAGTATTAGATATAAGTAAACTTTTTACAAGTTTTAAATAGAAATACGGCTAATTACCACGTCTTTCCTTATTTAAAATGATTAACAACCACGATAGTTTTAATTGTATATTTTTTACAAGCTTTTATTTAACTTACCTTGTTAGTAAGTATGTTCGGATCAAATTTTGCGATTGAATTTTAACCAGTTTCCCACAAATTTTGCAAACCTGTGTAACTTCGGTGACAATACAACATTATAGTAGTAGTAGGTAGTTCGATTGAGTTAGAACTTTGCAAACCCGTCAAATTCCGATGACAATGTAATATTATGTGACAGGTGACAGCGCGCTGGTTTGATCTCTAGCTCGAAGGAGGATTTTACAAAGTTTTTTTTTTAATTTTCATAAACTTATTTTGAACTTAAAATATCGAATTTCACCATTGTTCAACGTTTTTAACATGGAATGAATGGCCAATTTTATAAAAATCCTTTATACTTTAGAAATGTTTGGTAATTTTTGTTATTTAAATTCTAGAGCGCTGGAGTGGTTGACAAAAGCTTGCTCGGTATGCACCCCTGATGGAGGAGGTACTTAAATTTCCATAGGGTTGTCGTTTATTTAAACCTACCGTTTTCATTAAAATTACTATGAGCTATTGACTAGCCGCGTTGACCTTGACCGGTATTCAAGTCAAAGTCTAAGTCAAAAGGTATTTTAACCAAATATTATGTTTGGACGTGCCTCTGACTACATTTTTAGACATCTTCAAGGATCTGAATACCTATGGAGGTTTGAGAGGATATCGTAGGTACTTGGGTATCACAGTTTTAAGCCTATTTATTTTTTTATATCTATACATTTCTACATTTTATGTAGATAAGAAAAGTTTATATTTGCGCAATGATTTTCTTATACTTAGTATGGATTTTCTTTTGTTTATGTTGCTTTCAATCAGTGAATGGTTTAATTTAAATCAAATCCAATCACCGAATGCAAATTTTTGACGCAGCCCTAAGCACCTAAGCACCAGTTCTATTAAGTTCGCACAATGAGGCATTATGTGAAGGGATGAACTTTACCTTTCACCTCCGCTTTTAAAGCGGGACTTTTGTGTTGTGTTGCAGTGTACCTACTTACGTTAGATTCTGTCGCCTCCCGTCGAATTTCCTGTACTATATGTGGAATTACAGCTCAGTTGGTAGTAACTCTGCCTTCTGCGCTGTAGATGTGTAGGTGCCGTAGCACTTAGGTTTCCATAGTACAAGCTTTGCTTAGTTTAGATCTAGATGGATACATATAATATTCATACGTATATGGCTATGATATGTACTTACTACTTAGCTTTAAAAATAATAATAATAATTTGGTAGACAATTTGTAAATCATAATGCACATGTTATAAACATTTCTCTGTAATAGTAACTCTTATGATACAAGTGAGTTAAGTTGTTCATTACACACGAGGCTGTGGGTTGCAGCCCGAGCCAGAGGCAAGGGCGTGAATCAGCCAAGTGTCTAATGAGCAAAGTGCTTACGAGTTTCATACGTACTCTTTCAACACGCTTGCGAGGAAAAAACAAACATGTATTGCATAAATCGTTTTATGGCATAGGTGGATGTAGAGCAAATTGTTAATTTATGCCTTATATTTAAGGCGCTCCCAGTCGACGATTGATTTTGTTCGAAACGAAAAAATAAATACTTGTGAACAAGCCACATCTCCTATTTTATAATGTATAGTATATGTGAATAAAGATGTACCCATCTTTAATCACTTCAATAAATAATCCTACCGACCGCTGCAATGACGACAAACACACGTCGGCGCGTGGTCCGCCTTAGCTTTTCGAATAAATTAATGATATAAATTATGTATAATTACTTATCAAAAATCTATTCTAATAGAATTGTAGATCTACATATTACCTATCTTTAACAATAAATCACAAGTTGATTTTAATAGTAGGTATATAAAATATTTCGATCATAAATTCTAAAACGTATCATTTTGAAATAATATCTTTATCGTGAAAAGTTTCTGCTATTATGTTTTCAGCTTAATAGAAATCTAGGTAGGAACCTGAAGTAATATACTTATAAAAATAGGAGATGTGGCTTGTTCAGAAGTATTTCTTTTTTCGTTTCGAAAAAGAGCAATCAGCGACTGGGAGCCTCTTAATAATAAATTACCTACTTCAGCTGTTTGCCCTTGATGTACGAGTATAAATGGTTCCTATTGTTGGAAACCCTTTAACCAAGTGTGTGATTCAGACAAGTGTGTTATGCTTATCCTTTATCATTCACTCATAAACAGGTAAGTACCGAGTACAATATATGCTGATGTTTAGCGGTTTAATGGTGGCAATTCTGTTGTTACCATAAACTGACTAAAGCTAGTACGATCGATCTTATTCCTTGTATGTTAAAGTCTAAATTAGCGTATCCTCAGAATGACTGGGTCTTTCTCTACCTAGTTGAAAAATATTTTTTTCAAACTACAGAGCCGGAAGATGAAAATTTATTAATTAATTAATGTAATGTCCCTGTAAAATCAATGCTACACTATATAATATTACATCTATTACATTAACATTACAAATACTACATCTGAATGTCTGGAAATCTGGGAGGATGTCTACCGTACCTACTTGGGGATTACAGTAGTGATCTTTATTTTTCTCTTTAAAATTTTTCATTTCATATCTGCATGTTAATACTTTAAGGACAAATAAACATGCCGTAACCAATTCAGCCATGGAATAAACAGATGTTGAAGACGAAAGGAATCACTATCGAATCGCTTTCAGTAATAGAGATTTGCGTCACTATTTACCAAAGACCAGTTAGCGAAAGAATAGCCTTAGAAATTGGTGCTAAAACCTAGAGTCACTAGTACTCACGAGATTATTGATGCCTCTCTCTATGTTGGCGAACAAAATGAGAAAGTAATTCTCGTGTGCACCAAACTTTATGCCTAACCTTTCAAAATACACTCAGCTATACTTTCATACAATCTGACGGAGCTAAGTATAAACTTAAACTGCTGCAGACAAGCAGCTTGTGGCAATCTTGAGAAGCCTAACTGGGATAACTGAAGTAATTTTAAAGTATATATTATCTAAATATAAAAACTCTAGCGTCACTGACTGACTGACAGACTCACTGATCTATCAACGCACAGCCTAAACTACTGGTCCTACAAACATGAGATTTTAAGGTCGTATTTATTTTGATGTGTAGGGGTGCACTAAGAAATTTCCAAAATTCAACCCCCAACGTTGGGTTATGAAGTTTGAACAAACGTGAACAAAGTCGCGACGGTTCCCACTAGTCTCCAATAACACTTTAAGTCGCCACTAGTTCATGAAAGGCGACTGTAGCTGTTTGTAGTTACTTAATACGTCACTTGCAAGGCTTTCCTTTCATCTGGGAATAGAACCTGTGAGTAAAACCCACTTCGATGCCTTAGGGAACTTACTTGGAGGCCAGAGTGTCAGAAGGAAAGTGAAAAAGGTAAATTACACGGCAAATTACCCACTGGGAAATGCACTGAAATTGTTAGGCTCAGCGCAGACAGAGAGGAGCGCAGCATAGAGGATTTTACTAAGGCACTCAAAAATCAACTTTAAATTTATTGTAATAAAGTGCATAAGGTGATTTTTGGTAAGCCTCACAGCTCAGTTGGTAGTAACTCTGCCTTCTGCGCTGTAGGTTGTGGGTTCGATCCCCACCCAGGGCAAATATTTGTGTGATGAACATAGATGTTTGTTCTGTGTCTGTGTGTTAATAAGTATATTAAGTATGTATAGAAAAAAAGCATATAGGTATTCTATCAGTTATCTGGTTCCCATAGTACAAGCCTCGCTTAGTTTGGGGCTAGATGACGTTGTGTGTAAAGTTCGCCAATATTTATTTATTTATTTATTTATTTATTTATCAGTAAACCTAAAGAGTCTTAGAAATGATTTTTTTGTATTGCCTCTGGTTACTCTTTTAGAACGCAGTGTCATCTGCACTGATGCAAAAATTCTGAGGTTTAATTTCTTATTTGTAATGATTTGATTAACACAATGGTTAATGATTTATGAATGATCAAACAGAGCATAATTATTCAGAATGGCAAGGAAAAAATCGGACCGTGTTAGGGTAAGACCGGACTACCTTATAAAATCGTCCTTGTAACTGGTACAATAAGGTCGATCACAAGAAAATATTCGGTCTTACCAAAGTTTTTTACTAAGTAAAACCAATTATTGAATTTGTGATAAAGGAGGTGAAGCTCTCTGTCTGCGCTGTCCCTTAAAAACGTGCATAAAAAGAACCTCAGGGTGCAATTAACCCTTTCACACTACGTCCTATACTGAATAAATAAATAAATATTGGTGGACATTTTACACATTGCTCTATCTAGCCCCAAACTTAGCAAAGCTCACACTATGGGAACTAGATAACTGATAGAATACTTATATACTTTTTTTTGTAAATACATTATATAAATACTAACACCCAGACACAAAGTAAATATATATGGGTAGAGTCACGTCCAAACATTATATTTGGCACATGCCCACATTTTGCAGTAGTTTGCACACGTATCTATTTACTACAGCATGACCGTAATATAAAAAATTCCAACATTTCAGCTCGCTACTAACACTACCGCCCAGTTAACGTACCGTGAAGCCTACTCTTGCGAATAACTGCCAAACATGTTGCAATAGCACCTTTTAGGGTTCCTTATCCGGTAAAAATAAACCAAACAACTTTAAAAAAATCTTCCAATTATTCTAAAAGCCGCTTGTTTTATCTACGGTATTATGTTTCCTCTCTTTCGATCGTTTGAAAAAAAAAATGGCGAAGAGCATTAAGTTTAATTAACCGTTGCGTACGGTAAACTGGCTTTTACGAGTAGAACAACAGTCTACGTAACTTTTAAGGTGATAAGTGAAATTTTTGACGTTTTGTATGGGCTGAGCCTACCCGGATAAGACGGAAAAATTGATAAAACTGCATTATCTCGAAAACCATCAAATTTAAAAAGAAACTGTCTGTAATTTATTTAGCTATGATTATCTTACGAATTAAATAAAAATAAACTGTTTAGCTATTCATAGCTTTGATTAAAAACGAAACTCGTGTTTTTGAAGAGCCAACTTTTTGGAAAATAAATCTATCGAGAAAAGTTCACCAATCGTGTTTCTGTCTGTAATTTATCTTTGTCATGAAAAACAAAACTGTATGTTTCGCGGTTATTGAGAAAAAACGATTGAACGATTGAAAAACGATGCGGCTTAATGCTGAGACGGGGACATATTTGTCCCGCACACTGTGCCTGTTGCTTTATGTTTAAATTGCGTTGTGATTGTCGTGGGACTAATAAATGTGTTTTCTTTCTTTCTTTCTTTACTTCGTATGTTCTGCTGACTTGATTCAAGATCCTAATGTCCCCTCAGGGCAAAGGGGGAGCTAATGACTTGTCTGCCATAGATGACTATGGGATGTAAAGTAAATGTCAAAGATGAAGCGAATAAAGGGTTTTCCCTGTATGTTTATAAAGGGATGTGTACCCTTCTTCCGTAGGGGGGAACTCATATGCTATTCCAGATCACGAACAATATACGTTACGGTGTGAGCAAAACACAAACACAAAACTTTCAAATCTATATTATTACAAGCGTTTTCACGCGCGTGGTTCCTGGATAAAAAGTGGCGTATACAATTTAAGGGTCATTATCATTTCCTTCTCCTTTTCCTACTGTGGGGTCAAATTCAAATTCAAAAATCATTTATTTCAATAAAATAACAAGGATCACTTTGAAACGTTTTAGGAACTAGGTAAAGCTACGCCGATCCCTCGCGACCAAGCCTAGAAGAATCAGGCAACAAACACGGCTTCGGGTCTACCTTTTTTGTATTGATTCTTTCCTTAATGCAGCACAAGGTCAGCACAAGATGTTAAACACCATGTTGCGAAGAGGATTTGGCTTATGTTTTACAACCGGCTGCCTGCCTCACGTCTACCGTCTACTATTCCAGGGTATACCTATAATATAATAGTCTTTATAAACTCCAAGTTTCATCCAAACCCGTTTGAAGGTGATTGAGCCACGAACACACAAACATTTAAACAATCTTGCAAACTTCGAATTTATACTATTAGTAGGTAGTATTACGAAGAACAAACAGCAACAATCTATCTTATATATATATATATATATATATATATATATATATATATAAGAAAGTCGTGTTAGTTACACTATTTATAACTCATGAACGGACATAGGATACTTTTTATAACGAGAACGGCAACGGAACGGGAACAGGAACGGGAACGGGAACTTAACACAACATTTCTAGTTCTAAAGCGATACGAAGTTCGCCGGGTTAGCTTGTTTCAAATAAACACAGTAAAGTAAAACACATCTTATCAGCAATGCCAATGTCTCCCATGTTTAGATCTTCAATCGACATCGTTAATTAAAGAAGTGTTCGCGAACAAACTTCTCACAAAAATTTACATAGTCGCGGAAAATTGCACTCTCTCTTTACTTAGGATAGTCTCAATTAAAAGTTCTGTGACATTGTGTACCGAGTTGGTAATACCCTGGATTTCTAAGCGTCTTTCACGTCACATTTTGATTTGGTCATCAGATTGGTATCTCAATCTATAACTGTCGATCGCCGTCTGATCGCTTAAAAAAGGCGTAATTTCCCGCGATAGTAAGATTTTTTGTTCACAAGCCATAAAGGCTTTATTTAATAGAATGCAAAATATGGGCATGTGTCAAATGTAGTTTTTAGACAAGCCTTTGACTATCCCCTTTAGACATATTGAAAAGATCTGGAGATCTAAAAGAATGTATATCTTTATAATCCTATTTTATTTTGAAAAACTTCTGGTTGGCGCCAGAATGTCTAGCGCAGCAGTACCTAACTGTGACATGTGTGATTGAGTTTGATTCCTGATTATCTTTGGTCATTTCAAAGTTTTTCACATTATCCAAAGTATCAAAATTTGTTTAATGTTTCTTGTTGATAATGTAGCTTTTGATAAGGAGTTTTAAAAATGTATGTAGATCGACCCGTGACAGACGTTGTCCTGTCAAATTTCAATAATCGAATAGAAAAGACTGAATGTTTTTAGTCTGTGATGTCAGATTTGTTGCACACCAGCGCCATCTATACAGAAATCATCCCTTTTAAGTTTTTTATCGTTTTGGGGATGTTTTTTATTTTTTAAAGTAGTCTATTATTTATTCGGGCATTATATCTACATCTTCAAATCTACAATCACAGCAAATTTCAACTTAATCCGTTTTGTCTTGATTGAGGAACAAACATACATACAAACTCACAAACTTTCACATTTATAATATTATTAGGATAGGCAGGATTCATAGTGTAGAAACGTAACAAGAAGTAGTCATGAAGTAGCCGTGTACAAAACTACCTACGGAACTCACACTGGTATAAAAACTTCGCCACGGACCCATCACGTAACAATCAGTCAAGCTTAGCATTAGCTGCCAATGGTTTTATAGATAAGCAAGTGTTTTCGGAAACAGTGGCTGTTGATCTTTTTGGGACAGTTTCTTTCGCTTCAAGAGCATGGATCGTTGACTTTACTTGCGCAATGGGGCCTCTTAGGCCAATACGTGGGTAGGTAGTGCGGAAAACGTATTCCAAACTCCTAGGTACCTACCTACTTAGTAGTGATACGAGTACACAGTAAACATCATTTTCTTACTCGGTACAACTTAACTAGGTTATAGTTAAGTTGTACCGATTGGGCGGTGTGGTATCAAAGCGACGAAGCCCTCTTTTTGTATGTTTAATAATATATAAGTAAAAAAATAAATAAAATGAAGGTAGTTTGAAAGAGGTTTTATGAATTGAATGATTAATAACTAGCTATGTAGTTCGTTTTTCTATAATATAGAATAGTGAAAGAAACCTTGCAAGCAGTCACGTATTAATGCTGCAAAATGTCGGCATGTGCTAAATGTATTAATTAGACGTGCCTCTGACTATCCCTTTAGATACATTCAAGGATTTAAACGCCTGGAGATTTAAGAGGTTGCCTACAGTACCTACTTGTATTTGTAGTCATTTTCTTTATGGTCGTCTCATGCAACTTATTTTCTTAGTACCAAAAATGTCATCAACTTTTGAGACTGATTGTACCTACATAAAAAGACGACTATTCCTGGACTTTGAATTTCGGTTCGAATAACAGAATAATATGCACCAATGGATATGTATTTGCGCATAAAAAATTGCCCAATAAAATGAAAGAAAACAATGTACCTACTTGCAGCCTGTCACGTCTGGAACTCTAAGTAGGTACTGCAAAAATATACCTACTGGCGGACTTTACACACAGTGTCAGATGACAGTGAGAGTCCAGATAACTGATACAATACTTAAATACTTTTTTCATTTTAAATACATACTTAATACTTATACATATTAACACCCAGACACAGAACAAACATGTTTATCACACAAATATTTACCCTGGGTGGTGATCGAACCCACAACCTACAGCGCAGAAGGCAGAGTTACTACCAACTGAGCTGTTAGGCCAGTAAGTGTTGGTCTATTGGTAGTAGCTCTGCTGTGTAGTGTATGGGTTTTATAATTTACTAGCTGCTTGCTCCGGCTTTGCATGGGTGGTGCTTGGATAAAAAGTAGCCTATGTGTTATTTTGATGTATAAGCTATATTACTGTAAAGTTTTATTTAAATCCGTTCAGTAGTTTTTGCGTGAAAGACTAACCAACACACACAACCATGGAATGCTAACTACTGCAAAATGTGGGCATGTGCCAAATGTAATGTTTGGACGTGCCTCTGACTACCCCCACTAGACATCTTCAAAGGATCTATGCTTCTGGAGATCTGAGAGGATGTCTTCCGTACTTGGGGATTACAGTCGTGATCCTATTTATTTTATTTTACAACCACTCACAAACTTTCGCATTTATAAATTACTACGATAGGATTACAAGAATCTATGGAAGTTTGAAGAAATTTGAGGTTTAGAAATACCTCTGATGGGGTAATCAAAGGCATTTCCAAACCTTTAATTTCTTAGATATATTCAAGGATCTTAGATATCTACCGGACTTGGGAATTACAGTCATGATCCTATTTCATTTCATTACAAGGAAGTTTCAACGTAGAAGATAAACTGTTCTATCCAATAATAAGTTACATTTATTACTTATTTGTCTGATTCTTCTAGGCTTGGTCGCGTGGAATCGGCGTAGCTTCACCTAGTTCCTAAGACGTTTCAAAGTGATCCTTGTGATTTTATTGAAATAAATGATTTTTGAATTTGAATTTGAATTTAACATTACATTCTTCCTTTCTCATAACAGCCCATACTATATTAACCTATTCTCCTCATCTTTTCCGTCACTCTCAAACATCCTCCTTTATCTACACGGTTGGCTGCATTATTTGTTGCAAATGTGGTTGTGTGAAGTTGCCCAAATTTGCAACAAAAAAAAAATAAAGAAATATATAATAAATACGCTAGTCTTTTCCGTTTATAGAATAGAATTGAATATATATTTATTGTACACAAAAAATTAAAGAAACCTACATAAAAAAACAGTATAACAATGGGCGGCCTTAGGGTAAGAGCGCACTTTCAGGCAACGTTTGGATGTGATGGGAGCGATTTTGTAGCAGAAATCATGTTGGTATTAACAAAATTTATCCTTCTTTTCTTTGGACTATCTCCACGTCTACATCCATCCACATTCATACCTAACATGATCAAAAAAAAAAAGGTAGACCCCAAGCCGTGTTTGTTGCCTGATTCTTCTAGGCTTGGTCGCGTGGAATCGTAGCTTCACCTAGTTCCTAAGACGTTTCAAAGTGATCCTTGTGATTTTATTGAAATAAATGATTTTTGAATTTGAATTTAACATTACATTCTTCCTTTCTCATAACAGCCCATACTATATTAACCTATTCTCCTCATCTTTTCCGTCACTCTCAAACATCCTCCTTTATCTACACGGTTGGCTGCATTATTTGTTGCAAATGTGGTTGTGTGTGGTTGCCCAAATCTGCGACAAAAAAAAAGAAATATATAATAAATACGCTAGTATTTTCCATTTATAGAATAGAATTGAATATATATTTATTATACACAAAAAATTAAAGAAACCTACATAAAAAACAGTATAACAATGGGCGGCCTTAGGGTAAGAGCGCACTTTCAGGCAACGTTTGGATGTGATGGGAGCGATTTTGTAGCATTAATCATGTTGGTATTTACAAAATTTATCCTTCTTTTCTTTGGACTATCTCCACGTCTACATCCATCCACATTCATACCTAACATGATCAAAAAAAAAAAGGTAGACCCCAAGCCGTGTTTGTTGCCTGATTCTTCTATGCTTGGTCGCGTGGAATCGGCGTAGCTTCACCTAGTTCCTAAGACGTTTCAAAGTGATCCTTGTGATTTTATTGAAATAAATGATTTTTGAATTTGAATTTGAATTTAACATTACATTCTTCCTTTCTCATAACAGCCCATACTATATTAACCTATTCTCCTCATCTTTTCCGTCACTCTCAAACATCCTCTTTTATCTACTATATCCGGGTGTTATAATGTAATCAATGTATTTATTTATTAAAACAGTATACAAATATTCTAAAAGTTATCTACTTCTGATAGGACAAGGCGTAATTTAGCGCTAGATCGCGGTGTGTGAAAAGTCCAAAAATAATAAAATAAATAGAATCACGACTGTAATCCCCAAGAACGGTAGACATCCTCTCAGATCTCCAGACGCTTATTTGAAGATGTCTAGTGGGGATAGTCAGAGGCACGTCCAAACATTATATTTGGCACATGCCCACATTTTGCAGTAGTTAGCATTCCATACGTGACAGGTTGCAAGCCCATCGCCGCTTATAAGAATACTAACTGGTTTCCTCACGATGTTTTCCTTCACCGTTTTGAGCACGTGTTTTTGATGCGCATATACATTTTTCAAACCGAAAAATCCATTAATGAAAGTCGAGGTACCTCTCACTCGGCAAACACGGCTCTAAAAATTAAATAAAACCAATTTATCTTATCCATCCTTGTCACTACACATCTCAACATTCGCATTGTTTTATGACAATCCATTGCATGTGAAAAGGCACTTACAGAGTTCCCTACGTGACCCAACGTCGAGCCAAATCAACTTGGATATTCCACGCAGTTGAAAAACTTTGCCCACGAAACGAACAGGTTAATAAAGTTACCGTTTTGAATCAAGCGCTTGGATTCAGAAGTTCGTTGTACATTTCGCGATTCGGTGTAGAAGAGCTTTTAACTTGCAAAATGTGAACGTGTGCCAAATTAAGCTAGTAGCTTCATTCGACAATGTCCCGAAGTCACCTATGTCACCCACGTAATAAGATAAATCTTATAAAACAAAGAGTTAGTTACACTATTTATAACTCAAGCTGAAACAATTTTCATGATTTTTAGGGTTCCGTACCCAAAGGGTAAGAACGTCTGTCGCCCTGTCTATCACAAGGCTGTATCTCATGAACCGTGATAGCTAGATAGTTTAAATTTTCACAGATGATGTATGTCTGTTGCCGCTATACATATATATAACAAATACTAAAAACAGAATAAAATAAATATTTAAGTGAGGCTCCTATACAACAAAAGTGGTTTCTTGCCGTTTTTGTTAAAACCGGCCAAATGCGAGTCGTACTTTATAAAAAACGTGTTTATTTGCCGTTTTTTATAGATAACTAGTGACCCGCCCCGGCTTCGCACGGATTTAATACATATAAACCTTCCTCCTGAATCACTCTATCTATTAAAAAAAACCGCATCAAAATCCGTTGTGTAGTTTTAAAGATAAGCATACATACAGACGCGGGAAGCGGGAAGCGACTTTGCTTTATACTATGTAGTGATGGTACGGAACCCTTCGTGCACGAGTCTGACTCGCACATAGCCGGTTTTTTATTTTTGTCTCCTTCTCTAAAGTTTGACCTTCATTATTTATTACATATTAACAAATAATTACGAAGCCGGAGCGGACTAGTATTTTATTAAAAGTAAATGCTGGATTGTAATTTTTAAATCCCGGAATATTGAAAAGTTCGTGAACATCTAAAAGGCGATACACACGGCTAAGATATTATAATATTACTCAAGATTTTAACACTTGCCCGGCTGGCTGACTCTATCTCGGGGTTCGGAGAGTTAATGAGATTGCTGATAGTTGATAATAATATATAATAAAACACGTAAAACATAAAACAGACAAAATAAACACAATAATAACACCACAATTGAATAAAAAGTACTCGAGCCGCTCATGCGTCGGTTACGCGCGGGCCGCCGAATTTTACTTGGCCCGGCGCGAGATGGCGCTAGTCGCCTTAAGTCGCCTGTATGTCGACGATTGCTCTTTTTCGAAACGAAAAAAGAAATACTTCTGAACAAGCCACATCTCCAGGTGACAGAACACCGCGCGCTACAAGATACAATATCGCTCACCATACAATTCAATGGACCATTACACACGACGAAGATAATATTTATTTCATATTGTCGTATCGTAAGATAGAATTGTATGGCAAGCGAAATTTAATCTTAAGATTATAGTAGATTATTGAATCTTAAGAATATTATAGTATCTTAGCCGTGTGTATCGCTCTTTATAGTTATTTTTTTACCGACGAAAAACGAAGGAGATTCTTAAGTCGACACGTCGACGTACATCTTTTCACAACACTGAAGAAACTAGTCACAATGATTTCAGGAAAAAAAACACATAAAAACTACAATGTATCTAGTAAGTACCTACCTAACTACAAGCATGTATATGAATAAAAGATTTGGCAACAATAATAGATTGGCTATTATTTACTCTGTAACTTTAGTTCGTGACCACAACGCGTACAGTTGTGCAAGTTTCTTTTGAGTGACACATCCTTGTTCGAAATTGTTTTGGCAGAAGGTTATTATTATTCGTTGTGTTAAAATACCATCGACCACAGAACCTGGATCCTCATGCAAGAGATAGCTAAACACTATTCTATGTTGTTTAAAAATCGTCGTTTTAATCAGTTTTCAAAATAAACCGTTTATTTGAAAATTAAAATGTTGTTAAAATGGCCACAACCGACGCTCTCACCCTATTTAGATAATTAGAGAATTACTCGTAGAATATCAAGGTTAGAAACAGTTCCTTCATCATCTCATATTAACTAAACAAACTAGGTACAAAGATGAGTTTATGTATTCATGAAACATACTGGAATATTACTAGGTAATATCTCTCGCATGGCTTTGATGCCGAAGACATAGAATACTAACTTCCGACCCAAGGGCGGATCCGGGGAGGGGTTATGGGGGTCAAGACCCCCCCCCCCCCTGGGCTGGGTAGACGTCTATGTAAAACTCTTGTAAAATGACTTTGAAGTATTGCCATAGTTAAAAAAGCCTGAAAATCTCTGGAGTCTTTGGACACACAGATTTAAATTTTTGACTCATAAGCACACACAAATATATACTACCTAACCTACTAGTTAGTTTTTGGTTACTTCCATTATCTATACATATAAAAAAACTGTAGAAGAGTTCAATTCTGTACATTGAATGAAAACTAAAAAAAATACTCCTAGAACCTTTATACAAGTAATACAAGCCAAAAAAAAACATTTTGAAATTTTTGTCTGTCTGTCTGTCTGTCTGTTGTCTGGCTTTCACGCAAAAACTACTGGACGGATTTTAATGAAACTTTTTTTGTTATATACTTATTAGTCCTCGGCAACATAATAGGCTACAATTTATTTTGAAGAGTGGAATACCAGATGTGAAACTATCTGTCGACCAGCGAAGCGGGCACAGGTCAGCTAGTTTCGATAATATATTGCCAGAATAACCTTACCGCAGCAAAATGTGTATTTAACTATGTATCTTTTTTGTTTTTGGACATTCGAATTTAAAAATTCGGTCACAATCACACGAAACCATGGTCTACGTACTTCAAATCCTGATTAAAGCCAACATTTTGCCATAGTAATATTCACGTGACCCCCCCTGGTGCCAAAGCTGGATCCGCCCTTGTTCCGACCGCGACTTCGCTCGCATGAAACTCAGATAAAAAGCTTATAAATCCAAATCACGAACTATATCTTCTCCAAGTTTACTTAGTTAGTTTCTAATAAACTCCTAAAGTATCCACTAGTTTTGGAAAGAAATCATTCAACTACCTAGGAGCCTACTTATATACAAAAATAAATAAACAACTTAATTTCTTCCCACTTTCTAGAAAAAGGTGTGGAAAGACTGTATCTTCCTGGCTTTCTACTCTTAAATACAACGAAACTGAAAGCTTGCTGAACACATTATCCTAAATCTATTTTACACATATATAGGAAATCTCCCCCCCCCCTCCTCTCCTTTCCTCCCGCCTTCCCTTATATACGCATAAAATTACATACATAAAATTTATAAAAATAGTAAATTTATGTATTATAAATATTCATAATATATAATATGTATCACTACATAGTATAAAGCAAAGTCGCTTTCCGCTTCCCGCGTCTGTATGTCTGTATGTATGTTTGCTTATATCTTTAAAACTACACAACGGATTTTGATGCAGTTTTTTTTAATAGATAGAGTGATTCAGGAGGAAGGTTTATATGTACAATAACATGCTACCCGTGCGAAGCCGGGGCGGGTCGCTAGTACAAATATATAATTAAGACCAAAATTTAATACACTATTTATAGTAGGTACTACATAACTATATCATAGAATAAGATTTGATACGTAACTTTATGAACTTGTCGCACACTTAACGAACGTAAGCAATCTGTATGGATCACATCGACGAAAGAGACTAACTACCCACAACACAGGATATTCCTAGGGTGGGAGTTAGTGTTCTTACAATAATAAATTGTTTGTTTATCTTTAATAATGTAACATGAAAAAAAAAAACATACATAAACAAAATAACAGTCGCATTAGAATTTTAGATATTTATAAGATGAGGAACGCTTATGTCATGTCTTATAATTACGAAATGTGGGCATGTGCCAAATATAATGTTTGAACGTGTCTCTGACTACCCCCACTAGACATCTTCAAAGGATCTTAGCGTAACAAAAATAACATAAGGTATATCCTTAAGTTATCTTGTTATCTTTATCTAGATAAATTATAGACAGAAACACGATTGGTGAAACTTTTCTCGATAGATTTATCTTCCAAAGTTGGCTCTTCAAAAACACTAGTTTCGTTTTTAATTAAAACTATAAATAGCTAAACAGTTCATTTTTATATTGAAATTTGCTATAGATATATAAAGCCTCCACATAGACTACTTTAAAATATAAAAAACATCCCCAAAATGAAAAAAAAAACCCAAAAAGGATGATTTTCGTATAGATGGCGATTGTGTGCAACAAATCTGACATCACAGACTAAAACATTCAGTCTTTTCTTTTCGATTATTGAAATTTAACAGGATAACGTCTGTTACGGGTCGGCTAGTATACCATAATAAGTAGTTTGTGAAGCTTATAGAATTACAACAACGGGAATTACTCACGTAAATGATAAATTGTCAATGAGGACACCGACAATGTTTCGATTCATCTAGAGAATCTTCTTCTTCTTCTTAGAGGTGAGTGGACCATTAAACGCGCGCGCTACCCTGCTCGCATTGCCGTACAATGTAGTACAACTCACGAAAGTTTTGAAAGTGAAATAGCTTATAGAATATCTTCTACTGCCTGAAAGCTAAACTATCTAGCGCTGCAAGGTAATCCCTCGTTAGAGCAACTAACCAAAACTTAATCCGGCAATTAATTCCCTTTGGATAATGGTAGCGTTCGTCGAGTATACAAATAGTGGTCAGTTCTGTATTTGTGCAACCTCTTCACATTGCACAAACAGCATCAGCAACACACACAACGTAATCCCCAAGCACGGTACAAAGGGAAACATTCTAGATTTATGTTATGCCTAAACTATAGGTAATGATGTATGGTAGGCTGGGTAATGCCGGGGTACCACGGCCCGCGTTTTCACGCGCCAGACCGCGCCAAGGCGGACGGACGCGCCGTGGGAACGATGCATCCGTGGTGGCCCGTGCTCGGAACGCTCTGTACGCGACGCGCCGGACGCACACAGGCGGAGCGTCATCCGGCGCGGCCCGGCGATTTACGCGCCGTGGGACCCCGGCTTAAGCTGGATTGTAGGGCGGCAGATTTTAAGGGCTCCAAATTTAGGGCATATTTTTTTAGGAACTAAAAGATTAATTGATACTAATATTATAAATGAGAAAGTAGCTCTGTCTGTCTGTGGCGTTATCACGGCCGCCGATTGTGATGAATGGAGGATATAGCCCACCTTTTACCAAAAGTTTTTTCTTATTTTAAGTATTTTCAATATTTTACGATAAAGTCTTAAAAAATTTATTTCCTGAATCTACGCGGATGATGTCGCGGTTAAAGCTAGTATTTATTTAATCTAGATAAATTATAGACAGAAACACGATTGGTGAAACTTTTCTCGATAGATTAATTATCCAAAGTTAGCTCTTCAAAAACACTAGTTTCGTTTTTAATAAAAACTTTTAAGTTTTAAGTTTCTTTTTAAGTTGGAAGGTTTTCAAGATAATACAGTTTTATCACTTTTTCCGCCTTATCCGGGTAGACTCAGCCCATACAAAAAACCAATCATTTCACATATCACCTTAACTCGAACATAATTCTGTTTATTATAAGAACTAACTAATTTATATAATAAAAGTTACCTAAGAAAACATAAAAACATAAGGTCACTGGCGTCAAATGTGTTAATCTGCCACTAACTATAGGTATTTAACTTGGTTTACTCCGCTATTTTATGTTACACACAGGCACTAAACACTTTCGACAATAAAACTAAAAGGCTCTTTCCTTCCTAACCGAAAGAATAAGCGTAAAAATAAATAAAACGTCCCTACCATAAAAGCATAAGCTTAACAATAATAAAACCAAAATATAAAAACAAGAAAAATACGACTTAATATTAGTATTATTATACAGATTTTTTACTTGAAGCTGATAGAATTAAATAAAATAAATAATAAATATTGGCGGACTTTACACACAGCGCCATCTAGCCCCAAACTAAGCAAAGCTTGTACTATGGTCCAGATAACTAATAGAATACTTATATACTTTTTTTTTGTAAATACTTACTTATTATACATATTAACACCCAGACACAGAACAAACATCTATGTTCATCACACAAATATTTGCCCTGGGTGGGGATCGAACACACAACCTACAGCGCAGAAGGCAGAGTTACTACCAACTGAGCTGTGAGGCCAGTAATTATACCGTGTTTGTACCTATTTCATACATCTTTCACTGGCCTTGCATCTCAGTTGGTAGTAGCTCTGCCTTCTGCGTTGTAGGTTCAATCCCCACCCAATACAAATGTGTGTATGGACATAGATATTTGTTTTGTATCAGGGATAATAATATATTTATGTATGTTCCCATAGCACAAGGTGGGCCAAAAGAAGTTATCCGATGTTGTTTGGCTCTTATTTTTTTTCTAAATGAAAATTTAGATTCTGTTTATTGATTATGTTTATTAACTAAACGAGTAATGAAACTAGTGTTTTTGAAGAGCCAACTTTGGAAAATAAATCAATCGAAAAATGTTTCACCAATCGTGTTTCTGTCTGTAATTTATCTAGATTATATCCTTAAGTTATCTTTGTCATAAAAAACAAAACTTTATGTTTTGCGGTTATTGAGAAAAAACGATTCTGCATTCATCAAATACATTTATTACTCGTCTTAATGAGTTAGCCAATATACAAAACAATGGTGGATATATTTCCCTTGGCTGTCTTTGTAAACACGTCGTGTGTCGATCGATACCGTTAGTATTTTCGAGCTTCCTTTACAAATCATTTGTTAAGAGAAAATGAATCTTGCTGCTCTACGATAGAGTGCAATCCTCGAGAATTTTGAAATGTTTATTTGAGTCACATCGGTAAATATCGTAGAGTAAGAATAAATCATATAGCATACACAACTAGCTTTCGGTTTATGGATATGGAACGCCTGCGATCAAACTAGACTATTGTTCAGACATCAGTTCTCCTATTGCACCCCCTTAATTTTATTCTTGGCATACCCCAGAACTACGAAATGACGTCATTTACTAAGGGACCATCCATAAAGTTCTTCATACATTAAAGGGGGGAAGAGATCGAAGAAGTGTGACATTGTGTGACAAAGGTGGGTGGGAGTCGTGATGTCACATTGCAAATACTTTAAATGTTAATCATTTATTTAAGATTTCGTCATTTCAATGGAAATAAAACAAATTTCGGAACTGCTATGCTGTAATTTAATAATTCCTAGATATATATTTTAAAAAATGTGACGTCACACTATGATGGGAGTCTCACAAATGTTACCAACTGTGATAAGAACGGGGGAGGGGTCAAAAAATCAGGAAATTAGTGGGCCGTTTGAATGAACTGCAGTTCATACATTGTTCAGGCAAGTGCTATGTATTTTTTCAGCTCTGATGAAGGCAGTTTTCGTATTCTTTTCCCGTATCGACTGATGGCAAAACGGAATGATGGGGTCGTATTAAATGAATTGATGGTTTTATGACGGGAAGAAGATGAATTATCGGCACAATAGGAGTCAAGTAGGTCAGAGACCTTTCTTTATTTCTTTGGAAATATGGAGTCAGCATGTTTGATATCCAATAGAATATTTGCTGTTTGTGTATAGGCAAATAATGTAATCTATATATGAACGGATGGAGCGTTTTTGCTAATTCTTTATTTGTTGACTGGCCTCACAGCTCAGTTGGTAGTAGCCCTTCTGCGCTGGGTTCGATCCCCACCCAGGTTAAATATTTGTGTAATGAACATAGATGTTTGTTCTGTGTCTGGGTGTTATTATGTATCATATGTATTATTTACAAAAAAAAAGTATATTAAATAAGTATTCTATTAGTTATCTAGTTCCCATAGTACAAGCTTTGCTTAGTTTGGGACTAGATGTCGCTGTGTGATAATGTCCACCAATATTTATTTATGTTGTATTTGTTAATGTCAGGAAAAGGTTCTTATGAAATAAAAAAATTACGCGGAAACTTTTAAATTCTGGAAAAATTGAAGTGCTTTTTTTATGGGGTTGTTGAAATTCGACTGGATATCGTTTATCAGGACAGCTAGCAATGACATAAATATGACTAGATAAGTACCTACTTAAACAAATATACTTAGCAGTTATATCTAATGAATGCGGCTGAGCAGTACATGTAGTTGTAATGTGTATGTATAGACACGTATTTTTGTGTGTGTGAATGCGGCTCGGACGATACCGAGCGCTCCTCACACAATTAAGGCCAAACCGCTTTCGTGAAATAGAACAACTGTACCTATATACTACCTACTTTGATAATGCAGAACCAAAAGGAAATTCTAATTTTTATACCTTCTGGCTTATTTACGCTGATTGTTATTGCCATTTCACTACATAGTATAAAGCAAAGTCGCTTTCCGCTTCCCGCGTCTGTATGTCTGTATGTATGTTTGCTTATATCTTTAAAACTACACAACGGATTTTGATGCGGTTTTTTTTAATAAACAGAGTGATTCAAGAGGAAGGTTTATATGTATAATACATGCATAATATAGTAGAGAAACACTGATAATTTTAGAGGTTTCTAATGTGATGTCGTAAATAAACACATTTTTTTGCGCTTACATTGCAAATGCTGGCTGAACCCCACGAGATATATCAAAATAATGTACTACAGTATTGTACACCTTAAAAACGTCTACAAAAAAGTCAACGATGGTATTAGAAATGTCTTACGCACAGCGAAGCGGGCACGGGTCAGCTAGTTTATTATATACAGGAGCGACGATTGCGTTTGTAAAGGCGCGGCTCGATGTTGTTCTTGATGTCTTCTCGATTTTTCTACCGCCAACGCCGCACTTCGACCTTGTAATGGGCATTGTTATACTGTTTGTATTTTTCGATCCGGCTCGAAGGACCAAATTCCTCGAAGAATCTGAAACGAGGCTTCGCGAAGCTTCCAACCAGAACAAAAATATTATTCTCTAAATTCGAAAGATGTGGCGATGAAAATCAGCGTAATTAGCGCATTTTACTACGACCGTTACGAACTTACCACAAAATGACACTTAAAAAAATTATCACATCTTTGAAGACAAGTTTAATTCCCCTAAGTGTAATATCTGGGGATAAAAAGTTTCCTTTGTTTCAATCTAGGTTGAAATCTATTTAAGTATAAAGTTTCAAATCACGATCGGTAAAACTTTTCTTTATAGATTCATTATTCTAAAATGGCTCAAAGGGTAAAAACAGGACCCTAATTCTAAGACTTGCTGTCCGTCCATCTGTCTATCACCAGGCTGTATCTCATGAACCGTGATAGTTACAGTTGAAATTTTCACAAATTATGTATTTCTGTTGCCACTATAACAACAAGTACTAAAAATGAATAAAATAAATATTTAAATGGGGCTCACAAACGTGATGTTTTGTCGTCTTTTATAGATAATGGTACGGAACCCTACGTGCGCGTTTTTTGCATATAATATGTTTATTATAAACATATTATATATAATATGCAAACCCAATCTAATTCCAAAACCAAATCTAAATTAAAGACGGTATTTTATTATGTTTGAATGAATGAATGAATGAATGAAAATTATTGTACACCAATAACAAAAAATAATAATAATAACAGAAACTAAAACTAGAGCAAACACTGTACAATGGAGCTATAAGATAGTTTTTAAGATAATGCCTTTTTATTACAAACAAGCTGACCCGATATCGCTTTAGAATTAACAAATCCTATGTTAAGTTCTCGTTCCCGTTCCCGTTCCCGTTCCCGTTCCCGTTCCCGTTCCCATTCCCGTTCCCGTTATAAAAAATCCTATGTCCTTCTCCTGGCTTTAAGCTGTCTCCCAACTAATTTTCAGCCAGATCGGTCCAGCCATTCTTGAGTTACAAAAAGTGTAACTAATACGACTTTCTTTTGTGTGTCTTTTATGTTTTCTTTTATATATTACCTATAATACATAGATTATTTTTATCGGGGTCGACTCTGCCC
Organism: Hydriomena furcata; assembly: GCA_912999785.1. Classification (NCBI taxonomy): domain Eukaryota; kingdom Metazoa; phylum Arthropoda; class Insecta; order Lepidoptera; family Geometridae; genus Hydriomena; species Hydriomena furcata. The sequence continues at coordinate 6,313,036 of OU538838.1, forward strand.
TTATAAAAACCGTATAATTTGAAGTATCACCCGAAGCGTGTTGTTCCTCAAACTGCTATAAACTCTACAAAACTCTATCTATCTAAGTACCTATATAATATGAAGTACCTATAAAAGATTCCGAATTTCCGTCAACTAATACGAACTGAGATGAGAAATGTCGAAGCAAGCGACCGAAATTCGATTTAAAAAAACACTAATTCCAATTTTAAAACTTGGTTGAAACTAGGGCTGCCATCTCTAAACTTTGGCAACCAGGACAAGACGCGTGAAAACCCCGGATTTTTGAGCCCAAAACCCAAACATAATATGTTAACAGGTTTTTTTTAATTTTAAGTCGTGAATTTCTTCACGCTTCCCAACGATTTCCCAATAGTTAATTAAGCGTTAGGGCAGGGGGGGGGGACAAAGACTCTAAAAAAAAATTGGCAATTTAAAGCAAGCTATCGAAAACTTGATTTCACAATTCCGGCTCAATGCTTGTGTCGCGGGCGGCAAAATTTTAAACCCGGACTACAAATGAAACCCCGCCCGGACGCTCCCCGGACGCCCTCTAAACTAGGACAAATCCGGGGAAACCCGGACGGATGGCAGCCCTAATTGAAACTCTAGTGGCCTCATCGGTTTACTAAATCGAAAACTCGAAGAACTTCCGGAGTGTAACTGGATAGAAATAGCTGCATTTATTTTGCTGAATTTTTATTTACCGATGGGATAAACCGACCACATTTTTTTACAATGTTTTTCTTTCAAAAAGTATTTTACTCTACTTACAATCCGAAAGTCGTGGCTCAAATCTCGGTAGTGCATTAAGTCGATACTTGAAACTTTTGAACTGCAATATCTCGAAAACCATGAAATTTTAAATGAAACCGTCTGTAATTTATTTAGCTAGTGTGATTATCTAACGAATTATATAAAAATGAACTGTTCAGCTATTCATAGTTTTGATTAAAAACGAAACTAGGGTTTTTGAAAAACCAACTTTGGAAAATCAATCTATCGAGAAAAGTTTCACCAATCGTGTTTCTGTCTGTAATTTATCTAGATTATATCCTTATGTTATCTTTGTCATAAAAAACAAAACTGTATGTTTTGCGGTTATAGAGAAAAAACGATTCTGCATTCTTCAAAAACATTGATTACTCCTCTTATCATAAAATTTACACGCACATGCTCTAAACGGTGAAGAAACCTGTCACGTATGCAAAGCTACCATCTGCTACCTAAAATGTGTGTTTAGGTGTGGCCAATGAATACCTTTTTTAGGGTTCCGTACCCAAAGGGTAAAAACGGGACCCTATTACTAAGACTTCACTGTCCGTCTGTCTGTCTGTCTGTCCGTCTGTCTGTCACAGGGCTGTATCTCATGAACCGTGATAGCTAGACAGTTGAAATTTTCACAGATTATGTATTTCTGTTGCTGCTATAACAACAAATACTAAAAACAGAATAAAATAAATATATAAGGGGGGCTCCCATACAACAAACAAGATTTTTTTGCCGCTTTTATAGATAACGGTACGGAACCCTTCGTGCGCGAGTCCGACTCGCACTTGGCCGGTTTTTTAGACATCTTCAAGGATATGAGCGCGTAAAGATCTGATACTGTACATGGGGATTACAGTCACCTATTTCGTGTTTTCATTTCATTTCACTTTAACAAACCTAATCAAATAAACCAATCAGAGATTCAATGTCAGGTTGATTGAAAACTGACATTGATAGATTTGAGATTGCATCAATTCTGACTAGACATTTGATTTCGAGCCAAATTTATCACTTTTCAAACAACGAAAATGAAAGAATCTACAATCGTCGCGTATATTATATAAAAAAAAAAAAAAATAGTATCACGACTGTAATCCCCAAGTACGGTAGACATCCTCTCAGATCTCCAGGTGCTTAGATTATTTTACGATGTATTTTGGGTAGTCAGAGGCACGTCCAAACATTATATTTGGCACATGCCCACATTGTGTAGTAGTTAGCATTCCATACGTGTCAGGTTGCAAGCCCATCGCCGCTTATAAGAATACTAACTGGTTTCCTAACGATGTTTTCCTTCACCGTTTTGAGCACGTGTTTTTGATGCGCATTATATTTTTTCAAACAGAAAAAACCGTTGATGAACGCCGAGATTAGAACCCACGACCTTGAGATTGAAAGTGGAGGTACCTCCCACTCGGCCAACACGGCTTCCGGCGTATCATCATCACTACATAGTATAAAGCAAAGTCGCTTTCCGCTTCCCGCGTCTGTATGTATGTATGTATGTTTGCTTATATCTTTAAAACTACACAACGGATTTTGATGCGGTTTTTTTTAATAGATAGAGTGATTCAGGAGGAAGGTTTATATGTATAATAACATGCTACCCGTGCGAAGCCGGGTCGGGTCGCTAGTATTATATATTATCTTTATATATGGCCTTGCTAATCTATTTACCTGGTTGAAACCTTACCTGGATGTTTTTTTCTATTGTGTAGGAAACAGTCCATGTTTAGACTATTCTCTACACACTTGACTTACTCGGATTATATTTATTTAATACTTAAAAGTCGTAAAAGTAAAAGTTAAAAAAAAAACAATATCGTTCTAGACTTTCCGATTGGTCAAAACATTTTCGAAGTATTTAGTTATTAAAACATTGGTGGCGATTCTGTTGTATCCACGCTTAAGTTAAAATTCCTAAAAACTATCGATCTTATTTCTTTTAAGCTAAAGTTTAAAATAGCGTAACCTCAAAGTGACAGTTCTAAAACAAAGAATAGTTTTGAATAAATTTACGAGATTTTTGTAATAGATTTAGAAACGTCAAGCTAAATTTAATCAACATGTAAATTGGTGTTGACTAAGATGACACTTGGTTGTGTCAAATATGCGAAATAAAATAGAGAAATGGCTAAAATATCCCAAGTTTTAGGACTGTCATTTTGATGCGACTCTAATTTAGACTTTAATATAAAAGGAATAAGATCGATCGTTTTTTTACGAAATTTTAAGTTTAGCTTGGACACAACAGAATCGCCACCATTTTATCGATAAGATCTAACTAAGTAGGTACCCACGTAAGACACATTTGTATCAAAGAAAACTTTGATGGAAAGTTGATATCGGTCTGAAAGTATTTTTCAACGGTAATGTTTTGTTATTGTTATGGCACAATAAAATTATAAAGCAGTTTGGGAAAACTGGTTGTTGTTTGCAAGAACAAAAGTTTTATGTGAGTTTAATGTCTGAAACGAGTTGGATGTTATATTTTTATCGATGTTATTTGAAACAATTTAACTCGTCGATGGAGAAAAGTATAATGGGCAAAGTACCTATGAGTAAGATTCGAAATCTTTACATGTTGTTGTTCTGAGTGACTTTAATTAAATAAAAGGCTCTTTTTCTTATTTTCTTTTTCAATAGTCTGTATTTTTTATATACCTCCTTCTTCATAAGTGTATCTACATTTTAATCTGTGTAATGTAATACCTAATAATTTTCTATTATGTAGGTACATTTCCATATGTTTTCGAGGTAGGAGAGGAAGGTGTTATTATAATGCACCTAACATGGTTTCAAATTAAAATGATAAATATACAATAGATTTTTCTATTTAGGTGTATGATTTGAACATTCAATTTCCATTATTTCTGAAGGCATCATCGTTTTTTGACTGTTTTTAGGGTTCCGTACCCAAAGGGCAAAAACGGGACCCTATTACTAAGACTTCGCTGTCCGTCTGTCTGTCACAGGGCTGTATCTCATGAACCGTGATTGCTAGACAGTTGAATTTTTCACAAATTATGTATTTCTGTTGCTGCTCTAACAACAAATACTAAAAATAGAATAAAATAAATATTTAAGGGGGGCTCCCATACAACAAACTTGATTTTTTTGCTGTTTTTTATAGATAATGGTACGGAATCCCTCGTGCGCGAGTCCGACTCGCACTTGGTCGGTTTTTATAACATAAGTTCTTGTTCCCAATAAATATATATTTCATTTCATATTTAATTACCATAGTCTAAGTACTCCCGGTACACCAACTGCAAATCTATTTCTGTTTAACCGCTAAAAAGAAATCCCGTCGTCTTTCGTTACTATAAATTAGCGTCATAGGGCCGGGTTCCATCTGCCGTGATTTACGAGCTCGGGGCCGCGTTGACGTCGCCACTGGAGTTTCTAGACGCTTCTATTTACAGATCCCACTTCTGTTTATTTTTATGACGTCAGTGGAATCTTTCTACGTTTCAATTTGAGGCCAACTCCAAATGCCTCAGAAGAAAACATGGAAATCGGATAAGCCCGATTTTACGTCATATTAATCAAATTTGTCGTAAAATCGGTAATAGGTTGACTTATTAACCGACGAAAAATCTCGCAGGAGTTTCTCAATTCAACATGACATATATATATTTTTGTTGCTTTTTTTATGTATGACATACGCGCTATCTTTTTAAGTTTTTACCTACCTGGTGATCTGATTTCCATGTTTTCTATCTTATTGGACAGCGATTGTGATAAAAATACGCCAATTTGATGTCAGTCTATAATAAGGTAAGATGAGTTACGACTGGTCTGAATCATTATCAGGATAATGGTGGCGATTCTGTTGTGTCTATGCTTAAGTTAAAATACCTAAAAACTATAGATCTTATTTCTTTTAAGTTAAAGTTTAAAATAGAATAGTTTTGAATAAATTTACGAGTTTCGTAATCGATTTAGAAACGTCAAGCTAAATTTAATCGACATGTAAATTGGTGTTGACTAAGATGGCACTTGATAGTGTCAAATATGCGAAATAAAATATAGAAACGGCTAAAATATCCCAAGTTTTAGGACTGTCATTTTGATGTGACTCTAATTTAGACTTTAATGTAAAAGGAATAAGATCGATCGTTTTTTTACGAAATTTTAGGTTTAGCTTGGACACAACAGAATCGCCACCAATGTATGGGACTGGTCTTATTTATTTTACTATCTGCCTCTTTGCATGGATAATGCAATAAGGATCATTATTACTGTCTTAGCGACACCTACATCGTTTAAGACATATCAATTGGTTAACGTAGGTTGAAAAGTTTAGCCTTTTCATGTATAAAAATTAAATAGGATCACGACTGTAATTTCCAAGTATGGTAGACATCCTCTCAGATCTCCATGTGCTCATATCCTTCAAGATGTCTATGGGGTAGTCAAAGGCACGTCCAAAAATTACATTTGGCCCTTGCAATAGTAAGTAGTTGTTTGTAATTTTGGATATTTAAATTATCCTTACCGATTCATCAACCATGGCTACACTAACCTACTTATTCCCTACTAGTAAACCAAAATAATAGGGTGACCAAGATTATATAACCAAATCCAACGTATCCTTACTGCTCCTTGATGAAAGTATTACAAGCCTTTGTCCTTAGTCGGTAAGCACCTCAATTTTACAGAATCACTTTTAATAGTTTTAATGCTACAAAGCGAATTTGTTTACCTCCCTTTGTGTTTGAGCTTTCCCTGACACATTAAAGTATTTTATTTATTATATAGAATTTATCAAAAGGTCGTGGGTTCGAATCCCGGCGTGCACAAATGGATTTTTCAGTTTGAAAAAAAAAATAGGATCACGACTGTAATCCCCAAGTACGGTACAGTAGTTAGCATTACATACGTGACAGGTTCTGCAAGCCCATCGCCACTTATAAGAATACTAACTGGTTTCCTCGCGATGTTTTCCTTCACCGTTTTGAGCACGTGTTTTTGATGCGCATATAAACTTTTCGAACAGAAAAATCCATTGATGCACGCCGGGATTCAAACTTACGACCTTCAGATTGAAAGTCGAGGTACATCCCACTCGGCTAACACAATTAGCCGTATTTCTAGTTAAAATGATAAAAGAAACCACGATAGTTTTCATTCTAGGATCACTACTGTAATAAATTATGGTAGGCATCCTTCTTATGCCGGGGTCCCACGGCCCGCGTTTTCACGCGCCAGACCGCGCCAAGGCGGACGGATGCGCCGTGGGAACGATGCATCCGTGGTGGCCCGTGCTTGGAACGCTCTGTACGCGACGCGCCGGACGCACACAGGCGGAGCGTCATCCGGCGCGGCCCGTCGTTTTCTCCAGGCGCTGACCTATGTCAAAGGTACGTCCAAATATTACATACCGCTGTGAATGCTACCATTCAAGTTTAAGTACTGTTTCTTAACCTTACCTATTCTGTGTCCATACTCGCATTTCATTTCAGTCACGTACATGTTTTTAATAGCTTCGGAAAATGATTAAGGTATTATTATCAACTAGCCTTTACCAGAAGCTTCGCACGCGTAGTACCATAAGACGAGTAATATATATTTTTGATGAATGCAAAATTGTTTTTTTTTTCAATAACTGCAAAATATACAGTTTGTTTTTTATGACAAAGATAATTTGAGGATATAATCTAGATAAATTATAGACAGAAACACGATTGGTGAAACTTTTCTTGATAGATTTATTTTCCAAAGTTTGCTCTTCAAAAACACTAGTTTCGTTTTTAATTAAAACTATGAATAGCTAAACAGTTCTATTTTATATAATTCGTTAGATAATCGTACTAGGTAAGTAAAATATAGACAGATTCTTTTTAAGTTTGATTGTTCTCAAGATAATGCAGTTTTATCACTTTTTCCATCTTTATCCGGGTAGACTCAGCCCATACAAAAAAACCAAACATTTCACATATAACCTTAATAAAATAGGCTATGTTATGTATATTCCAAGATTCATCAAAATCCGTTTGTTCGTTATTGCGCTACTAATATCCAAATATATAAACATTCTCACAAACTTTCGGATTTCTAATTAATATAAAGATTATTCCGAAAACGCGATCAGAAACTCACATGAAAAATGGCGGTAGTATTTAGTAGATAGTAAATTCCAATTAATTAGGGCAAGGGCAAAGTAAGTAAGTAATCGTTTTGTGAGTTCACTAAATTTGTTGGCCGTCATTTGACAGGTATAGATAATATAGCGATAAAATCGATTTCTTGATTATGATTCTAAAAAACCCAATAAAACCCCTTTATGTATTTTTTTTATTAGATACCTACTCACCATAGTCTTACATATTATTTACATCACTATCACTACATAGTATAAAGCAAAGTCGCTTTCCGCTTCCCGCGTCTGTATGTATGTATGCTTATATCTTTAAAATTACTCAAAGGATTTTGATGCGGTTTTTTTTAATAGATAGACTGATTCAGGAGGAAAATTATATGTATAATACATGCATAATATAGTAGAGAAACACTGATAATTTTAGAGGTTTCTAATGTGATGTCGTAAATAAACACATTTTTTGCGCTTACATTGCAAACGCTGGCTGAACCCCACGAGATATATCAAAATAATGTACTACAGTATTGTACACCTTAAAAACGTCAACAAAAAAGTACGCGATGGTATTAGAAATGTCTTACGCACAGCGAAGCGGGCACGGGTCAGCTAGTCAAATAATAAAATTCTTTAAATAAGAATAGGTCGGTACTTACACTAACTGTTTTTCTCCAAAGTTTTAGGCAGGAGCTAATATATTTTAAATTGATAAATTGTTTGTTTTTATATACCTAACTAGCTGCTCGCCCCGGCTTCGCACGGGTGGTAGCTGGATAAAAAGTCTACCGATTTTATGCAAACTTCACATAAACCATCTACTAAATAGTCCAAACAAAGCCTAAATATTTGGTTTGGATAGATGAGCCCTTTCTTGAGTTATAAAATTACAACGAAATGTGGCATTGATTCAATATCTATTTAAGTATATATAAGTATATATTTATCTATTTAAGTAAGACATTTCTAATACCATCGTTGACTTTTTTGTAGACGTTTTTAAGGTGTACAATACTGTAGTACATTATTTTGATATATCTCGTGGGGTTCAGCCAGCATTTGCAATGTAAGCGCAAAAAAATGTGTTTATTTACGACATCACATTAGAAACCTCTAAAATTATCAGTGTTTCTCTACTATATTATGCATGTATTATTATTATACATATAAACCTTCCTCTTGAATCACTCTGTTTATTAAAAAAAACCGCATCAAAATCCGTTGTGTAGTTTTAAAGATATAAGCAAACATACATACAGACATACAGACGCGGGAAGCGGAAAGCGACTTTGCTTTATACTATGTAGTGATATAGATAAATTATTGAAGTTTACTGTGTCTCCACCACATCGGCCGTCATATAACGTTCGCCACTCATAAGGACTCCAAAGTTTAAACCCTACGTGCCAGAAAGGGTTAAACAAGCTCTCAGAACTTTAAAATCATTCAGTTGTTTACTAACGCCGGACCAATTTCACGCATCGCGGTCCAAATCCCTCAGAAGTGCCACAGAATAATTTTACGGGCAGTATGGACAGGGCCGTCTCTACCAGGGGTGCAAGGGGTGCGGGGCGCAGCTAACCCTTTGTTGTCGAAAGACGAAAAAAACGAAAGAGGTTCTCAATTCGACACGTATCTATTTTTTTACAACGCTTTTATTAGTTTCACCTGTATGTATGTTTGTAACCGACTCCTTTGGGAGCATAGGAACAAAGGATTGTTCCTATGCTCCTTAGTTCATCTTTTGCATTCATCAGCATCCGTTCAGTATTATGTGCACAAGTGTTTATTTTCTGCCGCATATCTGTCGAATCCAAGAATCTGCCTACTTCACGAATCTGTCGAATTACGAATCTGTTCAATACCGAACATAGATTACTAACCCCCGTATTCAGGAACGACACTGAGAACACGCACCCACAGTGGACGAAACTTTGGGTGCGTGTTCACAGTGTCGTTCCTAAATACGAGGGTTAGCTACTCAGCTCAAACTTACTACTTAAGCGCCAACTTAGCGCATCTGCAAAACACATAATTCAAACAAAGTAAATTTACCACCCAGCGAGAGGAAGTGCTGAGTTGGTTCGAGGTAGGTACTGGCCTTGAGTATGGATAATCTAGACTGAATCTACGAATTGAATTCCTAGCGTATTTACAGCTGTAGTAGCTACTTTATCCCGGTACCTAGTAATTTTATCCAGGAAGCTAGTAATATTTTAAGTTTAACTTGATATACTGCCAACAAAAGCTACTCTGTGATATGCCGCTGACCGATTTCAATTTCGAAGTGTTATTCCTGACTGGTAATTTTGCTTTGGGTCCTCTAGAACCCCTTTGATGTTTGATTATACTGCTAAACAAGATAACTGAAAATATGGACCTTATAGTGTTAGAATTTCTATTAATTGTTACCTGTATGGTATGAAAATTAAATTAGTTATACGCACACCATTATAATATACTAGCCGACCCGTGACAGACTTTGTCCTGCCCAAAATTCAGTAAACGCATAAAAAAAAATTACGATTACGGTGGGCGTTGGTAGCTGCGACACAGTTTTAATAACTACTGTAGTTATCATCGTTCTCTATTAATATTGTACCATATAACTTGTTCCGAAATAAACGATTATTATTATTATTATATAATTACGTTTGTTGTATGGGAGCTCCACTAAAAAAAAAAAATTATTCTGTTTTTAGTATTTTTTGTTATAGCGACAACAGAAATACATAATCTGTAAAAAATTCAACTGTCTAGCTATCACGGTTCATCAGATACAGCCTTGTCATAGAAAGACGGACAGACGGATAGAGAGACGGACCCTACCACGGAACCCGAAAAATAAGCAATTTGGTTTTCTCTAAGAACATTATTTAGGGGTAGGTTGTGCCTTCAGTATTCTGGAGTATTGTCTTTATACACCCTTTAGGTAAGTCTGTCGAAAAGCAATTACAGACAACAGCCTTTGTCTTGCTAAGACTACCTACAAGCTAATAATGGTAATGAACATGTTATTGGGGCTTGAATACATAGACAGGTGGTTGACAAGGGTGGTAGAATGAGGCTGTCTTAAGGCGCTCCCAGTCGACGATTGTTTTTGTTCGAAACGAAAAAATAAATACTTGTGAACAAGCCACATCTCCTATTTTATAATGTATAGTATATGTGAATAAAGATGTACCCATCTTTAATCACTTCGATAAATAATCCTACCGACCGCTGCAATGACGACAAACACACGTCGGAGCGTGGTCCGCCTTAGCTTTTCGAATAAATTAATGATATAAATTATGTATAATTACTTATCAAAAATCTATTCTAATAGAAATCTTTATCGTGAAAAGTTTCTGCTATTATGTTTTCAGCTTAATAGAAATCTAGGTAGGAACCTGAAGTAATATACTTATAAAAATAGGAGATGTGGCTTGTTCAGAAGTATTTCTTTTTTCGTTTCGAAAAAGAGCAATCAGCGACTGGGAGCCTCTTAAGTCTGGTGTCCTAGGCTTAATATGCCATCGTCTCGTGACGTTAGAAATACCTATTTGTGTCGATTCTGTTCGAATATTTGAAACCAATATTTTTTTTTATTTATTTCTCATATTTAAATAAAACAATGAATAAATAAATAAATATTGGTGGACATTTTTCACAGCGCTGGCTAGCCCTAAACTAAGCAAAGCTTGTACTATGGGAACTAGATAACTGATAGAATACTTAAATATTTCCTTTATTTTTTTGTAAATACACCCAGACACAGAACAAACATCCATATTCATCACACAAATGTGTGTCCCGTTTGGGTATCGAACCCACAACCTACAGCGCAGAAGGCAGAATTACTACCAACCTAGCTGTCAGGCCAGTTAAAAATCATTTAGATATTGGTTGGTACACTTGCTACTTTTTTTTGTAAATAAATACCTAAATGTTCATCACACAAATGAGAAATGAGTTACAAAAATGAGTTAAAAAAATTGTTGCCGCGTCTTTCTAAGCATCGCAAAAAATATGAGTAGCTATGGCGTCTTAATATTATATTAAAATTATCTTTTGGCTATCGAATTAAGTCAAGAAAATGTAATCGCAGTAGATATTATTCAAACACGCTGCAAACTTAACTTAAGTCTAACTTGGGAAAACTTGTTCTACCAGTACTTAGGTATTATGTAAAGTTAGCTTTAGCAGCTTCAACTTGTAAGTGAAACATTGAACTTGGAGTGACATTGATGTGAATTCTAATTAAATTCCATTATCGATTCGACTCAAATATAGGGTCTTTCAAAGTCAAAAATCAAAGTCAAAGTTGTTTTATTGCTTTTAAGTGTACCTACCTACAAAATGATGTCAACGCTGACATTAGATAGGTTCAGCTGTAAGGCTGTAACCAACATTTATTCACATATAAAAGCAAAATATTTCTTTATCATGAACTGTTTAATAGTGTTTTATAGTGCAAATTAGATACATATGACTTTGTTTTATAACATTTTTGAATTTTATTAAAGAGTTGAGTTCTCCGCCCAGACGTCCTTCTCCTTTATAGCGTTGCCATTATCAAACTTGAAAGTTACAAGATTACTACGAAAAATATTGTTTTTAAGGGTAAATCGGGACCCTATGACTAAGACTTAGCTGTCCATCTGTCTGTCCGTCTGTCCGTCTGTTTGTCACAGGGCTGTATCTCATGAACCGTGATAGCTAGACAGTTGAATTTTTCACAGATGATGTATTTCTGTTGCCGCTATAACAACAAATACTAAAAACAGAATAAAATAAATATTTAAGTGGCTCCCATACAACAACCATGTTTTTTGCCGTTTTTATTGATAATGGCCATTCGTGCGCGAGTCTGACTCGCACTTGGCCGGTTTTATTAAGAAACAATTTTGCTTTCAATGAAGACCTTGATAGGTTTAGCTGTCGTATCTTCATGTTTCGGGACTAGTCTTACTAAATAGTAAATATACATTGTATAAGATGGAATAAATGCTGAGGTTAGTTTGTTACGGAATTTCATGCCAACAATCTCAGGTATTTCTCACATAAAATCTGCCAACATTTAACTCGTGGGTTGTAAAGTCGTCGCCAACAATGTGTGTCAGTCAACTCGCCCCCTGAGGACAGGCTGGTGGAAAAGTCGTTTTTCGAATAATTTCAAAACCGGTATTGTTCATACACAAGAACTTTTTATTTCCGTTTCTCAACCTCTATTATAGCGGTTCAAATCAAATCAAATCTTTTATTTGCCAGAATACAAAATTATTTTACATGATCTTAAAATTGTTTTGGTAGATTGTATTCAGCCTGCACGTAGGCGTGCAAATGTTTTGTGAGTCATATTATTAGAAGTATTAGTCATTAGGTATTATTTGGTATCATTAGGTATATGTTACAATTATGGTACAATGGTTAAGGAATAAGCTGTTGTTATAAATCGGTTTTATTTTATAAACCGGTTTTAAACAAGACTAATTAAGATCTGTATTCGTTGGTACTTGTAATTACATAGTCATTATTTTTAAATAGTTATGTAATTTGTGTGCGTCTTTATAAATAAAATAAAAATAGATAAGATAATATTTTTTTTTATACAAACTGTACACAACAATAAAACAAGACATACTGACTCAAAACCAAAACTGTGGATAAAAGAGACCAGGTGTTTTAAATGCATGCTAGACGCTGCTACAGCGAACAAAGCCCTGAGCTCCGCATGTGCTGTGAACGAATTCATCTTTCTATTGATAAATCGCTGCCAATCGCAATAGCATCGTAAAGCTCGGGTATGGCTCGAGGCTTAAACCTTTTGTAGACGTTTTTTCGCTCGCGCTTTGATAAAATACGATAAACCGGTAAATAACGGTAATCAATCGATTGTAAACCGGTTCTAATACCCGCAATAAACAAGGGTACTCGAATCTAAGAATGTTTATAATAGTTAATCGTATTTTAGTTTTGATTGTTTTATCTTTTAAATAATTTCACATTGTAACAGCTGATTCTATTGTAGGTATTAAATTATTTGTTAACAATTGGCATCAGCTCAAAAACGAGTTGATTTGAAGATCTTGGTGGCGTGGCGGGCGAGCTGTTATGCAAGCATTGCGGATTTGATCTCTGCAACGGGACAAATGTTTACGTGATTTAATGAATATTTGATCCGGGTTTGGTTGTTGTGGTGTTACATGTACCTAGTTTCTGATACCCACGATAAATAGAATCCTAGTGCAGAGTTAGGACTATGTAGGTACCTACAACTGTTGAGTTGGTAACTGTTGGGTTTTGTGCTCAAGAACAATCATAACAAACAATTCCAACATTTGGTTTGAGTGGCAAAGTTATATCCACTCGGAGCATCTGCTGTTGGGTGTTGCAAAGTTGTATTTAAACTTTACAATTACAACTCTGTTGTCGCCTGTACCGTTCCGACGGTGGCACTGGGCTCTCATTCCGCAATGACGTCATCCATCCCTCCTCACCGAGTTTCAATTAGCCGAAGTGACAGGTTCTTGTTCCCAAAAAGCGGAAACATAGGCCTGGCTGGGTGACAGACGTGCTGTTGGTTTAACTGCCAGTCATTGCTGCCAATTTTGCGACTTCGCGAAGATATTTCAGACTTGAACTTTATAATTCTTTAAGTATCTGTAAATTCCTGTGAATCGAAGTAAAATTAGCTAGGATTATTTCTTGTGCATTCAAACGGCAATATCAATTGTTTTTAACTAAAATGTTATATACGAAAGTTAAGACACAGGATGGCTTTCTAAAAGATATACGAAGTCATAAATCAAAATAAGTAAAGTGCCCTTCATTTACAAACCGCCGCCGGTTTTAACCGGTTTTTAACCGGATTTAATTGTGAGGGTTCCTTTCTTAGACCTCTTAGAGGATCATGAAGGAGGAAATTACATATTTTTAGTACCTACGATTTAGATTACGTTTATTATCAGTCAGATAACAACGTAGGTACCTACCTACCTAACGATATAATAATACTAGGCTGTGCGTTGATAAATAGCAGACCCGGCAACGCGTTGCTGTGTCAACAGTTATATCGCCATCTGTTAGAATCTTTTGGAGCTAACAGATAATTGTGACAGTTAATAAACAAATTATTTGCAATAAAATAATATTGCGACTATAAATTTAGATGTAAGCTATTCTATCTTTCAAGTTGGATCAAACTGCACACGGTGTGCAAAGTTTGATTAAAATCGGTTAAGTAGTTTAGGAGTCCATCGCGGACAAACAACGTGACGCGTAATTTATATATATTACTAGCAGACCCACAGACGTCCTGTCCAAATTTCGCATAGAGCAACGCACGTTGCAATGACGTCTGATGTCAACACTGATGTACATTTTCTTGCACACCAGCGCCATCTATATCAAAAGTCGTCTCTTTTTGTTTATCTTTGTCATTATGGGGATGTTTTTCGTATTTTATAGTAGCCTATAAATGCTATATTCGGGCAATATATCTACATCTACAGCAAATTCTAAATTCACAAACTTTCGCATTTATAATATTATTAGGAAGATAAGAAAGAAAGTTAAGGTACTGTGGTTAAATGACAGGTCCATCGATATCTTTATCCATCATCCAGTGAAGGCTGTCAATCACTCTGCCTACGAATTCAATTTAGCTTTTAATGGTAGGTATTAATTAAAGAACGACAAGTTAGGGTCGATGGGTTTATGGTACGTAATAGGATATTCGCAATTTACATTGTGGACTTGCTAGTGTCATTTGACTTGCCACACAGCTCAGTTGGTAGTACCTTCTGCAATGTAGGTTGTGGGTCCAATTCAAAAGAACAAAAAATTGTGTGAATATAGATGTTTGTTTTGTGTCTGAGTGTTATTATATATTATAAGCACTTATGTATTTACCAAAACAACGTCTTTATAACAGCAATCTGGTACTTATAGTACTTAGGCAAAAGAGTTGCTTAGTTTAAGGCTAGATGGCGCTGTGTAAAAAATTACCACTAATATTAATTTATTATTATTTAAATTTGGTATCATTGGTGTTTTATAGACTGACCTCGACTGACCTAGAAACCAATGGACAACTTAAGGTGATAAGTGAAATTTATGACTTTTTGTATGGGCTGAGTCTACCAGGATAAGACGGAAAAAGTGATAAAACTGCATTATATTGAAAACCATCAAATTTAAAAAGAAACTGTCTGTAATTTACTTAGCTAGTATGATTATCTAACGAATTATATAAAAATTATCTGTTTAGCTATTCATAGTATTGTTTTAAAACGAAACTAGTGTTTATGAAGAGCCAACTTTGGAAAATAAATTTATCTAGAAAGTTTCACCAATCGTGTTTCTGTCTGTAATTTATCTAGATTATATCCTTAAGTTATCTTTGTCATGAAAAACAAAACTGTATGTTTTGCGGTTATTGAGAAAAAACTATTCTGCATTCATCAAAAACATTTATTATTACTCGTCTTAAGTCTATCTTTCTGATTTTTAGTGGAATATTTTTTTTTCACTCACACGTTATTTTCATCTATTAACTCAGCAATTGTTACTGCAGTCATATGACGTCACAATTCCTAAAAGAACCCCATCGTAAAGCTAACGAAACCAATCAGCATTTTGTAATTAACGTATTCCTACAATTTTAATTACGCTGTTTCGCACGAGCTAACACTTTTGCAGGAAAATATACTCGTTATTTCTCGCATAATGAATTGCACCGTAAGTTACGTTGTGTGTTGACGATGTTATAAAGCTGTAAACATTTTATAACTATAAAAATATAGGTGTTTATGTTATTGGCAATCTGTATAATTCAGGTATTTAATACAATACCTAGGTAATGTATAAAATTCCCCAGTGGTTTTTTAGTTTATCCAAACAAGCATACAAAAATATGTATTTGATCGATTTCGACTTTCAATCTGAAGGTCGTGGGTTCGAATCCCGGCGTGCATGGATTTTTCTGGTCGAAAAATTTATATGCGCATCAAAAACACGTGCTCAAAACGGTGAAGGAAAACATCGTGAGGAAACCAGTTAGTGTTCTTATAAGCGGCGATGGGCTTGCAACCTGACACGTATGGAATGCTTACTACTGTAAAATGTGGGCATGTGCCAAATATAATGTTTGGACGTGCCTCTGACTACCCCCACTAAACATCTTCAAAGTATCTAAGCGTCTGGAGATCTGAGAGGATGTCTACCGTACTTGGGGATTACAGTCGTGATCCTATTTTTTTACCTACTACCAATTTCTATTAATAATATTATTCTATTTGACTGAACTGTCGTGCTACCTGCCACTTAAACTCACACGCGCCTTTAAAATGAAAATCGGGTTCATTGTTAGCTTAGCTAATGGAGTTCACAAAGAATTGATGGATCGTTACCCTGCTTACGCATAACGCGACGGAATTAATTTAAAATCTGTTACTGGATTACACTTGCATAAAGGAAATTGGCAGAGTGGGAGAAAAAATCATCTGAACATATCAAAAAATAAATAAATAGGATCACGACTGTAAGCCCCAAGTACGGTAGACATCCTCTCAGATCTCCAGACGCTTAGATCCTTTGAAGATGTCTAGTGGGGGTAGTCAGAGGCACGTCCAAACATTATATTTGGCACATGCCCACATTTTACAGTAGTTAGCATTCCATACGTGACAGGTTGCCCATCGCCGCTTATAAGATTACTAACTGGTTTTCTCACGATGTTTTCCTTCACCGTTGTAATCACGTGATTTTGATGCGCATATAATTTTTTCGAACAGAAAAATCCATTGATGCACGTTGGGATTCGACCTTCAGATTGAAAGTCGAGGTACATCCCACTCACGGCTTTTTTCAACATCAACATAAATACAACAAAACAAAACTTTTGCGTTACTTATTGATTGATTGACTGATCTATTAACGCACAAAAATTCATCTAAATATATATAAAAAGCCTAAACAACTGGTCTTAAACAACTTGAAATTTGGAGGTACTTGAAAACTTGAAATCCTTACGTTGTTTAGGGGTGCACCAAGAAAGGAATTCTTGAGATTTTACCCCTAAATAATTGGATGCAGTTAAACCGGTGACCGTATTAGAGCGCAATAAGCGTTCTATTCTATAGATGACTACTAGCTTCCACCCGCAGCTTTGCTTGCGTAATGCCTTGCTAAAAAGCCTATATGCCATTCTATGGCTATGTTTATTCCATGTTTCATCCAAATCCGCTTGCTCGTTTGGGCATGATTGAGCCACAAACATACAAACAGCCTCACAAACTTTCAGGTCTATATTATGAGTAAACATTCTGCAATTAAAAACTAGCAATCCTATCTCCTAGCAACCTTCGTTTTATCGTAATATCGATGCATCGAAAACATGCATCCACATGAAAAATGGAATAATCATCCGAAAATGGATTCCATTATACGATTCGTGCTTCAACGACGGCTTCCGACAGGACCGGAACATCCAATTCCGGCGAACCGACACATTTTAAGTAAACTGCACGTTAGGTATCAGAATTATGGCGAGTAATAAATGTTTTTGATGAATGCAGAATAGTTTTTTCTCAATAACCGCAAAACATACAGTTTTGTTTTTCATGACAAAGATAACTTAAGGATATAATCTAGATAAATTACAGACAGAAACACGATTGGTGCAACTTTTCTCGATAGATTTATTTTCCAAAGTTGGCTCTTTAAAAACACGAGTTTCGTTTTTAATCAAAGCTATGAATAGCTAAACTGTTTATTTTTATAATTCGTAAGATAATCATACTAGCTAAATAAATTACAGATTTTCTTTTTAAATTTGATGGTTTTCGAGATAATGCAGTTTTATCACTTTTTCCTACTATGGGTTGAGTCTACCCGGATAAGACTATCCGGGTAGACTCAACCCATACAAAACGTCAAAAATTTCACTTATCACCAATTTGCATGAAAAAGTTATTGACTGACACCACAGCTTAGTTGGTAGTAGCTCTGCCTTCTGCGCTGCGGTTGTGGATTCGATCCCCATCCGAGATAAACATTTGTGTGATGAACATAGATGTTTGTTCTGTGTCTGGGTGTTATGTATAATAAGTATGTATTTACAATAAAAAAAAACGTATAGATATATGTATTCTATCAGTTATCTGGTTCCCATAGTACAAGCTTTGCTGAGTTTGGGGCCAGATGGCGCTGTGTGAAATGTCCACCAATATTTATTTATTTATTTTATTTAATACTAGCGACCCGCCCCGGCTTCGCACGGGTAGCATGTTATTATACATATAAACCTTCCTCCTGAATCACTCTATCTATTAAAAAAAACCGCATCAAAATCCGTTGTGTAGTTTTAAAGATATAAGCAAACATACATACAGACATACAGACGCGGGAAGCGGAAAGCGACTTTGCTTTATACTATGTAGTGATAATACACAAAAAAAAATTAGATACTATTGTTCCAAAATTTTTAAAATTAGAGTTAATCAGTAACTAAAAGCTGCTTGGCTTCGCTTAATGGGATTATTGAAATTTGGACAAGACAACTTCTATCGGGTCAGCTATTTACAAATATCTAGGGTACTTATCTCGTTTAATATAATAAGTATAATAACTTATGCTAGGTAATTACCTACTACGATTTAGATCTATTTTTAGATTTCTTCTGCCCATAACTGTCACTTGAGAAAATAAATTAAAAAACAGTGTAACATCTCCTTTACAATGCCAATTTCTAGTTTTCGTCTGGCTAGGAACAATGAGATTTGTTTGCGATTGCTCGTAGCCGGCTACGCCGTGCTACGCCGTAGGACCGTAGCACAAGCTACACATCATTCATACTTTAAAAATTTAGTTACCTTCTACTACCATATTTAGCTGCGACGGACTTCCGACTTGTCACGTATGGAACTACAAAATTTCAGCCAAATGTAAAATTTGGACATTGGGAAATGCCCCTGACTACTACTATTTAAAACCACCTGTTATCCAATTTATTTATGTAGGACAAATAGTTCCAAAGCTTACTTATTTACAAAACTTGAAAAACTTTATTTTAAATATAAAAGTCTTTATTTTAAATATATACTCGTATTTCTGTAGATAGTTTTTGAATTTACGAGTTAATTAACAAAATTCCCCGTTGAAGTTATTTTTTGTTAGTTTGTAGGGTTCCGTATCCAAAGGGTGGAAACGGGACCTTATTACTAAGACTCCACTGTCCGTCCGCCTAACCATGATAGCTAGACAGTTGAAATTTTCACAGATGATGTATTTCTGTTGCCGCTATAACAACAAATACTAAAAAACAGAAAATAGAATAATAATGAAGGGCCTCCATACAAGAAACGTAATTTTTTTGCCGTTTTTTATAGATAATGGTACGGAACCCATCGCGAGTCCGACTCGCACTTGGCCGGTTTTTATAAAATGATTATGGTATTTCTGCTATGAAATAAATGTTGGAAGCAGATAGAAACTAATGTAATCAAACAAGTGTTCAGTTGACATCCGCTCTTTCAATTTCACTGCAGAGCGGCACTGCAGGCTAATTCTAGGAATTTAAATTCCAAATCAACATTTAGAAAATTTAGCTTTGAAATTTCATGATTTTTGTAATCAACAAATTCTTAGGATATTTTATATTGATCGTTTCGTTAGTCGTTGTTCGATATTGAACTACAGACATACAAATATCCTCACAAACTTTCGGATTTAAATGAATTGATATAGGATTACGACTGTAATCGTGCGTAAAGGTAAAATAATATTAGGTTTGCGGTTCCGGAACTTCACGTCCATTGTTTGTATTTATTGAAAGTTTAAATCCGATACGTTTCACGTTTCAAAGTGATCCTTGTGATTTTATTGAAGTAATCGATTTTTTAATTTGAATTTGAATTTGACATTAAACAGTTTAGTCAAAGTCAAAAGGTAATATAAATAAAATCACATACATCGCTTTAATGACCCTCGTATTCAAGAACGACACTATGAGAACACGCACCCACAGTGGACGAAATCTTTTTTCATAAACATCACTTTATGTGTTGAGCGGCACTATGGCGCACGCTACCGTGTGCCTTTAGAGCTCAACATTGTGTGCCTCTAGTCACACTATGCAGTGTCGCACAACACATAAAGTGATGTTTATGAAAAAAGATTACAAACAACAAACACACACGTGTTTGTTGTTCAAACACGGCGCGCGTGCCTATATTTTTCGATGATCCTTTCCATCATCATCTTTCTGCCCTTATCCCACTTGAATGATCCTGTCCATACCTAAATAATATGTAGGTAGAGCTCCAGTGAGATGTCGAATAAGGTGAAAGCTTAAACAAGAAAATATATTTAAAATACTAACAAGTGACAACAAAGCATGTAGGTTTTTAGCGAGAAAAGCATTTTTTTTCACTTTTTCTTACGATCGCAGTGTGATAGTGGGATGGTGAGGAAAGCGAGAAAATGTAGCGATATGTATAGAATCCCAATTCTAAAATGTCATGCTCGGCTTCTAATCCAGCCAGTCAGTCATGCTACAGTTTTACATTAGATAATAGATACTCGTTATATGTTCCCGCATGACACCGGCGCCGTGAATCTGTACATTCTGTCATTGGGGTAATATCGTGACAGCTATTAATTGGTGGATTGAACACCTGTTTTGAACGATTTATCAATAGTCTGTGGTGATTTATACATTTAATATGCTTTGAGGTGATTAAATGGGATATTCTCACAGGAAAATGAAGGAAAGGTCACACTAAAGCTCCGAATATTAAAAAAAAACGTTTATGACGCTGCCAGTCGACGATTATTTTTGTTCGAAACGAAAAAAGAAATACTTGTGAACAAGCCACATCTCCTATTTTATAATGTATAGTATATGTGAATAAAGATGTACCCATCTTTAATCACTTCGATAAATAATCCTACCGACCGCTGCGCTGCAATGATGACAAACACACGTCCGCGCGTGGTCCGCCTTAGCTTTTCGAATAAATTAATGATATAAATTATGTATAATTACTTATCAAAAATCTATCCTAATAGAAATCTAGATCTACATATTACCTATCTTTAACAATAAATCACAAGTTGATTTTAATAGTAGGTATATAAAATATTTCGATCATAAATTCTAAAACGTATCATTTTGAAATAATATTTTTATCGTAAAAAGTTTCTGATATTATGTTTTCAGCTTAATAGAAATCTAGGTAGGAACCTGAAGTAATATACTTATAAAAATAGGAGATGTGGCTTGTTCAGAAGTATTTCTTTTTTCGTTTCGAAAAAGAGCAATCAGCGACTGGCAGCCTCTTAATAACAACAATAAGGATTTTCGAATTCGCTGCATAACCTTTCATACCTGTACATAATTTATGTGTCTTTGTAGTCTATATCTATATCTATACTTCTATACTAATATTATAAAGAGGAAAGATTTGTTTGTTTGTTTGTTTGTTTGTTTGCATCGAATAGGCTCCGAAAAGACTGGACCGATTTGAAAAATTCTTTCACCATTAGAATCCTACATTATCCGTGATGAACATAGGCTATAGAATATTTTCAAAAATGTTAGGGATCCGTATGAAAACTTCGATAATGTAACCCGACGTGTGAAAAAAAATCCTTATATCGCTTACGCTGCGGAAATTTTTGACAATAGAGCAATGTAATGTGTAGTACATTACATTGCTCTATTGTTATATAGTTATAGTATAGTTATAGTTTTATAGATATCATCAATATCTACAAAAAAGTCCATAATACTATATGTCTAACTATTAGGGATCCGTATGAAAACTTCCATAATGTAACTCAAGGTGTAGAAAAATTACCTATAAAATCATTATTACACCCGTGCTACGCCGGGGCGGACTGCTAGTATCATAATAAAGCTGCTGCAAATTTGCTTCAAAAAGTGCTTTATTTTACAAATACTGAAGAAAAAATTGTATAGATGAGCGGTGTAGTTTATAAGTCCTCAAACAGACCTTGAAGATATTTCGATACAAAAATCATTCCAAAAGATTCATATGATGGATATCTATTGGCATTTCTGTATAAGTATCGCCAAACTATTTGTATCAACGAGTAAGTCTTTATTTTAATTTGTTTTGTTTCTCTTTGCTTTGAATCTCATCGGATCCACAAAAGACTAATCAAGTCAATTCAATAAAATTCATTAAATCAGGAGCAAAATTGAAACTACGACGGAGAAAAACGAGACCATTGATATACGAGGATTTGCTCTCGTAGATATTGGCGTTCATTTTGAAACGAACACCTATCCAATAGGGATCCTTCCTATAATAGCCTTTTCTATGTACAAGCTGGCCATCTAAAGATAGATTGAGTGAGGTGCCGTAGGTACAGCCGATGTCAGTGTCTGGCCCTCGTATTCAAGAACGACACTATGAGAACACGCACCCACAGTGGACGAAATCTTTTTTCATAATAATCACTTTATGTGTTGTGCGACACTGCATAGTGTGACTAGAGGCACATTGTCGTGTGCCTCTAGCCAAAGTTGAGCTCTAAAGGCACACGGTAGCGTGCGCCATAGTGCCGCATAGAATGCGCATAGAATTTAATGAATAAATGCGTCTCTTCAGCAAAAGTTGTTTAAAATCAGTTTTAAAATTGACATTCAAGCAGCTTTTTAGGGTTCCATACCCAAAGGGTAAAAACGGGACAATATTACTGAGACTTCGCTGTCCGTCTGTCTGTCACAGGGCTGTATCTCATGAACCGTGATAGCTAGACAGTTGAAATTTGCACAGATTATGTATTTCTGTTGCTGCTATAACAAAAAATAATAAAACAGAATAAAATAAATATTTAAGTGGGGCTCTCATACAACAAACGTGTTTTTTTGCCGTTTTTTTATAGATAATGGTACGGAACCTTCTTGCGCGAGTCCGATTCGTACCTGGCCGGTTTTTACCAACTGTGGCATGAGCACGAACCATTACCTATTGTATGGTATCTAAAGGTAACGTCAGAACCATATTCATATTCGTTTATTGTCCCAGTTGGTTCTATATAAATGTCTTACTGTATAATATATAATGATATAGGGTGAGAGCGCTGGATGTGGCCATTTTAACAAATTTTATTTTTGAAATAAACGGTTTATTTTGAAAAAATGATTAAAACGACGATTTTTAAACCACATAGAATAGAGTATTTGTCTAGCTTTTAGGTTAAGCAAAGGTTTTGTAAGAAGCGATATTTATTTATTAATTATTGATATTTAAATAAACAAAACGGAAAATATACTAGTTGTGGTCAATCAAGTCTAGAGGTATAACACATCACAACTGTCACTAATCAAAACGGACCATAGACAAAGAATTGTATTAATGTAGTTTGCTAGCTATGCTAAGTTATTGATTGCAAAAATTTTAAACGACCAAAACCGAGGTAGGCACCACAATCGAGTCTTCAACAATATAACGATAATTATTTGTGCTCAGGCCACTGGTAGGTACCTATGTTCTCGTTCTCATATGTTCCAGTCCACGTGCAAAATCGCATTAGATGGAGAGGTGTAGGTACTTATGTGTAGGAAATAGAAAACCTTTGGCGTCACGTTTCTAAAACACGTTTATAGTCGAATTGTTTTCGTGATTGAATTTTCCCCGCATTTATTTCACGTCGCAGACAAAGTTTGGCCAGATAAATAAATAAATAAATATTGGTAGGCATTAATCACACAACACCATCTAGCCTAAAATTAAGCAAAGCTTGTACTATGGGAACCATGGTTGATAGAATACTCATTTACTTTTTTTTTGTATTTACATACCTACCTAACTTATTCCTATCTGTCCGTCTGTCTGTCTGTCTGTCCGTCTGTCTGTCACAGGGCTGTATCTCATGAATCGTGATAGCTAGACAGTTGAAATTTTGTAATGTATTTCTGTTGCTGCTATAACAACAAATACTAAAAACAGAATAAAATAAATATTTAAGGGGGGCTCCCATACAACAAACTTGATTTTTTTGCCGTTTTTTATAGAAAATGGTACGGAACCCTTCGTGCGCGAGTCCGACTCGCACTTGGCCGGTTTTTGCAATACCTAGTAAACATACCATACGTGCAAAGTTGCAAGCCTTTAGACTCGGAACACTAACCGATTTCCTCACGATGTTTTCATTCACAGAACATGTTCATGCCAATAGGTTATGCGCTTCGAACTAGCTCGAAAGGTTGTGCCTTCGGATTCGGCTCCAAAGGTAACTAAATTCAGAAAGCGGTTCATAAAGCTTGATTATAACCGGTTTAGGTAACAACACCACAATAAGTAGAGACTAGATAATATTATTAAATGAAATATTTGCAATTCAGGAATAATCTGGGTCTACTAGGTACTTGAAGTGCTTTTTGTTTTCGAAACCAAAACTTTTTATTTATTTTTTCCGAGCGGAAATGAGATATCATCTGTCCTTCTAATGGGCAATTTACGTTAACGCTTTCGAAATCTGTCGAGCGGATAACGGGTATTGCGAAAGATAAATTGTCTACACAGTCGAAAAAACACCGATTACCAAAGCTGGGTTTTGATCGGCTTTCTATAGATAAGTAAGATATTCAGATCGGTTGCGGGATCGGATCAGAAGTACCGGAAATTACCTCCAAAGACATCCAAACTTACAAAATTAAATCTACTTCTTTATAATAAATATCAGTGTAGATATTTTTTTAAAGAATAACCTTAGGAAGGTTCAAAGACCCGGTTGTGGTGCCTATTTGGTCATTTTTAATTTTGGCATTCAATAACTAAGCATAGCAAACAAACTTGTTTAAAATCTATAGTTAATACAATTATTTGTCTATGGTCCGTTTTGATTAGTGACAGTTGTGATGCCACAACAAAATATTTCCCGTTTTGTCTATCTAAATATGAATAATGAATAATATCGCCTATCACAAAACCTTTGCTGGATCTAAGAGATAGAACTCTATTCTATGTTGTTTACAAATCGTCGATTTAATCATTTTTCAATATAAACCGTTTATTTGAAAATTAAAATGTTGTTAAAATGGCCACAACCAGCACTCTCACCCTACTATATTGTCGGTCGGTTGATATATAAACAGAAAACTCTTTGTGGAATATGTTAATACTGAAAAATAAATACAGTTAAATATGTAGTTATTTCTATCCAGTTGCTTACATTCATATACAGGGCGTCCCACGGATATGCCACATGGAGGGAAAGTACTCTTAATACTGTAGATGGAACATTTTACTGAAAGAAGACATTATTTGAATTTATAAAACAATTTAAACTGCATTCATAGATCTTTAAATAATTACATGGTTGAACCGGGAATCGAACCCGTTACACGAGAAAAATAATTATCCTGTAGCTTTATCATACCGATCGAAAGGCTTCATCATAAGAATTATTTTGTGCTAAATAACATAGTGTCAGAAATAAAAGGAAGGCCATGAATTTTAACATTTAAAGATCTATGAATGCAGTGTATATAGTTTTATAAATTCAAATAATGTCTTCTTTCAGTAAAATGTTCCATCTACAGTATTAAGAGTACTTTCCCTCCGTGTGGCATATCCGTGGGACGCCCTGTATATGTACATGCATTAGGTAACTATACATTTATATATATATTTACGTTTGGCATGAATATAAATTAGGTGGTCATTTATAATTTTTGTAGGAATTGTTTTGTATAGTTAAACTTTTGTACACCTCGTCTTTTCTTGTTTTTGTTATAAGTACTATCCATCCTAAGGTTGTCTGGAAGAGATCGCTTTTAGCGATAAGACCGCCCATTGTACATTTATGTTTGTTGTTATTTACCATTTGTTTTCTTTGTGTGCAATAAAGAGTTCTATCTATCTATCTACATTCCGGAAGTTCTACGAGTTTTCGCTTTAATAAACCAAGGAGGCCACTAGAGTTTCAATCAAGTTTTAAAATTGGCGTTAGTATTTCAATTGAATTTCGGATGCTCACTTCGATATTTTTCATCTCAGTTCGATTTGTTGTCCGAAATTCGGAATCCTCGATGGGTAGCAAATAAATGTTTTTTCTTTCTTTTCTTTCTTTCTTTCTTTCTACATAGGTACCTAATTACTCTACAATATAGGTCATATCTGAATAAATAGAGCATTATATGGAGATTAATTCATGAACCAATCAATAATAATGTTGAAGCCATTAACGTTATAAGTCGCTACTGGCCTCACTACTCAGTTGGTAGGTAAGTAGGTACCTATGTAGAAAGAAAGAAAGAAAAGAAAGAAAAAACATTTATTTGCTCCAAAAGCACAACACAATTAATTAATAAAGAGAACAAAAAAAACAAACAACAGCAAATTGTGCCATGTGGGGGCAAATAGGTCCCCGTCTCAGCATTGAGCCGCACAGCACCGAACCTAAGGAGTAGGCGAAGCGAAGCGCGGTGCGACGCTGGTTTTCAGTCGGGGCCTGGACGCGAAGTGGCGACACAACAAGTCGATAAACTAAATAAGATATGTCTTAATTCTAAAGAATTTACGTACAATAGACTAAACAATAAAATAAATAAATACCAAAGTAGTATGCGAGTGTGCATGGTAAATATAAATATACATAGTATAAAGGTTAGCGAAAATAAATAAATTTAATGAAAAACAAAAAATAAATAAAATAAAATACACGTAATCCATCTTTAGCGATAGGTGTTCTGTGGTCTCGGTCTGTCTGTCTTGTCTGTGGTAAAAGTAACACATGTTTCTATTTAATTTTACTGATTTACTGATTTATATTGATTTGATTTTAATTGATTATTTGATTACCTAATTGGAAAGGATGGGAGATGGTTATGTGGAAATAGATTAAAAATCGGGATGAGAAGAATGTAGGTAGTTCTGTGTGTAACAAGCAAAGTTATTTCAAAGCATTACGAGTAGTTCTGTCTATACCTAGGTGAATAGATTTGGCGCTGATTGGCAAACCATTGAAAACAGCGGAAATTGGAAATCTCTGCGCTAAAAGCAATCTCCAATTCGCAATGCAACGAGAAATTTTTAGCCTTTTTACTGGGTAAAATTGACGTACTGTCTGAAGGTCTATAAATAGGTCTAGTAATTAAGGCTAGCCTCAAAAATAGTGATTATTTCTGCGCTTCTTCAAAACTGTTTTGAAGAGGTCTGGCCAGGCAATAATGGAATGTTGGAGTAGAAAATAACTCGCAGTTACGGTGAATTCTAACTTCCCTTGATTTCCCAGAGCATAATTACGTCCCCAATAACATCTTACATAATAAGTAGGTAGTAGCTACCTCGCCTACCTCCTACGACTGAAGCCTTGGAAGAGATTTCAAATAGGAATAATGTTTTAGAGAAATTCCATGTTCGCTCAATAGGACCTTCTCACTACAATGTAGATTGTAGGTAGGCGAAGATCATCATTATCTTCCTGCCCTTATCCCACTTAAGTGGGGTCGGCACAACATGTGTACTTCTTCCATTATCAGCCGTCATCTCATCACTAGGTCTTTTTACACAGGTCATTGTGACGGAATTACCTTTAATTTATTATAATTACTAATCACGATAGTTTGAAAAATAATATAGGCATAGATGTTTGCGAAAAGACACATTTCGTTTTTAGGGTTCCGTACCCAAAGGGTAAAAACGGGACACTATTACCTACTAAGACTTCGCTGTCCGTCTGTCTGTCACAGGGCTTTATCTCATGAACCGTGATAGCTAGACAGTTGACATTTGCACAGATTATGTATCTCTATTGTCGCTATAACAACAAACACAGAAGGGCTCCGATACAACAAACGTTATTTTTTTAGGCTGTTTTTTAGATAATGGTACGGAAACCTTCGTGCGCGAGTCCGACTCGTACTTGGCCGGTTTTTTTATACCTACTCGTAATAACATCAACCTGTTTCTACTTACTTAGGTAGGTAAGGCATTTGTATGTCCAAATTTATACCTGAAACGGTAGATCAGTCGTCCATACTTTCCCACCTCCTCTTTGTATAACATGTCTGTCGGTAGGTACTCGTAAGTAGTCTCAATTTGAACATTTGTGCCGAGCTGAACATAATGCTTGCGTGGATACTGGTAAATACTTAGGAGGTATTTCAAGAGAACATTTCACAGGCTTTTAGGTACCTACGTACTCAATTTCGAATAGATAGGTACTTTACCTAACTATTTACTACGGTACATGTGTAGGTCCTCAAGTTCCCGACATTTGTATCCCCCAAAGGCAAACTTCAAACGCGTCCCAAATAGAAATTTGTGTGTAGTTAGTGTCACCTATTCTGTGTAGAACTAACTAACCCTCGTATTCAAGAACGACACTATGAGAACACGCACCCACAGTGGACGAAATCTTTTTTCATAAAAATCACTTTATGTGTTGTGCGACACTGCATAGTGTGACTAGAGGCACATTGTCGTGTGGCTCTAGCCAAAATTGAGCTCTAAAGGCACACGGTAGCGTGCGCTTTAGTGCCGCTCAACACATAAAGTGAAGTTTATGAAAAAAACCGGCCAAGTGCGAGTCGGACTCACGCACGAAGGGTTCCGACCATTATCTATAAAAACGCCAAAAAAAAAACATGTTTGTTGTATGGGAGTCCCCCTTTAAAATTTATTTTATTCTGTTTTTATTATTCTGTATTTGTTGATATAGCAAAAGAAATACGTACCTAATCTGTGAAAATATCAACTGTCTAGCTATTACGATTCATGAGATACAGCCCTGTGACAGACAGACGGATAGACGTCTTAGTAATAGGGTCCCGTTTTTACCCTTTGGGTACGGAACCCTAAAAAGATTTCGTCCACTGTGGGTGCGTAATCTCATAGTGTCGTTCTTGAATACGAGGGTTAGTTGTTGACAAGACTGTCGCAAACTTTGTTGTTACAAGTTGAAAGTGCATAACTACTGGTTTTGAGCCAACAGTCGGGTAAGTTTGTTAAGTTTGATGGGAAACTTCGGTTGACGCTATTAACATACTCGTAACTACCTCTAGTGATAAATGTGTTAGACGTCTAACCACTTACCTAACTTATAAGACCATACTCGTCTGCACCAAACTTTATGCAAATGCTTTACTTTTTAGGACACACTTAACGGGTACCTTTTTTTATAGAAGTGGAGATGACATAGGTTTTAAATAGAAATACGGCTAAATACATTATTTACTTGTATTGCTTATTAAAATAAAATATTATTCAATTAATTATTATTGCTGTATTCGCCGATCTACCGTTGATCGCGGTGCTCATGACGAAGAGCATCTAAATTGCCTCGAAACGTCAGCAATACAAGAAAATAACGTGGTAATTAGTAGAGATGCGCCGAATATTCGGTATTCGGCGTATTCGGCATCTTTTTCACTATTCGTATTCGGCCGAATATTCGGTTTTAGTGCCGAATATATTCGGTTCGAATATTTATATTCTCTTGGCTACACGACACGGTGGGTGGGTATAAAACTAAAAGACAAGTAAGATTTATGTTATACTAGCCGACCCGTGACAGACGTTGTCCTGTCAAATTTTAATAATCGAATAGAAAAGACTTAATGTTTTTAGTCTGTGATGTCAGATTTGTTGCACACCAGCGCCATCTATACAGAAATCATCCCTTTTGTGTTTTTTTATCGTTTTTGGAATGTTTTATATATTTTAAAGTAGTCTATTATTTATTCCGGCAGTATATCTAAATTTAATCCCTTTTGTCGTTTAGGCCTGATTGAGGAACAAACATACATACAAACTCACAAACTTTCACATTTATAATATTATTAGGATTAGTATTCTAAGTCAAAGAAATCATATGAAGAATGTGCTGAATAAAGTTAATAAAAATTTCAATTTAACCTTTAAATCAACATTTATTTTGAAACCGCAAGTCAATATAAGATACTAGCAGTCCGCGCCGGCTCCGCACGGGAGTAACGTATTATAACGATTTTATGAGTATTTTTTTACCCAAGGTGGTTACATTATCGAAGTTTTAACAGAAAAAATTACAAATATAGAGGTTTTACGTAGAATACAGGAAAAAAGGATCCTATTAACAACGATTGAGAACAGAAGAGGGAAGATGGTTGGCCACCTTATACGGCACGACAGTTTTATAAAGACTATAATGGAAGGGAAGATTGAAGGGAAGAGAGGAAGAGGAAGGCCACGAATAAGCTACATGAGCCAGATAAAGGAGAAAATAGCTGTCGTGTCGTATAAGGAAGTTAAAGAGACGGCGCTGGAGAGAAATAGATGGAGAGAGCTGCATCAATTACACCGACAAGAGCACAGCTCTTAAGTTAGAAGAGAGTTACTCAGAGATAATGTAGCATGAAAATGAAGTGATTTTTTTGGATAAGGATTAATACCCAGGTACGAATAATGTGGCCTAGTTTGTACAGGCAGCGTTACTTATTGCATATTTTAACATGAAAAAGTAGTTATTGTGACATAACTGTAATAGTTGGACATACTCGTAATTATGGTATTGCTGACTTTTGTTAATATTGATGTAATCTTTAAAACTGCAGTGTACTTTGCTCTATTGTCAATAATTTCCGCAGCGTACGCGATATAAGGATTTTTTTTGGATTTTTCTTCACACCTTGGGTTACATTATCGAAGTTTCCATACGGATCCCTAACGTTTTTGAAAATATTCTATAGCCTATGTTCATCAGGGATAATGTAGGATTCTAATGGTAAAAGAATTTTTCAAATCGGTTCTGTAGTTTCGGAGCCTATTCGTCTTCAGGGGTTGAATATCGGGAATTCCTTTACACCCCTATTGACTGATTGAAAGATTGACTGTTGGACTAATCGATTGATGGACTGAACGATTGATGGACTCATCGATTGATAGACAATCAAACCATCAATCGATCAGTCCATCAATCGGTCAGTCCATCAATCGATGGACTGATCGATTGATGGACTGATTGACAGATGGACTGATCGATTGATCTGTCAGACTGAACGATTGATGGACTGATCGACTGATGGATTGATGGACTAATCGATTGACAGACTGATCGGTTGATGGACTGATGGACTGATCGTTTGATGGACTGATCGATTGATGGACTGATTGACTGATCGATTGATGGACTGATTGACTGATGGACTGATCGATTGATGGACTGATCGATTGATTGACTGATCGATTGATGGACTGATTGATTGACGGACTGATTGACTGACCGACATGACTAACTGACTTGAGACTGAATGACTTGACTGACCGACTTGACTAACCGATATGACTGACCGACTTGACTGACCGACTTAACTGACTGACTTGACTGACAAACTTGACTGCCCGATTTGACTGTCCGACTTGACTGACGGACGTGACTTACCGATTTGACTGATCGATTTGACTGACCAAAGTCCAGTAGCGACACGTAGCGTAGCACGCGGAAAAACAATGAAATGGTAAACCGAATTCGGCCGAATATCCGGTTCGGTAAAGGTTAAACAGAATAGTATTCGGTATTCGGTTATTCGGTGAAACCACTATTCAGCGCATCTCTAGTAATTAGTTATATTACTATTTAAAAAAAAATAGGATCACGACTTTAATCCCCAAGTACGGTAGACATCCTCTTAGATCCCTTGAAGGTGTCTTGTGGGGGTAGTCAGAGACACGTCCAAACATTATATTTGGCACATGCCCACATTTTGCAGTAGTTAGCATTCATGGAATGCTAACTACTGCATCATGACAGGTTGCAAGCCCATGCTCGCGATGTTTTCTTTCACCGTTTTAGCACGTGTTTGAATGCGCATATATTTTTTTCGAACAGAAAAATCCATTGATGCACGAAGGGATTCGAACCCACGACCTTCAGATTGAAAGTCGAGGTATCACCCACTCGGCCAACACGGCTTTCTATTTAAAATTACATAAGATTCCTGCTCGTAACTTACTTAATCTTTAACACCAAGTTTTTTGAAAGAATAAAAAGTAGGTACTCGAGTTTTGAATTGTATTGGTTTTCCCATTTGTTGTTTCCGATTTGTTTTGTTTTGTTGGCTCTTCCTTCTGGTTGAATCTAAATAACTAAATATTCTTCCGTATTTTTTTTTAATTTTAATTATTAAGGCGATCCAACGACAGCTGTGTTTGGTGCTGCTGTTTCAGCTGTTTCAGTGATTTTATTCATAAAAGGGAAAAAAAAAATTAAATTAAAAAAGAATTATAAGACACCAATAAGTAATTTATTTTATAAATAACACAACACATAGATCGTCAAGTATAGAAAATGGTTAAACTAGACACTAAAATACTTCATCAGTCACTCAGGTAAAAAGTATAATTAATAAATAGTTTGTACTAAATAGATTGGCAGTATCACACATCAAACCTTTGTCTACAAAAGCTAGAAATATTATTTTGACTATAATCTAGGTTTTATGTGCCGTATTCTCAAAAACACTACACATTTAGGTACATACAGCCAGGTACCTACTCGAAGTTTTAAAATCAGTTATCGCTGGGGCTAATTCAATACTAGCTTTCAAACTATCGTGGTTAATAACACATGAGTACCTAACTTTTGATTTTACACGGTTATAACGTCACCTTTTATTGTACCAGACGAAACGTTGGGAAAATAAATCAAAGGTGATAAAGACCCGTGCAAAAATCAAATATTTTTTCTATCATAAAATTACAAGAACTTTTATGTTGGATTTTTGACTTATCTGTAACCTTATTATGAGATTTCCAAACTACCGTCGCTATCGAATATCGTTAGCTATTTGTATAGTTTTGTGTAGTTCCGTAGACGCTGTGCTGGATTTCATACAAATAGCTTACGATACTCGATAGCATCGACTACATAGCCCAATAGACGCCTAATGGCTTCATTTCTTCAAACAAACAACTCTGTCAAGTCGGTGAGGTATGCGGGGGTATGTAGTATGGTATGGCTATGTAGTCGATGCTCGATAGCGAATAGTTTGGAAATCTCATAATAGTTTTTTAAAACTTTGTACAATAACACTTTTGACGTAATGGACTAAGCCAGCCGTTAGGAATGTAAAGCAATTAAAAAATAATAGTATCACGACTTCCAAGTACGGTAGACATCCTCTCAGATCTCCAGACGCTTTATCAATTCCAAAATTATTCTATTACTTTCGATCAGACTTCGATGTTTTACAGAACCTCACCGAAATGTAAGTAGATAATTCTAAAATTGTTCTATAAATCAAATTAGTTCCTTTTCTAACAGAAACTACACACTATAGATTTTGACACGGGTCTTTATGACCGTGTCAAAATCTATAGTTAAGAAACTACACAGATTTTGAAAATCTAGAAAGTCTCCTGAATTCTAAGTCTTCGTCTAAATCTACAGGGTATATTCAATATTTAGACTAATCCCGAAAACTGTAACTGAATGTTCAGCCGTGAATCAGTTCAGTCATCTTGACCGATTATAATCTTTATTTAAAAGACAAAAGTAAATATTTCAACTACATAATTTTGGACATTATATAAAATTTTCTGTGGATTTAGGTAATTTGCAGCCATTATTGTTTTCTGTCTTTTGCCGTTAACATAGGATATCTGAAAAATCTATTTTTGTTTCAGACTGATAAGAAAAACTCTCTTAAGTTTAAAATCCTTCAAATTAAAGCAATATCTCTTACACTTAAGGCAGTTAGGAGTAAGTAAGGAGTAAGGAGTACTTACATTATTTTTAGTTTTCGGTACAACTACCGTACCGTGTACAAGAGTGTCAATAAAATTCCTAAGAATCGAAATCTAAATTAGTCTAAATTTTATTTACCTAATTTGCGGTGTCAACAGAATTGCAACCATTGTTTATAAGTACATAATTACCTTTACAAAACTAAAGACAGACGCACTAAGTGCTTGAAAAATATAGATACTTTTATAATTAACAACATCAAAGCATTGCCAATAGATGGCGCCTCTAATATAGAAACTACATAGGTACCAAATGCATTAAGTCTTTCTAAATTTGGCTTTATATTCGGCACTAATATCACACTACTTTTGGACAAATTACTCGTCATTATCTTTTGGTTTTTTGTAAAGCTATACAATCAAAATACATCGAAATAAATACATATGAATCCTAAGTTATATTATGACACACATACAAAGAAAAGCATTAAAGATAAAACATCTCTTGAGTACAGGTCAACCAATTTTTTGTTGTCTTTCTAATCGTTAGGGCATTTTTTGTCTGAAAGTGCTTTTTTTCTATCAGATTATTTAAATTTGGACAGGGTGTAATATGCACTGATTATGTAGGGTCAGCTAGATTTAATTCAATTTTCTGCACTATTTTAGTCTCTATTTTTATAACCCAGAGTATGAATGTAAGCACAAGTACTGCATATATATTGTTCCCAATAAATATATATTTCATTTCAAAAAAAAAAAAAAAATCATTTCATATATATTGTACTAGCTCTTACCCTCAACTTCGTCTGCGTACATTCAGGAATTTTTAACCATTTATCGGAAAAAATTGAAATTTGTGAATTAAAAAAAATTGGGAAAAAAGTAGCTTAATGTCCATTGCAAGACTTATAACTATCTCAATATAAAAATTCATCACAATTGGCCCAACGGTTTGGCCGTGATTACGTCACAGACACACAGACAGACAGATAATTACATCTGCATCTATATTATAATATAGATCATCTATTTTATAATATAGATGACAAAGAAGAACCTATGGGGTATGGCAGTATTTTGCAGAGGTACCACATAACATGTGGACCATCTACCAGTTTATAACAATAAATATTGGTGGACATTATCACATAGCGCCATCTATCCCAAACTAACCAAAGCTTGTACTATGGGAGCTAGATAACTGATAGAATATATATACTTTTTTTTTGTAAATATGTACATAATGATACATTATAAAACCCAGACACAGAACAAACATCTATGTTCAGTCACAAACATTTGCTCTAAGTGTTGTGGTATCGAACCCACAACCTACAGCAGAAGGCAGAGTTACTACCAACTGAGGCCAGTCCGGTTTATAAACTATAGGGTTAACTTAGTTATCTTACAAATTCACTGGACCATTCATGTTTTGACTAGCGTGTACTTATGTTCCCAAGAACAATGCCATGGCATCCAACGCTTGGATGCTAAAAAAGACTCACATTCCTCGCCACATGACTCTCACCATGCTACCACCATTCCCAAATCAGGTACAACTATCGCACAAGGCTCGTCGGGCTTTGGCCGCTTATATGCTGGCTTCAGCTCCAGTTTCTCAATATCTACCGGAACACCCTTCTCTTGGGACATCTCCATGATGTAGTGCTTAAGTTTCATGTCACTGAAATCAGGGAAAAAGTATAATTAGTAGATTGGTACCTTGGAAATGGACATGTTTTAAATGTTAAGCATCGGGCTATAGTATGAACTTTAACTACAACTTACAGAAATTAATGGTTTTTAAGATGGACGGTTAGATAGATTTCTATTTACTTTTTTTTTGTTTCACATAATAAATCTTTTTATGGGCCAGTAAAATGAGAGAATCAAAGTCTTAGTTAGATCAAGACTAACCCCTAAGACATCATCAATGATCTGAGAGCCAGATCTATGAGGATGTCTACTGTACTTGGGGATTACAGTTGTGATCCTATATCATATTTCATTTAATTTTATTTTAAACTCAAAAAACAGCAGTTTTATTTACTATTGTAAATAATGGTAGGTAGGTACCTACCTACAATTAAAAAAATTATAGTAAACTTTATTATAACTTCAGATCTTGATTTTCCGAATGGATCTGATCAGAACTTTCCAGCTATTTATTTGATCTAAAACAAGAACTGGTATAGTTGTTCTAACTCACAAAGGCGGGTGAGCAGTAGGTACTTGTTGTGTATTAGACACGCTTGATATGTGTGTATAGACATTATGCTTTTGTGTGTGTTACTATTATATAGTTCGGCCGTTCTGAGAATGCGTTCCTGACACGTCGCGATTGTATGACGACGTAACTTTGTAATGGCGTTGCAGTAACGATAAAAATATTATTGCTGGTTGTTTACCGTTTTAACAATTGATGAGCATTAAAACAACATTATTACAACATTATAGTCACTATAACGTGACTAACTGATACGCATTCTCTGAACGGCCGAACTACAATACTGAGCGCTCCTGAGCTTACACACACAGAAACAATATAGCTACCACATACATGTAGAGTAGATTCTACACACACCAACCTCTTTGTAAGATAGAACAACTAATAATAAGCTAATGTTATGAAGATATATTTACCTCAGCTTGATACAAACACAGCACAGGCAGCTAACAATTGCCATTGTCACCAGAACGGCTAAGGTGGCAATTACTGTGTCAAGGAGGCTCAAATCAAACATAGACATATTTGCAGCCTCTTTAATCTGAAATGATAAACAATTACTATCAGTATTCAGTAATCACTTATGGAGAAAAGGAAAGGTAAAAAGATATGTCCGGATTCAAAATACTTATTAGACAGACATACATATTTAGGAGCTAGATCTCTTGCAGAAATATATCTAAAAGAAAATTGAAACCAATAATGAGTGGCAATTTTGTGTACTTACATTATTTTTTCTTTCTTTGCTTTGTTAGTTTAGTTTTGTTTTTTATTGTATTTGAAGTAATCATGCATCACTTACTTACCCAGTGTTTTGTTTGTAGGCCTAAATTAGGCCATTCAATGTTATCACATGGAACAATCGTTCACGCGTACGAAAGCCAATTTTTTATTTATTTACAGGTACCAAAGTAATAGATAGGTACACAGTTCCTAGTTTTCCGGGAAAAAAAATCAAAACATTTACACAACACAGCAAGCAAACGCGGTCGCGCGCAAAGCGCAAATCAATATTTGCTTGTCTTTCCTTCTTTCAGTTCCTTCCCTCATTCTCGTTCGTTCGTTCTCCTTCCCTCCGTCTACTTTTTTCCAATTTTTTTGACCTCTCTAGTCTAGCAGGTCTACTATACCATTGTCTTTTGATTTAATTTTTTTAAGCCTATGCAATGTTTCAAGTAGGTACCTATAGACCTATAGACATTCGTAACAGGTAGGATTCGGTACTTACCCTCGTATTCAAGAACGACACTATGAGAACACGCACCCACAGTGGACGAAATCTTTTTTCATAAACATCACTTTATGTGTTGAGCGGCACTATGGCGGCGCACGCTACCGTGTGCCTTTAGAGCTCAACTTTGGTTAGAGGCACACGACAATGTGCCTCTAGTCACACTATGCAGTGTCGCACAACACAAAGTGATTTTTATGAAAAAAGATTTCGTCCACTGTGGCTGCGTGTTCTCATAGTGTCGTTCGTGAATACGAGGGTAAGACTTACATACCTAAATAGAAGGTATAAAAAAAATCATACAAAATTTCAATATGTAAGTATATATTTTTTGTACATAGTCTAAAAGAAGATAGATTAGTGTTTTTAGGATGGTAGGAGCATATCTACCCAAAATATAATTAGAAGTATGTATGTAGTAGGTATGTACCTAGTGTTTCCATTTACGCAAAAAGTAATAAAGTTTAAATTTTATGTTTTTATTTTAATTTTGAATAATTACGTAAAATTATTAAAAACAGTATTTGGTAGTATTTATATAATATACTAAACACACATAACATTAGCATCTTCGACTATAACGTTACAACTTTCTTCTTTGATATCGCGTGGCTTTTTTTTAATAGATTCTTTTTTTTTATAATCCACTTTTAGCTTGCTAGCTAATGCTTTTACTTCGTTTTTAAGTTTTTGGTCTCTGAAATAAATTAATTTATTGAATTGCTTTTATTACTGCTTTTTAATGTCTTGGGAATAGTTAGTTCCCAAATCATTATCAGATATTAAGAGCTTGGGTAATCGATTACACACGGCCTTAATATAAATATAATAGACGACACTATCATAAAACATTGAAATTCAGCCAAATCAAAAGATTTTTTTAGAAAAAATTTCCGTCTCCATCTCCATTTAAAATTTCATCAAAATTGGCTCAGCGGTTTAGCCGCAATAACGTCACAGACAGACATACAAAACGATAGACAGACAGAGCTACTTTCGCATTTATACTATTAGTATAGATAACTATAAAAATCGTATGTGCAATGTTAATTCATTTTATATGACACTTTTTTCAACTCACGCGTAATGAATGCTGCAGCAGAATATGCAAACAGATACAACGCATGAACTTGCGCACATCACGAAAAATATAGCGCAATAAATAATTCCATTGAATACTCTTTCGGTGCTCTCACGAAGTTTTTCTGTAAAAAAAAGAATTATTTTTATAGATTTTATTATTTTTAAATAAATACGGCAAATTACCACGTTTTTTTTTGTATCTGACGTTTCGAGACAATTCAGATGCTCTTCATCATGAGCATCAAATGATTATCAACCACGATAATTTTATTTCTTTATTTTTATGGGTATGTACCATATAGACAAAAAAACCCTAAAAAGGACTTTGTCGCATAACGACAACTCGATATAACAAAAAGGAGAGAAAAGTAGAGAAACAAATTTTAATATTTATTTGTAAAACTTTATAATAATCGCATAAACAAGTTTTTTTTTAAGTATTATTTATGTTTTGTTTTTTTAGTTTATTCTATTTAGTAGGTAAAATAGGTAATATTTAATTATTCACCTGTTTGCATAAGATTATTTGATTTCGTCCTCTCTTTCAAATACTCGTAGTCTATTACACATTCTCCTGTAGAGTCGTCAAATTTATAAATGCTGAAAAAATAACACAAGACTATTTTGATGTTTCGATTTTTACACTATTTTTGTAGTAGTATTTTTATGTTTTTTATAGTTGAAAAAATGCCCTGAGCCTTGAGGTTATAATGACCACGTCAAAAATAAAATACTTAAGTATGTAAGTAGGTACTCGTAAGAGTCGTAAGTACCTACACAAAATTAAATACATTTTTTGCTATATAGGTAGGCTATAGTTTAGTAATGAGGCATTTAACTACATAGGTTAGCTAGCTAGATATAATAATCAAAATATGAATTAAATAATGGATATAATTTATATAGGTAAGTACCTTTTGACTTTCACTATACTTAATTACTAACCCATCACAACCGCAAATTTTTTGGCATTCCTCGGGCAATGTAGAACATCCATCTGCGTTGTTACATTTTAAACTAGAATCCTGAAAAGCAGTTTTTGATTTATTACATAAATAGTGAGAGAAGCAAACTTTATCTACTATTTGGTAGAATGTATTTACTTTAGTATATGTTGTTTCTGCATCTAAAAATAAATAAATGGTTTTAATTGTACACGTGTGTAGGTAGTACCTATTAGTAATAACTACGTAAGAATTTATTGCATTCCATCATAATAAGTATTAAAAAAATACAAAAAGAAAAAATAACTTACAAGCAGTTGCGTATAAACACAGTAAAATGTAAGAAACAATTAACATTTCTCTCAATTTCTTCATAACGTTCAGCTCGATCGTAAGTATAGGAACAGTCTCTTGTAGCAAGGTATGTACCAGCCTTACCGCATCTTATCTAAGTAAATCATTGTAGTCGATGAAGTAAATACACCTTTGACTAGACAGTATTGTTTTTCAGACGGTGTTTTCTTTGGTAAGTTTAAAAATAGTATGACCTCGCGTTCGTTTAAAATAATCACAACCCAGTAGGTAGATACTCTTATTTAATCTGACTGACCGCATTCCAGTTCAGACTATCTTTCAAAAGCACAACTTCAATTCAATGGGCATTGTGGCATTATATTTTTTTTAAGTAGTAAAACAAGTATTTTTTTGAATTAAATTATTTACAAAAAATAAGATTACAAAATCTACCCTCCATTCTACTCCTAATACTGGACACCACATAAGGATATATATTATATGTGTTCTGTGCTACATAATTAGTGTCAATAAACGCGTGTATTGGAACGTAACTTTCGTTCAGGAATCGACTCTTAGTTTTTTGTTTGATGATACTATTTTATCATCTGGCTGCGCGGCAGACAATTTCTGACAAATATTTAACTGGTTCTATCAATTTGCCTTGAATAGCGTATTGCCATTGATAATCGTGTATGTAAACGATCAATTGGAGAAGTTACCCATTAAGCTGCGCTGCAGACAATTTTCTGTCAATTATTATGTAGGTAACTGGTTTTATCAATTTGCCTTGATTAACGTATTGCCATTGACAATCACATTCCTTGTAAACGAAAACGATCAATTGAAGAGATATTTAATATAGTCTATGCATTCATTGTTCTAGTAAATTGTTATGTCAAACTGGCTACCTACGTGTAGTATGTGTTCAATATCTACGCTCCAGGTATAACCATTTTGTCACAGCTAGTTTAAAGTCAGTAATTCCTTTCTCAGAGATTTATTTTATTTAATTATTTGCTTTTTTTTATAATACTCAATATTAAGACCAACAAAGGTCACCTATCTCACTCAATGGTTGTT
The DNA here is from genome assembly GCA_912999785.1 of Hydriomena furcata. Lineage (NCBI taxonomy): Eukaryota > Metazoa > Arthropoda > Insecta > Lepidoptera > Geometridae > Hydriomena > Hydriomena furcata. The sequence goes on from OU538838.1 coordinate 6,353,459, forward strand.
TGAATTTAGATCGAGGACTAGCCGTTGGGCGCATTTTCGCAACTCGGAATTTCGTTCCGAACGTACCCAATAGAAGTGAAGTGAAGTGAGTGAACAGAACAAAGGAAGGAGAAACTGAGCAAGAAAGAAATCGAAAAACCAGTTTATTTACCGACCACGGCTTCGTGTGTACGTCCCGCGCTGTGATTTGTTTTTTAATAAATTTCATTTCGCACGTAGGTAAATAATTACTTGCAAAATTTCGTGGAAGTGTTTACGCATTGTGTTAGAGTAGTTTACCAAACAAAACACAAAGTTTTAATTGAAAACTACTAACAAGAGCCAAAGGTGTGTCGTGTCGTGATTCGAATTTTGAAATTTAAATCTTTACTCGCATTCAACAAAGTGTTTTGGATGTGAAAAGTTAAAAAATCTATTTATACAGCGTAAAGTTAAACTACGTAACTTAACTAGGTACCAAATCGATTGTGTTGCATAGTTGAGTGAACACCGTGCGACTTCATAGAGACGAGTTCGCAACAACGTGAGTAAAAGTTACAATAAAATAACTGTTAGTTATTATACCTTCATGGTTCAATTAAAACCGGAGAAAAATGTTTCCATTTTAAGGTTTTCCAGTGAGATTACAATCAGACTCGTAATTCGTGAGATTTTCTAATTGGAATCCAGTTTATTGCATCAAATATGACTTTAATTAATGCATTCGAATGTTTTGATTTATCATTCTACGGTTCGTAGTGCTTTGCATTGCATGCCTGTGCAGCCGCCACAACCGGTTTGCAAATAATAATTTGTTTATGACGCCGAATTCCTGCTTCAAACTTGTTTTGAATTACAAATGTAACTTTCGAAAGTACGGGTTTACTCACACCATGCAAGATGTTTTGTCCTTAACAATGCCTCAAAAATGCTTACAAGCTCAACTGTTGATCATACTTTTATTTTGGAGCTAATATTTTGAATTAAAAGCCAGCTGAAGCTAATTTTTCTAGTAATAAATGATAGCCTATGTTACTCAGAGATACTGAAGTATTCTAATGGTGAAACAATTTATAATGGTGAAAATACAAATCTTTCCTCTATTATATTATTATAGCCTATAGATGAAGCATTTTGTCTACAGATGTCACAATCTCAACAATCCTATAGAGGAGCCACAACAAGCTGATGTCTAGAAGGTTCCGGGAGTTTGGCTGAGTCATGCAGCCATGGCCAGTGGCAAGGCTCTATATTCCATAGTGGTGGTCATACTCGGCTTTATTTGTTTTGTGGTCGGCGCCATCGCTGTCGGTTTGCCCACGTGGGGGTACTTTTATAGTTGTGAGTATTCAAACCTATGAGTGATGCTAGTTTAGGCACTTATTTAACTTTAATAAAGGATGTTGTTCTATTTTGGTGGGGTTCAAAGTACTGAATACCCCGCCAATAATAATTCTAACAACTATTTAGTACAGCACATAGTGCAATAGATTGTATTTAGTCCTGTCTAACAATAACACCTTGGTTGGTTAATTATGTAATACTAATACACAATAGAGGTCACCTTACAAGATATGGTTGAGAAATGCCCTAATGGGCATTTCTGGACCAAAAGTTCATAAATCCCCATTGGTGGCTCATTGAGTTTATAAATACTTTGTAGATAGATATATCAATATTATTTCAGTTATTTCTTTCTATAATATTCTTGAACCAGTGAATTTAGAATCAGGTATGTGATACCGTCTACATTGTGCCAATGAAGTTGCTTAATATTGAATGCTACCATCATGTAACTCCTCGGTACTGTGATGGGTCAGTACTCAACTGATACTCAAGAGTGGATTCAATCTCTGTGACAGTCAAAACTTTGCATGATCTGCATAATTTATTCTTGGTGTTGTAGTACCATACCATACTCAAAAGTCCCACAATCAGGCAGGACTATGGTTAGTATACGACACAGACCCATGTTAAATAAATCAGTTGTAACATAACTACCAACGCACAAGTTGTCTTGCATTAGACTGCTGATTGGTCCCAAGGTCACAGTCGGGCATCAATTGGTTCCTGGATTCAATTGCAAAAAGACTAGAAAATAGATTGTATTTTGTCTGTTTTCAAATAGAAATGATATTTGTATTGTATGATGCACTTAGTGAAATGATACAATTATTTAATTGGTTTTAAATAAAAATACTGCTAAAGGCAACTTTCAACTTGTTTTGCTGCCGTTTAAATACCATTAAGATGCTCTTCATATAACTATAGTATTTGCTGATGAGTGAATTGTCTCGGAGCATCAGCAATACAAGTTACTACATGCTAATTAGCCATATTTTGATTTAAAATTATAACCAACCATAATAGTTTTAACCCTAGTATGTATTTGGTTCATACTTCATAATTATTTTCTGTCATTAGGTCTTGAATTAAATATTTATTTGTTGTGGATTAATCACACATTGCAAATATAATTTACAAAAGAGAACCAAACATTGTACCCTCACGGAGAGCACAAAGTTATACTTTGGAATGTAATTTGAATTTTTGCTCTTCATGTTTGTATTGATTGTTTTTCTTCTGCCTAGTTTGTATGTATGTAGAGTCCATGTTAACTGTTAACATGTACATACAACAGTTAATAAGCAATTTAATAGCTTGTGCACCTGTGTCAATAGTAACTAATTCTTTCAGATGATTCTGACATTCACCTCTTCCAGCAGTCATATATCTGTAAGTACCTTTTCTATATGACAGAATTTTTCTCTGGCACATTCACGTACAAAATCATACACTCGGTAGAGTCCCTGATATCCTATGAAGTATTGACACAATTATTCTTATCAGTTTAGGGAATTGTACTTGTATAAAACAAAGATTGATCATGCAAAAAAAATTGTGTGCATGTTATGTTGAGGGACTGCACTCGGTACCGGTTTTTTTACGTGAATGTGCCATATGGTGGTGGGTGGTTGTGTGTATGGTATACAGTTGTTTTATCTCACGAAAGCGGTTCAGCAGTACTTAGAGTTGTGATGTCTATAACACGCGCTGAGCGATACTGAGCGCTACACACCCATTATGACCAACCCGCCTTCGAGAGATAGAACATCAGTCCCATCTGTCAAGATAAAGTTATTGACCGATAAGACGTTGTCTGCCGATTTGAATAGCGCACGAAAAATTTACCAATAAGACCAATTAGTTCCGTATTCAGCTGAGTATTTGGCACGATCGACAATGTCTTCATTTTCAACAATTGAAAAGAGTAATGTAATATTTTTTTATCTTAAGTCGTGATCTACATTGCTTAAAAGCTTCCAGTTTTTAACTAAAGTGTCGTATTTAGCGGAATTTGTGGCGATAAAGAGGCTGTTGTGGTTTCGGTGAAAAGGATGTTAAGGTTTAAGCAGCGGGATGCGGATGACGTAAGATCAAACTGGTTTTTAACCCCTAACGTATCATATATCCGTTGAATTTAGAGCTTGATCTTTTAAACATTTCTTGTAATAAAACCTGTTTCTATTCACTGAAACACATCCAATACAAGAAGGTACCAATATGACATTACACAAATATTTACGGCGAATAAATACACCGTGAGGAAACCAGTTAGTAGGTATTCTTAAAAGCGGCAATGAACTATATGGAATTATAACTACTGCATAAAGTGAGCATATGCCATACAATGTATGGACGTTCCTCTGGTCACTCCTTATACATCTTTAAAGATATAAATTAGAGAGATTATAAATTAGAAAAAAAGGAAATTAGAAAGGAAGTCTATGTCTACCATGCTTAGAAATTACAGTCGTGAGACAATTATTTTTCTTATTACAAATATTAAAAAATACATAAAAATAGCCCGGGCTTCTAAAGACAGACCGTTGCAACGGTCATACGTACCTACATAGCTCAATTAATCCAGACTAGCTCTCGGATGCGTGTAAAAAATACTAACCCTCGTATTCAAGAACGACACTATGAGAACACGCACCCACAGTGGACGAAATCTTTTTTCATAAAAATCACTATGTGTTGTGCGACACTGCATAGTATGACTAGAGGCACATTGTCGTGTGCCTCTAGCCAAAGTTGAGCTTTAGAGGCACACGGTAGTGTGCGCCATAGTGTCGCTCAACACATAAAGTGATGTTTATGAAAAATGATTTCGTCCACTGTGGGTGCGTGTTCTCATAGTTTCGTTCTTGAATACGAGGGTCAGTATATGAAGACAACAAGACGCTTAATTTCCACGCGTCCAATTATGTAGTTTAAAATTAACATACAATCCGAAATTCTTTGTTTATAACCAGCTCGTGAGATGCGATAAAACATGCAATTATTTTCACGAAATGAGACTCAATTAAATTGTTTAAAAACATCCAGTTAAACGTTGTTAATCCGCAGTTTTCTAATCAGATGTTTAAACTTTTTGCCGCAAACCAGACTTCTCCAACGGATGTTGTTCCCATGCGGAGCGAAGTGGGCCAAACCGCGATGTACCTTAGTTACTGTTACCTTCAAGCACTATTATTTAAACTGTGCCGTTGATACAATTGCCTTTCTAAGCCCTAGCTATTTATATAACATGATGAGATCAAAGATTACAAATTCAGTACCCGTTATTGTTATTTATTTAAGAATCACGATCGTCTCTTTCAATACCAGTTTCTTTTGAAGCTGGTGTTTCTCGAATCACCTTTGGAGTTAGGTAATTTTGTTTGGTTTTAAACGATTATAAAGTTGACTGCGCTTAATACGGTGAAGTAAAACATTGCACTTAGAAGGTACTGAGTACTGACTATGTATTTCCTGTAGATAAGGCCGACTAAGCCTAGAGGATGGTAGGTATGTATGGCAAGCCTTATCTATATTTATATAGGTATATATTTTATATATATATGGCTCTAAAACATGTCTCGGGCGCAGCAGAGTCCATTGAGAAGAAAGTTCCACCTGATTCTGAGCCGCATAAATCATCTAGAGGAAAAGGAAAATAAAGATGAAAAAGGCTTTCCTTTTTTATGTTTTCTCTATATTTGCTACGTACTTCGCTATATTGAATTGATAGAGATTTCTTTATAGCACCTCTAAAGGTACAACAAATTCGTAGTATCGTTGCACTGTGGTCACACTACTTTATGGGTTAGTATTTACCTTGTTCATAACATCCATCATAGGTTGGTACAAGAAATATCCGACTGCAAAAAAATATAAGTAAAGGTCCTACATACTTGTTGAGCATTGACGGTTGACTCAAAAACCATTGTAAACAGGTTATCATTGTAAAAAAAACGAATTAAAATTGTAAAGCCTCTATCTAAGGCTCTGTTTTTCATGCTCATGCATTTAAAAAATGTGGCACGCCCGCCAATAGGGTCATCGACCTGCGAGACCTTTGTGACAAACTTGTGGGAGATGTGCCAGACTGCTCGCAGTTATGGTCTTGTATTTTTATTCACGTGTCTGTTACTGGAATATTAAAATTTCATCATTATTCGTCACGTAGCTAAGGCGAATTAATTTCGAATTGGACGGTGGTCAATAACAGAGTTTTTGCTGTATTCCGGCCGTAAGATCAATCATTGCCATGTTTCTAGAATAGGCAGGTTTACGGGACACAATAATGAGGCAAAACATAACAGAACCTACTGCTAAGGTAGGTAGTGGTGATACCAATTTATCAAGTGTTAGTGAGGGCTGGTTTGATAAATTGGTATTGATAGACACCTTACATACATAGTACATAAATAGTAAAGCCTCTTTACATTTTTTCTAGATCATTTATACAGCGTCAGGTAGAACTTTCTATGAACATATGGGGCGCTGTAAGGCCCAGGACATGTTTAGATGGAGTAGGCTTGCCCAGCACCTACCATCCTCGGCTAAGTCAGCCTCTTCCATATGAAAGACACGGTCAATACTAAGCTGACTAAACCACGGGTTTGCGATATTTATCTTCACCGTTTTGAGCTCGTTTAAATATGCATACTTACTATATATTATCATTTTTCAAATAGAAAAATCCATTGATGCACGATCTTCGTATTTAAAGTTGAGGTACATACCCACCTCCCACGCGCCCAACACGGCGATAGGTAGAAAAAAAAGTATGTATCTACCCACATCTTCAACATATTAATAACATATAATATATGTGTGATAATATCCACCGATATATTATATCTTTATTTATTATCTACATACTACATCCTTATTTTCTCCATATTTTTAAGTATTAAGTATTTTATTCCTCGGACATCATTCATTCACTTCTATCACCCTGACTCTGACATCAGACTGTCATTATTTGCATCGCTGTCAAATTTAGTCCTTTCCACAACTAGTAAAAGTGTTATTCTGAAAGACTTCTCCAGTTACTCGTAGTAAATTTGCGTCTTAAAAACCTGTATCAGAGACCCTTCGCCAAATCTGCCGATCTGACCTTTCAAAGTCACGTCCTTTGCACGGCTTAGTTTTACCGTTCCAAATTATTGTCGTAGATTAAAATATAATACTTCGTAAGAGATTCATATATTTTATTATATATACGGGTCTTTAATGGACTATTTATCCTCTAGCTCTACCCATTTACCTAATACAATATTAAATAAAAAACATATGATCATGTTAATCCCCGAGTAACTACGGTAAACACTCACTTAAATCACCAGGCGCTTAGTTCCTTTAAAATGACTAAAGTTAGTCAGAGGCACGTCTAAATATGTGCGGGATGAATGTATCTATAAGTAAGATCACCGTTATAATTAATACAGCCTTCTGTTTAATAATAGTCAGTATTATAATTGGCTTAAAACTATTATGTTATTCACTTGAGACGCCTAGACGTAATAATTCACTCCTATTCCTAACGGTATCATCAGAACTGGTATCATCGAAATTAAATTGTTTCTCGAAAAGTCAAAAGTCTCAATATAGTTTAAGTAGATGAAAGCTATATGCTAAGACCTTTATAGTTATCTCTAGTGTGCGCCTTCGGTTTAACTCGCTTGGTATATCTATGTATTTAAAAATGAATGTGTGTCTGTATGTCCTTTATAAAATCATAAACTATGCATTTGATCATGTGTCTTTAGTAAAGTTGTTGTGCATGAACCCACGAAGGTTTCTGAGTTGGTGGCGTAGCAACGCGCGCAGGGTACAGCTAGTTACCGAATAAAATGTAGTACAGTACAGTTTAGCAAAATGCAACAATAAACTCTGCAACCGAAAAACGATATTATTGTGACAATAATCGTGCCAAAGTAATATCGTTACGTTACGACTATAGTTTGAACGATATGGAATGACCGCCATCACTTTTGATAACTAAAATAACTATAGACGTCTGTAACCCTAATTTTAAATACGAGAATTTGAATTTGACAACGAAACAAATGTCACGGTAATATCGTTTAATCCAGATAAATGGTGATAGGTGGAGATTGATGGTGTCAATTCTGGATTGACACCATTAAAAGATTTGCTTGTTTATCTACTATCTTCTGTACTTAGGGTTGCCAGATGCCTAGATATTCTGGTCATCCCATATGGTAGTCCTAACTGTACTACTACTAGCTGTATAGAGGAAGTAAGAAGTATAGTATAGAAATAGTTATGGTTGGCTTAGCTTACCTGATCTACAAGTACTTAGTAACTTAGCGAACTCAAAGTACTTGTGAATGCAAAATTAATGAAATTATGTGCATTCTATCAGAGTAATGTTTCTTACTTTAAAAGATTCGTAGTAATTCTTATTTTATCCGCACCGTAACGTACAATAGCATAACTGTTCCCGAGACACAGAATAATAGTAGTTGTTATGCTGAATTTATGCAGAAAGCGGACTATCTGCGCCTATACCTCGCTTAAAGCGACCAGCGTCGAGATGAGTGTCCTGAATAACGGAGATGAGACTAATTCTTGACAACGAAAATAAAATTAAATAGGATCACGACTGTAATCCCCAAGTACGGTAGACATCCTCTCAGATCTCCAGGCGCTTAGATCCATGAAGATGTCTAAAGGAGGTAGTCAAACCCACGTCCAATCATTATTTTTGGCACGTGCCCACATTTTGCAATAGTTACCATTCCATACGTGACAGGCTGACAGGTTGTTAGCCCATCGTCGCTTATAAGAATTTTAACTGGTTTTCTCACGACGATTTTCCTTCACGGACTCTACTACTGTTCTTTTGCGAGCATACCGTTGTTTAGTTAAACGTAACCGCTTCAAGTTTAATGGACTCTAATTGGCGACCTTCACAAAACGGTGATTCTTCGAGTGATTCTTCTTGACTAAAGGAAACCAAAGAGATGATAAACGATAATAGGCTAACGACTGCAAGCCCAATCACGGCACACATCCTCTTAAATGTCTCCAGGGGCGCTCAGATCTTTGGAGATGTATAAGGATAGGCGGAGTCGCGTCCAAATATTACATATGCATTAAGTCTGTTGTTCAAGGTTCACATTTTTAAAGATGTATTGGCGCTCATATACATTTTACGAATTAAAAAATCATTTATAAAACGGCCACGACCTTCGAATTAAATTCAACGTTCAATACCTTCCATTTAGTTTTTCAATAATTTCCATTTTAAAACGGCTCTTTTCGATAAACGATGGTGAAAATATTTCGTTTACAAACAATTTTCAATAGCCTGCTTTCCATATAAGCAAACAGCTCAGCTTTGCTGACTCGTATCGCGACGCAACATCAATGGAAATCATGACAGGCGTTTTTTGACTGACAGCCAACGACCTCGCAATTGTGAAACCCGTGAATATTTTTTTCTGACAGTTGTTTAGCCATTAGTCTTCAGTGGTCTTCAGTCTTTGTCTGTGACATTGATGTTAAATGAACTGTCACGTCTGGTGATTAAAACAGTTAAACACGTGCTCTTTCTTTTAAAACTGAAAAGATACGGTAACGGGGAATTCATTGAATAGGGCAGTTAATGTGGCGTCAATTAGGCTTCGCTTGATGATCCTCAGAAGTTGCTTGTAATTTAGATGGATAAAATAAAGTTTCTACTGATAAACAAAGTCAAAGTCAAAATGTATTTCTTTTAATAATATTACACGGATCATTTTGAAACGTCCTTAGAGGGGAAAGAAGGCGAAGCTACGCCTGTTCCTTGCCTTAAAGAATCAGGCAACAAAAAAGAAAGACTTTTTTTTATATACTAAACCTACAATTAAAAAAAAACTATAGAACGATCATTAGACCTGTCGTATTGTATGGATTTAAATAATCTCCTAAAGAATATCCCTTTAGAATAATCTGCTAAAGGAACGGATAAAAGAGTGAGTAAAAAAAAGAGTGCACGTGGCAGAGATGCGAATGTTGAGATGGATGTGTGACGAGGATGGATAAGATAAGGAATGAGTATATCAGAGGAAGTTTGAAAGTGGCGCCTGTGACGGAAAAGAAGAGAAGCAATAAGTTAGCGTGGTTTGGGCATGTTATGACGAGAGAAGAAAGTCATGTAACGAGAAGTATGATAGGAATTAATGTGGATGGATGTAGACGTAGAGGTAGAGGAAAAGATGGATGGACTGTGTGAAAGTTGACATGGGTAAGAAAGGAGTGAGTGATGAGATGACGGCTGATAGAGGGAAATGGAAGAAGTACACATGTTGTGCCGCTTAAGTGGAATAAGGGCAGGAAGATGATTTTAAGTTTTTTACATGTCAATTTTTACATACAAAATATTTTTTAGTAAAAGGTAGCTTCTACTACCTTATAGATTCTCAATCTATCTTTACTTCTATACTAATGTCTTTTGGGGTGACTCGTGCGTCAGTTTCGGATGTAATCTCCGAAACTAATCCGATTTCGAAAATTCTTTCACTAATAGGAAGTAACATTATCCCGTAGTGTTATGTTTTTTTATATTGACAAAAAGTTTCCACGTCTACAACCTTGGTACGCAGCGTATGCATGCATTTTTTATAACTTCTAAGGTGGTCGATATTTTCATTCTTCCGACTATTTTTAACTCGAGGAAATTCTTACTTGAAATCTAGGTTATCGATGTACTGGGTTTTGCTTGCAGTAAAACTTATCGGTTCAGTTTACAACCTATTGTTCTGAGGATTTCTGTTATGATTTAATAACTACTATGAAATTGCAACTGCGCCTGTAAAGATTTTAAAATGCCACTTCATAAGAAAAAAACCATTTTGGCCAAATGGGAGGTAGCTCGACTTTCAATCCTAAGATCGTCGGTTCGAGTTTCGGCCGTGTTATCAATGGATTTTTCTAATCGAATAATGATTATGCGCGGTGAAGGAAAACCATGGTGTAGAATCCAGTTAGTATTTTTATTAACGACGATGGGCTTGCAACGTGTTACGTATGGAATGCTCACTACTGCATGTTTTGTTTGGATGAGCCTCTGACTACCTCCTTTAGACATCTTCAAAGATCTGTATGTCTGGAGATCTGAAAGTATTAATGTCGTGATGTTATTTCTTTTTTATTTCTTTCAACTTAAGAAACATTTTATTGTACATCTTAAATTTTTCTGCGAACTCAGAGATAAATACGTGACCTCGATGTCCTCGGTTACCTCTTACCTCACACTTTTTGCAACAGTTATAAACTTTACTTAGGTACATGTATCTTATCTTTTTTCTACTCACACATAATCCCACAATAACTATTCGGTCAATCGTGAAGTTTCATCCATTTTATTTGTTTCCTACACACGATCGATCAGTTCCAACCATTCCCTGCACACATTAGATATAACTTGCCGTATTGGAGTGTCATAGCAAGTATAATAAACTTCATGCAAATCGCTACAAAACATACCTCAGTAGAATCGCATAGCGAAGATCTATATCAAATCTAAAATAGAGTTCTTGTCGTAAATCTCCATCGGAATAGCAACGATGTTGTTTATAATTGACTTGTCTTCTGGGTATAAGTCGGTCGTAGTCGCATTAACATTAAAAGCAGGTGGCACATGTCTCCCTTACCAGCATAAGGTCGCACACTTAATTAAGCCCGAGTTATTTATCGATGCATACGAAGACCTATGCAATCTCCCGTTTATGATTTTGCATACCGAAAATGTCAAGGCGTATCCAATCTGCTGCAATTGAACTATAAGAGTCAATGCTGCGAAGTTTGATTGCTACAGTCCAAGTCCACGAAATAAGGCCAAAGGCCTCTGTGATTCACCTTTCTTGCCCCCTTTTAACTTAACACTTATGAATGTATAGTATTTCGTTCTTCTAACAAGATTCCCTCTAACTGTCATGTGCTTTAACCTGGCCCGGACTGCCTTCTTCGCTGGTGAGTCCTAGAGGCACTCCATTGAGTTTTGTAAAGCTGACATCTGTCGCGCGTGAGCTGCTCGGATTACTCAGTTTCGGTATGCAAGCGACATCTGCTAAAGAGGAAGGTCGGCGCCACAATCGTTTTAATGAGGGTCTTTCGCAAGTCAAGACAGGCTGGCAATCTGCTTTCATTGTAGATGTAAACTAGTTTCAATTGACACGTGCCGTGACTCATTTGATCATTAATTAGTCCATGTGTTGCTAAATGTCCGGATAGCGCCCTCGGTGTGTCACGATCATGCCAAGACTACTTTTTTTATCACTAACATTATATAATTCTCTTTCCGGCATTACATAATCCTACTGAGTTACTCTTTGAGTACGTTAAATAGCGATAATGGTTAATTTCAAGTTAAGTCAAAAAAACAAGCATACCGGACTGATTGTTGAAATCAGTTGATCAAACAAACCTTCAACAGCCCGTTGGCAGATATTAGCATAAGCCGAAAACATATTTTATTAAACTTATAAATAGGGATTACTTCCAGTCGTGATTCTATTTAATATAATAAAATCATAATCACACATACTAAACCGTCACACATAGTCCTGACCCCACACTAGGATTGCCTGGTATCAGAAACAATGAATACCATACCTAGACTAAAAAAAAATATTCAAAGATGCAGACATTTTTACTTCCGCGAGGATCAAACTCGCATCTCTTGCTCTGAAGAGCCCTGCCCACCACACCATGCGCACCGAAATTAACTGTGATAAGGAAAAGCGTGTGCAAAACATGTTATGCTACCCAATTTGCAACACAGTACGAACTCAATTAGTATCTACCGAGTAAATCGTGACAAGGCCCCCTGTCTCGGTCTTATACTTCTGAAACTGAAACAGACAGATCACCAGAGTGTGACCTCATGTTGGTAGAATCAACTTCACCTGTCGAAATACCGAAAAATCCCACCCCTCTGATCATGTGCGTTCAAGTGTACCCTTTGACCTAAATGTTCGCTCCTTGCACACACGCTTAGGGGAACTCGAGGAAACTGGGAAATACTGAGGCTTTGATATTCAACAATAGTTAGATGGTATCTTATGCTCATGCGAGTGCACATTAGTATTCAGGCGTCACGTAGACCAGCGCTAAAGTAGCGTAGTCTTGCTATTATAGCTCAATGCTGAGTGATGACCAATTTTGTTGTGACGATTTGGTGTTTTATTATGTTTTCTTGTATTGTATTTTTTGCGACAAAAAATAAACGTTTCTATTCTATTGTCTAGGTTCTGCATAAGCCCTGTTGACCTTCAAATAATTTAGCGAAAACACCTAGCGGTTCCGCCAGTATCTCTTCCTGTTTCCTGTCTGAAATCTTGGCTAGGTCCTTGGTAGATACCAAGCATAAACAATCTAGTCTGCTTGCTTATGCATGAAGTCATGTAATTCAAATATCTATTACATAAAACATTTCGCGTTTCTTCCTTCTTTTATCTGTATCGTGTAGTCAAGTTGTCTACTTCCGGTATTTTTGTGCCAATACTTGACGATGAGTTGTGGATTGTTTTCTATGGTTTTTTAATGCAGATAATTTAGTTTTAGTTATTATTCACACGTTATATTAATAAACCACAAAAAATATATATATTCCGAAGAAAAATATACCGAATATTTGTTTTAAATCTTAACTGTAAATGTGTGGAAAAATCCCATTTTCGCATTCCGGCAAGATGTTAGTTAGTTAGTTGTTGTGGGGACTCCCTTTACCGCATTTAGACTCAAAGTTGGTCCGTTATGCGTTTGAGCCAGCTACATCTGTAGCCAGCCCAGCTCATCCCAGAAGCACAGAAGCCTCCTGGGGTCTTCACAGGCCTCGAGAAGAGACCTCGGGTTACCGAGGATTTGTGTACGTTGCGCTGCTACGCCCGCGCATTCCAGGACTACGTGGGCAGCTGATTCTTCTTCTGTTAGGCAGCCCCTGCAGAGCGGACTGTCTGTGGTTCCTATGTTGTATAAGTGTTTGTTGAGGGGGCAGTGGCCCGTGAGCGTGCCCACGATGGTTCTTAGGTCCGGTCTTTGTAGGTTCAACAGGCGGCGTGTCAGCCGCGGCGAGGTGGTTAGTATCGCCGCTCTTGACTGTCTGCAGTCAGTCGCCTGTGCCCATCGTTCGTTGTGTTTGCTTTGGGTCTGTCGCCTCATCCAGGAACGTATCTGGGAGAAAGGGAGTGGCAGGAACGGGGTCGGGCCTTCCGTTTGCGTTTCCAAGCCCCTCCTGGTTAGTTCATCTGCAGCGTCATTACCCAGTGATCCGCTGTGTTCCTTTATCCATTGAAGTGTTACGCGGTTACTTCCGGCTGCACTTTCTAGGGCAAGGTGACATTCGTATATGAGCCTTGAGTTGCAATTGTGGCTCTCTAGGGCTCTGAGTGAAGCCATGCTGTCGGAGAGGATTCGTATGTTGAAGTCATCGATCTCTCTCCTCTTGATGGCGTTGGCTGCTTCGGTTATGGCTATACATTCACATTGGAAGGTGGAACTGTGTATGCCTAGTGTTATTGAGACATTGATATTGAGATCTAAAGAGTGTACCCCGGCACCTGTCCCCTGTTTGGTCTTTGACCCGTCAGTGTAGATTCGCACTTCGTTGGTTCCTGATTGGTCTCTGTGTTCTTCATAAGTTTGTATGTTGTATCTTTTTTTGAAAATTTGTCTTTTGGGGATCTTGTCACACGGAGCAGCTATGAGGGGTTCGTGTGCTAGCGCTCTATCCAAAATGGATGCGTGTTTGTTACTGGTGAATCCCCAGAGGTTTAAGTGTTTGAGTCTGATGGCTGCCATGGTTGCCTCCTGTTGTATGTATAGGTCCAGCGGGACTAGACCTAGTAGTATTTCCATGGCAGTCGTTGGTGTTGTCCTCATGCAACCTGTTATTGCGGAGCATGCAAGTCTCTGGAAACGTTGCAGTCTAGCAATAGTGGTTTTGAGTTCTGTTCGGGGCCACCATACGATTGCTCCATATGTTAATGTTGGTCTTATTACGGCTGTGTAGAGCCACATGGTTATTTTTGGTGTTAAGCCTCATGTTTTACCGAGCATCTTTTTGCATTGGTAATCCGGCAAGATGCTGATAGGGCTGTTTATTTTTCTGATTGTAACCCTACATACCAAAAAGAAGCAACCAACATTCAGTCACTATAATTAATGTCAGTTCAAATTGTATCCAAATCGTCATAGCATGATTGAATCAAACACAAACATTTATAATAAAATATGGTCGAATATTGATTTAGTGCTATAGTTACTTAGTATAAGTTAAGTTTATACATTACTAGCGACCCGCCCCGGCTTCGCACGGGTGCAAAGCTGATTCCTATAAACCTTCCTCCTGAATCACTCTATCTATTAAAAAAAACCGCATCAAAATCCGTTGTGTAGTTTTAAAGATATAAGCATACATACAGACGCGGGAAGCGACTTTGCTTTATACTATGTAGTGATTGAGTAGGTTCCCATACCCACTGGGCCACGTGACTACTAATGGCTTTACCTAATATGGAATCTAACGAAAAACAGGAAACCATTCAGATATTTTAAGTGTAGGCAGCATAACATAGGACTAGTTAACTTCATGGTATTTTGACAAGTTATTGTCAAGTTAGTTATGTATGTTGGTAGCCGGAAGGTCGTATGATAAATATCTCATTATGTCATATCACACGCGTTTCTTCACAGTTACCCACACTATTTATGTCTTACTATAACTTTCCCATGTCTGTTATGCATTTTCTTTCCGGGACAAAGTGTTTCTGTAAACAAATGCCGCTTATGCCGCTTTTTTTTTTTTTTTTTTTTTTATTGTTTATTGTCATGTTACCATTTTGTTACCATTCTCGTTTTTTTGTCTCTTTGTTCTGCTTTGTAATGTCACAAATAAAAACGTCTTCTTCTTCTTCTTCTTCTTCTTATTTACCTCGGCATATAAGATGTAGGTAATAGGTATCATTCGAGTATCAACAACCAAGAACCCGTTTAATTTGATCATCAAGTTTTTTCTTTGTTGCATAGGAATTTAATCAGTATATTAAATCGAGCGAAAAAAAATCAGTAGTGAGTTTTTAGACTAATCGTGGCAAAGTACGACCTCTGATCTTAATATAGTGTTTGAACTAAAGAAATAGTAATGTGATAACGAAAATATTGCCTACTTTATAATCTAATCTTTACTTACAAAAATAACCAAAAAATATATAAATAATCACAAAATTATTTTACTTAACAACCTAAAACTTAAAAAACTTAATTTATTATGAGCAACAAGTTTATCATAAATAATTCAGTAAATTAAATATAATACACGTAGCTACTACTACATTTCTTGTTCTCTGTACATTGACATTATATTAAGCAAGGTAAATAAAAGATATGATAATCATACACTCTAAAAATCGTTACTGTATCAGTTTGGTTACAGTTACGGCTCGCTTTTAGTTACAAATTTATTTTAACCTGTCGAGAATTTAGCTATCTTCATTCGTACAGTCAGTAGCGACTTGCGGAATATAAGTAAACATTTGACCATGTGCTCTGTTCGTGTAATCTCAAAGCGCTAATCTTAGTACTAGTTATTATATCGTTTATCCGCTAAACTATCATTATCGCTAATGTGGCATCACGTTGCGTGGAAGATTTTGTCAAACGGAGCTAGACATATCAAACTAACGTCTGTTATGCCTCGTTTATGTGCAATCGTATGTGCTTGTCACTTGTCCTACCTAGAGTATTAAAACCAGTATAGAATCAGCTGGCTAATAATATGTTGGTTATGCTCCATTATCAGTCACTCCTGACTATTTTGTACTTGTTACTTCACGGTACATTGTAAAACCTGACTGCAACCGCATTGATATCGATCTGAAACTACGTGAATGAATTATGCAAATTGTCACCATAAGCAATCCCACCGCTTTCCAGTTGTAAATCCGACTTGCAGAAGCTTTTCTGCTTTTTATGTCCGAGGGAAAAATCTTCGTCGATATTGTATACCAGTTTGACTGCGTCTTTAATTGGTGTACGCTTTGCATTCTACAGAACCTGTTGTTTAATTAGTTAGTGATTACTGAAGATAACGGTGGTCAATGTTGTCTATTAAAAATGATTTTAGGGTTTGGTTCAAGATTGTTTTACTCCCAACACAAATCAAAGCACCTATCCAAATATTGTGAAAGGTTTTAATTTGTTTCATCAATTTTCATGCAATTTTTTCTTTGACCGCAAAAATGAGAATAAAAATTCTCTTCTGTTTTATCGACTTTCGCGTTTGGGTTTTAATGTTTAATGTTTTTTTACAGTGGAGAACCCAAACTTCGACCAAGGATACTTCGGACCATGGCGTGTCTGCAAGAAACTGCTGTACAACAGGGAGAAATGTGGCAACGACGTCTCCAAGTTCCGGCCATCCAGTAAGTTATGATGCCATCAAAAACATAACTTGTAAAAAAAGAAAAGTCTCGTAACGCGACTCAGTTCTTCTACCGTAAAAAGTTGTGAGATCCATGTAATACCAAGCCAGTTATTACGTAAAGGTTAGCTAATTACGTAATAACATAAGACAGAAGGACCCTTAAAGTAGATGTACCCTATTTCATCACTAGTTGACCCGACCACTTACACTCTTACAATACAAACGTTCTCCGGTTACAAATCCGAGTGGAGGTATTCTAGCACAATTGGTGGTCAAATGTCTGAATTATTTAGTTTTTAAACGCATTTTCGAAGCACTCAATATTTTTTAGTTACTTATAAGATGTTTATTTGCATAAAAGAGATTGATCTTAAAATCGTTCTAAGTTTTTTTTAAGCTATATACATAGCTCAGTTTATACTGACTCATATCAAAGGGAAAACTGTTGAGTGAATTCGCATCCATCACATTCTATTTCTGACAGATTCCTTGAGCCCATTCCATAGTTTCCGACATCAAAACGTCTGTTTCGTATCACGATATCTTATCCATTAGGTATACATCAATGGTTTTATAACATGATCCAGAGACATTAATTTCCTTCAACGTGACCTATTTTCTTTGGCGCCCCTTATTCTGTCTCTATTTAAAGCCCTTTAATGAACGAACGGTACCTACGAAGTATATTAAACCGGTATAACATTACCAACACCTTTCAAAATAATGAATGGGCTATTCGGATCCATAAAAGTATACTGAAAGTGCAAAGCTAATTCATAAAAGTCCCATCCTTTCTTGTGTTACTTATTATTTCTATACATGAACAGATTTCGGTCGGGATTCGAACCTTTGAATTGAAAGTCGAGGTACCTTCCACTCAGTCAATATGCCTTTATTCAGGCGTAATTAATAAAAATAACTATGCTATTAATGTTATAGCGTGCGGTAAAATCGACTAAATTTTCGGAATTATGTTGGGTCGATAAATCGTGACCGATAGAATTTGTTCCACTTTTATCGTCCAACTTTTTCCCGTTTCGCATGCCTGTTAGAAGCCTTACGGCCCTTTTTATGTAACTTTATCTTTTGCTAGAGGAAGTCGTGTCAATCGATTTGTAAGTCATTTGGGGGCGCTGTATATTCCTAGTGTAAGTGTTCTTTGCATTAATTATCCGTAATGCCCGCAGTTATCATAACTTAAGAACTTTGCTTGGGTTTTTAATATGAGAGTTGTAACTGCTGTCTAATTTCTTGTGTTACACTTTGCTTTCTTTCTTCCTGTCCTAAGCCTTCTAAATTAAAAATGAAATAGGATCACGACTGTAATCTCCAGTAAGATAGACCTCTGTAGAGATAACTTAGAGTATCTCAGATACCAGAAGATATCTAAAGGGAGTAGTCAGATCCGCGTCAAAACATTACTTTACAAAGCCTAGGCCAGTGAAATAGTTAAACATTAGTCAAACATAGTTAAAACAAACTAATAAACAAATAATGGTTTTAAAGATCTTAAGATGGTATCAAGTTTGCTTCTAAATTAGTTATCAAATTAAGGTAAACACCGCACATAACTTAATCGAATCAATAATAATTTCAATTTTATCATACTCGAAATTCATTGGCTGACTTTAGTTGGTGATTAAATAACATTAGAGTATGCCTTATGGAACCGACTCTAATGGAAAGGCGTAGCTGGAGTATAGCCAATTTGTGTTCTAAGCTTTCTATGACTTATCAATAAGTAATCTGACATTATTACTTGTGAAAGCGGCTACGAAGAAGATTTGCTCGCTACCGACAGAGTTGCTAATGGTAAAGTTCATGACTGTCGGCCCTAATGCAACCGAGATGATGTTGATTCGGTGAAACTACGGGCACTCAAATCAAGCCATGATCTTTTAAGAAACTTAAATGTCAAAGTATATATCAAAGAAATAATTGACGCTTGCTACGACTTTACTGTATTAAAGATCAGACAATGTTCTAGAAGATCACGTTTTGAACGAGTTTGGAATGTTTGTTACATATAATAATAAAAGTGACAGAAACAAACATAGAACTTGCCAAGATGAGAGTAAAAGTAGTCTTGTTCGGTCCAGTCCTCACACTGAAAAGACATTTTATGTGGCTAGTTGACTGTTAGTTGTTGACTGTTATGCCTAGCTCCGTTGCTATTAGGTGAAATCTTCTCGTTTATAGGTGGTCTGGCAGAGAGAACATGATAGCTGGTGACTTATGACCTGGGTGGGGACTGTGCAGTTGCACTTGCTCCGGGATGGGCTGATGTCGCCCCACTAACTAGGTTTCCGGTTTGTGTTCGCATTCGCAACCGGTTAAGGTACTTATTAAGGTGCCAGGCAGGTGAAGGGATGAAATCGAAGAGAGCTGATGTTTCGGAGTCCACAATTCCTATGTTGCATTTGTAGCGCTTTTGTAGAACGGAGTAAATATTAAAGACATGTAGAATGCCTTGTCGAATGAGCCTCCTAAACTTTGAGCAACAGAGACCAGCGTGGCAAAATAGATAGGTTTGAAAATAAAGCATTAATTGTTATGATCTTTCAAGGCGAAGGTTGGCTCTGCGCCCAAAACTACGACGCACAACAAAACAAACAAATAAAAAAAAAATCTGTCTCATAGTATTTTACTTCATGATGTATGATATAACGTGGTATTATCGTTTGCGTTGACCATGAAGGAGATTCTTGCAGTCTTAATTTATACGTATTAGACATCTATTCTATAAGACCAACATATTTACAAACAAACAAGTTTCTAAGGCATTTACCGCAAATGGCGACTTCGTGTCGGTTAGCGCGGGTGATTTATTTTTCTCTATGCTTTGTTTTGTTTACACAATGCAGAGGGTCGCGACTTAGCATGATATTTATCCATTTGATTCGGTCTCCTCCAATGCGAATTGCGTTGTCAAATATAAATAAGATATTAGCAAAAAAGAATATGCTCTTAGCCCAAATACGATGTGTAGTTGAAGACTTCCTTTAGTTACCTTTGAGCTCCTTCATCAAACCAGCTCGCTGTTACCATAATATTACATCGTCATCGTAACTTGTACCTACAGTCTAGTAACATGTACATGTACAGACTACAGGTCCATACCAACAGGTGAAGTTAAATAAAAGCCTGTAAATTACCAATATTTATATTTTATTTGTCTGTACCGGCAACAGTAACCTGCTTCCTTTCTATATGCCGTTCTTATATTATGCATTCATAGAAGTTAATACCGCGTCTCGCAATTGAATTACCGTAATTTAAGAAACATCTGGTTATTTGCGTATTAAATCAACAGGTTGGACACAATCGTTTTCATGTGACTATATTTAGCGTTTTTGCACAATTTACCGATAGTTTGTTTGCGTATTGCTATGTCATGAAATAAATTTATCTAATTAAATATTATTGGTATCTATTTTAAACTGTATATGCGTGCTCTATACGTTTACGTTCCGGACAAAAATATCACTAAGACGGTTGAGAAGCAATCAACTGTAATCAAATTGTCAAACAAAATTGCATTTTGATTTGGCTATAAGGTATTTCTTCTCAGAAAACCAAACAGACCTCTAGATTCCTCTCGCTATCTTACAATATAGGTCATATTTGCTCAGTCCTAATCAAACAGGTGTCTTATCTTCCCACGGCTTCCCATAAGATGCCTGTCTCAGTTTATCGAGACAAAACATCTACACTAGTCTACTTCGGTTTTTACGCTCCATAAACTGTATTAAACGCGCCTCTAGATTTCCAGTTAACAGTGATTTGTGTTTGAGTGGATGATTTGTAAGTTTTAATACATACATAGATAAGTAGGATATGTATATTATTTTACATTCATATTTCGTATTTTGAACACCTTATTAGTTTTTAGGGTTCCTTACCCAAAGGGTAGAAACGGGACCCTATTACTAAGACTTCGCTGTCTGTCTGTCACAAGGCTGTATCTCAAGAACCGTGATAGGTAGACAGTTGAAATTTTCAAAGATGATGAATTTCTCTTGCCGCTGTAACAACAATTACTAAAAACAGAATGATATAAATATTTAAATGAGGCTCCCATACAACAAACGTGATTTTATTGCCGTTTTTTTATAGACAATGGTACGGAACCCTTCGTGCGCGAGTCCGATTCGCACTTGGCTGGTTTTTTAATGTGATTTGCCTCTTCTAACATTTGTCAAGACATGAATGGGTAATATTAATGTGTCACTCGTGGCAACACGTAGAACCTAAAAATTAATAGTACAGTTCGTGTGCAGTTCAAAGTTATAAACTCTAACCATAATACAGTGAAAGTTATGGGAAAGGGGGTGCTTTCCTATAGAACTAGTTAGCGGCTGCGTCAGTTTTCTCAGCCACAGATTGATAAGTAAGTTCAACGGCTTCTGAGTGTGTTGGGCAAACTTAAGTAATTATTCTGTAATGATACCTGTTATCTAATCGATTTCATCGTTACGTGGAAAGTTTTTTAAAAGTCATACTAAATGACCATACCCTTATTGAGTTGCTAGAAAGCATTTGTATGATTTAGCAAAATGATTGCCGTCATTTCCATTTAAGACGAGTAAAAAAATGTTTTTGATGAATGCAGAATCGTTTTTTCTCAATATCCACAAAACATACCGTTTTGTTTTTTATGACAAAAATAATTTAAGAATTTAATCTAGATAAATTATGGACAGAAACACGATTGATGAAACTTTTTTCGATAGAGTTATTTTCCAAAGTTGGCTCTTTCAAAACACTAATTTCGTTTTAACCAAAATTATGAATGATAATCTAGCTACATAAATGAAAGACAGCTTCTTTTTAAGTTGGTGATGGTTTTCGAGATAATGCGGTATTATCACCTTTCCTGTCTTAAGAGCTTCACACACAGCAGCTATAATGTAAAGATGTACAAGTACATAGCACGATACATCTCTTTACATCTTTCCATACATCTTGCCGTTTATCCGGGTAGACTCAGCCCATACAAAAAAACCGGCCAAGTGCGAGTCGGACTCGCGCACGAAGGGTTCCGTACCATCTATAAAAAACGGCAAAAAAACACGTTCGTTGTATGGGAGCCTCACTTAAATATTTATATCATTCTGTTTTTAGTAATTGTTGTTACAGCGGCAACAGAAATACATCTGTGAAAATTTCAACTGTCTAGCTATCACGGCTCATGACATACAGCCCTGTGACAGACAGACGGACAGACAGATGGACAGCGAAGTCTTAGTACTAGGGTCCCGTTTTATCCCTTTGGGTACAGAACCCTAAAAACTAAAATTTCAAGCATCACCTTGAATGACAACCTATTAAAAGTGCCTATCCTAGGCACTTTCGCAGACGTATTGCATAGCCCTATCATCAACATTCCTCTGCAAAGGAATTATGTTGTTTTCTCATCTAGTTAAAGACGTGCATATTGTAGGCGAATAATCTCGTAGGAAGAGTCGAGTTGGTTCAGCCACAAACCAATTATATCTACTCGTATTTCCAAGTTATTCTATAACGTGTTACGTAACTAGTACAGTATAGAGGTTTATTCTATAAGTACACAATTTTTTTTTTCATGAATTAATTAATTCAATAATCAAACACCGTGTACCTAAGTATAAACTATTTACCGCGGATTTAAAGCCGAGGCATTTTCTACCTGCCAACCTAATTGGTAGTGGAAATAGTGGCACTTTCTACATGAACGATCATCTATACATTTGATAGGAAGCGTACAGTAGTATCTATGTGGTATCTACCAACTGCTACTCCATGGGCTTTGTCATCGCGAGCCAATGAACCAAACACGATGCCAAAACAATGTCATTGTGCATTTGATGTGAGGCTTGTGTAATGTTTTCATTGTCTTCAAAGCATCCTTCATTCCACTGCAGTTGAAGACTGATGCAAATTCAGAGGTCAAGTCAGTAAATTCGACGTCTCATCATCATAAATATGTAAGAATTTTGCAAAACAAATTTTGTACACCCATAAAACTTTTGTTAAAATCAGTGTTTAATCATCAAAAAATGCTCTCTGTCCAAGACAACTTTATGTTGGTACCTACTTCCACAAGTTTTTCAAAGTATCTTTCTACAAACCATCATTAATGTACATATTATATAGTGTAGCCATAGTACCGCCATACTGTCGAAACATAAAAAACCGGCCAAGTGCGAGTCGGACTCGCGCACGAAGGGTTCCGTACTATTATCAAAACGGCAAAAAAATCACGTTTGTTGTACGGGAGTCTCACTTAAATATTTATTTTATGCTGATTTTAGAGAAATACATCATCTGTGAAAATTTCAACTGTCTAGCTATCACGGTTCACGAGATACAGCCTGGTAACAGACAGACGGACAGCTTTGTCTTAGTAGTCCCGTTTTTTACCCTTTAGATACGGAACCCTAGAAACATAAAAAATAATTCATAATATCTCGTAACCTACCTATTTACCTAACTACGTAGTTAGCATTCCACACGTGACAGGTTGCAATCCCGTCGCCGCTTTCAAAACAGGTTTCCTCACGATGTTTTCCTTCACTGTTATAAACACGTGTAACGCGCATATAGGTACATTTTTCGAACAGAAATATCCATTGATGCACGGCCAGGATTCGAACTCGAAATTAATTGGAAATTAATAATATCTACCTAGGTACCTATTTACCTAACTACATGAATTCAATAATTCAATTTCAATCTTTTTATTCGATCATGTGAAGTACCACCTATTTACCGACTTACTTTACCGATAGTGGTAAAATAGCGCCACCTGCCAGCGGAATCGCAAACCTCTTTCATCTTACCTCTCAAACCCCGAGCGGTCGCATGAGAAAAGTACCTATAATACGTAGTAACATCAAATGAAACTAGATGGCGCTGGAATGCAAAAATCAAGTTTGTTGTATGGGAGCCCCCCTTAAATATTTATTTTATTCTGTTTTTAGTATTTGTTGTTCGAGCAGCAATAGAAATACATAATCTGTGAAAATTTCAACTGTCTAGCTATCATGGTTCATGAGATACAGCCCTGTGACAGACAGACAGACGGACAGACGGACAGCGAAGTCTTAGTAATAGGGTTCCGATTTTACCCTTTGGGTACGGAACCCTAAAAACCACCTAGCCACATACACCACAGCCATAAACATAAATGCAGAAAAACAGAAGTTTCTTCTGAAGGTATCATCAGTACATAATTCAGTTTTCACATTTTATTCGTTCCCACAAGTTTATGTTCACACTTAGTACCTAGTACCTACAGGTTGTACGAACTGGGCCATTACACAATACCATTTCAGATGATTTCAAAAGCCTACCAATGACACAAATATAGAACAAAACAGAACGTCCGCCGCATACCAAACAATGCTTGAACAGGTGTTCAATGCAGGCCTAGATTAGGATTCAGCGAGAACGGGCTGCCATATTGGTATACCCTTTGTGACAGTGTTTCAATTAAGATTGGTAGCAATAACGGGCTCGCTTGAGCTGAGGCAACGTGTTTGAATCTAGGTGAAACATTTTTAATTCAAGTATAAAAATATACAAATTCAAGAAGGCCTTACGTATTTACGTACTCGTAAATAAACATATTGTACTCGCATTAAACAAATGTAACTCAAGATATCCAACGGGACTCGAACCCACCTCCGCCGTGATCGGCAATGCGTATCACTGTGTGTGTACTTAGGTAGGAAATAATGTATGATCTAATGATGGACTACCTATCTACTAGCAAATACAATATAATATACTCCTGGGAAAAACCCGGTGTTTATCCTACTCATATTGTAAAAATGCGAATGTTTGTGAATCTGTTTGGATGTCAGTTTCAATCGCGTCGTAACGGCTAAACCGATATGCATGAAGGAGTAGGTAATTCGTGACCTAGAATGGCATATTGGGCTACTTTCCGGGTACTAAGCAAGTGAAGCCGCGGGTGGAAGCTAGTAGCTAAACACCGAACTTTTCCGTTACCTATATTTTTTCCTGCTTATAATGGCAATGAGTTTTCCCGTGGTATAGCATTCACTACATAAATCTACTACTATGAATCACACTAATCAGATGCACATCACGATTGTGCATACACGGTGCACGTTCATACTATGGCGGGTTCTAGTGGCGTAGAATCTGGAACTAGATAGCACGGGAATAGAGTTCAAATCTGTGTTAAATTTCTGCCCATAAGATAGACTTACGTTTGACTCATTTGAAAGGTCGTTCATTGATGCCATTTATGCTGCTAATAAAACGCCCTTATCAACTGAGCGTGGTAAACTCATAAAACTTTGCACCAGTCGTGCGTGAATCCAGACGATTATTTGTAAATACAGAAATATATAATATTTTACTGCAATACAGACGTGCAGAATTTAAACGACGAGATTGCAGCCACAAGGTCATTTCTAACAAGAATCTTGTTGAATTAGTTATAATCAACAAAGGACAATCAAATTATAACAGCGCCATTGTTAAGTAAGAAAGAATCTCCATCCTTCTTGAGCTAAGATCATCTGTAAAAAACCGGCCAAGTGTGAGTCGGTCTCGCGCACGAAGAGTTCCGTACCATTATCTATAAAATACGGCAAAAAAACACGTTTGTTGTATCGGAGGGACTTAAATATTTATTTTATTCTGTTTTTTAGTATTGGTTGATAGAGCGGCAACATAAATACATCATCTGTGAAAATTTCAACTGTCTAGCTATGTAGCTATCAAGGTTCATAGACGGACAGCCGACTCTTAGTAATAAGGACCCGTTTTTAACCTTTGGGTACGGAACCCTAAAAAGAAAATTGATGAACCTGCGAAGGTGAGAATTATGACCCACATGTAAAAGCACGGTACTTTAGTAATTAGTGTTAGAACAGTGTGGGAGTAAATATTTTTTTGCATTTTTACCTCTATCAGGCTTTAATTCTATTGTAGGCGGAGGCGGAACGAGATTGTGCAATTATTATGTTTTGAATTACATGAGTTGTTAAACTATTAAAGTTATGTTTAACTATTGTAGTTATTGCCTCTTACTTTCTAAGCAACAATATTGTCGATCAAAAGCACAAGTATTTTTTTACCTGAAGGATAGGTTTTCTTTTGATCAAAAGATATGCCGATAAAACTTTTAGATCTATAAAAGTGATTTGTGTAAAAATGTAATAATAATAATAAATAAAGATGTTCTTTTAATGTAGCTTTACCAATTTGGCACAAGAACCAAAATATATTATAAAAAGCTCAGCAAAAACTTATTTTATGCAACTACTCTATACTATACTGATGCAAAATAACCAAAAAAACGAATCCAGAGATCATTTCTTGATAAATACTCGTAGCAAACATTTTTGTTACGTTTTGTTGCTACCTCGCATCAAAAACTCAGCGGGCAACATAATCCTTTACAATTTGATCAGCCTATAACCATTGGATCGGTCATGCGCGTCAAAATGCTAGCTACTGTATCGAATCAAATATGTTTATTTACGATTATAGATATTGTAGGTACCTCCGTGGTATGTGTAGATACTTAGATAGTATCGGTCTATTGAATTTGTATTCTACTTTTTAGAACATCGAATGTATGAGAATTGTACAGACGGTTAGCATCGATCGTAAAGTCTGCAGCCCTAGATACAATTGGATGGAGGCTAGTGCCTCTGTTATTTCTTATTTTTTGTTATTACTTCTGTTCTCTTTGAGTATTCGCCGATCTGCCGTTGATCGCGGCCGCGTGCGATGCTCATGATGAAGAGCATCTGAATTATACAAGAAAAAACGTGGTAATTAGCCGTATTTATAGTTAAAATAGTTCTGTTCTGTTCTGTTTGGTTTGGAGCTAGTAATATAGTAGTTTTTTGGATTCAAACAATAGTAGGTAATGTCGGGGGTCTACTACACGATTACTGTAATATACTATCTGTCGTTGTTTTTTGTACCAGCCCTGAATTACGATTGTCAATTCTCGATTAAACAATTGACAACACCAATTAGCATCAATCAACTACCTTTAGCAGATGACCCTCTACCTACATTATTAAATTAATATCAATAAACGTGACTTACGATGCGGTATTTCAAGGTTTCCCGCGTTTTCGTAGGAAAGCTTAATAAACAATGGCATTCTATGGTTTTACGACTCACTTTCCAAGATGGTTTGTATCTATGCTTTCCAAAGAATTTAATTAAATTACATAGTTGGGTTATTGTTTGTAATAATTTCACTAACAAGAGTAAATGTCGGTTCACACACGTTTGCTGTTACAAATATACGGGTTGCGGTGTTTCGGTATACTTTGCTGGTTTGCTTTATTTTTGAGTCGTGAGACGGGAAACCGATACTTTTATAAGGGTTATAAATAAAACTGGCTAAATGCGAGTTGGACTCGCGCACGAAGGGTTCCGTGCCATTATCTATAAAAAACGGCAAAAAAATCATGTTTGTTGTATGAGACACAAATATTTATTTCATTCTGTTTTTAGGATTTGTTGTTATAGCGGCAACAGAAATGCAATTTCAACTGTCTATACAGGGTGTCCAAGAACCTGGCGTCCAACTGGATTCCCACGATGCCCCAAGTTCTAACAGTACTCAGAAAAATATTTTAAAAAATCCACCCCATGTACTTACAGAATTATACTGATTTCAAAAAAAAAGGGGAAATGAGCACCCTGTGACATACTTTTGAATGCTGTGACTGCTAATGCTGATAATTTCGATATTTCTTGGAGGTTTTGTAATCTAGGGTATTGCTGTGTCTAAATAGAATGTAAAAATAAAGTACTTATTGTACCATTTTAAAATAAAATATTATTTTAACTAAAGGTGATATGGAAAACTATTGAAATTCGCAACTTTGACCGACTGTAGTGTAAAAAAAATGTACCAAAATAGTATGGCAAGTGACGTCAAATTTTGACGCGTTTATTCCTCTTTTTAAAAAGGTATAATACTTACACATTAATTTGAAAAAAAAAATTTTGATAATATTTTTACTCAACAACCCAATTTTTACGATGTCTTACAGAATTCTTAGAAAGAAAAATTTACGACGAATTGAATCTAACCTCTAAAGAATTACTATTGTATGCTCATAAAAATAACAACAGGCCTCTCAAAAAACAGGTTAGACCGTAAGGGACGGTATGTGCATGCATCTCACCATAGTGATTCGTTATTACAACAGGAGGGAGCAAGACAGAAACTATCTTTGCGATTTGCTGGTTCTTCTTTATGGTACCCCATTATTCAGGTAAGAGTGAGGGAGAAAAAGGTTTAGGATAACAGTACGGTCAGTACGCGTCACTGCCTCCTGCCGTTACTACGCACCTCTCTCTTATTGTTACCATTGATCACGTACTACGATTTAAAGCTTTGTTTATTGGACTCGATTACTCTTTGTGCTCTGGACTTTGAAACGAACTCTTTACGACGACCTTTGCCTGTGTTTGGACAGTTTGTGTTTTGTGTGTGCTACCATGGCGACCTACACTCCGCAAGAATACGCAAATATGCACTACATTTATGGAGAATGTAGAGGTAATGGACGAGCTGCAGCGAGACTTTACAGAGAAAGGTATCCGAGGGCTACGCGATATCCCGACCATCGAGTTTTCATTAATGTGCACAGATCACTATGTGACGGGCGGTTCCCCAATCAAGTAGCTGGTGAAGGACGACCCGTAAATGACTTCATACGCGATGAAGTTTTAGAGGCGGTGTCGGCAAATCCAAGCATCTCTGTGCGAGGAATAGAAGCTGATACGGGGATACCGAAGAGCACAGCACACAGTATTCTCCAAAAAGAAGAATATCATCCGTACCACGTACAGCGAGTGCAAAGTCTTTTACCTCGAGACTATCCGAGCCGAGTCGCGTTTTGTGAAACAATCCTGCAAAAACATCGAGAAGACGAAAACTTTATCGACAAAATTTTGTGGTCAGATGAATCAACATTTAAGAAGGATGGCTACATGAACCTACACAACTTGCACGAGTGGCATGTGGAAAATCCGCACTTGATGCGAGAAGATAGATCCCAGTACCGGTTCAAAGTGAACATGTGGACCGGTATTCTCTGTGGGAATATTATTGGTCCATTTGAGATGCCCGAGAATTTGACTGGCGAATCATATTTAAATTTTCTTCAAAATGATTTGCCAAACTTACTAGAAGAGACCCCACCAGATATGTGGTTCCAACACGACGGCTGTCCAGCACATTTTCGCGTATCCGTTAGAGAGTTTTTGGACGAGCAATACCCGAACAGGTGGATTGGGCGATCAGGAACAATCCCGTGGCCAGCCCGCTCACCTGACTTAAATCCGCTGGATTTTTTTTTCTGGGGAACTATGAAGGAGCTCGTTTATGCGAAGCCCATTAATGACATCGCTGACCTTCGTGAGAAGATAACACAAGCAGTGCAGGTGATACGTCAAAAAAGTTACTCGCGAAACATAAAGCGGTCCTTTTTAAGGAGAGTGAGAGCTTGTATTGCCGCGGTTGGTCAACATTTTGAACATTTATTGTAATAAAATATCTTTAAACTAACATTCTTTGCTTTTATTCTACTGGGAACCCATCTACCTGTGTGTATTTCCTTCTTGCTCACTCTTGGAACCGAAGTAAATAATAGTAGTAACATAACAGTTTCTAAGATAAGAAAGGGTCCGACAGTTACCGTTAGTAGGTAGGCACTTCGTAAAAATTGGGTTGTTGAGTAAAAATATTATCAAAATTTTTTTTTTCAAATTAATGTGTAAGTATTATACCTTTTTAAAAAGAGGAATAAACGCGTCAAAATTTGACGTCACTTGCCATACTATTTTGGTACATTTTTTTTACACTACAGTCGGTCAAAGTTGCGAAATTCAATAGTTTTCCATATCACCTTTAGTTAAAATAATATTTTATTTTAAAATGGTACAATAAGTACTTTATTTTTACATTCTATTTAGACACAGCAATACCCTAGATTACAAAACCTCCAAGAAATATCGAAATTATCAGCATTAGCAGTCACAGCATTCAAAAGTATGTCACAGGGTGCTCATTTCCCCTTTTTTTTTGAAATCAGTATAATTCTGTAAGTACATGGGGTGGATTTTTTAAAATATTTTTCTGAGTACTGTTAGAACTTGGGGCATCGTGGGAATCCAGTTGGACGCCAGGTTCTTGGACACCCTGTATATCACGGTTCATGAGATACAGCCCTGTGACAGACAGACGGACAGCGATGCTTTAGTAATGGGATCCCGTTTTACCCTTTGGGTACGGAACCCCAAAAGTAAGCATTATAGTTATCTCTGCTAAGAAGTATCAAGAGTCACTATTATCTCTGTATATAGTATATATTATAGTAATATATGATATAAGTATCAACAATACCTACGTGCATCTTAGCTGCTCAAACATGATGACGTGAATTCGTGATTGAATTATCGTGACTCACGAATATGCCGGGGACGTGCAGAAATGTCGTCCGTGATACCTGTTATACAGATATTGTGAGACTATACCAGTTGCAGTCTGCATTTTGAGACTTTCTCTACAAGACGGAAAAATAAAACGATCTGATGAATAAGTGACAATGGCTCCAGACTGTTATACATGGTAGATTTCCTCAGATCTCTAGAGATACTCGCTCTGAATCTAATTAATCTCAAGATTATGTAGGTTAGGTAACACAAACAGGTAGGGAATAAATACTACCTTGTCGCGTATACCGCTGAGAAGCATCGCTGTGTTTCAACTTCTTCTATCAAAGATTATGCCGGTGTAGTTACGGGAACATGAGATTTAACAACTTCCTATCTCAGGGCAGGCAACGCATCAGTTTGGTGAGCTATGCAAACTTTATTGACAACGGTAAACATAAGGTGGACCTAGGGCTACCAGATGAGATCACCAGAATATCTGGGCAAAATTTCAATATTCGAGATAATTGTCGGTACAATTTGTATTTTTCCGGGACAATGTCGACGAAAAACGACCGTCTGGCATGGCAACCCTAGGTGGACCGTATCCCTTATCCGAACTAACAGCGTAAAAAACACAATACGGCAAATAATTTCTGTAAATAACATACTCATAGAACGTAGGTACTTTTCTTCTGTGACATAGTTTCCAACTGTTGAATACAAAGTAGCATGAAAGTGTGCAAACTGCGTTATGGACGAACAATACTCAAAATAAACAGCTCGTTCCACAATTCGCAATTTCACTTTCACGACAATAGATGCATGTTTTTTTTGGAAATGGTGACAAACGCGAGATTCTGAACTTGTCTCTTCTAATACCGTTTATCTCGATTAGCTTGTGGCTTAGTTTGTTGGCAACATTCAGCATAGTCTAGCTTTAGATGGGTGACGACTACACAGCTTTTGGATACATGGTAATTTTGCCAGGATAAAATATCTTAGGTAGTTTATGGATTAAATATACATAATAGGGTATTGCAAATAAGTGCATTCTAAATAATATCATAGAGGCAGAAAATTATATCAGATTTTTATTATTGGATTTTTTTTCGCCACTCGGTTTCATACTTTCAACAATACAAATACAATAAAATATTCTATAGTGCATATATTCCTCGGATCAAGTGTCAGTGCCCTGAAGAAGAATTAAGCAACAAAAATAGATCAAATGGTTGTGTACAACATTAAAATACATGGTTGCATTCTCATGGTCTATCGCTATCGGATGACGTAATAGCCAATAACACATTTAAACCCATCGATGACCCCAAAGTTGTTTGTTATGGGTGTGGAGTCTTGTGGAAAACCGGTCTGACTGATTTTCAACGAGGCTTGTTTAATGGTGACGTCATATTCTATTACTGCACTGAACTACTCTTGTATGATAACTTTCTTTTCTACCCAGTTTTAGACTTTTAAACGAAATAAAACAAAATTAAAATTGCTGTAGTTTGTGAGATCCTAAGAAAATATTACAAGCGGTCATCATGTGTAGTCCCAAAAATTGTATGTGTCATATGCCTACATTTTACATAGTAGCATCATTTTATGTACCTAGTTATACAAATATGTAGGTAATATTATTTGCATAAAATATTTGATCCCGCATGTGAAATTCGTTAAGGTTTAGAAGAGTATCATCAAAACTTGTTATTTATTCAACTTTACCCAACCGAAGTTTGTTTGCCAAACCTTTTGAAAGTCCTTGCACTTTGCGTAAGTCGTGTTTCACATCTTCACAACATTTAATATCATAAAGCGTGATTCTAAAATTCGAGGTTTCTGTAAACCGAACATTGATTGGGGGATTTGTATAATGCACTGCTGGTAACTTTGCAAAACCATCGAGAGTATCTAGATTCTATCCACGATTTCTATAAATATAAATTGTGATGTTGGGGTATTATCTCTATAACTTTAAAAGCATTTGGCTAAAGTACCGTACATTATAAATGTGAAAGTCTGTGTTTTAGATATTTGTATGTTCGGCTAGTAAATGTTTCAACATTCAATCATTCAGTAACAAATGAAACAGATATGGATGAAAAATAGAAAAGATATAACATAGTTCTTGATCTAAAATAGCTAAAGCTAATTACAAACGAATATATAATGTATAAAATATATTTTCAATCTTTCTCACTTATATCACAGATCATCCTTACAAATTCCCCGGTGTCCATGCAACGCTGAATCCATTCTATTCTATTAATAGCTTAGCTAGCTAAAACAATGGCCATTTTATACAATTTTCCTGTCATTGCATCTTGCATTTTCAAGTATGTACACGAGTGGCTGCATTGTCAATGTCATACTATTGTCACGCGATCAACGTTATTACGAGGCCTTGTTTTATTTTTATCTTCTATTTTAGACCTATGATTTATATCATCAACTTTATAATACCATTCTGGGAATCATTATCTTCTAATTTCGTACCTCCCGTCACATACGGAGTCACTCGCTGTTTTAAGATTTTCATACAAATTCATCTCGCTCATTTACTTATCTACCAGCTATCAAAATAACGGACATGTCTTCATTAGAAGGATCGAGATAGAGCACGTAGCGATACAGTAGCGAAACTTGTTTTATTATCAAAGTAATGTTTCACCGTTGCATGAATTGCTCAGAAATTGTCTGGAGCATAGATGAAGTAGTGTTTGTAGAGATACCAGAACCATTCAACAAACTGTTTTATCATTTAAACTTTGTAAATTGCGTGTTTGTGTGCGAATGGCTTACCCACACGAGCTGTGTTGACTAGTAGGAGCTGGTTCCACTTACGATCCGAAGGTCGCTAGTTCAAATACCGGTTGAGCTCCAAAGGATTTATCTATTGTAAAAATGTTTGTGCCATTTACACCTTATCAAAACGGCGATGAAAAACTTAAAGACAGATTGGCTGCAACCTGTCACTAATGAGTACTGTAAAAAATAGGCAATTTATTTGTAATATTTGGATATCTTCAAGGATCTGAGAGGATGAATACTATTTTTAGGGATAACAGTCTGTTTCGCTCTGACTGGAGATGTGTTATGTTTTCTAGTTTTGACTAAGTTCATTTATATTATAAACACCGCGTCTTTTATCCGGGGATTTTCCCTCCCATCAAATAGGTATATTTGACTGTTGGTTTTGCGTGTTCATCTAGTTTTGCAAATATTTCATGTTTTTTCGTCAAATAGCATGTTCATCACTGATAGCAATGTCATGACATCACTTTATGTGCTTCATTAACTACATACCTACAATTACTTAGTGTGCGCTATTTAAGAAGTTATTTGCGTGTGCAAAAGTCAGCCGTCTGCCTGTCGAAAAACAAGTTACAATTAGTGACTTACTGACACGCAATTAAAGCTAGACAAATCACCTTTCGTAATACATACGTGTAGTTAAAAAAAAAAACCGGCCAAGTGCGAGTCGGACTCGCGCACGGAGGGTTGAGTGATTCTGTTTTTATTATTTGTTATTTATTATTTTTGTTGTTTATTTATTTGGAACCCTAAAAAATACCGTACGTCTATTTTTTTCATCTGATATGTCAACTAAAATAGAAGAATCGTGAATAAATCCTACATGTTGGACGTGATGACACTATCTTGTGGTCAATCAAACACATCTTTCCACTTATCTTTGGACGTGGATACTTACGCCCTTATATTCTACATCAGTGGTCTAGGTAACTTAATACAAGTAAAGCTGCTCGCCAGACCCCCGTTACATACAATATACTTCTGGTTATGCGTATATTCATGCATATCCACTCGATTGCACATTCCATGACGCAAAGATACGTGTGTGAAAGGACTATGACTATGCTTCAGAAAGCTTGGAATTTGAAAGTCTCAATTTACACACCGAAACTGGAAAACAGGCAGCAGAGTGCTCTGAGGACTACAATCTAAGCTAGAACAATCTAGTTTACAGTTAAACTTTCCTATCTAGATTTAAAAATGCAAAAATATAAGAATCTAGATAAACTGATGTCGACTGCGGGCACGTTTTCTAAATCTAAAATAGAGGTATTACAAAAACTGTCCTGATTTTAAATGGAAAGTCGCATGATATACCTATTACATTTTAGTGTATCAAAATTGATAAACTACACTATTTTTTCCCAAACACCAAGTAAAAAAAACCGGCCAAGTGCGAGTCGGACTCGCACACGAAGGGTTCCGTACAATTATCTATAAAAAACGACAAAAAAAACCGGCCAAGTGCGAGTCGGACTCGCGCACGAAGGGTTCCGTACAATTATCTATAAAAGCGGCAAA
The DNA here is from genome assembly GCA_912999785.1 of Hydriomena furcata. NCBI lineage: Eukaryota > Metazoa > Arthropoda > Insecta > Lepidoptera > Geometridae > Hydriomena > Hydriomena furcata. Next base: position 6,387,978 of record OU538838.1, read on the forward strand.
AAAATCACGTTTGTTGTATGGGATATATATATTTATTTTATTCTGTTTTTAGAATTTGTTGTTATAGCAGCAACCAAAATACATAATCTGTGAAAATTTCAACTGTCTAGCTATCATGGTTCATGAGATACAGCCCTGTGACAGACAGACGGACAGACAGACGGACAGACAGACAGACAGACGGACAGCGAAGTCTTAGTAATAGGGTTCCGATATTACCCTTTGGGTACGGAACCCTAAAAAAGACGTTTGTTGTATGGAAACCTACGTTAATATTTAATTTATTCTGTTTTCTGTATTTTTATAGCGGCAACAAAAATACGTAATCTGGTAAAATTTCAACTGTCTAGCTATCACTGTTCATGAGATACAGCCTTGTGACATACAGACGGACAACAGTCTTAGTAATAGGGTCTCGTTTTTACCCTTTGGGTACGGAACCCTAAAAATGAGTAGCTGGCTTTCCCCATCCATTGACGCAGACAATTGTCACTACAGTTTCCATAGAAATACTCATGTACCGATGTGCCTTGACCTATTATTAAAACGGTCAATATTTACCTACTAATTTCATAAAATAAGGTCGTTATGACAAAGCATTAGTGAACTACACGTTAGACAACCATTTAGTTAACATGACAAGTGGCCAGTGTGGACACGACACTAGCCTTGAAACCCGACCCAAATTTAATTCAGGCACAGACACACATTATCTTTGTAATTACTCACTTAGCGAATAAACTGTGAACTTGAGGAAAATTGTACCTGTTTTTCAGTTTACTAGTGACACTTTAATAAGAGCCAGTAGTCAGTTACCCTTAATGTCTAACTTTGCGTAGGAGATGTCAAGGTCTACAAATCTCGGCCAGTTCAGCTTCTCAGTAATGAATCAGTACTTCAGTTAAAGTATATTTGAAACCAATTGCTGATGACGCATGACTGATTGCTCCTCTCCAATGATACAATTTTATTTTCTTTCTCGTACCTTTTCATTCATCTCTTCTGTCAACTCAGTTTGTGATCCAAGCACAAGTTGATGATAAATAAATAAAAAACCGGCCAAGTGCGAGCCGGACTCGCGCACGAAGGGTTCCGTACCATTATCTATAAAAACGGCAAAAAATCATGTTTGTTGTATGGGAGCCTCCCTTAAATATTTATTTTATTCTGTTTTTAGTATTTGTTGTTAGAGCAGCAACAGAAATACATAATCTGTGAAAATTCCAACTGTCTAGCTATCACGGTTCATGAGACAGATAGTGACAGATAGACGGACAGACGGACAGCGAAGTCTTAGTAATAGGGTCCCGTTTTTACCCTTTGGGTACGGAACCCTAAAAATGACATAGCAAGAGTTGTTAGGGTTGATTTTAAGCCAGACGTAAGGGAATTTCGAGTACTACTACCACACTTATGGCTAGATATCTATTAACCGGTTTGAAGAGCATGGTTGCCGGTGAAATACAGGACCACCTGTAAGCTGTATACCTCAAGTTGATAACGCAAGTAATTGCGCCGTAGGGCGCGATTTTTGTATTTGTGATCTACACTAGTGTTTTGTTAAGGCGATAATACACGCCTTTTTATAGCATCCATCTACTTTTTCCGCCTTCATATTAAAAAATAAATTTCGGCTTAAGTTGAGATAAGTTTGTTTGTTCTGAACCACAGATTCTATGAATGCATCCAAGTGCATAAGATTTCAGTAATTTCAAAGCAGCTGTTAGAGGCTGGACCTAGAAAGCTGACGCATGATTGACTCACACAATGTATTACTACACAATTTACAACTTTAGTAAGTCAGATGTGAGTTGCCTTCTGAAGGTCGCGAGAAGGTGAGTCAGACTAACATCCAAAGATGAAATTCTGATTCTAGTAAAACTTTGTTCTAAGGTGGTATTGACAAAATGTTGTATGTTCATCGTATCGTAGGGAAATAAGAGGATGTGCATGTGGAGTTACGGGTTTGGGACGTCAAAGGATATTCACTACAAAATAACTATTTAGCTTCTACGTGATATATTACGTACGACCATATTACAGTTTGTAAACCTGTACACCTAACTGTGTTTGTTGTCAGAATATTGTAAGCTTGTTCGAGAGCAACAGGTGTCAATTGGCCGAAGACGATACAATATGTAGCGTGGTTTTTCATACCCGTCCGATTTCATACTTTTAAGAGACGTTTAAAAAGTATCTTGTGTTTTACTCATCATCATTTATTTATAATATAGGTACCTACCGATGTACCTAAGGCAGTAAAAACAAACAAACATCGTCACTTTCGCATTTAAAATTTTAGGATAGTGATAGTCCTTAAAAAGTAGTAGTATGCCTATTTTAAGTTAGTTAATATGTCATAAGAATAAGAAGCCTGTGAATTGGTCGTAGGGTATTTTTATACCCCTAAGTGATAAGGGTGGCGTAAAGTTCGGTAATAACTGAAAGTCATTTTTTCTGTGGGATTATTGAAATTTGACAAGACAACGTCCGCACAGCTTGTAAATAAATAAATGTCTGAACCCCCTGGTTTACGTGGCCGATAACTTTATATTTTAACTAATGTGTAATAGGAAAGTGGATTCGCGTGAGTCAGGTCACTAGTGGCCTTTATGTCAGTCGGTGTCCGGTGAGCTTTAACGACAGTATTTTGCAAGTCGTTTTGTAGTTGTACCAGGTACTTGCGAGCGAATTAGTACGACGTAAAAAGTTTTTAGTGTGATTTGGATAGTGCTAGTGCTAATTGGCAAGTAACAAATATACAACTAATATTGTTAACGGTAAAATTTAATATATTTGTTACACTAATTATATAAACTGGAATATACGAGTAATAAAGTTCGCCATCTGAAAAAGTATAGTAGGCTTGTATCACGCGATGAAATCTGTCAAATCAAATTGACCATAAATTCATAAATTTTAGCTTTACAGTATGCAGGTAAAAAAAATGCTGTTCTCACGAGTAAATAAATAAATCATAATATAAACATAATTTCAGCATACCAATATTGTCCTCTACAAGGAAAGAGCAATACATTTATTAATTAAACAATGGTGACAATTGTTGTCTTATAAACTGACTAAATTTAGTATAATTCCGAGTTTTACTCTGTTCACTTTACAGCTATAATTTTTGGAACGAAGTTCCTTATCGCGCGTTGTGAAAGGGTCGAGGTGGGGTCGAGGTGGGGTCGAGGTGGGGTCGAGGTCGGGTCGAGGTCGGGTCGAGGTCGGGTCGAGGTCGGGTCGAGGTCGGGTCGAGGTCGGGTCGAGGTCGGGTCGAGGTCGAGGTCGAGGTCAAAGTTGATTCCCCTTCCCTTGTCCCACGTTATTTTGTGTTCAGTACAACATAACTGTAAACTAATAAACGACTTATTGTGCAAGTAGGAGATTACCAAAACATCATTAGTTGGTAGGTGGTATCTACTTAGGAAGGTAGGTACTTACCTATTTATTTGCTTTGCGTTTGTTTCTCATCTAACTAGCTAGATTGACAAAAATTGAGCCTACTGATTAAGTTTATATTACATTATATTTGATAATAATAAAAAACATATTATTTTAACTTAAAAGAAATAAAATTTTATTACAATTCCTTCACTAATTAATCGAAAAGAACTTCGTTCCATCCGGGTGTCCCTTGACACCTCTCAAGTTTTTTTTTTTATTTGTATTTTTTTTTATTTCGCATTTTTTACACATCAACATCAATTTACATGTTGACTAAATTTAAGTTGACGTTTTTAAATCTCCTTTTTTTTATTTACACAACACATTTTTTTTATAATATCATGTGATATCACCCATATCACATGATATTATGTGCCTGAAATAAATAACTTTTTTTTTTATTACAAAAATATTTAAGACTGCCATTCTAAGGTTTACGATAATTCAGACTGTAATGTAATTTTAATGATTTTACGTTATTTTAAGATATGAATACCTACTGCAAAGTAATTTTTACCTATTTCATTAAAAACACAATATGTAATGTAATCTATACTATATATATAAATATCAATGCCACTTTTCGTTGTAATTTTATAACACAAGAACGGGCTCACCTATCCAAACCAAATGTTTAGGCTTTGTTCGGACTATTTAGTAGATGGTTTATGTGAAGTTTGCACAAAACCGGTAGACATCGGTAGCAGCTAGTTTAATCTAAATTTCCATCCAATTTTGTGAAGATCTTCCGATGTCATTGGCGATATTGTTTTTAATGTAATCATATGTATCACAACTTTTTAAAAGTCAAGTGAAATAACTGTGTTTTTTCATTTCAGCCGCGGTATACTTCGCGGGGGTGGTCGGCGCCATCGGAGTGTCAGTTCTCGGTATATTCTGCGTGCTGTCCATCCTGCAGCTAGCCATGATATCCTCGAAGGAGCGCGTCGGTCTCAAGTATACCAGCCTTGTTATGCTGAAGCTGGCCTTGGCGTTACTAGCAAGTAAGTATTACACAGGTTAAGGTGTGACCAGACATCGCGCGGCATTGGAGTGCGGCATTCGCAGGACACCAGTTTGCCGTGCGAACGAACAATAACAATAGGTAGCTGGCGGCTGCCGCGCGGTTGTCGCCCAAACATAGCGCTGCGCTCGATTGCCGCACAATGACTGGTCACTCCGTAACATTCTTATAGTCAGAAAATCTAGAATTAAATGGTATACATTTAAAAAAAGTAAAGCCTAAAATTCGCTAAATAAAGTTGACTGATCATAGAAGCGCAGTCGCAAGCGATGTTCATGATGAAGAGTATCGGAATTGTCTGGTAATCAGCTATACAAGTTAAAATACGTGATAGTAAGCTGTGTTAGCTACCTATAGACTGTTTGCAACGCTCGTTAGATGGCTTAACTGCTTCTTGTGTCTTTTGTAAAATACTTTGTAATATATTAGTATTAGGTGTTATTTGTTTGTGTAATAAAGTTAGCTGTATTTCTATTTAAATTGACTGGTCACTCCATCGAGCCGAGAGGCCGGACCTTTGGGTTGCCAACATTTAGTAAAAAAATGTTACTTGTTGTTTTCAGCATTACTATCAATCGCTGCAGCCGGCCTGTTCGCCGTGCAAGGCGATGATAGAGGGTTCTATCTCACGAGAGGAGAAGCCTTTTATGTTCAAGTGAGTCTTTACAGATTTTAGAGTAAACTAGCACTTTATAGACCTAACTAGTCACTACTAAACCAGTTACGCGAGGAACGCTACTTCAAACATTTGGAATGTGCCAAATTTACCTAAATTATGGGGACATGTCTTTGACTATCTTCTTAGTTACATATCGTTAAGGGTTTAAGAGAATCTACTATTCTCTATCTATATTCTATATCCTATTCTCTATCCTATTATAGGGGATAACAGAGGTAGGCCTATAGTAACCTCAAGTTCATGTAGGTATATATGTATGTTTTAGGACGAGCTTAGCGATGAATCAACATATGAAAATGTAATTCAGTCACTTTTTGTGGTCATCATCTGAATTGTCTTTTCTATTATTCTATCTGACCGACTACCAATTTGACCAACTTTTAAAAGATGGGAGGTTTTCAATTTTGCAGCTAACAACTAACAGAGTCTTCCAAAACTCAACGATAACCTGGTACGTGGTGACAGGCCAAGTTATAACAGTTCTGGAAAAAAAAGAAATATACATTTTTGTTGTTTTTTAGGGTTCCATACCCAAAGGGTAAAAACGGGACCCTGTCCGTCTGTCCGTCAGTCTGTCACAGGGCTGTATCTCATGAACCGTGATAGCTAGATAGTTGAAATTTTCACAGATTATGTATTTCTGTTGCTGCTATAACAACAAATACTAAAAACCAAATAAAATATATATTTATTTACTTACTAAATATTTATTTTAACACGTTTGATGTATGGGAATACATCAAACGTGTTTTTTTGCCGTTTTTAATAGATTATGGTACGGACCCCTTCGTGTGCGAGTCCTACTCGCACTTGGTCGGTTGTGTTTTTGTTTTCAGATGTTTGAAATGTTTTTTTTTTGTTTTCAGATCGTGTGCATAGTAATAAACTCTGTTCTCTTCATAATGTCTGTGTATGACGCTTTGTACGCACGGCGAGCGGGTGGCGACCCCACCGACGCTCTCTCTGCGCCCGAGGGGACCTCCATCAATAACCCTGGCTTTAAGGAGGGGAGAGGTAACGATTCATCCTAGAACTTAGCCCTGTGTAACCTGTGTTTTAGATGGAGAAATTACTTAATCCTGAAGGATGTTCAACTAGTCATTGTTGTCTGGTCCTTGTATCGATTTGATGTCGAAAAATAATAACGGCAATTCTATCTAATAAAGGCATTATTGCCTCTTTGTTATATAGATAACTAGCCGACCCGTGGCAGACTTTGTCCTGCCCAAATTTCAATAATCGCATAGAAAAAAGCACTTTCAGACAACTTCACAAACTTTCGCATTAATAATATTATTCCCTTTCCCGTTCCCATTCCCCTTCCTGTTCCAGGTATAAAAAGTATCCTATGTCCGTCGCCTGGTTCTAAGCTACCACCCCACCAATTTTCAGCCAAATCGGTTCAGCCGTTCTTGAGTTATAAATAGTGTAACTAACACGACTTTCTTTTATATACATATATCGATAATGACCGATGAATCCGAACTGAAAAATGAATATCATTCAGGCAATATTTTGGAAAAGTGGCAAATTATGAAGTAAAATTGCCATATGCCTTATTCTTTATTCATGTAAAGATTCTATACTACGAGCAGGAATTGAAGGTAGTTTGAAAATTGCAGGTATATCTATGACAGACGCGTCGGGCAAGCCTTACAGCACCAACGGACATGGCAGTGTGGCTTCTATGAACACCACGGCCACGACGCTAACAGGTAAAACACACTGCCTAGTGGAAGGATTTCCGATTTGCATTCCTAGCGAGCACCTATCTTCGGAAGAGTAGACATAAATGAGTGTGGACATTATCAAATTTCATCAGAATCGGTCAAGACGTTACGACGTAATTGAATAACAAACAAAAAATTAAACTTTCACATTTATAATATTGGCTGTACCTATAACTCGAGTAACAAAAATGCTATCTCCTAAATGCTAATGCTAAATCCAAACATTCTCACAAACTTTCGGATGTATAATATTAGTAGGATTAACCTAAAATGACCTAAACAGAACCATCTGTGTAACTTTATTTTCAATTTAATCCAGGGTTATCAGACGCAAGCACAATCACGCGGTCGCCGCTCCGCTCATCCCTAAAGAAGCCAAGGCCAAAAGCAGATCCGAGTCTCGGCATCCAAAATCCAGGATATTCTGGCCATTCACCTCCCCTCAACAGAAACGGTAGCCAAAAAAAAGTGCGTATTCAAACGCATAGTACTGAAGTCTAGGTACTAGATGGCGGCACTGAAAAATATTGGATCTTATCCGGGAATTAACCTGAAGTCGAAGTTGCATCATGTACCTAGTCTGGTTTTTAATTCGGTTCCAAAAAGGTCCTTGTATGATCCATATAGAAATTCCATTCCATCCAGTTGGGATATATGGAATTTCTATATGGAATAAAAAAAATCATGTATTGTGTTGGGAAGAGTGGCAAACGAAACCATGTATCGCAACTGATTGGTATAGCTAGTTGGGTAACATAAAACAGATCAAAAATACATGGTTATTTACATAAAATATGTATTTTAAAACCATATTTTTTGTTTGTTACAAAGATTTAAAAAAAAAGTTATATATTTTGTGATTCTTCATCCCTCCACATTCTTGGATACTGCGTGACATTGACATATCATGACATTTGTTTGTTAACCTTTTAAAAACCGAATTAAAAACCACGATAGATGGCAGCACTGGACAGTGATGGACAGTGTTGGAATCAAACCCTGCGATTGAAAAAGGCAATGTATTGTAGATTTGAATCTATGATGCGGACAATATGATATTTGGAATCTAATGTCAGACTCATGTTCGCATTCTGTGGCCTCTGATATTGAGCTTAAGAATGACTCGAGTGTAGATTTTGAAATTTCTTAATGAAATGCTCTCATAAACCTACGCTTGAGACTTGATTGACACTTGAGAACAATTTCAGAACATTTTGGAAACAAAAAGTCAACGTAATCTACAAGTATACTTGAACCATCGACAACACACTTAATTTCTTCAAACAAACGATTTAGTCAAAGCGTTTATATTCTGATTGGCCGGTTCAAAGTGTTCGTTCAAGTCGGTAGGTACTACTGGAGATTGGACGCGCGGTGTCTTATATCAGCCTAATGTCTTGACAGACAGTGTTCGATTAACATGAGGTGTCTATTGGGCTGTGTTGTCGATTAATTAAACATACACATTAAACTTAGTCTGACTCGAATCTTTTATACAAGTAAAATTAATCTCAAAGGAATTTAATTTTAAGACTGCTGAAAAGACGTTTGTGTTAGCACAAGTTATTTATTACCCGTTCAAAAGCGCCTTTTAAATATAATTAGATGGTAATCAAAATAGTGTTAATGTGTACGCACACACAATTTTCATCAAATTAAAATTAAATAATCTTAAGGATTTTATTAACATTTTTAACTGGCAGCTAAGATGTACGCGGCCCTAATTTGGGACGCAACTAGAAAGGCTGGCGCACAGTGGCGGACGGGAGGATTGAAAATTGATCAATTGAATTTAATAGGTATCCAATCGAAATAATATTTCAATGCTCGGTGATCGGCCTCGCAGCATCGCAGTGCAGTTTTGCAAGAGATATTTTTATATATATAAATTTTGAATAAATAATCCTTAATCCTCGGCCGTGCAGTCCGCCACTGTGTACCGGCCATAACATATTCGGTGGTCCTATTCCAGGTACAGACGAGTTAATTTGTAATGTATCAAAAACTCTTTGAATTCTATGAGAAACATAATGTTGGTGGATTATATATAAGTACGCGTGTCGTTTTTACCGACCACCCTATTCGCGTTACATCACAAGATAAAATCTGGCTAAAGAAAGTGGACATTCGAATTATTTGTTAACTTTTTAAATGCCAAAGCTAATACTGATTGGCCTCAAAGCTCAGTTGGTAAATCCGTAGGTTGTGGGTCACCAAGGACAAACATTTGTCTTATGAGCATAGATGTTTGTTCTGTGTCTGGGTGTTATTTTATTTATTTTATTTTTATTTTATTTTATTCGGAAAACAAACAGTTTTACAATCTAAATAAAAAAACACTTAATGAAACTAATAACCAATACATTATGTTTTCGCCTATAGGAATTAAAAAAAAGAATAACTTGTTTGAGAGAAAATGAAAAAACTTAAAAATCTAGCTAGAAATTAATATAAAACAAAAATAACCTATGATAAACAGTTATTGAACCGAATCAAACCAACGATTGGAAATAGCGCGTTTAAAGGAAGAAGGTTTAGAATTAAAAAGATCTAATTCGGGAAAGCCAACCAGCTCGTTGTAATAATTTGCCGATCTTATGATAAAGGTAGTTATAATGTATATAATGTAGTATCATCAGTAATTTGGTTCTTATGTACAAGTTTTGCGTCATCTAGTCCAAAACTAAAAATACTTAAATACTTTTTTTGTAAATACATACTTATTATACTATACATATTAACACCCAGACACAGAACAAACATCTATGTTCACTACACAAATATTTGCCCTGGGTGGGGTTCGAACCCACAACCTACAGCGTAGAAGGTAAAGTTACCATCTGAGCTGTGAGGCCTATCATAGCGCTGTGTGAGATGTCCTTTAAAATCAAATGAAGTTTATTCTAGGTGTTTCATACTAATCGGTGTTGCCATGCTGATATTTGTTATTTTGCCTCGCATTTTCAATTTCTAATGTAATTAGTCAGACTTTAACATTACATTACACATTATACTCGTCTGGGCCTTATCACAAACTCAAAAGTAATATTCCAACAATATTACTCACGGTGCGAAAGTGACAACGCTATACCGTATTCTTGTGGATCTTGTGGTATGGCCCCTGAACCCTACCTAATAGGCTAGATCAATGTTTTAGATAAATAAATACAATGTAAATAATGATTAAGTTATGGAATATACTAGAATAAGATAACTAGACTAATTAGAAGCACATAGCAATATATAAACAACATATCTTCACAGAATTATATTACGTTTTATCATAATATAAAATTATTTACATTTTATGTATATTTTGCTTGAACAAAGTTCTTTTGTATAAAATCGATACGCATTGTAAATAGTTTCAGCACATAGTGTTGTTTAAAGTTTATTCATGTTTTTATTGTTTTGCTTTTTTGTATATTTTCAGCAAATTTTATATTCTGTATAAAATCGGTTTAATATTTAGGATAGGGGTGTTTAAGTTTGGCGATGTCGCGATTCATTGCCTGGAATTTAAAATGGTTATTGACTTAGTCTATTTTCTCCTTACGTACTTTGAAAATTCAATAGATAGATAATAAATTTCGTTAAGATTTAATTTTCCTAGTATACAGTATGTCCCAAAAATATTGTCAAGCGGAAGTCCAGAAGTAAATACCCGAATCACATCTGTATTGTGATGCGATTTTTGTTTTTTAGGATTCCGTACCCAAAGGGTAAAAACGGGACCCTATTATTAAGACTTCGCTGTCCGTCTGTCTGTCACAGGGCTGTATGAACCGTCATATCATGAACCGTGATAGCTAGACAGTTGAAATTTTCACAGATGATGTATTTAACACAACAAATACTAAAAACAAAATAAAATAAATATTAAAGTTTTATAGATAACGGAACGTATCGTGCGCGAGTTCGACTCGCACTTGACCGGTTATTTTTTTTTAGTTTTCATGTTTATGTTTTTAATATCGTTATGTTGTGTTGACACAATAAAAATGTTCCTTCTTTCTTTCTAAATAGTGAATCTAGCGGATGTATAAGCATTTTCCTACAATTTAGATGTTTCCCAAATATTTCAAAGTGATTTTAAAATAAAAGTTACTTGTTCTACTCGTAGTCTAAATCGGGTAAATTAGTTATCTCCAAGTGTACTACTCTGGATTGACGCTTGACTATTTTTCTACAAAGATAAAAACGAATACCTTGTATAAAAAAAACCGGCCAAGTGCGAGTCGGACTCGCGCACGAAGGTTTCCGTACCATTATCTATAAAAACAGCAAAAAAATCATGTTTGTTGTATGGGAGCCCCCCTTAAATATTTATTTTATTCTGTTTTTAGTATTTGTTGTTAGAGCAACAACAAAAATACATAATCTGTGAAAATTGTCTAGCTGTCTAGCTATCATGGTTCAAGAGATACAGCCCTGTGACAGACAGACGGACGGACAGCGAAGTCTTAGTAATAGGGTTCCGTTTTTACCCTTTGGGTACGGAACCCTAAAAACGACTTTGTCGACATTATTACCATATCTCGACGACGACAGCAAATTGTAATCCTCGCGACATCAGCAAAACACATAATTCCATAGAAGTATCTTAAACTTCTGTAAACAAACCCACCACGCTTTTAAAAGTATCGCTGTTAATCATTATCAGGTATGATCAATAAAATAAATATATTTTTTAAGAAATTTCGAGGGTAGTCTGTTACTCTCTGTATAAAATTGTTGCATGAGGCTACATTTGGTGGCGATTCTGTTGTGTCCATGCTAAATCTAAGATTTTCTAAAAAACGATCGCTCTTATTCCTCTACGTTAAAGTCTAAATTACAGTAACCTCAATATGGAAGCTCAAATTTAGAATATTTTAGAAATTTCGTCAAAAAAAAAGAAAATTAACTAAAAACACTAAAAAGGTGTTGAGTTAAGTGAAATGCTGACTAAATAAAAAAAAAATTGCTTACGTTTTAGAACTGTCTTCATCATATTAACATGTCATGTTACGCGAATTTAGACTACACTAAGTAAAGTAATAAAAGCGATCGTTTCTTAGGAAATCCTAGGATTAACATGGGCACAACAGAATCGCCACAATTATCGGGATACTGTGATAACATTTTTCGTCTTTGTCTATCCCGTGACGAATCATATGGCTACACCAGTCACACAACGCCATAGTCCGATAACGTGGCCTTAGCATATTACGCAATGAATTTTATGATTTGAATTGAATTGCAATTAATTTTTATATTTTATGATGATGTAAATTTAATTTATGCATTTGTTTCAATAGAAAACTGATAAGCACTAGTCTTTTCGATATACTTTCGGGATCGGAATTCATATTAATTGATATTTAAAATGGATATTAATACCTTATTATTATTATTATATAACTTCGAATAAACCGTGTTGGGAGGTACCGCGGCTTTCGATCCGAAGGTCGTGGGTTTGGACCCCGGCCGTGTATCGATGGATGAGAATGAATCAAGTATAAAAGTTATGTCAGCGTAGGAAGTGGTCTCTGCCTACCCCTCGAGGAAACAGGCGTGATTTTATGTATGTATACTGTTTTTAATATCAATTAATATGATAATGGTAGCGATTCTGTTGTGTCTACACTAAAGCTAAAATTCCTAAAAAAAGTATTTGGCTTAATATTCTAAATTTACGCAAATTTAGACTTTAATGTACAAGGAATAAGAGCAATTGTATTTTACGAAATTTTAGCATTAGACAACAGAAATGCTATTAGCGCTATCTAAATTGCACTCTAGAATTTAAATTCATAATTTTGACTCATACAAAAACAGTGCCTTTTCCATGTCCAAATTTAATGTGCCTTAACATGTTACATCAAAATATTTAATTTATATTAAGTTTTTATCCGTCCGATTGTTTTAAAATTGTCCTTGTATTGTTATTTTTTAAATGTAATGTAAATGTATTTGTTTTATGTTTACGAATTTGGGGGCTTGTAAGCCATTGGTCCATTTTTGACCACACTCGTAGTACTGATAGCTCATTAAATGGTATATACATAGATTTTGGATGAAACTACATATTTGAGTAGGTTTTCATTTTGATCAATCACGCCGCGAACCGATTTGGGTGAAACTTGTAATAGGGGCCGTACCACGAACTCTAAAAGTAATATCAAAACAATATTAAACGCGGTGCGAAAGTGACAACGCCATACGTGTTCGTAGAGCGTTGACATTTTCGCTCTTTAATGAATACTGCTTTCGTCTTTAGAGATTGTAGTACGGTCCCAACCCGCCTTCGTGAGATAGAACTGGAAAAATTACAAATCTGGTGACGCTTACTACACATAATTGAATACTAGCTTTCTCCCGCGGCTTCGCTCGTGTGGTACCTCGATAAAAAGTAGCATATAATATGTTTCTCTGGGGCATAGGCTATGTACAAAACCGTTTAGTCGTTAGAGCGTGATTGAGCCACAATCTTGCAAACTTTGGGATATTATAAGTAGGATTCACTACAAGATCTATGTAATTTGATTAAATTATATTGTGTGAATATTGTTGATAAAAATATACCTATTTTAATTTGTTACTTATTACCAATTTCCGTCCGATAGATTTTGATAATACTGATCTGATAATTTAGTGATGTGAACTTTATTGAATAAAGAAATTTATTTCTTTTATCATCCTGGGTTGGTAAGTCGTTTTATTGAATAACATCTCATCATTATTTTTCAAACTATCGTGATTAGTAGACATTACTATAGATTTTTACACGGGTCTTATCTGTATCACGTAATTACATTTAATTTATTTTCCAGGCCGACGTTTCGACTACCACCACCATTTAAAAAGGTAATTACGTGATGTACCGTGACCCGTGTAAAAATCTATAGTTACAACTCATCATTATTATCATCATCATCATCATCATCTTCCTGACATTTTCCTTATACCTCGCCATTTCGTTCGATCATGAAAAAAAACACAGTTGGCACAATGGTAGTCTTTATTTATAGAAATAAATAACAATTAATAATACATAATATTTGCCGAAGCGCCAGTGCTCATAATTATAAAATAGGAATTTATTTGAGGAATGGATTGATTTGTATTTAGTGGTATAGAGGTCGCTTAGCTATTTCGTCAAGAGCCTTTGCTTGTGACCAAGAGATGGCGTTAGTTGTATGTTCATTATAGGCAGCTGCAATAACAACTCTTTTCAAAATTGAAAGAATGCTTTTTTCGATCTTCGTTTTTCGGGTTTCGTTCGTAGTCTATAAGAAACCCTTACCGTCTCATTAATAAACGTAGACTAGCGCAGGATTAAATTTAGTCCAACGCTTACGTTTGGACTAGTCGATTTCAATATTAATAAACGAGGATTAGAAATGGAGTTGCTTACATTAAGCTGGTATTAACAAGTCTTGGTGTAACCTCAGATGATCTTTGGATAAGTAAATTTTTATTAATAGCACCGCTTGAGTTTATAATAAAAAACCCGAATATAATTGAAGTTACTTGTTTAATTGAGAAAATATAAAATTATAAAATGTGTGACAATTTATGAACCGCTTATTGCCTCCATTGCAGTAGAAAGACGTTTTTGCCGGTTGGAACGAATGGTAGTTGGCTTCCTGTCGCTCTCGTATTGTGGCAGCATTGGTAGCCGTAGTCTGTGGTTCGACTTTGGATGTCGGCCTTTTGGCGGGCCGCGACATATTCCGCCCCGTTGAAAGGACTGTGCTGCTTTCAACATTGAAGATCTCCTGGTTTCGGAAGAGGGCTCAATCGCAATAGTGAGCGCTGTATGTGACCTTTGGAGGTTTGTAAGTCTGCCACCCGTGTTGTTAGATCCGGACCAGTGTATCACTTTGTTACAGTGTATAACTCTTCCGGCGACTCCATCATAATGGTGGTACATTGTCTTCCTTTATCAGAATGAGGTGACCAACATCGAGGTTTGCTGTTTCCAATGTCCATTTTCGGCGTTGCAGTAATTTACAAGTGCTTTAATTCTGCCATCGGCGCCAGAAGTGTTGTTGTGTTGTTCCAATCGCTGGTAACGTTTTAAGTTTTTTCAGGTTGACCTCTTCTAGGGCAGGAAACGGGAACGTCGTCAGTGGTCTTCCGATGAGAAAGTGCCCTGGGGAGAAGGAGAGGAGGTCGTCAGGAGTGGATAACATAGGACACAAGGGACGGCTGTTGAGAATTGCCTCCACTTACTTGTGTAAATAAAGTTTGAAGTTTTCCAAAAGTTAGGTGCTGTATATTGCCTATAACATTTGAAATGAATTGATTTTATTCCGAATTCCCAGAGTCCTCCAAAGTGAGGAGAGTAAGCCGGGATGAAGGAAAATTTAATCCCTTCCCGAGTAGCTAAGTCAGAAATATAGTGTATAATAGTGGTATTGTTTTTGAGAATGACCTAGCTGCTGCGACCAAAATTAATTTAAACATGGATGATGAAAGAAGCCATTCTATTCCCTAGTGGTTAAAGTATTAAATTATGTTTTAAGTGGATATTTTAGATTGTAAGTAAATCTTTGATAGAAGTAAAACTCTTTGTAATTAAAAAAAAAAGTGAATTATTTTCGGATTTGATTTCAGATTCAACGATGGCTGTATTTTACTGTATCGTTTGACTTCCGGTAAGTCCTCTAGTGTTTTGTTTAATTTTAGGATAGGCCATTCCTTCTTCTTCTGCAAGAAAGGCTGGACTGGACCATCGCAGGTTTGAATCTGTTAAGTGAATAGGATTTATGTTTTAGTGCATGGTAATACAAGAAATAACACGAATTAGGTATTAGTTAATTTAAGTGGATTAGTAGTGGATTCTGACAAGTGACCTAATTCGGCATATTCATGAATAAATTCCGCATAATAATGCTCTTTTAAATTTGGATTTTTTACGAGATCCCTTTTTTTGATTGAGTAATCGCCTTCTCAATAGTGGATTTTCATTAAGTAGTGGATTGTACAGGGTGTCCGCCGGCAGATTTTATACTTCAAAAAATAAAAATATGAATGTAATCAACGTTATTTATTTATTATCTTACATAGGAATAATGCGGATTTTAGGTTTTAAAAATCACTCCACTCAAATGGCGTCCTAGCCGTAAACATTCTTGCAATCTCTCCTTCATATTGGCGAAAACTCGCTTGCAAAGTTCTGGACTGATAACTGCAATCTCTCGTCGGATATTTTCTTGTAGGCTCTATTGTTGAATTGTTGTACACGCGAGATTTGAGATCGCATGGGAAGAAAAAATCGCATGGGGTCAGATCGGGTGATCTAGGCGGCCAGGCTATGTCGCCGAAGCGACTTATCAATTTTCCAGGGAAAAGCTCTTTCACTTTTGTCATTGATTCCCTAGCAGTGTGTGCCGTGGCCCCATCCTGCTGAAAATGGGTTCTGTTATTATAACCAACATGACGATGCAGCTCCGGGATAAAAAAATTGTCCAGCATCGCGCGGTACCGTTGTACATTAACGGTTTCACCTCTGCCGAAAAAATAAGGTCCAATTATGCCTGTTCCAGAAATGGCACACCAAACTGTGGTCTTCGGGCTGTGGAGAGGCTTTTCATGGACTTCTTTTGGATTGCTAGCACTCCAATAACGCATATTCTGTTTATTAACATAACCCCCAATGTGAAAATGCGCCTCGTCACTAAAAAATATGTTAGATAAACGCGTCGGCGTAGAAAATCGTCCCAGAACGACTCTAGCATAATTCAGCCTTTTTATGTGGTCATCTTCTTTCAACTGCTGAATGATTTGGAGCTTGTATGGATGGAACTTTAATTGTGCAGCGTCTCCCTCTAAGTATGAGATTAAATAATGAAACTTATGAATCTCGGAAATTCGATCATTTGTATGAATTAAGGACTGAAAAGTATCACGGAATTCAAGCCAGCGGAAACACGCACCATCGAACTTGGAAATTTGAATCTGCGGCAGTTTAAATCCGAAGCTTTGATCATCTATGAAGCTATGACATGGCGAATCAGGTGTTAAAGTTCGGCCGTTCAGAGAATGCGTTCCTGACACCTATCAGTTAGTCACGACTAGTGATAGGCACAACATAACACTGAGTTCGTTACCGTTCCTCCAAAATGAACCGCCGCGTTATTTTTAAGATTATTTTCGTTTTAAATTGGCGGAATCATTTAAAATTTATATTTTAGTTATTTAAGTGGAAACCAAAAAAGGGTAATGTTAATATAATAAAATTGTTTTATTTATTCTTTGTTACAAAGTTACAATCTGTATTTCTATGCAATTGACATTGAATTGAATGTGCGTACAGAATATTAATCAGACTCCGATTCGCTTGAGGAGGTGGTGTCTTCATCATCATCTTCGCCTACATGTATAATTATATTATTATCAATAACAGAATCAATCCTGATATCTCGGTCAAAATGTTCCACAATCAGATTTTTAGTCTTCTCAACAACCTTTGCCCAGTCATCTCTTGTGACTTTCCCGCAGGCTTCTTTTAATAGGGTCATCATCTTTTTCGTGCTGAATGGCGGGGAAGTATTGTGGCGGGCGGCGTAACCTTTTATTTGAGCCCAGATTAGCTCAATCGCGTTATATTGGCAATGATACGGTGGAATTACGGTGCTCTCGCACAATCTTGATCGGAGAAAGCCGACATTTTATATCTAGGGTCCAAGAACGTACACACTGTACACAGTGAAAATGTACCGCTATTTTCGACGTGACCTATATTTTTATCCAACTCAGCTTGTAAGAAATCAAGGAACCGGTGTATTTGTGCATTACTTGCATCTGCATTATTAATTCTGTGACGTTCGCATGTTTCCCTGAGAAGTCTTGTGACTACAATCACGTTACTGCCAGTAACA
Source organism: Hydriomena furcata (assembly GCA_912999785.1). Classification (NCBI taxonomy): domain Eukaryota; kingdom Metazoa; phylum Arthropoda; class Insecta; order Lepidoptera; family Geometridae; genus Hydriomena; species Hydriomena furcata. The sequence goes on from OU538838.1 coordinate 6,405,732, forward strand.
TAGTTTTCGCCACTCATTGAAGCTGTAATTTCCTCGAAAGGTTTTAGGATGCGGCACAGTTCAGAAAAGGCTGACCATTCTTCTTCTGATATTACTGGCAGGTTCTTATTGTTGATGATGGCCATTGTGATTTTAATTTCGTCTTTGAGTTCCGTGAAACGATCCAACATGTAAAAAGTGGATTTCCACCGCGTTTCCACTTCTTGAATTAAACGCTTTGGCGTTTTGTTTTTTATTACTTGCTGTTGAGCAAGCTTCTCTGAGGCTATGGTACTCTTTTTAAAAAATGCTACAATTTTTTTCACTTTAGCAATGCTGTGATCAAACATTTTCAGTGAATGTTGCAATACTAAATTTAACTTGTGGGCGTAACAGCCATAGTGTTTCCAATTAAGGTGACTTGAAATAGCCTCCGAGCAGGTTATGGCGTTAATAACATTTGTTGTGTTGTAATTTGTCACTCACTGCAAAGTTCACCTTGTTTGTTATTTCCCACTCGTCTGTAATCCTTCGTATTTCAGAAGCTATATTTTCAGCCATGTGATGGCCTGAAAAATGACAGCAGTCCAAAAGAACAGTTTTCAGCTGGAAATCTGCGTTTATGTAGTGGCCAGTAACAGCTATGTAAGATTCGGTCTTACGAGACGTCCACAAATCAAAAGTAATACACATAGCATCACACTCTGCAGCAACTTCTGGCAACAACTTTTCCTTGGTCTTGGTATATGCAAGCTTCAACTGATTATTCGACAAGGTTTTGCGGGAAGGCAGTTTGTATCCCGGTATCCACCGCATCAGTTTTCTGAATGAGCGTTCCTCAACGATGCTAAATGGATGGAATGCGTCTACACACAGCTCCAAAACATCATTGTCGATTGCTGTTTTTTGTTCTTTCGAATTTTTTTTATTTACGTAAGCATCCATATCATTTTGGATTTTTCGTTTTTTTTGCTGCAACGGTTACTGTCGCTGCTTGTCCAGCACTATCACCGCCATTTTCAGAAGATGTCGCATCACTAGCACCTGACGTTGTTGAAGGTATTTGAATCAACGCCATTGTTGCTGTCGACGTCGTCGTGGATGTGGACGTCGTTGTCGTGGATGTCGAAGTTCTTAGATTGGATGGTGAATCTTCATGACTGTCGTCGACTAGCCTGGCAGATCCACTTTTCTCCACTACCGACGGAAGTGAAGTATATAAAGAAATATGCTTTCTTTTTAAATGATTCTTTAGGTTTGCCGTTGTGGATTTGTAGCTGAATACCTCCTTACATGACTGGCACCTTGCTTTAATATCCGGTAATTTATTAAAATAGTCCCAAATTTCACTACTGTTCTTTCTCGCCGACATTGTTTTTAGTTCACTTGCATAGATACAAACTTTTATTACAATTAAATACGTAGGCCGCTGCCTAGGGTAGCTTTTAAAAAAAATACTTTTATTTTAAATCTAAATTTAATCGAAAGTAAAAGGATTACAAATTAATTATCTTAGATGAAACAAGTTCGAAGTTTGAACAAAGAATGCGAATATAAAACTAGGTAGTTTCCGTGAAACTCGCGATTGACGTCAAGCGACCACGTTCCCGCTGACGACGCGCCTCGTGAGTCCGATGCACCTTGTACCGCGCTTGGGACAGGTCGAGCCTAGCTCAGCTATATCCATACGTTAGCTTTGCGTAACACCTCCCCCCGAAGAACAGCGAGTATTGAAGCTTGTCGTAAATTGAGCTGGGGGTTGGTTGGGATCAACCCTTTTGTTGATTGGAAGAGAATAGACTCCTTGTAGTTCAGCTTGGCTTGCTTCAGAAATTTGGTGCGAATCCTTGTTCCGATTAGGTCCATATCTTCTGTATAGTAGGTAGCTAATGAGTGCACATGCACTGGTTATAACCCCGTACATAGGAATTGTTGTGTGGTATAAACTGTAGTCGATGTCCTTTTGAAGATGAAATGGCGATTGTAGCGAGATTTTCTTATTGGTAGCATGAAGGTGGTCCAAGTTGATAGAGTTCAATTTGAATGCTGGAGCTGAAGATGATGTCACGAGGTCACTCTCGGGTAGGTCCATTATCTTGATCGCTTGTCCTTTCAAACGATCGTTGGCGTTGGATATCGTGAAATCTTGAGTTTCCAAATAGCATTTCTGAGGAATTATAGCGAGATAGCTGCCTTGAAAAGTCTTGTAGAGATCTTGCCCACAGGATAGATGTACTTTCGTAGAAACAGGGAAGCTGATGCTGTAATGTTTCTCGTCGAGTTCTTCATACGCTGGTTTAGTTAAGGTGATGGTGGTAGGGCTGCATGTCTCGTCCCGCTGCTGCATAGATATAAGTTTCTGGATGCAGTCATCTGGTGATCGATTCTGCGAGTTCCTTTTCTCGTCGCAAATGTACCATTTACTGGTCTTCGGGCATTCAGCCTCAATGTACTTGAAATCTTTCTCATGGATAACTAGGTATGGGAAAGGAGGGATAAGGATCTCGTGCTTCTTATTGGGAATAATAGATAATTTATACATATCATATGTGGATGAGAGGATGATCGGAAATTTATATACTATAACTATCTCATTTCCTACGTAATAAAAGCCTAACCTAATTATATCAAAATATTCTCTAATGTCTAAATCTAAAACTTTTTCACTTCCATATAGTAATTTTAATTTGCGAATAATATCGCGAATCATATCTAATTTTAATACCGAATGATGAGCTGTGGAAGCTCTAATAAAAGCAAGAACATCCTGTAATTTAAGTATTTCTTGAGAGATAGAATCTACGTTATCTGTTAAAATCCTAAGGATTTGAACTAAATGCGCATACTTTACTAGGTCATAGTCCTTAGAAATTTCTACTTGTTTTATTTTATTCACTAATATTTCAATCTGATTCTGATTTTCTACAACACTATCTAAAATTTTTGAATATTGAGAAGTCCAATTTTTAGATAAACTAACATGATTGTTTAATTCGGTTACTAATTTATTCTCGTTCTCCTCTAAAGATTGAATAGCATTATTATAGTGCAATGCATCTGTATAATCAAGATTACCCGTGATACTTTTAACTACCGATCCGAGACCATCTACGAGTCCTCTTTTTACACGCTTTATCTCAAATGTTTCTAATTGATTAAGTACACCTGCAAGCTTTTTCTTCAAATAATCTATGTAAGGTTCAAATAATGAATTTGTTTGATTATTTAGATGAGAGCTAAAGTTATCTATCTGATTATCTACTGATTTTACTTTATCTTGCAAGTCTTGGAGATTTACATTTTGTAGAAAGGAATGGTAGTGGGAAACGAGTTTAGCTGAGCCTAACTTAAAAGGTAAAATGCCAGGCCCGTCATCGAGACTTTCAAGTTTTATCTCCTGCATCAGAGCTGGTGCCAGGAGCAGGTGAATTATAAGAAGGATCCTGTAACAATTGGGCGCTTTTAGGGAGACGCTTCAACCTAGATTTGGCAATGGGACCTCGCTTTTTCTTAGTGTAAATATGAATAGGGAGGTCTGCCATTACGACGTCATGAGTAAAACGAGGGGCTAACTTTTGTCTAGAAGCAAACGGATTTTTAACGAAAATCTGTTGCTCGGGAGAGTATTCAGCCTCTGGTTCTCGTTCCTTGTTTCGGTTATCTGTAAGGTCTTTACGAGTCGTGCTACACATGTCATGAATCGCGTTATAAGCTTTAGTCATCTTGTCTTTGTGGTTGGTCATGTACTGTTGTAGTAAGTGAGCTGAGAGATCTACGTCGAAAGGATCACGAGGATCATAATGTCCTGTAACTACATCTATTGGCTTGCACCTTGTAAAACTATGAATACTACTATTATATGCCAAAAGGGCGTAGGGCATTAAATTAATTACAGATTCGTTTTTCTGACCTAATTTTAAAATACGGAGATGTTCCAGTATCGTTGAGTGGAATCTCTCAACTATACCGTTCTCATTTGGTGTATGAGGAGCAACTCTATGATGCTGGATCTTATGCATCTTCATAAATTCTGCCACAAGCTGATTTGTAAATTCGGTTCCGTTATCGGTTACTATAGTGATAGGTATTCCGTGATGAGTACAAAAATGTAATAAAGCTTGTACTACACTTACGGCAGTGCCGTCTCTTAAGTGATATGCTTGTGCATATTTGGAGAATGCGTCTACGATTGTAATGAATTTCTCGCTTTGAATAGTCAATAGATCTAAATGGACCAGTTCAAATGGCTTAGTAGCGGGTGGTACCACTTTAAATTGTTGTTTTATCGGGCTGCGATCATATTTCGCTTGACCACAGATAGTACATTCATTTATGAATTTACTAATTTGCTCTCTCATTTTTGGCCAATAATATCTATGGGATAACGCTAAATAACATTCATTGATACCGCGATGGTTTGTCTTGCCATCGTGATACTTGTTTATAATTTCCTGCTGTCTCAAATATTCCCTAACGTTTTCTAATTCAGTCTTAGTCAGTGTAAGATTCATAGCCGAATTTTTAAAGGTTTTCTGTATAATAGGTATAATAGTGTACATAGCCAAATAGGGGTTTATTAGTAGTCCGGTCTTTATCTTAGGGTGGACGTACTCTTTGATTGCATTTATAACATCTTCCTCTACATTAGATTCAGATATTTGGACTGTAGTACGTGTGTGCGTCTCGAAAGGCTTGGTGACCATTGGTCGTCCTTTAATGTCACCTACAACATTAAATATAAGCTGTTTCGTGAATTTATTTAAAGGGTCATCAGTAATTGGTACTTCCAAGATGGGGCTTTCATTATTCGTGTGAACAGTGGCGGTTCTAGAACCAGCTTCAGTTTCAGTAGCTGTTATAGTTCTAGACTCGTCCAACGCAGGATTAGTCTCAGATGGATTTACTGCAATTGACATGAGCTCTTCGTTATTAATCTCAATACGCGATAGTGCATCAGCATTTGTGTTGCACTTACCTTGTAGGTATTCGACTCTATAATCATATTCGCTAAGTTTCAAACGCCATCTTGTAAGTCGTGAGCTAGGATCTTTTAAATTCACTACCCATTGTAAAGGTCTATGGTCAGTTAGGATTAGAAACTTTCGTCCATAAAGATAAGGTCTAAAGTATTTAGTTGCCCAAACAATAGCCAAAAGCTCCTTTTCGATTGTGCTGTAATTTAATTCGCTTGAATTGAGAGTTCGCGATGCGTATGCGATCGGTTTATTTGAACTCTTTGTGCCTTGAGATAAAATGGCACCTATAGCTACGTTAGATGCATCTGTAGTTAAGATGAACTCTCGCGTAAAATCTGGATATTGTAAGATCGGGTCATTTGTTAAGAGCGTCTTACAATGTTCGAAACAGTTGGTGTAGTTTTGGTCTAGCTTGATTTTAGAACCTTTCTTTAAACATTGAGCTAGTGGCTTGGTAATACGAGCGAAATCTGGAATAAATTTCCTATAATAACCGAGTAACCCGAGAAAACGTTTGATTTCAGTGGTAGTCTTTGGAATAGGGTAATTTTCAATTGCTTTAATTTTATTAGGGTTAGGTTTTACACCTTCTTTACAAATTACATGACCTAAAAATTCAGTTTCTAACTTCAAAAATTCAGATTTATCCATTTGAATTTTGAAGTTCGATTCTCTCAATCTGCTGAAAACCTTGTCCAAATTAATTATGTGTTCCTGAAGGGAAGTACTGAAAATAATTATGTCATCGAGATAGACTAGGCAGATTTCATTCTGGAGTCCTCTCAGGACATTATCCATCACACGCTGGAAGGTTGATGGTGAGTTTTTGAGGCCCATTGGCATCCTTAAAAACTCGTAATGCCCATTCTCTACATTGAACCCTGTTTTATGAACATCGGAAGGGTCCATTTCTACTTGGTAGAATCCACTGGCCAAATCAAGAGTCGTGAAATATTGGCATTTGCCTAGTTTGTCTAGTACGTCTGTTATGTTCGGAATTGGATATTTATCATCAATCGTTTTCTCGTTAACTTTCCTGAAATCCACGACAAGACGCCATTTAACTTTGCCTGAAGCATCTGCCTTTTTGGGTACAATCCAAATCGGAGAGCTCCATGCAGATTCTGAAGGTCTTATAATATTTTGGTCAAGCATCTTATTGATTTGATCTCTGACCTCTTGTCTGTGAACGTAAGGATAGCGATAACTCTTAGTATGTACTGGAATTTCATCATTAGTCCTAATTTTATGTTTGATCTTGTTGGTGAATGTAAGTGGTTCACCCTCAAGATAAAACACGTCCGCGTAGTTTGCACATAAACGTCGTAAATTAGCAAGTTCTTCCGGATTAAGATGATCTGTTCGAAGTCGAGATAAAACATCCTTTTCGCGGTCTGATAAAATTTCAGTACTGTCACATTCAATATTAAATATTTCAGCTTCTACAGGACGATCCATAGAAAATATAACATCATTAGAAGTCGGGTTAGTAATCTCTACCCAGCCTCGGTTATTCTGGACCGTCGTTATACAATCTGAAATAAGGCAATTACAAATCGTCTGGTTCTCTATCAGAACTTCACCGTCTAGTGTGTTTATCGGTAACCTAACTATCTTCGTAGAGTTAGCTGGAATAATTTCTTCATATAAATTAACGTTTCTAGAGTCGTACATCTGAATAGGTATCTGCGTATTACGAGTCATCAGTAACTTATATTTCAGATTAATGTTAGAGTCCCATACGTCAAGTAAATCAAAGCCTAAAAGTCCGTCAAAATAGTTATGAAATTTATATATATATAAAGTCATGTCATTCGGGTCGTTAAATTCATTGAAACAAGGCAACGTAATTGAATAATCGTTCTTACTAGTCGCGTGCACATTTGTCACTTCAAATATAGCCTAGTTGCCTTTGGATATGAAAATTTACTTCTATTTTGGCTTTTCTAACTTCGAATCCTGTTGAAAATTTTCATCAGCTGGCACTTCCTCTACCACCGGTGGTTCTGGATAGGAATACTGATCACATGGGTAATAATCAGGATATTGTTCACAAGAATAGTAGTCCTGGTAGTACTCAGGATAGCCGTCATAGTCGTCACAGTAATAGTAGTTACTATCGTATCCGTCAGATTCGTTGAAGTTAACTTCGCGTGTCTTAAAATAGTTAGTCGGGGGTGGATTCCCGTGCTTTCGCCAGTCATGTCCTGTTAACGCAAATGTCGGTAAACGTCTTTCAACATAATTACTAACACCACTCATTGGAGTAGGACGCGGGGCATTGCCATAATTTTGTGGTTGCTGTGGCTGAGGTCTATAGGGCATTCTAAATGCATTACTCTGTGGGTTATAATTCTGTGGAGGGGCACGGAACATCTGCTGAGTGCGAGTTGGCCCACGTGGTGGTTGCGATTGGGACATGGGGTTAGGCCTCCAACCTTGGTTAGGATGAGCCTGCATGGGGTTCGGTCTTAATGGACCGGGCATGTTAAACATTTGTTGATTCATTGGTCTAAATCCATGTCCGTTAGTCAGTCTAGGAGTGAAGTTATTAAGAGGGAGATTGAACTTCGATGCGTTAGAGGTCGGCTGCTGCCAATCCTTTCTACTAATAGATGAACCACCACTACGCTCTTGCATGTATAAAGTGTTGAGCTCTTCCTGGATAAATTCCAGGGCTTTCTCCATAGACTCGGGTCGCATACAACGTATCCTGGATCCAAGTGGGTCCTTGAGACCTCGTAAATAAGCCTGAAGGGTTAACTTTTGGTACAGGACACGTTTTGCCTGTATGGTAGTCGCTACCGTCTCATGAAGTGAGACATACGTCATTATGGTGCTAAACAAATTTTGGCACCGTTCGTAAAACTCTTGCGGGGTACTTGATCCTTGACTCTCTAAGGATAAATCACTATACAGAGCGGTCTCGTCACGATGGTCTGCGAAATTGTTAATTAACGCGCTTCTAATACCCTGCCAGGTTTCTGGTATCCCATTTGAATTAATCAGCCTAGCCGCGGACCCCGACACTTTATTCAGAATCCCATTTATAAGTGCTAAATTAACTAATTCCTTACCTGGCTCTGTTGAAAAATGAGCCACTACAAGTTGGTCACAAAGATTAATAAACCTTGTAAGAATGTGCGGATTTCCATCGAATTCCGGCACAAGTCTTAGATTCTTGTAAATGGTATCAATCGGATTAGCCATATTATCTTCTAAATCTCTATGCTCGTCAATTACACTGAGTTTACTTCTAGATAATCTACTGCTACCTAATCTAATATACCGTGATTCTCTCGGATGGAAAATCTTGGATTTTTATGCTAACACACAATAAATGAAATACACACACATATAAAATATAAAAATGCACTAAAGAAAGGATTATAGTAAGGATAAAGAAAGGACTTGAAAGATTCAAGGACTTACAGCATTTCTCGACGTCTCGTAGCAGAATCGATTTCTAGATTCACCCTCGAACAGCGACACTAGTAGGTTCTTTTTTACTTGCGAGATGAGATCTCGTGAGATTAAGATTAATCAAGTATCCGTAAGGCTGCGTCCAAATACGTAGGCCGCTGCCTAGGGTAGCTTTTAAAAAAATACTTTTATTTTAAATCTAAATTTAATCGAAAGTAAAAGGATTACAAATTAATTATCTTAGATGAAACAAGTTCGAAGTTTGAACAAAGAATGCGAATATAAAACTAGGTAGTTTCCGTGAAACTCGCGATTGACGTCAAGCGACCACGTTCCCGCTGACGATGCGCCTCGTGAGTCCGATGCACCTTGTACCGCGCTTGGGACAGGTCGAGCCTAGCTCAGCTATATCCATACGTTAGCTTTGCGTAACAAATTACACCTAGTCTATTTACACAGTTTAATACAAATATTTATACTTTGAGTTCGCGTAGCGAAAAAAAATCGTCTCACGAACACAAATTCTTAGCTAAGTACCTACTCATATTATAATCGTCCATCGATAAATATTTACACACAAATTAGGGAAAACTTTTGTAGGTTTGGCGCGAAAACAAAATCAATTACAGCGTCACTCAACTGAACTGCGAAAACAATACTAATTAGAATCTTTGAATGACCTATGACCGTCAAAATGGCGGCAACGGTGCAAACCTGTTTGTCTCGCTTACGAACAATTATCGACCTTAGTATCCTTCCTTTCCTTAACAATGAAACAGTTTCTTGGAACAGTTTTGACGAACTGTCTTCATCTCACTCAGGTAAGCCGCCTCTGCGACAAAACGAAACGTGAAATAAAAACTAGTTCGATCCTTAACTCATAGATTATAGAGTCGTTTTTTCGAGAACAGTTTTGATAGAAAAGCGTTCGTTTGTTTCATAGCAAAACGAGACGTGAAATAGAATATAGAATAGAATAGAATGCTTAAGTAAAGCGTCTATCAACGCCAGCAGTTCCTTAGTTGTACGATAAACGTGAGTTGGTATCCCAGTCTATTCGCCTCCGAGATTTTCGATCAGGAATGTCTTGTATCCTATGGCCGTGTACATACCTCATGACCTAAGTACTCATTTACAACAGGTGCTAGGAATTTGTTTTATAAACCACCGTAAATAATAAACACGACCTGTTCTTACAAGGCGACATAAATACTGACCTCAAAAGAAACAGTTCTAACTGCATGTCCGGGTGTGGTCTATTGCGCGCAGTTTCTGATTACCTACACTAGAATTTAGATAAAAAATAACAACCACATTTTTGCAAAATCGTGGACGTTATGCGGGCTACACACCTTCAGTTTTATCTGTGCGATAAAATTGTGCAGTTTAACTGTACAGATAAATCGTACATCCCTACAGCCCACACACGTTCAAGTAAAAATATACGATCTTTCAGTTTTTATCATCATGGCCTCCATAGACGACGCTTTAGCGATCGTAGGGCTAATGTGTGTGTTAAAAGAAAATAGAAAAAAACGAAAAAAACGTGAATTGTGGTGTAAACACTGGCTTCTGTTGAGAAAATCGTATTCACACACATCCTTGATAAATTAATTGAGAATTACTCCAAAAGATTTCAATAATTATTTGAGAATGAATGAAGATACATATTTGCATCTGCTGTCATTAGTGACACCATTAATAAAAAGGCAAGACACCATATTGAGAAATGCTATAACACCTCATGAAAGATTAACGGCAACTTTAAGATTTCTAGCTACAGGGAGATCTTATGAATGTTTAAAATTTTCTACAATAATATCGCCACAAGCACTTTCCGCCATCATACCAGAAACCTGTGAAGCAATTTATAAGGTTTTACATAAGGACTACTTAAAGGTAAGAAATAAAAAGACTCATGTTTTATTTATTTATTTTTTATTCAAATCATCTTGTGAAATCTTGTCATCAAACTACAAATTTCAATTATTGTTCAATGTAAATCGCGATACATATGACCCCGCTGTTTCCTCTGTCCAGTCCGGGATTGATAGTTGGACAGTAGTATCACCCATAGCATTTATTGCTTGTGTCTCTTGAATTTCTTGACCATACGAAGATGTGTTTGTTTGTGGTACTATATTTGTCATCTGAGGTGCTAGTGTGCCTGCTTGATAGTACTGAGGTTGATGTATGGGTGACTGATTTGAAGTACCTGTATATTGTAATGGCGATGGCATAGAGTTATGAGATGGTGATGGCAAAGAGTTATGAGATGGTGATGGTATAGAAGTTGAACTACTTGACCGTAATCGAAAATCATTTAGTATCATTGTTTTTGGAGCCATTACTCTATGTGACATTGTAAGATTTCCCATCTCAGCTTCGAATAAAGTTTCATTTATTATTTTTTCAGCCAACAGCTGTTGCTGTTTATTTTTAAATTCTCTAATAATTCTCTAATAATTCTACTAACTTGTCAGTGTCTATAATTGATTGATGTAACAATTTAATTTTAGCAAAAGCAATAGCCGTTTCAATCTCATTCAGCCGAATGTAGAGTATTTGAAAGTTATGTATAAAAACGTTATAGGTGTGAATGATTTTATTAATTATTTGAGATAGATTTGATTTATTTAAACTACGATTAATATCCTGAATACTGTCTTCAATCTGAATGAAATTGTATTTCGTAGAGTTGGCTATTTTAGTGAACGTACCCACCATTTCGGCAACGATTGTCATTTTGTTATCTACCGCGTTTTGTTTCGTCTTTATTTCATCAATTAACTTTTCGTACATTATAGCATCGTCATTATCAAGATTACCAGTAATCGCTTTAATAAATGAACCGAGAGGGTTTAATATACCTCGCTTAGATCGTACCGATGGAATCAATTGCTTGTACTTAATTAAAGTTATATTCATAATGAAATCCGTTTGTGACTCTACGTCAGTATAGTCTGTGTCAAAATCTTTAGTCTCAAAACAGCTTTGTACCTGTCTTTTAAGTCTTACATAGCTATCTAAATTTAATTCTAGTTCCTCGTAAATAAGTTTTAAATCTAAGATCTTAATAACAGTCCATGTATCATGGCTGACGACAGCTTGACCTTCCTTTACAGGTAGCAATCCCGGGTTCTTTTCGATCGGGTGAAGTTGAAGGGCCTGGTTTTGGATCACTTGGACCGCCAGAAGAATCAACCTGCGAAGGACGCTTTATGTCTTTAATGGGAACTTTCGTACGTCGGTTATGTGTAACAACGGGTACAACATTTATTTTTATAGCTCCGGTAACCTGAGCTTTTTGATATCTTGGTTTATCCTTACTACGTCTAGTGTTTACTCCTTTGATGAATACTGTATCGCCTACATCTATATCGAATTCTTTCTCTCCTCCACGTTTCTCAATTACAGCTTTCTTTTTCTCGGTTATTTTATCTGTTAAGTACTCATACAAATGTTTTGTCCTTCTAACGTGTTCTTTAACTAACTGTTGAGTAAACTGTCTATTGAAATCTACATAAAATGCACTATTGGATTCGGTATGACCGAAAACTACTTCGAATGGAGTGAGGCCTGTGGTAGAATGAATAGTGTGGTTATATGACATAACAGCATAACTCATCACAGATGCAGCATCTGTTATTTTCTGTTCGTACTTAGCTATCCGATAAATTTCTATTATAGTAGAATGAAATCGTTCAACTATACCCATAGAGTTGGGATTATGAGGGGTACCAATGTGAAGGTCTATTTTATAAAATGATAGCATTTCCTTCATCAATGTGTTGTTAAATTCGGTGCCTGGGTCCGAACTGATTCTACTAGGTGTTCCATACATAGAAAAATACTTAATCAAGGCTCGTACTGCTTCAGGGGTGGACTTGGTACTAATCTCAAATGCTTGACCTAATTTGCTGAAGGCATCTACTATTGTGAGATAATGTTTTCCGTCGATTGAGAATGTGTCTATAAATAGTTCTTGGGCCTAATTTGTGTTTGTGATAATTGTAATTCTGGTTTAAATGGTTTTCTATCATATTTCATTTTTTTACAGAGCTCGCATGCATTAATAATGCTAGCCACTGTTTGGTCCATATTATTCCAATAAAAGGTACGTCTTAGATGTACTAACGTTTCTTTTATTCCCCTATGACTATTCTTGCCTTCATGATATTTAAGCACAACGGTTCGCTGATCTTGTTCGTTATCAACATAAATAACTCGCTTGGTACATTCATAGAATTTTACTGTTCCTTTCTGAAAAAGTAATATAGTAGCCTCCGAAAACTGTTTGCGATGTAATGGGTCTTCGAAATAAAAGAAGTATTTTATTTTAGGCCTAATATATCCTTTCAGGAATCTTTTGATCAGATCTGGATGATCTAAAGGTAAGTGAACTTCTAAAACCTTTTGTTTGTCCCTAGATAAGTCTTTAACTGATAATTCGTCTCTATTCCAAGTATACACCAGTATCTGATTTGGCTTGGTATCTATAGCTTCTTGTAATATAAGCATACCATCAGTATCTAAATCGCGGGCTGAATGTACTGTGCCTATACTAGCGTCGTCTTGACGACCTTCCGATGCAGAAGCAGTGGTACTACCTCCAGATGGAATTGAGTAGGGAGATCGTCGACCTGTACCAGCTTTCGATGTATTACTTTTCTCTGAACCGGATGATATAACTATCGGAGATGGCGTTCGGTTCTGCGGTGCACTTAAACGTATAATATCGCCGGTTATATCTATGATATGGCGTTCTAGGTCTTGTTCTCGTTTATCTAAATTTACCTTCATCGAAACGTCATCTTTTTCACCTAAAGCGTTAATCCTAATTCGCGACAAGGCGTCTGCATTACAATTTTGTTTTCCTTCTTTATGTTTAATGTCATAATCAAATTCAGATAAGCGTAATTTCCATCTTGTAAGCTTGCTGTTAGGTTCCGTTATGGATTTAATCCATGTTAAAGGTCTATGATCTGTGTAAATCATAAATTTCTTTCCGTATAAATATGGTCTAAAATGTTTTGTAGCCCAGACTATGGCTAGTAGCTCTTTTTCTATGGTACTATATCGCGTTTCAGCGTCGTTCAAAGTACGACTGGCATAAGCTATCGGCTTATCGCTACCTATAGGACCCTGCGATAGAACAGCTCCTATAGCAAAGTTAGATGCATCCGTCGTAAGGACGAATGGTTTATTGAAGTCGGGAAACTGTAAGAGCGGTGCGTTGGTCAAAAGCTCTTTACACTTTTCAAATGCATTTGTATTCCTGTTTTGTACAATCTATCTTATTTTTCTTTTTTAAACATGAAGTTAATGGCTGTGTGAGCTTAGCAAAATCCTTTATAAATTTCCGATAGTAGCCTTGTAATGGAATCTCCCTGATTCAGGTTAAATTTGATGAGTTTTAGAAATAAAAGATTTATTCTCTTCAATGCGTGTGTAATTTCTTTGACAGCCATACGGTAACAAGTAAAATTAATTAGTTCCTATCCTACGTAATAAAAATGTCCAGAGTCGATAGAGGATATTGCTCTTAACATAACGGTAGGCGTTTCCGAACATGCCCCCGGACGTTGAAAGCTTGCCTTTCAACAAATGTGAGTGTCAGTCAATGGGCAAATCTTGCTGAATGCTCTTCGGATTGTTCCACCATTTGCGATCCTGACATCGGCAACGCGGTTGACACCATCGGCTCCAGGATAGACATCTATGATGCGGCCAAGCTTCCACTTCAAGGGTGGGAGATTGTCTTCCTTCACGACCACCAGACTGTTGAGTTCCAGGGATGACTTGGTCGAGTGCCATTTGACTCGCTGCTGCAACTCGCTGATGTACACCTTAGACCACCTGGTCCAAAAATGTTGCCGGAGTTGTTCCAGTCTCTGGAATCTGGTCAAACGGTTAGCAGGGCTAGATTGGTAATCAGGATCTGGAATTGCAGTTAGAGGCATTCCTATGAGGAAATGTCCAGGCTTGAGCGGCATCAAGTCATTTGAGTCGCTTGAGAGTGGAGTAAGCGGCCGAGAGTTTAGGATTGCTTCGATCTGAGTTAGGACAGTGATCAGTTCTTCATAAGTTAGGTTACAATTTCCCAATACTCTGTACAAATGATACTTAATAGACTTAACTCCCGCTTCCCAAAGACCCCCAAAATGAGGAGAGTAGGGTGGACATAAATGAAATTTGATGCCTTCATTAGCCAAACTTTCAGGCAATGAACTGCAACTAGACTTTAAAAACTTGCTCATTTCATTGTAGACTCCAACGAACGACGTGCCATTATCTGAATAAATATCAGTGGGTTTCCCTCTACGAGATATAAATCTGCGTAACGCAGACATGAAACTATTACTAGTTAAGTCACCCACCAGTTCAATATGAATGGCCTTAGTTGTAAAGCATACAAATATTGCTATATAAACCTTAACAACTTTACAACCTCGACCTTGACGACTCGCAGATGAGATAGGACCGGCATAATCTATTCCTACACATTCGAACGGACGACCTGGAATAAGACGCTGCTGAGGTAAGTTCATATAATAGGTGGATTTTGCTAAATTAAGGCCTCCGATAGGCCAATAAGCTTCTCTTAAGGATGCCAGCAATAACTGTGGGCCAGCATGCATTAGCCTAATATGCTCAGATCTGAATAAGAGCTTTGTGAAATGATGAGTGGACTGTAACACTATGGGATGTTTTTTATCGTACGAAAACGTGGACACATTAGCCAAACGACCACCAACGCGGATCAAATTGTTTTGATCAATGAACACATTGAATTTAATCAATTTACTTTTTGGAGACAAGGTTTCCTTATGAAGCAAAGACTTATATTCCGGAAAGGATTCTGACTGTGATGTTCTGATGATTAGATTCAATGCGTTCTGTAGTTCATCACTACTTAGATAATCGGTCTTTGGGATAAGTTTTCTACATACATTAATAAATCGTAGCGCGTAGGCTACAGAGCGTTTTAGCCGTAAAACATTTGAAAATCGACTAAAATCTATAAATTTAGTGTCACGCGGAAGTGACAAGTGCAACGATACGGCTGGCTGAATTTCTGGCAGCTTCGGTGCGCTGGTTGGGTTAGAAGGCCACTGGGATGTATCCTGGCATAAAAACTGAGGACCGGTCCACCAAAGATCAAGACCCTGTAACACGCTAATGTCAACACCGCGGGAAATATGATCAGCAGGGTTTAGATCTGTAGGGACATGTCGCCAGGTACAATTCTCGGTTTTCTCCAGAATTTCTACAACACGATTGCGCACAAAGGGCTGAAGTTTATTGGGTAACATCTTAAGCCATCCTAATACAATGGTCGAATCCGTCCAGAAAGTAGAATGCCTAATTTCCACACGAAGTGAAGAAATTGCCTTTTGAAACAGGCGTACTCCTACTAGAGCTCCACAGAGCTCGAGTCTGGGGATCGTGGTTGGCTTTAAAGGAGCAACCCTACTTTTAGCCAGAAGCAACCTCACTTTAGCTTCGCCGCACGAGTTTACACTTTTCACATAGAGGCAGGCGCCATAGGCACTCTGCGACGCGTCACAAAATATATGGAATTCCAAGGAGGTATAAGCATTGCAGAGAACAAGGCGAGGTATGCGCAAACTATTTAACACCGGTAGACTTTTAACTATATCAAGCCAAGCTTTGGCAATATCTAATGGTAAGGGCTCGTCCCAAGATAATTTATAGACCCATAATTTCTGCAACAGAATTTTCATGGAGATAACGCAAGGAGAGACCAAACCCATAGGGTCAAATATTTGCGCGATTATAGAGAGCAATCCTCGCTTCGTTGATTCCCTGGAAATCGACGGATCAATATTTATACTGAGCTCATCTGAGTCTGTCTGCCATCCTACACCTAGTGTCTTGCTGGGCTCTTTAGATCCAATATTTAAACTAAGAGACGAACTGGCTCCGGACGGATTAACGAGATCGAGATTATTGGATTTCCACTTGCGTAGAGGCATTCCAGCTGAAGCAAGTTCAGCGGTTACCTTTTCTTTGATGACCAACGCCTCCTGAGCTGAGTCTGAACCAGTTAATAAGTCATCTCAGATATTTGCGTATCACGGCATTCAAGACCTATTTGCTTCAAACACCTAGTTGCGAGGTAACTGGCACTGGCACAGCCGTAAGTTACAGTGTTGAGCTGATACGTTTTGATTTGGGGTTCAGCAGGGTCACGCCAGACAATTTGCTGCAGATGCCTGTCAGCAGGGTGCACAGAAACCTGGCGATACATTTTTTCCACGTCGGCGATTATGACGTACTTATGAAACCTGAATCGGAGAAGTATTGACAACAGGTCGTCTTGCACCGTGGGTCCTACCATTTGAGTTTCATTCAAGGATGTGCCTGATGTTGTAGGACAGCTAGCGTTGAAAACAACTCGTAATTTAGTGGTAGTACTGTTCTCATTCAATACACCATGATGTGGAATGAAGTACGGCGTTGGACCAGGCTTGAGTTCGCACTCCGACATGTGGCCAAGTGAGATATACTCAGACATGAAGTTGACATACCTATCTCTAAACGTAGTTTGACCTTTGAACCTGCGCTCTAATGAGAAAAGGCATCGCTTCGCTCGCTGCAATGAGTCACCCAAAGCCTTATGAGACTGTTTTAACGGATGTCGGACACAGAAGCGACCATCTTCGAGACGAGTCGTATTTTTAACAAAGTGTTCTTCGCACAGTCGTTCCTCCTCGGAATATGATGATTTTTGGCCAACTTCATCTAGCTGCCAAAACCGAGACAACATATTTTGAACGTCATCAGTTCCGAAGTCCCTATCATGATCAGTACCTACTTTCGTGAAGTTGCACATAAGAGGAGACGATCCATGGCCACCATTGAGGGGCCCGGAAACCAACCAACCTAGGCGAGTTTCCCAGAGGATCGGGTTATTAGCTCCTAAACTAATCTTTCGCGACCCGAGTAGTTCCCAAAATAAATTACTTCCGATAATTATGTCTATTTCAGACGCCTTATAAAATTGAGGATCGGCTAGGGCGATATCATCGGGTATGTTCAAATGCGAAATATTAATTGAGTGGCAAGGCACGTCATCAGTTATAGACGGCAGCACGTAGCAAAGTAGGTTTTGAGAATATTTCTCATTCAATGAGTTTATTGAGACACGGCACAATTTTGTCGTGTTTGTTTGAGTTTTATTAATACCGAATATCGATTTGTCTATATCTACATAAGGTAGATTTAAAACACGACACAATTTTTCCGTGATGATACAAGATGAACTTGCACAATCTAGTAAAGCGCGAGCAATGCGCTCGTGACCATTCACGTCGACTACTTTTACCAGGGCAGTTGACAACAAAACGTATTGTTGCGTTTCTAGCGGAGATTCCACACAATAGGTAGTCAAGGTTAAGTTTGTAGGAGGTTGTGTTTGATCGTGAGAGGGGCCGGACAAGTGCGACTTGGCATCGATGACATCGCCATCGGCTGCATTTGCCGCAACAGAATCAGCCTGCTTTTTAGGATCGGACACATGAATCAAAGTGTTGTGCTTGCGCTTACATAACTTACAACCGAATTTTTTGCAGCGGTTTGAGTAGTGACCCGTTCGAAAACAGTTGTAACACACCTTTAACTGTGGGATTAGCTCCAGCCTTTTTTCGTTGCTGAGGCTGAGAAACTGCGGACAATTTATTAAATGATGGTCACCCATACATTTTGGACAAGGCTTGATTGACGTACCATTATCATTTTTACAAACTTCAGTTCCTACCTGTGATTGTGGACTGGCCATCGAGACCATAGTTTTAAGCTTATTTATACATTAAGGTGGCTGATTAGAAATGTTGCCACGAGACAATTCCAACGTTTCCAACAAATCAGCGCGGTCTCGAATAAAATCCAGAAAACCTGCCAATGTTATTGCCTTTTCCTTATTTAGACCACCTTTAAATTCTTCCCATTCACGAAACGTCTTATGATCTAATTTCCTAGTCATTATGTGAATTATTAGGGTGTCCCAATGTTTGGTCGGCTCACCGAGGGATTCCAGGGCACGTAGGCTTTTGTTTAGCTGATCAATTAACCGCTTAAGACTAATAGCAGACTCACTCTTAATTGATTCAACATTAAACAAATTGGTAACATGGTTTTGTATAAGTAAACGCTTATTATTATATCTGTCACACAATAACTGCCATGCCACAGAATAGTTGCTCGCAGAAAACTCAATTGATTGTATAATCACAGCAGCGGAGCCTTCCAATGAGGCTCTAAGGTAATGGAACTTATTTATTTCGTCTATGCCGTTGTTCGAATGTATAAGACTAGAAAATGTATCATGAAACTCGAGCCAGTTATCATATGACCCATGAAATTTTGGTAAATTAATGGTAGGTAACTTAACTAGCTTATGGTTACTTGCTCGAGAACTCTCCACTGTTTCACTTTGTTGTGTCTTTGGATTGCGAGATAGAATATCTTGTGCCTTGGAAAGTGACTTGTAATATACTGACTCAAACTCGTCCCTTTCAGAAGATTGGGATTTCAAATCCTCAACTAGACATTCTATCTTTAATTGCACTTCGTCATATTGTTCATACAAAACCTCAATCTTACCTATTCGTAGTTGCAGTTCATTTACCTGTTGCGGGCTCAAAGTACCACTCAATTCATTTATATACTATGCCAAAGGCAGTTAAACGACCCTTGAAGCTAGCACGCTTTTTAATCAGATCCTTCTCCTCTGCCATTTTGGGAATCTTTTTAGAAGCAGCCTGAATGCCTGAAATTGAGAAATTTGTACAAATAAATAATGTACTTTACATGAAAATCACTTAGAATACCAATGGATATGTAATTTACAAATTGAACTATTTAAGGCAACAATGATGGCAAACAAAAGTTGTACTTTATTATTTTGATACTCAATTAACATTAACTACTTTAATTTTAGACTAAACTGATAAAATAAGTTAATAATTTCAAACAATTTTTCACAATGAAATGCCAAATTAAATTTTACAAATGATGCACTAAAATGAGATCAATTCTTATAAATACCTACTAGAACAGGCACCAGGTTCTTGTTCCTTTATGTTAATAACAAAACAATTGACTAAATTGAATGATTTGAGACAAAACTTTATGCAAACGCAAATGAAACATGAAGGTTATGTACAATTTTTAGGTTACCGGTATAGAATCACAATGACTTTTATTTTTCAAAATAATCTAGTAAATACCTTGAGTAAGCAAAGGAAACGCAGTTACAATAATTAATGATACTGAATATAACAGTCAAACCTTGTTTCTGCTTATAATTACATATAAAATGCAAAAGTGGCATCTACTAGTAACCTGAGAATGAAAAAAGAGTACCTATTGGGTTAATTTCCTTGAAAACGACCACTGATCACTTCCCTTTTTTCCTGGGTATCCGGCTCGTAGGACCATGTAATGGAATCTCCCTGATTCAGGTTAAATTTGATGAGTTTTAGAAATAAAAGATTTATTCTCTTCAATGCGTGTGTAATTTCTTTGACAGCCATACGGTAACAAGTAAAATTAATTAGTTCCTACGTAATAAAAATGTCCAGAGTCGATAGAGGATATTGCTCTTAACATAACGGTAGGCGTTTCCGAACAAGCCTACTAAACCGAGAAAGCTTTTAACTTCGGTTGATGTTCGAGGTAGTGGGAAATTTAGGACTGCCTTTATTTTGTCATTGTTAGGCATAAGGCCATTCTTGTTTATAGTGTGACCAAGATAAAGGACCTCCTTCCTAAGAAATTCGCATTTATCGAGAGTTACCTTTAGGTTAGTCTCCCTAAGTCGATTAAATACTTTACGGAGTTTCTCAATATGTTCCTCTAGGCTAGAAGAAAATACTATGATGTCGTCAAGATATACCAAACAGTGCATACCCTGAAGTCCTCGTAGTACGTTATCCATGGCTCTTTGGAATGTCGCTGGAGCCGTTTTTAGCCCAAATGGGATCCGTTTAAAATGGTAATGGCCTGACTGTGTTGTAAATGCGGTCTTAGCTCTATCCGCCTCATTTACCTCAATCTGATGATACCCGCTAGCAAGATCAATTGTGCTAAAATATTGCGATTTACCTATTTTATCAAAAAGGTCGGTAATATTAGGCAACGGGTACTTATCGTCGACTGTGATATCGTTCAGACGTCGATAATCAATGACCATTCTAAATTTCTTTTAGCCAGATGCGTCAATTTTTTTTGTTACCAGGTGGACTGGTGCACTCCAAGGTGAGTGGGAATCTACTATGACGTTATCTGCCAAAAGTTTGTCTACCTGCTTCTGTATTTCTTGATTAATTACAGGCGGGTGTCGATAAGGTCTTATATAAATTGGATCTTCATTTGTTGTTCTGATGTTATGTTTCACTTGATTAGCGAAGGACAAAGGTAACTTATCGCAATAGAATATATCACGATACTCATGACATAATCTAAAAATCTTATTACGTTCCTCTGTGTTAGTATGGTCTAATCGTAATTTTGATAAATTTTCTTTCAGATATTCATCTATCATACAGTCATCTTTCACAAAATTTACCTGGCATTCTTCATTATTAAATACCGTTACATGAAATGGTTCCTTGAATGTGATAATAGCTTTCACATCGGATGTATTTTGTATGACTGTTTCTGCAAAGTAATTCTCACACCTAACAAGAGCAGTAGGCATACGAACGCCTTCCTGATATTGAAGATAATCTAATATCGCATCACCATGATGTAAATTGGTTGGAATTTTTACTCTTGTTTCAGATCGTGGGGCTATATGTAATTCATATGGTGGAGTGTAAATGATTGGAATTCTCGCATTATGTGTCATAAGGACTTGATTTCTCATGTCAATGTTAGCTCCTAATTTAGATAAGAGGTCAGATCCTATTAGTCCGTTGTATCGTCCATCAACATCATAAATGTAAAATTTATGCGTGAGTGTGCTCTTAAAGGTCTTTAACAATGGTATGTGTATTACCTCATCGTGCATGCTCTGAGCATGTGTGCTGATCACTGTGAATGGTTCGATGTATTTGAACTCACTGAAAAACTCATTAGCTTTAGAAGGGCTAATAAAAGATCTGCTACTTCCGGTATCGATGAGAAATTTCGAGTTTATTTCAGGAATCACTACGTGAGGCAATTTTAAGATGCTATCACAACAGTTTAAACTAATCACTTCACTACTTCCTTCGAGGCAGGTTCCTGAAAATTTTCAGTTTCCGAACAGATGTTTTCCGGATTGGTCTCGTCGAAATACTCCATGTAGTTACACTCAGTAGAGGGGTTCTCTACAAAATCATTTGCATTATAATCGTTATCATCGGGACACACGTAATCGTAACAAAGAGGTGGATCCTCCATATAATACAGATCACTCGCAATCATATTCTGTCTTACCGGTGCTGTGCGCATTGTAATGTCGGAATCCTGTAACCTTGGCTCTTGTACTTGTTGGTGTGGTACACCAAATTTATGCTTGTTGCCTAAATGCGGTTGGTTCGAAACACCGAACTTATAACCTTGTGGTTGAGGAATACCAAACCTAAAACCACCTTGTTGGAAAGGTGCGCGATGCGCGGGAGCCTGAGCGAAATAGCGCTGAGGCTGATTTAGGGCTGTCCCAAATCGGTAGCCTTGCGTGGGCGGTGCGAATCGCATTTGCTGTACAAAATTTGGCCTATATCCACCTTGGTTATGCGGTATGCCGAATTTGAAGTTATGTTGTGGATTGTTATATTGAAAATTAGGGTTCCGCATTGAATTAAAATTTGGCTTAAAACCTTGAGGGACAGGCAATGGTCTCGGTGTATTTTGCGATGGTAATTGTGACGATGTTTGTTTCACTAATTTATTTTTGGCTTCATATTGATACTTAAAGTTTACTTCTTCTGTCACAATGCTGAGGGCATTTTCAAGGACAGAGCATCCTTTTAATCGCACAATCCTAATCATGTCCTCGGGTAAGTTGTACAAGAACACGTTCAAAGCTGTGTTGTTATATACGATAATTTTAGCTGCTTTGATTCCTTCATCGGTAAGCCTATTTACTTTCGCGAACAAAGAACTGCGAATATTCTGAATCCTATGACAAAACTGAATGTACGTTTAACCTTGTTTAAGCTTTAGTGTTTC
This sequence comes from Hydriomena furcata, assembly GCA_912999785.1. Taxonomy (NCBI): domain Eukaryota; kingdom Metazoa; phylum Arthropoda; class Insecta; order Lepidoptera; family Geometridae; genus Hydriomena; species Hydriomena furcata. Next base: position 6,428,294 of record OU538838.1, read on the forward strand.
TAGCTCAATTGCAATACACTCTTCTGATCGTGGGTCACCGAAATGTTGCGTAAGAAGTTCTTTTAGGTCTTCATAAGTCTTAATGTTAGGATGGTCACTTAGTAGAGTCGCAGCTCTACCAGTAAGTCTACTAGACACGGCATGAAACAAGTACAAATTTTGTGCCTCGTTTCCAATGATCTTACTACCGCCTACAACATAATCACATTTTGTAATAAATAAATTTAATAGGTTTTCATCCCCATCATATTTAGGGATAAGAGTAAGGGTTTCCTTAGGAATTGCCTTAAAATCCATTTTAAATATACTTAAATAAAAGACTGATTCACCAATGTAAGTGTAATTCAATCTATCCTATTTCTAAAAGAATGAATTACCAATGTAAGTGTAATTCAATCTATCCTATTCTAAAAGAATGATTTACCAATGTTAGTGTATTTCAATCTTAATTAAAATTAACTTATTATAGTACACAAATTTTCAGAAGTTGTGAAAATCTAAATGTCTATTCTATCTTATTAATCTATGACAATATAACTACGTCCAAGGAACTGCCTATTTATGTGCAAATCTATTTGCCTATGTGAGTGCAAACAAAATCAGATAAACGCAATTAAATTGTTGAGCTTCGATAGCCCGGTTAAAAGTGGAAAAGACACAGGAATATGAAAAACAGGAAGTGAAAAGGTTTACTCACAAGCTGCTCGATCCCATGTCCTCCTTGAAACTGCACTAGTCACTGATATTACACGCTTTACCGTTATGAGTCGTATTTATTTGGTTCGATATTTTCCACGTCCGCTAAGAGTCGGTTTTCGTGTTAAACAATACTTTCTCGCTAGACCGATTTTGGGGTTTTTACGAGTGTAGAGCTTCGTGGAAATCGTGAAAAATCCTACCGGCTGCGCCAGACTTGTTTGGGGAAAGCGTGAAACAGTTTTTAAAAAACACAAAATTAATTAAAGTTGAATTATATTGGATTTAAATGTCTGTTACAATGAGTGACTTAATGCAGAATGACCTGCTCTATCTTAAGAATACAGTGGTTAGTTTTTACACATCAGCAAATTCTTAGCCGTCTGGCCCGGCGACCAAGCGTGGGCGCTTATATTGGAACAAAGATTAGTTTGCTTAGTTTGCAGTAAATATTGTACAGTTGGTTATGCCAGTATCTGTAAGTACGTAGATCGTGTCCTTTGTGTAATGATGAGTCACATCAGTTGTTTACCTGTGAATCATTTAGAAGTCTTCCACTTGAGTCTCGGATTAATAAAGCAAAAGAGTACAACGTGTGCTGGAACTGCTTGCGTTTTGGTCATTCAGCTAAGAAATGTTTTTTGTCACATTGCAAATATTGCAAAGAAAAGCATAACACTCTTTTGCACGTAGAAAAATCTGATTCTCTTTCTGCTTCTCGTGATCCTTCTTCTTAGTTATCAGAAGGCTTGGTTCTGACAACTGATAAAATACAGGTAACTACTCCGACCCGTGTTTTCCTTTCCACAGCGTTGGTGAGAGTAGTCGACACCAAGGGCAACAAACACACTGCCAGGGCGATCTTGGACAACGGTAGTGGTATAAACATCGTGTCCGACGCTTTCTGCAGTAAGCTGGGTTTGCCGAGGCGGAAAGTGAGCTCCATAGTGTCAGGTTTTAATAATCATGTATCCAATAGTACACAGTCTTGCAATCTCACAATTGAGTCGTTAAGTTCTGACTATAGGACTACTATTGATTGTCACGTATTCACTAATGTCACCTCAGCTGTACCAATAACATATATAGACACAAAACACATAAAAATCCCACCAGGCTTATGTTTATCTGACCCCTCTTATAACATTCCTTCAAAGGTCGATCTTCTTATCGGGGCAGATACTTTTTGGGATGTCTTAGGTAGTCAAAAGATTAGCTTAGGCAAAAATTTACCTGAGTTACGTAGCTCAGATTTAGGATGGATTGTCACTGGTCACGTCCTAAACCCTAAAGGTACATTTGGTCAATGTCTTTTTACTCAAGGTCAATTCGATTTTGACCTTACTCGTTTTTGGGAAATAGATAGTGTTTCTCCAAAGCATTCTCTCTCTGTAGAGGAACGTGCATGTGAAGAGAACTTCTCTCTTAACACTACTCGTAATGACGATGGTCGCTTTGTAGTCACGATTCCTCTCCGGCAAGAACCTCACGTCCTGGGCGATTCTTTTGAAATGGCTAAACGTCGCTTCTTTTCGCTCGAGCGAAAATTTATACGAGAACCAGCGTTTAAGGAAAAATACTTAGATTTTATGAGAGAATACGAGAAGCTAGGTCACATGACTGAAAATAAAACCCTTTTTCCATACAGTGATGATAGCGTAAACTATTACCTTTTTTATAGTATTTATATATAGATGAGGTCATCATGGCGTACTTCGGGAGTCGAGTACAACGACAAAGTTGCGTACTGTCTTTGACGCTTCAGCCGTCACCACTTCAAGAATTTCGTTTAATGACATTCAGATGGTCGGTCCTACTGTTCAAGACGACATTTTATCGATCCTCCTCAGATTCCGTCAGCATAGGTACGTAGTTTCCGCAGATGTTGAAAAGATGTATAGGTCTATAGAGGTAATTCCTAATCAACGTTCGCTGCAACAAATAGTATTTAGGTATGACTCATCTCATCGCTTAAAAACCTACACTCTTAATACTGTTTGTCAGGGAACGGCATCAGCGCCATTTCTTGCGACAAAATGTTTGGTGAGTTTGGCATCCACGACCACAGATGATAATGTAAAGTACAGTATATCACGTGACTTTTATTGTGATGACCTTTTAAGCGGTTCGTCCAGTGTAAACGATACTATAAATCTGTGTAAGGGAGTTATTGCTACTTTAGATTCAGCTAAATTAAACATTCGAAAATGGAAATCCAATAGTTCAACAGTTCTTCAAGAGCTATTTTCAGGCGTCAAGTTAGATTCGAACACTACATTAGATCTATCAGAAAACAATACCATCGCATCTTCAAAAACGTTAGGCTTATATTGGCTTTGTCAATCAGATACCTTATCTTTCTCAATTAACATTGAGCTTCATGAGAAGGTAACAAAGCGTCACATTCTTTCTGTTATCAGTCACATATTCGACCCATTAGGGCTTGTAGGTCCATGCGTTGTCGAAGCGAAGTGGATTATGCAGAAATTGTGGGTCAATAAAAGCTCTTGGGACGAAGAAGTTTCGTCAGAGGTGTTTATTTCTTGGTGTGGGTTCTTTATCTTGAAACTTAGTAATTTCCTGAAAAAAGAAGAGCATAAAACTATATTAATAATATTTATATTAACTAGCTGTCCCTGCGTTTCGTTCGAGTGTCGATGTTACCTTCTAGTCTATTTCCCGCGTTCTACATTCTATTAAAAAAGTTGTTTGAATGATACGCATTCTACCAAAATCCGAAATTGACATGGCTTACCAATAGAAAAAAAAATGGAAGTGGCTGAAAATGCTTTTATCTACCTATCCCCTCGATCTTGACACCTAAACTGTCAAAAAAAAATTGGCAGCCGATGCGCCCTAGACTAGAAATACTAAAAAATACCGCTTCAGCCACGTTGGTAACTAACTGATTCGTAACCAGCTACGTAAAAACAATTTTCTCCGCTGTTTCGTAATCAGTTACTAATAAACATTATTTTCCGTTTTCGTTATATTTTATAACCAGCTATGAAAAAATACTTTTTGTTCTCTGTTATGTAACCAGTGAATAAAACCTTTTTTCTAAATTAACTTATAGGCCGCCCACGATACAGGTTTACCTGTTGTAGGTGCATATCTGCTAATAAAAAACATTTTGTTTAATAATGTATTTACTTCAACTGAAAAACAAAAGGGGCAATATCTTCAGATAAAACTTTGCAATCTTGGTAAAGAACGGTTGTTGCATACCTATACGGACGAGAGTGAGCTACTTTGAGCACAGCTCTCTGCGCTCCTTCGAGAGGGAGCATAATGTGTTTTTGCAGCTCCACCCCAAGATGTTAAGCAATAGCCTAATAATGATTGGCATAAGGCATAGTATGCAACTCTCAGTTGGGATTTGTTCGCCGCATGCCTTATGTTTTTGAATACCGCTATTAGTTTGCGTATTCTGGTCGTTAAAGAGTTTATATGAGGCTGGTAGGACATATGCAAATCTAGTGTGACACCTAGGTATTTTATGGTGTTACATCTTTTGAGTGATGGACAGTTGCAAGCAGTTGAATTAGCATGTAGGCATGACATAGTGTGAGCCCGAATAACACGTTCAGATCTTTTAGGAAATCCAGAATTACGCAGGCAAAAAGTTACATATTTGGTTTTTGTAGGGTTCAATGTGAGTATGTTTTGGTAGAGTTGCTTTGATACCAGATCAAAACCACTTTGAGCAAAAGTGTAGGCCTTATCCCAGCTCTCTCCCTGAAAGAGCAAAACCGTGTCGTCAGAGAAGGCTAACAATTTGCAGTCCGGAATGTTGAATGTTGTATATCTGCTTGAAGGGCGGTGGACTAGCTTTAAAAGTTCCATCCAGCAAATATATGTCAATTTTGTTCAAAATGCCTTTAATGTCAGGCGAGCAGAATATAAGAATTCTTATCTCATCGTTGTAGTCCGCTAAGAGGATTTTATTAAACTTCTCGGGTACTTTCACATCTTTTGGTAGTTAAAAATGTAATTACTTATTGGCCCTTAGGAGGCAGGAATCTGTCTAAATCTATTTCTAGAAGCTGCATAAAGTGTTTCAGATTTAAATAAATAAATAAATAAATATAAATATTGACGGACTTTTCACACAGCGCCATCTAGCCCCAAACTAAGCAAAGCTTGTACTATGGGAACCAGATAACTGATAGAATACGTATATACTTTTTTTTTTTTTTTTTTTTTTTTTTTTTGTAAATAGGTACATACTTATTATACATATTAACACCCAGACACAGAACAAACATCTATGTTCATCACACAAATATTTGCCCTGGGTGGGGATCGAACCCACAACCTACAGCGCAGAAGGCAGAGTTACTTACCAACTCAGCTGTGAGGCCAGTCAGTAAAGCCAATAATGTTCAGCCCATAATGGGGCAATTACCCGAATCCAGATCTACACTGGAATTCCCTTTCTTACATTGTTCAGTGGACTATGCAGGGCCAGTTATGATAGCCAATCGTAAAGGTCGAGGTTGCCAACTAATAAAATCTTACTTGTGCATTTTTGTCTGTTTGGCTACTAAAGCCTTGCACCTGGAGCTCGTTACAGACCTCACTAAAGAAGGATACATGGCCGCTTTAAACCGGTTTATGGCTCGTCGAGGGAAGCCTCAAAGTATCACCTCTGATAACGGTACTAATTTTGGTGATGACGAAACTTCTGGGTTCCAAGAAATAAATGGATAGGTAATCTAATGAAATCCAAAGAACAAGGACCTATGCTGTCTAATTATGTAAACAAACTGACGAAAGAACAAAATATTCTTTCAATAACACCACTTGAAACTCGACGCGACGACGAACAATAACTACTAGGGATGTCCTTCATTTCACATCACGCATGTTTTGATGTTATCGATAGTTTTTCTTTTTGTACAGTATTAACCCTCGTATTCAAGAACGACACTATGAGAACACGCACCCACAGTGGACGAAATCTTTTTTTTTTAAAATCACTTTATGTGTTGACTGGCACTATGGCGCACGCTACCATGTGCCTTTAGAGCTCAACTTTGGCTAGAGGCACACGACAATGTGCCTTTAGTCACACTATGCAGTGTCGCATAACACATAAAGCTATTTTTAGGGTTCCGTACCCAAAGGGTAAAATCGGAACCCTATTACTAAGACTTCGCTGTCCGTCTGTCTGTCCGTCTGTCCGTCTGTCCGTCTGTCCGTCTGTCCGTCTGGCCGTCTGTCCGTCTGTCTGTCTGTCACAGGGCTGTATCTCATGAACCATGATAGCTAGACAGTTGAAATTTTCACAGATTATGTATTTCTATTGCTGCTCGAACATTCCAGCGCCATCTAGTTTCATTTGATGTTACTACGTATTATAGGTACGGTCTCATGCGACCGCTCGGGGTTTGAGAGGTAAGATGAAAGAGGTTTGCGATTCCGCTGGCAGGTGGCGCTATTTTACCACTATCGGTAAAGTAAGTCGGCAAATAGGTGGTACTTCACATGATCGAATAAAAAGTTTGAAATTGAATTATTGAATTCATGTAGTTAGGTAAATAGGTACCTAGGTAGATATTATTAATTTCCAATTAATTTCGAGTTCGAATCCTGGCCGTGCATCAATGGATATTTCTGTTCGAAAAATGTACCTATATGCGCGTTACACGTGTTTATAACAGTGAAGGAAAACATCGTGAGGAAACCTGTTAGTATTCTTGAAAGCGGTGACGGGATTGCAACCTGTCACGTGTGGAATGCTAACTACGTAGTTAGGTAAATAGGTAGGTTACGAGATATTATGAATTATTTTTTATGTTTCTAGGGTTCCGTATCTAAAGGTTAAGAAACGGGACTACTAAGACACCGCTGTCCGTCTGTCTGTTACCAGGCTGTATCTCGTGAACCGTGATAGCTAGACAGTTGAAATTTTCACAGATGATGTATTTCTCTAAAATCAGCATAAAATAAATATTTAAGTGAGACTCCCGTACAACAAACGTGAGTTTTTTGCCGTTTTGATAATAGTACGGAACCCTTCGTGCGCGAGTCCGACTCGCACTTGTTATGAAATAAGATTTCGTCCACTGTGGGTGCGTGTTCTCATAGTGTCGTTCTTGAATACGAGGGTTAGTCTACTTGAATAAAAATACAATTTCAAATGAAAAACAAAACATTTTATTTAAAATAATCATGAGCATTCACACAATGCAACAAAAATTACACACAAAATTTTTTTACTCACCAAATGTAAAGTTAAAATTTATTGAAATTTTGATTTTTATGTGTGATCTAAACTATACAACAAACAAAATCATCATCATTAACAGCCTGATATATAACATTTTTAATGAAAAATTTAGTTTTTCATACACAAAATAATACAACCAACAAAATACTCATTACCAACATTTTGATATTACAAACAAAACAGAAAATAATACAACTAACAAAATAATCATCATCAACAGCCTGTTATATAAAAAATTCAATGAAAAATTTAGTTTTTCATACACCAAATAATACAAGTAACAAAATAATCATCATCAACATTCTGATATTGAAAAATGTTAATGAACAATGTTTTTCATTTGCGCAAAAAAACAAAATATTCTTTAATTGAAATATTCAATGATAAAAAATCCACAATCATTAAACACCTACCACTCTGCTTTCATAAAATACCTATCACAATAGATTTTTATGAATAATTGTGAGGAAGAATTATGATATATATGTATACCTACATTATATATGTATATAATATGTTATTGAATGAATGAATGAATGAAAATGCTTTATTGTACACCATTAAAACAAAATAATAAAGATATAAACTTAAACTAGAAGAAACACTGTACAATGGGCAGTCTTATCGCTCAAAAGCGATCTCTTCCAGACAACCTTAGGATGGAATGAATATAACGAAGAATGGAAGATTGGTCGAGGTGCACTACTAAAAATATTTATTATAAATGTACTTAATCAAATAAATAATTATATACCTAAAAAAACATACGAATATAGAAATATTTATATTAAGTATATATATCCCTATATAAATATAGAATCTGTGATACATAATCCATAATATATATATATAGTAAATTTAAATAAATACATACCTAAATAACTAAATACTCATATAAAATATAATTATATATAAATATAATTATATATAAATATATAGATACATAAATAAATACAATATACAATATATAACAATATACAATATACAACAAACTAATGAACGACGCTTGATAACTGTTCAGACAAATAAAATTGTTTGGTTCGATTTTTAAGTGTGGCTAGTGAGGGAGACTGCCTTACAGATAACGGTAACGCATTCCATAAACGAACTGCTTGGACGGAAAAGGAATCAGCATAAAACCCGGTTCTATGCACTGGAGTTTTTAGAAGGAGGTTTTTTGAGGATCGAAGAGTACGGGAATTTGAGGAATGAAGAAACTCGAATCGGTCCTTCAAATAACAAGGAGTGGAAGGTTTACGAAGGATGTTGAAAAGAAGTGAAAGGATATGAGTATTCCGGCGAAGACGAATGGGAAGCCATTTCAGCTTAGCACGATATTCTGAAATGTGGTCATATTTTCGAAGCCCATAAATGAATCTGATAGCAACATTCTGAAGGCGTTCCAATTTATTAAGCTGTTCTTCCGATAAATCAAGAAAACATGAATCAGCATAGTCAAGGATAGGGAGAAGAAGAGATTGTGCAAGCGCAATTTTAGTAGCTATGGGAAGAAAGTTACGCAGCCTCCTAAGCGAACACGCAGAAGCAAATACCCTACGACTAATAGACTCAAGCTGTGGACCCCATGACATACTACTGTCCACGTGAACACCTAAGTTTTTTACAAATTGAGAGAAAGGCACAGTAACATTGTCAAAATTTATTTTAGAAAGTGTAGACCAGTTTATTTTTATTAAAGTGCGAGAGCTTCCCAAAATAATGGCCTGCGTTTTGGTCGGATTCACTTTAAGTCCGTAGGCCTTGCTCCAGTCGTTTATTCTAACTAGATTACTGTTAGTGGTAGCAATGGCATTAGGCAGATCCTCAAGAGAAGCCTGAGTATAGATTTGGAGATCGTCTGCATAAAGATGGTAGGGAGAAGTTAATAGATGTGAAATAGAATTAATAAAAATGGCAAAGAGAAGAGGAGATAAAACGCCACCCTGTGGTACACCGGCTGTAGTGCAACACCAAGACGAGAATAACTTATCAAGACGTATGCGCTGCCGGCGCCCATGCAAATAGCTGCGAAACCAATCAATCACCGATGGAGATATGTTTATTGAGCGAAGCAAACCAAGAAGGATTTCAAAGTCCACTGTGTTGAACGCATTACTGAAATCCAGTAGTGTCAACACAGTCAGATGTCCGTTTTCCATACCCCATCGTATATCCTCGGTAATTTTAACAAGTGCTGTTACCGTACTGTGACCGGGTCGGAAACCGGACTGGAAAGGATTGAGCAGGCTGTTTGTGACTAAGGAGCTAAGCTGATTGTGTGTATGATATATATATATATATATTAAAACAATCATTTATACATAATGGCACGCGACAGGATTCGCAGCAATAAGGCGTTGTTTGGTTCTTACGGCCTTCTTGCAGACAAACAAATCAACGCTTCCGGAAAACCCGCTTGCGCGTTGAAATGTAGAGTACATTTCAACGCGCAAGCGGGTTTTCCGGAAGCGGTTCCAGTAAAACGGTTCCAGTAAAACGGGCCAATGTGATGAATGGATGAATCTGTTTTGTTGCAAGTGCGTAGACACACTGCTGGAGACAGTGTGTTTACGACTTTGCGGACAATGCGAAAGATGTTTTGTGAGGATGGAATCTACAAGCTCAAGGCGGAAACCTAAATGATGGAAGTTCTTCTGGGTGGAAGACCGCAGAAGAGTACGTGAGTTGAGAATGGATACATTTAAAAGGCGTTTAAAATAAATAAGACCCTTTGTTCAGTAGGGGACCAATGAGCTTTTTCACAACAGCTGTACTCTTAAGAGTAGCGGGCGACTGCTCAAGATCTGTTGTGGATTGTTTACCGGTATAAACAATGAAAGACCACATGTAACCTGTGGCGCTCTCACAAAGCTCGAATGTTTTGATCCCAAACTTAGAAGCTTTGCTCCGAATATACTGCTTGAGGTTCAATCTTCCAAATATCTTTACTTAAAATATAATTAGATTGAAACGCTGAATTTAAATGTGTGAGTATTGGCCTCAAACGGTATAATCGGTCAGAGCTTCTGGCGCTAGTGTTGGAGGGTCGGGTTGGTAGTTGGGTCGGAAAAGTCGGAATCTATAAAATGCAAAGCTCTAGTAAGCATTTTGTACCTCCTTCGTGTGAAGATGCGCCTGAAAACTTCCGTTTTCAGGAGTGGATCGACAGAAAAGCAACTTGTAACGGTTGGCATTCTGACTATCCCCAGCATCATCCAGAGCGAAAAGAGGCACAAAATTTCGTGAAAATTAGTGGCATTAGTGGTGGTACAATGCATGAATATTGTACTAAATTATTATATTATATTATTTAAACAAGCATATGGCTCATAATAAAGAAAATTTATCAATCAATACTAATTAAACAAAAAAAAAATTAAAACATATTGCCATATTATAGCTAAAGCATGTTTAGTAATAAGTTTAGTTTATAGATTATTCAATGGATTAATAAAAGGTTTTATTATTATTATTATTATTCCGCCTGGAAGGCAGCAGAAGCTATTTTACTAGCATACAGGTTCGTTTCAGTTGCAATTAGTTCTAAGACGCTATCGTCCCAATAAGCACGAAAAGCGTCATAGGCCGAATTGAAAACCTGAACCGAACCAGTACGCTCAGGGATAAAATTTTCTTCTCGACCTTGAAAGGTCTCCATTGAAGACCATTCAAAGTGGAGATGAGTATCAGCTCCATCCCTAGTGTCGAGAAATTCATCATTTCGTTCATCGTTTCTTTCAACCCTGGCACCATCTTGCAAACTCATCTGTCGTCTCCTCAATATATCCGTCACCAAACTTACCAATTCAGGAGGGACGTCTTCATCATTCGTCCAAATTTCATTCAGTGGGTGTCCCAACTCCCACTGATGTCCCCCCCTACGGCCCCGGTTCGGATACCCACTCCTACGTCCACTCTGTCCTCGCACACCCCTAACACCCCTTCGACCACCTCTTCGCCCACTCGTTCTTCTATTGCGTACATTTATATTTCGTACATCTCTATCACGCTCTATCTCTCCAGGGGACACATACAAAGAGTGGGTATCCGGGGCTAAAAATCCGGGCTCCACGTCAGCGTCCAGCGGCACGCCATTTTCGTCGAAAATCCGTAGCACCACAGGTGCGCTGTGAAAACAAATACTATATTATTATGACAAGATCGTTACATATTTATTTATCCTAATAATATTATAAATGCGTAAGTTTGTGAGGATGTTTGTATGTTTGCAGGACAATCAGGCCTAAGCGACAGAACGAATTATGATGAATTTTGCTGTAGATGTAGATATAATGCTCGATTAAAACATAGGGTGGTTTATAATCCGAAAAACATTCCCAAAGTGATAAAAAAATGCAAAAGGGATGATTTTGGTATAGATGGCGCTGGTGCGCAAAAAATCTGACATCAGTTTTGACTACACAGGACAGGACAAAGTCGCTCGGCTAGTATTTATATATATTTACAACATTCAGCATTACACTTACGGATCCGACGAAAATGATGGTCCTAGTGGTGATCGGGACCTGTCGCGGGGCGCTGAGCGTGGAGAGACTTGTTCGTCCTAAATAAAAGATACAAAAAAGTGAATAAAATTAAGAAATCCAACTGCTATAATTACGGCAATATCGTAAACCTAACAAAATAACGAAATCGTACCATTTGCGGCAAGGTCTCGCGGCGCTCTGGGGACGTGAGAGGAGAATAAGGCGGAGCCTCCGGCGACTCGCAAGCATCATTCTAAGAATACAAACATAAAAAGCGTAAGTGCACTGCAACCCATAAGTAATATAAACTATAACCGTAAACCACAATAAAGGCATTACCTCTCCTGCTGACATCTCCCAGCGTGATGAATGGGGCGGCAGTTCGGCAGGTTCGGCCATTGTTTCATCCTAAAACATAGGAAAAACGTCTTTGCAAAAATCTGCCACCCAAAAGCAACCACATGCCAAAAAAAACTCTGACACTAGAAAATCATAACAAATTATACAGCAAACTAAAGTGGGCTACTACCTCATCGTCTTCGAGGTCGCTAACATCGCTTAATCCTTCCTCTTCATCGTAAAATAGGTCGAGAAAGTCCGCAGGCGGATCCTCGTCGATGCGCCATGTTGACATGTCTTAAAACAAAAAGTAAATATATTATTGATGAACAATAATAATAATTATATAATATAATTAATATAATCTAATCTAATACTACCTAAAAAACATACGGATCGAATTGAGAACCTCCTTTTTTTGTCGGTTAAAAATATAATACTATCTCTCTACAGATCGAAAACACCCAGAATACCCGGAACATTTTTTTGCAAATTATGCACAAATTTGACCCGAGGCGGGAATCGAACCCGCAATCTCCCGCGTCGCAGACAGACTTAGCGTCACTGAGGTCGTCAAGTAACAAAAAGTATTGTCGTAATAGTACTCGTATTACCCCTGTGTCGTAATTTTCTTGTAATAAAAACAAATAAAAAAAAACATTTCAATATCAGTATAAATAACAAAGTTATGACGTAAAAGTAAATATAAATTCATTACGAGATGCCACGATCACTATCGATGTTATCAAAACTTCAACGTATAATTATCGACCCTGCACGTCCCTATTGAAAACATCCGACAAAAATGTTTCACATCATCGACCGGCAAACTACGTCCTTAGCACTATACAAATAAAGACCAAAATGGCTCGCAGGATATTGACTGACGCCCGCCATTTTGCATGTGCATTGTTCATCATTTTTTTCTGTTTTTATTTTACTAAAATTACCATAATGCACTGTTAGATCGTTGTGTAAACGAGTTACTTTATTTTATTTATTAAGGTCTACCAACAATTATTACAACGATACATGAAAAGAAAAACCTTACAAATTAGGTACAATAGTACAATAGTACTGTCTTACGCTAATTGCACAATCACTTATAGGTAAACACTGCATGCTTTTAATATCTTAATGAAGAAGTAACAAATTACAAAAAGAGAAAAAATAATAATAGCGTTTATACATTATAATATATTATGAACTAAGAAGGAAATAAAACTAGAGAGGCATGTAATAGTAACATGCCTATCTAATCCTACTTTAATTTTAAATTTTAAAACATACAATCAATTTTACACTATTATTACTGTATTTACTAACAAACATAGTACTAAATCACTTCGAAATCAGTCACATCGAAACGAACTTTTTTGGGCCTTATCTAGAGGTTATTTCGATGTATTTCTTACAAACGATTATATGTACAGGGTGTCCAAGAACCTGGCGTCCAACTGGATTCCCACGATGCCCCAAGTTCTAACAGTACTCAGAAAAATATTTTAAAAAATCCACCCCATGTACTTACAGAATTATACTGATTTCAAAAAAAAGGGGAAATGAGCACCCTGTGACATACTTTTGAATGCTGTGACTGCTAATGCTGATAATTTCGATATTTCTTGGAGGTTTTGTAATCTAGGGTATTGCTGTGTCTAAATAGAATGTAAAAATAAAGTACTTATTGTACCATTTTAAAATAAAATATTATTTTAACTAAAGGTGATATGGAAAACTATTGAATTTCGCAACTTTGACCGACTGTAGTGTAAAAAAAAATGTACCAAAATAGTATGGCAAGTGACGTCAAATTTTGACGCGTTTATTCCTCTTTTTAAAAAGGTATAATACTTACACATTAATTTGAAAAAAAAATTTTGATAATGTTTTTACTCAACAACCCAATTTTTACGATGTCTTACAGAATTCTTAGAAAGAAAAATTTACGACGAATTGAATCTAACCTCTAAAGAATTACTATTGTATGCTCATAAAAATAACAACAGGCCTCTCAAAAAACAGGTTAGACCGTAAGGGACGGTATGTGCATGCATCTCACCATAGTGATTCGTTATTACAACAGGAGGGAGCAAGACAGAAACTATCTTTGCGATTTGCTGGTTCTTCTTTATGGTACCCCATTATTCAGGTAAGAGTGAGGGAGAAAAAGGTTTAGGATAACAGTACGGTCAGTACGCGTCACTGCCTCCTGCCGTTACTACGCACCTCTCTCTTATTGTTACCATTGATCACGTACTACGATTTAAAGCTTTGTTTATTGGACTCGATTACTCTTTGTGCTCTGGACTTTGAAACGAACTCTTTACGACGACCTTTGCCTGTGTTTGGACAGTTTGTGTTTTGTGTGTGCTACCATGGCGACCTACACTCCGCAAGAATACGCAAATATGCACTACATTTATGGAGAATGTAGAGGTAATGGACGAGCTGCAGCGAGACTTTACAGAGAAAGGTATCCGAGGGCTACGCGATATCCCGACCATCGAGTTTTCATTAATGTGCACAGATCACTATGTGACGGGCGGTTCCCCAATCAAGTAGCTGGTGAAGGACGACCCGTAAATGACTTCATACGCGATTAAGTTTTAGAGGCGGTGTCGGCAAATCCAAGCATCTCTGTGCGAGGAATAGAAGCTGATACGGGGATACCGAAGAGCACAGCAGTAGTATAGTATTGGGCATTCTGTCCCACCTGTCGCGCAGTCGAACTAGTTCGCCTACGCTCCGTTGTGACAGAATGCCCAATACTAAACGGATTCGTATAAATTAGGTATTTTGAAACTCATTCATCGCTCGGCAATAAATTCCCTGTCGCTCTGGACGGTGTTTCAGAAAATTCAATAATTAAAGTTCGAATTGATCGATCAAAAATTTATATACGCATAAATCTGTCACTTATAATGATATACAACGAATATTTAGTGTACGAACTGAGTGCCGAGCGTCCAGCGAGGCGAGGCGTGCAGCGTTTGTGTCAAGCAGATCAGATGCATTAACACGTAGGTGTCCTGAGTGGCGGTCGAGCGGAGCGCTTCGAAACGCTGAACGAACCACTGCCGCTGGACGCTCGGCACTCAGTTCATACACTAAGTGTATGAACTTAGAGATTGTGTGTGGGGGTGTGTGCGTGTGTGTGTGTGTGTGTGTATTTTGTTATAGTTAACAGATAACTGATTTCTAAGACAGGTTTTAAACTTCATTTTATTTAATCAAATAAAACAAAGGTCTTTTAATTATTTCATTTTATTTATCAATAAAAAGCCTTGGATGTTCTTCGAACAATTTGTCGGCCAAACGCACAAAATCTTGTAATTTACGCCACTGCGATGTATCCGTATCGGTTTGGAACTTTATACGAACAAGTGCCTTCTTCCATAACGCCATGGAGTCGGTGTCACGCGCATCGCTTGTTTTGTACACTTTACAATCGACATAATATTCACCATTAGTGTTTGCATTTCGTCGCTCGCTGCCATTGGCCACACGGTTTACGAAGAACGATGATAAAACAGGTCGTTTGCTCGATGTCCCCTCGTTGAACTCTGCATCACTTTCGTTATTCGGACTGATACCGAATACATCCATAGGACGGGTCTTTGTTTTATTACTGAAACAACATAGAAAACAAAATGGTTAGTTACATTATTTCTTACTCAAATCAAATGTCTCTGAAAAAAATTATAAGGGTCAAAACGCACTTGCTACTTTTAACATCAGTGATCAACAGTAGCTTTTCGGAAGCTCGAACACTTCAAGCAGTACACATACGAAACCTAGTCGCAACAGTCATATCGCCATTTGTCGTTTTTTTTTGAGTAGCGACTGAACGCTAGAATGGAACGCAGTTAGTAGTCAAACGCGATGCAGCTTCGAAGCGTTCGAACGCAGCAAGTCACTAAAATACGATATACCTAACAACAATGTCAGTCACAAAATCATCAATCACCGTCAATACTAAATGTATCACGGGTGCTTACAGCTAAATTCTAAAATTAATTTAATACTCGCACTGCGTTATCTGAATATCAAAGCAAAGTATTTTACTCAACATTGTTTTACAACAAAATTTTGTTTACCTTGATTGCGATGAATCTATTGACGATTCTGACTTGCGCTTCCTGTTGTTGTTGGTGGCAGGCTGCTTGCGTGTGAGTTTAGTTTTCTTTTCGATGAATGCAGTTGGATGATAGACTTCGCACTCAGATTCAGACCTGAAATATAGATGTAATAACATTTAATAAAAATCGTAAATGCAAATAGATCAATGGTTTTGGTTAAAACATTCTCAAAATGTTTTTTTTTATCCTATAAGTACACAATACAGTACAAAATATGTTATATACTGTATTGTACGCTAAAATGCATAAAATATTATGATTTATTTATATGCGCAATGAGCCATCTCATTGCGGTCTAGACGATTTTTCTGACAACCTTAGGAAGGACAACATGATAATACAGACAAGTAAAGAGAAAAATAGTACACAATTAAAAAAAAAAAAAAAAAAAAAAAAAAAAAAAAAAAAACTTATTAAGTACACTTACATTTCTTATCATACTTACATGTTTTCAATCAACGGTTGTTTTAATGAGAAGGTGGGAGCTTGATGCTTCACCAACTGATGACGGCAGGCGGAGCAGAAGATGTCAGCGAGCGGCAGCAGGTTAGCGATCAACACCGAGAGTAACAACAACTAGTAGTTGTATACTAATGAATGAGCGTTCGCAACGTACTTCTTGAAGACTGTATCCACACTTGAATACTTAAATTCGACTGTGTTTAGGTCTCCGAAAACATGTAGCTTATAAATCAAAATCGTGTGTGTGTGTGTGTCTGTTTTTTCTTGTATGTATTATATCAACGCAAAAATGAAGAGTCATGAATTAGATCACAAACAGTTTCGACACGAATCAAATTGTTAATGCAGCGAAAAACCCTAGGGCTGACTAACTAAACTATGTTATTAATTAACAAGCAACGATATTTACATTAATAAGGTAAATATGTACGCATGCCATCCTTACCTAAGATAGCTGATTTATGCGAATGTGACTTTGCTGACCAGAAAAAAAATATATTAAGGTTGATCAAAGTCCAATAAAACTGACAAATAAGTATTACGAAATATGGAAATATGAAATGGTTACTTTATTGGAAAAAGGTTGTATGAATATTTTTAATATCAGGCTCATATGACTAATGTAATAGTCTGTGCGGTGGTTGACTGAATTATTAACGCGAAATAAATATTAATAATTTAGGAAAATAAAGGTAAATATTAAAACATTTTATCATGAGTGTTATACGTATTACATTTCATAGTATTAACTTAATTAAGTTATAGATATGTATATTCTATTTTTCAGGATGCGTAATTTACATCAACTTGTGTAGAAAAGTGTGGTTTGGAATTTGGTCTGCACAAAAATTTTATCAAGTGGAATCATCATCAAATAGAGATCATAATTCGAGAAAAATAAAATAGGTATATATTTACTCACATTTTTTCACGAGTGATAAAAAAATACTCTATTAGTACCTCTGAATAGAGTTTTTTTTCAGTACTTACTTTATTAAATCGTATATTATTGTTTGTTATTTTCAGAAAACATTTTTTTAAAACCTTTTGAATCTCCCGGAGATGTTTCCGTACAAGTCAAGATATAACATAGCATAACGTTGAGAAGTTTGGCGTGAAATTCAATGTAAATAATTTAGGATAAAAGGTAAATATTATACTTAGCATTTTTCCCACAAGGGAATAAGCAAATAAAATAGTATACTGCCGTACAGATTTAATTAAATAATTTTGTATGTTATTTTCAGGAAGCGTCTGATTGACTTTTGTTTCCGATTTTCTACTGAGATCACACAACAATATTTGCATTTACATAATATAATAGAGGACAAAGGGCTGTGCGGGAATTTGGATACAAATACGAGATGCATGAAGTACTACATTAATTGGTATTTAAGGTTTCTATCTATTTTACTGTTCTGTATCAATGGAAGGGTTGAAAATCTAAAGGATCCAAGTATCATTTCTTTTTGTGTTCTTTGTTGTAATTTGTATATTACACAGATTGTATTTTCATAAAAAATATTAACATTTAAAACTTTGGCTCATAGATCCTTTAGATTTTCAACCTTTCAGTTATTCTCTTTACTTTTACGTTTATACATTTTTTATTTTAACAAAATGCCTCATTGCTCGGTTTGCGATGTTAATGTAGATAATCGTTGCTGGACCAGTCACTTACGAACTAATAAACACAAAAATAATAGTACTGTACCTCTTATTGAAAACGTTGAAATCTTACGATCATCGTTTAAAGGCCGTATTATTTCTTACAGAGTTATTGCATCCAAAGATGAAGCAAATAATTTTCCAGAAACATTTTTTAGTAATATTCGCGAACAGGTTAAATCTTTAATCGATGATTCACTTAAAAAACACATTTCAGTAAAAATTAATTTTCAACTTTTTTCTTTATTTCTATTGTACAAAAATGATTTACAAGAAATCAAATCTTTCGCCACCAAAAATTTTGTCATACATTTTAATTATGATTTTAATACTATTTATGAAACGGTTGTCACGTCGTTGTTGAAAAAAATTGAAGAATTCGAGGAGAGAGACAGTGGATGGACATTCTTGAGTAATTTACATTTAGAAGTTAATGTTAATAAGTATCAGCCACTTAGTGGGTCTTATTTTATAGATTTACCTAAGTTCATAAAAAACAAAAAAGCGTGTTTGAATATTCACAATAATGACAATTATTGTTTTATGTGGTGCATTGTGGCTGCATTGTACCCAACAAATCAACATCCAGAGCGAGTAACATCTTATCCTCACTTTCACGATGTTTTAAATATTAAGAACGTTTCTTTTCCCGTGACTTTTTCAGATATAAGTATTTTTGAAAAAAATAATCCTTCTTTAAATATATACGTATACGGTTTAAAAAAAAATAAGGTAATAATAGGTCCTCTCTACAGACCTCAATCGTGTAAGGGTAAATCTAAGAGTATTCATCTACTGTTCTTAGAAAATAATAGTTCATCCCATTATTGCCTTATCAAAGATTTGCCTCGTCTTGTTAAAACCCAAATCACAAAACATCATAGTAAATTATATTTTTGCGAAAGTTGCTTATTGTTTTTTCCTACTCCTAAACAAATCGATGATCATCTGTGTGGAGGAATCGTAACTGTTTTACCTGAAAAGGGGTCTGTATTACAATTTAAAAATCATGATAGAAAACAAAATATTCCATTTGCCATATACGCAGATTTCGAAACATTACTGGAACCAACATCCGCTAGTGAACCCGACACTGCTAATACATCATTTTTACAACGACACGTGCCTGTAGCATTTGCCTATAACATTGTTTCCTCGTTAAATTATGCTTTTAATGATGAGGTATTTAAAAGTTATCGTGGTTTAGACTGTGTTTCAAAATTTATAGACTCTCTTTCTGCTGATGTTAAAAAGATTTACAAAATACTAACCGAAACCCAGGTCATGACATTTACAGAAGACGATGCGCGAGATTTTCAACAAGCCTATAAATGTCACATATGTGAAAACCTACTTTGGACTAGTAAAGTTAAAGATCATTGTCATATAACAGGGCGATACCGTGGCGCCGCTCATAGACATTGTAATCTACAGTATAAAATACCTAAATTCATACCAATATTTTTTCACAACTTATCAGGATACGATTGCCATTTATTCATAAAAAAATTAGGTGAAATGCCGGGAAAATTGAGAATTATTCCAAAGACTAAAGAAAAATATATTTCGTTTTCCAAATTCATTCAAATTGCTGATAATGAATACGTTCAAGTACGATTTTTAGATTCCTTTAATTTTTTAGGAGCTAGCTTAGACAAGCTTGCAAGAACTATGCATAATAATGACTTCATTACTCTACGCTCTCAATTTCCTAACAATGATCAATTTAATTTGCTAACAAGGAAGGGTGTATATCCTTATGATTACATGACTAACTGGAAATGTTACGAGCAAACAAAGTTACCGTCAAAACAACATTTTTTTAGCGTTCTAACTAACCAAGCTATTTCAGATGAAGATTATAAACATGCTTGTTTGGTTTGGGACGAATTCAATATAAAAGATTTAGGTGAATATACCGATTTATATTTGAAAACAGATGTTCTTTTACTAACTGATATATTCCAGAGTTTTCGAAAAACTTGTAAACAGCATTACAAACTGGACCCTGCGTTTTACGTAACCGCCCCTAGTTTATCATTTGATGCAATGCTACTGAAAACGGGTGTTCAACTTGAACTCGTTTCTGACTTAGCCATCGTGCGAATGATTCAAAACGGTATTAGAGGTGGTTTGTGTATGTGCTCCCATCGCTATGCAAAAGCTAATAATAAGTATTTAACAAATTGCGATGCTTCAAAACCACAATGTTTTATAGTTTATTTGGACTGCAATAACCTTTACGGTTACAGTATGTGTCAATATTTACCCTATTCAGATTTTAGATTTTTAAATAAAAATGAAATAAACCAATTACAAGTTGAATGTATTGATGATAATGCGAAATGGGGCTTCATACTAGAAGTCGATCTGTTTTACCCTGAATCCTTACACAGCGATCATAATGACTTACCTTTTTGTCCTGAAAAATGCATACCTCCCGGAGGTAAAACTAAAAAACTTGTTTCAAATCTATATAATAAGTATAACTATGTAATTCATTATGTGCATTTAAAAAAATGTTTAGAGCACGGTTTGATACTACGCAAAATTCATAGAGTCATCACATTTAGACAAAGTCCCTATTTAAAGCAATATATCGAATTAAATACACAACTACGACAAAAGGCAAATAGTACATTTGAACAAGATTTCTTCAAGTTGTTAAATAATAGCGTTTTTGGAAAAACCTTAGAAAACACTGAAAACAGAGTGTCTGTTCATTTGGTTAATCAGTGGAATGATGCGAATAATAAAACCAAAAAGTCCTCCTACGCCGAGAGACTCGTGAACAACCCCTATTTTCATAGCGCATCAATTCTTTCTGAAAACTTAGTAGCGATACAAATGACACCAGATCAGTTAATTTTAGACAAGCCTATATATATTGGTTTTACCGTTTTAGAACTGTCTAAATCACACATGTACCACTTTCACTATAATATTATCAAACCTATTTATGAGGAAAAAGTGAAATTATGTTATACAGACACAGATTCTTTTATTTACGAAATATATACTAATGATTTTTATCGCGATATGAAACATTGGTTTTTGCAATACTTCGACACCAGTAATTATAATGAAAAAAATGAATTTATGTTACCTCAAATTAATAAAAAAATTCCTGGACTTTTTAAAGATGAAATGGGAGGAAAAGTTATAACAGGTTTCGTTGGTTTAAGATCTAAACTTTATTCAATAAAAACAGAAGACAAAATAATAAAAAAAGCAAAAGGAGTTAAATCTTGTGTAGTTCGTGATCTAAGTATCACAGATTACGAAAATGTTTTGTTTAATAGTGAAGTCATTCGTAGGAAAAATATTGTGTTTAAATCCCTTAAACATGAAATATTTACGCAAAGTGTAAACAAAATTGCACTCTCTAGCAACGATGATAAACGCGCGATATCTAATTGTAAGATCGCAACCCAAGCATGGGGTCATTGCTCATTTTTAAAATAAGTAATTTAATTATGTAATGTTTATGTAACATGCACTAAAATTCTTGTACCCTAATTTTAATAAGACGTAGTTATAAAAACATAACCACTCAACCATTGTATTTCTAAATAATGTCCTAGTAGGTACGTACTCGTATAATAATATAATTATGTTTAGTAATTATTCTGTATCTGTAGATTCTAAGCACCTACATAAGTGTAATTAATGTTTATTAAATGAATTTTATTATTAATTAATTAATATTGTTTTATTTGTCAACACACCGTTTAATTATTGTTAACCATTAAAAATATAAGCGAATTAGGTTCATATCAATAATTCGCAGGTAACGTCGCAGGACGATGCTAGTTTACGATTGCGATATATGATATACTGCATGTCAATGACACTATAAATGCAAGGTTGCTATTTGTGCATGGTCAAGTTCATACACGTTTAGGGTTACCAACTTTTTTGACAAAAAAAAAACGTATACAATGGTTTGAATAGGATAAAAATAAAGTATTTGGAAGAAAAAAGTATTTTTAAAATTGTATGTTTTTATTGCTTTAAAATAAAAACGTATTTTTGTGTGCTTTTAGCATTTGCTAACAATTTTTTGCTATTTTAAAATATTTCAAAGCTGGTTTGATAACATAATTTAAGTTAACGTAAATAAGCAATTCGTTTTTAATAAAATCGAATACTTTTTATTTCTCTCGCCACTTCAGATGCATTACTGAAAAAGCTCTCTCAGTGAAAGCTGAAGTGGCGTGAACGGAGAGTAAATGAGAAATAAGTTTTTCTACATTTGGTACATCTATTTTTTTACCTACATCTGTTTTAATTTTTAAGTACCGTATTTATCCATAACAAGTGTTTTGATTTTACACATCACAGTAAAGGTTGAAAATAAAGTATTTTCACATACTTTATTTGTATGCAAAAGTATAAAGTATAATTACCAAAAATAACATAAGGTACGTTATTATAAAGTATGGTTGGCAACCCTATACACGTTTCAAATCAACATTCGAACGACTTTTATTTCATGATTAGCCAGTGGTATTTCTTGTGGTGTACGTGTTAATCATGTCAACGGTAAGCAAAATATTTATTTTAAATCTAATTAAAAATTATACTGTAGGTAACGATTATTTTCACTGAATAGATGTTAATCAATTTTATTTTTTGTTTCAGATTTGCGATTCAGAAATCGTATTCAGCCAGTACGCTCAGGATCCTTACGAAAGACTCCCTGAGATGATTTACAACGAACCACCGCACTGCAGTCAACTTACAAAGGAAAAGTCCCGATCTAAACGACAACGTCGAGAAAAGCCTTCTCATAAGAAACAGCCAACGAAATCATTCGTGATGAGTAAACTGCATCGACGCGGGATAAAGCTGATAAAAATATCAGTTATCGATCTCTGCAATAACAATACCAGTGACAGTGATAGTGATAGTGAGAACGTTATAATAAATGCACAGTACATTGTGAAAGACGCTATTGATAGTGTTATGGACGATACGGAATCATTAGTTAAAAAAATATCGAAATCTTTGATAGACAGTGATTTTTAATTTACATCAATTGTATTCAGGTCGAAATTGACATTTTTACATGTTACTGGGCTGAACTCGCAAAAAGACTATTATTCACGCTATATTACAAATAAGTATGTATTTTATTGTTTTTATTAAGTTTTTTAGTTATATTAAGTTTTGGGTGTTGTAACTTCACTATCGCATTAGGTTAAGGCCTGTAATGGTAGTTTTAAGGCATTTAAAATAAATAAATAAATAAATCTATATATATATATATATATATATATATATATATATAATTGATTGATTTGCATCCTGGTCAAATTTAAAGACGAAATTATGCTAATGATTCTCGACCCAAATCAATTTTTTTGTGGAACAGTGTAGGGTATTAGTATAGGTAAAGTTATGAAATAAATACACTTTTATAAAAAATTATGATTTTTATTTACTAAAAACCTGAAATACACATTTCATTACAAATTCAAATATTTTTTAATACACAACACATTTTTTAAAGCACAATTCTTTAAATGTTTAGTACAATTTAAATTATTGTTCCCGTCACAGTACTTGTTATACAACACAGATAAATTAGAACAGTTTTTTTCACCGAGGTCTGACACATTGCAATTCTCACAAAGATCCTTAATCCACTTAACTTTTTCCAAACCTTTTACAATGATATCCTTATTTTCTAGATAAGGGACGATTATACGTCTGAATTCTCTGTAATCAATATATCCTTCGTTCCATTGAATACCTCTGTTCTTTTCCAACCACTTCACTTGTCTTTTTTCATCAGTTGTTAAATATTTGAATAAATATGGTGGTTTTACTAAGAACAATTGTGTATAATCACGAGTAGCGAACGCTAATTCTTTTACTATAAAGTCGTTGCACAGGTCTTTAAATCCTTGAACATCTAATATGATGGTATCCTGATTCATGATATTTTTTTCACAGTATTACTCAGTGGCTTATATTCAATTATACAGTCATTCAATATAAGACAGTACGCGGCAGTTTGATCTGGTATATCAGCATCACTTTCAAATTCCACTCTAACGTCCACAACCGAACCTGTCTTCAAATTATCTGCTTGCCTAGAGCAGTCGATAACAAATAACGGCGCTAAATCTTTAAATTGTTTCTCACTTAATATGGGCTCTGGACGACGTCCATAGTATGACTGTTGAAATTTAACATATTGTTCGTATAATAAGACGATGTTGTTATTTGCGAAATTCACGTTTAGGTTCTCATATGGAAAGTAAGTTGAATTGAGATACACTCTAACGCTGCGAATATGACAGTGATCGAAATGAGACATGTCAGAACTTGCATTATTTTTTCTATTTGTTTGTAGGCCAATAATAATATATCTTGGTTTTTCTATTTGAGACGAAGTTTTGATCGCCCAAGTATGTTTTGTAGTTTTAGGTAAAGCTGGATATTCATACAGATCCCAATTTCTAAATACCAATTGAAGCGAGCGATCTCTTTCTAACAGTTTCAAGAAATTTATTTTTTCTTTATCAGATATTTTGATATGTGGCACACGCCAAATAATTTTATTTATTTGAACGTTTTCTACAATTTCACCGGTATTTAGTTTTACAGCATTCAAGTTTGTGTTACTTCTTAGTAATATGAGTTCGTGTCTACTATTTATCACAACTTTTTTAAAATCTTCTGCAAAGCCCATAATGTTACAGAGTGGTATAGAAGCGGAAAAATTGCCTCCGTTAGTATTTTTTATACCATCAATATTCCATCCCCAAGAATTAGCTATCTTAGATTCACTTTCGTTCATTGATATTAAAGATTTCATGGTAGTGGTTACGCCCGCATTTTTTATTTTATCTATCTCCACTCCATTTAGCTCATACCTTATATCTTGAAACAAGTATAATAAAGCGTTATTTGTGAATTGAACACTAGGAGCGGGATCCTTAGAATCTCTCTTTCTGACGATAAGATTCCCTTCCAAATACAAGGTGCTTTCGGATGGTAGTACATATAGATCCTGTTGATTGATTGGTATGCGGATTTCATCATTTGTATTAAAACTAGTTACGTAGGGTTTGTAAGAATGATATTCAATTCCTTCTACACTATTGTCGTAAGACGGAGTCGACAAAACATTTAAAATATTCATTTTAATAGACCGATCGCTTTTAAAAATGCCTTATTGTCTTTCGTTAATTTTATTTTCTTCTTAGAGCGAGCTCTTGTATGATTGATTCCTTGATTCAAACTGATGTGTGTAGTTTGTTGATGCTTATATTTATTATAATCGATCATTTCTTCTTCTAAGATGTAAATACAACTGCACCTCTTCACCACGTAAATTGATTAAATGATTATTTATATCTAAAAGTCTAATATTTATGCAGCTTATATTGCTTTGGTTAATGGGGAAGTAAATTGCGTTTTTAGGTATTTCTATAATCCTATATCCAGGTGGCACGTTTAGTGCAAATTCGTGAATAATATGACTTGTTTCACCGTTTATGTAGGAGCCGCTTACAATATCACATTCAACCCTGATCACGGTTGTGGGTAATATGTTTACTGGAAACTGTGACACATGCCATTTATTGGCTTTCAAGATTTGTTTTTCGAACCCTAACAAGCTTCTAAAAGTATTTTCCTTAGAAAAATTAATATCTTTTGTACAGTACAAAGTAGCTTTCAATGTGTTGTTATTACACTGTAGTTTGATTGATGCATCCCTTAATTCAGATTTTAAGTAATCATTAATATCTTGTAATTCATAAGTTCCTTCCGGTATTTCAATAACGTTGTTAGATCCATAGAATAACTTATTGGTAGTTTTATCAATATTTGGAATGGAATTAAATGTTGAAATATGTATTAAAGCACATTCATACTGTCCATCTAATTGTAAGGTGTTTGGGTAGTACGTGGTTAAACTTGATGAATTTCCTGTTATCGACAAAGTGAGTGACATCTTGCGAATGGTGAAAATAAAAGAATGATATATATTTTATACGTTTTTATTCCAAAAATTCAATAGATATTCTAAACATAAGTGACCACAATTAACTGTATTGAATGACTGATATCTTGTATAGTTATAGAAAACATTACAATTATTAAAATAATACATAATTTCTTTGGGCGGTTTCAAGTCGCCAAAACTATCAAAATATTCACAATAGTCATAAACTTTAACATAAGCCACCCAGTGCGTCCCCTCGTTCCTAGACTCATCCAAATTAACAATACCACATTCAATATCTTTTGGTGCTTTTGGTAATTGATCTCTCATAAAAACTCCTCTGAAGTGAGGGATGTCACATGCGTACTCTATTATGTCTATATTACTTAGAGGACGATTAGGTAGCTTACATTTC
Organism: Hydriomena furcata; assembly: GCA_912999785.1. NCBI lineage: Eukaryota > Metazoa > Arthropoda > Insecta > Lepidoptera > Geometridae > Hydriomena > Hydriomena furcata. Next base: position 6,454,701 of record OU538838.1, read on the forward strand.
AGTTTTTTGAAGATTTTATAAATAAACCGTGACCATTTCTGTGCGATTTAATGTATAGACCCTTGCCTAATACTACACCCTCCATAGCTTTGTTATGTCGTTGTGTTTCTTGCAAATTTTTCTGAGCGGATTTGTAATCATTAATGGTTTTTGCAATGCCAGCTGCACCACCAGCTAAGGTTCCTAAAGCTGATAAACCAGCAAAAATTGGGATCAAAGGTAGAATGCCTCCAGTTTTTGGTATAGGTATCACACGTGGTATCCGAATTTTCTTATTGTTTGGAAATACTTTCTTAGCCGCAGAATAAGCAGCGTTGATTAAAGATTTACTATCATTGTGTTTAAATTTCTTGATTTTAGATCTTATTTTTGATACAAATTTTTTAAACGTTTTGATGCCAGCCCCTGTTTTAAGTTTGGTTTTCATAACTTTACTGACTAACCATGAGCTTAGTTTTTCACCTTTGCCTGCATCTTTTGAATTAAGTCGTTGTTTTGCCATATTTAGAAGTTGTAAATCAGCTTTATGACGATAAGGTAGATCTGTATGATTTGCATATGCTATGTCGTGTTGCATACAAGCGTCGTCTAGTTTATTCACCCCGCGATCACCTCGTAGTAAACGTTTCTGAAGTTTTGTGCCAGGTCCACAATAATTGTAACCAGGCAAATGAACTTCAAACGGTAAATTATTAATGATAGTATTAACTAATCCACCGCCTTGCATCACCAAAGTTGTAATGAAATAAATATGACAAAACTTCCTATTTAATAACAATTTTAGCCTAGAATTGCAGTTTTCTCAATCCAACTATTTTCATCATTGCTTAGACCTAACCATTTCACAAACAGCTTATTTCCTTTCTTTTTTAAAACTTTTTCAATCAAATAAACATCAGGATAGCTAGTCTTTTGCAATTCGTGTTCATAGAAAGTTCCCAATATAGTATGCTTTCGTTGATCTTCTAAGTGATATGTTACGGGAACCGTATTTTTAATATTTTTTATCGTAAATAGTTCTGTTGACCAATTAGGAGTATAACCTTTCTCAAAATGCTGTTTGTATTTACTTATTCGAACGTAGTCACCGACTTTGAACTTTGGGATCCGCTCACTCTTTGCTGATATATATTTATATGTTTTTTTAATATTTTCTTTAATAAGGTATTCGTTAGATTTATCTACATTGATTGGTTTATATTTAATAGTACGATGTTTTGTATTGTTATACGTTTTTAAGACAACTTCTAGCAATCCTAACCAGTGATAACTTCCATTTAAACTAAAGCATTTATACAATTTATTTTTGATTGTTTTAATTAACCGTTCAACAATCGAAGCCTTTTTGGTAGAAAAAGTCGAGTAATGGTTTATATTGTTTGTTTTCATGAGAATTTTAAACGTGTTATTATAAAATTCTGTTCCCAGATCAGTTTGTAAATTAACAGGTTTACGATGACTGCTGTATAATATAGATTCGAATGCATTAGTAACACAAATTTTATTTTTTGATTTTATTGGCACAGTCCAAGCATATTTTGAGAAACAGTCAATCACCACTAAAATGTAGTTGAATCCTTTATTATACTTTCTTAAGTTTTGCATATCTATCAGATCTGCTTGCCATAAGTCATCTATTCCTTTTAGAATAACAGGTCTTCGAAGAAAATTTCTTCGTGCTTGCTTGTGTATTTCGTTGACTATTTGTTGTTTCGTCATTATGAAGATTTCTTAAGTAATTTATCAATTTCTGGTTTGGTATAAAACTTCTCTTCCAAATGAGTCTGAACCTCTAACATCTTTGTTTTTATAGCAGCTTGCACGAAATTTTGCATGTCTGTCCTAGTTTGTAAACGCAATTTCCCATTTAGTTTATTTAATTCTTTTACAATATTATCGTGGAAATTATCAACATAATCCTTATTCACGGCTTCATCTGATTCTAAGGGTAATCTAATACCTCTTAGTCGTGATGATTTTAAATCAAACTCTCCGTTTTCTGATTTTGTTAAGACATTATCATAACACTCAAATAGTTCTGACAGACGCAATCTTTTATGAATATAGTGTCCGAATTTATCCACATTCATATTAAAAGTGTACTTTATTCAAAGGCTGGTAGTAAAATGAAAAAAATCCTATTAAAAACCTTTTATTTAAGTATTTATAATTTTACTTTCACGCAATTCTTCAATAATAGATATAATTTCATTGTCTAATCCAGTGTTGCCAGCATCTCGAGATGCAATTAATAACTTTAACCTCTCTACCAATTCATTTGGATCGTCCCAATACACATAATCTATGTTTGTTTTCCATGTTTTTATTAAAGGTAATCCTTTTCCTTTGTGTTGTGTTTGAAGTTTGAAAAGAGGTTTTACAACTTGTAAATATTTTTGTCCTTTATTACTTTTTATTGGTTTACTTGGATCGTAGTCTCGTCGATGAGCATTGGTGTTTAGTAACATTGATTTATAATTTTGCAAATCAGTGTCTGTAACCACACTTAAATCAATGTCTTTTTTTAGCAGCAACTGTTTTATACCAAGTGTATTCTGATATTTGCGTCCAGCTACTACGATATTTTCATCGTCGATTGTTATGCGAGCTGAACCTAACATTAATTTCCCGTTTTCTAATCTAACGCCAAATGGAACATCTGCTAATGCTTCTGATGATACTGACCAGGATGATGAATCGCAGCCTTGATTGCTTTCTACAATTGATTGATATGAAGAATCACTTTCGTTGTCAGATTGAGATTCGTCTAAATTGCTGTCTTTTGCAATGTTACTTTCAGGGGTAACAATTCTTTTTTGCATAATGCTCTCTGTAAATGGTACTTTAGATCTTTCATCGTCAGCAGCACGAAGGAGAGAATGATTATTTGCGTTAGCAAATAAGTTGAGAGGTTCAGTCACAGGCTTGAAAATTGATTCCATCATTTGTTTATTATCAATATCAATATTCCTCATCAATTTAACTTTTTTCTTTACAGCTTCTGCAGCATTCACAATTTGTCTTTTCAATGATTGTTCCATAATGATAACAAGATAGTGTTCAATTGAGCGTTGTATGAAAAGTAACGATGTCATAAAAGTAACTGATTTATATATTTGTTGTTCTAATCAAATACTACAAAAGTGTCAAATTTATTTCTATAACATCCTTTATTTTTAGAACAATCTTTATTAATTACAACATAATTAAAGGGTTCTTTCCAAATTTCTGAACACATTTTGCGGAATTCAATCCATGTCATGTCTGTGTTCACGTGCTCCTCATAAACATGTCTTAAATTGATATCGTCTTGCTTAAAAAGTATAATCAAGTTCGCATTGTCTCTAACTAATTGTTTTGGAATTTTACTATACGTTTGGTTCAGATAAAAAGCATCAATATTTTTGTGTCTTCCCATCGCAAAGTAATCACGCATATTATTTTGATTTTCACAAGCAACATCATCAAAAATAATAATAGAATTTGGTTTTGCGTCCTGAACCCTTAATACTTCCTCATTTCCCTGATATTTCTGAAGTGAAACAAAAGGTACGAGATGTAAAACCTTTTCTAAATAAACGTACTTCGGTTGTTGTAGAGTTTTCGAATAAACATAAACATTTTGAAATCTTAAGCCATTTTCATGTAAAAGAAGACCAATTAACAAATTGGTTTTTCCACAGTTAGAAGGCCCGCATATGATACATCGTATTGAATTAGGCAATAATTCACCATGACGGGAATCGGTCTGACAAACTTCCTCGCAGATTGTGTTAAAACGCATTGATTGTGGTTGTTTTACAAATTTCATGATTTGAGTGGGCAGTAGTTTGATTGATAATGAGTAATTATACTCATCACATTAATATTTATTAACGTATGTAGTAGACTGAAGACTTCATTCATCGACAACGTGTATATCGTCTTATCATCAGAAACAGTGGTGGGTAGTTTGGCCTACGTGGAGGTGTTAAGAAGAGTGAAACAGTGGATCAAAATGCATAAAACCTAATTCTGATTTTTTTGAACGAATAATCCGAATCCGTTTAGTATTGGGCATTCTGTCACAACGGAGCGTAGGCGAACTAGTTCGACTGCGCGACAGGTGGGACAGAATGCCCAATACTATACTACTCACAGCACACAGTATTCTCCAAAAAGAAGAATATCATCCGTACCACGTACAGCGAGTGCAAAGTCTTTTACCTCGAGACTATCCGAGCCGAGTCGCGTTTTGTGAAACAATCCTGCAAAAACATCGAGAAGACGAAAACTTTATCGACAAAATTTTGTGGTCAGATGAATCAACATTTAAGAAGGATGGCTACATGAACCTACACAACTTGCACGAGTGGCATGTGGAAAATCCGCACTTGATGCGAGAAGATAGATCCCAGTACCGGTTCAAAGTGAACATGTGGACCGGTATTCTCTGTGGGAATATTATTGGTCCATTTGAGATGCCCGAGAATTTGACTGGCGAATCATATTTAAATTTTCTTCAAAATGATTTGCCAAACTTACTAGAAGAGACCCCACCAGATATGTGGTTCCAACACGACGGCTGTCCAGCACATTTTCGCGTATCCGTTAGAGAGTTTTTGGACGAGCAATACCCGAACAGGTGGATTGGGCGATCAGGAACAATCCCGTGGCCAGCCCGCTCACCTGACTTAAATCCGCTGGATTTTTTTTTCTGGGGAACTATGAAGGAGCTCGTTTATGCGAAGCCCATTAATGACATCGCTGACCTTCGTGAGAAGATAACACAAGCAGTGCAGGTGATACGTCAAAAAAGTTACTCGCGAAACATAAAGCGGTCCTTTTTAAGGAGAGTGAGAGCTTGTATTGCCGCGGGTGGTCAACATTTTGAACATTTATTGTAATAAAATATCTTTAAACTAACATTCTTTGCTTTTATTCTACTGGGAACCCATCTACCTGTGTGTATTTCCTTCTTGCTCACTCTTGGAACCGAAGTAAATAATAGTAGTAACATAACAGTTTCTAAGATAAGAAAGGGTCCGACAGTTACCGTTAGTAGGTAGGCACTTCGTAAAAATTGGGTTGTTGAGTAAAAATATTATCAAATTTTTTTTTTTCAAATTAATGTGTAAGTATTATACCTTTTTAAAAAGAGGAATAAACGCGTCAAAATTTGACGTCACTTGCCATACTATTTTGGTACATTTTTTTTACACTACAGTCGGTCAAAGTTGCGAAATTCAATAGTTTTCCATATCACCTTTAGTTAAAATAATATTTTATTTTAAAATGGTACAATAAGTACTTTATTTTTACATTCTATTTAGACACAGCAATACCCTAGATTACAAAACCTCCAAGAAATATCGAAATTATCAGCATTAGCAGTCACAGCATTCAAAAGTATGTCACAGGGTGCTCATTTCCCCTTTTTTTTTGAAATCAGTATAATTCTGTAAGTACATGGGGTGGATTTTTTAAAATATTTTTCTGAGTACTGTTAGAACTTGGGGCATCGTGGGAATCCAGTTGGACGCCAGGTTCTTGGACACCCTGTATAATTAAACTTATAATGAGCAGACTAAACAGTTTTATAATAAATAATGCGTTAGTGGGAGTAGTTTCTGGTGTGGGTTCTTTATCTTGAAACTTAGTAGGTAATTTCCTGAAAAAAGAAGAGCATAAAACTATATTAATAATATTTAATATTAACTAGCTGTCCCTGCGTTTCGTTCGAGTGTCGATGTTACCTATTTCCCGCGTTCTACATTCTATTAAAAAAGTTGTTTGAATGATACGCATTCTACCAAAATCCGAAATTGACAAGGCTTACCTATAGGAAAAAAATGGAAGTGCCTGAAAATGCTTTTATCTACCTATGCGATTATTGAAATACCTAGGAGTACCTATTTTATCTAATAATTTTGTTAATTACCTTATGCATTTCATGCAAGTTATGACATCCTTTATCCTTGATCCTTTACACTACCTATATAATTTAAATGAATATCTTATCTTATGAGTGGAAGTAAATGTCTACTTACCATCAAATCAATACATTTGATACTTTAGATGTGGTCTCTACAAGTATTTCCATTGTTTCGCTTGAAGTTACACATTGACCCTGGCGTAGCTTTAACTTCAAGGCTTCTGTTCCAATCGGGATAACATAGTTGTTCAGACGTTTTTTAGAGTTGCTGGTATATGAACTATCTTCAAAGTGCTTCTTGCTGCATAACATTTTATGGTGTAAGCTTTTCAGTGATTTTTCAGTAGACCAGTTCCCAGCTGGGAAACAGTATTCGGCTCATACTCGTGCACTGGAATAATTTTGAATAAACATCATTGCAGATACGAGTAGATTTTTTTCATTTTCATCACGTGATCGTTCAGATGGTCGTTGGTCACACGATTATTTAACTACTCTTTTGCATCGGTATAAATGGACATCTAGGGTTCCGGAACCCAACGTAGGTGATGTAGTTCTCATAAAAGAAGACGACATGCCACCAGGTCGCTGGTTGTTAGGTCGCGTGTTGCAGAAACATCCAGGTTCAGACAACGTAACCCGCGTAGTTACCCTTCGGACTAGTAAGAATGTGATCAAGAGACCAACCTCAAAACTATGTATTCTCCCAGTTAATATTTAAGTTCCGATGTTAATAGGTATAAATTTATAAGTTAGTTATAGTTAGTTGTGTAAGTTCTGAAGTAAAGGAGTATGTATTATGTATGTATATGTTCCTAAGTTCAATTTATAATGTATAAGCCAAGCTAAAGTAAATTTAAAATACAAATGTATAAGTTTGATTAATTAAGGACTTTTCACTAAATGTCCTTCGTGGGCGGAATGTTTAAAGCACTCACTTATAGAATATAGTTCCGATTTCACAACTAGATGTCGCCACTAAAAGTATTCCGATCCTGAATCGCGCTATCGAAGCGTTTTGGCCATAGAACTAGGCAAATTAATATTTTTGCAAATATAGCTACCTACATAGACCAAGGGTGTTTTATTTATTTAAGCGTCCTACCGAGTACTGACAGGTATAGCTCAAAACACTAATGGTAAGCAATTTCTGCTTGCAAATTATAATTAGTGATTGGAATGACTGTGATTGTTTTCTTTTTAATAAATAAATATATAAAAAGTTGTTTCATTGACTTACCTTGAGATACTCATCCTTTAAAGCTTTATAAATAGCTAGACAAGTTTCAGGAATAATTTTACTCATTAGCTGTGGTGAAACTGCATACGAAACCATAAGTTCAGGATAGCTTTCTCCCGTTGCAAGGTATCGTAGGGTTACAAGTAAACGTTCTTTTGCTGGGACACTCTCTCTCATAATAGTATCACGACGTTGAATTTCGGGTCCAACCATTCCTAACAGCATTTCCAATATTTCACTATCCATTCTAAGATAAGTATGAAAATCTATGACGTTCAAATCATTCATTATATTATTAATTTGAGTATACTCCGCACGCTTATGGTAAATTTTTTTCATCCAGAACCTCTTCTTATTTTTTTTCTTCTCTTCTGCTACTGCTGACAATATGAGAAGAACTCCCATTTTTTGGCGCTTTGATAAATTATGCGGCATTATAAACACGCACAACCTCCTCGAATAATCGATCGATTACATCTAGCATGCTGGATGCGCGCACGAGTGTGTGTATGTAACATCTAGCGCCGCGGCCTTGAGCGGACGTACAGCTGGGATGGATGGTGGATAAGGCGCTTTAGTAACTACGTAGGTAAGTACATTAATAACCTACCTAATAACTTTACAAAAAAATATTTATAAAAACCAAACCTATCTATCCCGCTCCAGCGATGAGATACATAATCTATATAGTATTTTGGTCTCGACAGATAGCGACAGATAGACAAAATACTATTACATGTGCCTATATAATATTACTAACCAACTGAGAATTTTGTCGTAGAGCCGCATTCCGTACTAGAGTCCTCGCCACCACTCATGTCCTGCGACGAAAACCAAAACTAAATTTGACAGCAACGCCATCTTATCTCATGTCAGAGTGCTCGATGAAATTAGCATCCATGGTTATTCCCAATATTTTCTTGAAATCAGAGTGAATATGTCGCGTAATGTGGTGAAAAGTGCAGCTCGTGAAATGATTCTTAAAGTAAAAGAGTTTTGTGAGTTGTCATGTCAGAGTGCTCGATGAAATTAGCATCCATGGTTATTCCCAATATTTTCTTGAAATCAGAGTGAATATGTCGCGTAATGTGGTGAAAAGTGCAGCTCGTGAAATGATTCTTAAAGTAAAAGAGTTTTGTGAGTTGGAGCAGAGGAATAAAGACGTTTTGATCCCTTTAAATAATATACTATAATGAAACGCAGTGTGGACGGGCAACGACTAACAATTTATTGTACATATTTTACATTAGACAGATCATAGATGGCGCCACTTATACACATTTTGTTACACATTCCAACATCCTCACTTAACAAAATAAAAAATGCATACATACCAACTATATCTATTCAATATCAGTACAGTTATTTTTATCAAATAAACCAAACATTCCTAAAAAAATATAATGTTTCATTTTATATAAACCCTTAGTTAGTAAATCTGCGGGCATCTCTGAAGTGGACAAGTATTTAATTTTTACAATTTCATTAGCAACTTTCTCTCTACAAAAATGATACCGCACATCTATATGTTTGGACCTTTTATGGTAAATAGGATTGGCTGACAACTTATGGGCTGACTGATTATCATTAAATATTGGCACAGGATAAGTTACATTAGTTAATTCGAGTAATAAATTACGCAAATACACAGCCTCTTTGCAACATTCTGAAATGCCCATATATTCGGCCTCCGTACTGGACAGTGCTACAGTAACTTGTTTCTTGGTTTCCCAAGAGATTGCACAATTTGACAGCCTGAAGAAATATCCTGTATAAGATCTCCTATCAATCGCATTACTGGCCCAGTCTGCATCTACAAAAGCTTCTAACTGATTATTACCACTAGCTGAAAACTTTAAACAAATAGATTTAGTTTTCTTTAGGTATTTTAAAACCCTCTTTGCATAGGCCCAATGTTCCTTAGTATAACAGTTATTGAACTGGCTCAAGAAATTTACAGAAAATACAATATCAGGACGCGTGAGAACAGCTACATACATAAGCGAACCAATCAGTTTCTGATAAGGTAAATTTTTGTCACAATTCTCACTCTTAGTTAAATTCAGTTTAGGCTCAATAGGTGTGTCTGCAAACTTACAATCAGAAATATTAAACTTTAACAGTAATTCTTCAATATATCTTTCTTGATCTAAAGTTATAGTACCATTCTCTTTATCTATTACTACATTCATGCCTAAACAATTTTGAATACATCCCAAATCTTTAATTTTAAATTTTGATGACAAACTTTCTTTTAACAAATTTGTTTCTTTTTGATTGTTTGAAAATACAAAGAAATCATCAACATACAATGCAATAATGATCTTCACATTTTTATAAATTTTTGTGAACAAACATGGTTCTAGTTTACATTTTTTATAACCCAAGGATTGCAACAGATCATCAACTCTTTTATACCATGCCCTTGATGACTGTTTTAAGCCATAAATAGCACGTTTTAAACGCAGAACTTTGTTATCATTATCATTGCTAACCTGAAAACCTGGTGGCTTCATCATATACACATTTTCATTTAAGAAACCATTTAAAAATGCAGTATCAACATCCAAGTGACAAATATCCAAATTAAGCTGAACTGCTAAAGCAAATAACAGTCTCAAAGTAGAATGCCTAACTACAGGTGAAAAACATTCATCAAAATCAATGCCCTGCTTTTGGGTGAAGCCCTTAGCGACTAACCTGGCTCTATACCTGACATTATTATCATTATCAATTTTTCGCTTAAAGACCCATCTACATGGTACAATTGTGCCACTGTGTGGAACATCCACTAGCTCCCAAGCGTCATTGTCTTCAAATGATTTAAATTCACTTTGTATAGCTAATTTCCACTGTTTACTTTCTGGTCCATTCAACGCTTCATCTAGACATATTTCACTTGCACTTGTTTCACTGGTTTGACCTACACACACACTACTAAAACCGAAACGATCAGGCTGCTTGCGTGAACGCTTGGTAAGCTTCTCCACTGGCAATTCAGGAGAGAGCCCTGACTGAGACGGAAGCTGCGGCATGACTGGTACAGGCTCCGCAGGTACAGCCCCTAGCATGTCTTCGGAGTCCTCGTAGCCCTCTTCATCTGTGCTGAAACTTTCTCTTTTGGAGCTCAGTACTTCTTCCTGCTCCTGATCTTTCACTATTTTTGTGTGCTTCATGTTCCCCACTTCTTGGGTACATTCTTCTCTTTCTTCCTTCATAGGAAAGATATCATCAGTGCCCTCACTGATGTCAATGTGTATCACTTCTTGCTTCTGGTTAATCCCCTCCTCAATCACAATAATATCTCTTGCTATTGTTACTTTGTTATTTTTGGGATTGTAAACTCGGTAGCCTTTTACATTGTTTGCATACCCAACAAGAATACACTCAGTGGCTTTTCTGTCCAATTTTAATCTTTTTTCTTTTGGTATGTGTACCATAGCTTTACTACCAAAGATACGTAGATTATTGACATCTGGCTTAGCCCCGGTCCAGATCTCCATAGGCGTCTTGTTATCTAATCCTGATGCGATTGACCTGTTACGCAGATAAACTGCAGTGTTCACTGCTTCTGCCCAAAAAGGTTTAGGTAATCCTGCATCGAATAACAAACATCTCGCTTTCTCTATGACTGTACGGTTGAACCGTTCACAGAGACCATTCTGTTCCGGTGTGTACGGGCAAGTTTTTTGATGTACAATTCCGGCCAATTGCAAGAAACTTTCAAATTCCTTACTGCAGAATTCTGTACCATTGTCTGTCCTCAACACTTTCAGCTTTCTGCCTGTCTGATTTTCCACTAACATCTTGAATTCTTTGAAAAATGAAAATACTTCATCTTTGGTCTTCAAGAAATATACAAATGCCATCCGACTATAGTCGTCGACGAACAGCAAAAAATATTTCTTTCCTCCAATAGATCTGGCTTCCATAGGCCCACAAACATCTGCATGCACAACCTCGAGAAGTTCCTTGCCTCTGTTGCCAACATGACTGAAAGGCAGCCTGGATTGTTTTCCCTCGCAGCACACAATGCAGCTGGTTTTATTGACCTGAGCCTTGTCCGAATATGACATACCTTTTACAGCACCATTCCTCATCACATTAAGGTCTTTGCTGTTTAGATGGCCAAATCTTCTATGCCATACACTTCCGGACACTGAAGTCAACAAACAATCTCCTTGCTTGATTCTCAATTTGTAAACACCTCCAACCACATCTGCAGTTGCTACAAGTTCACTATTTTGGTTATGAATATAACAGTGCTTATAATCAAATGTCACTTTGTTTCCTTTGCTAATCAACTGGCTGACTGATAATAAGTTCGTAGCCAAGTTTGGCACATATAACACTCCCATTACTGTATTCTCGTGCTCGGTATCTCCAACAATAGTAGTTATTTGGACATCACCACAGCCTCCAACAGGAATTTTCGTCTTATCAGCGATAATAATGTCTCGCACTTCGTGTTGATTTGTTGTGTTCAACAACCAGTCCTTTTTTGACGTTAAATGGCAGCTGGCACCGCTATCGATGTACCAATCCGTTTGATTAAAGTTACCGCTGAGAAAAATTGCACTAAATGCATTAGGTTCCTTGTTTTTTGTGTTATATTTGCATTTATTCATGGTGCCCAATTTGCTTGCATTTGAAACATCTGACATTGACATCGACGTTACTCGATTTCGTTTGTCTATGCGTTTGTTTTTTTTCTTTGTGCTGCCAACTTTTCGACGCAAACGCATTCTGTGTAGAACTCGTACCAACTTCACTTCCATCCTCCATGTCCAGTAATTTTGACTTTATGTCGTCGGCTGTTAGCTCAATACCTGAATGTTCCACCGCCATTATCATTGGCTCAAATTTTTCAGGCAATCCTGCTAACAACAAGGAGCCGACCCACTCGTCACTTATTTTGAATCCTGTATTGTTCAATCGCTGGCTTGTTTCTAACAGTGAAGTCACATATTGAGACATAGAATCGCAGTTTTCACGACGAATTGATATGAGGTTACGAAGTAATCCAATGCGCCGCGTGTATCCATTATCGTCAAATAGTTTTTTTAGCTTCTGCCATAGCCCCATTGCAGTTGATTCGCTTTTAATGTGCACGAATAAGCTGGGATCTATTGTTAAAACTATTTTTGCTTTCGCTTTTGCATCGTTTGGATCTCCGCCGGTCGTGATGCACTGTTGCATGCTTTCTAATATGAGGTAGTTCTCCACAGCAAACGCCCAATCTTCATAATTCTCTCTGCCTTTCAGCTTTGCGATACTGGCAATAAGATTTGTCGACATTGTAGCACTTTATTTTCACCAAAATACTTTGAACTCGCGTAATTAGCCCATAACCTATAATGAAACGCAGTGTGGACGGGCAACGACTAACAATTTATTGTACATATTTTACATTAGACAGATCATAGATGGCGCCACTTATACACATTTTGTTACACATTCCAACATATACAAAAAAGAGTCGCTGCCATGACAGGTAAATTTTAGGGATACCAGAGTATAAGTTTTTGTCTAACAATAGGTAAAATATGACTATAAATTAAAACACTGATTAAATTATTTTGTATTTTAGGTGTTTCAGAGAAAACGGTATCTCGAATTACGAAAGAAGGAAGAGTTAAAGTTAAGAAGTTAGAAGAATTGTTACTCCTGGAAAAAGTCGTCCGCAACCCAAAAATATTGATTTGGATGATTTTGATTTAGTGTTATACAGTGAGGAAAGAGTTACCAACGGTTAATAAACTGCGCTTGGAACTAGAACAGGATATAAATTTTCAAAGGAAAGAAGAAAATGTAAAAAAAACTAGGTTTCCGATTCAAGCGCTGTCAGTCTAAACGCAAAGTTTTAATAGAACGTTATGATATTACTGCTTGGCGTGCCAGGTATATAGAAAGGTTAAGGAAAAATAGATCAGACAAAAGACCTGTGGTGTACTTGGATGAAACTTACATTCATCCTACATATCACGCAAAGAGTTGTTGGCAAAGTGCAGAAGTAGATGATGTATTAGTTTCAGAATCAGCTGGAAAACGTTTCATAATTGCTCATGCTGGTTGGGAAAATGGATTTGTAGAGAATGCATTGTTGATTTTTAGATCTCAGTCTAAATCCGCAGACTATCATGACGACATGAAAGCTACTAACTTTTTAAAATGGATGACTGAAAAAGTGGTGCCAAGTCTGCCTGAAAAATCTTTGGTAGTGATGGATAATGCCCCTTATCACTGTATGACTATCATGACGACATGAAAGCTACCAACTTTTTAAAATGGATGACTGAAAAAGTGGTGCCAAGTCTGCCTGAAAAATCTTTGGTAGTGATGGATAATGCCCCTTATCACTGTATTAGAATCAATAAATCTCCTACAATGTCCAACTTAAAATCACGAATGCAAGAATGGTTAAAAGAAAAAAATGTCTTCTTTGAAGAGAGCTGGACAAAACCAGTTTTATATGAAATTATAAAAAAAATAGAGAACCACCTGTTTATTCAGTTGACGAATTGTTAAAGCAACACGGTCACGAAGTAGTGAGATTACCTCCTTACCACTGCGATTTGAATCCCATAGAAAAAATTTGGAGTCTAGTGAAAAGATGCGTTGCTGAAAAAAATGTTGCTCAAGACCCAAAACAAATAATTAATCTAACAGAAGCCGCTTTTGCAAGCATCACACCAAGACTGGCTTCAATGCAAGCATGTGGAACATATTGAAGATGAATATTTCAAAAATGATGGACTGGTAGATGAAGAAATAGAAATATTCATAATATCAACAGCCAGTGATAGCGACACTGATTCTGATCATGGCAGTGAATTTCAAGAGACAAGTGACAGCGATTGCGGTATGTCTGGAATGCAAGTAATAAATGATGAAGACCATAATTATTGTATAATTTTTTTTTATAAAATTTACCTATATTGTGACACTACTAATACAAAGAGGTAAAATACAGAAACGTCGAGCATAAAATCCGCCTGAATTACAGGAAGTCAGCAAGCACATGAACATTGCATTCAGTACACTAAATAGCGTGTTACAAAGTAAGAAACATCAAGAAGACAAAGAAAATGATGACGCTGGTTTGTTTTGTCAACTTCCAGCAAAACAGCTCAGGGATTTCCCTAAAGAGGAAAGAGATGAGTTAATGTACGAAATCCATGGTTTGATCATAAACAAACGTCGTCGCAGCAGCGGCCGAGTGCTGCAGCCCGTTATTTCGTCTCCTATTTACAGTCGCAGTTAATCGGCACACGGTTCCTATTACTCGAATGATACATCTCCGCAAATAATAATCAATCGTCCTTCATCATCACGCAGTTCCCACACTAGACCAACAACGCAAGAAATATCACGATCTACGAGTACGATCTGCAAGAAGATGTGTCTTTGCAAATATACAGGGTGTTCGGTAGAACGTTGAACATACGAAAATGGGGGGTAGGGGGGGTGGTCTGCTAACTACCTTCCCCAAAATATTTCACCTAGGTCTCAAGATTTTTTTTTAAATAATTTTTTTTTTAATTTTTGGAATTTATCGCTTTTGTACCTTTAAACCCGTCTAACTTTTTTTTTATGGCCAGATCTAATTTTTTTATTTTTATTACAGTCTTAGTGGTTGGTAGGTCCCTTTTAATTAAAAGTTGTAAATTGCACATTGCTAGAAACAAAGTTATGGGCCCTCAAACATAAATTAAGTGTTTAAATAAATTTTGATCGTCAACTTCGCGTAACATTTAAAAAATAAATAAAAATGATGGATGACTTCTGATTTGTTAAAAACATCTCTAAAGTGTGAGCTTTCTAACGATAGGTAGTTTGTTTTGATATCTTATTTGTAACCAAAATTATTCGATGTTTTCTACCAAGGCGGACCATTTGGACGGAAATCTACTTATGTGAAAACTTAAATGTTTTGCGAAATTTATCAATGCAATGGTCAAAATAACGTAATGGCTTATTACTGGTATAGGGACTGTTACGGGGTGGGTCAAGAAAGTCTTTTTAAAAAATATAAACTTTATTGCTAGAAATAGAATTAGACGAAATAGAAATAATTACAATTGTAAACACATGTTGCCGTGACAAAGATTAAATCCGAACTACTTTTGCTCATCGCTCAAATCCCGTTCCCACAGAATTGCACGTGCATTCGCAAGTATCTAGGATGCTTGCGATGCATTTATATTATTTTGCAGTTCGTGGGAATAAATATTGTAACATCCCCCCCGTTAAGATTTATCATCATGGAGAAATGATGAGAAATAGAAGATGCAGTGAAGAAGAATAGTAAGAGCACAGAGTTGGATTTGAACCTTTGTTTTGGCCTGAAACAGAGGACAATAAAATTTGAATTACGAATTAGAACTTTGATTTAGAAACTGAATTAGAATGACATAGAAATAACTTAACTATATTTATACCTAGTACATAATAAACGAATTTCATTTAACAGAATAGACATTTTATAACTGTTGTATGATTACATTACATAGTATTTATTTTATCAGCGAAAGACCTAGAAACTACGAAATTACTTTTTGTTGGGACCTCGACGTCACTATCTGAATCACGGACTCGTATACTTGTGTGACGTCGAGATTCCACTTTTTTACTGTTATAGCATTGATTATAAATTTGAATACAACCGTTGTCTTTACACAACCACTTACGACTTTTATATAGTACAAACAATAACATTATTAATGTTATTACATAGCCTGCCGACAGATAATGCACTCCATATTTATGGAAGTGCGTAGGCTTTTCTATCTTATTTAACTCTTTTTCAAATGAGTCTAAATAAACACTAGCATGCATTAGGGAATCTAAATTATTTATATTATTAAGTTTTGACAAACGTAAATTAGAAATAGTTTTATTTTTACCTACTTTTTCACAACAATCATCAATGATACTAAAACTAGAAATGTTCGTGGAAGAGTTCGTCGTCACACTCTCGGTAGGCGTAAACTGGATAGTCTTATAAAACGCTTTGCACCTAATTGGTAGAGATAGGAAACCCGTGCCGAATAGTATTTCGTTATAACTCACTGGATCATTGTTACACATAATATGGCATTGTCCGGGTTCTGACTGTACGTATATCCAACGATTTCCACTGATTTTATGAATCACATCCACCTCTCCTTTAAACAGTTTGACGTCGCACGATTTCGGTAGCTTCGTAACTACCTCGGTTAGTAGAATAGTTTCACAAACGGGGTTAGCTTCGACCGATAGAATGCTCACATCACTTAACTCACAAACATAGCACTTTTTGTTTATGAACTTGCAATCTTTGACGGAGTCAAGTAGCGAGTAGAACATGCGATCAGCTGTTATTGCCACATAGGATTTATTAGGTACAGCGAGTGCATAGGTATCAGGTTTCGTGATGTCATAAGGGACTGGGAGTGGAATCACATGGAACAGATGATACGTTTGGGATAGGACGAGCGGAATTCTTATTACAATAACAATCTTATCTTTATAATAATAACAAACCAACCTTGAAATGTCAATTAACTCATGAACACTTTGAAGCGATAAAAGTAACGGGAACTCGCAATGTTTTGGCATGTTACTTTTATGCTGATCGAGCTCATTGTACAGCTGTTGCGGGCTTAGTACTGTCGGATGCAAAATACTTAACTTACTAAATAGAATTGCGTTATTAATATCTTCTATATCAAATGACAGTGAAATAATAATACTTTCTAACGAATTTAGTAAAAGATTTAACTGTGACTTAATTTCTAACTTATCATTAGTATTTGCCATTTGGTCAAATGCTTTGCTAATTACTTCTAAATTATTATTAAGGCGCTTCTCATTTTCGCTAAGCTTTGAAATAGAACTATTGAAAGTAGATATAGTAGACCTTATAACGTGAATGTTATCCCTCATGAGATGGGCTAACTTTTTTTCATCTGACTGTACTTGTGTGATAGCTTCCGAGTATTTAATGGCGTCATCATTGTCAAGAGTACCGAATATAGTTTTGAGCACTGATCCACCAGCGTCGATAAGTCCACGTTTTACCCTTTTAGGTTGACTTTCCTCTAGTAGATAGGAAATAGAAGAAAACTTTTTAACATTATTTGCGTGCTGATTTTGTAATGACGATAAGGAATTTTGACAGTCAGATTGTATTTTAGACGAGATCGAGTTTTGACACAGCGTTATTACTTTCGTAAAGAGATCTTCTACGTATGTAAGATGAGGTTGAATCTTATGAATATCGACATAAGTTACGACATCCCAATAGTCGTTGTTAAACTTTACGTCTAGAAGTTGATCGAAATAGAGTCCAGGACTTTGAACTATGGTCGTCGTGAACGGCTGACTGGAAGCGGCCGTAATTAAGATTATTCTGAAACGAAAGAAAGCTAGAATGAAGGACAATTGGCGGCAAGTTTGATTTCGTCATAATGATGACGTACGTGCCGTCGGTTGATTAACACTGTTACAGTGTGATTACCGTTTATTTTAATGATTTTAAATGGACCTTTCCATACTGGAGAAAATGCTTTATTTTGTTTGTGATGACATCGAACGTACACCATATCACCGATACTGTAGGTTACAGGTTTAGTATGACGGTCGTAATAGTTTTTAGACCGCTCTTTCGAAGACTGGATGTTTTGGGAAGCCTTTTGTCTACTATAATATAGACGATGATTCAGAGCTCTTATATAGTCTGTATATGTCTTATATAGTCCTTCTAAGATATCGATCGACTTAGGAACATAGGGTTTAAAACCGAATATGAGTTCGAAAGGAGTAAAACCTGTTGTTGAGTGCACATTAGTATTGTACGAGAGCATGGCGGTGTTTACATAAAGATCCCATGTATTTTGGTTCTCAGATATAAATGACCTGAGATATTCCTTGAGAGTCGAATGGCTCCTTTCCAAGGCACCACACGTTTGGGGATGATAAGGAGACGCGAATATGTGTTTGATTCCAAAAAGCCTTGCTAACTGCTTGAACATATCCGAACAGAAATTTGTACCTTGATCTGTTACTATCGTTCGAGGAATACCTACGTGAGATATGAAATGAACGAGGCGTTGTGCAGTTTCTTGAGCTGAACAGGACTGCATAGGATAAGCTTGGGAGTATTTAGTAAGGTCATCTTGTAAAGTTAATATGAACTTGTACTGATCGATTCTAGTTTCTGGGAGAGGCCCTACAATATCAAGATAAAGTTTTTCCATAGGTCTAGTAGCATTAGAAGTGATTATCATGGGAGCTTTATTTGTTCCCCTTAGAGGTTTATTAACTTGACAAGATTTACAACCTTTCACGTAATTTTCGATATCGGAGCGCATATTTTTCCACCAATACTGTGATTTTATTCTCTCTAACATTCGAGCTATTCCGGGATGACCCGCTGAGGGTGAGTCATGGTTATCTCGTAGTATCTTTTTTACTTCGTCTGGTGTAGGAAAATAAATGTTGTTGTGATGAATATGCACCTTTAAATTAGAGTCATGAAAGATAAAAGCAACGATGTTGTAGATTTTAGTAAAATTTAATTTATTGAATGGATTGGAAAAATCGGAGATAGCAACTTCTTTCTCTTCAGGATACCAGAATCTTATCATGTCTCTATAATCACGAAGGATGGAAAAAATATCCTTGTATGATATTTCATCATAATGATGTACTGTGACAAACAAGTGAGAGAAAATGTGTTTATCGTTTGATGAATTTAACACCGTACCGAGTTCGCGTTCTTTATCGCGAATGCATGGTTTATCTGTTGACAATTCTATGATTTCAGAACAATATGGAATGGCGTCATCTAGATCGATTGACGAAGGGTAAGCTATCAACTTACACTTTGTTTTTAAAAGTGACTCATTATGTTCTTCGATAACAGCGTTATAGGTACAAGAGGAAGTTCGGCTAAGCTGTAAATACTTTTCATATGTTTCAGAGCAAGAAGGCGACTGGGGATTCATCGCAGATGGCGACGGATTCTGTGAAGGTGACGGAGGGAGCAGCGGAGTCGGCGGCAGAGACGGGAGACTGAACGGTGGAGACGGAGGATTCAACGGAGTAAACGGAGGATTTATTGACGGAGATGGTAGACTCATCGGTGAAAATGGAAAATCTAACAACGGAGGTGAAGGATTTTCTCGAGCATTTTGAGGAGGAGGAATAGGATTTTGTAAGTCGTCATCGACTGCTAATACTGGGTTTCTAGAAAGGGAATCAGCGTTACTATTAAGTTTACCTACTTTGTGTTTGATTTCGTAATCAAACTCCTCTAGTTTGAGGCGCCAACGAACTAATTTTGAGCCTGGGTCTTTACAGTTAAACAACCACTGAAGGGGTTTGTGATCCGAAAGTATCGAAAACTTGTGACCAAAAAGATAGGGTCGAAACATCTTAGTACCAAATATAATGGCTAGACACTCCTTTTCAGTTGTAGAATAATTACCTTCAGCTTTGTTTAATGTTCGAGAAGCGAACGAGATGGGTAAATCTTTCCCAACCTCCCCTTGCGATAGAATGGCAGAGATAGCATAATTCGAAGCGTCGGTAGTGAGTACGAACGGTTTACTAAAGTCAGGGAATTGTAATATAGGAGCCGTAGTTATCTTTGTTTTTAAAAGATCGAACGCTTTTTGTTGCTCCGGGGTCCATGTAAATAACACATCTTTCTTGAGTAGGCTAGTTAGCGGTTTAGAAATGTGTGAGAAGTTTTCAATGAATCGGCGATAATAGCCTACCAAACCGAGAAAGGATTTAATATCCTTTGGAGATTTAGGAACTGGAAATTTTGATACACACGCTATCTTTGACGGATCGGGTTTCACACCCGCGCGGCCGCGTCTGAGATTATATGACCTAGGTATTGAACTTCTCGTCGAAGGAACTCGCTCTTATCGGGCTGTAACTTGAGATTATGCTCGCGTAGCCTTTTGAAGACAAGTTCAAGGCTTTCTACGTGTTGATCCAGCTGTGAACTGTGTATTATGATGTCGTCCATGTACGTATAACAGTGAAGGCCTTGTAGACCCGTAAGTACTATATTCATCAGTCGCTGGAAGGTGGATGGTGCGTTACGCAAGCCGAAGGGCATCCTACAGTACTCATAGTGTCCTGACGGTACAGAGAAAGCTGTCTTATCACTATCTTTTACACTCACTTGATGAAAACTTGAAGCAAGGTCTAACGTAGTAAAATATTTACTATGTCCTAACTGGTCTAGAATTTCGTTTATGTTAGGTATGGGATAGGCGTCACCGATTGTTATCTCGTTTAGCTTTCGATAATCAATGACGATTCTCCACTTAACCTTGCCCGACGCGTCAGGTTTTTTGGGGACGACCCATATTGGTGCAGACCAAGGTGAAACCGAAGGACGTATTATTTTTTGGTTTAGCATTTCTTGAACTTGTCGGCTTACTTCTTCTTTATGACACTCGGGGAAACGGTAGCTTTTAACGTTAACGGGAGTATCTACTTTTGTCCGGATCTCATGACGGATGGAATTAGTACACGTTAACCGATCTCCCTCGAGGTAAAATATATCGGAGTATTTAGAACAAAGGTCACGTAATCGCGTTTCCTCTTCATGATTCATATGTGAACACCTGAGTACCTGTTGGACCTTGTAATCACGATCTGACTCTATAGTCATTACACACGGAATTTTGGACGGATCTAAGGTAAGATTATTATCATCTACATCGAGGTCGAGTTTCGATTCTAGAATTTGTAGGACTGGCTCGATAGTTAATGCCAAATTATTTATTTTGACCTGTTTTTCCGACGTATTAAGAACAGAGACTAATATTTTGTTTCCGGAATTTACGCGTACGAGGCACTTGGCAAAATAAATGTCGGGATACTGAGGTAAGGTATTTTCTAGAATTACCCCTTCTTTTATTTCAGGGTTAGTGACGTAGCACTCTATAAACATTTCGCTTCGTGCGGGTACAGTGTAGGAAGGTCGGGTCATAATCATGTTAAAATATCTATTTGGATCATCTGATATTTCTAATCTCGATTTGGAATAGAGCACATTGACTTTGTATGCTTTCATGAAGCTAGTACCAATTATACCGTCATATGGGAGATTGATGTCGTTTCCAATGACGTGAAAATAGAATGGTAGGTTATCATTTTCTTTTAGGTTAATTGATAGGATAAACTTACCTTTTGTTTTAGCGTAAGTATCCACATCATTAATGCCTTTGAATTTGATTATATGATTTTCTAAATTGGGTTTCGGTGTGAGACTTGATTCCCTTATCAAACAAATAGAACTACCAGAATCTACCAAAAAGCGAAGCGGAGTTTTGGAATGTGACGTAGAAACCATTATGTAAGGTAATGAAACTTTTTCGTCAAGGATATCGTAGACAATAGTTTCTTCATAAGAACTTGATTTAGAATTATTTATAACAGTGTTTTTTATTTTTTCAGATACAGCGGTTCGTCTGGAAAGGACATCGGGACTACGGGACTCGGCGGGCTTAGGATATTTTTTAACAATATTGTTTATGTTTTCAGATGCAGTGACTTGTCTAGGAAGGACGTTAGGACTACGGGACTCAGCGGACCTATAAACTCGAAGAACTGGGCATCTACGAGGGCCGTTTGAGGCTTTGTAAGAAACCGAGGGATCTAAAGATACAGCGGGACCCTGTGCAGAGGACTTAGAACACGACTCAGAGGATTTTGAACATGATTCAGAGGACTTAGAACAAGACTCAGAGGACTTAAAACAAGATTTTTTACTAGGACTATTCTTAACGACGTCTGCGTATAACTTAGAAGATGCAGGGGCGTCTTTGGAAACAGTGGGACACTTGGAAACAGAGGCTTTAGCATTACACTTATTTAGTACATTAAGATTATCTATACATTTAGAATTATATACAGTTCTAGAACTAAACACCTTTTTATACTTTGTGCCTACTATGTCACCATCGGATACACGTTGGCACGGAGTCGTTATCCGACGATTTAGTTTAAATCTAGATGACCTTCACTTTCACCTACTGGACATGGCACAGGGGACTGAGGCGGTGACTCGACTTGAGGTGCCGTATAATGCACTCCCCTACGAGAGTTATTAACGCGTCGCTTAATACATTGGCTAATGTCGTGGCCTACATTCTTACAATACCTACAAACGACAGGCTGACCGGTCTGTTGTGGCCGGTCTTGAGCTGTCCGGGGTTGATATGGAACGAGTGCCCGGTTGTTCGATCTACTGAAACACTCATTTTCAGAATGTCCAGGTTTTCCACAACGTTTGCATGACGGGCGGCTCTGTTTCGGTTCTGGTTTTAATAGGAAATTGTTAATTTTTTCCTCACTCATAGCGATATTGATCGCGGTATTTAGGGTTTTAACCTCCCTCGACCGGACAACTGTGCCCAGCTGTGGGTGGAGGCCTATCACGAAAGTGTGTAGAGCCAGATCTTCCGTCATCGCGACTCTTCCTGACAAATCTTTCTTAAAGGAATCGGAAGCATGTATTTCCGATAACAGTGCAGCGACACAGCCTTCTATTTTGAGTGCAAACTGGGCTACAGTCTCACCCGTTTGTTGTCTGCACGATTGCAGATCTAACAAAAGGTGATTGTAGTGTTTTCTTTCACCAAAATTTTGTTTTAAAAATTCTTTTAGCTCATCAAAGCTGTCGTAGAGTCTATTTGCACAAGCTATTTGGGCCTTGCCCTCTAATTTTGAAATTATGAACTTAAGTAATAGGTCCTTTTGACTCTTGGACGCAAGATCTAAGGCGTTTTGGCAATTGGTTAAAAACGCAGTTAATGTGTCTCGTTCTCCTTTATACGTCTTTATAAAATCACATAAAACTTTAATTGGAAATATTTCCGAAACGGGGTCAGTGGACTTATCGCCTTTATCGCTTTTGATCGACATCTTGTAAGTAATTTATCTATATTACACTTTATAAAACTACCTAATAACAAAAGAAATAGAAGTTTGACTTAATATTACACTATTTTAATGATATAGAATTACGTAACTAGTAGGAATGGGATTGAGATACGGTGGAAACAGTGACAATAAAAGAAAATAGAACGTTCTACTTACAATAAGACTGCAACACGAAAGTAGGAGCTCATTGTTGAACAGATCCAGGAGTGCACCAGGCACTTCAACCCAAGGAGGCTACGACCTTGTGGCTCTTTGGTTGGTAGCGGCACCCGGATGCAGCAGGATTGTGTGGCACACGGAATGTGCGGCGATGCCCTACCAGGGCATTTCAGGAACGGCGGTTATGGAGTTCGGATTGGCGTTAGGTATCTGGGTGATACCTATCGTGACATGTATAACAGGAGCAGATTGATGAAGACACAGAAGGACACCAGGACACCAGCACAGCGCGTATTTGACCCGTACGAGATAGCTAGCTCACGTTTATGCTAACTATCCCACTTCTGACACCACTGTTACGGGGTGGGTCAAGAAAGTCTTTTTAAAAAATATAAACTTTATTGCTAGAAATAGAATTAGACGAAATAGAAATAATTACAATTGTAAACACATGTTGCCGTGACAAAGATTAAATCCGAACTACTTTTGCTCATCGCTCAAATCCCGTTCCCACAGAATTGCACGTGCATTCGCAAGTATCTAGGATGCTTGCGATGCATTTATATTATTTTGCAGTTCGTGGGAATAAATATTGTAACAGGACACAAAGCAGGTAGATTTTTTTCTCACTTTTTCGCACTCATAACAGCTATCTTTTCTCTCTCTTACTCTGTGTGGAATGCGAGGCGAGCGACGCTTCACAAAGAAGGTAATGATGTTTCACTCTAGCACACTTACATAGTATCTATCCTCTCTTTCACTTTCGGAGCAGGCGACTCAGTGTAAGTGACGAGGACGACGGACACGGACAGAGAACTCTTTGTCGAGACTTAACCGCCTCTGCGATCATACGTGCCCATTTGTGCTTACGCTTGTTACAGTTATGTTTGTTTTGTGTTATTGTTATCAGTTCTTTTGTTAAGTTTTGTTATTTCTGTTACGTTTGTTTATTGGTAAAATGACTTCAACTGTATGCGAAACATCTTTTTCAAAGATGAATTTTTTGAAAAACAAATATCGTTCGAGATTAACGGTCGCCCACTTCGAAGACACTCTTCGAATTTGCTGTTCTTCTCGAGAACCAATTTATAAAAACCTGGCTCAAGACCGTCGAAGCAATTTTTCTCATTAATTTTTTAATCACGCACTTAATTATTATCAGTTGTTTTTTTTCTGGACCTTGTAAAAATTTTCAAGCATTATCCGGACCCTACCTAAAACTACTTGCCGACCTCTGGTCTAGTCAGTACTATTATCAACAGCAAACAACAAATCGCCCTTCATCATCACAAAGCTTCCATCAAGAAATATTGCATGAGAGTCAATATGTACCCAGCAATGTTCATGTAATATCTCAAGAAATAGTTCAACCGGGATCAACTAATGTCTTGGACTCTGTAGACAGAACTAAGTACACCAAACGCGTTTTCAACTACTCTACGTGCTCTTGACAGTCGGTAGTTGAAAATTCTTTCACAAGAACCCCTTTCCCGTGTACCATCGTATGGTTTCATAGTATAATCATTAAGCTGGAAAGCTTTATCACCTAGTATACAATAGGGTACCTCAATTTTACAGGGAACTTGCAATATCTCCGGTGGAGGAATGTTTAGCTCTTTTTTTTTTTAATTTTTTTTATATAAATTTGTGCTTTTGAACACGCCTAGAATCTGATACGACTGAACGGGAACTTGAAGTTAATACTACAATGAGCGAAAACGAGAACAGTAACATTAGTAGTGACACACAACCGGAAAGAGCCAACCACCACACAGATCAGAGTAGAGAGCAGAATGATCAGAATGCACAATCCAGTATCCAAACAACAAAAGAACAAAAAAAAAGAAAGAAAACTTCTAATAATGCAGATGACATATCAGATGAAACTGTTTCAGAGACTTTCCAACTTCTGCAACAATGTGCTCAGCCCATGTAACCAGAAACAGATTCTTACATTGCTTTCGGGCAGTATATATCTACTGAATTGAAATATATGATGCAGTAACATTAGTTAATGTAAAAAATTTTATATGCCAAGTTATTTTTCAAGCTGACACAGGAAGATACGGGGATAGCAATTATGGATATTACACTAATTCATACCAATAGCATCCACTTCATCACAGTCCCAGTTTCAACAACCTCAGAATTATTCCGCTCCACCTCCACAAACATCATCATCTGCTCATCTAGCCGCCACTTCATCACAGTCAGTCTCTACAACCTCAAAATTATCCAGCTCGAATTTCACAGACATCACCGTCTGCTCAGCTAGCCTCCAATTCATCGCAGTCCCAGTTTCAGAAACCTCAATATTATTCACTTCCACAGTCACCACCGAATTAAATAAGTACCTACTAGGGCATGTAAACCGATTAATCGATTAACCGAAAAACCGATTAACCGACTGATTTTAGGTCGGTTTTTTCACCGGTTTTTTTGGCAAAATAACCGGATATTCGATTTTTTCCAAATTCATTATTTTTGCATTTTTTTTATCATTTTGGCAATCTTTTTCGGATTATAAACCACCCTATGTTTTAATCGGGCATTATAATCTACATCTACAGCTAATTTCTTCTTAATACGTTTTTTCGTTAAGGCCTGATTGATATTTAAACATACAAACATCTTCACAAACTTTCGTATTTATAATATTATTAGGATTTGAGTACGAGATAAAGTTTTAATACTACCAATTACAAAAGTTAATTATTCTTATTCCTATATTCTTAGTTGTTACCTAGAAATATCCTCACTTACACTCGACCTCGTAACCGTGTTTTAGTAGTTGTAGTTAATAAAATGACTTCGAGTTTGCCTCATGTCGAGGATTCCTCAATATATTTCCTCAGTGAAGAAACTGTCAACTCAAGGTATCTTGCGATCTACCTTGAGCATTCCTCGACAGCTTCTAAACGACTGTGTAACGTTTCTTTGACTTTCGTGACATTTAGAAACCAACACAGGTAATTGAGGAATTGAGAAAACTCAAAAAAATCGATTTAAGATGCAAACATGAAGTATTATTTTACAAACTATCGTGATTAGTAGACATAACTATAGATTTAACACGGGTGTTTATCACGTAATTACCTTTAATTTATTTTCCCGACGTTTCGGCTATGTTATAATAGCCATGGTCGCGGGCAGACTGGAGAAAACGGTGCTACCGTCGAGAAGCGGAGGCAGTTGACGAAACTACCCTCACTTGGTCTTCAGAAATAGAAATGTCCATGTTCGTATTACGACACACCACACTAACTGTATCTACGCACTGTGATGGTCTGTCACGACGCCCACACATAGTAACCACAGGGTTCCAAGAATTAGAGTCTATAGCCGTCTTCACGATTGAAATTTGAGTACTTCTTGATTGCAATAGCTTCCTGAACTATTATCTTATAATAATGGCGTTCACTAGACAGAACTTTTGGGTCATGTAGTTCAATCCAGTGAGACGGTCCCGAATCTACTAAGTGCTCTGCGATCGCTGACTTGTTTACCTGGCGATTTTTGACAGCTGCAATATGTTCTTTGACACGTTCGGCTAAAGTTATTTTTGTTTGCCCAATGTATGAACGGCCACAACTACAGTCTATCTTATATACACCAGGCATCTGCAAAGGTACAACATCCTTCGGAGTCCGTAACTGCTTAGCCACCTTAGACAACGGAGTGAAAACTGACTTAATTGAAAATCTCCTCAAAACATTTCCAATTTTGTCTGACACCCTGAAGCTATTGAAATCAAGAAGTACTCAAATTTAAATCGTGAAGACGGCTATAGACTCTTAATTCTTGGAATCCTGTGGTTACTATATGTGCGCGTCGTGACAGACCATCTCAGTGCGTAGATACAGTTAGTGTGGTGTGTCGTAATACGAACATGGACATTTCTATTTCTGAAGACCAAGTGAGGGTAGTTTTGTCAACTGCCTCCGCTTCTCGACGGTGGCACCGTGTTCTCCAGTCAGCCAGCGACCATGGCTATTGGAACATAGCCGAAACGTCGGGAAAATAAATTAAGGGTAATTACGTGATAAACACCCGTGTTAAAACATGAAGTACTTTACAAGGGGTATTGGAGGGGCCTCAGAAGAGTTTGAATCAAGTTAGTTTTGAGGTTACAACTAAGAATTATGAGGTATTATTGTTAACTATTATGACTGATTTATCATATTTTTGCCTTTATTACTTTATTCGAGTAAGGGTGAGTTTTGAGTACATCAAAATATTTTGAAATTTAACAAGTTAATTTAATTGGTGCTTGCTTATTAGAATAATAAGTTAATTTTCATTAAAATGTATGGTTTTATTATGTCCTAAGACACCTATATAAAAAACTTGAAAAATAACCGATTAACCGGTTTAACCGGTTATTGAAAATTAAAAACCGAAAAACCCGGTTTTACTAAACAACCCGGTTTTTACACGCCCTAGTACCTACCTATATACCTATATCATGTTTTCAAAAAATAATTAATAATTGTAAACATGTTACTTCTTTAAATTATGATTGTAATACACTACT
The DNA here is from genome assembly GCA_912999785.1 of Hydriomena furcata. Lineage (NCBI taxonomy): Eukaryota > Metazoa > Arthropoda > Insecta > Lepidoptera > Geometridae > Hydriomena > Hydriomena furcata. Next base: position 6,482,502 of record OU538838.1, read on the forward strand.
TTTTTATTGAGTAATAAAGTATGAAAACGAAATAGAAAAATCTTCGTGTATTAGGGACCTTGCTGATTTATTAATAACTAGCTGACCCGTGCCCACTTCGCTGGGTGACAGATAGTTACACATCTGGTATCTTCAAAATAAATTATAGCTTATATGTTGCCGAGGACTAATAGCTACATAACAAAAAATCCGTCCAGTAGTTTTAGCGTGAAAGCTGGATAACAGACAGACAGACAGACAAAAATTTCAAAATGACTTTTTTTGGCTTGTGTTACTTGTATAAAGGAGTAGGAGTATTTTTTTTAGTTTTTATTCAATGTACAGAATTGAACTCTTCTACAGTTTTATTATATGTATAGATATAGATAAAAAATAATTTTATGTCCTGCAGCTTTCCTGAAGTATGCATTAATGTTATTTCTTACAATTAATTCCTGTGACTACAGCTAGTGCTGAACGATCATTTTCAAAACTAAAATTGATAAAAACCTATTTAAGAAACTCTATGAGAAAAGACAGGTTATGCAACTTGGCTATTCTATGGCCCGATCATTAAACTTTGATGTTAAAGACACTTTTGCGGAACATAAAGCTCGAAAAAAAGATTTTTCTTAATAAATATCTTATTTAAATTAAATTGTTATTTGTATTTAATTGTAAATGTATGCAGGTTTCCTCACGATGTTGTTCCTTCACCGAAAAGCTAGCGAATAGATGATGAATGCTGTTACAACTTTATTTTTCATCTTAGCAATCGGTTATGGTACAATGTAAGTACATCAGGAGCCGGCCTCTTTAAAAATAATATAGGCGTTGATTGGTTCGCTAGTGACGTCACAAATGTCAGTAGAACATTCTAGAGAAACTAAGAGTGTTGCTGTGTGTTTGGAGAACCTTCCCATTTTTATATTAGGGTAAATCTAATATGTTATTATTTACAAAAAGGGATATAAGTAACTTGTTTTGTGTGGATTAATGTTCGTCTCGCTATTTCAGCCGACGAGAGCATTCTGGAATATATGTGTTGTTATTTTTGGTCGGGAAGATGATTTCGTTTTGGGTAATCGTTGCGAATTCTCCCGAGTTTTTGGGAAATAGGTTGCGAGCTGACCTCACCATTGCCGGCAAAGGATTGCTTCTTTTTGGGGTCGCCACTACGGCGGAAGGCCGTCGAGGTCTATTCCTTTTGGGAGTTCTGGAAGCCCTGAGGAAGTGTTAGGTTGTGTAACCTTTGGGCGGCCTGGTGCGGGATTTCATTCGAAGGGGAAACCAAACCCCGCAGAACGTGAAATCACGGGATCTCCGGCTCCAAACCTGGATATCCGAGAATAATCACCTGCGCACGCACACGTGCGAGTTGAGGATAGAAACGTCTTTTACCAAACCAGTGCCCGCCGAGGATTGAAATTGTGGTTCGAGGGATAGAAATCATCCAGGATTGTTTTGTTTTAGGTTAGCTGTCGTGGACATTTTGCTGGGATGCTGAAGCTGTATTGCCGATATACTACCGGTGGTGTACAGACGTTGTAACACCTTCCTAAAGGTATGTATTGATACTGTCTGCAAGATGAAGAATGTGCAACCCCGAAATATTTCCCATGGGCTGTTCCGGTGTTGTGCTAATGTCTTACTTTTGTCCTTTCAGAAAGTGTTTTTGGGATACCCCGAGTGATCTGACCATATCTTTGGTCACACGAGGTTGTCGTTGGAGTTTTCTGGGCTGTGGTTGGATTGTGGGTAGACGTGGAACCCACATGGTGGTCTTCCTCTCAGTACCTTCGTACTGAATCTACTAGTTGTATCCGTGAGTAAAGTGCTGTTTGTGGAAGGATTTTTTAAACGGTCTCTCACCCGTAGTGAGAGTGGCGTCCAACTGTATTTATTATTTTAAACCCAATGGTAAATGTTATCTCTGACATCCTACCTACCCTGAGTCTAGCTGGCATATTATAGGTAGGTTAGGGTGTACCATACTATTAGAGTAAGCGAACATATTGGATGTAATACCAGCTATCATATTACTGCAACCCTAATTTTAAGAACCAAGTGTAATTTAAATATAAAATTAAGAATTAAGTTAACCCGTCTATCCTGCATAAATTCTCTCCCATCTCACTGCCTCTGTATTGTGTGTTTTGTAAATCAGAATAATAATTTCCGTTTAAACTTATCAAGCCTTGTTTATTCTTACACGACTACTCCAACCTTACCCTATAGGTAGGAAAGAAAAATATTTGTAACAATGCATTGAGATGTTATGTTCTATGGACGAATGTGAAGTCTCCAATACGCATTGGGCTAGCGTGGGGACTACAGACCATTTCCTCTCGCCTAAGAGGCCTATGGCCATTAAGGGAAATATACAACATGTAACTGAGTACACTGAAAATCTCTAAGTTAATTAAAATTAAACTGAGTACAACGTGACGATTTTTACTGATAGGGCCCCATCAAAAGAATTTGCCACGGGCCCCAGATGGTATAGTTACGCCACTGGCGCTGGCCTATGTGTAGAGGCGGCATTACACCAATACACGCGCCAAGCGCCAATCGATCGAATGACCCGGTCCAACAACTTGTTCATTCACTTCATTCACTAGCATAGCAGGCGGCGGCGCCACTTTAAGTTAGCAATTTGGCAAGCGAGCTCGCGCCCAAACGAAATTAAACTTTATGTCTAAAGATTTACAGTCATTTATAGAATTTAGGCAACCATCTTGTTTTTGTTTGTACAAAAAAGTTATAATGCCCTCGTAATAATGCTATTTTTTCTTTGGCATTTAATAAAGATGATAGATACTACTCGATTGTTTGGTCTCCCACCGCAATCGTGTATTGCATGGGTGCTCAACCCCAGGCTCGCGGGCCACACTGTGGCCCGCAAAAGATTTTTAAATGGCCCGCGCAAGTAAGTTTTGAAATACACGCCAAATTGAAAAATCCCGCCAAATTGCGGCAGGCAATTGGCGGGTAGTACCCGAACGTAGAACGTAATACCTACACAGTACGCACGGTAATCGACCCCGCCTGCGCAATACAGTCTCATTATATTTCGAGAAACAATTGAGAGTTATATTATTAACTGACTGTTAAAGTGACTGTTAAGTTTGTGTTTTGTTGATGAGTAACTGGCCCATATATTTTGTCAATTTGGCTGTCAAAGGTATGTTATTCATTAAGTATTTATGTTTTTATATTACTTATTTTTTTGAAAGGAAAATATAAACAAAATGTGGTTTGTTTCAGTATGGCTCACAGTAAACCGAGTACTTCGAAATCAACAGAGGTCTATCGTGTTTTTCATGATGAATGGGAAAATAAATATTGTTTTATTGAAAGCAAGGCGCGTAAACCTACATGTCTACTTTCAGTCTACAGTCAGTATGCGATGCGATCCAATACACTGTATTGGATCGCAACGCATACTGACTGAGAGCGATTGTGCACTACAAGGAATTTTACTGTCCGGCAGTCCGATTTTTTACGGTCCGATATGGCACGCCATATAATGTATATACTAGTTTGTGCACTATACGTAATTTTACCGTCCGACATTTTACTTTTCCCCATTCCGGAACGGTTTTTTCCGGTCCGAAATGACAGCAATGAAAAACGTGTTTATGTTTGTGCACTACGTCCGTTTTCATGAGCGGGCGGGGTGGGCGCGGCACACTGTGTGCGACACGCGCACCCTTCCCGATATAAGAAATAATTTCGCCGATTTTTTTTTCAAGTCCCGTAGGATCTGTGCCATGGCAAATGTCAAAAATTTAATACAAATAAATTATATAAGAACTTACGTATTTCGTCTTTCTTTTTATCATCAAAACCCTCAAATTCCGGTTCGAAGAATAAACAAATTTCTCTCCATGCATTGCTTCTCATAATTTTGTTTTTGTATGCATCAATAGTTTTATCCCATAAACATGGTTTGGATCGAGTTGGCCGACTCCTCTATCCGCTCTATCTTGTGGCCGTCGAATACCAGGATCACATCGTCCGCGAATGCCTGACAGTATGTTCCCTCTTTATCCAGTTTGTGCAACAATGGGTCTAGGATGGTGTTCCAGAAGGTTGGTCCTCCGATGGAACCTTGGACACAACCTTTCGTGGTTTCCCTTTGGCTGGTTGCCCTGGCGTAATTGACCATGATTTTCCGGTCTTGAAGGTATGAACATACTAGTGCATATAGATTTTTCGGACACTTCCTCTGGACGAGCTGGTGTTTTAGTGCTGGCCACCATGCGTTGTCGAAGGCCCCCTCTATGTCCAACGAGATCATCAAAACGATCTTCTTTTTGATCTCACGTGTTTCAAAAGGTCGTAAAGGGCGTCCTCAGTTCCGCGCTGGGGCGTGAAGCCCATATTGACTCTTGCTGAGAGTTGGTTGTAGGTGCCATTGAAGTCTGCACACATTGAGTTTTTCGACTATTTTTCCTAGAATGGACAATAGCCCAATTGGTCTGTAGGACTTGGGGTGTGTGTAGTCATCTTTACCCGGCTTCCTGAGAATTATGACGTGCGCTGCGCTGATCTTCCATATCTTGGGAAAGTGTGACATCTGCAAACATTTATTTGCAATTGCCATGAACACCTTCTTTCCGCTACGGATAGCCACCGTGCATATATCGGCTGTTAGCCCGTCCGGTCCCGGAGCTTTTTTGGGGTTAAGTGCGTTCAGCACCATCTCCAATTCAGCATTCGTGAACGGCGGGTCATTCTCCGATAAGTCTTTGATTTCCTCAGGTCGTTTCCCTATCCGTTCTCGCAGGCGGGTATGGTAGGGGGCACGTTGAAGCAGTAGTGTGGCGACGTTAGAAGCAGTAGTGGAATGGGGAGTACAAAATAAGCTTAAATTTGCAGCACACAAGACCAATGCAATGCTGCTGACCAAAAAGCTTAAATACGCTGCTCCACAACTGTGCATGTCGGGTAGCAGGCTGACTCTCGTCACTGAGATGAAACTCCTAGGCTTAATCATAGATCGGAATCTCAACTTTAAAGCGCATGTGACCGCAAACTGCAAAAAAGCTGCGAACATCTACAAACAGCTAGCATGCGCGGCAAAGGTAACATGGGGCCTAAACAGTGAAATTATCCGTACAATCTACGTCGCAGTCATAGAACCTATCGTAATGTACGCCTCCAGCGCTTGGTCTCAGGCAACAGAGCTTCAGATGATCCGTGGTCAACTGGATTCTCTTCAGCGAGGCTTTGCGCAGAAGATCTGCAAAGCGTACCGCACGGTTTCACTCACCTCAGCACTAATCTTGTCGGTCCTGCTGCCCCTGGACCTCCGAATAAAAGAAGTCGCTAGTCTGTATGCGGCCAAAAAAGGAATATCAGCGGACTACATACCACCCGGAAGACGATTAGAGCAGAAACTGAGCGTAACAAATCAACCACACCCCTCACAACTCATAACAACTGAGTACGAGCTCCTTGAGAACATGAATCCTGAAACTCTGGAAAGCCACAAAATTGCCGGCCCGCAAGTTTACACAGATGGCAGCAAAATGGAGGGCAAAGTCGGAGCAGCCCTAACGTGGTGGGAAGAGGGACGGGAAGATAGTTACTCAACCTTCAGTCTGGACCCGACCTGCACTGTATTCCAATCAGAACTGTATGCGCTCCACAGGGCGGTCGACCTAGTAAGAAACAGCAGCAAAGAGCTCGTGAACATACTGAGCGATTCACGCTCATCACTCGAGCTGCTAGGAAACCCTAGGACGATCCACCCCCTGACCGGAAAGATCAAAGAAAGCATAAAGGAGATAAGAGCAGAAGGAAGGGAAGTGCGGTTGTTCTGGCTCAGAGCTCATGTGGGAACTGCCGGAAACGAAAGAGCGGACGAACTTGCAAAACAAGCAGCTTCTCAGGAAACATGTACCCCTACTATGGTGAAGTCCAGGATGTAAGAAAGAAAATCAGGGAGGAAACAGTACGCAAATGGCAAGACAGGTACGTTACCTCCAGCACAGGGTCAGTCACTAAAGTTTTTTTCCCAGACGCTGCGGAAGCATTCCGTACAGTGAGGAAAACGAAACTGACGCCCCGACAAGTGCAAGCCTTTACAGGACACGGTGGCATGGCGGAATACTTGCACCGGTTCAAGTTGAAAGACAACCCCGGTTGCGAGTGTGACCCCGCTACCAGCGAGTCAACCTGGCACATCATCCTAGAATGCCCTCGTTTTGCGGCAGCCCGCACGGACCTAGAATTCCAAATTAACAGTAAATTGGAAAAGTCTGATCTGGGCAGGATTATCGCAAACACCGAGGATAGACCATTCTTCCTGAAGTTCGTGGAAAACTGCATACGTGTGGCAGCCAAAAGAAACGCGACACTCACCACAACCACCCAAACCTCAGCGCAACCAGCAGCGTCCTCTTCGCAAACTCAAACAGAAGTACAAAGTCGTCCCGCCCCGATGCAATACCATTTGCTCGGGAACGGAGAACCTGGAACACCTGGACTGAGAATAAGAGGCGTTGCAACTTTCATGGACAACAACACTGAAAGACTTGGCATCTGTTTCTGCAACGCCATGGCTCGGAACACGGTCACCATTTCCCCTGGCCTGGCCCTCCTCCTCAAAGGAAGCAATTTCAGAGCAACTATGCGGAGAAAAGCATTCGAGGCACTAGCTGAAGTGACAGTAGCAGACCAACGCTGCCGTATAGTACGCACCAAAAACAAAGTGATAGCCCTATTCGTTACCGGCGACGACGTCACAGAATTCGCTCAAGCCTGCTCGTTGCTTTCTGCGCTTGGGAGTGAGGAAGAGGGTCTGAAGGGAAACCCTAAGACAATAAGCGTGGATGCTATGGTAGTGGCCTACGAAAAAGCTGAAGCAAGGGACTACTTAGGTATTGTGAGAGCCTCGAAAAATCATGAGGTAATAGTCTACGAGGACAGGGGTCAAAATCTCAGTCATCTGAGACCCTACCGACCTGACCTCGAAGCCGTCACAAATCCCATTGACAGCTGGGGCCATCCCATAGTAAATCCAGAAAATCTTAGTGGATCCGAACTCTTACAGAACAAAATATCCGAAAAAGCCAAATGTAAACGACGTACCTCGCGAACCTGAAACCAGAAAACCCATAGATTAAGTTTAAATATAGAAATAGTAAGAAAGTGTAGGTAGAAAAATAAAGTTGTCTGTACTCACCTTCACAGTACCTAATAAAATACAAAATACCCTCTGTTTGGGCATGAACGACACAAAAACAGTTGGTTATGTTCACCCGATACAATCACACTGTCGTGCGTGCTCAAATACTGGATTCTCTTTAAAACCTCCAAAATTCTTATCATTTTCTACGAATACTCACCACTCCACGCACCCTATCCTCTACAAAGTGGTTCTTCGACCGGATTCTACGTGGAACATTGTGCTGTATTCACCTAAATGTTTAAAACGCCACCGCGACGCAGCCGCCATTACGAAACTACGGTGCAAACGCGTAGCGCTTGGAAAAGGGAAGAACTCATGCAAAATATGATGAAAGAAGATCCACCACGCGATGTACAGTCGGAAATACTGAAGAAAGGAAAACTTGAAACTGCGTTTAGTGTCTTGTCAAGACCTAAAACTGAAGGCGATTGTTTGAAAAAAGACGCCCACAGTTTGAAGCCCGTTTCCTCCAAAAAATATTCCAACTCATCTAAGTCATTCGAAGCAAAAAAGAAACAATTACAGTTTGAAGCCGCTCAAAAGAAGGCTGAAATCGAAAAGGAAGCTATCGAAAAGAATGTCCAGCTAGAAAAGTCGTTAGTGGAACAAAAGTTAGCCGCGGAAATTGCAGCCTTAGAAAGCGCGTCATCTCAAAGCCGACGAAGCTCCCAATACCAACCCACGGAAGTAAATTCAGCTGAAAGAGTGCAACAGTGGCTCGAAGAAAGTCGTATTGCTGAAAATACAAAAAGCAATGCGGCGGATGCTAACCGCGATGACGGCGGGCGACGAAGCGTCCCACGTGGCAGCGATGGCGGCCGCGCGAACGACGACGATATGCAAAATCTAGTTAGTGCTATTTACCAATCAAACGTGCAAAATAAACAGTTAATGACAAGATTTGCTTCGTCAAAAGACTTACCTCAGTTCTACGGAGATCCTCTCGAGTGGCTGGCCTACAAACAAGCTTACGATGAATCTACAAAAATATGCAAGTACAGTGATGCAGAAAATATGTGGAGATTACGCAAATCCTTAAAGGGAGAAGCAAAAGAAACTGTTTCTTCACTTCTTATCGGGACCACGGCTCCGCAAACCATCATTGAAGCACTCGAACTCCGCTACGGCAGACCTGAAACAATAATACACAAAATTACATATCAACTCAAGAAAATACCACCACTATCGCAAAACTACCACCACGAAATTGTGTCGTTTTCAATCAAAATCAAGAATTTCGTGGCAGCAGCAAAGTCAATAAAACAAACTGATTATCTAAGAAGTCCTGAATTGGTGTCCTCCGTGCTCTCGAAGTGTCCAAGTGCACTCATCAATAAGTGGGCTGACTACTACAGTATGAACTGCAACATACATAAGGCAAAATTAGAAGTACTGGCTGAATTTCTTTACAACGAAGCTACCAAAATATCAGCCGCAGGTTTGACTCACCTACATAGTCAATCTGACTACCGTAAAAAACCCGAAGAACGAAAATCGCACTCAGTTCTAATTAGTACAAAGCGTGACGTCACAAACAGCTGTAGATTCTGCAAGGTCGGTGACCACAAGCTACCTGACTGCGCACGATTCAAACGCGCGTTGACAAAAGACCGATGGCGCTTCGTACGAGTAAACAACCTGTGTCATAAATGCCTACTAGCTTCTCATAGCCGCGACACCTGCTCTGCAGCTTCCTGCCCCGTCGATGAGTGTAGCCTACCTCATCACCGTTTCCTGCACTGGAAACTCAAAACCAATGTAAATGGTACGAAGAGTGAAAACGAACCTACCAGCAGTGACAATAATAATATGTTAACCAGTGATAAAACAGTGGACGATAACTGCTCTGAAAATAAAGAAACTGTAGCTCATGCGGCGACCAGCACGAGCTCGTGTGTCTTTCTGAAAGTGGTGCCCGTGAACATCCACGGACCGAAGGGTGTATTCCTTACTCATGCACTCTTGGACGACGGCGCAACGGTATCGCTTATATCAGCTGATATCGCTAACCGGGTCGACTTACATGGACAAAAACAAACCCTCTGTGTTCGTGGCGCGTGGAATTCTGAACTTATGTGTAACAGTGAAAAAATAAAGTGTAAAATTACAAACATAAACAATGAACCTTTCGAATTAAGTGCAAGAAAAATAACTGAACTTAATTTACCGTTACAAAAGTTATCTAATATAAAAATAAATGACTATGAACACCTAAACCGCTTAGGCAAGTACATTTCGTGTAGTGAAAATGTGAGACCTACGATATTAATTGGTCAGGACAATTACCATCTTATCGCACCCATCAAAACAATTATTCGTAGCAAAAATGAACCTTGTGCCACACTCACACCGCTAGGTTGGTGTGTACACGGTGTATGTGATTTGAAGCTACAACATTCAAGTGCAAGATCGGAGTGTGCTATGATAACAGGGGAACAGCTGATGCCTCCCCCTGCCCACGCTTCCAGTTACAAGTCCCGCCACGCCTGCGCCCGCGCCGCTGCCAACTACTCCCCACTGGCGGTCACGCACACAGACGCCTGCGAGATTACAGCTGATGAGGCGCTACACCACACACTCACAAACATAAGCACAAAAGCTACGGAATGCAAGTCTTGTTATTGCAAAAATGATGCGATACACACGGACCTAGAGAGTGACGAACAATTACACGAACTTGTGCGAAAATCTTTTACGTTTGAAAGCATCGGTGTTCATCACAAGCCAAGACAAAACAAAGATGAATTAAAAGCTACACAAATAGTGGAAAACTCTGCAAAGTTAATAAACGGAAAATGGGAAATTGGACTACCGTGGAAAAATGAAAATGCCAATATGACGAGTTCATTCTGCAATGCTTATCGTCGATTGAAAACAATAGAAAGGAAGATGTCTGCCGACCCAGGTTTTGCCTCGAGATACAAAGAAAGAATTAATCATTTGTTCGTCAATGATTACGCCTGTAAAATCGATCCTAATGAAAATGACCATGGAGCTACGAAGATATGGTACCTACCGCACTTTGGAGTGGATAATCCGAATAAGAAAAAACTGCGTCTCGTTTTTGATGCCGCTGCTACTTCTGGTGGTAATTCCCTAAATGACTACTTACTTCAAGGTCCAGATTTACTTCAATCCCTACTTGGCATTATGCTACGATTTCGAGAACGACCAATTGGACTTACGGGAGATATAAAAGACATGTTTCTTAGAACGAAAATAAAAGAAGACGATCAAAATGCCCTGCGATTTCTATGGCGAGATAATCCAAACGAAAACGAACCCATACAAAAGTATAAAATGACGTCATTAATTTTTGGCGCCAATTGCTCTCCTTTCATAGCTCAACATGTAAAGAATTTGAATGCACAGCGATTTGCTAATGAGATGCCAGAAGCTGTGACAGCGATAATAAAAAGCCACTATATGGACGATTATATCGATTGTTTTTATAGTGCAGACACAGCCCTAAAAACAATGAGAGATGTCACCTACATACATAAACAAGGCGACTTTGAGATAAGAAACTGGACGTCCAACGAGCCTCAAGTATGCCAAAATATACCTAAAGAAGCCCTGAGTGAAGCTGTAGTAAACTTCAAAACAGAAGAGGACAATCTAAGCGAACGTATCCTTGGATTATTATGGTACCCGAAAACTGACAGTTTTGGCTTCAATCTATCACTACAAAAATTCCAAAGAAAATATTAAACTGCACACAAGAACCTACGAAACGGGAACTTCTACGCATTGTTATGTCTATATTCGACATTTACGGTCTATTGTCACCGTTTACGATAAAGGCGAAGATAATAATACAAGATACCTGGAAGTCTACAATTAAATGGGACGAAAAAATATCAACTAAACAGTTCAAATTATTTCAAGATTGGATAACGGAACTTCACGAACTAAAAGATATTCGTATACCAAGACGGTATTTTCGTTCAAAATATTACTCGATAAACGAAAAAAGCTCATCTGATAAGCGAATTAGTTCGAGTGCGAGCGAGACAACAGAGTTGCACATATTCTGTGACGCATCGCCAGCCGCCTATGCTGCCGTAGCTTACTGGCGCGTACACACAGATAATTCTAAAGTACGCGTGTCATTCATCGCTAGTAAAAGTCGTGTTGCACCTACAAAACCTACCTCGATACCGCGGCTTGAACTACAGGGTGCTGTACTCGCATGCCGCCTCGCCGATATAATACAAAAAGAGCACAGACTGAAAGCAAGCAAAAGGCATTTCTGGACTGATTCAATGACTGTATTGCACTGGATAAAAAATGATACAAGAAATTACAAAACATTCGTCGCGAATCGACTTGGTGAAATCGATGAATTGAGCAAAATAAATGAATGGCATTACATACCATCAGACAGAAATATAGCCGACGTGGCTTCAAAAAATATAAATTATAAATTACACAAAGATTGTGAATGGTTTCAAGGGCCTAATTTCCTGTATGAGAAGGAAAGCTCCTGGACGACGTCTGCACATGAAAAAGAAAAAATAAAAATTAATGAAGATACACTAGAAATGGTACATCATGTATACGCAACTGAGCGCGATAGCTTACCTGTTCCGGATCCAGAGAAGTTTTCTTCGTGGCTTCGCCTCCTGAGATGTACTGCTACCGTTTTTTTGTTCGTAGAAAAATGCAAGAAAACCTGTAAAGATGAAATAGATACAGAATTATTACAACGCGCAGAAATGATATTAATTCGCTACGCACAGATGCAATCCTTTTCTACGGAAATACATTTATTAAAAAATAATAATAAGATACAACCTGATAGTCGATTGCGCACGTTGACGCCATACCTAGATGAGTGGGATATTCTACGAGTTGGTGGACGAATCGAAGCTGCTACTGACGTATGCTCGGACATGAAACGACCCATAATATTAGATGGACATCATCAGATTGCAAGGCTTATAACAAAGAGCTACCATGAAAAATCGGCGCATGGAAATAATGAAATGGTGGTAAACGAACTTCGACAGCGGTACTGGCTGCTAAACATAAGACCCACAGTACGTACTGTCGCATCTCAATGTTTGTTATGCCGCATTAAACGGGCTACACCATCTGTACCGCGCATGGCGGACTTACCTGAAGCGCGACTTGCTCATCATCAGCGCGCCTTCACTCACTGCGGAGTAGACTTATTCGGCCCGATGGAGATCACAGTTGGCCGACGTCGAGAGCGACGCTATGGAGTGCTTTTCACCTGTATGACTGTGCGGGCCGTGCATATAGAAGTGGTGCCATCATTGACAACGGACTCCTTCATAATGTCTCTAAGACGAATGGCATCAAGACGAGGATGGCCACAGCAAATGTACTCAGATAATGGCACCAACCTACGCGGCGCCGATACTGAGCTGAAAAAATCCTTTCAAGAACTGGATCAAAGCCTCATCAAGGAAGAGACAGCGAACCGTGGAGTGGCCTGGTATTTTTCATCACCAATCAGCCCACACAAAGGAGGTGCATGGGAACGACTGATTCGAAGTGTCAAGACAGCGCTCAAAACCATCCTGAAAGAAAGAGCACCGCGGGAGGAGACATTGGTAACCCTTCTAGCAGAGGTCGAAAACATGGTAAACAGCAGACCATTGACACACGTGAGCGTCGACCCTAACCACATGGAAGCTCTGACCCCGAATCATTTTTTAATTGGCTCTTCTTCGGGCTTACCAACACCAGGAGTATTTGATGACGGAGACCTGTATCTTAAAAAGATGTGGCGAACAGCACAGAGGCTCGCCGACTTATTTTGGCAACGCTGGGTCAAAGAAGTGTTGCCTGACCTTTTGCCTAGGCAAAAATGGTACGAAGAAGGAGGCAACCTTAAACCTGGGGACTTAGTCGTAATGATAGACCCAAATTTACCCAGAAACACCTGGCCGAAAGGTATCGTGGAGAGAGTCTTTCCCGGAGCTGACGGGCGCATCCGCACTGTGGAAATTAAAACCAAGCATGGAGTATTATTAACCCGGCCTGTGGCTCGCTTGGCACTACTTCCTGTGGAGAAAAGTGTCCCTGAAGTGACACTGGGTGGAGAATGTAAACGACGTACCTCGCGAACCTGAAACCAGAAAACCCATAGATTAAGTTTAAATATAGAAATAGTAAGAAAGTGTAGGTAGAAAAATAAAGTTGTCTGTACTCACCTTCACAGTACCTAATAAAATACAAAATACCCTCTGTTTGGGCATGAACGACACAAAAACAGTTGGTTATGTTCACCCGATACAATCACACTGTCGTGCGTGCTCAAATACTGGATTCTCTTTAAAACCTCCAAAATTCTTATCATTTTCTACGAATACTCACCACTCCACGCACCCTATCCTCTACACCAAAGAAAAACAGAAACTCAAGGCGGGGCCGAAAGAGGTATTAAAGGTCATGTCCAAGGTGCTGACTGACGCAATGCAAAACTTGTTGACAAAGAGATCCAAAACTGGAAAGACTCATCAAGGGTTTGCATCAAAAACAACAGAACCACCAGTCAAAAGAGCAGAAACCATCAAAACAAACCGGACAAAAGCAGAAAAAGGTCTAGTAGTTCCACCAGAGCTCTCCGAGCCAGAGACCATGGCCGACCACCTGTCGAACGCCTTCACCGAGTACAGGGCAGTCCTAAAAGCTACCCTCGTGGTGAAGGAAGACACCTGCAAGACCATTATGCGAGCATACCTCAAGGGCAACGAACGACAGTTGAAGACGGAACTCGAGGAGTTTGATGCAGCTGTGTACGACAACGTCACTTCCCAGGTTCTGAGAGGACACATGACGGGGCAGTACATGGCAGCGTACACAACCAGCGGATTTGTGACCCTCGACGAGGAAAAGTCCCGTCTCACAGAGAAACTCGTCTTCGACACCCCCCCAAACAATACAATCGTTGTAGCAAAGTGCACAAAGGTGATGCTAGAGGGAAGGATCCTGAACATGGCTGAAACCATATCTAAGGGAAATCCCACTGGCGGCACACTGAAAATAAACTGGATAAACGGAGTTCCAGGGTGCGGAAAGACAACGTGGGTGATAAAACACTTCAACGAAAAACATGACATCGTCACCACAGCAACAACCGAGGCATTGCGCGATATGAGGGAGAAGCTTTCAGCAAAATTCGGAACGACCGTAAAAACCAAAGTGCGAACCATGGCTTCGCTGTTGGTTAACGGTCTGGCCGAAGGCGGTAGCTGTAATCGCGTAATAATAGACGAAGCCCTAATGAGCCATTTCGGGGCAGTGGTGATGGCAGCAAAAATAACAGGAGCCGCGGAGATCTTGCTTCTTGGGGACTATAACCAACTACCCTACATAGATCGTGAAAACCTGTTCGAAATGTCATACAAACGACCAAATCTGGCTACCAAGATAACGAAAGAGCTGTTGTGCACGCGGAGAAATCCCATGGATGTACCGTATGCCCTAAATTCAATCTACAGCGGCATATACTCGTCAGTGACCATAGTGCGGTCCTTGAGTCTTGAGACCTATGATGAATCGCGAATACCCAAGAACCAACAGGACACACTATACCTTGTCCACACACAGGCTTAAAAGGAGCTCCTTACAAGCCTGGGCTACGGTAAAGCAGAGGGTTCACAGGTCCATACCATCCACGAAGCTCAAGGACTAACCTACAAAAGCGTGGTAATCATCAAGACAGAAGGAAGGAAAACGCAGCTGCACAGTAGCGTCTCTCATGCCGTTGTGGCGATCACGAGACATACGGGAAGCTGCGTCTACTACACAGCCAGTCAAGAGGGTGATGCAACAGCTCAGTTCATTCACAAAGCCTTGTCAGCCACAGTCAGTAAGATATAGAGAGACGATAAAGAAGAGACTATAATATTAATATGGCTATACGTAGCAGGGATCTGGTAGTCGCGGAAGCGCTGATGGATGTTGGAGAGGGCGAGGCATCGGATCAACGGGTCTGATAGGGCGCAGTCTCCGGCAATCTCAGCGTAAACTACTAGTTCGGTGCGAAAGCGTATGTTCTAAAAATTTTAAAATGTTGTTTTTTAAATAAATGTGAACAAATAATTTATAAATATCTGTAAGAAAATGTAAATGTAACAAATAGTAACCATAAAATGTAACACAAAAAAAAAAAAAAACAATGTTAATAAATTATAATAGACAACAAATATGCATGTATATATATATATATACAGTCGTGGTCAACTAATTAGGGACATGCAAGATAGTGAAGAACAATAACCGGTTATGTACATACAAATATAAAACCCTATTGATTTCTCAGTAACTATTATTTGCATAATTTGGTCCGATCATTATGCTTTAAATGGCTGTAAATAAAAGAATAAATAAATAGAAAAAAGTATTTAATATCAAAGGTTGAACATGTATTCAATTTTAAGGTATAATTCTGTAGCTGGACATTTAATTAAGGACAGTAAACTATAATGAAAAATAGAGTTAAACAAAACTAATAATCTGCAGTATTATAATATCTTTAACAGCTCCATTTTATTACGTGTAAAATCAGTACCCAGTAGCAAAACCTTTCTTAGTAATTACCGCTTGGCACCGATGTGGCATAGACATTATCAGTTTCTGGCATGTTTCGACAGGAATGTTTGCCCATGCCTCACAAAAAGCTTCATTAAGTTCATCTAAAGTTGTGGTACGATAAGTGGCTACTTTTTTCTTGATTTCGTGCCAAATGTGCTCGATTGGGTTAAGGTCCGGGCTATTTGCTGGCCAATCTAGCACCGATACTGACTGACTGGTAAGAAACGACTTGACTGAACGGGCTGTATGTTTCGGGTCGTTATCATGCTGAAACGTCCATATAATAGGAAGATGCTCCTCAGCATAGGGAAGCATCGTTTCCTCCAATATTGCCTTGTATTGATGTTGGTCTAAGTTACCCTGAACTTTCCTCACAGGTCCCACTCCACGTCCAGAAAATGAACCCCACATTTTAATGTTTCCACCGCCATGTTTCACCTGCTTTTTTGTGAATCTTGGATTCATTTCCGCTTTTACTGGACGCCGTACGTATTGCCTTCCATCTGAAGAAATCAAATTAACCTTGGTCTCGTCAGAGAATAATACATGTTGCCATTGGGCGTAGGTCCAATGTCCATATTTACGTGCAAACGCCAAACGAGCATTTCTATGTTCTTTCTTCAACAACGGTACTTTGCGAGCCACTCTTCCGAACAACCCTGCTTCTACCAGACGTCGTCGAACGGTCCTCGCTGAGACACCAGCTCTTTCGTCTGTCCCAAACACTTCGTGTTTAATTAAAATAGAGCCTAGAAACGGATCTTTCTTAGTTAACCTGGTTATCATTCTATCTTCTTGCGGAGTTGTTTTTCTCGATCTTTTTGTTCTGGGCACATTTAAATCTGTGTTATTGCGTCTGACATGTTGCACTGCAGTGTATACCATAGTTTTTGAACAATTTAAATGTTCTGCTATCCTTCGGTATGGCCAACCATGCTCGACAACAAACTTCATGATAATTTTTCGTAGTGTTGGATCGCAACTTTTATTTTTACCCATTTTTCTTCAAAATATTTTTCAAAACCTAAAATAAATATCGGGATTGCCGCCAAAACTACCACGAAACAATAAGAGAAGAAGTAAAAAAGTATTGAGATTCAAATTTTGAAAATAGAACGCAATATCTCAGTGTCCCTAATTAAATGGCCAGCCAGCATTATTTGAACAAATAGCACTACGATAATCTATCAGCTATACTGTAAAGAGGTTTAATGTTTAAGAAGTTGTTATTGTTTGTATAATCGGGCACATAAATGACTAATTATACTTACATGTAAGAGATATGGAATATGGTTTAGACTCGTTGGAAAATAAAAAATAAATTCACAATTCGGTTTAACCAAAGAGTGTCCCTAATTAGTTGACCACGACTGTATACAGGGTGTCCAAGAACCTGGCGTCCAACTGGATTCCCACGATGCCCCAAGTTCTAACAGTACTCAGAAAAATATTTTATAAAATCCACCCCATGTACTTACAGAATTATACTGATTTCAAAAAAAAAAGGGGAAATGAGCACCCTGTGACATACTTTTGAATGCTGTGACTGCTAATGCTGATAATTTCGATATTTCTTGGAGGTTTTGTAATCTAGGGTATTGCTGTGTCTAAATAGAATGTAAAAATAAAGTACTTATTGTACCATTTTAAAATAAAATATTATTTTAACTAAAGGTGATATTGAAAACTATTGAATTTCGCAACTTTGACCGACTGTAGTGTAAAAAAAATGTACCAAAATAGTATGGCAAGTGACGTCAAATTTTGACGCGTTTATTCCTCTTTTTAAAAAGGTATAATACTTACACATTAATTTGAAAAAAAAAATTTGATAATATTTTTACTCAACAACCCAATTTTTACGATGTCTTACAGAATTCTTAGAAAGAAAAATTTACGACGAATTGAATCTAACCTCTAAAGAATTACTATTGTATGGCAAATCCAAGCATCTCTGTGCGAGGAATAGAAGCTGATACGGGGATACCGAAGAGCACAGCACACAGTATTCTCCAAAAAGAAGAATATCATCCGTACCACGTACAGCGAGTGCAAAGTCTTTTACCTCGAGACTATCCGAGCCGAGTCGCGTTTTGTGAAACAATCCTGCAAAAACATCGAGAAGACGAAAACTTTATCGACAAAATTTTGTGGTCAGATGAATCAACATTTAAGAAGGATGGCTACATGAACCTACACAACTTGCACGAGTGGCATGTGGAAAATCCGCACTTGATGCGAGAAGATAGATCCCAGTACCGGTTCAAAGTGAACATGTGGACCGGTATTCTCTGTGGGAATATTATTGGTCCATTTGAGATGCCCGAGAATTTGACTGGCGAATCATATTTAAATTTTCTTCAAAATGATTTGCCAAACTTACTAGAAGAGACCCCACCAGATATGTGGTTCCAACACGACGGCTGTCCAGCACATTTTCGCGTATCCGTTAGAGAGTTTTTGGACGAGCAATACCCGAACAGGTGGATTGGGCGATCAGGAACAATCCCGTGGCCAGCCCGCTCACCTGACTTAAATCCGCTGGATTTTTTTTTCTGGGGAACTATGAAGGAGCTCGTTTATGCGAAGCCCATTAATGACATCGCTGACCTTCGTGAGAAGATAACACAAGCAGTGCAGGTGATACGTCAAAAAAGTTACTCGCGAAACATAAAGCGGTCCTTTTTAAGGAGAGTGAGAGCTTGTATTGCCGCGGGTGGTCAACATTTTGAACATTTATTGTAATAAAATATCTTTAAACTAACATTCTTTGCTTTTATTCTACTGGGAACCCATCTACCTGTGTGTATTTCCTTCTTGCTCACTCTTGGAACCGAAGTAAATAATAGTAGTAACATAACAGTTTCTAAGATAAGAAAGGGTCCGACAGTTACCGTTAGTAGGTAGGCACTTCGTAAAAATTGGGTTGTTGAGTAAAAATATTATCAAAAATTTTTTTTTCAAATTAATGTGTAAGTATTATACCTTTTTAAAAAGAGGAATAAACGCGTCAAAATTTGACGTCACTTGCCATACTATTTTGGTACATTTTTTTTACACTACAGTCGGTCAAAGTTGCGAAATTCAATAATTTTCCATATCACCTTTAGTTAAAATAATATTTTATTTTAAAATGGTACAATAAGTACTTTATTTTTACATTCTATTTAGACACAGCAATACCCTAGATTACAAAACCTCCAAGAAATATCGAAATTATCAGCATTAGCAGTCACAGCATTCAAAAGTATGTCACAGGGTGCTCATTTCCCCTTTTTTTTTGAAATCAGTATAATTCTGTAAGTACATGGGGTGGATTTTTTAAAATATTTTTCTGAGTACTGTTAGAACTTGGGGCATCGTGGGAATCCAGTTGGACGCCAGGTTCTTGGACACCCTGTATAGACAATTAATTTTAAAATATAAACAAATATGTAATAGATTAGATATAAGTAGAATATAACAAATATTAGGTAACAGTATATTATTATATAAAGTTTAAAATATCTAAATTATATAAATGAGTACTCCAAAAAAGGAGCATTAGACGTAATAAATGTAAAACCAAAATAATAAATAACGCCAAGCAAAAAAGGGTACGGACGAACCCAGTCTGTAGAAATGAATAAGCCGTTCCATAAAGGCAAAAAAAAAAAAAAAAAAAAAAAAAACATGATTTGGATTCAACAAGTTCAATTAGCATAAAAATGTCGTACATGATTGTTAAATCGATCAAGTTAAATCAAGTCAAACTTCGTAGTCGCTTTTATCCGAATGAAACGAAGGAGCCGTGCGTCGTGGGCGCAGGTCGCCGAGGAGGTGAGGGAAGGGCCAACGAAACGCACAGCGTCCTGTGTGTGCCACACACAGGACAAATGCATACAAAAACAAAATTATGAGAAGCAATGCATGGCGAGAAATTTGTTTATTCTTCGAACCGGAATTTGAGGGATTTGATGATAAAAAGAAAGACGAAATACGTAAGTTCTTATATAATTTATTTGTATTAAATTTTTGACATTTGCCATGGCACAGATCCTACGTAACTTGAAAAAAAATCGGCGAAATTATTTCTTATATCGTTAGCTGTTCGTTACGCCTGGACATTATTGGTAGCGACGGGAAGATCTTGCAAACCGTTGTGATTAACAAGTACGAACATGTCGTTATGTGTGTACCCATCTCTTTCACGAACAATATTGTGTAAAACGACGCATGCTTTGACTATGTCTTTACTCAATTGTTTTGATACGTTTAGTGGACGATGAAGTATGCGCCACTTATTTGCCAATATACCAAAAGTACATTCCACATATCTGCGTGCCCGAGACAGTCGATAGTTAAATATCCGTTTTTTTATATCAAGATGTTTTCCACCATAGGGTCGTGACAAATTGTCATTAAGTTGAAAAGCTTCATCGCCCACTAAAACGTATGGCATTCTGTTGTTTAGAGAAGGATGCAGAGGAGTTGGATTAGGTACTTGTAATCTTCCCTCACTCCAATAAAACCTTGTACGCTGCAAAATAGCCGAGTCACAGTTTTTTCCATAAGCTCCTATATCGACAAACACACATTTATAGTTAGAATCGGTCACTGCTAGAAGCACTATGGAATAATAGCCTTTATAATTATAATTCATAGACCCGGCAGAGGGAAAGTTCTCAACTCTTATGTGTTTTCCATCCACGGCACCTAAGCAGTTTGGGAAGTTTGCTCTAGCTTGAAATTCACTCGCCACTGATTTCCAGTTGTATGTATTCGGTGGTGCAAGAAATTCACTGCTTAATTCATCCCATATTGTACGGCATACTAAAGTGATAATTTCACTTATCGTTTTAATACCCAAATGGTAGCTATAAAACATATCGGTGAAAGTATTTCCACTGCCTAAGTACCTGTAACAAATACATACTTCTATTACTTTTTTGTTTCAGTTAATACTCTCACCCATAAATGGAATAACACGAGAGACTATTTCATCAAATCTCTGAAAATGAAATCAGGGCAATCTCAGTAAAAGCAATATATTTACCATAAACACTTGCTATTTTTATTAAAAATTATCAAAGAGGATTCGACAACCTCTAACATAGTAAAATCCTCTCAAGATAGTGACAACGAATCCAGACCTTTGCTACCTTTGAAACTTTGCTTTAGTGGTGGTTTGGTTTATTTAAGTTTATGAACTAAAAGGCATACTTACCTACCTAATAAGTATGTCAGATCTTGCAAAAAAAAAAGTACCTTAAGGAAGCATTTTGTTATAACAACAACTAAAGACAAGGTAAAATGTGAGTACTACACAAAATTAATTAGCTATGGTGGTGGAGGTACAGGAAATTTGACACGACACATGAAAAATGCACATAGAACAGTATCAATAGAAGCACTAATATTACGTGAAACACAAACCAGCACTAGGCCAAACATTGCAGAAGGAACTTTATTTAGCTCAAATGATGAAACTGCTTCCATTGCACCGACTCCAACTCCAACACACCAAATAACTCAATCAGCTGTGCAATCAAGAATTGATAGTTTTGCCAGGTCAACGAGGCCTTTACCCATAAGTAAGTCTAAACAACTTGACGATCAAATTGTAAAATTTATAGTCAAGGGCTATCACTCATTTGCGATAGTAGAGGAGAAGAAGAGGAATTAAAAAAAATGTACCAAATGATAATGCCCACCTACAGGTTGCCCACTCGCAAAACAATATCTTCAAGTTTAATGCCGAAACTTTACCAGTCCACGAAAGAAAAAGTTATGTAAATGACTGCCAAAGCTGATGCGATATGTCTCACTACTGATGGCTGGACATCGATAAAAAACGTAAGCTTTATAGGCCTTACAGCTCATTTCATTGGTGAAAATTCTGATCTTGAATCGGTACTTTTAGGCTGCGCTCAATATGACGAACGTCATACTGCAGGTAATTTGTCCAACTTCCTGTTAAAAATAACAGGAATCGTAACGGATAATGCGGCCGTCCACCTAACAAAATGGCGACACTTTCCTTGCTTTGCCCATACCGTAAACCTTGTGGTTCAACTCAGTTTAAACGCCATCAAAGGACAGCTAGATCAAACTAAAGGGATAGTGCAATACTTTAAACAGAGCTCTTCAGCCGACAGCCTTTTGCAAGCTAGGTAAACGCAAATGGAGTTACCTCCCCATAAACTAAAGCAGAGCGTAGTTACAAGGTGGAACTCTACGTACGACATGCTCGCACGGCTACTGAAAGTAAAAGATGCTATAGTAAGTACACTACACGATAGTTGTAATTCATAATCATGATCATGACACGGTGGATTCGGCAGTTCTAACTTTTTCTTAATTGTTGTTTGTTTCTTTTCCACTAAAAGGATAATACATAACATAATTAGTTCCGAGTCCTTTACTTACCAGTACCTTAAGGCAAAAAAAAAATGGGATGTTTGATAAACACGTTCTTGTGGTAGGGTAAAGTGACCAATCGTCGGCCCCCACTAAGAATTTCTGCATTCAAATGCCTTTATAAAAAAAAACTACTCACTTCTAGCTTCTGAAGTTTTTTTTAATGTGTAGGTAGGGCGGGGCTAGTTGAGCATAGGGGCAAGTTGGGCAATCAAAATATGTCGCAAACTATTCACCGTACGCATAGACATCTTATGGCGGAAAGAAGGAGTCGTGGGAGGGGTAATGACCACGCGATCGCTAGTAGCGGCTGGACGAGCGAGTGAAGCGCTTGACAGTATATTGGAAATGATACTCGTATTATTTAACTTTACAAAAAATAGCGTGACTTATGGTCACAGATAACACCTTTTGAAACAATAGTCATCAATTAGTTCCCAAGTAAACTCACAGATGGTGTCTCAGAACAACGATTGTTAGTAGTGGTTTTATCAATATAGTTCTCAAGTAAACTCACAGATGGTGTCTCAGAGCAACGATTGTTAGAAGTAGTTTCCAAACTAATATTTAATAGATAATATAGTTATATTATCTATGTATGTTTTCATAACAATTTTATTATAATTAATAATTTCCGAGTTATTCATGTCTGTGTACGAATTTTGATTTATGTTTTCATTATTCTAGTATTGTGAGTTTCTCAATTGATTCTTTACTATTTCGGTAAATTGTTCTAAATTCTAATATTAAGATTGAAATACCAAAACCATAAATCCATTGCTTCTTCCTTTATATTTTAACATCTTTATATCTTACTTCCTTAAATGATTATTATCATTATACTATATTAATTAATTGTTCTCCGTGATTGGTTAATAATTAATTTTACTTATTTGATGATAGTTCCTATCTAAGAAAAACAATAATAATAAAAAAAAACAATACAATCTCTTATTTATATTTCAACATATTTTTATGATATAAGGTTCAATTTTAATCACATATGTACATAAATATTTAGCTACTGTTCTGTGATTGGCTGATATAATGTATCCGTTGTGTTAACGTCAGAATTATATAAAAAGGGAGGAATATACCTCGGGGAGGCAGTGAGAGTTAGGACCGAACAACAGTTAAAGCTAAGTACCCCCTTTCTTATTTTCCTGTAAATTGTACCTACTTGTTATATTAACGTGTTAATAGTGTGTACTAATTTATATGTATGTACTTAATATTCCTTTGTTTCGTTGCTTAGTAGCTTTCCCAAGCTTTAGCACTAACTTGATATTTCTCCAAGTACCCACATTCTTATTTTTCTGTTAATGGTTTCTTCTTATCATGTTATTGTGCTATTGTGTACCTATGATAATTTATGTGTATGTACATTTGTTACCAACTTTCGTTATGTTGATGTTGTGCAGGTTACTGTAATTTTATTAGTACCAATAATACTTGTTAATTATGTTTCTGTGTTTACTTGTATGTTTTAAAATAAAACCCTTGAAAGCTTTAATCTATCTATGTTATTGAGAGTGAAATAAATATGTAAAAACCCATAACGTTTAACTTATATTTCATTAGCCCTCATTCTCCAACTTATTTGGTAGATTATTAGGGAGAGCTGGATACTATTTTCTGACATCAGAAGTGGGATAAAAACACATGTCCATAGTTACAAATTCCTAATGTTTTATTTATTTTCAGAATGGATAGTGAAGTAACCACTGGTTCTTCGAGCAATTCAAATTGCGATCCTCAACCAAGGCTGTCGACGTTGCGCTGCCGCAATATGATCCCGAGAAAAACGACTACGGAGCTACGAGCCAGCATCAGTTCAGAAGCAGCAGAAGTTTTGTTAGCATTTTAAACATTAAAAGCACATGTATTAGCATCTGGGAGTTTAACTGAAGAAGCATCCCGTATCCTCAACAAGTTTTGGCGACCGTGACAATTAAACGCGAATCTGCAATCGACGAAGACACGCACGCACGGCGGACATTTTTGCATGGGTCGACTTTGAAACGACCTTTGGAACGCAACGGCGGATATTGAATTGGAACAAAAAAGGAAGGAATTTGCAGTGAAGTGAAAGTGGAGTTTGGCTTCTAGAAGGGAGGTTTGCCCGTTCCTTATCTTGATTCCTGTTCCCAAGTTCTTTCTGTCTAGCTTGCTCGAGTTTCAAAATCATTTATCTATTTTTTTTTTTTTTTTTTTTGCAAAAGCTTTTTCTTAGGCCGTGTTTTGTGCTGCGTTGCTCCAGCTACAAACAATTTGTTACGTATGTAAAAACTTATTTTTTTTTCTTATTATTTTTTGCTTTTTGCAGTGATAAAACATACTTCAAAACAGTTTTTTCTCTTCTTCTCTGTTCAAAATACATACGTATTAATTATTATTATTATTTCGTTTCTGCTTTATTATATAATTAAAGCTAGCTATTTTACGCAGTGCTTATTTTTTCTTCTTTATTTTAATTTAGCCTGCTTGCTACAACATCAAATTCCAATTATAGTCCCATCACATTTCATTTTTGCATTTGCAGTTCAACATAGTAATCGAATTACCTACGTGGTTTACAACAGCGTTGCCTATTCATAAAATATAAAATCATTCAATTAATCGCTATTCGTCTCAATTCCAGGAAAAGACGACTGCGAGTACTTTCCAGTTTTTATTTACCTAATTTTTGTTTTAGTAAGTTTTTTCTTTTTTAATGTATTTCCTATTCCTTTTTACCTTTTGTCATACCACTTCCACTGGAACTCTGTCTCTTTGACGCGGAGGAGGGCGTTGCTATCTGCGACACAGTTTTTAACTCATGCAGGTATCATCGTTTCCATTTTTGAACTGTACACTTTTGTTTAATGTTCCAAATAAAGATTATTATTATTATTATTATTAGTACGATAAGTACCTACAACTAAATACTGCACTGACCTTGCCGTAATTGCCTATTGTTATCGCTCAACATCACAGCTGTTTATGGTTTGCTTGGAGTAAAGGTATTTATACATTTGTTTTTTTTTGTCTTCATTACAATGACTGCCGCAGACGATTTAAGAGAACTTAAAGCTAAAAGATCATCTATTAAAGGAAGATTAACTACCTTTGAAAAATATCTAGAAGAGTTGAGGTCATTAACTACCATTACTAAAGTAAAATGCTGTGAAACAAAAACGCGATTGAAGAAGTTAGAAAGTATTTTCACAGAATATGATCTTATTCAAACTAGCATAGAAATTAAGCAGGAAAGTACAGAGAATCAGGTAGAAAGGGAAACTAGTGAAAACAGGTTTTATAAGTCTATGTCAGAAGCTCAAGAATTCATAGAAAAACACCATAATATTGAGTCAGACGCGCATAGTTCAAGTTCCAATACAACGATACAAAATACTAATATTAAGTTACCTCAAATTAAAATACCTAATTTTGACGGTGACATATCGAAATGGTTAGAATTTCATGATACGTTTTCTTCTATGATTCATAATAATGAGTCTATTGCAAGCATAAATAAGTATCAATATTTGAAAAGTGCACTCACCGGATCTGCAATTACCGTAATCGCTTCATTAGAAATATCAAGCCGTAACTATGAAGTTGCCTGGAAACTATTGTGTGACCGTTTTAATGACAAACGCAAGTGTGTACTCACCTTAAGTCATTGCTCGATGCACCAAATATCAGTGACGATAGCTCATTGCGTTTTCTTGCCGACCATATTGCGAAGCATTTGAGGGCTTTAAATTCATTAGGTGAAAAAACGGAGAATTGGGATACTCTAATTATATATTTGTTTTCGACTAAATTAAATAACGTATCAAGCATGAAATGGGAAGAATATAAAGGTTCTTTACCTAATGTACCTAACTTAGAAATATTTTATACATTTTTACGTTTGAGAGCGGACGTGCTCGAAGCTACAGCATCAAGTAGTATCGAGCAAGGTTCCGAGCAGCAGCAATCGCAGCAACAGCCGCAGCTGCAGCAATTTAAGCGCATGCAAAAACAACAAAGGTCGTTTGTTGCGACTTCTTATGAGAGCAACAAAAGTAGCACCAAATGTGTTATTTGCAATGGTGAACATTTAATTTATTATTGTAAGCAGTTTTTGGCAATGTCACCGGCAGATAGGTTCAATATAATTATAAAAATAGATATTGTATCAACTGTCTCCGTAGCGGACATTTAGCCCCACAATGCAAAGCTATATCGTGCAAAATATGCAGTCACAAGCATAATTCACTTTTACATTTCGACAAGCCAATTGCTGAGAGCAAGCAATTCGTTTCTAGTCCGATTTCATTATCAACTTGTATTTCAAATCAAGTATTATTATCAACAGCTATTGTTAAAATATCATGTACCGATTCAAATGATTTTACAGAAGCACGCTGCCTGCTTGATTGCGGAAGCCAGTCGTCTTTTATTAGTCTAGATTTAAAAAATAAATTGAATATTCGTACTATGAACGTGAACTCGGTTAGTGTAACAGGGATTAACGGTATTTCGTTTGAAGCATTACAGCGTTGTAATATTAAAGTACAGTCGCGTTCAAATGCATTTAGCACGTCAGTCAATGCATTTGTTATCAATGACATTACCAGTTCACTTCCAAGTCACGAAGTCGATGTGTCTAAAATTAAGTTACCAAAAAATGTAACGCTTGCCGATACAAATTATCACGTACCGGCAAAAATCGATGTATTGTTAGGAGCAGACGTGTTCTGGGACATATTATGTTCAGAACAAATAAAATTAGGTAACGATTTGCCTATTTTACAAAATTCTATGTTTGGCTGGTTGATATCGGGTCCAGTTATGTGT
Organism: Hydriomena furcata; assembly: GCA_912999785.1. NCBI lineage: Eukaryota > Metazoa > Arthropoda > Insecta > Lepidoptera > Geometridae > Hydriomena > Hydriomena furcata. The sequence goes on from OU538838.1 coordinate 6,509,479, forward strand.
AATAATAGCACTGATAATACAAAAAATACGGTTGTGTGTAATTTCAGTCACGAAATTCGAAGTCAACTTAACAAATTTTGGGAACTCGAGGAGGTTCCTCAAAAGCCCGTCATGTCTCAAGAAGAGACGGAGTGCGAGCGGCATTTCGTGCAGCACACTCGACGGCTTGAGGATGGAAGGTTTTGCGTCATGTTGCCTTTGAAAGCGAAGCCAGAAACATTAGGAGATTCATATTATATTGCAAGAAAAAGGTTTGAATCATTAGAGCGTCGATTTCAGAGGCAGCCTGACGTGAGAACTCAGTATATGGAATTTATAGATGAGTATGAAGCTCTTGGTCATTTATCAAGGATCGAGAAACCTGATAATGCAGTATTCTTGCCACATCATCCTGTATTGAAGGAACAAAGTGAAAGCACAAAATGTCGGGTGGTGTTTGATGCTTCGTGCAAAACATCGTCAGGTTTTTCACTCAATGATATCATGATGGTTGGACCAACACTTCAAGATGATATTTTTTCTATTTTGGTCAGGCTAAGACAACATAAATATATATATACAGGAGATCTTGAGAAAATGTTTAGACAAATATATGTAGACGAAAGCCAGAGAAATCTTCAAATGATATTATGGCGCAAGGACGAGCGGGAACCCATTGAGTATCTACGGTTAAATACTGTGACTTATGGTACCTCGTCCGCTCCATATTTAAGTACTAGATGTATCGTTCAACTAGCGCTCGAATGTACAGAGCCGTTGATACGTGATATAATGATGCATGATTTCTATATTGACGATATTATTACAGGAAATTTTGATGAGAATAAATTAATAAATATATACAAAAGCATTAGTGCACAGCTTGCATCAGCAGGTTTCAATTTAAGAAAGATCAAAAGCAATTCTAAAGCTTTATTGAATTTAATATCAAGCGAAGCTAACAATGAAATCGAGCAAGAAAACCTGAAACTTTCAGGTACTACAAATACTTTAGGCATAGAATGGAATCCTAACTTCGATTCTATAATTATAGCAGTGGAAAAATCACTAAAAAGGTATGATCAGTATAGTCATTCAGTTACAAAACGAATAGTTTTATCAGTGTCTTCAACCATATTTGATCCACTAGGACTATTGTGTGTATGTGTTATTACGTGTAAAATCATTTTGCAGAAATTATGGTTGCAGAAGATTGGCTGGGATGAACAGATTCCTCAGAGTATAGCAGACATGTGGCATAAGGTGATTCATAATTTAAAACATATCGAGAATTTGTCCATCCCACGCCAGGCATTCTGTCCTAATCCAGATAAAACGGATATACATACCTTTTCAGATGCATCAATGAACGCATATGCTGCGTGCGTCTATGTGCGCTCGATTGATGAGCAGGGGCAAATAACGGTACGACTGTTATGTGCTAAATCCAAGGTAGCCCCCCTTAAAACGTCAACTATACCCAGACTTGAGCTTTGTGGGGCGGTTTTAGCCGCTCGACTATGCAAAAAGGTCACAGATTCACTGCGTTGTTCGGTTGTTAATAAATATTTTTGGTGTGACTCAAATGTTGTATTGGGCTGGCTAAATACCCCCCCGCACAAGTTGAGCACATTTGTGTCGCATCGTGTAGCTGAGGTTAATGATCTATGTGCAGGTGACAGTGTATGGATGTACGTTCCTTCAGCGTTGAATCCAGCTGATCTCGCATCGCGCGGCGTGTACCCAGAAGAGGTACCAACCCTGTCGTTGTGGTGGGATGGGCCTACATACCTTAAAAATACACAAGATCAGTGGCCTGATCAACAACGTTGCGAAACACAGATAAATTTACCTGAAGTGAAATGGATCACTTGTGGTTTCAGAGAGAATCGAATTCTACCTAAACTTAATTATCTGGTTTTATTTCTAAATTTTATTTCCAGGGCTTCGGTACATGGCCAAACATATCAGGAATACCTTCAACCGATAACTTCCAGCACAGGCATTTATTTTGATTATTTAGGTAGTGTTAAAATCAACAAAGGTTATCTCAAGATCTTGATACCACTAAATGTTTCACATTTTGGACCGCACATACAAAATATAGGAGCTGCATTAGACACCACTAAGTACTTGTGCAACCAAACACGAATCATAGAAATTGATTCAATTTGTCAAAATAGGTTTCAACCACTATCAGTTCGCTATCAAGATTTAACAACCGAATTCGATTCGATTTCACATTTAATTGAAAACCGTTTCAAGCGTGCCTGGATCGGGGGTGTAGGATCTGTCCTTAAACAGATCTTCGGTACATTAGATGAAAATGATGCCTTAAAATACAACGATACGATTGAGTCTGTACAAGAAAACGGAAAACACCTCGTTTCCCTGATGAAGGAAAATATCTTGGTTACATCTTCAACAATAACGTCTTACAACCAAACTTTGAGTAAAATTAAGGATAATGAAATTAATCTGAGTGAAGCTATTGACAACCTCTCGTTAAACTTAAAAAATATTTCAGAACAAACAAATGGTTTACATATCCTCTTCAAGGTAAATCAGATTTTTAACAATTTAGAAACATCAATTCTTACGTTATCATTTCAATTAGAGGACGTAACTAACGCTATCTTGTTCAGTAGTCAAAACATCCTGCATCCTGCGATAATGACATCATCGCAACTGTACCGAGAGCTTGCCAATAACTACAGACATCTTTCTAGAGACCTACAATTACCCATAGCTTTAGATATGAATAATATTCATTACTTAGTAAGTATATCTAAGCTAGTTTGTTATTATATTAATTTTAAGCTTATGTTTGTTTTGCAAGTCCCATTGGTCGGTATTAAAGAGTATACATTGTTTCATAATATAGCTCTGCCCACACCATATGATTGTAATGCACCTTATAAATTTACTTTGATTATACCAGGTAATAAATACATTGCAATGACCAAAGACAAATTACAATATTGTACTTTTGACGACATGAAGGAGTGCAAGGTCGTTAGTCCCGGGAACTTTATCTGTGACGTCACAAATGTTTATGCGGCTGACGCTATGCCAAGCTGTGAGAGTGAACTATTATCTAAAGTGATTAGGGAAGTGCCCAAACAATGTGACGTTAAATTTGTTTATGGTAAATTAGACATTTGGAAACCTTTAGCGAACAATAAGTGGATTTTTGTACAATCCGAACCAAACAAGGTCTCAATTGATTCAATTGTTTAAATTCTAAATTGTATGAAACTAGTATTTTAGCCACAGGAATACTTACTTTACCCAATAATTGTATTGGTCGCTGTAAAAGCACTACTTTAATACCTAAGTACATCCTAAATGTAACTTCTCCTGTAAACAACATACCTAACTTTAATTTGATAAATGATTCTTGCTGTAACATTGTAATATTTAATAATCTTATTGATAATGTGTCTCCTGTTAATTTACAGAATATTGATTTGGACGAATTTAAATCAAATAAAATTGCACTTAATTCATTATTGGATAATTTAGATAAAATTGATACAAGCCCACATATTGTGAGATACGGAGCACATTACTCGGGATTGATTATTTCTATTTTAATTTTAATCTTTTTGTATTTCTTTTATTTAGCTTTTAAATGTTTTTGTAAACCTGGTGACAACCGAGTTTTTAAGGTACCTTTACTTAGAGCTCACAGTAGTGTGAAAGAGACAGATACACAAGAGCCAGACATAGAGTTGTGTCAGTAGTATAGTATTGGGCATTCTGTCCCACCTGTCGCGCAGTCGAACTAGTTCGCCTACGCTCCGTTGTGACAGAATGCCCAATACTAAACGGATTCGGATTATTCGTTCAAAAAAATCAGAATTAGGTTTTATGCATTTTGATCCACTGTTTCACTCTTCTTAACACCTCCACGTAGGCCAAACTACCCACCACTGTTTCTGATGATAAGACGATATACACGTTGTCGATGAATGAAGTCTTCAGTCTACTACATACGTTAATAAATATTAATGTGATGAGTATAATTACTCATTATCAATCAAACTACTGCCCACTCAAATCATGAAATTTGTAAAACAACCACAATCAATGCGTTTTAACACAATCTGCGAGGAAGTTTGTCAGACCGATTCCCGTCATGGTGAATTATTGCCTAATTCAATACGATGTATCATATGCGGGCCTTCTAACTGTGGAAAAACCAATTTGTTAATTGGTCTTCTTTTACATGAAAATGGCTTAAGATTTCAAAATGTTTATGTTTATTCGAAAACTCTACAACAACCGAAGTACGTTTATTTAGAAAAGGTTTTACATCTCGTACCTTTTGTTTCACTTCAGAAATATCAGGGAAATGAGGAAGTATTAAGGGTTCAGGACGCAAAACCAAATTCTATTATTATTTTTGATGATGTTGCTTGTGAAAATCAAAATAATATGCGTGATTACTTTGCGATGGGAAGACACAAAAATATTGATGCTTTTTATCTGAACCAAACGTATAGTAAAATTCCAAAACAATTAGTTAGAGACAATGCGAACTTGATTATACTTTTTAAGCAAGACGATATCAATTTAAGACATGTTTATGAGGAGCACGTGAACACAGACATGACATGGATTGAATTCCGCAAAATGTGTTCAGAAATTTGGAAAGAACCCTTTAATTATGTTGTAATTAATAAAGATTGTTCTAAAAATAAAGGATGTTATAGAAATAAATTTGACACTTTTGTAGTATTTGATTAGAACAACAAATATATAAATCAGTTACTTTTATGACATCGTTACTTTTCATACAACGCTCAATTGAACACTATCTTGTTATCATTATGGAACAATCATTGAAAAGACAAATTGTGAATGCTGCAGAAGCTGTAAAGAAAAAAGTTAAATTGATGAGGAATATTGATATTGATAATAAACAAATGATGGAATCAATTTTCAAGCCTGTGACTGAACCTCTCAACTTATTTGCTAACGCAAATAATCATTCTCTCCTTCGTGCTGCTGACGATGAAAGATCTAAAGTACCATTTACAGAGAGCATTATGCAAAAAAGAATTGTTACCCCTGAAAGTAACATTGCAAAAGACAGCAATTTAGACGAATCTCAATCTGACAACGAAAGTGATTCTTCATATCAATCAATTGTAGAAAGCAATCAAGGCTGCGATTCATCATCCTGGTCAGTATCATCAGAAGCATTAGCAGATGTTCCATTTGGCGTTAGATTAGAAAACGGGAAATTAATGTTAGGTTCAGCTCGCATAACAATCGACGATGAAAATATCGTAGTAGCTGGACGCAAATATCAGAATACACTTGGTATAAAACAGTTGCTGCTAAAAAAAGACATTGATTTAAGTGTGGTTACAGACACTGATTTGCAAAATTATAAATCAATGTTACTAAACACCAATGCTCATCGACGAGACTACGATCCAAGTAAACCAATAAAAAGTAATAAAGGACAAAAATATTTACAAGTTGTAAAACCTCTTTTCAAACTTCAAACACAACACAAAGGAAAAGGATTACCTTTAATAAAAACATGGAAAACAAACATAGATTATGTGTATTGGGACGATCCAAATGAATTGGTAGAGAGGTTAAAGTTATTAATTGCATCTCGAGATGCTGGCAACACTGGATTAGACAATGAAATTATATCTATTATTGAAGAATTGCGTGAAAGTAAAATTATAAATACTTAAATAAAAGGTTTTTAATAGGATTTTTTTCATTTTACTACCAGCCTTTGAATAAAGTACACTTTTAATATGAATGTGGATAAATTCGGACACTATATTCATAAAAGATTGCGTCTGTCAGAACTATTTGAGTGTTATGATAATGTCTTAACAAAATCAGAAAACGGAGAGTTTGATTTAAAATCATCACGACTAAGAGGTATTAGATTACCCTTAGAATCAGATGAAGCCGTGAATAAGGATTATGTTGATAATTTCCACGATAATATTGTAAAAGAATTAAATAAACTAAATGGGAAATTGCGTTTACAAACTAGGACAGACATGCAAAATTTCGTGCAAGCTGCTATAAAAACAAAGATGTTAGAGGTTCAGACTCATTTGGAAGAGAAGTTTTATACCAAACCAGAAATTGATAAATTACTTAAGAAATCTTCATAATGACGAAACAACAAATAGTCAACGAAATACACAAGCAAGCACGAAGAAATTTTCTTCGAAGACCTGTTATTCTAAAAGGAATAGATGACTTATGGCAAGCAGATCTGATAGATATGCAAAACTTAAGAAAGTATAATAAAGGATTCAACTACATTTTAGTGGTGATTGACTGTTTCTCAAAATATGCTTGGACTGTGCCAATAAAATCAAAAAATCAAATTTGTGTTACTAATGCATTCGAATCTATATTATACAGCAGTCATCGTAAACCTGTTAATTTACAAACTGATCTGGGAACAGAATTTTATAATAACACGTTTAAAATTCTCATGAAAACAAACAATATAAACCATTACTCGACTTTTTCTACCAAAAAGGCTTCGATTGTTGAACGGTTAATTAAAACAATCAAAAATAAATTGTATAAATGCTTTAGTTTAAATGGAAGTTATCACTGGTTAGGATTGCTAGAAGTTGTCTTAAAAACGTATAACAATACAAAACATCGTACTATTAAATATAAACCAATCAATGTAGATAAATCTAACGAATACCTTATTAAAGAAAATATTAAAAAAACATATAAATATATATCAGCAAAGAGTGAGCGGATCCCAAAGTTCAAAGTCGGTGACTACGTTCGAATAAGTAAATACAAACAGCATTTTGAGAAAGGTTATACTCCTAATTGGTCAACAGAACTATTTACGATAAAAAATATTAAAAATACGGTTCCCGTAACATATCACTTAGAAGATCAACGAAAGCATACTATATTGGGAACTTTCTATGAACACGAATTGCAAAAGACTAGCTATCCTGATGTTTATTTGATCGAAAAAGTTTTAAAAAAGAAAGGAAATAAGCTGTTTGTGAAATGGTTAGGTCTAAGCAATGATGAAAATAGTTGGATTGAGAAAACTGCAATTCTAGGCTAAAATTGTTATTAAATAGGAAGTTTTGTCATATTTATTTCATTACAACTTTGGTGATGCAAGGCGGTGGATTAGTTAATACTATCATTAATAATTTACCGTTTGAAGTTCATTTGCCTGGTTACAATTATTGTGGACCTGGCACAAAACTTCAGAAACGTTTACTACGAGGTGATCGCGGGGTGAATAAACTAGACGACGCTTGTATGCAACACGACATAGCATATGCAAATCATACAGATCTACCTTATCGTCATAAAGCTGATTTACAACTTCTAAATATGGCAAAACAACGACTTAATTCAAAAGATGCAGGCAAAGGTGAAAAACTAAGCTCATGGTTAGTCAGTAAAGTTATGAAAACCAAACTTAAAACAGGGGCTGGCATCAAAACGTTTAAAAAATTTGTATCAAAAATAAGATCTAAAATCAAGAAATTTAAACACAATGATAGTAAATCTTTAATCAACGCTGCTTATTCTGCGGCTAAGAAAGTATTTCCAAACAATAAGAAAATTCGGATACCACGTGTGATACCTATACCAAAAACTGGAGGCATTCTACCTTTGATCCCAATTTTTGCTGGTTTATCAGCTTTAGGAACCTTAGCTGGTGGTGCAGCTGGCATTGCAAAAACCATTAATGATTACAAATCCGCTCAGAAAAATTTGCAAGAAACACAACGACATAACAAAGCTATGGAGGGTGTAGTATTAGGCAAGGGTCTATACATTAAATCGCACAGAAATGGTCACGGTTTATTTATAAAATCTTCAAAAAACTGAAATGTAAGCTACCTAATCGTCCTCTAAGTAATATAGACATAATAGAGTACGCATGTGACATCCCTCACTTCAGAGGAGTTTTTATGAGAGATCAATTACCAAAAGCACCAAAAGATATTGAATGTGGTATTGTTAATTTGGATGAGTCTAGGAACGAGGGGACGCACTGGGTGGCTTATGTTAAAGTTTATGACTATTGTGAATATTTTGATAGTTTTGGCGACTTGAAACCGCCCAAAGAAATTATGTATTATTTTAATAATTGTAATGTTTTCTATAACTATACAAGATATCAGTCATTCAATACAGTTAATTGTGGTCACTTATGTTTAGAATATCTATTGAATTTTTGGAATAAAAACGTATAAAATATATATCATTCTTTTATTTTCACCATTCGCAAGATGTCACTCACTTTGTCGATAACAGGAAATTCATCAAGTTTAACCACGTACTACCCAAACACCTTACAATTAGATGGACAGTATGAATGTGCTTTAATACATATTTCAACATTTAATTCCATTCCAAATATTGATAAAACTACCAATAAGTTATTCTATGGATCTAACAACGTTATTGAAATACCGGAAGGAACTTATGAATTACAAGATATTAATGATTACTTAAAATCTGAATTAAGGGATGCATCAATCAAACTACAGTGTAATAACAACACATTGAAAGCTACTTTGTACTGTACAAAAGATATTAATTTTTCTAAGGAAAATACTTTTAGAAGCTTGTTAGGGTTCGAAAAACAAATCTTGAAAGCCAATAAATGGCATGTGTCACAGTTTCCAGTAAACATATTACCCACAACCGTGATCAGGGTTGAATGTGATATTGTAAGCGGCTCCTACATAAACGGTGAAACAAGTCATATTATTCACGAATTTGCACTAAACGTGCCACCTGGATATAGGATTATAGAAATACCTAAAAACGCAATTTACTTCCCCATTAACCAAAGCAATATAAGCTGCATAAATATTAGACTTTTAGATATAAATAATCATTTAATCAATTTACGTGGTGAAGAGGTGCAGTTGTATTTACATCTTAGAAGAAGAAATGATCGATTATAATAAATATAAGCATCAACAAACTACACACATCAGTTTGAATCAAGGAATCAATCATACAAGAGCTCGCTCTAAGAAGAAAATAAAATTAACGAAAGACAATAAGGCATTTTTAAAAGCGATCGGTCTATTAAAATGAATATTTTAAATGTTTTGTCGACTCCGTCTTACGACAATAGTGTAGAAGGAATTGAATATCATTCTTACAAACCCTACGTAACTAGTTTTAATACAAATGATGAAATCCGCATACCAATCAATCAACAGGATCTATATGTACTACCATCCGAAAGCACCTTGTATTTGGAAGGGAATCTTATCGTCAGAAAGAGAGATTCTAAGGATCCCGCTCCTAGTGTTCAATTCACAAATAACGCTTTATTATACTTGTTTCAAGATATAAGGTATGAGCTAAATGGAGTGGAGATAGATAAAATAAAAAATGCGGGCGTAACCACTACCATGAAATCTTTAATATCAATGAACGAAAGTGAATCTAAGATAGCTAATTCTTGGGGATGGAATATTGATGGTATAAAAAATACTAACGGAGGCAATTTTTCCGCTTCTATACCACTCTGTAACATTATGGGCTTTGCAGAAGATTTTAAAAAAGTTGTGATAAATAGTAGACACGAACTCATATTACTAAGAAGTAACACAAACTTGAATGCTGTAAAACTAAATACCGGTGAAATTGTAGAAAACGTTCAAATAAATAAAATTATTTGGCGTGTGCCACATATCAAAATATCTGATAAAGAAAAAATAAATTTCTTGAAACTGTTAGAAAGAGATCGCTCGCTTCAATTGGTATTTAGAAATTGGGATCTGTATGAATATCCAGCTTTACCTAAAACTACAAAACATACTTGGGCGATCAAAACTTCGTCTCAAATAGAAAAACCAAGATATATTATTATTGGCCTACAAACAAATAGAAAAAATAATGCAAGTTCTGACATGTCTCATTTCGATCACTGTCATATTCGCAGCGTTAGAGTGTATCTCAATTCAACTTACTTTCCATATGAGAACCTAAACGTGAATTTCGCAAATAACAACATCGTCTTATTATACGAACAATATGTTAAATTTCAACAGTCATACTATGGACGTCGTCCAGAGCCCATATTAAGTGAGAAACAATTTAAAGATTTAGCGCCGTTATTTGTTATCGACTGCTCTAGGCAAGCAGATAATTTGAAGACAGGTTCGGTTGTGGACGTTAGAGTGGAATTTGAAAGTGATGCTGATATACCAGATCAAACTGCCGCGTACTGTCTTATATTGAATGACTGTATAATTGAATATAAGCCACTGAGTAATACTGTGAAAAAAATATCATGAATCAGGATACCATCATATTAGATGTTCAAGGATTTAAAGACCTGTGCAACGACTTTATAGTAAAAGAATTAGCGTTCGCTACTCGTGATTATACACAATTGTTCTTAGTAAAACCACCATATTTATTCAAATATTTAACAACTGATGAAAAAAGACAAGTGAAGTGGTTGGAAAAGAACAGAGGTATTCAATGGAACGAAGGATATATTGATTACAGAGAATTCAGACGTATAATCGTCCCTTATCTAGAAAATAAGGATATCATTGTAAAAGGTTTGGAAAAAGTTAAGTGGATTAAGGATCTTTGTGAGAATTGCAATGTGTCAGACCTCGGTGAAAAAAACTGTTCTAATTTATCTGTGTTGTATAACAAGTACTGTGACGGGAACAATAATTTAAATTGTACTAAACATTTAAAGAATTGTGCTTTAAAAAATGTGTTGTGTATTAAAAAATATTTGAATTTGTAATGAAATGTGTATTTCAGGTTTTTAGTAAATAAAAATCATAATTTTTTATAAAAGTGTATTTATTTCATAACTTTACCTATACTAATACCCTACACTGTTCCACAAAAAAATTGATTTGGGTCGAGAATCATTAGCATAATTTCGTCTTTAAATTTGACCAGGATGCAAATCAATCAATTATATATATATATATATATATATATATATATATAGATTTATTTATTTATTTATTTTAAATGCCTTAAAACTACCATTACAGGCCTTAACCTAATGCGATAGTGAAGTTACAACACCCAAAACTTAATATAACTAAAAAACTTAATAAAAACAATAAAATACATACTTATTTGTAATATAGCGTGAATAATAGTCTTTTTGCGAGTTCAGCCCAGTAACATGTAAAAATGTCAATTTCGACCTGAATACAATTGATGTAAATTAAAAATCACTGTCTATCAAAGATTTCGATATTTTTTTAACTAATGATTCCGTATCGTCCATAACACTATCAATAGCGTCTTTCACAATGTACTGTGCATTTATTATAACGTTCTCACTATCACTATCACTGTCACTGGTATTGTTATTGCAGAGATCGATAACTGATATTTTTATCAGCTTTATCCCGCGTCGATGCAGTTTACTCATCACGAATGATTTCGTTGGCTGTTTCTTATGAGAAGGCTTTTCTCGACGTTGTCGTTTAGATCGGGACTTTTCCTTTGTAAGTTGACTGCAGTGCGGTGGTTCGTTGTAAATCATCTCAGGGAGTCTTTCGTAAGGATCCTGAGCGTACTGGCTGAATACGATTTCTGAATCGCAAATCTGAAACAAAAAATAAAATTGATTAACATCTATTCAGTGAAAATAATCGTTACCTACAGTATAATTTTTAATTAGATTTAAAATAAATATTTTGCTTACCGTTGACATGATTAACACGTACACCACAAGAAATACCACTGGCTAATCATGAAATAAAAGTCGTTCGAATGTTGATTTGAAACGTGTATAGGGTTGCCAACCATACTTTATAATAACGTACCTTATGTTATTTTTGGTAATTATACTTTATACTTTTGCATACAAATAAAGTATGTGAAAATACTTTATTTTCAACCTTTACTGTGATGTGTAAAATCAAAACACTTGTTATGGATAAATACGGTACTTAAAAATTAAAACAGATGTAGGTAAAAAAATAGATGTACCAAATGTAGAAAAACTTATTTCTCATTTACTCTCCGTTCACGCCACTTCAGCTTTCACTGAGAGAGCTTTTTCAGTAATGCATCTGAAGTGGCGAGAGAAATAAAAAGTATTCGATTTTATTAAAAACGAATTGCTTATTTACGTTAACTTAAATTATGTTATCAAACCAGCTTTGAAATATTTTAAAATAGCAAAAAATTGTTAGCAAATGCTAAAAGCACACAAAAATACGTTTTTATTTTAAAGCAATAAAAACATACAATTTTAAAAATACTTTTTTCTTCCAAATACTTTATTTTTATCCTATTCAAACCATTGTATACGTTTTTTTTTTGTCAAAAAAGTTGGTAACCCTAAACGTGTATGAACTTGACCATGCACAAATAGCAACCTTGCATTTATAGTGTCATTGACATGCAGTATATCATATATCGCAATCGTAAACTAGCATCGTCCTGCGACGTTACCTGCGAATTATTGATATGAACCTAATTCGCTTATATTTTTAATGGTTAACAATAATTAAACGGTGTGTTGACAAATAAAACAATATTAATTAATTAATAATAAAATTCATTTAATAAACATTAATTACACTTATGTAGGTGCTTAGAATCTACAGATACAGAATAATTACTAAACATAATTATATTATTATACGAGTACGTACCTACTAGGACATTATTTAGAAATACAATGGTTGAGTGGTTATGTTTTTATAACTACGTCTTATTAAAATTAGGGTACAAGAATTTTAGTGCATGTTACATAAACATTACATAATTAAATTACTTATTTTAAAAATGAGCAATGACCCCATGCTTGGGTTGCGATCTTACAATTAGATATCGCGCGTTTATCATCGTTGCTAGAGAGTGCAATTTTGTTTACACTTTGCGTAAATATTTCATGTTTAAGGGATTTAAACACAATATTTTTCCTACGAATGACTTCACTATTAAACAAAACATTTTCGTAATCTGTGATACTTAGATCACGAACTACACAAGATTTAACTCCTTTTGCTTTTTTTATTATTTTGTCTTCTGTTTTTATTGAATAAAGTTTAGATCTTAAACCAACGAAACCTGTTATAACTTTTCCTCCCATTTCATCTTTAAAAAGTCCAGGAATTTTTTTATTAATTTGAGGTAACATAAATTCATTTTTTTCATTATAATTACTGGTGTCGAAGTATTGCAAAAACCAATGTTTCATATCGCGATAAAAATCATTAGTATATATTTCGTAAATAAAAGAATCTGTGTCTGTATAACATAATTTCACTTTTTCCTCATAAATAGGTTTGATAATATTATAGTGAAAGTGGTACATGTGTGATTTAGACAGTTCTAAAACGGTAAAACCAATATATATAGGCTTGTCTAAAATTAACTGATCTGGTGTCATTTGTATCGCTACTAAGTTTTCAGAAAGAATTGATGCGCTATGAAAATAGGGGTTGTTCACGAGTCTCTCGGCGTAGGAGGACTTTTTGGTTTTATTATTCGCATCATTCCACTGATTAACCAAATGAACAGACACTCTGTTTTCAGTGTTTTCTAAGGTTTTTCCAAAAACGCTATTATTTAACAACTTGAAGAAATCTTGTTCAAATGTACTATTTGCCTTTTGTCGTAGTTGTGTATTTAATTCGATATATTGCTTTAAATAGGGACTTTGTCTAAATGTGATGACTCTATGAATTTTGCGTAGTATCAAACCGTGCTCTAAACATTTTTTTAAATGCACATAATGAATTACATAGTTATACTTATTATATAGATTTGAAACAAGTTTTTTAGTTTTACCTCCGGGAGGTATGCATTTTTCAGGACAAAAAGGTAAGTCATTATGATCGCTGTGTAAGGATTCAGGGTAAAACAGATCGACTTCTAGTATGAAGCCCCATTTCGCATTATCATCAATACATTCAACTTGTAATTGGTTTATTTCATTTTTATTTAAAAATCTAAAATCTGAATAGGGTAAATATTGACACATACTGTAACCGTAAAGGTTATTGCAGTCCAAATAAACTATAAAACATTGTGGTTTTGAAGCATCGCAATTTGTTAAATACTTATTATTAGCTTTTGCATAGCGATGGGAGCACATACACAAACCACCTCTAATACCGTTTTGAATCATTCGCACGATGGCTAAGTCAGAAACGAGTTCAAGTTGAACACCCGTTTTCAGTAGCATTGCATCAAATGATAAACTAGGGGCGGTTACGTAAAACGCAGGGTCCAGTTTGTAATGCTGTTTACAAGTTTTTCGAAAACTCTGGAATATATCAGTTAGTAAAAGAACATCTGTTTTCAAATATAAATCGGTATATTCACCTAAATCTTTTATATTGAATTCGTCCCAAACCAAACAAGCATGTTTATAATCTTCATCTGAAATAGCTTGGTTAGTTAGAACGCTAAAAAAATGTTGTTTTGACGGTAACTTTGTTTGCTCGTAACATTTCCAGTTAGTCATGTAATCATAAGGATATACACCCTTCCTTGTTAGCAAATTAAATTGATCATTGTTAGGAAATTGAGAGCGTAGAGTAATGAAGTCATTATTATGCATAGTTCTTGCAAGCTTGTCTAAGCTAGCTCCTAAAAAATTAAAGGAATCTAAAAATCGTACTTGAACGTATTCATTATCAGCAATTTGAATGAATTTGGAAAACGAAATATATTTTTCTTTAGTCTTTGGAATAATTCTCAATTTTCCCGGCATTTCACCTAATTTTTTTATGAATAAATGGCAATCGTATCCTGATAAGTTGTGAAAAAATATTGGTATGAATTTAGGTATTTTATACTGTAGATTACAATGTCTATGAGCGGCGCCACGGTATCGCCCTGTTATATGACAATGATCTTTAACTTTACTAGTCCAAAGTAGGTTTTCACATATGTGACATTTATAGGCTTGTTGAAAATCTCGCGCATCGTCTTCTGTAAATGTCATGACCTGGGTTTCGGTTAGTATTTTGTAAATCTTTTTAACATCAGCAGAAAGAGAGTCTATAAATTTTGAAACACAGTCTAAACCACGATAACTTTTAAATACCTCATCATTAAAAGCATAATTTAACGAGGAAACAATGTTATAGGCAAATGCTACAGGCACGTGTCGTTGTAAAAATGATGTATTAGCAGTGTCGGGTTCACTAGCGGATGTTGGTTCCAGTAATGTTTCGAAATCTGCGTATATGGCAAATGGAATATTTTGTTTTCTATCATGATTTTTAAATTGTAATACAGACCCCTTTTCAGGTAAAACAGTTACGATTCCTCCACACAGATGATCATCGATTTGTTTAGGAGTAGGAAAAAACAATAAGCAACTTTCGCAAAAATATAATTTACTATGATGTTTTGTGATTTGGGTTTTAACAAGACGAGGCAAATCTTTGATAAGGCAATAATGGGATGAACTATTATTTTCTAAGAACAGTAGATGAATACTCTTAGATTTACCCTTACACGATTGAGGTCTGTAGAGAGGACCTATTATTACCTTATTTTTTTTTAAACCGTATACGTATATATTTAAAGAAGGATTATTTTTTTCAAAAATACTTATATCTGAAAAAGTCACGGGAAAAGAAACGTTCTTAATATTTAAAACATCGTGAAAGTGAGGATAAGATGTTACTCGCTCTGGATGTTGATTTGTTGGGTACAATGCAGCCACAATGCACCACATAAAACAATAATTGTCATTATTGTGAATATTCAAACACGCTTTTTTGTTTTTTATGAACTTAGGTAAATCTATAAAATAAGACCCACTAAGTGGCTGATACTTATTAACATTAACTTCTAAATGTAAATTACTCAAGAATGTCCATCCACTGTCTCTCTCCTCGAATTCTTCAATTTTTTTCAACAACGACGTGACAACCGTTTCATAAATAGTATTAAAATCATAATTAAAATGTATGACAAAATTTTTGGTGGCGAAAGATTTGATTTCTTGTAAATCATTTTTGTACAATAGAAATAAAGAAAAAAGTTGAAAATTAATTTTTACTGAAATGTGTTTTTTAAGTGAATCATCGATTAAAGATTTAACCTGTTCGCGAATATTACTAAAAAATGTTTCTGGAAAATTATTTGCTTCATCTTTGGATGCAATAACTCTGTAAGAAATAATACGGCCTTTAAACGATGATCGTAAGATTTCAACGTTTTCAATAAGAGGTACAGTACTATTATTTTTGTGTTTATTAGTTCGTAAGTGACTGGTCCAGCAACGATTATCTACATTAACATCGCAAACCGAGCAATGAGGCATTTTGTTAAAATAAAAAATGTATAAACGTAAAAGTAAAGAGAATAACTGAAAGGTTGAAAATCTAAAGGATCTATGAGCCAAAGTTTTAAATGTTAATATTTTTTATGAAAATACAATCTGTGTAATATACAAATTACAACAAAGAACACAAAAAGAAATGATACTTGGATCCTTTAGATTTTCAACCCTTCCATTGATACAGAACAGTAAAATAGATAGAAACCTTAAATACCAATTAATGTAGTACTTCATGCATCTCGTATTTGTATCCAAATTCCCGCACAGCCCTTTGTCCTCTATTATATTATGTAAATGCAAATATTGTTGTGTGATCTCAGTAGAAAATCGGAAACAAAAGTCAATCAGACGCTTCCTGAAAATAACATACAAAATTATTTAATTAAATCTGTACGGCAGTATACTATTTTATTTGCTTATTCCCTTGTGGGAAAAATGCTAAGTATAATATTTACCTTTTATCCTAAATTATTTACATTGAATTTCACGCCAAACTTCTCAACGTTATGCTATGTTATATCTTGACTTGTACGGAAACATCTCCGGGAGATTCAAAAGGTTTTAAAAAAATGTTTTCTGAAAATAACAAACAATAATATACGATTTAATAAAGTAAGTACTGAAAAAAAACTCTATTCAGAGGTACTAATAGAGTATTTTTTTTATCACTCGTGAAAAAATGTGAGTAAATATATACCTATTTTATTTTTCTCGAATTATGATCTCTATTTGATGATGATTCCACTTGATAAAATTTTTGTGCAGACCAAATTCCAAACCACACTTTTCTACACAAGTTGATGTAAATTACGCATCCTGAAAAATAGAATATACATATCTATAACTTAATTAAGTTAATACTATGAAATGTAATACGTATAACACTCATGATAAAATGTTTTAATATTTACCTTTATTTTCCTAAATTATTAATATTTATTTCGCGTTAATAATTCAGTCAACCACCGCACAGACTATTACATTAGTCATATGAGCCTGATATTAAAAATATTCATACAACCTTTTTCCAATAAAGTAACCATTTCATATTTCCATATTTCGTAATACTTATTTGTCAGTTTTATTGGACTTTGATCAACCTTAATATATTTTTTTTTCTGGTCAGCAAAGTCACATTCGCATAAATCAGCTATCTTAGGTAAGGATGGCATGCGTACATATTTACCTTATTAATGTAAATATCGTTGCTTGTTAATTAATAACATAGTTTAGTTAGTCAGCCCTAGGGTTTTTCGCTGCATTAACAATTTGATTCGTGTCGAAACTGTTTGTGATCTAATTCATGACTCTTCATTTTTGCGTTGATATAATACATACAAGAAAAAACAGACACACACACACACACGATTTTGATTTATAAGCTACATGTTTTCGGAGACCTAAACACAGTCGAATTTAAGTATTCAAGTGTGGATACAGTCTTCAAGAAGTACGTTGCGAACGCTCATTCATTAGTATACAACTACTAGTTGTTGTTACTCTCGGTGTTGATCGCTAACCTGCTGCCGCTCGCTGACATCTTCTGCTCCGCCTGCCGTCATCAGTTGGTGAAGCATCAAGCTCCCACCTTCTCATTAAAACAACCGTTGATTGAAAACATGTAAGTATGATAAGAAATGTAAGTGTACTTAATAAGTTTTTTTTTTTTTTTTTTTTTTTTTTTTTTTTTTTAATTGTGTACTATTTTTCTCTTTACTTGTCTGTATTATCATGTTGTCCTTCCTAAGGTTGTCAGAAAAATCGTCTAGACCGCAATGAGATGGCTCATTGCGCATATAAATAAATCATAATATTTTATGCATTTTAGCGTACAATACAGTATATAACATATTTTGTACTGTATTGTGTACTTATAGGATAAAAAAAAACATTTTGAGAATGTTTTAACCAAAACCATTGATCTATTTGCATTTACGATTTTTATTAAATGTTATTACATCTATATTTCAGGTCTGAATCTGAGTGCGAAGTCTATCATCCAACTGCATTCATCGAAAAGAAAACTAAACTCACACGCAAGCAGCCTGCCACCAACAACAACAGGAAGCGCAAGTCAGAATCGTCAATAGATTCATCGCAATCAAGGTAAACAAAATTTTGTTGTAAAACAATGTTGAGTAAAATACTTTGCTTTGATATTCAGATAACGCAGTGCGAGTATTAAATTAATTTTAGAATTTAGCTGTAAGCACCCGTGATACATTTAGTATTGACGGTGATTGATGATTTTGTGACTGACATTGTTGTTAGGTATATCGTATTTTAGTGACTTGCTGCGTTCGAACGCTTCGAAGCTGCATCGCGTTTGACTACTAACTGCGTTCCATTCTAGCGTTCAGTCGCTACTCAAAAAAAAAACGACAAATGGCGATATGACTGTTGCGACTAGGTTTCGTATGTGTACTGCTTGAAGTGTTCGAGCTTCCGAAAAGCTACTGTTGATCACTGATGTTAAAAGTAGCAAGTGCGTTTTGACCCTTATAATTTTTTTCAGAGACATTTGATTTGAGTAAGAAATAATGTAACTAACCATTTTGTTTTCTATGTTGTTTCAGTAATAAAACAAAGACCCGTCCTATGGATGTATTCGGTATCAGTCCGAATAACGAAAGTGATGCAGAGTTCAACGAGGGGACATCGAGCAAACGACCTGTTTTATCATCGTTCTTCGTAAACCGTGTGGCCAATGGCAGCGAGCGACGAAATGCAAACACTAATGGTGAATATTATGTCGATTGTAAAGTGTACAAAACAAGCGATGCGCGTGACACCGACTCCATGGCGTTATGGAAGAAGGCACTTGTTCGTATAAAGTTCCAAACCGATACGGATACATCGCAGTGGCGTAAATTACAAGATTTTGTGCGTTTGGCCGACAAATTGTTCGAAGAACATCCAAGGCTTTTTATTGATAAATAAAATGAAATAATTAAAAGACCTTTGTTTTATTTGATTAAATAAAATGAAGTTTAAAACCTGTCTTAGAAATCAGTTATCTGTTAACTATAACAAAATACACACACACACACACACACGCACACACCCCCACACACAATCTCTAAGTTCATACACTTAGTGTATGAACTGAGTGCCGAGCGTCCAGCGGCAGTGGTTCGTTCAGCGTTTCGAAGCGCTCCGCTCGACCGCCACTCAGGACACCTACGTGTTAATGCATCTGATCTGCTTGACACAAACGCTGCACGCCTCGCCTCGCTGGACGCTCGGCACTCAGTTCGTACACTAAATATTCGTTGTATATCATTATAAGTGACAGATTTATGCGTATATAAATTTTTGATCGATCAATTCGAACTTTAATTATTGAATTTTCTGAAACACCGTCCAGAGCGACAGGGAATTTATTGCCGAGCGATGAATGAGTTTCAAAATACCTAATTTATACGAATCCGTTTAGTATTGGGCATTCTGTCACAACGGAGCGTAGGCGAACTAGTTCGACTGCGCGACAGGTGGGACAGAATGCCCAATACTATACTACTTGTGTCAGGTTGCTTCAGTAAGAACTCAGATCTAGTAACTTGGAACTTTGGTAAGAATCAACCCCAAAGTATCCTCTTAAGGGGGAGATGTTATACCCTTGCAATGTTCACGAATATGCTAACATCAGCTGATCTGTCCCTTGGAATATAGAGCCATCATATGGACTCTCTTCAGTCTGGTTTTGATCATAGACGCGACCGGTTGTCCGCGGGTCATTTAATTAATTGTAATTTCGTGAATCTATTTTGTCGTATCCAAATAAATAGATTCCGAACTTTAGATCTTTTTTTTTAAAAAGGTTTTAGTACCTTGACCTATAACATTTGGTTCCTTTAACATTCGGTTAAAGGAACCAAATGTTAATGGCAAAAACATCATATTCATCCAAGGCCGCAAGCAGACGATATTCCTGCTGGATCATTCGGACCACTCAACGCGGAGAATCATAACGTTTATGAGTGTTACATATCACCGCTCGTAACTATGAACAGAGTCTTGAACTCCCGCAGGGCGCCAGACGCGCCGGAAATACCACCGCTTCCACCGGTGATGACTCCCCCAGGAGGTATTCCTACGGAGAACCTTCTTGGATTCGGACCTCCAGATATCTTGCACCAGGAGGCAAGACAGCGTATCGAAGGTTTCGATTTTCCCGAGGGCGACTCGGAAGCCGCACGTCTCAGGATATGTCCTGAATTGATGTCGCGTGTAAATACCGTGTTATTCGAGATGAGAACACGTTTCAAGATGAGGGACATTGGAAGATCATCCCCATCCCTGCGCAATTACATAGCACCGAAGAATATTCCGGGCTACATACAGTATGTGCGCGTGCCAGAAAGGGTACCTGATAATCAGAGGCTTAGCAAACAGCAATGTCAGATCAGAGGACCAGCCGCTTTCGGTTCAGCCACTTCAGGCCAGGTGAATCTGCATTGTCTACACAGAGAGAGATCTATGCAAGCTCGTGGCTCCTGTTTCACTGTTGGAGGTGCTCTTCCCAACGGTTGGAACGCCACCATCAACTCCAATTTCAACATGGTAGCCCCTTTCCTACCAACTATTGGAGTTAATAATCCAGCAATCCGGGTATCAAAATTCAAACGTACAAATAAATATCTTATCGTAGAAAAAAGCCTATAACCCTTTAACCTTTTGACATAATGGTTTCAGACTTTTTTGTAACAAACTACAATATTATATTTGTTACAATTAGGTACTTAAACTAGATAAATTCGATAATTAATCATAAAGTAAAAAAATTATATCTAAAAAGTTGTAACGAGTGCATTTAGCACCACGCTACAGTAGACATTTTTTTACAAAATAATTCGATTTTGTCTGTTTGACAACGTCACATTCTAGTGACAGTGACATTCGTGAACGAACGATAGTGTTGTTCATCTGGGTTTTAGTTCAATTTCTTTTTGAATCGTCAGTTTTGTTGAAAGCAAACTTCATCCCTAGCGGAAAAAGCGCTTCACTATGTTTTGACGAAGAGATCTTCACTTTTTCTCTCGGAGTCAGCAGATATAGTCATGGCTATTTTTATTGTCGTGTAATAAATCTATTTAAATCCTTATTAAAGGATCATGTTTTGCGTTAGTTTTGTTCACTAGTAGCCTTATTCTTAGGCTGGCTATTTTGCATTAGATATATTTCGTGGCAAGTAAGTTATTTTTGGATCTTGACAAAGACACGTATTTTTCTCAATGCAAATTTGTTCTACAAACTTTTCATCTTTTGTTTATAGAATGCTCTGCAAGATGCTACTTTGTTCCCATTTGTTCTAATTGGATTTTGTTAAACCAGAAAGGATGTTTGGTGAGTTTCCTACAAATAAAATTTATTACCACGTTTTCTTGTTAGATTTGATTTGACGAAAACTATTTTGTCTTGTTTCAGCTACAAGGCAGATGTCCTTTTTTTTTCCTCCCCTTTTTTTAGACTTACTTTGGATTTTTATTCTTGGATTAATTAAAATTTAAACCTTTACCACATGGAGCGGATATAACCTCGCCCTGTGACCACACATTTATGGATTATTAACCTGTTACACTGGACTCCAGAACCCGCAGAGGTCCAATGGCCATTTTCCATCTGCGAGGAGGAGCCAGGTTTATTTACTCTTATTAGAATCACCTAAGATGTATTAAGGTAAACCTATTTTTTTCTTATTTAATCAATTGGATTCGACAAGCCACTTCTAAAATAAGTTCTCGCTACCACCTAAGTGAATTTATATGTAACCTCCTTTACCAACGTAGGTTAAGAACAAATTTTACGGAGCTTTCCAATATAGAATGTGAAATTTACTACTTGTCCTTTCTTGCTCTCCCTCCCTAGATTAAAAAGGTTCTTTCTCTCGACTGTTCTATCCCGGTAAGTTTTTATTATTATTAAATTGAATTGAAGTAAGGCATCTGGCGCCCGAGATTTTGTTAGTTTATTAGATATTAGTGATGTCGGCCTTCAGCAAATAAAATTCAATATATTTATTAAATTTATTTTCCCTTTTTTACACCATTCAAATAAAATTATTACAATTGTTGCATATTTTAATGTAACTATTTTAATTTTTTTATTACAATTGTCGCCAGAGTTCAGGGACCTTTAGTAAAGTTTGTTCAACCTGTGTTTATTGTTGAATCCAAGTTATTTTGTTTATGTTTATGTGGCATTTATTTTTGAATTATGTGCATTTATTTTATTGAACTGTGTGCATTTCTTTTGTGTATTTTTGGTGCATTTATTTTGTGAATTTAGCTTGTTTTTACAAACATTGTGCAACATTTTTTGTCACATTGTTTATTAGTGTTTATATTCAACATAACGGTAACAACACAAGTTGTCCTGCGGTTTGTTATACCTTAATTTTACATGCGGTTAATTGTATAAGTTTCTAACATATGCGGTTATTATTTAGTGATATTACTTTAGTGGTTTATCAAGTGTTTGTGAACTTAGTTTAGATAAAACCAAATTTTAAGTGATAACTTCTTAAATACTTTTACTTGAGAACGTCTTCAACGTTATAAAAAACTTTTATGCTCAACGTCTTCAACATTATAAAAACTTATGTTTATGTTCAACGATACAACGTTATAAAAACTTTTATGTTTATATTCAACGTGTTAACCTTATAAAAAATAAACCTTATAAAGATTGTAAAATTAAAAATTAAATTAAAAATTAAATTAGAAATTAAATTTAGAAATTAAATTAGAAATTAAATTAGAAATTTAAAAACTTTAATATTAAAAAAGTGTAAGTGGTTGTTGCATCCAGTGATAGATCATTTAACTTAAATTTATCTTAGATTAAATTCAACTTTCTTAAACATTACTTTACATTAACTTTACATTAACTTTACATTAACTTTTCATTAAATTTTCATTAACTTTTCATTAACTTTCCATTAACCTTTCGGAAGTTTAATTCAACTTTTACTCAACTTAAAATTTAACCTTTTCATCTTTTGGCGGATTTTAGTATTGTTTCATTATGGATAAAGAAGTTCAGTTTCCACCGTTACCTGAGGTTACGAATAGTAACACAGCTTTGGGTTCTGATGTTGCTGCGCCTATGGCTCAACGTTCAGATAATTTGCTTCCGGTTCCAGAATCATTTTTGCTTCATGGTGCGCTTGCTCACAGCTCTTCTGTTTTTGCACCTGTTTCTTCGTTTAACACTATGAATGATTCAGTGAAGAAAAATTTGCCTTCGCCTAATACTAAATTACCAGATTTAAAAAGAAGTAGGATTGTTTATGAAGGAAAAACTTGTGTTAGAGAGTTTATTACTCAAGTTGAGGAATACTTTCTTTATAAAAACTTTGACGAATTTCTATTGGTTGGATCTTTTTCGGATTTGCTTTCTGGTTCGGCCGCTAAATGGTTTCGCGCTAACCGAGCTAATATGGCTTAACCAACGCGCCCGCTGAATTACAGAGATTAGTTGATAAGCTTTTTGGTCCTGAATTTGATAACGTTCTGTTCTGTTACCTTGATGACTTAATTTTGATCAATGATAACTTTGAAACTCATATTGAATACTTGAATAAAATTTATATTACTCTTAGAGAAGCCGGCTTAACCGTCAATCTAAAGAAGTGTGCCTTTTGTAAAGATAGACTCCGTTATCTTGGTTATATTGTAGATGGAAATGGTTTACACACTGATCCATCTAAGTTAGATACTATTGAAAATTTTCCTCGCCCTGACACTGTTAAACATCTTAGAAGTTTCCTTGGTTTATGTTCTTATTATCGTAGATTCATTAATAAATTCGCTGATATTGCTTCACCTTTAAATAAATTAACTGCTGGTAGTAAAAATTCTAAGAAATCTGTTATTTGGAATGATGATGCTGAAATTGCTTTTCAAAGTTTGAAACAGGCTTTAGTTTCATCTCCTGTTTTACAATGTCCTAATTTTGAGAAACCTTTCTTTTTGCATTGTGACGCTAGTTCTGTTGGTATTGGTAGCGTTTTAAGTCAAGACGACTCTGATGGTGAACAACATCCAATTGCGTTTTATTCTCGATCACTTAATAAATGTGAACGTAACTATAGCACCACTGAACGTGAATTACTTGCAATTTTAGATTCAATAGAACATTTTAGACCTTATATTGAAGGAATGGAATTTACAGTTATTACTGATCACGCTTGTTTAAAATGGCTCTTGCGATTAAATAATCCTAGTGGACGTTTAGCTCGTTGGGCTGCTAGAATTTCTCAGTTTACTTTCAAGATTGTTCATAAAAAAGGTTCCTTACATTTGGTTCCAGATGCTTTGTCTAGGATAGAAACAGAAACAATTTTTGTTGCTCCTGTAAGTTTAGTCACTCCTGATGATGATATTGATGATCCTTGGTTTAGAAGAATATTTATTAATTGTCAAAAAACCCCTTCAAAGTTTAAAAATTTTAGAGTCGAAGATAACACTTTATTTAAATTTTGTAAAAGTAAATTCAACCCTAACAGTCGTTTAGATTGGAAAATTGTTATTCCTAAAGAACACATTTTAGATACTATTAGATCAAATCATGACGATATGAATTCTGGTCATCTTGGAATTCATAAAACTTTAAGAAAATTAAAACAACACTATTTTTGGAATGGTATGTTTATTGACGTTCAGAATTATATAAAATCTTGTGATATTTGTAAAGCTTATAAGCATAGTACAGCTCCACCTTTTGGTATTATGGTTAACCCTAAAAAAGTAGATTTCCCCATGGTTATGCTTTCGGTTGATATTATAGGAATTTTACCTAAAAGTTATTCGGGTCATAAATATATTCTTTCAGTAGTTGATGTATTTACAAAGTTTTGCTGGATTTTTCCCATGATAAAGGCTACTACTTTGTCAATTTGTAGGCTCTTTGAAAAGGAAATTTTTCTAAAATTCGGTTGTCCTAAGATTATAGTTTGTGATAATGGAACTCAATTTACTTCAAAATATTTTGTAGATTTTATGAAAAGCTTCAATATAACTAAAATATTTTATAATACTTTGTATACTCCTCAGAATAACCCTGTGGAAAGGTATAATAAAACTGTAGAAACTTGCATCTCATGTTTTGTTAAAAATGACCACCGCACTTGGTCGAAGTTTTTGCCACATATTCAGTTAGCTTTGAATAGTAGTGTTAATCTTGCTACTGATTACACTCCTAATTTTCTTATGTTTGGAAGAGAACTAATTTTTGATGCTTCCTTACATCGTTTTAGTAATTCGTTAGAAAATTTAGATCAGGTAGACGTAGGAGAAAGGAATTCTTTTGCTTTTTCTCTTAAGTCACTTGGTGATATTTTTGTTAGGGTTCAAACTCATTTGTTAAAAGCTTACAAACGTAACGCTATTTATTATAACTCCGGGAGAAAAGTCATTTCTTTTGATGTTGACGATATTGTGTGGAGAAGCAGTCTAATGCTCCAACTTATTTTTCGGCTAAATTTGCTCCTAAGTTTATTAAATGTAAAATTGTTGAAAAGATTTCTGATAATGTTTATCTCTTAAAAGATATTAGTAAAGGTACTTCTGGACGTTTTCACGTCAAAGACATTATAAAATATTAATTTTGGAATTCTCATTTTGCTTGATTTTGATATTCTGTTTTGAACGCCCTTTGTTTGTGAAGAATGTAGTGATGGATGAAAGTTATGGGCTAGTATGTAGGCGATGGATGAAAGGTAAAATTCAGAACTAGTATTAATTTCCTGTTTAAATGTTCAAAAATTAACTTAGGTCATTTCGGTTTTTAACAAATTTTCCACACACTTTTATTATCATTAACATCATTAGATCTTATGTACATTTTTGTATATTTTTTGAGGTCTTTGTTTTTGTGTCCTCACATTTGTTTGTACATTTAGGTTTGTTTGTTGGTTTGTAATGTTTTGTTTCAAGTAGTTTTTTAGTTAGACATTTTAACAAATTACTCGGACTTGACAATTTTGGTACCCCGTGTGTACAGCGGTTACGCCACCCATTTGATTAGACATTTTTGTTGGAGACCATTTTTCCATGGAATCCACACCATTTTTTTTTGAGATTTTTATCTCGCCAATTTTGTTAGGCAGTTTTCGGCCTTTCCCCCGAAACTGTATTATTGTGTAGGTTGTGTTCGGAAAGTCGGTGGAGTTATGCCGATCACAATACTCACGTGTTTTTTGAGATTACTCTCTAACCATTAGATACGGTTATCGGTTTTTCACCCGGTACCGTATATTATTGTGCAGGTTGTGTTCGGGAAGTCGGTGGAGTTATGCCGATCACAATACTCACGTGTTTGTTTGTTTGACAGAAGTGCTCGTGTTCGGAAAGTGGGTTGAGTTGAGCCGACCACGACATTCTCTGATTTAGATTTTAACGCATCTTTTGTCGTTAAAATATTTTAATCATTTGTTTTCATTTTCATAGAGTCGGCGACGAAGGTGTCTAACCGCAACTTTAACATTTGTTATCTTTTTAGATAGATTTAAAATTACAACTTTAACATTAGTTATCCTTTTGGATTGATTTAGATTATAGGTGTAGAGTCGGTGACGAAGGTGTCTAACCGCAACTTTAACGTTAACTTAGGTATATTATAGAGTCGGCGACGATGGTGTCTAACCGCAACTTTTATAGAACTTTTGTTCTTTACCTTGTTTGATTATTTCCTTGTTTGATTAACAACTTTTTTATAGAACGTTGTTCTTTGTTTTGTTTAGTTATTTCATTGTTCGATGAATATTGTTGTCATTGTTTTAGAATGTCTTTTGACATAATTTTTGGTTTTCTCAACTACTTCTTTTGTTTAGACGATGGCTTGTATCGTTAGTGTTGCTAGTCGGACTCTAACATTTGCAAGCATTTCATTATACAATTGGAATCCTGTGGAATTTTGTGGAGATCTTTATAATTTTTATAGAGTCTTTTATAGAGTTTCCTAGAGATTTTTTATAGAGTCATTAATAGAGTTTTTGGTAGAGTCTTGTTAAATTATAGAGTCATTAATAGAGTTTTTGGTAGAGTCTTATTAAATTATAGAGTTTTGAGTAGAGTTTTTGGAGAATTTTCTTTGTTTTTATTCTGGTTTTTCCTGGTTTGTTGTCATAAAAGAAAGTATCTTTCTTTTATTTTTTTTTGGAAAGGGTGTATTGTAACGAGTGCATTTAGCACCACGCTACAGTAGACATTTGTTTACAAAATAATTCGATTTTGTCTGTTTGACAACGTCACATTCTAGTGACAGTGACATTCGTGAACGAACGATAGTGTTGTTCATCTGGGTTTTAGTTCAATTTCTTTTTGAATCGTCAGTTTTGTTGAAAGCAAACTTCATCCCTAGCGGAAAAAGCGCTTCACTATGTTTTGACGAAGAGATCTTCACTTTTTCTCTCGGAGTCAGCAGATATAGTCATGGCTATTTTTATTGTCGTGTAATAAATCTATTTAAATCCTTATTAAAGGATCATGTTTTGCGTTAGTTTTGTTCACTAGTAGCCTTATTCTTAGGCTGGCTATTTTGCATTAGATATATTTCGTGGCAAGTAAGTTATTTTTGGATCTTGACAAAGACACGTATTTTTCTCAATGCAAATTTGTTCTACAAACTTTTCATCTTTTGTTTATAGAATGCTCTGCAAGATGCTACTTTGTTCCCATTTGTTCTAATTGGATTTTGTTAAACCAGAAAGGATGTTTGGTGAGTTTCCTACAAATAAAATTTATTACCACGTTTTCTTGTTAGATTTGATTTGACGAAAACTATTTTGTCTTGTTTCAGCTACAAGGCAGATGTCCTTTTTTTTTCCTCCCCTTTTTTTAGACTTACTTTGGATTTTTATTCTTGGATTAATTAAAATTTAAACCTTTACCACATGGAGCGGATATAACCTCGCCCTGTGACCACACATTTATGGATTATTAACCTGTTACACTGGACTCCAGAACCCGCAGAGGTCCAATGGCCATTTTCCATCTGCGAGGAGGAGCCAGGTTTATTTACTCTTATTAGAATCACCTAAGATGTATTAAGGTAAACCTATTTTTTTCTTATTTAATCAATTGGATTCGACAAGCCACTTCTAAAATAAGTTCTCGCTACCACCTAAGTGAATTTATATGTAACCTCCTTTACCAACGTAGGTTAAGAACAAATTTTACGGAGCTTTCCAATATAGAATGTGAAATTTACTACTTGTCCTTTCTTGCTCTCCCTCCCTAGATTAAAAAGGTTCTTTCTCTCGACTGTTCTATCCCGGTAAGTTTTTATTATTATTAAATTGAATTGAAGTAAGGCATCTGGCGCCCGAGATTTTGTTAGTTTATTAGATATTAGTGATGTCGGCCTTCAGCAAATAAAATTCAATATATTTATTAAATTTATTTTCCCTTTTTTACACCATTCAAATAAAATTATTACAATTGTTGCATATTTTAATGAAACTATTTTAATTTTTTTATTACAAAGTGTACAAAGGGTAACCACTCTCCTTACTTTCTTATGTATAAAAATATGAATGTCAGTTTGAAGTCTTTGAAAAATCTCAATATGGACAGATTATAGTATCCAATTATGGACTATTCCATAACTGGTTCTCTCATGATTTTGAATTTTTCATGTTTCAGCAGAATGGCTGGCGTCAACTCAAAAACGAAGCGAAAAGAATGGGATTCAGAGCACATGGCGGAAGCTATTAAATTAGTATGAGGGAAGAAAATGGGTTATTTGAGAGCTGCAAAACACTTTGGTTTGCCAAGATCTACTACACTTGGGAGGAAAACTGTTTTAGGGACAACCCTTGAAAATCTTTTGGTAGACTATATTTTGACGATGGAGAGCAAATTTCATGGCTTGACGAGATCCGATGTTCGAAGAATGGCGTTTAAGGATGACTCACGCTAGACCGTGTCGGGTCCGAGCCGAGTGTCGGCCGTAGCACGGTCAACTAATATTACATATATTTTGTATGAACACACTCACGTTATACCGAGCGGCAACCGAGTGACGCCCGAGCAACGGACAACGCTCGGAAACAACTCGGTCCCGCTTCGGCTCGGCCACGGCCCGTTGCATGAATACAGCGCCGCCGAGCTGCGCCCGAGCGGTCGGTAGTGATGCTATACAGTGCTCTGACGTTTTGTTCGTCGTCGGAAAATGAACAACGAACGTTTGATTGAGGCTGTGAGGAAGTATTGTAACGCATGTATTTCAGCATTGCGTACAAGGACTAATGTTTACATAAAGATTCGATTTTGTTCGGTTGACAACGTCACATTCTGAGTGACAGTGACATTCGTGAGTGAACGATAGTGTTGTTCACTTGATTTTTCGTTCAATTTCTTCTTGAATCGTCAGTTTTGTTGGAAGGAAACTTCATTCCTAGCGGGAAAAAGCACTTCCCTATGGCTTGACGACTGATTGACTGAGAGCTTGGGACAAAAACCGGCACTTCTCTCTCGGGTGTGTCTGTGTCACAATGCACGCATTGCATTTTTATTTGTTGAAGTCAATCTACTGGAATCTCAATTATTTGGACTTGTTTTGTTAGATTCGTTAGCAAAAAGCATCCTTGATGCGTTGGCTACATTGCATTGGTTATATTTTCGTGGCAAGTAAGTTACTTTTCTGATTTTGACAAAGACACATATTTGTCTCAAAGCAATGTGTTTTTACGTGTTTCGTATCTTGTTCTAGTGGAATCATAGAACGCTCTGCAAGATGCTACTTCGTTCTCTATTGTTCTAATTGGATTTTATCAAGAAAAAAGGATATCTTGGTGAGTTCCCATCCAAATGAATTTTGCAACCACGCGTCTTGTTGGATTTAATTGACGAAAATTATTCTGTTTTGTTCCAGCTATGAAAGGCAGATGTCCTTTTTTTTACCTCCTTTTTATTTTGGTCTTACTCTTGGATTAAATTCATTTAAAATTTAAAACATTAAAGAACAATGTTCAAAACGTCCCCACCCTTGTAGCACTTTAAAACCTATGTTAATCGAAGGGCCATAACCATCTTATCATTTTATTGTACGACGGCGAAACTGAAATATGCTTCCGAAAAAAGTTATATCGACATGAAGAATACGGAATCAGTAACAATTTATTGTGCCGTTTATTATACTTTTTCGACATGATGTAACCATACCTAATACAATATAATTACATTTTGGTAAGTTTTTGAGAGCAGTATAGAATGGTTATAATAAGAGCCGCACGCGCAGCGCCACACGACGCAGAGCAGGAGGTGGTGGAAGGGCGGGGAGAAGGGAAGTATGTCTTTGTTCCCTTATCGCTTGCCTGTCTACCGCTGCCGGTTTTATTGGTTATTGTAATTGTTCCTAAGTACCGTTCGGAACTTCCTTGAGCGTACGCGTATTTGTCTCCCACTTTGATTGCTAGTTTTATCCTTCTACTTTGGACTTACTGGATTTGATTTTGTGCCAACGGTTGGACTAAGTTGAATTGGTTTGTTTTAAGCGACTACGGACTTAATAACGGATTTTGTGTGCCTGTGGTTTGGATTTATTTCATTGTTTTGGCAATATGGAACATCAACGAATTCATCAATGTGTTACGTGTTTACGGTCTGTATTCCGAGATCGAAATCGACGCATTCTAACACATGAATACATGGAAAACCATCCAGGATTCTCCGAGTACGTACTGGAGCGAATAAATGTACAAGAGGTTAGTAAATAACTATTTTTAAAGAAATAAATAGATTGTAGCTCGTTTCGTTGATCAATCAGTATTTGTATTAAATAATATGACTTATGTCTTAAGTGTGTACGACGATTTTAGTTTATTTCTAAATGCTATCACTTGGCCCATTAAAAATGATAGATAGCTATCACAGCGATATTAAGAAATATGAGTGGGGCACTCTCATTAGTAAGCTATTGCGATATATATTTTTTTTCTTTACTGCAGTAATAATGTTATATTTCAGGCGGCCCATGACGACTTGCAGTACATGTGTTACCGCTGTTGGGTGGCAGCACATCGACACCAAATGAGAAATGAAGGTGGACAAAACGAGGAACAACCTGATGAGCAAGCAGATGAACAAGCAGTTGCCGAGCAGTTAATTACAGTCCCAACCTACAAAAGGTTAGCAAATACGTCTCGTCACTGTGCGTTTCATGGATGTGCAAATCAAGATCTGCATAGAATACCACTATTCTTAAAAATACATTCACTGATCGAGCACAGCTTATATGTCCCTACCAGTGCAAGGGTTTGTACAAATCATATGCGGACCAATGAATGGAACCTATTATATGATTCTGCAGATACGACATTTTCACCAGACCAGTTAAAGGATATGATGGACGTTTTAAGAAATGCATATAATAACAAAAAAGCCTTGGATTTTGAAAATATAGACAGCATTTCTCCTGAAGAACTATATTTTAGAACAGGGCTAACCCACGAGCAGTTTGCTATTGTTTTAAATGACACACCATCTTTAAACCAGCACACAAGACAGCCAAAAACTGTGCTGGCATGCTATCTTATGAAAATAAGGTCAGCTGAACCAGATGTCAGAATAGCATGCCACTTAAACGTCAGCAGGACAACAGTGGGACGTTACCTGAATACAGCCCGAGAGTGCTTAACGAGAGACTTTGTGGCACTTCATCTAGGATACGACCACATCGGCCGAGATGAAATAATAAGTCACAGCACTACTATTGCGAGAGCATTATATGGAGATTCAAAAGCCATCATATTATTCGACGGAACATACATTTATATACAGAAAAGTAAGAATTTCCTGTTCCAGAAAATAACATACAGCCTGCACAAATTCAAAAACTTATTAAAGCCATTCCTTTTAGTGTGCCCAGACGGGTATATAATAGATATTCTAGGACCCTACTCTGCTAGGACATCAGACGCTCAGATTATGAAGGATATAATGAATAACATTTATTCTCCGATTCATTACTTGCTCCACGAGAATGATACGTTTATATTAGACAGAGGCTTCAGAGACTCAATTCCTGCAATCAAAGGATGTGGCTATGAGCCTCACATGCCACCTACAAAAGACAGAAACGCAACGCAGCTTACGAATGAACAAGCGAATAAATCGCGTCTAATAACAATTGTCCGCTGGGTCATTGAGGCGATAAACGGGAGATTTAAACGCGACTTTAAAATGTTCAGGAACGTGGTATTCAATAAATCACTTCCTCACTTCTTCACTGACTTCCGGATTGCTGGAGCGCTTATCAACACCTTCAGGGAGCCTTTTCATGATAGTGTCTACGCCACAGAGTTCGTAGAACGAATCAGTCACAGAATTCATATCAACAATGACTTGGGCAACTACGTTGTTGCAGAAAATGTTAACAGGCAGCGGGTTGCGTTCAGGACATTGACTGACGAGTCCATAAATATGCCGTTCCCTGAATTGTCAAACGAAGATATTATTTTGTTTAGCTTGGGGACATATCATCTAAAACTGGCAGCTTCCTATGTCAGCGAACATTTACGTGGCGGCGTCTATAACATAGAGGTTTGTGCAACTCCAAGCCCAATTATGAATCAATACGGTATAGACACGGAAGATTGCACTCTTCTAAGGGGTCGAATTTTATCAAGACATAGGTCTAATGCGACCTATTATACGTATTTAATACTGAATAACGCACAGGGAATAAACGCTATTCAGGCATATTACTGCTCATGTTTGACGGGTATGAGGACAGTTGGTGCCTGCGCGCATGTCGTCAGCATCGTTTGGTACTTTGGGATTGGAAGGCGTTTAGAGAATTTCGTTGGGCCAGCCAGTGCCTGGGACAATATTGTAATAGATACTCAAAATACCGAATAAAGGTTTTATTTGTAATTAATAAGGTATTTTATTTGAAATCTCCTAAAAAAAACGTCAATGGTAACCTTACAAAACCAATATTCAGCAGAATTATTTATGAACTTTTTTCTGCTCCGTGAGTTGTTCCCGAGCGGGAGTCAGCATTTAATTCTAAAGAGTTGTTTGAAAACTCCGAACGAAACCATCCCACAGTAAAAAGAAAAGCATCGTGATCGGAAACATAATTATTATTGTGACTGATTCCGGTTTCTTCATGTCGATATAACTTTTTTCGGATGCACATTTCTGTTTCGCTGTCATACAATAAAATGATAAAATGACCATGGCCCTTCGGTTAACATAGGTTTTAAAGTGCTACAAGGGTGGGGACGGTGTCCATACATTTTGGGCATTGTTCTTTATACCAACCACATGGATTGGAAATAACCTCGTCCTGTGACCCCATAATGTTGGATTTG
The DNA here is from genome assembly GCA_912999785.1 of Hydriomena furcata. NCBI lineage: Eukaryota > Metazoa > Arthropoda > Insecta > Lepidoptera > Geometridae > Hydriomena > Hydriomena furcata. Next base: position 6,543,099 of record OU538838.1, read on the forward strand.
TAACCTATTACACCGGACTCCAGTCTCAAGAGCAACCCGCAGAGGTCCAATGGCCTTTTACCATCTGCATGGAGGAGTCAGGTTTATTATTCTAATTAGAAATGCCTAGGATGCGCTCAGGTATTTATTCATTTTTATAATTATACGGATTCAACAATCACAGTTAAAACAAACCACCACTTGTTACCACCTAAGTGCCTCTTTGTATGAAACAACCTATACCATTGTAGGTTAAGAATAAATTCTACGGAGCCTCCAAATATAGTATTTAAAATTAACTACTTGTACTTTCTTGCTCCCCCTCCCTAGATTAAAAAGGTTCTTTCTCTCGACTGTACTATCCCGGTAAGTTTTTATTATTATTAAATTGAATAGAAGTAAGGCATCTGGCGCCCGAGATTTAGTTAGATATTTATGATGTCGGCCTTCAGCATTTAAAATTCTATTTATTTAAAATTCTATTTATTTAAAATTTTATTTTTCCCTTTTTACCACTATTAAAATTCTTTTCTTACAATTGGCGCATATTTTACTATCCCAATTGTTTTCTTTTCTTACAGTATCCAGCATTATATGATATGAGCGATGGGAAATATATGGACTCCAATTATAAGTCTTCATTATGGGTCAAAATAAGCGAAGAAATCAAACAAACTGGTAAGCAGATACACACATCAACACTGTCTAGGGATATTAGATTTTTATTTGCATTTCTTAGATTTTCAGAATTTTTTTTTCAGAATTAGTAAAAAGTTTATATGTGGAATTAAACCTCCTTGTTCCATTTTCAAACTGACATTGAAAAAAAAACTAAAACTTATTAAAACAAAAGAAAGCGCGGGAACACGCATTTGATTCAGTTAGCAGTGCTAGTTTTGTGTTGAGATTTGTTTAGAAAAACATTAATTAACTAACGCTATCAATTGTTTTAGTGATTTTTACTGTTTGTGGCATCTCGTTGGTGCCATGCAACGTCGACATCTGACGAGAGACGAGATGATAAGAGCAGTAGGAATGTTGGAAGCTGGCGCTATCCAAAACGTTGTTGCGGAGACTCTAGGCACCAGCCAGAATGTGATATCAAGGTTCTGGTCACGTTATCGTGATACTGGGGAAGTGGCAGAACGGCATGCTGGCAGAATTCGGGTGACCACCCCTAGAGAGGACCGTTTTCTCCAAAATACCGCCAGGAGAGAACCTACTCTGACGGCCATGGTAATGGTACAGAGGCTCCAACAGGAGCATCAGCTGTTGGTTAGCGACCAAACAGTCAGAAGAAGGCTACATGAAGCTAATCTTCATTCTCGCAGGCCAATTCGTGTTCCTGCTTTGCGACGTGGCAATCGCGGAAGGCGACTATTGTGGGCCCAAGAACACGTGTTATGGGATAATGAACAATGGTCGACAGTGCTCTTTACGGATGAGTCTCGGTTTGGATTTCATCCAGATTCGCGAAGAATACGAGTTTGGAGAGTTCCAGGCAGGGAAAGCCGTCTCCAGCATCCACAAGAGGTTCATTCGTACCAAGCAGGGACGATCATGGTATGGGCGGGAATTCGTATAGGCGCGCGAACCGACCTCGTTTTTGTAAGAGGCAACATGAATGCTCAGAAATACCGTGATGAGGTGGTGGAACCTGTCATTATTCCGCATAGGGTGCAAATCGGCCACCAATTCGTACTCATGCATGATAATGCCCGTCCACACACGGCGAGGCTGGTATCAGCCGCCCTTCAAGACAACAACGTCACGGTAATGAGATGGCCTGCGCAGTCGCCCGATATGAATCCCATCGAACATGCGTGGGACATGTTGCAGCGAAGGGCTATGCACGCCCTCCCTCCAAATCTGGCCACAGAAGAGCAACTTTTCCTGCACCTGCAACGAACCTGGGAACGCATACCACAGCAAGACATCGACACCTTAATTCACAGTATGAATAACCGATGCCGAACTCTAATTAACGTGAGGGGTGGCAACACTGATTATTAAGAGTTAAAATGTCTAACTTTCTGTTGTTATTTTTAATAAAATTATTAATTTTATTAATTAATTTCACTCGTGGACTTAGCACCATTTTTAGTCTCTTTGTTATTTTATTTTTAAAAAAATATTTGGTTATTATTTAAGTTCTTATCGATTGACATAGATGGCGGTGCATGTAGTGTGAACGGAAAAAAATTAATAGAGCACCCATGCAAATTACCAGTACGTCATCCGAACCGGGTCAGCGCATTTCTATTGATGTAGTTGGTCCGCTTCCCGAGTCTGGTACTGCAAAGTTGAAATACATCTTAACATTTCAAGATGATTTAACCAAATTTTCCACGGCCTATCCGATCCGTAGTACCACTGCGGAAGAAACTAGTGAATGTTTACTTCATTACATGTCCATCTTCGGAATTCCTAAAATGATCCTTACGGATCAAGGATCCAATTTGTCGATCCATTTCATTTCGTGAACGGCCTTGCTTGCTCTCCTGTAAATCGGTCAGGAGGTGAGCGTAGTGTTTACGTTCACTGAATTGAGTTTTGAGAAACTCTTTGAGTTGCTCCCAGGATGTAAAGTCCTTAATAGAGCAAGCAAGTTCCGCCTTGCCGGATAGTTGGCTAAGGATATATTTGAACAAAATAGGTCTCTGCTCTTCAGTAGCTAGATCGTATGCATTGTTGCAGTTAATAATAAAAGAATTAACTGTTTCGCGACTGCCATCATATGATTTTATGAATTTGAAAAGGGTGTTGAGTCCTAATTCGGACATTTTAGAACTCGTTGACCTCGTGATTCGCGGAGAAAGCTGAGGTGATTTAGATTTTAAATCGGATATTTCTTGTGCAAACTCTCGAATATCTAAAGCTAATTTACTTGTTTTACTATCTTCAACCTTATTGTCTTTTTGCATAATAAGATACTGAAAATAATTGTAGAAGTTATAGTACACTTATACAGAAAAAGGATTTTAATTTTCTGCTCACTGAACCCTAATTTATAAGCAATGACCAAAGACTTACAGTATGAATAAAGCGTAGGCGGCGGCCACGATACCCGATTCCACGAACTGCATTCCGGAGCGCTCAGACGGCGTAACTCGGCGAGATGATGGGATGAACGTTTCACGGTGATTCTTTGCTCGATGGATAGGTTAAATAATTAGGATTATTTAACCGGGAGATCACGTCTCGTCACAGGATGCTCGATGCCGATGTCACGTCGCCGGATGATGCGGATGATGATGTGGATGATGATCACGAAGTAGGTATCTTCAGCGGCACCCGATGCAGCAGCAGATCGAAGTACCACCAGCCTAGGTAAGTTGCTTCAGTCAAGGATTCTGGAGACCGTGCAGCCCAGGATGACAGGTAAGTCTGCACAGGTTTACAGGTTCGCGGATACACTGAGTTTATGGGAAGTAAGTATGCACTATCACTTTAGCGTTCAAGGTACCGTAGGATAATATTTACGGAAAAGATTGAGTCTGGAGACCAAAATTTTGGAAAACGTCTAAGGACACAAAATACGTTTTTTCGACACTGGGAACTGCCGTATCCCACCGCTGCCACCAAATGTTATAGGTCAAGGTACTAAAACCTTTAAAAAAAAAAAGATCTAAAGTTCGGAATCTATTTATTTGGATACGACAAAATAGATTCACGGAAATACAATTAATTAAATGACCCGCGGACAACCGGTCGCGTCTATGATCAAAACCAGACTGAGGAGAGTACATATGATGGCTCTATATTCCAAGGGACAGATCAGCTGATGTTAGCATATTCGTGAACATTGCAAGGGTATAACAGCACGCAGGGTCCAAATGAGAACATCGTTACCTACGTTGCCCTTATGTTGAACTATTTCAGGCGTCTTTCATATTCAGTGTCTGAGGTAGATAAGTTTGACATTATTTATCAGAATATTAGAGCTGATTACTCTATTCCAGGGATGGCCAACCGGTCGATCGCGACCATTAGTCCAGTCAATCGTGGCAAGGCAAAAAATACCAACCATCATAATTACCAACTACTACAGCATCATCTTGTATCATTTTTCAATCGCTGTTCCGTCACGGTTTTTATCCTCTATTCTACGTAGTATTTGTGTATAGTCTTTTGTTTTCGGCACGCGATGACCAATAAGCGGGAAGCGTGTGAGATGCGGGGGAGGAGCGTATGTCAATCCGTCCCGTGGTCACGTCTCATTCAGTCAGTTGACAGTTGACGACAGAAACTAGGTACTGGAATTACGACGTTCCGACGATTACCGATGTAAATCACGATTAAGCGCCCTACTCACACATCTGCCGCAGGGGCAATCTAGGGTGTAGGAGTGGAGATGACCCTTAATTGCATCCTTAATTGTGATGTGTGTAGGCATGCAGGGGCAATTTGGAGGATTGGCCCTGCGGCAGGGCGGCAGGGGCGCGAGACCATCCTTGATCCCTAAGTCGTCCCTGCCGTCGCTGCGTGTGTAGCGCGATTGGGGCAATTTCTCAGTCAGTTTGTCAGTATCTGTCACACGGAGTGCACGTATACATAGCGTACAATCAAAATGGCGGCCGACAACGAACGCGAAGTTTGGACGCGAATTATAGAAGTTTATCAAGACCGACCTCACATGTGGGATAAAAATCATAAACATTATTTTAACCGCGACATGAGGCAGCAAACATTCACACTAATGTTTGAAATTTTTGGGGAACTCAAAACCAACATGGAGCTGCCGGCTTTCAAAAAAAAAATTGAAAATATGCGGACATCCTTTTTTCGGGAGTTAAAAAAGGTACGTATTTTTAATTAAGTAATGATTATTCAAAATTGTGTTTTGAATTTATTTTTTTAGTAGGTATTTGTATTTCATTTCAATGTGTTATCTTTTTTAGGTTAATTCTTCAAAACAAACAGGATCTGGCAGCGATGATGTGTACAAACCATCTCTTTGGTATTACATTCTCTTTACTTTTATTGAAGAGACTACTGAACCATCTCGCACGGGAGTAGATACCATGGACTTTGACGAGGTAATACTTAAAATAAAACAAGAATAAAATCACTTGGCACAATTATATATATTTATTAGAATTACTTCTAAATATTAGGTATAAGTACTTACTTAAGTATTTCATCAACATTAAAACTATTTTAATGCTCTTATATTACTCGTAATATGTCTTCTTGAAAATCAACACTGCCTTGTCCGTTAAAATACGACATAAATTGACTTCTAACGTAGTTTCCTTCATCGTTGCGCTGTTTTTCATTTCTTTGCGCAACTGATACTAATTCGAATGATTCTGCCCGCCAATCACCTGGTCGATAAGTTCGATCGTTTGTATTTTCAGAATCTGTACATGAATTTGTCAAAAAGATTTTTGATTTTGTTCTTAAAAAATTGTGTAAAGCGCAACATGCTAGAACAATAGCATCGACGTTCTCAACATTTACACTTATTTTTCGGCGAAATATCCTAAAACGTGTTGCCAGTATCCCAAAAGCATTTTCTACTACCCGTCTTGCCCTAGATAACCTATAATTAAATATTCTTTGTTCATGGTTTATATTCTTGAATGGATAGGGCTTCATCACGTGTCTGTTGAGAGAAAATGCACTGTCTTCTACAAATACATAGGGCACTGTAATATTACTATTTGGTAACGTTGAAGCTGGTGGTAGGTTTAACTGGCTTTTCATTAGTTTTTCATGAAATTTTGTATGTTGTATTACACCACCATCAGAGACGCTTCCATTTATGCCAGTGTGTACATACATAAACTCATAATTTGCATTAACAATGGCAAAAAGTACTACACTAAAAAACTGTTTGTAATTAAAAAAACACGAGCCACTACCAGGGGGCTTTTCTATAGCTACGTGTTTTCGGTCCATTGCTCCAACACAGTGACTGAAATTCCATTTTTCTTCAAACATTTTTGCTGTGTTCTTCCATTCAGTTTCCGATGTGGGCATCTGAAACAAACAGTAATTGAGAAATTTAATATTTCAGGTTTCATAGAGTTTGGAATTGGATGAACCATCTGGTAGTCAATCACTCAACTTAAAACGTCCAAGTAAGCTAGACAAAACAGAAGAAGAACCTGCTCCAAGAAAACCGCGATTAAACTTACAAAAAAACAAGAGAAACTATTTGATACTGCTCAAAAACTTCTTACCACTACAGATGAATGGGAAGTCATAGGAATGGGCTATGGTATTCAAATGAAAAATTTAAGTAAACACCAGCAAGTTGTTGCAAAAAAATTAATATCTGAAGTCATTTTCTATGGGCAACTTGGAAAACTAACAGAAGAATCGTCAATCACTTTGAAAAACCGATCAGTGATCGTTCGATTTCCGCTGAGATCAGTTGTGCTACTCGCGACCGCGCGTACCGACAGTGCAAAGTGCTAACGCATCACAACAAACCCGTCGTGACGGACGGCCAGATCGCGATGATGACCTAGTTACTCATTGCGCATTGGCATGTTTGCATCGACAATTTATATTGTTAAGGCGAAGTTATTACCTGCCTTACAATGAATTCACCTACCAAAGAAAGCAGTATAAAACTGCAAACAGAGAATGAACATCTGTTATATAGTTACTACGTGGAAGAAAACCAAGAACGAAAAATTTTAATACGAACATAATTTTGCTGCTGACAGGATATTTAACTTTGACGAGTCCGGCGTGTCTACTGTTTTAGAAACTCCTAAAATTTTGGCTCCTAAATCACAGAAACAAGTGGGACAAATAGTGTCAGCGGAAAGAGGCGAATTAATAACATTTGGTGCTACTATTTCTGCAAGTGGAAATACTATCCCTCCGCTATTTGTATTTCCACGGGTGCACTACAAAGACCATTTTCTTGAAGGAGCGCCTGAAGGAAGCCTCGGAGCTGCTAATAGAAGTGGATGGATAAATGCTGACATCTTTGTTTCAGTATTAAAGCACATTCAGAAATATACACTGAGCTCTAAAGAGCATCCGATTTTACTGCTATGTGATAATCACGAAAGCCACATCAGCTTACAGACTATAACAGACTATAACATATGCTCGAGATAATGGCATAATTTTTGTGTCTTTTCCGCCGCACACAAGTCATCGATTGCAACCTTTAGACGTTGCAGTGTTCGGCCCATTCAAGGCAAAGTTGAAAATAGCGTTCAATAATTGGCATATGTCGAATCCTGGCAAAACAATCAACATTTATAATATTCCTAAGCTGGTAAACTTTCGAATCTTTTACCGCAAAAAATATTAAAAGTGGATTTCAAAAGCCAGGTATATGGCCGTTCAATGAAATGGCCTTCAGCGATGAAGATTTCGCTCCCATTGATGTGTATGCTTCAAATAATTCGGTAAATGTGCCACCTAATCTGGAGACAAGTATTGTCGCTCTAGAACCACAACTTTCCACCAACGTGCCATCGACTGATATGAATGAGTCAAATATTCGTGAGCAGTCGCTTTCTTTGCTCCAAAATCCTAAAGACATTGTTACCGGAACTGGCGAACTTTCCACCTCTGCGGCTGAGGCACAATTTGAACCGAGTTCTTATCTTCCCAGCGTGCCATCGAATGATATGAATGAGTCAAATATTCGTGAGCAGTCGCCTTCTTTGCTCCAAAATCCTCAAGACATTCTTACCGGAACTGGCGAACCTTCTACCTCTGCGACTGAGGCACGATTTGAACCGATTTCTTATCTTCCCATAGCACCAGAAGTCATAAGACCTTATCCTACAGCTGTTAGAAACAGAAAAACCAATAAAGGAAGAAAACCAGGTAGATCCCGTATATATACAGATACACCTGAAAAAAATGAACTAGAAGAGAGACATAGACAGAAAGAATTGAAAAAATTAGAACAGGAAAGGAAAGCCAGAGCCAAAGCAGTGAAACGTAGTTTGAAGGAACTTAATTCAAGACAAAAGAAAAAGAAAGCTAAGAAAATAGAAAGCGATGAAGATTCAGAGGAATCTGAAAGATCGCAATTTAGCTTGCGGGAGAGTTCAACATGATTGATTTGGAAATGGACGAAGAGACTGATAATCTTAGTACCAATAGTAATATAAATGTGACGCCAGAGAATATTAAAGATAATTGTTATGTTTTGGTAAAGTTTGAAAAAAAGACTTCTGTTGTTTATTACGTCGGAAAAGTTCTCAGTCATTATTCGGGTACAGAGATGAAAATATCTTATCTTTGGAAAAAACCGGGATTATCACGGTCATTCTTTTTCCCTATTATAGAGGACATACATACTCTGTATATCAGCGATGTCGCCATGATCCTCCCTGATCCTCAAGCACGAACGGGCTGTACAGCTAGAATGGCTAGACTTTTTACTTTTACTGTTAATTTAAATAATTATAATGTGCAATAAGTTCCAAAGTAACAACCAAATGTATAATTACCTACTTTAAGTTAAAATGTCAAAGACTGTACAACGATGTCATACAAAATGATTGTAAACATCTCATTAAGACTGATTGTTAAGCTTAGAATTATCAATAAGTAAACTAAGGATGAACTGATTTGATTTTTTGTTATTTTTCTTAAGAAAGATTTATCGACTGTCAAATATTATGAGTCAAGTCACATTAAACCGGTCAAGTGCGAGTCGGACTCGCGCACAAAGGGTTCCGTACTATTATCTTTAAAAAACGCCAAAAAACACGTTTGTTGTATGGGAGCCCGACTTAAATATTTATTTTATTCTTTGTTTAGTATTTGTTGTTATAGCGGTAACAGAAATACATCATTTGTGAAAATTCCAACTGTCTAGCTATCACGGTTCATGAGATACTTAAGTGAGTAATACATATTATTATATTAATTAATAAAAATTTAACGACTTTAATTGGCTTTTTAATTACCCTGTATGAATCTACCCCATGGCGTACGAAAGTACCCCACCTACTGTAAGAACGTACCCCGTAAGTGGGGTACGTTCTGTTATACCCTTGCAATGTTCACGAATATGCTAACATCAGCTGATCTGTCCCTTGGAATATAGAGCCATCATATGGACTCTCCTCAGTCTGGTTTTGATCATAGACGCGACCGGTTGTCCGCGGGTCATTTAATTAATTGTAATTTCGTGAATCTATTTTGTCGTATCCAAATAAATAGATTCCGAACTTTAGATCTTTTTTTTTAAAAAGGTTTTAGTACCTTGACCTATAACATTTGGTGGCAGCGGTGGGATACGGCAGTTCCCAGTGTCGAAAAAACGTATTTTGTGTCCTTAGACGTTTTCCAAAATTTTGGTCTCCAGACTCAATCTTTTCCGTAAATATTATCCTACGGTACCTTGAACGCTAAAGTGATAGTGCATACTTACTTCCCATAAACTCAGTGTATCCGCGAACCTGTAAACCTGTGCAGACTTACCTGTCATCCTGGGCTGCACGGTCTCCAGAATCCTTGACTGAAGCAACTTACCTAGGCTGGTGGTACTTCGATCTGCTGCTGCATCGGGTGCCGCTGAAGATACCTACTTCGTGATCATCATCCACATCATCATCCGCATCATCCGGCGACGTGACATCGGCATCGAGCATCCTGTGACGAGACGTGATCTCCCGGTTAAATAATCCTAATTATTTAACCTATCCATCGAGCAAAGAATCACCGTGAAACGTTCATCCCATCATCTCGCCGAGTTACGCCGTCTGAGCGCTCCGGAATGCAGTTCGTGGAATCGGGTATCGTGGCCGCCGCCTACGCTTTATTCATACTGTAAGTCTTTGGTCATTGCTTATAAATTAGGGTTCAGTGAGCAGAAAATTAAAATCCTTTTTCTGTATAAGTGTACTATAACTTCTACAATTATTTTCAGTATCTTATTATGCAAAAAGACAATAAGGTTGAAGATAGTAAAACAAGTAAATTAGCTTTAGATATTCGAGAGTTTGCACAAGAAATATCCGATTTAAAATCTAAATCACCTCAGCTTTCTCCGCGAATCACGAGGTCAACGAGTTCTAAAATGTCCGAATTAGGACTCAACACCCTTTTCAAATTCATAAAATCATATGATGGCAGTCGCGAAACAGTTAATTCTTTTATTATTAACTGCAACAATGCATACGATCTAGCTACTGAAGAGCAGAGACCTATTTTGTTCAAATATATCCTTAGCCAACTATCCGGCAAGGCGGAACTTGCTTGCTCTATTAAGGACTTTACATCCTGGGAGCAACTCAAAGAGTTTCTCAAAACTCAATTCAGTGAACGTAAACACTACGCTCACCTCCTGACCGATTTACAGGAGAGCAAGCAAGGCCCGCAAGACAATGTCAGTCAATTTTCACTACGCGTGGAATCCTGCCTCTCACAATTGTTGACGGAAATAACCCTATCCAATACTAAGGTAAAAGAGCTACCAGGCCGTTGTGCGGCTATGGAAGATCTAGCTCTCCACCATTTCCTTATGGGTCTTCAACCCAGAATATCCAACATTGTGAGATGTAGGTCGCCAAAAACCTTAAATGAAGCCATAAACATGGCGATTTCAGAAGAGCGCATCCAACAAAGCCTTTACAAGCGTCCGCCAACGGACAATAAATTCGTTGCGAAACCTAAACCTCAGTCGGGTCCCTCTAGGAATGTACCGTCTACATCCGGTTCTTCCAACACGAGCCAATCTAAGACCGGGAGCGATAGTCCTTTCTGTCGCTATTGCAAAACTACCGGTCATGACATCAAGGACTGCAGAAAGCGAGAATTTTATAACAGTAAATATCCAAATAAACAAAATTCTCAGCAAACGTCCAATAACGGTCCTCGTAAGGTCAATCATATCCAGGAAACACCCGATGAAGAGGCCTTTGACTCGATTGATGATGACAATGATTTAAACGCAATAACGTCTCGCGACGGTGCCGCCCGAGACGATCAGTAGGAAATGGCGCCACATCCAATATCCAGGCTAACCGACAGGGTATCCAGCCCCAAACTGACAGCCGAATATCCAACATCCAGGCTAACCGACAGGGTATCCAGCCCCAAACTGACAGCCGAATATCCAACATCCAGGCTAACCGACAGGGTATCCAGCCCCAAACTGACAGCCGAATATCCAACATCCAGGCTAACCGACAGGGTATCCAGCCCCAAACTGACAGCCGAATATCCAACATCCAGGCTAACCGACAGGGTATCCAGCCCCAAACTGACAGCCTATATCCACCTAATATCCAGACTAACCAGCAGGGTAACCAGCCCCAAACCGACAGTCCAAATAATAAAGAAGCTTTAACTAAGGTCTATGAAGTGAACCTGGATACATCCAAAAGGATGTTACCACATGCTTTACTCGAATCCCAAATATCCGACATCCCTCTAACATTATTAGTAGACTCTGGTTCTGCTATATGTCTTGTCAAACAATCTTGTATTCTGACTAATCAAAAACTGGTTAGAGACCCAATTAAACTCAAGGGCATCGACCCTGGTGATGAGCCTACTCCAACTGAAGGATTTTTCCAACTTAAGCTTAAATTAGCTAAGAATAAAGTAGTGTCTCATAAATTCCATGTCATCAAGAACATAAGTTTACCTTATGATGGTATCATCGGATCAGATTTCCTTACTGCTTTTGGCTGTAAAATAGACTACACAACTGACGTCCTAAAAATTGGTAAACTTAACATTAAGTTACACTTTTTCAATCCGTTCTACGAAATTCCACCTCGCACTGAAGCCGTTGTTGAATGCTCAGTAGTAAATCCTCATATTAACGAAGGTGTCATCACTAACCAACACATATCCGACAGCCTTTTGGTATCCAATTGCATAGTGAAGGTGAAAAACAATAAGCGGGTAAATCTAACAATTGTTAACACGTCCGAAAACCCCGTCAGTTTCAACTCCAATTTAAACCTTAGACTAGAACCATTAAATTCGTGTGCTATCCAACTTAACACTGATTTACGCAACGCATCTGACCGTACTATCGAGGTCATAAAATCCTTAAGAACTGATCATCTTAATCAAGAAGAGTCAGATGTCTTATTAGAACTCTGTACTCAATACTCAGATATATTCTACTTGGCCAGTGATCAATTATCCTACACTGATGTCCTTAACCATGAAATTAAAACGAACAGCGATATCCCTATACATACAAAGTCCTATCGATTCCCAGAATTTCATAAAAAAGAAGTCGAAAAACAAATCAACAAAATGATTGATGATAACATCATCACACCATCGTCCTCTCCTTGGAGTAGTCCCATATGGATAGTCCCCAAAAAACCTGATTCTCAAGGTAATCGAAAATGGCGGATAGTCATCGACTATCGGAAACTGAACGACATCACTATTGGGGAAACGTATCCTATTCCCCAGATATCAGAAATCCTAGACCAGTTAGGCAAAAGTAAGTACTTTACCACACTAGATCTTGCTTCTGGCTTCCATCAAATCCTTGTATCACCTCAGGATGCCCCTAAGACCGCCTTTTCAGTTCCCCAAGGTCATTTCCAATTTAATAGGATGCCTTTTGGCTTAAAAAATGCCCCGTCCACATTTCAGCGTCTTATGAACACCTGTCTTACAGGGCTCCAAGGTACCCGATGTTTCGTATATCTAGACGATATAGTCATTTACTCGTTTGACCTATCCTCACACATGTCCAACTTGACAGCTGTCTTTGACAGACTGCGAAGATTCCATCTCAAGTTACAGCCTGAAAAGTGCGAATTTCTCAGAAGAGAAGTTGCCTATTTAGGGCACATCATTAGCGAAAATGGTGTAAAAACTAATCCCGATAAGACAAAAGCTGTGACCGAATATCCTGTCCCAAAATCCCCAAAAGACATAAAATCCTTTTTGGGTCTGGTATCCTATTACAGGCGATTTATACCTGATTTCGCAAAATTTGCTAAACCATTAACATCCCTTCTAAAGAAAGATGTCCCTTTTGTCTGGCAAAATGAACAGCAACTCGCATTCGAGATCTTAAAGGAAAAACTTGTATCCGCACCTGTTCTTGCCTATCCAGATTTTTCCCAACCGTTCAATCTTACGTGTGACGCATCGAACTACGCTATATCCGCCATTTTATCCCAAGGCCCAGTAGGTCAAGATCGTCCTATTGCTTACGCGTCCCGCACACTAAATAAAGCCGAGTGCAATTATAGTGTCACGGAAAAGGAATGTCTTGCCATTGTCTTCGGAACTAAAGTCTTTAGACCATATCTTTACGGGTACAAGATTATCATCCTATCTGATCACAGGCCACTGCAATGGCTCTTCAATTGTAAAGATCCTGGATCAAGACTTGTAAGATGGCGCTTGAAACTAGAAGAATTTGAATATAACATCCTACACAAGGGCAAAATTAACACAAATGCCGACGCTCTATCCCGGTTCCCGGTTAATCCCGTCCAACCTGAGGAATCAGCGATATCCAATCCTATCCCTGAAGCGGAGCCCAATCGAGTATTAGACGGAGATCTCATGGACCTACTTATCTCACCGACTTCATTCGATCCTGATGAAGATATCCTTCTAAATCCAGATGAATTAGATCCTTATGAGGATATACTTCCTTTACCTGATATCAACTTACCGGATAACATCCCGGATGTCCTTAGGGATCAAATTGAGCATGAGGTCAATCAACCTGAACATGTTCAGGAACAACCATCCTCACCTTGATCCAATGCCATCCACTAGTGCTGCTAGCCCAAACGCACCTGTTGACGACTATCCCACGTTCCTGAAAACAATGTCCGAAAAAGTTAAAATATTTAACACAGAAATTGTCGAGCATAACGAAAGTTTAATGAAATGTCCTGCCAAGATAATTTTAGTACCTACCTCAATCGACTTGGACGACTCCAATCCATACATCCCAGAAATCCTTAGTGATCCAGAAGTACATGCTCAGCTATGTGACTCTGAAAAGGAACTATTTTTATTCGAGAAACTTAATCTAAATAAAAAAGATTATTACCTGTTGTACTTCAAGGTACACCATTTCGATCATGCGGCCTATCCTGAAATTTTCGAGTCCCTGAAAAATGTAAGAAATGAGTTAGTAGAAACAGGAGGTATAAACGAAATCGGCTTACCTGACCTGAAGAATCCTTTTGAAAAACACTCGTTCATAAAAATCTATAATATATTAACTTACCTTTTCCATGACACTCGAATAAAGGTCAATGTTTATCACAACAACATAATATATCCTGTCCCATCCGAAATTAAAAAGATCTTGCATGACAACCATGATATCCCTATAGCTGGCCATCTAGGATCCGTCCGCATGTACAATCGTCTCAAACAAACGTATTACTGGAAAGGAATGCGAGGCGATATAGAATCCTATGTAAAACAATGCAAATCCTGTCAAGAAAATAAGGCACTTAGAAAAATTAATAGAGCACCCATGCAAATTACCAGTACGTCATCCGAACCGGGTCAGCGCATTTCTATTGATGTAGTTGGTCCGCTTCCCGAGTCTGGTACTGCAAAGTTGAAATACATCTTAACATTTCAAGATGATTTAACCAAATTTTCCACGGCCTATCCGATCCGTAGTACCACTGCGGAAGAAACTAGTGAATGTTTACTTCATTACATGTCCATCTTCGGAATTCCTAAAATGATCCTTACGGATCAAGGATCCAATTTCACGTCTGACTTATTTAAGAAAACGTGTGCTTTCCTTAAAATCAAAAATTTGTGGTCTTCTCCATATCATCCACAAACCCAGGGAGCCCTGGAGAGAAGCCACTCCACTCTTAAAGAGTATCTTAAAACCTATATCAACGAGGAACAAACCAACTGGCCTCGTTATGTATATACAGCTATGTTAGCGTATAATACATCTATCCATTCGACCACACACTTCGCGCCGTATGAATTAATGTTTGGTAACAAACCATTCATACCAAACTCCATCTACGAAGAGTCGCTCGGAACGACCTATCCTGATTATGTCCAAATGCTACAAAACCGAATGAAATATTCGCGGGAAAAAGCAATCGAATTTATAAGAAAATCTAAAGAATCTTCGAAAAACTATTACGACACGCACACTCGTCGAGTTACGTATAAGGTTGGCGATCATGTATATCTTAAAAATCATTTAAGATTACGCAAGGCTCTCTCTCCCATTTGGAAGGGACCCTACAAGGTCATCAAAATAAATGGAAATAATTCACTTACCTTACTGATTAACCGACGACACGTGACTCACCATTATGATCAGGTAAAACCTGCCGAAATCGGGAACCTGTAACATAAAAAAATTTATTAGAATAATTAGTTGTAGGTATATATTAATATTTTTATTTTTACATTTTTCTTTACACTTTATTCATATACATTTTAAAATTAGGGTAAGGTAGGAAAATAGGTACTCACATTGTTTTTACACACTTGCTAAACGAAGAATCCTTAGGCTCGGATCCCTCCTGTATCCTTGACTCTTAAGAGACTTGTGGTTTCAGAGAGAATCGAATTCTACCTAAACTTAATTATCTGGTTTTATTTCTAAATTTTATTTCCAGGGCTTCGGTACATGGCCAAACATATCAGGAATACCTTCAACCGATAACTTCCAGCACAGGCATTTATTTTGATTATTTAGGTAGTGTTAAAATCAACAAAGGTTATCTCAAGATCTTGATACCACTAAATGTTTCACATTTTGGACCGCACATACAAAATATAGGAGCTGCATTAGACACCACTAAGTACTTGTGCAACCAAACACGAATCATAGAAATTGATTCAATTTGTCAAAATAGGTTTCAACCACTATCAGTTCGCTATCAAGATTTAACAACCGAATTCGATTCGATTTCACATTTAATTGAAAACCGTTTCAAGCGTGCCTGGATCGGGGGTGTAGGATCTGTCCTTAAACAGATCTTCGGTACATTAGATGAAAATGATGCCTTAAAATACAACGATACGATTGAGTCTGTACAAGAAAACGGAAAACACCTCGTTTCCCTGATGAAGGAAAATATCTTGGTTACATCTTCAACAATAACGTCTTACAACCAAACTTTGAGTAAAATTAAGGATAATGAAATTAATCTGAGTGAAGCTATTGACAACCTCTCGTTAAACTTAAAAAATATTTCAGAACAAACAAATGGTTTACATATCCTCTTCAAGGTAAATCAGATTTTTAACAATTTAGAAACATCAATTCTTACGTTATCATTTCAATTAGAGGACGTAACTAACGCTATCTTGTTCAGTAGTCAAAACATCCTGCATCCTGCGATAATGACATCATCGCAACTGTACCGAGAGCTTGCCAATAACTACAGACATCTTTCTAGAGACCTACAATTACCCATAGCTTTAGATATGAATAATATTCATTACTTAGTAAGTATATCTAAGCTAGTTTGTTATTATATTAATTTTAAGCTTATGTTTGTTTTGCAAGTCCCATTGGTCGGTATTAAAGAGTATACATTGTTTCATAATATAGCTCTGCCCACACCATATGATTGTAATGCACCTTATAAATTTACTTTGATTATACCAGGTAATAAATACATTGCAATGACCAAAGACAAATTACAATATTGTACTTTTGACGACATGAAGGAGTGCAAGGTCGTTAGTCCCGGGAACTTTATCTGTGACGTCACAAATGTTTATGCGGCTGACGCTATGCCAAGCTGTGAGAGTGAACTATTATCTAAAGTGATTAGGGAAGTGCCCAAACAATGTGACGTTAAATTTGTTTATGGTAAATTAGACATTTGGAAACCTTTAGCGAACAATAAGTGGATTTTTGTACAATCCGAACCAAACAAGGTCTCAATTGATTCAATTGTTTAAATTCTAAATTGTATGAAACTAGTATTTTAGCCACAGGAATACTTACTTTACCCAATAATTGTATTGGTCGCTGTAAAAGCACTACTTTAATACCTAAGTACATCCTAAATGTAACTTCTCCTGTAAACAACATACCTAACTTTAATTTGATAAATGATTCTTGCTGTAACATTGTAATATTTAATAATCTTATTGATAATGTGTCTCCTGTTAATTTACAGAATATTGATTTGGACGAATTTAAATCAAATAAAATTGCACTTAATTCATTATTGGATAATTTAGATAAAATTGATACAAGCCCACATATTGTGAGATACGGAGCACATTACTCGGGATTGATTATTTCTATTTTAATTTTAATCTTTTTGTATTTCTTTTATTTAGCTTTTAAATGTTTTTGTAAACCTGGTGACAACCGAGTTTTTAAGGTACCTTTACTTAGAGCTCACAGTAGTGTGAAAGAGACAGATACACAAGAGCCAGACATAGAGTTGTGTCAGGTTGCTTCAGTAAGAACTCAGATCTAGTAACTTGGAACTTTGGTAAGAATCAACCCCAAAGTATCCTCTTAAGGGGGAGATGTTATACCCTTGCAATGTTCACGAATATGCTAACATCAGCTGATCTGTCCCTTGGAATATAGAGCCATCATATGGACTCTCTTCAGTCTGGTTTTGATCATAGACGCGACCGGTTGTGTCCGCGGGTCATTTAATTAATTGTAATTTCGTGAATCTATTTTGTCGTATCCAAATAAATAGATTCCGAACTTTAGATCTTTTTTTTTAAAAAGGTTTTAGTACCTTGACCTATAACATTTGGTTCCTTTAACATTCGGTTAAAGGAACCAAATGTTAATGGCAAAAACATCATATTCATCCAAGGCCGCAAGCAGACGATATTCCTGCTGGATCATTCGGACCACTCAACGCGGAGAATCATAACGTTTATGAGTGTTACATATCACCGCTCGTAACTATGAACAGAGTCTTGAACTCCCGCAGGGCGCCAGACGCGCCGGAAATACCACCGCTTCCACCGGTGATGACTCCCCCAGGAGGTATTCCTACGGAGAACCTTCTTGGATTCGGACCTCCAGATATCTTGCACCAGGAGGCAAGACAGCGTATCGAAGGTTTCGATTTTCCCGAGGGCGACTCGGAAGCCGCACGTCTCAGGATATGTCCTGAATTGATGTCGCGTGTAAATACCGTGTTATTCGAGATGAGAACACGTTTCAAGATGAGGGACATTGGAAGATCATCCCCATCCCTGCGCAATTACATAGCACCGAAGAATATTCCGGGCTACATACAGTATGTGCGCGTGCCAGAAAGGGTACCTGATAATCAGAGGCTTAGCAAACAGCAATGTCAGATCAGAGGACCAGCCGCTTTCGGTTCAGCCACTTCAGGCCAGGTGAATCTGCATTGTCTACACAGAGAGAGATCTATGCAAGCTCGTGGCTCCTGTTTCACTGTTGGAGGTGCTCTTCCCAACGGTTGGAACACCACCATCAACTCCAATTTCAACATGGTAGCCCCTTTCCTACCAACTATTGGAGTTAATAATCCAGCAATCCGGGTATCAAAATTCAAACGTACAAATAAATATCTTATCGTAGAAAAAAGCCTATAACCCTTTAACCTTTTGACATAATGGTTTCAGACTTTTTTGTAACAAACTACAATATTATATTTGTTACAATTAGGTACTTAAACTAGATAAATTCGATAATTAATCATAAAGTAAAAAAATTATATCTAAAAAGTGTACAAAGGGTAACCACTCTCCTTACTTTCTTATGTATAAAAATATGAATGTCAGTTTGAAGTCTTTGAAAAATCTCAATATGGACAGATTATAGTATCCAATTATGGACTATTCCATAACTGGTTCTCTCATGATTTTGAATTTTTCATGTTTCAGCAGAATGGCTGGCGTCAACTCAAAAACGAAGCGAAAAGAATGGGATTCAGAGCACATGGCGGAAGCTATTAAATTAGTATGAGGGAAGAAAATGGGTTATTTGAGAGCTGCAAAACACTTTGGTTTGCCAAGATCTACTACACTTGGGAGGAAAACTGTTTTAGGGACAACCCTTGAAAATCTTTTGGTAGACTATATTTTGACGATGGAGAGCAAATTTCATGGCTTGACGAGATCCGATGTTCGAAGAATGGCGTTTAAGGATGACTCACGCTAGACCGTGTCGGGTCCGAGCCGAGTGTCGGCCGTAGCACGGTCAACTAATATTACATATATTTTGTATGAACACACTCACGTTATACCGAGCGGCAACCGAGTGACGCCCGAGCAACAAACAACGCTCGGAAACAACTCGGTCCCGCTTCGGCTCGGCCACGGCCCGTTGCATGAATACAGCGCCGCCGAGCTGCGCCCGAGCAGTCGGTAGTGATGCTATACAGTGCTCTGACGTTTTGTTCGTCGTCGGAAAATGAACAACGAACGTTTGATTGAGGCTGTGAGGAAGTATTGTAACGCATGTATTTCAGCATTGCGTACAAGGACTAATGTTTACATAAAGATTCGATTTTGTTCGGTTGACAACGTCACATTCTGAGTGACAGTGACATTCGTGAGTGAACGATAGTGTTGTTCACTTGATTTTTCGTTCAATTTCTTCTTGAATCGTCAGTTTTGTTGGAAGGAAACTTCATTCCTAGCGGGAAAAAGCACTTCCCTATGGCTTGACGACTGATTGACTGAGAGCTTGGGACAAAAACCGGCACTTCTCTCTCGGGTGTGTCTGTGTCACAATGCACGCATTGCATTTTTATTTGTTGAAGTCAATCTACTGGAATCTCAATTATTTGGACTTGTTTTGTTAGATTCGTTAGCAAAAAGCATCCTTGATGCGTTGGCTACATTGCATTGGTTATATTTTCGTGGCAAGTAAGTTACTTTTCTGATTTTGACAAAGACACATATTTGTCTCAAAGCAATGTGTTTTTACGTGTTTCGTATCTTGTTCTAGTGGAATCATAGAACGCTCTGCAAGATGCTACTTCGTTCTCTATTGTTCTAATTGGATTTTATCAAGAAAAAAGGATATCTTGGTGAGTTCCCATCCAAATGAATTTTGCAACCACGCGTCTTGTTGGATTTAATTGACGAAAATTATTCTGTTTTGTTCCAGCTATGAAAGGCAGATGTCCTTTTTTGGAGTTTACTCCTTAAGAAACGATTTGAGTTATAAGGCCCGGTACGGAAATTTTATGGGGAGTAAAATCAAGTGTAACACGAAAAGTTGAGGCGTTACGTAGAAAGAGACAAACATATATATCTGTAGGATTGAACGTGTAAAAGAATGAGATAGAATACATTACACAGCGTATCTCATAAAAATTGTTGCATTATTTATTTCTGCGCCATCTAGTAGTTTTTGTCTGAACCAACTGTAGCTAGATACAACACTTGAATGAAAAATATAATAAACGATCGCTCTTATTACTATTATGTTAAAGTCTAAATTAGCGTAATCTCAAAATGAAAATTACGTTTTTAACGTTAATGATATTTTGACCTTGTTATCTTTTTGTACATGCTTTTATGCGAATAAAACGTAAAATAATGAAACCTAAAAATAATAATAATTATGGCATCCCTCTCTAGCGCGCTAACTTTCAAGCGCGTAGGCGAGATGAAGATATTATTAGCGAATAGCTGGAATATCGTTCACTATACTTTGACCTATGAAAGCAAGTTTCGAACACTTTAAAACTAGAGTTATAAGGTTGAGTTTCGTCTACACAATTTGAGAATTGTATTATGTTACATTGGTTGTGTGGTATGGTACTACTAACCGTTTAAATCCAAACCAAATTAAGTAAGTAGGTAGGTACCTACCTAGTAAGTAGGTACACTGAGTGAGCCTAGTGCAGGAACATCTGTATTTGTGGCGATAAACCACCAAAATTAAATTAAACACTGACCATACCAAAACTACCTAACTACTTATCTGTTTGGACGGGCCTCTGACTAACCCATCTTCAAAGATCTGAGCGCCTGGAAATCCGAGAGGATGTCGAGCCTGCCTACCGTACCTGAGGATTACAGTCGCGATCCTATTTATTTTAGTTCGATGAACTTGGAAAGATAAAAGAACGCCTAACAAAATCATCTCTGTTGACCACCTGAACTAGATGAATGCAAATTACGATAGTTCAATGCATGAACTAAGAACTATTTTTAGAACTTAGAACTATTTTTTTGTAACATACTTTATGTAATACGCTTTATTGAAGTAATATAAATAATCCGAATAATTACAGATATATGTTTGTTTCTCTTATCATTTTAGCAGATGCGTTCATTTACCCTTTTTTTCTATTCGATATATATCATAATTATCGTTCGTAAGGAGTAAACTCCAATCGTGCGTCGTAGCTGACACACACACACTTTTTTGGAGTTTACTCCTTAAGAAACGATTTGAGTTATAAGGCCCGGTACGGAAATTTTATGAGGAGTAAAATCAAGTGTAACACGAAAAGTTGAGGCGTTACGTAGAAAGAGACAAACATATATATCTGTAGATAATAATTATGGCATCCCTCTCTAGCGCGCTAACTTTCAAGCGTGTAGGCGAGATGAAGATATTATTAGCGAATAGCTGGAATATCGTTCACTATACTTTGACCTATGAAAGCAAGTTTCGAACACTTTAAAACTAGAGTAATAAGGTTGAGTTTCGTCTACACAATTTGAGAATTGTATTATGTTACATTGGTATTCCAATGTATTATTTAAATTGCTATACTTACAACACCAATGTAGAATAACAGGTAGTTTGTATACAAGGTATATAGTTTACCGGGTAGGTACCTACCCCGTGATAAGGACCTACTTATAGTTTACTAATCGATCGAAATTATTATGTAGGTAGTTTATAGATACATATTTCGTTTGGCAAAAATCGTCACGATCAATCTGAGAGGCAAGGTTTTTGGAAATAAGTAGTAGAAAATAAGTAATTACTGCATTTTTTAACCCCTTGTCATACGTGCACCAAAATGCATCAAGGTGGGTATCCATTATGTTCGCGAACCTTTTGCGCTCCGCGCTCCTGCAACCGCTCCACATAGTGGATACGTTCGCGATCCCGGAGCGTGCAACGTTGCGCGCTCCGCACTCTGCGTTCCATCCAGTGGCGGTAACTTGAGCGAACACAAAGGGGAGCGCAGTCTGTTCGTGGACGCGAGCAAGATAACTCGTTAGTGCGTACGTGTCGTGTATTGACGCTCCACGCTCGGTTTTAAAATATTATCTATTCTTTGGTTTTAAATATGGAGTGGCCGGAAGACAAATGTTTAACTCTAATCGAGTTGTACCGAAACTATACTGTGCTGTGGGATCCCCAGGATAAGAATTTCAAAAATAAAAATTTAAAAGAAGACGCCTGGGTGGAAATTGGAAGAGGTATGGGCATATCGGGGCAAATATGCAAAGACAAAATGAAAATTCTGCTTTCTGGGTTTCGAAGAGAAAAATCAAAACAAAAGAATAGCACTGGGACTGGGAAAGGTAAATTAACATGAGCATTATTAAGTGGTGTAAAACATAAAACACTATGGAGAGTTGTTTACTTTATTTTTCACATTTCAGGTGCAGGTGAAATATATAGAAGTAATTGGTTCGCGTTTGAAGCATTAACATTTTTGATGGATCGCGATAAACCGCGACAATCATTGAATACAGTGAGTTGTTAATTTATTACTTAATAATGTAGGGTACCTATATCATTTCAAAACATTAACTGTCTGAAGACAGTCAATAGTTGTTTTGAAATGAAATAGCTCCATCCTTTAAAAAATAATCCCCTAATTCCTTTCTTATTTCTTTTGCATTGTCAGGAGACCGACGTGCACAGTTTCTTAATGGTTGTAAAGTTTCATAATCATCTCTTAAACTATCACTTTCTCTTACATGAGAGCAGTAAGAATCTGAATCTTCTCTTAAATAGTTGTGCAAGTGAGCGATCGTCATTACTATAACTGCTGCTTTATCTGGTTCTACCATAAGTGGTTTCCTTAGAACTCTGAAGACTTGTGCCATTATACCAAAAACGTTTTCAACAACACGACGTGCTCTGCTTAAACGATAGTTGAACACTCTTTCAAGAGTACCTTTCGCATGTGTTTGGCCAGGAAACGGTTTCATCATTTTTTCGGTCAATGCAAATGCAGAGTCACCTAGTAAATAATATGGTATATCTTTACTACGTCCTTCCAAAGGTGTCGGAGTGGGCAAATTCAATTCACCGCTTACCATCAAAGAGTGTAGTTTAGTATTCTTGTATACTCCACCATCAGATATTCGGCCCTGACAACCGACATTGACAAATCTAATCTTGTAATGAGCATCGGCCAAAATAAATAACACAATACTGAAATTGCCCTTATAGTTGTAAAATTCAGTACCACTGTTAAATGGCGCCTGTAAAATAACATGTTTTCCATCCACTGCGCCGATGCAATGAGGAAAATTCCATAACTCGTCAAAGGCATCAGACATCTTTAACCACTCTTCAGGGCTGTTCGGCAACTGAAAAAAAAAACAAATATGTATGTAGATTTGATTATGTCACTAACTGTACAATAAAGTGTTTACATAGGTACATTTATAGCCTGTCTTGTTTGGTTTTCAGGAAGATAATAATGCTGCCATTTTCGACCAACCGTCTACCGTACAAACTACCGATGGGCCTCCTTCTCCGACAAATGCGTCCCCAAGGCCTCCGATAAAACGCAAATATGATCCAAAACTAGCCATGTTGAAGGATGCATTTGGTATTTTAAAATCAGCGTCGACCAAGTCAAATCAAGACGACGAGATTGGCACGTTTTGTAAATTTTTAGAGAGTAAATTGAGAAGTTACGATCATCGCACGAAGAATTTGGTACAACAGCGTTTATGTGATATTGTATTTAAGGCTGACGCAGGATATTTTAGTAACAATCAACAATATGGTTACTACACAAGTCAGCCCCATAATTATTATACAACACGGTCAGAAACAGCTACACAAGATACGATTTATTCATCAGCACATTCACCGGCAACACCTAGTACATCTCAAGCTGATATTGGTCAAAACAGTCCAAGTAACGTATCGCAGTACAGCGGGGATTCTTTTGATATCAGTGACTACGTTTAATTGTACCTACCTACTTCTATTTTTACTTTGATTTGTATGTAACCTTTTATTAATAAATACAATAAAAAAATAAAAAGCATTTATTTCGGGCATTGCCCATATAGTGTTAGTAAAAATGATTAAATTAACAATAAAACATTTCTTACCTTCACATTGTCTTTCAGTCCATTGGTAATAGCTTGACAGACTTCGGGGATAAATTTGCTGATTGCCTGTTTTGAGATTTTAAATAAGTATTGCAGGCTTGTGAAACTATCACCTGTTGCCAAAAATCGTAGCGTTAATGCTAATTTATCTTGAGCCGATATAGCATTTCGAAACGTTGTGTCCTTTTTTTGTATTGCTGGCAGAACCAAATTATACAAATATTCAAAATTAGATGAAGACATTCGCATAAAGTTTTTATAATGGCCACTTAATTCCTGAGATCTGAGTTCTAACACCAATGAATTCGAACGTCTTTTCTTGTAAAAGTCAGATTCCCAAAAGCGAGGACGGTTTCTGTAGTTTTCGAGAAGATAATGATATAAAATATATGCTGCACTAGCCACTAATGGTGACGACATGTTCGCTCACAGTTCGCAAGAGGACTGTGGAGCATGCCTGTTTCTATTGCACATGCGCGTTACGTCTCCATGTGAGCGGTTGCAGGAGCGCGGAGCGCAAAAGGTTCGCGAACATAGTGGATACCCACCTTCACAACACACAATCGACCGACCAACCAACACAATGGAAAAGAATTAGGGCCTAGGCCTATTAATCTTACCTAATCATTTTGAGGTAGGTAGGTAGGTACCTACCTACTTGCCTATCAATATTAATGTAGTAGGTAAGAAAAAAGAGTTTTGTTAATACCTAAGTAGGTAGGTACCTACCTACCTACCGATATTGAGTGAGTAATAGATGTCGATACCGATACAAAAACCATTAATTGGATAGGTAGCAAACAAAAATAGTCAATAACACCCATCTTTAATTGCAATTGGAAGGTTACCTACCCTACCTACTTAAGTAAAATTTCTGTTTTCATGTTGAAGTAGATAACTACTAACCGTTTAAATCCAAACCAAATTAAGTAAGTAGGTACACTGAGTGAGCCTAGTGCAGGAACATCTGTATGAACACAATTATTATTATTATTATTATTTATTTATATTATTTTTTTGTAACATACTTTATGTAATACGCTTTATTGAAGTAATATAAATAATCCGAATAATTACAGATATATGTTTGTTTCTCTTATCATTTTAGCAGATGCGTTCATTTACCCTTTTTTAGGGTTCCGTACCCAAAGGGTAAAAACGGAACCCTATTACTAAGACTTCGCTGTCCGTCTGTCTGTCCGTCTGTCTGTCCGTCTGTCTGTCTGTCTGTCACAGGGCTGTATCTCATGAACCATGATAGCTGGACAGTTGAAATTTTCACAGATTATGTACCTATTTCTATTGCTGCTTGAACAACAAATACTAAAAACAGAATAAAATAAATATTTAAGGGGGGCTCCCATACAACAAACTTGATTTTTGCATTCCAGCGCCATCTAGTTTCATGTGATGTTACTACGTTAATATAAGTACTTTTCGCGATCTCATGCGACCGCTCGGGGTTTGAGAGGTAAGATGAAAGAGGTTTGCAATTCCGCTGGCAGGTGGCGCTATTTTACCACTATCGATCGGTAAAGTTAGTCGGTAAATAGATGGTACTTCACATGATCGACTAAAAAGTTTGAAATTGAATTATTGAATTCATGTAGTTAGGTAAATAGGTACCTAGGTAGATATTATTAATTTCAAATTAATTTCGAGTTTGAATCCTGGCCGTGCATCAATGGATATTTCTGTTCGAAAAATGTACATGCGTGTTACACGTGTTTATAACGGTGAAGGAAAACATCGTGAGGAAACCTGTTAGTATTCTTGAAAGCGGCGACGGCTTTGCAACCTGTCACGTGTGGAATGCTAACTACGTAGTTAGGTAAATAGGTAGGTTTTGAGATATTATGAATTATTTTTTATGTTTCTAGGGTTCCGTACCTAAAGGGTAAAAAACGGGACTACTAAGACACCGCTGTCCGTCTGTCTGTTACCAGGCTGTATCTCGTGAACCGTGATAGCTAGACAGTTGAAATTTTCACATATGATGTATTTCTCTAAAAAGAGCATAAAATAAATATTTAAGTGGGACTCCCGTACAACAAACGTGATATTTTTGCAGTTTTGATAATAGTACGGAACCCTTCGTGCGCGAGTCCGACTCGCACTTGGCCGGTTTTTTCTATTCGATATATATCATAATTATCGTTCGTAAGGAGTAAACTCCAATCGTGCGTCGTAGCTGACACACACACTTTTTTACCTCCTTTTTATTTTGGTCTTACTCTTGGATTAAATTCATTTAAAATTTAAAACATTAAAGAACAATGTTCAAAACGTCCCCACCCTTGTAGCACTTTAAAACCTATGTTAATCGAAGGGCCATAACCATCTTATCATTTTATTGTACGACGGCGAAACTGAAATATGCTTCCGAAAAAAGTTATATCGACATGAAGAATACGGAATCAGTAACAATTTATTGTGCCGTTTATTATACTTTTTCGACATGATGTAACCATACCTAATACAATATAATTACATTTTGGTAAGTTTTTGAGAGCAGTATAGAATGGTTATAATAAGAGCCGCACGCGCAGCGCCACACGACGCAGAGCAGGAGGTGGTGGAAGGGCGGGGAGAAGGGAAGTATGTCTTTGTTCCCTTATCGCTTGCCTGTCTACCGCTGCCGGTTTTATTGGTTATTGTAATTGTTCCTAAGTACCGTTCGGAACTTCCTTGAGCGTACGCGTATTTGTCTCCCACTTTGATTGCTAGTTTTATCCTTCTACTTTGGACTTACTGGATTTGATTTTGTGCCAACGGTTGGACTAAGTTGAATTGGTTTGTTTTAAGCGACTACGGACTTAATAACGGATTTTGTGTGCCTGTGGTTTGGATTTATTTCATTGTTTTGGCAATATGGAACATCAACGAATTCATCAATGTGTTACGTGTTTACGGTCTGTATTCCGAGATCGAAATCGACGCATTCTAACACATGAATACATGGAAAACCATCCAGGATTCTCCGAGTACGTACTGGAGCGAATAAATGTACAAGAGGTTAGTAAATAACTATTTTTAAAGAAATAAATAGATTGTAGCTCGTTTCGTTGATCAATCAGTATTTGTATTAAATAATATGACTTATGTCTTAAGTGTGTACGACGATTTTAGTTTATTTCTAAATGCTATCACTTGGCCCATTAAAAATGATAGATAGCTATCACAGCGATATTAAGAAATATGAGTGGGGCACTCTCATTAGTAAGCTATTGCGATATATATTTTTTTTCTTTACTGCAGTAATAATGTTATATTTCAGGCGGCCCATGACGACTTGCAGTACATGTGTTACCGCTGTTGGGTGGCAGCACATCGACACCAAATGAGAAATGAAGGTGGACAAAACGAGGAACAACCTGATGAGCAAGCAGATGAACAAGCAGTTGCCGAGCAGTTAATTACAGTCCCAACCTACAAAAGGTTAGCAAATACGTCTCGTCACTGTGCGTTTCATGGATGTGCAAATCAAGATCTGCATAGAATACCACTATTCTTAAAAATACATTCACTGATCGAGCACAGCTTATATGTCCCTACCAGTGCAAGGGTTTGTACAAATCATATGCGGACCAATGAATGGAACCTATTATATGATTCTGCAGATACGACATTTTCACCAGACCAGTTAAAGGATATGATGGACGTTTTAAGAAATGCATATAATAACAAAAAAGCCTTGGATTTTGAAAATATAGACAGCATTTCTCCTGAAGAACTATATTTTAGAACAGGGCTAACCCACGAGCAGTTTGCTATTGTTTTAAATGACACACCATCTTTAAACCAGCACACAAGACAGCCAAAAACTGTGCTGGCATGCTATCTTATGAAAATAAGGTCAGCTGAACCAGATGTCAGAATAGCATGCCACTTAAACGTCAGCAGGACAACAGTGGGACGTTACCTGAATACAGCCCGAGAGTGCTTAACGAGAGACTTTGTGGCACTTCATCTAGGATACGACCACATCGGCCGAGATGAAATAATAAGTCACAGCACTACTATTGCGAGAGCATTATATGGAGATTCAAAAGCCATCATATTATTCGACGGAACATACATTTATATACAGAAAAGTAAGAATTTCCTGTTCCAGAAAATAACATACAGCCTGCACAAATTCAAAAACTTATTAAAGCCATTCCTTTTAGTGTGCCCAGACGGGTATATAATAGATATTCTAGGACCCTACTCTGCTAGGACATCAGACGCTCAGATTATGAAGGATATAATGAATAACATTTATTCTCCGATTCATTACTTGCTCCACGAGAATGATACGTTTATATTAGACAGAGGCTTCAGAGACTCAATTCCTGCAATCAAAGGATGTGGCTATGAGCCTCACATGCCACCTACAAAAGACAGAAACGCAACGCAGCTTACGAATGAACAAGCGAATAAATCGCGTCTAATAACAATTGTCCGCTGGGTCATTGAGGCGATAAACGGGAGATTTAAACGCGACTTTAAAATGTTCAGGAACGTGGTATTCAATAAATCACTTCCTCACTTCTTCACTGACTTCCGGATTGCTGGAGCGCTTATCAACACCTTCAGGGAGCCTTTTCATGATAGTGTCTACGCCACAGAGTTCGTAGAACGAATCAGTCACAGAATTCATATCAACAATGACTTGGGCAACTACGTTGTTGCAGAAAATGTTAACAGGCAGCGGGTTGCGTTCAGGACATTGACTGACGAGTCCATAAATATGCCGTTCCCTGAATTGTCAAACGAAGATATTATTTTGTTTAGCTTGGGGACATATCATCTAAAACTGGCAGCTTCCTATGTCAGCGAACATTTACGTGGCGGCGTCTATAACATAGAGGTTTGTGCAACTCCAAGCCCAATTATGAATCAATACGGTATAGACACGGAAGATTGCACTCTTCTAAGGGGTCGAATTTTATCAAGACATAGGTCTAATGCGACCTATTATACGTATTTAATACTGAATAACGCACAGGGAATAAACGCTATTCAGGCATATTACTGCTCATGTTTGACGGGTATGAGGACAGTTGGTGCCTGCGCGCATGTCGTCAGCATCGTTTGGTACTTTGGGATTGGAAGGCGTTTAGAGAATTTCGTTGGGCCAGCCAGTGCCTGGGACAATATTGTAATAGATACTCAAAATACCGAATAAAGGTTTTATTTGTAATTAATAAGGTATTTTATTTGAAATCTCCTAAAAAAAACGTCAATGGTAACCTTACAAAACCAATATTCAGCAGAATTATTTATGAACTTTTTTCTGCTCCGTGAGTTGTTCCCGAGCGGGAGTCAGCATTTAATTCTAAAGAGTTGTTTGAAAACTCCGAACGAAACCATCCCACAGTAAAAAGAAAAGCATCGTGATCGGAAACATAATTATTATTGTGACTGATTCCGGTTTCTTCATGTCGATATAACTTTTTTCGGATGCACATTTCTGTTTCGCTGTCATACAATAAAATGATAAAATGACCATGGCCCTTCGGTTAACATAGGTTTTAAAGTGCTACAAGGGTGGGGACGGTGTCCATACATTTTGGGCATTGTTCTTTATACCAACCACATGGATTGGAAATAACCTCGTCCTGTGACCCCATAATGTTGGATTTGTAACCTATTACACCGGACTCCAGTCTCAAGAGCAACCCGCAGAGGTCCAATGGCCTTTTACCATCTGCATGGAGGAGTCAGGTTTATTATTCTAATTAGAAATGCCTAGGATGCGCTCAGGTATTTATTCATTTTTATAATTATACGGATTCAACAATCACAGTTAAAACAAACCACCACTTGTTACCACCTAAGTGCCTCTTTGTATGAAACAACCTATACCATTGTAGGTTAAGAATAAATTCTACGGAGCCTCCAAATATAGTATTTAAAATTAACTACTTGTACTTTCTTGCTCCCCCTCCCTAGATTAAAAAGGTTCTTTCTCTCGACTCTACTATCCCGGTAAGTTTTTATTATTATTAAATTGAATAGAAGTAAGGCATCTGGCGCCCGAGATTTAGTTAGATATTTATGATGTCGGCCTTCAGCATTTAAAATTCTATTTATTTAAAATTCTATTTATTTAAAATTTTATGTTTCCCTTTTTACCACTATTAAAATTCTTTTCTTACAATTGGCGCATATTTTACTATCCCAATTGTTTTCTTTTCTTACAGTATCCAGCATTATATGATATGAGCGATGGGAAATATATGGACTCCAATTATAAGTCTTCATTATGGGTCAAAATAAGCGAAGAAATCAAACAAACTGGTAAGCAGATACACACATCAACACTGTCTAGGGATATTAGATTTTTATTTGAATTTCTTAGATTTTCAGAAAAAATTGTTCAGAATTAGTAAAAAGTTTATATGTGGAATTAAACCTCCTTGTTCCATTTTCAAACTGACATTGAAAAAAAAACTAAAACTTATTAAAACAAAAGAAAGCGCGGGAACACGCATTTGATTCAGTTAGCAGTGCTAGTTTTGTGTTGAGATTTGTTTAGAAAAACATTAATTAACTAACGCTATCAATTGTTTTAGTGATTTTTACTGTTTGTGGCATCTCGTTGGTGCCATGCAACGTCGACATCTGACGAGAGACGAGATGATAAGAGCAGTAGGAATGTTGGAAGCTGGCGCTATCCAAAACGTTGTTGCGGAGACTCTAGGCACCAGCCAGAATGTGATATCAAGGTTCTGGTCACGTTATCGTGATACTGGGGAAGTGGCAGAACGGCATGCTGGCAGAATTCGGGTGACCACCCCTAGAGAGGACCGTTTTCTCCAAAATACCGCCAGGAGAGAACCTACTCTGACGGCCATGGTAATGGTACAGAGGCTCCAACAGGAGCATCAGCTGTTGGTTAGCGACTAAACAGTCAGAAGAAGGCTACATGAAGCTAATCTTCATTCTCGCAGGCCAATTCGTGTTCCTGCTTTGCGACGTGGCAATCGCGGAAGGCGACTATTGTGGGCCCAAGAACACGTGTTATGGGATAATGAACAATGGTCGACAGTGCTCTTTACGGATGAGTCTCGGTTTGGATTTCATCCAGATTCGCGAAGAATACGAGTTTGGAGAGTTCCAGGCAGGGAAAGCCGTCTCCAGCATCCACAAGAGGTTCATTCGTACCAAGCAGGGACGATCATGGTATGGGCGGGAATTCGTATAGGCGCGCGAACCGACCTCGTTTTTGTAAGAGGCAACATGAATGCTCAGAAATACCGTGATGAGGTGGTGGAACCTGTCATTATTCCGCATAGGGTGCAAATCGGCCACCAATTCGTACTCATGCATGATAATGCCCGTCCACACACGGCGAGGCTGGTATCAGCCGCCCTTCAAGACAACAACGTCACGGTAATGAGATGGCCTGCGCAGTCGCCCGATATGAATCCCATCGAACATGCGTGGGACATGTTGCAGCGAAGGGCTATGCACGCCCTCCCTCCAAATCTGGCCACAGAAGAGCAACTTTTCCTGCACCTGCAACGAACCTGGGAACGCATACCACAGCAAGACATCGACACCTTAATTCACAGTATGAATAACCGATGCCGAACTCTAATTAACGTGAGGGGTGGCAACACTGATTATTAAGAGTTAAAATGTCTAACTTTCTGTTGTTATTTTTAATAAAATTATTAATTTTATTAATTAATTTCACTCGTGGACTTAGCACCATTTTTAGTCTCTTTGTTATTTTATTTTAAAAAAAATATTTGGTTATTATTTAAGTTCTTATCGATTGACATAGATGGCGGTGCATGTAGTGTGAACGGAAAAAAATTAGGTTATTATTTTAGTACGGCGTGCACCTTGCGTTGGGAGTGTACCACGTTGTAACAAAAAAAGGTTTTTGTGTTTAAATCTCAAATTACATTTGTATTATACACGTTTTTGACTTAGATAAGGTTGACGAAAATAAAAACTAACCTCAAAATATGTTGCGGGGAAGTCCGTCTAGGTATTGGAGGCTAATGAATGTCATATGCCGGTCTTCGCCACTTACAGAAATCGTCAACCATTGGTGTTTAGTTAAGCTTTTCTTAAATTACCTATACTTTTAAGCAAGTGACCTAATATAACATTCTACATAGTAGTAGATACTATAAAAAGCAATAATAGATGTCCGGTTCTGTTTTAATTATGCTTCTGCTGTATGACTACTCGTCTGTCAAAGGGTCAGCAGTCAGCACCGTGAGCAAACTCTCGTGAGTGATTGTTTCGGATTTGTCGTTATGGTCACATGATGGATTTTCGAATGATCTGATTGGGAGAGTAATTAATTAATTACTTACATACATTCACGCTAGAGTACTTAAGGCAGTGTCGGTCTTTCTATTATTTCAATAGTAATAGGTCATTTATTTGAAATGTTTTTTTTTTATTTCAGCCATGGGAAAATATACCCGAAAAACTAAAAGAGGGTCGTATTCCATGGTGAAATTAAAAGAAGCTGTACGTGAAGTTCAAAGCGGCAGGATGAGTGATTATAAGGCATCAAAAACGTACCAAATACCGCGTATGACGATAATGGACCATGTAAAAGGTAAAAGAGATACATCTACATCACTTGGTCGAAACACAGCACTGTCAGCTGAAATTGAATATAAATTAGCGGCATCTCTTCATACGATGGAAAAATACGGATTCGGGCTTAGTAGAAAAGAAGTCTTGGAGATGGTTGGAGATTACGTAAATAAAAACAAGCTTATAACTCCGTTTAAGCACGGTATTCCTGGTAAAGATTGGTTCGTAGCATTTAAAAAGCGTCATGCTCTATCTGTGAAAAAACCCCAAGCCGTAGAATATGCTCGAAAGAAGGCAGTAGACCCATTTATTATCTTCCCTTACTTTGATCTTCTGGAAAAAACAATATGCGATTTAAATTTACAAAACAAACCATCTGCAATTTGGAACCTTGATGAAACAAGCTTTTCCAACGACCCGTCTAAAACGAAGATCGTTGGTGCTAAAGGCCATGCCTCAACTAGAGTAATCTCATCACCAGGAAGAGATAATACAACAGTACTACTAGGTGCCAGTGCTTCCGGAAAAAAAGCGCCACCCCTTATAGTTTTAAAAGGAAAAAACGTATGGGATACGTGGACATCATCCGACGCATATCCTGGGACATCTTATGCCGCAAGTACAAATGGATGGATGGAGACACAAATATTTGAAACTTATTTTAAAAAATCTTTTTTACCTTTAGTAAAAGATCAACGCCCGCTGCTTCTTATATATGATGGGCACTCTACTCACGTTGGACTGAATATTATTGAAGAAGCACGCAAAGAAAATATAACTATTTTAATATTGCCACCCCATTCCAGCCATATTTTACAGCCCCTGGATATATCAGTAATGAAATCCTTCAAAGATCGTTGGGATCCTTTATTGGTTCAGTGGCAGCGGCTAAATGTAGGGAAAATTTTGCCGAAATCTGAATTCGCAAGATTAATTGGGCAGGTTTGGTGTGAAATAGATCCCCAAGTGTTGCGCAATGGTTTCAGAAAAGCTGGTATATACCCAGTAAACCGTGAAGAAATTAAAGAAGAAAAATTTGATATGTTAAAGCTAAGACACTGGGAAGAAATCAAAAGTGGGCGACATATTTCAACAAAAGAGCAAAAAGACACAGAGAGAAATCCAAATACCTTACTGACGATAGCACTTAATTTATTAAATATAACTCTGAAACAGGAAACTCTGAACCGTGAAAAGCTTGTGATTCCAGTAGAACCCAAAATTAGCAACGAACCACGAACAACTAAGATGGACATTTCTATACAGGACCAGCAAACTTCGTTTGAAGAACTACTCCTACAAAAATTGAAGCGTGGTTATAATTTACAACCACCTCGCCGTAAGGTAGCACCAGGCGCTGAAGTCATCACCCACGACGATGTACTAGAAAGGAAAAAAAAAGAAGTAAAGGAAAAGCTGATACCAAAAAAGAATATAAAACAAGAAAAGAAAAATGCTCAACAAAAGATGTCTGATAAACCTAATGCAAATCAAAAACAAGCTAGAACACAAGATGATGTTGTTCATTTAAGACACATTTCAAAAAATGATGTGCAGCTGCAACTTTTTGTAGTCAAAGAGTTTAATGATCTACCGCATTGTTTACATAGACAAGAATCTGATAAAAATAAAATTAAAATTCTTTCTAATGTGGTAATCAAAAAAGCCGAAGACAACAGACAAAGATAAGAAGAAAGAAGGAAGGAAAGACAATAATAAAGAAAACAATTATATTTACACGAACCCTAAGCCAGGACCATCGGGACTTTGCAAGACTGGATTGAAACGTCGTCGCAGCCATTCTTCAACGAGTGTTTCGGGTTCAATCAGTAGCCATAGCGATTCGGATATTCTTGATATAATAGAATCAGATGCATCGATAATAGATGACGATGAATATAACAATGATAGTGAACACATTTTGAACAAAGAAAATATACACAGAAATATTTTAATCACCGATGAAGACAATGAAAAAATAGAAATCCCTATTTATAATGTGGGCGACAATGTGATGTTGAGATATCATACACGCCAGAAATGGACGTACTACGTGGGGATAGTAGAAAATATAAAAATAATAGACACGGAGTTCTGTTATTCGATAAAATTCTACAAAACAATTAAGAAGCCAAAACTTATATTCAAGATGACAAAAACATGCGATCATGACGACGTTTCTGAAATTCAGATTGTGAAAAAAATTGCCCTAACACAAGACCCTAACGCACCGAATAACTTTTTTATGTGTTCAGATGAAAATTTGATTTACTTTGAAAACTAATTAGATATCTAACTAAGAATATTTTTTCATGAAAGCATTGAAAACCAAATTAAAAACCTCCTAGAGGGGTGACTATTCTT
The DNA here is from genome assembly GCA_912999785.1 of Hydriomena furcata. Lineage (NCBI taxonomy): Eukaryota > Metazoa > Arthropoda > Insecta > Lepidoptera > Geometridae > Hydriomena > Hydriomena furcata. The sequence goes on from OU538838.1 coordinate 6,578,172, forward strand.
ATTATTAAATTTTTAAATGTTTTTGTTTATAATATTTTGATTCAAGTCGTTGTTGTTAATAAAAGAAAGACTGATTGTTATGTTCAAAGAGAAGTAGAGATATTGGTGGCGATTCTCTTGTGTCCACTCTAATATTTAGGATTCTTAAAACTCGATCTAAATTTAACTTTACGATGCATAAAAGTCATTCTGTAGTTTGACCCAACTAAATTTAAAACGAACAAAGATTCTTCAAAGAACGATACTAATTTGATTCTGACGTTTTTAAATTGAGTTGGTGGGGTTGCCCGTATTTTACAATTCTATATTGAAAGAACGAATATTTACGGTGTTTATTTGACATTTTCAAGTAAAAAGTGTGCGTTTGCTTTACATTTTTTGTCTGTGCTGTTTGTTTGTTTGAATATGAAATGGTGAAACGTAAAACATATACCTACGTAAAAAATGAATGTATTACAACGTAAAAGATCTAACCTACGCCAGAAAGCATGGATGCTGGAAAGGCTGCATGCCAATAAGGAAATGGCAAGAGGTATGTACATTTTTCAATTCCTTTATGGTTTCGTGGTTAAAAAGAAAGATTAAAAGAAAACCTTAGCAGCTTAGTCTAAGGATTTTGGTACCTAGTGTTCCACATCCAATTTTGAGGGCGCCTTGCACCCCCGGGGTAGAGACCGCTCTGACTGCGCCCTTGGAATATGGTAATTTCTGCGCCCTGTGCCTAGGACCCGCTAGCACAGTTCTATATACGGCATTGTAGGTACCTACCTACATTATTATTATTTTACAATAATTGAGTGTAGTCAGGACTTTAAGTAGAGTGACTTTTTATGTTTAATGTTATTTTTTTATCAGAAAATCAAGCTGACCCGGCGGTCGTGGAATTTTGGGGCAAATTAGCATTAGAACTGAATGGCTTGGGCTGCAGTCGGACAGCCAAAGAGTGGCAGCATGTAAGTAACACCACTTCGTGCATAAAACTAATGAGGCCAGAGCATGGTGCTGGTGTTTTATTAACTTGCTTCATACTTAAAATAATTTGTTTTTCTCATAGATTTGGAATACATGGGTGGTGAAGACAAAAAGCATAGCTCGCAAAGTGAGAGCAAGGACCGAGGGCACTGGAGGCGGACCAGGTGGGGCAGGTCTGACAGACCAGGACAATAAAGTCCTTGAGATTGTCGGATCTGCCTCAGTTGATGGTTTTTGTGACTTGGAAGTGGTAATTATTACATTTTAATAAATTATATTTATTTTTAAAGCTCCATATTACATACATCTTATGAAATGAAAATGATTGCAGTAGTTAGCATTCTACTGGTTACAAGCCCATCGCCATTTACAAAAATACTAACTAGCTTCCTCACAATGTATTCCTTTACCATTCTAAATACGTGTTTAATGGGCATATACATATATATATATTTTGAAAACAGAAAAATCCATTGAGCCGGGTTCAAACCGCTACTTTCAGATTGAAAGAGGTACCTCCTACTCGGCCAACACGGCCCTTCTCACATAATGATTGTTTCTTAATTTTATTTGGTTTTTTCAGGGTTTTGCTCTCACTTTGCCAGAGGTCACGGGAGTCTTGCCACCCATGAATTCTGAAGAAAACGAGGTAGTGCCAGGTGGCAGTACCTCGTTTTCTTCAGGTGGTGAAGCAGGTGCTTTAGCGGAGTTTATACTGCCGACTGCTTCAGCGGAGCATTTACTCCCGCCTACTGTAGAGCAGTCGGCAGACATAGTGACTCCGAGGAGCCGAGTACCACGACCATCAGCTGATAGTCCACCTCGCCGCAGACGCCGCTTAAGCAGACCAAACAGGCCTCCTTTTAATGAGAACTTAATAAATGCTTTGGCTGAAAACAGCAGAATAATGGCAGAAAACAGCAGAATAATGGCAGAAACTTTTGTTAGGGCTGCTGAAATAATAGCACTACTATATACTTATTAGGTACTAATTTTAGGTTGGACTTTAGAATAGATTCTTAGGTTAGCACTTTCTTACGATTTTGGATCTCATCGTTTTAATACTAAGTACAATAAAAAAAGATTTTGATTTAATTTAGCAAGTTGTTTTTTTTTATAAAACCTTACTTTTAAAAAGCATTGGTTATTATCATTTTTATTTTTGTTCAGAGTTTAGCACCCCTGGAACTGCAACTTTTGCCGGTCTTAACCGACAAATGCAGAATTTCGCGAATTAAGCGAAATAAAACCTTATTCCTGGGAGTTAGAATACAAATATCAAGTTGTAACAGGAACAGGCATTCGTACACATATTCATTCAAACAGGCTGTCGTATCTACAACTACGTCAACTACCGCTAACTAGGGAAATTTGCCGCTGGACGGTCTTAACCGACACGGGAGCCAAATCCGTCTATTTCACTGTGTTTTCAAAATTGTTGTTTATTTTCTGAACCGCTGGTTTCCATGTCATTTTGACATATTTATTGTCAGATCAACTAAATATAATATTATCGAGCTTAAACAGATTTGGATTTAAGATTATAGAATGGTCAAACCAAGACCATTTGTGTTTTTTTTAATTTAGTATGCCGGTCTTCGCCGAGTTGACCTGTATATAATAATATATAAAATAATTACATGGGACTCTCATCAGAATCTATACTAATATTATAAATACTAACGTAGGCGATGGGCTTGCAACCTGTCACGTATGGAATGCTAACTACTGCAAAATGTGGGTATGTGCCAAATATAATATTTGGACGTGCCTCTGACTGCTATCGGCAACTCATAACAACACTTCCCATCCCCCTAGTGAATCACGTCATCTTGAACCGGCCAATCAGAATTAATACAAACCAATAGTTTGTAAACCTGGTTTAGGCATAAAAAAATACGTACCAGGTATGACGTCACAGTTTGAACGCGTATTTTGTACTTTTTCGAATACTTAAATGAATCCATTGAAACCTACATGGGTGGGATTAGAACCCACGACCTTTGAAATTAAAGGCGAGATACCTCAGCCGTACATTAACCATAATCCATAAACCAGCACAATTATTTTCTATTGTCAACTCTATCATCACACAAATAGAGTACATTTTTATGTGAACTCTATGAATTTCACGAATTTGAAATTTCGCGCTGCTCTGCCGGATATGATGCGTTTGCTCGCGACTGATTATTTCGATCGAATTATATTTTATTTATTTAATGAAAAAAGTGGTTTGTTAAAAGTTACTGTTGTAAACAAATAGATTAAAATGTTATTCTTATTTATAAGTGTATAAAGATAGGTAGGTAATAAGAGTATTGTTTTCAATTCAATAAGATGTGGTTTTGATTGATTGATTGGTTTGATAATGAATGAATGGCTATCACCCGAGTTCTACAAAGTGTTTCCAGAATAGGTGCTAAAATACGCTCAACTTTCCTGACTCGTTCTTTAGTTAGTATAGTCCTTTTTAAATATTAACCATAGATAGATAATCTGCATAAATCACGAATAAATTTATTATTCGTGATTAGTGCCTAGGTACTAATGAAAATGTATATGCACTAAATATATTAGGTACTTACCTAACAAAATAAAGATTTGCTCAGCAGAGAACGCTCTTTTTGCTCTCTGGCATTACTAGCAACACTCTATATTCTATTCTGTTTGTTTATAGTTTATGTCGAGAGAGAGAGAGTGAGAGAGAGATAACATCGCGTCTCGGTTTGTGCAAGTGAATAAATGCAACTAACAAATTTAACAAAATGCCTTTAGCGAAAAGCGTTGCCTGGGACCACTTCGAAGACAAAGGAAACAGCATAGCAAGATGCAAAATGTATAAGAGCGATATATCTTTTAAATCAGGGGTTTCGAATCTGACAAAACATGTCCAAAGAAAACATCTGGCCGTTAACTTACAGGCTAGGCGGGTAACGGAAACATTACCGCCAGCCTGGCGCAACTTAAAGGAAAAAAACGATTCTATAGAAACGGGAGCGAATTTTTAACCCGTCTAAGTTTAAAAAAACATCGATATCTACAAAGCTGTATGTAATGACGGCATTCGAATTTAGGCGGATTGTACTTCGCCGCCATCTTTGGCCGCCATTGTCATGTTGACGTTTATCTTTTGCTATGTGTGTAGCCTGTTCTTTGGTGTGTAGTGTAGCTGAAAATTCGGATCTTTGCTCTTTTCATACAACAATTTGAAAACAATCTATTATTTGATAGATTTTTGGGTGCAGTGATCGTCTAGAAAGTACTCAACAAATTACAAATGCAAAAATGAGTGGAGTCAAAAAGAAAAAGTGCGAAATATGTCAAGTAAAAACTTGTCGAACGGACGGCCAGAAAAGGATATTCATGGCTAGATTTCCTCTAGACGAAGATCGGTAAGTACAGAATATAATTTATTACCGCGTAAAATAACTGTGTAAATCAAAATTTTCATTAAACAGTTGGTTTTTCGAGTAAAATAATGCATAACCTTATTGATATGTAAACAATAGTGTTGTGTAAGTTTTATCGATAATTTTCATTTGACGTGAAAGATACCTGGGTTGATACCAACATATCGTTCTTAACTTTTTTATAGAATCAAGGAAGGCATTTCTCAAATAACGCGGATGATTATTGGCAGCCTAATCAAAGGCCTCATGACCATGATGATATGTCTCTTTCCGAGGTAGATATAAACAATTTATTTTACTTTCAATATTTTTAAACTTTGTACAAAAGTATTTTGTCACATTATCAAAGTAGGTATCGTAAATATGGCAATTTATTGTTATAGATATTCGATGGGCCATTAGCCGAGGACCTAAGATTGGACTCCGGTAGTGAGGAAGAAGTAGAGCCTCTGTCACTGGAGACGCTTAGAGGTATTCTTGAAGAGGAAGATCCTGTTGAAAATGATCCCCAAGATATCGAAAGGCCATTAGAATCATTCGATTGGTCAAGAGACTATACTACATATACAGGCCAACCGGAGGTATATTCCCAGGCAGACGAGTGTGGTCCCAATATTGAGGGGGCAGATCCTTTGGAGCTGTTCACTCATGTTTGGGATCAAGAAATAATGCAGACAATTGTGGCAGAGACCAACCAGTATGCCTGGGATACAATAATGCAAGCATCCGAGTCGGACGGGATCTCGTCCCATTCCCGATTGAATGATTGGGTAGAAACCTCAATTGATGAGTTGTACAGGTTCTTCGGAGTGATGATTTTGATGTCAATGACTGTCAGAGGACGAGTGTCGGAATACTGGAGTACCGGTGTTCTGGGCATGCCAGGTTTTCGTGGTCTTATGAGTATAAAACGTTATTGGCTTCTCATGCGTTTCCTTCACTTTGTCGATAATAATACAATCTGTACTCATGGTCCTAACCGCAAAGTTGCTAAGATACAGTCCATCCTTGACCATTGTAATAGCAAGTTTAATAGCTTGTACACACCTCGCAGAGAAATATGCATTGACGAATCGTTGCTGCTTTTTAAAGGACACTTGAGTTGGATCCAATACATACGGTAAAAAGCAGCACGATTCGGTATCAAGTTTTATGACCTATGCGAGGCGGTTACAGGCTATCTTCTCAAATTTGAAATTTACACGGGCAAAAAATCTCCACAAGATGCTGTGGAGAACTCCTATTATGGGTTTACGAGCGCAACTGCGAAGGCAGTATTAAGGCTCATGCAAGGATTTCTTCACAAAGGTCACTGTCTTACAATGGACAACTTTTATAATTCCATCAATTTGACACGGTTTTTAAAATCGAATAAGACCGACGTAATTGGAACTCTGAACAGGCGAAGATTGGGAACACCGAGGGAGATACAAACTATCAACGAAAAGAGAATCGAAAGAGGGGCAGTTGTTGCTAGACATTGTGGTGATATATCTGTTTATATCTTGGAAAGATGTCAAATTAGTTAGCACCGTGTCGACTTAAGCATGTGCTACATGGCATGAAACCACCGCTTCTACCAAGGTGACCTTGCGGTTTGAAACCGTGTAGATAGTAGTTTAAAACCAAATTTCGCTTGACCTTCGTATGCCCTTGGTAGCAAGGCGTGCGCTGCAAACCATTTGGCAGAAGTGGCAGAAACGTCGGTTTAAAACCATCTGGCCGCTTGTTTCAAACCAACCACGCCAGTCACGTCGCTGATGGTGGGGAGTGCGCACGCGTTGTCCTATATTTGTCATAATAGCGTAAAGCGCTTTTCAGACTGCGCTATAATATAATAGCATATAGCATATAGTTCATAGCACAACAATATCGCGTACCATACATTATTATGGACACGTTCACACTTAACTGTACTATATATTATTGGCTTACTATACGCTATAAAATCGAGCGATGCGGTGAGTTCATGCTGTGCTATATCGTGCGCCGCCCTCTTCCTCCTCCCTCACCCCCGGCCGTCCCGCAAGCGAAACAAGCGGCACACACAACACAACACGTCTGGACACGATCCTGTGTGTCTGTGACGGATTTGCCCTGGCACCAAATTATTGTCGTAATTTTTCTCATCTCGAATTACAACATGGAGCACTTTATAGAGAGTGTAAGAAAATATCCGTGCCTGTGGAACACTTCAATAGAACAGTACAAAATAAATGAATTGAAGGATGCAGCGTGGAGGCAAGTAAAACAAGAGTGTGATCTACCCGATAGTAAGTAAATATTTTATTTAAAACTAGTTAAGTACTCAGTTATTTTGCATACGATTTAATTGATCCTGTATACGTGTGTTTTGCCATGAGACTTGTCCAATAGTATTAAAATATCGGCAAAATTCTTCCCTGATGAAAAAGTTATCATTGGAATATGTGAAACCGCAGTGATTCAAAGGTATTAGTTGGTTGGTATTTAGTGGATCTCTGGTAGTGTTGTTATAGTATTTGTTTGTAATGAGAAAATTATGTAGCGCACACGTGGCTTTTACAATTATGTCAACAAGTTGAACACGGCACTCAAAAGGACGTCTATACACTCTCCATTTAGTTGCCAATAATCCAAATGTGTGTTCTATCACTTGGCGTGCCCTTGACAACCGGTAGTTGAAAATTCTTCTTGAATCGGTTAATTTATCTTTTGGGTAAGCACGCATTATATGTCTCTCTAGAGGGAAAGCTTCATCCCCCACAAGAACGTACGGTATTTCTGGGCCTCCATTATGAAGTGGCTCATCGGGAGGTAAATTTAATTGGTCAGTTCTTAATTTTTGTCCAAAAATACTGTCATTTAAAATCCCGCCATCACTAAAACGGCCCATAGATCCAACATCAATATAAATTAACCTGTTGTTTGCATCAGCCACCGCCAATAAGACAATTGAAAATGTTTTTTTGTAGTTATAAAAATCTGAACCAGAGTTTGGAGGTGCTTGTATTATAACGTGCTTTCCATCAATTGCACCTACGCAATGATCAAATTGGGTTCTATTTTTAAAATCAGCAGCAATATTTTTCCAGTCCTCTGTAGTTGGCTCTCTTAACACCAATGGTTGGAGATGGGTCCATAAAGCGTTGCAAACCTCTTCAACAATACCAGATATTGTACTTATTCCCATTCTGTAGCTATATCCCAAAGAAGTAAAAGAGTCACCTGTAGCCAAAAACCTGAAAAAAAAAACACAAAAAAAATTAATTAACTATCATGTTTCAGTCAAAGAAGCAAAGAACATGTGGAAAAAATTAAGAGATGGATATAGACAAGCACTCAATAAGAAAAAATGTACAACAGGGCAAGCTGCGACTTCAATAAATCCTTGGAAGTACGAGAAAATTATGGAGTTCATTCTTCCATACATGGCAAATCGACCAAGAAGCACAAATGCTGTTATTGAAGATAGCTCTTCAAACATAAGTCAAGATAAGTCAGAAAATACCCTTCAACAAGAATTTGAAAATAATGCCACTGAGGTAACACAAAACGTTGATAACAGTATCTACGGAGGACAATCACCATCAATGAACGCACAAAGCAAACGAAAAAATTCTGATCCTTTTGTTCAGTTCCTACATGATGAAAGCCAACGCAGAGAGAATAGATCAAAGATCAGAGATGCTCTAAGAAGAGATGTGTTGACACAACGCCAACAAAATGATTCGGTGCAGCTGAAAAGTTTTTTCGATACAATGTATGAAACTTCTAAAGTATTACCGGAATATACTCAAATGAAACTTCAACGCCAAATTTTCAATATCGTGATGGAGGCACGTGAAAACCATATCACGGAGCAACTGCCAAATTCTAGCACCCCTACATCTAATATTATAATTTCGAGTAATGTACCATTTCGAGTTCCGACAAAAATGTCCCGCATCGACACACCATCTCCAAACCGTTCCCATTCACCGATGTCATCATATTCAGATATTCAGTTACAGAACAATACAGATTATTCCAATTCTCCTTTACAGAATAATTCGCCAAATTATCCAGTACATAATGATATAAATGAAACTTTGTCTTATTTGCCAATGACTTCTGGTAACTCCACAAATTTAGCAAACACAGAAGTAATTATCAATTCTAGAGGCATTAATAGTTCTGAAGCAAATGATAATTCTGAAAACAATGACTTAAGAAGCTTCATAACTAGCATCGACAGTTACAAAAACTTTTAATTAATTTTTATATTTGATTACTTAATTCATTTCTTCTATTTGATTTTTGCATTTTGATGTTGATTTAAACGTGGAATTGTAATTATGGCAATGACGATGTTAATTTTCATGTTTAATAAATGAATAATAAAATGAGATAGTATTACTTACCTTAAAGTCACCGCTAACCGTTCTATAGAAGTAATGCTATCCCGCAGTAGTGTATTTTGCTTTGTTATGTCGTTTTTTATCAATGAATGGAGTTGATAAAAATGCTGCCTGGACATCCTATAATAATTTTGAAAATGCTCCTCATTATCTAAATCTTCAAAAAGTTTGAAATCACCACGTTCTCCTCTGAACTTTATATGATTTGATATCCAGGGTCTGGCATTTTTCTTTTTTCGTAGCATCAATGACAAGATAGTGTCAAATTCCGCATTGTCATCATCGCTCGATGAGCTTTCAAGACTATCCAAGATTAGATCCATTGTGTCAATCGTGTGCACACTCCTCAAAGATCGCGGTCAACTGAGCTTGCCATATACTATAAATCGCGTAATGTGAACGCCATGCTATATAGTATAGCATTAGGTCCTTATTTGCTATACTATATAGCACAATATTATAGCGTAGTCTGAAAAGCGCTTAATAGCCTATTTATCACACGCGTCTCGAAAATGGCGGACGATCGACAGCGAAGCGAACGTGAAGTTATTACCGACTTAATTGAATTATACAGAGATATGCCTTGCCTCTGGGATTTGACGTCAGAAAATTACAAAGACAGTACCCAAAAGAAGAATGCTTGGGAGATTTTGACCATGAAAGTTAAAGAAATAGATCCTAGTGCAAATGTGGCTACGGCAAAAAAGAAGATAGATAATTTAAAAATTTCGTACTTTCGAGAGTCCAGAAAGGTGATTAGGTACTTTGTTGTTATGTTATAAAATCCGTTATATGTTCTATGTAGGTAGTTCTATGGCTAAAACAACCCCCTAAACAAAAAATCGAGTTCTTTTAATTGACTCTGTTTGCACCTACTGTTTTTAAAATAAAAAAAAAAATAAAATTATTCGTGAACTGCAACTTCTCGCCTGCTATGGTGAGAAACTAAAAAACATGTATTCAAGTAGGTACTTACATAATATGTACATTACAACTACCTGCTGTTTGAGTAGGTAGTGATATTTTTTCATAAGTTATATTTTCATTGTTTTCTTTTCAGGTCAGAGACTCAAAAAAACGAACCGGGTCCGCTACTAGCGACATCCACAAACCAAACCTCTGGTATTATGAACTAATGACGTTTTTGGACAAGAAACATGAGACAAAAAGAACTGGAGAAGACACACTCATGAGTGAAGACGAAGACGTATGTTGGTTTTTACCACAATTCGTTACTATTTTTTGTAGTCATACGTATTTTTACCTGCCTACCCTCCTGTACTTGATTTTTTATTTTGTGTATGAAATGGGATTATTTGTACCAATGTGCCTAAATAAAAGTCTTTATCTATTTATCAAAATTATATTATGAACCATTAACACGAATATAATATTTACTGGAAGTAGTACATAGGCCACGATAATAATTCAATTAAGTACTTATAACATTTGCCATTCTATCTTGAAAAGAGACTCTGCCCTCACCATTGAAATATTGGGTCAGAGTATTTCTAATTTGCTTTCCATCACTCGAGGGCCTCTGAATATTTCTTTGGAGAGGTGTTAGTTGAGTTGTTGCTTGACGCCAAGTTCCAGTATTGAGAGAACATCTATCCAAGTCTTCTCTATCAACACACGTAGGTGTCACATATGTTTTTGATCTCTTCCTCAAAAAATTGTGTAATGCACAACTTGCTAATACAACTGAATCTTGTTGTATATGTAGGGTAGGCTTGGTATGTCAGTCTCGAATAAACAGCTAACACAACGCACGTCTTTCATTTCGCAGTGGCGAACGAGAATAAAAATAATAAACAAAGCCAGTAACTATTGTGTCTTAAAATGTCAGTGGGAAAAATAAAGGAATTTGTGCCAAAAACGGGCAATTGGGCCGGATATGTGGAAAGATTAGAAATGTACTTTCTAGTGAATAACGTGAAAAGTGAACTTAAACTACCAACATTAATTTCTATGATGGGCGAGGAAGCTTATGAACTGCTTTCGACATTGGCCAGCCCGGTGAAACCATCAGAGTTAACATATAATCGGGCAGTAGAACTACTAGCAGCACATCTACAGCCAAAACCGTCAGTGCTGGCTGAAAGGTACAAATTTCGCCAACGTCGTCAGCTCAGCGAATCCATAGCCGAGTACGTGTCAGAATTGAAGAGGTTATCTAAATTTTGTGACTTCGGCTCGGCGCTAGACGAGAACATTCGTGACCAACTAGTGTGTGGACTGAAAAGTGAAATCATACGACAAAGATTATTTTCCGAAGAGAAATTGAACTACAATCGAGCCGTTACTTTGGCGTTGTCACTGGAAGCTGCTGAGCGGGATGCGAGCGCGGTGGAAGGCGGCAGTCTGAAGCTAGCAGAAGGCGTACATAGGTTTGGCGTCCACGAATGCTCCAGATGCGGAGACAAAAGGCACCAAGCTTCAAGTTGCTGGTACAAAGATTACGCGTGCAGTTATTGTCAAGAACTCGGTCATTTGAGAAGGATGTGCCCAAAAAAGGATTTTAAGAGTCCTGAATACAATCAAGCGAGACGGGGAGGACTGGCGGAATCTGCTAGTCATAATGAGGGAAGAATATCGCGCGGAGCGCGCGGATCCAGTCGCGGAGCGAGCGGCAGAGGCAGGAGAGCGCCACGTGGTCAGCGCGGTGCAGGGCGAGGGGGCCAGGAGCGGGCTCCTTTACATTTGATGGACGGAGAGAATTATGGCGTAAATCGCGATAATCATCTGGATTATGAAGAAGATGAGTATGACAAGTTGGAGGGCGGAGATGAGCCTATGTATCAGATGTCGTTAAGCAATTATAAACCGGTGTGTATTACAGTTAAAGTCGAAAATTGTTTACTCAATATGGAAGTAGATACTGGCTCTGCCTTGTCTTGCATAAGTAAACATATTTATACCAGTACGTTCAGTCATCTAAACTTGAAACCATGTTGTTTAAATTTGCGGTTTTATGACGGCTCGACTATCAAGCCGCTAGGGTTCATAGAAACATCGGTCCAATACAAAGGAGTTATTAAAACTTTAGACTTGTATGTTATAAACAAAGGAACGACGAATTTGTTAGGTCGACAATGGTTAGCCGAATTAAGTATACCTATAAAAATATCCAAAGCTAACATGCAAAATAACTACTTGGTTGATTCGGAATCGAACAATAGTGAAGATAAAAATGAAAAGGTGAATATAGATCGAGTTGCTGAAAGTATAAAGATTACGTTAGATGCATTACGGATGACCATTAAAGAAACACTTCCTAGAATAAACATGACGCAATCGGTTGGGTTGAATCCTGTTGAATCTGATATTCTGGAGACGTCTAATTATAAGACATCTGTTGATGACAAGTTTCCTATCTTTTTCAAACTTGTACCGATTGCTGATAATTCGAGGTTTTTATTGGTACCACAAGCTATTGGAATGTTTACCAGTGCACAAGATCCTATTGAAATGGTTCAATCGATTAGCAAATCCGTACAGAGTGCTGCTGATAAAATATTAAAGGTGATAAAAGGCGTAAAATTAGTACAATCAGGACATGTGCAAGTACCTGCTGACGGAACATTTGGCTTAGACACACAAATGGTTGATACAGTCGTTAATGAGCTTAATAATCCATGGCGTGTAGTTCTCGCCGATAGTATTTTTGCTAGACGACATGGTGTAGTCGTAGAGATGGGCGTCGTTATACCTGAATGGCTCTTGCCAATTTATACACAATACGCTGCATCCGTCGTTCAGCCCGCTTCTAGTATATCGCATTCACCACAATACGCTGAAACGCATGCGAGGTACATCCTATTCGCTCGTCGGCGTGGTCTTCTTCCAAGACACTCAGATCCACGATTTGGTGATACTGCTGGCATTCTGATGTTTTCGGCTGGAGTATTAAATTTACCAATTTTGATCGCTCGTTTCCCAATGTCAAATTTGATTTCAGTATATGCTTGCATGGCTATATTACAGCCAAGTATTGAAACGACTTTACCGCCAGCTGATTTGTTCTCTACTATTGGCGTTTCGATTAATCGAGGTTCTGTTATTCGTGATATGATTACTATGCAAATTACAAGTCAAGAAAAAGCTGACATGCAGAAGATACTGTTAGCAATTCTAAATCCCACTCAGGTGCTGCTTAATTTTGATTTGGATATTGAGGATATTAATATCAAGATGCGCATAATTGCTGGAACACATTTTGGAACCGAAATTCATAGACACATTGATCAGCTAAGACAAAGGGTTATAAAAAAAATAGATAGTGGTACATCATGTGAAAAAGTAGGACTGGATATAGTAGCACAAAAATTACAATTAAATAAACATTCTCGAAAATCTTTAGCATTTCCCATGACCAGAGGCGAGGTTTCAGAAGGTAGTACAGGTGTTTCGGAGGAGTGTGTTGATGGAAGTAGTTCACCTCACAAAAACACCGAACCAGTGTCTTTGGGGGAGAAAGATGGTGGCTCAGCGGTACCTTGTAGCTCTCCGATTAAACCTTATGTGTCGCCAAACAAAGTAACAAGTATAGCTAGTAGTCTCAATGATGCAGAAAGTAGTCGCAATGTAAGACATCGTAAACCACCGGTACGATACGGGTTCGAAGAATAGATTAAGTTACTTTAGAAATAAAAATATGTGTACCTAGTGTAATCTAGTTTTAGTTTATTAAATAAGGGTGGAGGTGTTGTATATGTAGGGTAGGCTTGGTATGTCAGTCTCGAATAAACAGCTAACACAACGCACGTCTTTCATTTCGCAAATCTATGTTTTTGAGGTGTAGGTTTATTGGTTGCCTGAAAACTCTAAAGCGAGACGCAAGAATACCAAAAGCGTTTTCCACTATTCTTCTTGCTCGGCATAATCTGTAGTTGAATATTGTTTGGTCCCTTGAAATGTTCCTTTCAGGAAACGGCTTCATAATATGTTTTTCAAGTGCAAACGCACTATCGCCCAAAAAAAAACATAGGGTACAGCAGACATATCCGTTCCAGGTAGCAAGTACGACTCAGGCAAATGTAATTCGTTGTTAATAAGTTTTTCATAAAATGATGTATTCTTTAAAATACCTCCATCAGACTGGCTCCCGTTTGACCCCGTATGTACGTACATAAATTCATAATTTGCATTCACAACGGCGAATAATACAACACTAAATGTACTCTTGTAGTTGAAATATAGAGAGCCGCTTCCAGGAGGTTTTTGTATTACAATGTGTTTACCATCCATGCATCCTACACAATTATTAAACTGCCTCTGTGTTTCAAATAAATGCGCAGTTTCTTTCCATTCTTCATCTGTTGAAGGCAACTGAAAAAAAAAAATAACTAAATAAATTGTGTACGCTTTCAGGAACCACAAAGTGGCGGTGGAGCGAAAAGAAAAAAAAATGCAACCAGCCTTGATTTGAAAAAACAAAAATTAATAGATACTGCATGTTGGTGACCAATCGAGCTACCAGATAGCGACACACGAAGGCGACACTTGAGGGTTCTAGTCGGCGATTCAAGACCCAGCAGACGAGGTGATTCGATCCAGCGCTGCAAGATGGCGCTATCTTCAACCATACCCGTCACCGCCAAGTGGGGAGTTCCCCTATAAAACCGAAGCCACGACCGGACCGATTCTTCTTGACACTACAAACTTACAACAATACATACCTCCAGTGATTCGCATTAATAATCACTGCTTTAATTATAAGAACATTTTAATGTAAATATATACCCTAAAAGTAACCGTGCATTTTAATGTTGATGATTTAAGCCAGATGGCATAGAAACATACCCAATCTAGGCCAACACGTCAGTAACCAGTAATAGGTAGGAACTTGATCGAATCTAGATCCTGCCAGCCACGAACGCAACAGGCGAACCGCAACATTGGACCTTCGAGCCAAATCGTCGTGGAAGCTTCCAGAACGGGTATGGTCTGGTCAAATCGTTCCAATTTCGTTCCAATCTCCTTGTCCCCTTTTCGATTGTACTAAAACTGTTTTCTCCCCCGCAGAAAGAAGCCAGTTCGAGTGGTGTTAACAGGAAAAAATCGTGAGTACCCTTTTCTTATAAAGTGCTAAAATGAGTCAAGAAAACTTGTCAATTCGTAGTAAATCGCCTAATCCGTATTTAGGAGCAGATCTAAATGAAAATTTGATGCGTGATTTAATTAGGAAACGAGGTACCATTAAAGGCAGATTAACTTTGTTCGCGAAGTTCGTAAACTCCTACGAAGGAGCACGTGTAACGGACAAGCAAAGAGCAGAGATTAAATTACGCAGTGATGTAGCTAAGTTATTGTTAAGCGAATTCAATAGTATTCAAAGTTCGATCGAGGAACTAGTTTCAGAGAATGATAGTTGCGCACAATTAGAAGCACGGGAAGCGTTCGAGAATTCATATTACCAGGTGCAAACTGACGTCATCAGTTTAGTAGAAGAAGCGAAAGATTTAAATCAAGTCAAAAAGCCTAGTAGCGAATCTAAATGCAATTCTCACTCGTTAGTCAAACTTCCGATAATTTCACTACCCTCATTCGATGGATCATACGATAACTGGTTAGAATTTAGAGACACATTCCTTTCTTTAATTCACGATTCAAATCAACTAGATGATATTCAGAAATTTCACTACATGCGAGCCTCTCTAAAAGGCAATGCAGCTCAAGTTATCAAATCGGTAGAATTCACGACGGAAAACTACACGGTAGCTTGGGATTTACTTACAAATAGGTACGATAATTCGAAATTATTAGTGCACAATCATGTAAAATCTCTATTCTCAATGCAGCCAACGAAAGAGTCTTCTTTTCATATTAGGAAATTAATCGATACTGTTCTTAAGAATTTACGTGCTTTGAAAACTCTAGGAGAACCAATAGACTCTTGGGATACACTCATCATATATATCGTAGTTTCAAAATTAGACGCAATTATAGAAAAGGAATGGGAACAACACAAAAGTATTCAAAGTAGACAGTCAAATTAACGTATTTCATTAGGCGAGTTACTTAACTTCCTAAAGGACAAGGCAGATACACTAGACATGATAAAGGCGCATCACACCTCTATCACAAATAATAATAATACCAGTAGTAAAGTTTCGTACGAACATAATAAGAAACAAAATAACGTTCAAAGTTTCACGTCAAGAAGCGGTGCAACGCGCCAACCCACCCGCAATTGCAAATTGTGCAACGAAGGTCACGCACTTTACGCTTGCATTAAATTTAACAATTTATCGGTTCAGGGTAGAATCAAATTCGTCAAAAGCCAGAATCTATGCGTAAACTGTTTGCGATCAGGCCACGCATTATCTGATTGTATATACGGTCCGTGTAGATTGTGTTCCGAGAAACACAACAGCTTACTTCATGGTGGAGAAGTCGCCGAGTCGTCATCGATTGGAGCGCATGATCTTCAATCGACCTCCACAACCAACATGAATACAGCTGCGGTTTTACATTCAGTCGAACAATCACGCATTAATATTGATTGCAACGACAATCCGTTCGAAACGGTTTTGTTGTCGACCGCATTAGTCGAGGTAGCGGGTGATGATAACGTATATCACAAAGCTCGTGCTTTATTAGACAGCGGTAGTCAGCAGTGCATAATTACCGATGCATTACGTAATAAATTAAACGCAAAATCCATACAGTCCACTGTTCAAATCACCGGAATAGGTCAGACAATCGCACAGTCGACCCACTCCTGTGAAATCAATCTCAAATCGTTATACGGAGATTACAATACACGCATAAATTGTATTGTCTTAAAACGTATTACAAATTCGTGTCCGTCAGTGAGCTTCGATCACAAACGGCTAGAACTACCCGCGCATATAGATCTAGCTGACCCGGAGTTTCACACGGCGTCTCAAACCGACCTACTAATAGGTGCAGACCGTTTCTGGGAACTATTAGTAGACGGAAGGGTACGATTACCCACCGGGCCGTACTTGGTAAATACTACCTTAGGATGGGTAGTATCAGGTAGCCTTCACAATTACAAGTCGCGCATTAATCGACTTCAGTGTAATTTCGTGCAAAGTCAGGAACTAAACGATCAGTTAAAAAGGTTTTGGGAGATAGAAGAAGTAGCCGTTACCAAACAAAATCTTTCGAATGAAGAAACCGCTTGCGTACAGTTGTTTAACGAAATAACAAAGCGAGTAGATAACGGTAGGTTCTCAGTTCGCATTCCTTTAAAAAAGTCCGTTGACACACTGGGTGATAGTTTCAAAATAGCGGAATCAAGATTTTTGTCGTTAGAACGTCGACTAGAAAAATCGCCTCAATATAAACGTTTGTATAGCGACTTCATGCAGGAATACTTAAGCTTAGGACACATGACGCGCATCGATAAGTTTAATTTCGAAATGCCTCATTATTTTCTTCCGCATCACGGGGTACTGCGCGAACACAGTACTACGACTAAACTCCGAGTAGTTTTTAATGCGAGTCAGAAAACCTCCTCTGGCATATCACTTAATGATATTCAAATGACAGGTCCAGCTTTACAAAACGATTTATTTTCTATTCTTTTACGTTTCCGTCAGTATAGGTACGTAGCCTGTGCCGACATAGAGAAGTTTTTCAGGCAGATATTAATTCAAGAAGATCAAAGAAACTTGCAATTAATTCTGTGGCGAGAGAATATATCCGATTCTCTCGGTGTATATCGGCCTAACGTCGTAGTCGCGCCAGTCCACTAAAGGCCTATTCACAACAGAGCGGATCCTTTACCCGTTGCGGTAGCGGTAATACCCAAGCGGTATCCCGCTGGGTATTTTGTATGGAAATACCGCAGCTGTCGCGAAACCGGATCCTCGTACCCGAGCGGTACGCGAAAAGTACCGCATGTGCGGCGAAACTGGTTTCCCCCCCCCCCCTTAACCCCCCTCAGCGCCACCGCCCGCGTCGCGCGCGCTCCTGCTCTGCTCACTTCCGCCCCGCCCAGTCAGTCAAGCGGTCGTTTTCTGTTCGCTGCGCGTGAGCATTACGAAATTATTTCCGAGTACAATTAGGTACTAATCTACTGCAATGTCAAAGCACATAAGTACACTTCAAATTATAGACATAGTCAAGTCTCATCCAGTTATTTATGATATGACGCACCCGGAATTCAAAAATACGTTTTTGAAAAATAAATTATGGGAAGAAATTGGAGGACAACTAAAAACAGATGGTGAGTTTAATTTTTTATTATATTATAATATTATGTAATATTTGTTTTACTTAGCATGTAATGCGACAATTTAATTTTAAATGTAATTACTATGTAGGGGTCGGATGTTTCCTGGTCCGGTATTCACTAACGCGTTTCGGTAGCTTACGAATGTCGGTATTTCCGAATTCAAACACAGATTAATAATAAATATATGGATTCGGTAATACCGACATTCGTTAGCTACCGAAACGCGTTACTGAATACCGATTCTGGTGATTAGACGCGATTAAAAAAATCCACAAAATTTTCCCGCACGTTTTGGCCTGTTTCTCTGTTTACAATATGATTGTTTCTGTTTACATTTATATTATTATGATGATTATCTAGGATGTTAGTATGATACAGTTTTGTCAAATATTGCGTAGTACATGTTTTTGATCGCAAGAAATTATGTAGTATGCATGCTGCCTTTACAACCTTCACAGATTTAGACACTTTCAATGGAATGGGCCGTAAAAATATTCTCCATTTTTGAGCCATTATACCGAATGCATTTTCTACAACACGTCGAGCACGACATAAACGCTTATTATATCTTTCTTTGCGTCTGTCTCTTAAAGATTCTCTCTGATTAAAGGGTTTCATCATAAATGTATTTAAAGCGAACGCCTCATCTCCTATTAAAACATGTGAAGTATGAACGTTGTACCCCGGCAAGGGTTTGCCCTGTGGTATGGCCATTGTTCCATTACAGATCTTGCGACCCATGACGGAGTTTTCGAATATACCACCGTCACTATTTTTACCGTAGCCGCCAACATCGATGCATAAATAATTATATTGCGGCCCAACTATTGCCAGAAGTACTAAGGAAAATTTCTTTAGGTAGCAAAAATAATTACTACCAGAATTACGAGGACAAACTATAGTAACGTGCTTTCCATCTATGCTACCAATACAATTTGGAAATTGCCATAATTCATAAAACTCTTCCGATGTCAGTTTCCACATATCTTCGGTGGGATGCTTCATGTATATTGGTTGTAATCTCTTCCAGACTGCCTCACAAACTTCTTCTATGATTTCTCCTACTGTAGAATATCCGACTCTATAGCTGTTTCCAATTGATTTAAAAGAATCTCCCGTCGATAGATAACTGTAACAAAAATATTACAATGCAAAAAGAGAGTAGTATACTACCCGGCTTAGAAGAGGATACGTTGGTGGTAAAGCGGCCGCTGGCGCGGTCTCGACAAAATCTCTCAACAAAATGTATGAAATATATTTTTATATTAATACATTTTGAAATATACTTATATTTTCATACATTTTGACATTTACTGTCGGCCCGTATGTCCAGACGTACCTATATCAGTTGTGATAGTGATAGATTGTCATTTTGTATGAAAAAATTCGGTAGTATCACTCGACTCCCGACTTTTTCCATACAAAATGACAATCTATCGCTATCGTTTATTTGACAATTGACACTTAAACTACAAGCACATTAATACATTTTTTTATTACATAAGCACATTAATAAAGGATTTTGCGATTGTTGCAGGTGAATCTGCAAGAAATAAATGGAAAAACCTAAGAGATTCCTACAGTAAACATTTAAAAAGCTTAAAAACAACTACAGGACAAAGTGCGGCTAGCACAACATCTTATGACCGCTACAGAAAATGGCAATGGGCATCAAGTATGGAGTTTTTAAGAGACCATATAGGCTTTGCTCCGGCTGATACTAATGTCACACCGGATAATGAAAGCGAAACTCAAAATACCCCTGACACTTTTGATTCTAGTTCCGAACATACAACATCAACTGAGCATTCCTCAAGAGTATCTAGAAAAAGGATTAATCCCAGCGACTACGGTGAACGTGGAGTTGATAAAGTAATAAATTATTTATCTGCAAAAAACGCAAACACAATGACACCAACAGAATTTGTTATGCTTGGTTATGCGAAGACGATGAATAATTTTTCCGAAAGGCGAAAAATATTGACAAAAATGAAAATATCCCAGATTATAATGGAAGCGGAATTAGAAGAGCAAGAGGAACGCAGTTATATACAAGGAACTTCATTAACCTCTGATCGTACCACAGCGAGGTCTTACTATAACAATCTATCCTCCGATCTTTTAGACGTCGGAGAGAAAGAAGTGCAAGAACACCCTTATACACAATCTCGTAGCGTACCAGGAACATCTAGTAACACAGGACAAAACATTCGTTCTCAACAATCGTCGACCGCATACGAGGATCTGGATGGATATACACAATCAAGTGTACCAGGAACATATAAGGACAATAGAACACTAAGGAACACAGGACAAAACATTCGTTCTCAACAATCATCAACCCCATACGGGGATCTGGATGATATTGATTTTGAAAGCCAGATCGATGATATTATCAAATGAATATTATATAGCCTTATTATCGTACGTGCTCAGTTAACTAAGTACCTACCCATCAAAATTTATGTTTTTTCCTGTTACAAATAAACAATGTGAAAATAATGTTTTTCTTTTTAACCGACTTCAAAAAAGGAGGAGGTACTCAATTTGACTCGTATTATTTTTTTTTAATTATGACAAATGATTTCATTCTTTTTAGTGTTAGTTTACTTCAGTGTTACTTCAGTTTAGGAGTCGGTTTTATTATGTGTTACCTACCTTAAAGTTATAGCTAGTCTTTCCTCCGGGCCAATTGGACGTCGAAACGCAGTTGACTTTGTTATGTCTGGCTTGATCAGATTTAATAATTCATCAAACGTTTCCGTATCCATTCGAAATTCACCAAAAAATCGACTTTCATCCTGTCGTAGCTGTGGGTAAAGCGTGTGAAATTTCCCGTAGATTTCACGGTCTCTACAAATGTCATGGATCCAAATTCTTGCCCTGTCGAAGAGAAAAGATTTATAAAGTCAATTCATTAATAATTTAGGAGCCTCTAGCAAAGAAGCAGCAATTAATAACGTGAGATGAGCGCGAACAAAAGTGACATCAAAATAACATCTGACAGGGGAACTCGTAAGCTGAACACTCTCTAGCTATAACTTGATACTTATAAAAAAAATCTAATTTGTTTTAAATTTATAATAACTTGATACTAATAAAAAACATGAAATCTAAAAGTTCGTTCGTTAGTTCGTGCGTTTAGCTTATAATTTCCCCTGTCAGATTCATTTTAATGTCAGTTTACTAAGGGAGCCCGAACAAAAGTGACATCAAAATAACATCTGACAGGGGAACTCGTAAGCTGAACGCTCTCTAGCTATAACTTGATACTAGAGTGCGTTTAGCTTATGATTTCCCCTGTCAGATTCATTTTAATGTCAGTCTAAGCCTTGCCGCTTGCTATAACACATAGAAACTATTATCTATAATACGATAGAATCACATACCTTCTTTCATCCTCAAATAATGCTATTAAAAGCAATGCTTCTTCTTCTTCTTCATTGATAGCGTCCATTGCAGTAATTGTACTCAAATCATGTTATACAAAATGCAGCACACAAGATGGCGACGGCGACGACACAACACGAACAAAGACGAGCGCTCTGCACGGCACACAGCGGTATCGCTACCGGCATGGGTAGCGGATACCGCTGTGTTGTGAACACCGCGGTATTCGCATACCCATCAGGATACCGCTACCGCCACGGGGAGAGGATCCGCTCTGTTGTGAATAGGCCTTAAGTCAGCATACCGAGAATCGAGCGGTACGTTGCGTGGACTGGTGCGAGGTTATACGATAAAATAATAATTTAATTTAATTTAAAATCATTGCGATTACAGTTCGATAATGTAGTGTTTTGGACAGATTCAACTATTGTGCTTGGATGGTTGCGGACACCTCCTCACCAGTTAAAAACGTTTGTTCAAAATCGTGTTGTGGAAATTAATGAGTTAACGGAAACGGCGAAATGGTTACATGTTAGAACGAAACAAAAACCAGCCGATCTAGTTTCACGCGGTATTAGTTTAGGTGAGTTGTCTTCTATGTCGTTGTGGTGGAACGGACCCACATTTTTAGTTGAAAAGGTATCCAATTGGTCACACAATTCTCCGGATAGTTCGCATAATATAACTTTACCCGAGATGAAGCATTCTACGGTTAGTTTAGCTTGTAGTGACGGTTTTATAGGCCTTATAACCTTCGAAAGGTTTTCAAACATAAATAGACTACAACGAGCTTGCGCATACGTTTTGCGCTTTATATATAACTCACGCACACGAAGTAAACAAGAACGACGAGGCGGTCCCTTATCAGTTCAGGAATTAGATGACTCATTAGACGTATTAGTAAGGACCGCACAACAACAATCGTTTAATGACGAGTATAATTTGCTTATTAAAAACTCAAATTTAACTTCACATAGACGTTTATCAAGTTTAAATGTTTTCTTAGATAAACAAAGGATCATGCGAGTAGGTGGTAGGCTAACAAATAGTGAGAGTTTCCCTTATGATAAGAAACATCCTAAGCTATTGTGTAGTAAACATTATTTCACTTTGCTTTTATTTAAGTCAGAACATGTTAAGTTGCTGCATGCTGGACCCCAATTACTTCTCTCGCATCTTAGAGATCAATGGTGGCCCTTAGGTGGCAGAAACTTAGCTCGAAAGGTTGTACGACAGTGCGTTACATCCTGCCGAATCAAGGGAAATACCCTTCAACCCATCATGGGCAACCTACCTCAAGAACGCTTAAATGCAGGTTTAGGTTTAAATTAATTGACACCAGATGATAGAAAATCTAGAGTTATTTCCAATTTTATTTTAGCCGGTATGGCTTCTCTCATATTAGTATTTAATTTTTGTATTTGTGGTCCCACTAGATTCAGTAAATTGTCAAAAATATTAGGTGTCATTCGCAAAATACTCTTGAATTCGCCGGAATCCTCAGATCGCAGTTCTTTTAAAAGTAATGCAGATGCTCCATGACTATGTCTTCTTAAGATCCAGGGTCTTGTCCAAGTACGCTTTTCTTCTAGCAGAGCTAATATTTCATCTAGCGCATGTTGACACAACTTCCGAATTAACTTTCTTAGTAGAATTGCTTTTCTCTTACGCACACTGTTCATTTTTACGTATACGTGTTATCAGGTTAAGCACAACTCACTACTGACTTGACTAGCTTGAAATTTCCTAGCTTCGTGTAGACAGCACTAGCTTGGTTTCAATCCAGGCTAGTAGGTAAGCTAGAAACCAAGCTAGTGACCCCTTACTAGCTTACTATCCTAGCTTCAAAATACTAGCCTCGTGTCACCCGGGCTTAACTGACTCATAAGTAAACTGTAAGCACCCTCTCTAGATCTTTGGGCCATAAGTGGATGCTGCCAATAACGTCGAATCTTCCTTCTCCGACGATAGTACCAATACAACACTACAGCGTCCATCCTTCTAGAATGGCGGCGGTATACTGAGAGTTTTCTGTTCACATATCGCATCCAGTAATGACTGATCCGTTGAACGTTATATGGTGCATGTGTGAACAAAGCATAAATTTATGACGTATCCGTTAAAAACGTACCAGTAAAACGGACTCCCATGTGTGAACGGGCCGTTATCTGTCTCTTCTAGACGGGTAAGGATTAAGGATGCTTTGGTCTTTGGGGAAGGTAGCGCAACAGTCGCCGATCCCAAAGGCAAGTCCTGTGGTTATCCTTCACGTGGTTGCCACCTGTTTTTGATCTAATTCCCTAAGAAATAGATATAACTGAAACCACTCGGCGAAAACTGCCAGGGTTGACGAGGTTGTGTCCCGGCGGGTCCACCATCACGCGACAGCGGATGTTGGATAGTAATGACCTCCCGCGTGTTTGTGCCGTGCGCGGGAACCCGTACGGGAGGATGAAGGAATCCTGGAGATTGAGAACGCAGTGAGCCGGTGGTTGTTGCCCGCTGCCTTCAACACATCTCTTTGGTCCGGATTTCTTCTTACACGGGCGGTCGTGGAGTAACCAACTACGATCAATCGGCTGTGGCGCCCCGTCTGAGGGTCGTCGGTGAGGGCCACTACCTAAGGGAGGGCAGGCGGCGAGGCGCGGACTCCGGGAGTTAGTGACCCCCGGACATCTTCGCAGCGTTTAGCCTCGCTTATCTTGAGGGATAGGGGCCCTATATCTTCGAGATAACTCTGGCGATCGTACGTAGAGCGTACGACGTCCCCGACTTGTGGACTCCGTGGCGGGTGGAGAATCTCGAAGATGAATAAAAAAAAAACCAAACACACTATGGCCTCAAACAAGGAACACAACTCACCCCTTACAGCAGCTACTACAGCGCTAACAAATGTGGCAGCGCCATCAGGCGCGCCGTCTAGGACCTCGACTGCTGCAACCGCGGCACCATCGAGCTCCATACCACCAGTCGTGTCCACTCCGCCCAGAGGAGTGTCTAAGGACACGTCAATAGAGATGGTTTCTCTCAGCGAAGCCATCAATACAGGACCCCCTGGACCTGCCTGGACGATCGTTTCCCCACGACGAAAGTCCAGAAAGGACAAAAGGGAAAGGCGGAAGCAAGCCAAAGCCGATTTCCAGGAGAGGAATACGGCAAGGCCAAGAGTACCCTACGGAGGACGACAGCCGTTTAACAGCGGGTCCTCGGCCCAGGTACGCTCGACCACCGGTCAAGCCGAACGGGCCCAGTCGCGGGCAGAGTCAAGGGTTGCGCCAAAGGTGGTGACCAAAGGACCGACCAAGCCTGCGCTCGAGGCAACGCTACAGGCAGCACAGAGGGCAGCGGCGAAAGCCACACCCAATGTTGCGCCGCCGGCGCCAAGAGTAGCGGCTGAGGTCGCGGCCGAGGTTAAGCCTCAGGCAGCACCGGCGACAACGCCCACGACAAGCGTGGGTTACATTCCGTGCAACCACCACCCCACGCAAAGGGGCAAACGCTCTGGCAAACACGCCAGAGATCATAAAGAAGCAGGGCCATCCGGGGTGCAGAAGAGGACCCGCCCTGACGACACCACTACGCCCACAGGCGACAGCAAAAGGGTTCGACCGGGAACCAGCACCAAGAAGGCGAGCTATGCGGAGGCCTTCAAATCGCACGAGCTTTGCGTCGCCGTGATGACGCACCCGGCTTTCGACCTCTCGATAGAACAAGGGGAGGGCATCAAGAGGTGCCTAGAGGAGAGGCTGCAAAGCGCCCTCGACGACCCCACCACCAACCAGGAAGCAGGTGAACTTGGTTACCGCGGCAAAGCCTACGTCGGGGAAGGAGTCCTCAAACTATGGTGCGAGGACGACGACTCGGTGAAATGGATACGCCGAACGGTCGAGGACATCGCATCACCCATCGCTGGCACAAGGCTGGTAGTCCGCCCACAGGCGGAAATACAGAAGCGTCTTCTGTGCGGGTTACATATCCCCGCGCCGGAGATGGCTATTGACCGAGTCCGGCACTACCTCACGTCTCAGAATAGGAGGTACGACGTGAACTCATGGACCCTGGTGAGGGCGGAGAGACAGCCTGAGTCTGAGTCGCCAGGCATCTACCTCCTCCTCAAAAAACCGGAGACGCAGGTAGCGCTCCTCAAAACAAACGAACGTCGCATGAAGTGGATGTTCGGGAACGTATACGTCCGCATCCTGGGGGACGATACCGGAGGCGCTCACACCCCAGCGATGCCAACCCCCACACCAGCACCAACGCCAGCGCGGGACCAGGAGATGGAGGGCACTACCACGGTGGAGAGCCAGCCCGCAAGGACGGCAACCGCCATAGCCGCTGCCGCCACAGACGCACCAGCAACGGAGGTCGCGAACGACTACTTTCTCGACGGTGAGGGGAGTGAGGCAAGCGACAGCTGTCTCAACTCCTCACCCATGCGAGACTCCTAAACCCATCCCCATCCTCCAAACCAACCTCCAGCACAGCATAACTGCTACGGCTTCACTGCGCAGAGTGCTGGAGGTAAACAACCAAACCATCAGCCTAATCCAAGAGCCGTGGATTAGGAAGGGCAGGATCTGCGGTCTGCAACTCAGTGGACGCACCTTACACGTCGACACCACCGTAAGCGACCCCAGAACTTGCATTATAACTCCCAAACACATGCAATCAACCCTAATCACCCAATTCTGTTCCAGAGACATTACAGCGATTAAACTCCGAACAGAACTAGACCAACCACTACACGACATCGTCCTAGCCTCCGTATACCTGCCCAGCGATGGGGACATTCCGTCGCCTGAGTTGATATCGCTGGTCGACCACTGCGGTAAGGAAGGAATAGAGCTGATCGTCAGCACAGACTCCAACGCACACCACACCTTATGGAGTAGCGAAACAAACAACCCTCGCGGAGAAGAGTTGGTAAACTACCTTTTTGCTACTAACCTTACACTACACAACAAGGGATCAGAACCTACCTTTGTTAACTCCCGAACACAAACTATCATAGACTTAACCCTTTCAACAGAAAGAGTGTCGCATTCCATCACGGACTGGCACGTCTCCAACGAGGCATCCTGCTCCGACCACAGATGGATACGCTACAATTTAAACATGACACTACCCAAACCAACCCCCCGACGTATCCCTCGTAAAACTAACCAAACCAATTTCATAAAACTGGTCACAACAGCTCTTGATAATGTAGGTACACCTGGTGACAACATGGAAGCAGCTGACATTGACCATTATGTAAATAGCCTAACCAATATTCTAACTAGACATGTGTCGGCTATAGCCAAACGTAACTGATATCCGTTGGCATGCTCGTAGCGTAGCGTACCGGTGGAATCAAGTCCAACCACCGTTGTCGAATATCTGTAGAAAACGCGCGAGCGAACTGCGCAAGTCACGAAAGTTGGGTGAAATATCTGTCACCCAACACTAGCTGACATGGCTGTTGGTTGTTTCAGTTGATCAGTTGGCACCCAAAATAATTATGGTATCCCTCTCTACCGCGCTAACTTTCAAGCGCGTAAGCGAGATGCAGATAAGATTCATAGCGAGATGATCATATCTTCATCTCGCTTACGCGCTTGAAAGTTAGCGCGATAGAGAGGGATACCATAATTATTTTGGGTGCCAACTAATCAACTGAAACAACCAACAGCCATGTCAGCTAGTCAGACCATTAAGTTGGTAAGTTGTAAGGTTGTTTCAGTTGGCACCCAAAATAATTATGGTATCCCTCTCTATCGCGCTAACTTTCAAGCGCGTAAGCGAGATGAAGATATGACTAGCGAATAGCTGAAATATTGTTCATTATACTTTGACCTATGAAAGCAAGTTTCGAACACCTTAATGTTAGAGAAATAAGGTTGAGTTTCGCCTGCACAATTTAAGAAATGTATTAAGTTACACTGGTTGTTGGTGTGATTGATTGAGAGCCAAAATCATACATTTTGGCTATCGCTACCAAGAGTTTCAAATAAACCTTATTCGTAGGCTAATGAGGTCGAGTTTTGATGAGAAGCTTTATGAGATATTAAACTGACGCGCCGGCGCCCGGCCGGCTCATGGTGGCGTGTGCAACTATGCAAACCTACTTGTTATTGTTTGTATTTTTAAATTCGAATTGTACCTACTTGTAGTGGTTGAGTGATTGCGCGCAATGTAGGTAGGTTCCTAATTTGAATATTAAATTTAAGACGTTTGTAGGTAAATTTTTTAGTTAGCTATGTGGTGATTTTTTAATGCGCCACTTTTTATTTAAGCAAATCGAAATATTTACCTACCACTTGCGAATATAAAATGTGCTAGTCCTAAACTCCTAAGCCTTGTAAAGCATGAAGGAAAATCAAATACTTATAAATAGAAAAAAAATAGGATTACGACTGTATTCCCCAAGTACCTACGTAAGACATCCTCTCAGATCTCCAGACGCTTAGATCCTTTGAAAATAACTAGTGGGGGTGGTCAGAGGCACGTCCAAACATTATATTTTGTAGTAGTTAGCATTCCATACGTGCTAGGTTGCAAGCTCATCGCCGCTTATAAGAATACTAACTGGTTTCCTCACGATGTTTTCCTTCACCGTTTTGAGCACGTGTTTTTGATGCGCATATAAATTATTCGAACCGAAAAATCCATTGATGCACGCCCGGATTCGAACCCACGACCTTCAGATTGAAAGTCAAGTTTTTTTTTTTTTTTTTGTAATTAAGTACCGATATTGAGTAATGGTTGACGATACCGGTAAAGAAACTAAATATCGGATACCCAACCGTTAGCCAAAATAGTCAATATCACCCATGCCTAATTCTAACCAACAGCTATGAACAATCGTGCCTCCTCGTCACACCGAAGGAGGGGTCGACACGACACTGGTGGAGCCCTGAATTGCAGCGCCTACGCGGCAAAATAAGGAAACTTTTCAATAGGGCCATAAACACCAGACTAACGAGGGACTGGGAAAAGTACCAAACAACGAAATCTACCTACAAAAAACGCATACGCCTCAGGAAAATTGAGTGCTAGAGACGCTTCTGCACAAACATAGAAAGCAATAGTCAGGCAACCCGTATCAAGGGCATATTATCAAACGAACCACAGCGCAGCGTGGGAAGTTTGAATAAACCTGACAATACCTACACAAAAACTGATGATGAAACTAGTGAACTACTGCTAGAGACTCACTTCCCCGGGTGCCAAATTATAGAGACACGAGACTGGGAAGCTTATGTCGAGCGAGCAGCAAATGACCAAGACTGGACCACAGCCCGAGATCTTATAAACCGAGAAAAGGTACTCTGGGCCATCAACAGCTTCCTTCCATTCAAATCACCAGGGCTAGACGGAATATTTCCGGGACTCCTCAAATGGAGCGGAGATATAGTAGCGGACCACCTAGTTAATATCTTCGTAGGGTGCATTGCCCACCGCTACATCCCGAAAAAATGGAGGGAAGTGAAAGTAGTTTTTATACCAAAACCAGGTAGGAGTGATTACACGCTAGCAAAGTCCTTTAGACCGATAAGTCTGACGTCATTCCTACTCAAAACCCTGGAGAGGTTGTGCGACCAGGAGATTAGAGGCAAAACGCTCCTGCACAAACCGCTGCACCCAAATCAACATGCCTATAGCCCAGGCAAATCAACCGAATCAGCACTACACAACGTGGTCTCCCGCATTGGAGACGGACTTGTGAATAAACAATCAACTCTGGCCTCCTTCATAGACATAGAAGGAGCCTTCGACAAAACAACATTCAACAGCATAAACATTAGAAAACTACGGCGTCCCATAGACACTGGCAGAATGGGTCAACAACATGCTAAAACACAGAGCCATACAACTAACAATAAACAAAACCACAAGGGGCCTCGTGGCCAAAGGATGTCCGCAAGGGGGCGTCCTATCCCCACTGCTGTGGAACATAGCAGTCGACGAACTGATCCGTAAGCTAAACACCTGTGGGCTAGTCACAGTGGGATATGCAGATGACCTTGCTATCCTCGCGACCGGACGTTTCGAGAGTACACTATGTGATACAATGAACCTAGCCTTCAAGACCATCGAAAACTGGTGTAACAAACACGGTTTATCGGTCAACCCAACTAAAACAGAACTCATAATGTTCACAAACAAACGAAAACTGGGCAGTCTGAGACTCCCTAAACTATTTAACACTGAGTTAAATCTCACCAACGAAGTTAAGTATCTAGGGGTCATACTAGACAGCAAACTACTCTGGAAGAGACACTTAAGGTTCGAGCACATTATGCCGGGCCGCAGCGTGTCGGGGCGGAGCGCAAAAATCCGCTCAAATCGCTTTAATACAATTTGTATGAATTATCGCACACTATGCCGGGCCGCAGCGGCTCGCATTAATGCGAGGCGGATTCTCGTCCGTGCGATGCGGCCCGCCCCGCCCCGCTGCGCCCCGTCAACAGTGTGCTATAGCTAGCGGATTGGTGCGCACGCGCGCACGTGTTTATTTGATATTGCGTTTTTGAGTATTTGCGTGTTCCTGAACAAAAATGAATGAAGAACTTTTGATAAGTTTAGTTCAAGGTTATAAAGAACTGTATAATTTACAATATTCTCATTATGATGACCAGCAAAGGAGAGACAACATTTGGAAAGAAATAGGGGAGATAATGAAAGAACCTGGTAAGTAACACTGACAAGTATTTATTTCTTAAGTTATAAAATATGAAAATTGTGATTACATTTGACGTATTTAGACAGATTTCTGAGGAAATATTTATTGGAACCAGGCTGTCTGACACCTTTTTTTTAAAGAGTAATAGTATTCCTTGCTGACACCAACAACCATGATGTATCGTTCATTATTAGAGTAGGTATTACTTTATAAATTATGACAATAATTAATTAATATAACTAAGTAATAATAAGTAATCGGTTTTTTTATGTAGGTAAGCGGGCTGTGTCGAATAAATCGCCTTACTGTCAACAGATTAGTTTCTTCGCATACCTCTTCTAATAACCCTGGACTGCCACTCAACCGTACCAGTTGGAGATACAATGTATCTTTTAAATTGATCACGGACACACATTGCGTCTAGTGCTGCATGGCCTCCAATATATGGCAAATCTGTTATAGCTTCTGTTACCACATTTCTCTGAGCTTCCTCTTCAGACCAGTAGCAAATGTCGTTTCGCAGTAAATTGTGCAAACAGCAAGTGGCTAGTATAATAACATTAACGTGTTTCGGCAATAACGAAAAACGTCTTTCGTAAACTCTAAACTTTTTCACTAATAGACCAAAAGCATTTTCGCTCACACGCCTAGCTCTACTCAGCCTATAATTAAAAGCTTTCTTGTCTTCGTCATTTGTCAACTGATTTGCTGGATATGGTCTCATCAAATGTCTGGTTAAAGGAAAAGCTTCGTCTCCAACGATGACATGTGGTAACCTTAAGTCTGTACCCGGTATTAAACGATCAGCAGGCAAATTTAACTGTCCATCGATTAAAGCTTTGCCAAAATTAGAGTTATTGAGTATTTGGCTATCAGAATTTTTACCCAAAGCACCAACATCGATGACTGTAAAATGGTAGTCCGCATCGACTAAGGCCAATAAAACTATAGTAAACGTTTTTTTGTAAGAAAAATAAAGGGAACCGCTATTCGGTGGTGCTTCAATAATAACATGCTTTCCATCCAGTGCCCCAATGCAATTTGGAAAGTTCCATTGCCTTCTAAAACGCTGTTCTTTACGTTTCCAGTCTGCTTCTGTCGGTACGGGCATGACATTAGGTGACAGTTTCTTAAATGCCATATTTACATGCTTCGTAAATAATTTGTCTAACAGTTGATTCACCAATTCGAAAAGTAGTGGCTAATGACTTCATTGAATTTCCTGTTGCCAAATACCTGAAACATAAAAAGCAATGTAGTTTAAACATCTTGCATCTTTTGGCCGATCTTTACGTTAATGCAAGCCAATAAGGTTATGCTTCTTGGTGTCCTTTAATCGCATCATCCTATTTATGCTTTATGTTCTAACTTTACTAATACCTATATTTTTTCTTCCACAGCTAAAACTTGCAGAGACAGATGGAGACGTATAAGAGATAATTACAGACGCGCTAAAAAGTTAAGGAAAACAAAAAGTGGACAAGCTGCTACAAATATGAAGAAACCAAAATATGAAGATTTATTGTCATTCCTTAACCCCTATATTAGCAACGAGGATTAAACTTTTTCAAATTTTCCACCAAATAATTTCCAAGAGTCAAGTAATGAGGATAATAGTCTTTTAGATGATACCCATAGCCGTGATAGCACTGGTTCAAGTGCTGGTACTTCACAAAGCACTATAAGAAATCGTCCTGGTTCTTTAGATGATACTCATAGCCGTGATAGCACTGGTTCAAGTGCTGGTACTTCACAAAGCACTATAAGAAATCGTCCTGGTTCTTCAGAAGACAGCTCACCTCGTCCTTACAAAAGAAATTCCAGAAGCTTAGATACTCCACCACAGCTTTCACCAACACATTCGTTATTGCAAGAGTATTTAGAAAAAAAATACAGTGCCAAGAAAAATAAATCAGACAAAATAGTTGATTTTTTCAAGAACTTGGGGGAAACTGTTTCAAATTTTCCGGAAGATGTACAAATTCGTGTAAAACGTGAAGTTTTTAAAATAGTTACCGATGCAGAGGAGTTGGTTTTCAAGGACAAGTCTAAACCACAATATGTATTAGAATTATCTCAAGAGAGCTCATTGCCCATGATCGTTATTAATTCAAACGATGTTGATGCGCAACCTCCAAACCAAATAATAACACCAACTTCAACAAACGTTGTGAATCCAAATGATATTGATACACAGGAAGAGATTTGTCTTGATGATATCGAATTAAATGCTTTTTTAAATTCTATTCAACAAAAAAAAAATAACCAATGAATGATATTATGAGCGATGGGCTTATAAGAGGCCAAACACAAAGAGAAATGGAAGATGTTGATTTTACTACTCTTTAAGTTAGAAAGATTTTTGTTCTGTGATTTTGTGATAATATAATTTTGACATTATGTCTTCCGTTTTCTTTTCTTTAAAAAACCACAAGATCCTAACGTACCACCTCACTAACAATTTAAGATACAATTTTCACAGGATTAAGTAGGAGGATAAAAGGGTAACTATAAATCAATAGGTATGCTATAATGAAACTTACCTCAAACACACCACAAGCCGCTCTTCTGGTCCGATAGGCTCACGAAAAGTTGTCGTTTTTTTATGCAGATCCCCCTTTATTATTTCAAGTAATTGAAAATATCGATCAGGAGTCATACGAAAATATCCCCAAAACTTGTCTTTGTCTGCTAAAAGATCGGGAAAAAGATGATGGTATTCTCCGAATACCTTTCTCTTGGCACAAATTGGATGTATCCATATTTTACGTTTTCTTTTTTGTTGTCTATGTTCAATAACTTCATCTTCTAACAGCAGGCACAAAAAAGAAAGTTCTTCGTCAGAGCTATCCATAACGTACAGTTGCATGCAAATTCTGGCAGTACACTGAACTCAAAATCCGTCAATGCACTGTGACAATTTATCTTCTTTAAAGGAACATGTTTCATCCCAGAAACACAAAAAAAACATAATCGGGTTTAGTGGCCAATCTTCGGTAAGTATTTTACATTTAGTTGTTATAAATATTATGCTGTAAGAAATAGATATTTTATCCACGTATTTGTTAGGGATTTGTGACAAATCACATTTAATTTGTTTTAGGTGCAACAGTTTTTCAAAACATCTCCATTAGAAGAGGAAGTAAAAAAAGCCGAACTTAATTTTTGTGCCATGATAGTGGAACACAATTTGCCATTCCGTTTAATGGATCATTTGAGCGAAGTCATCTCAAAAAGCTTCCATGATTCAGAAATCGCCAAGCAATTTTCTTGCAAGAGAAGCAAAGCGGCAGCGGTAACATATAATGTTTTAAAACCAAATTTAGAAGCAGAGATGCTTGCTGATTTAAAATCCTGTGAAAATATTAAAACACGTACACCTATGTTTTCGTTGGTTATAGATGAGACTACAGATGTTACAACCACGTCAACGCTTGCTATTGTAACCAAATATTATTCAGAAAAAGACCTGCAGGTAAAAACAAAATTTTTGACCTTGGTTGACTTGAACGGGGCTGATGCTTAATCATTGTTTGATGCATTATCCACGTCTTTAACTAATTCTAACCTTAATATTAAAGATGCTATTGGTTTTGGGGCTGACACTACTAACGTTATGTTTGGAGAGCATGGTGGTATCATTGCAAAAATAAGGCACGTCAATCCTCACTGCATGTTCATTAAGTGTGTGTGTCATTCCACTGCATTGTGTGTATCTCACGCTAGTAAAAACACCATACCACGAGCTATTAACCAAATGATACAAGAGGTTTACGGATATTTTGCCCATAGCAGTAAAAGACAAAGGGAGTTTGTTGAATATCAAGATTTTATTGGTACTGAAAAGCATAAAATATTAAGACATTATGAAATTCGTTGGCTTTGCTTGCACGCTTGCATTAAAAGAGTTTTAGAGCAATGGGATGCCCTAAAACTTTTTTTTCAGTCGCAGTTTTTGGAAGACAGAAATATTTCATCAGAGTTCTTGTTTAACAGTTTGAATGACAAGATACACAAACTTTATTTTTATGCATTGGATTATATATTGCAGTCAGTCAACAAACTAAACATTATATTTCAAGGAGATTATACAACAGTCCACACAGCATTCAAAGACATTTCTGAAGTGTACGTGTGCCTATTGAGTTGTTATATCAAGGGAAATTATTTAAAAACCGCAGACCCACTTGCAATTGACCCAAAATCTACCGTAAACTTTTTGCCTCTAAAAGATAATGTATTTGGGTGTTAACGTGAGTACAGAAATCGATCGCTTATCCACAGACGTGAGTCTGAAACCTGGAATCCAGACGTTTCTTCAACGAATCCAATCATTTTTAACTGAACTATGTAGTCAATTGAAAACCCGTCTGCCACTTACAAACATTTTCAAAGATTTACAGTATTTGGATCCACAACATGTCGTATACAAAGAATTTACGTCAATTTTAAGCGTTGCGAAGTCATTTCCCAACATTGTAGACGGAGACAATATTCAAAAAGTTGATGACGAGCTCCGACAGATGAAGTTTGACAGAAGTGTAAGCGATTTGTTAGAAGCAGGCGGAAGTGGAAATAGCGCCGGGACAATTTTGAGCGTGGACAAGTTTTGGGGAGCGGTGGGAAAAATCAGGGACGCAAATGGGACAGCAAAATATCCAAATATTGCAAACTTTGCAAAAGCTCTATTATGTTTGCCGATGTCAAATGCATCGTGTGCGAAAGGATATTTTCTCAGGTTAATTTAAATAAAACAAAAATAAGGAACAGGTTTTTGAATAAACATGTCTCAGCAATCATTACTACAAAAGAGGGAATAAAGGAACACGGAGACTGCGTCTCCTTTAAACCAAGCAAGGAAATGTTAAAAAATAAGTCGACAAAATCTATGTACAAAGAAAAGGAAGGCGAAAATTTTGAAGCCAATGTTGATTAGGTGTATTTTTTTTGTATGTTTAACGTAGTTATAAAGTTGATTAAAAAAATATATGAAAATACGTTTTTTTCTTATTTTCATGTTGGCATATTTTTGGCATTTTTTAACGTCGAGTGTGGCAGAATTTGGCAGATTTTTGGGTCAGTGTGTGGCAGATTCGCCATTTTTGAGATGGTCACACTGTTTCAAGCAACCATTGAATAGAAGCAATAAAGACATGATTTACGATTTTCTTGATCGAATGACAACATATATTCGTGGATTAAAAATGCCACGAAAAGAAAAATCAAGGGAGATGACCGACAAGTTATAATAAAAAGCTACAAACCGATTTTAGAATGTGCGTGTAAAACAGGTTTTCTTGGCATTCTTATTTGTATTGAGAGTCTGAAATGCCTATACGCGTATTTAGTTGAAATTGACAGTATGCTTGTATTTATACCAACATATAAATTCAGTCAAGACCATTTAGAACTACTCTTCGGGATGATACGAATGCACGGGGGCCATCAGGGGCGGATTTGCCCTAAGGCCCGGTAGGCCCGGGCCTAGGGCGGCCAGAAATTAGGGGCGGCCAATCGTGCCAAAAAAATCACTGATGATAACAAGATTTACAAGAAATAACTCAAATGCAAAGTATCTAAAATATTGAACGACCACAGACAAAACAATATTTTTCGTTCGGAATGTAGATAATATATCAAAGAACGTAACTCATCAAACTTCTTCATACCAAAGTAGTCTGTAACTGTGTGAAAATATGGTTGATAATCGGATGAAGAGCGCGAACGCCGGCGTTCGCTTGGGGTTTAACGGTCGGGCGCAGTGACGTCACAGCGCGAACGCCGGCGTTCGCTCGGGGATTGACGGGTACTCGCGTAGGTATAGTAGTCGCAAAACATCTAGTCCGATCTGAACACGGCGCGTAGACCTGCGCAGAAGTTAAAAATGGGTATCAGCGGGGCCCCCCTAGCGGGGAACATGCCACGTGACCGCCCTTGACAAATCACAGCATAAAGCGTTTTCATTAGTGTGCTTTCGTTCTCTGTGTGTCGTAGTCACGTTCGCTAGCTCCACCCACTGAGTACAGTCGCGCGCGATATTTTTGTTATATAAACTGTTTATTGCGTATTAAAAAGATTATTATTTAATATTATTAATTAAGTATTTACCTATATACTTTAGCACTATTCGATATAAATCTAGAACAATATGTACCTAATCCCAATAGTCAAAATAATTAATTATAAAAAATATAATTCGTACATAATGTTGTTGCACTTGACTGTACCGTCGCGGGCCGCCATGGTGCAACTTCAGATCGGACTAGATGTTTTGCGATGATTATACCTTATGATTATAATCTTTCTAAATCACTATTTTTGCGTATCAAAGTAGATATAATTTCGTACAAATAAAATAGTTCGTACGTTTAGTTTAAAATAAGTGATCTAAGAAGATTATGTAGGTACCTATTGTTATTACGCGCGTGTCAGTCATGCTCGTGCTCGTGCGGCGCGCCGCTGCAAGTCGCAACTTGCGACTCTGCGCTCCGCCCGCCGCTGTTCCCCCCACCCACGCCTTACTCACTTGCCCGTTCGGGCCGCTCGCGACTGCGGTAGTTTGTGTTAACAGCGTGCGTATAGAAATTGCAGTGAGTGGATTAAGTTTTTAACTAATTTGATAACGACATTCGCGACGCGACGTGTACCTACTGCTATAAGTTTGTGTTGCTTATTTAAATATGGACGGAAAGAAAAGGTTAAGTGGGGCAGAGTATCGCAAGCGAGCTAAAGAAAAAGATGACAAACAAAAGGATACGATTAAAAAAACGCGAAAATTAGACGATTTCTTCGGAAAACCGTCATCATATATTGAAGATCCTATAATTGATCCAACACTCGAAGTTCCAAGTAGTAGTGGCGCTCCGTCAACTGATGATTCTGTAGTGTCTTCAAGTGAAAATACTTTGACCGATGTGGCAAGTATATCAAAAGAACAAGCCGAAGATATCCCACTAGTACCAAGAGTGGCAGAAGTAGGAGTGCAGCCCAATCCTCCGGACCAGGAGCTCTACGAAATCAGCGACGATCCAGCTAATTGGACCATCAACGAGTTCACGCGTGATCACATTTGTAAAAACGGAGCTAATCAAAACATCCAAAATGATTTTCCTATGAGTGAGCGCATTTACAAAGATAAAGCGCGACAGTTGTCCAGACATTTATTCGAACGTCAGCTTCTAAATGGTGAAAAAGTTCCACGAAAGTGGCTAGTTTATTCCAAAAGTACTGGATGTGTTTTTTGTGGTCCTTGTCTGCTTTTTAATGGCGGGGAGAGTCAGTTCGACAAAAAGGAAGGTTTTAATGACTGGAAAAATTCATATTATCGAGTATCAACTCATGAGAATTCGCTTACTCACAAATTATCTGTTCTGCACATGAAAGAACGAAGCAACGCGTTAGGTCGCATTGACCGCGCATTAACAATGCAATTAGATGAAGAAATCAATTACTGGAAAAACATTCTAAAAAGAGTAGTTGCATGTGTAAAAGCGCTTGCATCACGTGGTTTGTCTTTCAGAGGACACAACGAAAAATTTGGTTCAATCCACAATGGAAATTATTTGATGTCCTTAGAGCTTATCGCTGAGTTCGATCCATTCTTAGCCAAACACATTGCACGTTATGGAAATCCAGGCTCAGGATTTACGAGTTATCTTTCTTCAACAACATGCGAAGAATTCATTCGGCTTATGGGAAAGAAAGTTTTGGAGACAATTGTAATGGAAATATAGGCCACAAATCACAACAAATTACAGATGCTGTTACCTCAACATTAACTGAATTGGGAATTGACATTTCAAACTGCCGCGGGCAATCATATGACAACGCAGCTAACATGTCAGGCATATATAACGGCCTGCAAGCTAAAATAAAGGAAATTTCACCCCTTGCCGACTATGTTCCCTGTTCAGCACACTCGCTTAATTTAGTAGGTGAATGTGCAGCGGAAAGCAGCCAAGAGGCTTGTTCGTTCTTTTCTCTACTTCAAGAGTTATACAATTTCTTTGCAGCGTCAACTCAGCGTTGGGAACTCCTTCAAGCTCATTTCACCGTCAAAAGTCTATCAACGACTCGTTGGTCATCTCGTGCAGACGCATGCAAAAGTTTAAGCGAATCCTGGAATGAAATCCATACAGCGCTAGTCACCATCAAAAATGACACACAACAGAAAAGAACCGTTATATGCGAAGCAAGTGGTATTCGTTTGAAACTGGAACGTTTTGAGACAGCCCTCATGACTGTTTTTTGGGGATGTTTACTGGATCGCATTAACGTCACAAGTAAAAAACTTCAGAGTGTCGAAATTGACATTATCATTGTCATAGAACTGTACGAGGCTTTAATACATTTTGTTGGAGAAACAAGAGAGAATTTCGATGATTTAGAAAAAAAAGCTAAAAAAATGTCCTTCATACAGGAATATGAAAAAGATTTTCGACGCAATCGAAAACGTAAGCTGCTTCCTGGCGAGACAAATACAGGTGAAGAGATGCAACAAAGGAATGGTCGTGAAATTTTTAGGATAAATACTTTTTTGGTAGTGATAGATACCATGTCAGAAGAACTGAAAAGACGCCGGGATGCTTATAAATTACTCTACAATAAATTTCACTTCATTACTAACCTGAAGAATCTAAGCATCTCAGAAGTCGAAGATAAGGCCAAGGCATTGCAAATGATTTATTTTACTGACTTAGAAGACAATTTTGCAGTAGAATGTCTTCATTTTCGTTCTCACTGCAACATAATAAATGAGGAGCGAAAAAGTACAGTCAGTTTGTTGAAATGGTTACGAACCGAAGATTTACAAACTATGTACCCAAACGTGGATATTGCTCTTCGTATGTGTGTGTGTGTACACCCGCCAGTAACTGTACAGGAGAAAGATCGTTTTCTTGTTTGCGCAGAGTTAAAAACTATTTACGCACAACAATGACGCAGCAGAGGTTAAACGATCTTGCTCTGCTTAACATAGAAGCTGATTTTTTAAGCAAATTGGATTGCGAAGATTTAATAAATAATTTTGCTGCGCTTAAGTGCAGACGAGTTTTGTAACATATTGTAAAACATTTTATAAATAAACAAAACCTAAAATCGTTTTAAATGTTTTATTTAAATGTCCAATTATCCCTGAAACCTCGGAAAATATTATAAACTAGCAGTTTTTAGTAAACGTTAAGGCACTGCCAGTTCCTAAAACCGCGGCAGAAACGACTAAGACAGTTAACAACGGCAAGCTCTAGATGGCGTATGCGTATCGTAAATGTTATCGACAGTTTTTATGAGATCGCGTTGCTGGTACCTACTAGGGCGTGTAAAAACCGGGTTGTTTAGAAAAACCGGGTTTTTCGGTTTTTAATTTTCAATAACCGGTTAAACCGGTTAATCGGTTATTTTTCAAGTTTTTTATATAGGTGTCTTAGGATATAATAAAACCATACATTTTAATGAAAATTAACTTGTTTTAACATGTTTTAACATTTTTAACACGGGTGTTTATCACGTAATTACCCTTAATTTATTTTCCCGACGTTTCGGCTATGCTCCAATAGCCATGGTCGCTGGCTGACTGGAGAACACGGTCGGTGCCACCGTCGAGAAGCGGAGGCAGTTGACGAAACTACCCTCACTTGGTCTTCAGAAATAGAAATGTCCATGTTTGTATTACGACACACCACACTAGGGTTCAGAACCGGGAAATCTAATTTGATTCCCGGTTCTTTCGGTACTTTCGGGAATTTTATTTTTATAACTCGGCGGGCCTCGCAGGACTCGCCACGTGCGAAAAGTAAGAAAAAAGTGTCGCGCGTTTGACTCCAAGGTAAGTATTACGTTGTTCCTCATACCAAACAATGGTGACAGAATGTAATTTACTTCAAATACGACGTATTATCATACTCCTAATATGATTTTTGTGATATTATAAACAAAACCACAGTAATTTTAGGGGCCGGTATCTTATCTTAGCCTATATCGTCCCACTGCAGGGCAAAGGCCTCCCTCCCTTCTTTTTACACCTTTCGATCTCCAGCTAAGTTGCGCCAGTCATTTAAATGACTGTCGAGATCGTCCTGCCATCTCCTCCGGAGTCTGCCTCGAAGGCGTGTAGTTTGTTTTGGAGCGTAGTATCGTGTTTCGTATGCGGTCTGTGAGTCTGACTCCTAAGATACTACGCTCCATGGCTCTTTCGCAAACCTCGAGTTGGTATCTCTCATGAGCTGTCGGGAACCAAGTCTGTGCACCGTACGTTAGAATTGGGAGAATGCACATGTCCATAAGTCTGCGCTTATTGCAGAGTGGCAGTTCGCCATTCATTGCTTCTCCAGGCGTTTTCGGTGCGTCGAGCAACTTCGTTTTGTTGTGCCTGGAATGAAACTATCTGGCCGAGATACACATACTCATGGACATACTCAATCTCCACATTCTCCACGTACAATCTCCTCTTCGTTCCATTGGTCATCAGCTAGGTCTTGC
This sequence comes from Hydriomena furcata, assembly GCA_912999785.1. NCBI lineage: Eukaryota > Metazoa > Arthropoda > Insecta > Lepidoptera > Geometridae > Hydriomena > Hydriomena furcata. The sequence goes on from OU538838.1 coordinate 6,618,678, forward strand.
TCATATTCATTCGGAGTCCCACATCTTGGTCGGCTTGCTTGGTTCAGTCCTTGAAGCATATCGCCTAGTTCTGCAGCTGTGGGGGAGAAAAGGACAATATCGTCGGCGAAGCGCAGGTTTGTTAGCCTGCTATCTCCGACGACGATGCCCTTCTCAGCCCATTTGGGCTTCAATCGCTTGAACACTTCTTCCAAAGTAAACAATTTAGGAGAAAGCGGGTCTCCCTGTTTCACGCCTTTTACAATTTGGAAAGAGAGCCCCGTGAGTGAGGTTTTTATGGATGCTGTACTATTGCTATAGATATTACGGATAAGTTGAATGTACGTTTAATTTATGTTCTGATTAGAAAGTGCCTCGAATAATGGTTTATGTTTTATGCTATCAAAAGCTTTTGAGTAATCTACAAATGCAAGATAAAGTGGGATATTAAATTATACGTTTTTCTAAGAGCTGGTTAAGGGAATGGAAATAATCCGTCGTGGAGAGGCCACGGCGGAAACCCGCTTGTTCTGGTGGTTGATGTAAATCGAGCTCACCGGATATTCGATTTTCGATAATTTTCATGAATAGTTTAAAAAGGTGTGAGATAAAACTGATGGGACGATAATTGCCAATGTCGGACTTTTCACCCTTTTTATGTATGAGTATAATGGTGGAGTGGCAGAAATTATGAGGAAAAGAACCGGTCTGAAGAATTTAGTTACAAAGGTTCGTAAGGTGTGGGAGTGGTACTGGTTCTCCGATTTTTAAGGCTTCGGTGGTAACACCATCTGCACCTGGGCTCTTGCTATATTTCATGCTGCAAAGCGCGCGATGAACCTCTGGTCCTGTTATCGGCTCTATATCATTTTTCTGATATATATTCATTCTTAATGTTATCTATTTTCTCGTCGATCTTAATTGTAGTTGACTTTTGAACCTTATCACTTCTTTTATAAATCAAAAACTGCCAAGAACCGAAAATACCGAAAGAACCGGGAAATCCCGGTACCGATTTAAAAAAGTACCGAATTTCCCGGTTCTTACAAAGAATACCGGTTCCGGAAACACTACACCACACTAACTGTATCTACGCACTGAGATGGTCTGTCACGACGCGCACATATAGTAACCACAGGATTCCAAGAATAAGAGTCTATAGCCGTCTTCACGATTTAAATTTGAGTACTTCTTGATTTCAATAGCTTCCTGAACTATTATCTTATAATAATGGCGTTCACTAGACAGAACTTTTGGGTCATGTAGTTCAACCAAGTCAACCAAGTGAGGGTAGTTTCGTCAACTGCCTCCGCTTCTCGACGGTAGCACCGTGTTCTCCAGTCTGCCCGCGACCATGGCTATTGTAACATAGCCGAAACGTCGGGAAAATAAATTAAAGGTAATTACGTGATAAACACCCGTGTTAAATCTATTGTTATGTCTACTAATCACGATAGTTTGAAAAATAATACTTCATGTTTGCATCTTAAATCGATTTTTTGGAGTTTTCTCAATTCCTCAATTACCTGTGGTGGTTTCTAAATGTCACGAAAGTCAAAGAAACGTTACACAGTCGTTTAGAAGATGTCGAGGAATGCTCAAGGTAGATCGCAAGATACCTTGAGTTGACAGTTTCTTCACTGAGGAAATATGTTGAGGAATCCTCGACATGAGGCAAACTCGAAGTCATTTTATTAACTACAACTACTAAAACACGGTTACGAGGTCGAGTCTAAGTGAGGATATTTCTAGGTAACAACTAAGAATATAGGAATAAGAATAATTAACTTTTTTAATTGGTAGTATTAAAACTCTTTCTCGTACTCAAATCCTAATAATATTATAAATACGAAAGTTTGTGAAGATGTTTGTATGTTTAAATATCAATCAGGCCTTAACGAAAAAACGTAATAAGATGAAATTAGCTGTAGATGTAGATTATAATGCCCGATTAAAACATAGGGTGGTTTATAATCCGAAAAATATTGCCAAAATGATAAAAAAAATGCAAAAATAATGAATTTGGAAAAAATCGAATATCCGGTTATTTTGCCAAAAAAACCGGTGAAAAAACCGACCTAAAATCAGTCTGTTAATCGGTTTTTCGGTTAATCGATTAATCGGTTTACATGCCCTAGTACCTACGTAGGCAAGTAATAGGGGTAGCTTTACCCACCCCTCATAACCGTTTTCCGTGGTCCGCCTTTGCTTTTCGAATAAATTAATGATATAAATTATGTATAATTACTTATCAAAAACCTATTCTAGTAGAAATCTAGATCTACATAATATTACTTAACAATAAATCACAAGTTGATCTTAATAGTAGGTATCATAGTATTTCGATCATAAATTCTAAAACGTATCATTTTGAAATAGTATCTTTATCGTGAAAAGTTTCTACTATTATGTTTTCAGCTTAATAGAAATCTAGGTAGGAACCTGAAGTAATCACTATCACTACATAGTATAAAGCAAAGTCGCTTTCCGCTTCCCGCGTATGTATGTTTGCTTATATCTTTAAAACTTCACAACGGATTTTAATGCGGTTTTTTTTAATAAATAGAGTGATTCAAGAGGAAGGTTTATATGTATAATACATGCATAATATAGTAGAGTAACACTGATAATTTTAGAGGTTTCTAATGTGATGTCGTAAATAAAAACATTTTTTTGCGCTTACATTGCAAATGCTGGCTGAACCCCACCAGATATATCAAAATAATGTACTACAGTATTGTACACCTTAAAAACGTCTACAAAAAAGTCAACGATGGTATTAGAAATGTCTTACGCACAGCGAAGCGGGCACGGGTCAGCTAGTATATTAATACAAATAGAAGATGTGGCTTGTTCAGAAGTATTTATTTTTTCGTTTCGAAAAAGAGCAATCGTCGACATACAGGGCCTTAACCAATTTTTTGAATCAAATAAAAGTAGGCAATAAAGTAAATTAACTAATTAGGTGTCTAGTTTAGACGATGGGTGCTGAGAAAGGGGCGGCTCATGGCCTGGGGCCTAGAGCGGCTAGGACTGCAAATCCGCCTCTGGGGGCCATAACGATAACCCAAATGCAAAACAATTTAAAGGCATTTATCGAAAAGTATTATGTCACCTAGAACTTAAAGCCTCTGATAGCAGCAATTGTATACCTCTAGAAAATATAGGCATATTAAATTGTTCATCATCAACCAAAGCAATTAATTTCTCAGCACACTCGCAAAGATTTGAAGACAATGATCAACTATTTAGTCAAGTTTCAACAACATCACCTATTGAAAAAAATGGTGGCAGTATCGCAAAATTATTGTCTTCTGACTTGCCTCAGCTACATGACTTATCCAAATATATTGTAGGTTATATAGCTGGGAGTGTTGTTTATTACCTAGTGAAGCTTATAAAATGTCAGTCTTGTATAGAAGCTATGTTAGCTTCTGATGTCAAATGGTTTCATAAACTTATTGGTTTAAAGAATAGAGGTGGTCTTTGTTTCCCTTCTCAGTGTGTTTATGACATATGTTGTATTTGCGAAGCACACGTTCGAAGAATTTCAAACGAGGATATAGTTATAACCTCGAATTCTCAACGTTTGGCATTCGTTATTTCAATTTATAAGCAATTCGTAGGAAAAGATGACATATTTCCAGTTGGGAATAGCCATATAAATGGTTTAAGCCACAGAAACAGTCTGATAAGGGCTGTGATTGAAAAATACCTAGACATAAGATTTCATCATTTATCTAAATGTAAATCTTTGTTAATAAGTTCAAGTTCTAAGAGACAATATTTTAAAAAGCTTACTCAGCAAAAAGGAAATTAAATGTATTTTTTTTCCAAAGCGTCTTTTATTCAATAAATCTATCGACTTCTTGAGACAATTACGTAGGTACATTATTATATAGAATAGGACAATTTTTATTCTATTATTATCTCACCTCCTAGACTCCCAAAATTTACCCTAAAAACGGGCAAATAATGCCTGAGCTAGCAACATTACGCGGGTGGAAAGTGACGCGGGCGGGGGGCGTTGTTTTGGTTTTTGGACACAGCGTGTAGCTCGCAATTACAGTTGAACGCGGCTTCTGGTTCTTTCTGTATTCTGAGGGTGGCCTCATATATCCTTTCGTAGTTTTTTTTTTCAACCTTACGAAGGTGTGCAGGTGTGTTTATTCACCGGAAACACATTAGGTATGGCATACCTAATGTGTTTCCGGTGAATACAAATAAGTTAGTAGTACAAGGTGTCTCAAAAGTAAGTTCACATTTGCTTATCTTATTACGCGAAAGCAACTATTCTGAGGGGCGCGGGGGGTATGTCAGTCGGTAGTCTGGCTCTTGGGAATTTAGTCGCTATGGAGCGTTTCTCTGGTGCGGACCGTGCATTGTGCGTACGTGAGTTTTACAAAAACGGTAATTCGGCGACTGTAGCGCGTAGAAAATTCTGCAGTATTCGACAAATTCGTCACTTAAATGATGCGCCTAGCACTCGACTCATTGCAAAATGGGTTGAGAAGTTTGAAGAGACTGGGTCAACTCTGGAGAAACCAAAATCTGGGCGGCCAAGAACATCAAGAACAGCCGAAAACGTGGACAGTGTTACTCAGTCTATTCGAGATGATCCAATCCTCTCGATTCGGAAGCGTGCTGTTGCTTTAAATGTGCACAGATCTTCATTATGCCGCATTTTACACAAAGATTTAAAGCTGCACCCGTACAAAATTCAGTTGGTGCAAGAACTGAAGCCTCAAGATGCTGGTCAGAGGCTTGACTTTGTAAATCAGATGATTGAGCGCTTTCCAACGTTCACCAACATCTTGTTTTCCGATGAAGCCCATTTTCACCTGAATGGGCATGTAAAAAAGCAAAATTGTCGTTACTGGAGTGCAACCAATCCAAAACAAAAACATCAGAAACCGCTACATTCACCCAAAGTCCCGTATGGGCAGCGATGTCGGCGCGAGGAATTATCGGCCCTTACTTTTTTTGAAGATGGAAGGGGACGCACGCTCACAGTGAATTCAGAGCACTATGTGGAGATGTTAGACGAGTTTTTCGTGCCCCAACTGCAAAACTTTCCTGGTTACAACCAAAGAACATGGTTCCAGCAGGATGGAGCAACTTCACACACGTCCAACAGATCTCTGCCTCGAGTTCGAGAATTTTTTCCGAACAAATTAATCTCCAGGCGAGGTGACATAAATTGGCCTCCACGGAGTCCCGATTTAACACCTATGGATTTTTTCCTGTGGGGTTATGTCAAATCAAAAGTTTACGCTAATAAACCGACTTCCCTGGCACAATTAAAAGAAAATATCCGTCATGAAATGGCAGCCATCACGGAGACTACCTGCCGAGCTGTCATAGGCAATTTTAGTGCCCGACTAAATGAATGCCGAGAGCGCAACGGTTTACATTTGGACGATGTTATTTTTAAAAATAAATTCCCAAACAGTGTACTTCAATACTGTATATTGTAAACCGTGTTCGGTAGAACGTTGAACATACGAAAATGGGGGGTAGGGGGGGTGGTCTGCTAACTACCTACCCCAAAAAATATCACCTAGGTCTCAAGATTTTTTTTTAAATATTTTTTTTTTTTGTTTTTTTAATTGTTTTCTTTAAACACAAAAGGAAATGTTTGTTAGACTGCATTCTTGCAACAAGCAGTCGCCACACAATATCAGATTAGTGTACCTACTTAATAAACATTTTAATTGTAAGTAGTGAATTAATATCTTGTTTTGTTTGTTGCAGGTCTTGAAGATAATGATTTTGTGAGGCGTGTCGCATTTTGCCGGCATTTGCTCCATACCGATGTGGACGATATAAACTTTTTGAGGAGAATTCTTTGGACCGACGAATCTAAATTTGACAAAGAGGGAATAGTGAATTATCACAATTTGCACCACTGGGCAAAACAAGGAGAGAACCCGCGCGTAAAGCGACAAAGGGGTTTTCAAAGAAGGTTTAGCGTTAATGTCTGGGCAGGAGTGATCGGAAATAAGTTAATTGGACCATATTATTTACCCGACACTCTCAATGGACACAATTATTTAGAATTTTTGCTTGATGATTTACCGCAATTGGTGGAAGAAGTGTTCCAAGAAGACGCTGCAATAATATTCCAACATGACGGCTGCCCAGCCCATTATAGCCTAGCCGTAAGGGAATATCACAATAATACTTTCCCTAATTCTTGGATTGGTCGGGGCGGTCCAATTCCCTGGCCCCCGCGATCGCCAGACCTCACCCCTCTTGACTTTTACGTCTGGGGAAGGGCCAAGGATTTAGTTTACACAACTGAAGTGTCCACTCGTGAAGAATTAATTACTCGCATTGATGCTGCGTTCGAGGTGATGAAACAGGAGATGCTACTTCGTACAACAACGGTTGAAATTAGAAACCGATGCAGAGCGTGCATAGCAAATGAGGGACGTCAATTTGAATTTTATATAAAGAATAGATTTGAACAAATCGTTTAATTTTTTCAACCTTTACATTGATAAATTTCGCAAAACATTTAAGTTTTCACATAAGTAGATTTCCGTCCAAATGGTCCGCCTTGGTAGAAAACATCGAATAATTTTGGTTACAAATAAGATATCAAAACAAACTACCTATCGTTAGAAAGCTCACACTTTAGAGATGTTTTTAACAAATCAGAAGTCATCCATCACTTTTATTTATTTTTTAAATGTTACGCGAAGTTGACGATCAAAATTTATTTAAACACTTAATTTATGTGTGAGGGCCCATAACTTTGTTTCTAGCAATGTGCAATTTACAACTTTTAATTAAAAGGGACCTACCAACCACTAAGACTGTAATAAAAATAAAAAAAATTAGATCTGGCCATAAAAAAAAAGTTAGACGGGTTTATAGGTACAAAAGCGATAAATTCCAAAAATTTAAAAAAAAATATTTAAAAAAAATCTTGAGACCTAGGTGAAATTTTTTGGGGTAGGTAGTTTGCAGACCACCCCCCCTACCCCCCATTTTCGTATGTTCAACGTTCTACCGAACACCCTGTATAATAAACATTTTTTCAATAAAGCTAAGACTTTTCTTTTAAAAAAATATTTAAATGTGAACTTTCTTTTGAGACACCTTGTATAATAAGTTAGTTAAATAAGACGTGATCAAACTATTGTGTAAGCATTTCGGGACGAGCACCCAGACCCATCTGCATGGGCGATTCATGCTTTTACTATAAACTAGTCAAAATAACTTTTCTATAATTTTCCCCTCTTTTCAATGATTTTGAAAAAAATGTTACTGAAAAGTTTACCCAACGCTACTCTTAGGTAAATGGCAGTGACGCAGGATGAAGCAGGTCTTCAAGCATCCGGACTATAAATACCCGTCCTTGTATTACAACATCGTCCTTTTCGAGACCGAAATTTGAGGGAATTGTTGTTGTCCCTCTTTGGAAAACCCAAAACTACGGTTTCCTATGAGGTCAATGCGGAGAAGTCCGTCTAGGCCGTAGGCCCTAAGTTCGTCTAGCGGCAATAACTTCTATTTTGGAATAGCTAGAGCCCTATAGCTAGGTCGGTAAAAAGGTTTGGGTTCAGATGAGCGAAACGTTCTCGCACATGGCCGAACATTTCTCGAACTGTGGCCCACAGTTCCATTGGTAGACCCATATTATTGCAATGTGGGACCATTTATGAAACACATCGCCTCAGAAATGATGTTGGGTTTAGTCAAAATGCCAACTATTACTACACTCGTGGGCAAAAAAATCGACTCAGGCCGCACGCTCGCGTTTAAAAGTCTCTGGAACAAAATCTAATGCTCATATTTAATTTTTGTTAATAATATCTTAAACCTCTACGTCTTAACTTTAAAATAATGCACACTTTGATGACCATTCTTGCACGCATAATCCCACAAAGTGTTGGGATTCGTAAACAACCTCTTTGCGCTTCTTTGTCAACCGGTACACCTCTTCCTTATCATAGAATACGACTATGCCACCTGGATACGGTGTCGAGCAATTTGAGCTTGACGTGCACCGTGTAAAGAATTTAATTTATTTCGTGTCGAAAAAGAAAATTAAGATGAAAAAAAAACATAAATATATATTCAAACAATATCGTAAGAAAATTTCGACTCATTTCATTCATTTTACTATCGCTCAGAAGCAACGGCAAGTAATTCAGGACAGATAATTCAATCTCATCTTAAAGTTTTCCAAGATAATGTAATGCGATTGAATAATAGAGGTTCATTTTACATATTCGAGCATTTTACATACATAAAAATATGTAAATGCTTTTAGGAGAAAAAGATAGAACAATTGAAGCTCTAAGACACATTTTTGTCTAAATCTCCACAAATGGAGCCAAGGATTAAAAGCAATTCCAGTCAGTTCGCCGGAAGCCGGAACAAATTAGTAGTATTAGGACTACACCATATAAATTAGTAGTACAAAACGAATGTTGCGAATATTTGCATCCGGAATTGCGGAGCCTCTTCATAGATTGAACATCTGCAATAATTATTGCGGATATTCATGCGGATGCAGATGTAGCACCGGTCGTGACATAAAATAAAATAGGCTAGGCCGGCGCGACTGCCGTGCTGCGTGCCGTACGTATACGTACGTACGCATGCACGTGCTCACTGACCAATAGGAGCGAAGATTTCGTTCCATGATGAAATACACGCGATAGTATTTTTAATGTATATCATTTGTTTCTCGTAAATCAGTAATAACGTGTTATTGTGAAATTATGATACAGTGATCTTGAACATTGTGTTTAAGCGAGATTTTAGCTGTTGATAGATTATTCAAAAAGTTAATTTACAATGTTGTAGGTAAAAAGTGACATTTGGAATTGTTTTAAATCAAATGAACATAGAATAAGGCCCATTGCAAAATATGCATTGAAACCTTCCGTCACAAAACCCATTCAGAGCCGTGGTTGGCCACGGCTTGGAAATATCGGAATCGACGCACCCTTTAAGCAGAGTTAGAAAATAACACACATGAAAGACAAACAATTAATTGTAGAAGATAAAAACTGACGCAGGCAAGTTTTATCTTCCGATAGTCTTTCCTGGTGCTGTCCTTTAAATCTTCTTATAAATGAACAAAATCAAAAACCAACAAAACCGTAAGAAAATTTCGACTCATTTCAATCATTTTACTATCGCTCAGAAGCAACTGCAAGTAATTCAAGACAGAATAATTCAACCTCATCTCAATATGTTCCAAGGTGTCGAGAAAGGAAATTAAGATGAAAAAAACACATACAGTCGTGGTCAACTAATTACTCTTTGGTTAAACCGAATTGTGAATTTATTTTTTATTTTCCAACGAGTCTAAACCATATTCCATATCTCTTACATGTAACGGTACGTTCACACGGCGTCGAGTGTTTCTCTACCGAATCGGTTTTTTGCAGGATTCGGTTTAGTGGCATAAGTATTTCAATGAAGGAGTTCACACATGCATTCGGTTTCAAGACACGACAAAAAAACCGAATCTTGCTGAAGTTGACATCCGATTTTGCGACTACAAACCGATCCGGCGATACTGCAAAATGCAGATCCGATGCAGTGGTATAGGGCATTCAATACATGCGTTCATACGATACACGCAGGGGTAGATTCGGTTTTTTGTCGGATCTTGAAACCGAATGCGTCGCACAAGCTGGGAAGGAGGGGTGGGCGGGAGGGACACACTGCACGTGCGCTTGCCAGTCGCCAGTTCTTTTCGCCCGCTTTGACTGACCGCTCGCTATGACGACGAAAAATATAAACGTTGAAAATTTAATTTCTCTTGTCCAAAATCGGCCAGTTTTATGGGACAAAACTCTCGAAATATACAAGGATAAAAACTTGAGAACTGCTGGCTGGCGAGAAATATGTATAATTTTGAATGAAGATTTTGAAGAAATGGAGGAGAAAAACAGGCAGGATTATGGTAAGTTTGTAATTTTTTAAAGTAAACAGGTTAAGTATTTGTACATTAGCAGCTAAATCGATCGTAAAGAAGTGGACTAATATTAGAGACAGCTGGATGAGGAGTATTAATGAGAAAAAGAAATCAAAAAAATCAGGATCGTCTGCGACATGTCCGAGAGCCTACGTTTATCATCGTCAAATGTTGTTCTTAAAAAAATTGTGACGCCAGCTGACACACATGATAGTGCAACTATTGCTACACCAAACCCAGCAGACGATAGTACAGCCGCTACAGTTACATCAGATGTTACCCATGACAGTGCGATGGCTCAGGACAATTTATTTGGTGAAGATGTCGCAAATAATCAAGATGCTACAGATGAAAGTCAACAAGAAACTAATAATGAAAATTTAGTAGGTGGTTCGAAAAGAAAAAAAAGCAGACCATCGAGGCAGAATTTAAACGTGTTTGTTTGATAAGAAAATAAGTGAGTTTATAGATTATCAAATGGAATGCAAGAAGAAAGAAGAAATGAAAGAAGACCGTAATTTGTTTTTCTTTAAAAGTCTACTTCCATCATTGGCAACGCTAAACGATAATCAAACATTAGAATTTCAATCAGGCGTCTTAAATTTATTGCAAAATATAAAGAACCGAAATGAATGGTCTCCTGCACACTCATCAACATACAACTATCAACCAAATGTGGCACAATCACAAGGCTATTTTACATCGCAGTACCAAGCATCACCAGAGTCTCAAAGTATTCAATCGAATGCTTCTGATTTACCAGACTTTCATAATATGTAGTTGGGAAACTTCAAACTGTGTACCTACCAAGCGATTTTCTATGATTTCTTAATCATATTTTTAATAAATAATTTAATTATAATAAAATACAGTATTTCAATCTTACCTTATACATATCGCTAATTTTTCTTCTGGTCTAATGCTTTTCCTCATATTTGTATCACGCTTTTTCCACTTTTTTCAAAAGATTATCAAATGTAGGTATAGTCATTCTAAAGTAGTTAAAAATTTTTTGTGGATCATTTCTTAACTGCTGCATTAGAGTTGTAAAGGCACCAACTGTTGATCTTCTTTGTACTATTGGGTTTAACCACAATCTTTTTCTACGACGCTGACGGCGATAATACCAGTATAGTATAGCAAGACTGTTCACGTCCATCGCTTCCAAATCAACGTGAGGAACTGTGCGCGCTCTTGCTAATAAAAGCCGGATGGTGAGTTCACACGAGATCCCGATACGAGGCCGTCGGATACGGCCAAGCAAGATGTGCTGTGTGAATACAACATTCGGTTTTTCCAGATCCGATGAAAATAAGATTCGGCAAATCGTGTCTCCGTGTGAACGTACCGTAAGTATAAAGTCATTTATGTGCCCGATTATACAAACAATAACAACTTCTTAAACATTAAACTTTACTTCTTCTCTTATTGTTTCGTGGTAGTTTTGGCGGCAATCCCGATATTTATTTTAAGTTTTGAAAAATATTTTGAAGAAAAATGGGTAAAAATAAAAGTTGCGATCCAACACTACGAAAAATTATCATGAAGTTTGTTGTCGAGCATGGTTGGCCATACCGAAGGATAGCAGAACATTTAAATTGTTCAAAAACTATGGTATACAATGCAGTGCAACATGTCAGACGCAATAACACAGATTTAAATGTGCCCAGAACAAAAAGATCGAGAAAAACAACTCCGCAAGAAGATAGAATGATAACCAGGTTAGCTAAGAAAGATCCGTTTCTAGGCTCTATTTTAATTAAACACGAAGTGTTTGGGACAGACGAAAGAGCTGGTGTCTCAGCGAGGACCGTTCGACGACGTCTGGTAGAAGCAGGGTTGTTCGGAAGAGTGGCTCGCAAAGTACCGTTGTTGAAGAAAGAACATAGAAATGCTCGTTTGGCGTTTGCACGTAAATATGGACATAGGACCTACGCCCAATGGCAACATGTATTATTCTCTGACGAGACCAAGGTTAATTTTATTTCTTCAGATGGAAGGCAATACGTATGGCGTCCAGTAAAAGCGGAAATGAATCCAAGATTCACAAAAAAGCAGGTGAAACATGGCGGTGGAAACATTAAAATGTGGGGTTCATTTTCTGGACGTGGAGTGGGACCTGTGAGGAAAGTTCAGGGTAACTTAGACCAACATCAATACAAGGCAATATTGGAGGAAACGATGCTTCCCTATGCTGAGGAGCATCTCCCTATTATATGGACGTTTCAGCATGATAACGACCCGAAACATACCGCCCGTTCAGTCAAGTCGTTTCTTACAGTCAGTCAGTATCGGTGCTAGATTGGCCAGCAAATAGCCCGGACCTTAACCCAATCGAGCACCTTTGGCACGAAATCAAGAAAAAAGTAGCCACTTATCGTACCACAACTTTAGATGAACTTAATTAAGCTTTTTGTGAGGCATGGGCAAACATTCCTGTCGAAACATGCCAGAAACTGATAATGTCTATGCCACATCGGTGTCAAGCGGTAATTACTAACAAAGGTTTTGCTACTGGGTACTGATTTTACACGTAATAAAATGGAGCTGTTAAAGATATTATAATACTGCAGATTATTAGTTTTGTTTAACTCTATTTTTCATTATAGTTTACTGTCCTTAATTAAATGTCCAGCTACAGAATTATACCTTAAAATTGAATACATGTTCAACCTTTGATATTAAATACTTTTTTCTATTTATTTATTCTTTTATTTACAGCCATTTAAAGCATAATAATTGGACCAAATTATGCAAATAATAGTTACTGAGAAATCAATAGGGTTTTATATTTGTATGTACATAACCGGTTATTGTTCTTCACTATCTTGCATGTCCCTAATTAGTTGACCACGACTGTATATAAGAACAAAACCAAAAAAAAATATAGAACCGTAAGAAAATTTCGACTCATTTCAATCATTTTGTTACCGCTCAGAAGCAACGGCCAATAATTCAGGACAGACTTATTCAATCTCATCTTAAAGTGCTCCAAGATTATGTAACGCGATTGAATAATAGAGGTTCATTTTACATATTCGAGCATTTTACATAGACATAGACTTACATACACAATAACATGGAGCGAGAAAAAACTAGAACAATTGAAGCTCTGAGACACATTTTTTTGTCTAAATCTCTACAAATGAAATCCAAGCTGTAATAGCAATTTCAGCCAGTTCGCCGGAAGCGAATGGAGCTTTTCAGCAATGCGAAGCGTCAAGACGAGACAGAGGACTACTAATGGAGAAAAGAGTCTCTTTTCCATATAAAAAGCAAGTTCAACTCCAATCCAAATGTAGACATAATGTATGAAATGACTTGTATGCACTCTTATATTAATGTATGCAAAGAGAGCCATTTTGATGAGAAAAATGGCAGCCCTAAGTGTGCATGCCCTGTGCATGAACCAGTTGAAAAATGTAAAAATAAGAACTTGACAGAACCAAACAAATAACGTATGCAAAGAGCATTGAGTGATTACAAATTTTATTTTGATGATTTTTCATTTCATTTTGATTGCAACAACAAAGCTACCAATGAAGATAACAACAACATTCAACCTTCGTTGAACGACAATGATAAAGTTGTAAAGGACGAAAACCTTGATCGTTCGAGTGAGGTTTTTTTTCAACTTTCGAACTAAGTAGGTAAAATATATATATATATTTCTAATCATCAACCCACTTCATCATGGAGTTTTTGGCATACATACAAGCACTCCAGCAGAACAAACCAAATTAATATATATAAATAAAACATGGTATACAGGAAAATGTCCTTTTGATCAACCAAAAGCCATAACAAAAAATCGGCCAAATGCGAATCTGACTCGCGCACGAATGGTGAAGTGAATTTACCATTATCTATAAACTACGAAACCCGACAAAAACGGCAAAAAACTTTTTTTTTTTTTCTGTTTTTCGTATTTGTTTTTATAGCAGCAATAGAAATAAATCATCACGGCTAGCTATCACGGTTCATGACATCCAGCCCTGAAACCAACAGACAGACATATGGACAGCGAAGTCTTAAAAATAGGGTCCCGTTTTTACCTTTCGAGCAAAGAACCTTCAAAATGAATCCATTAGTTTATTAAGATGGTGAGATCAGACAGGGACGACCCAACAAATATCGAAATCCATGGTCATCTGAAAATACCCTGCACGAAGACATGCAAGCACTGCATCTTGCAATATGAGATATGCAGTTCTCCTCACTGGGCTTCCTTCCCCTAAGCCGCAGTCTCCACAATCTCCTCAGCTCATGAGGATTTGAAATCATGGACTACTTGTTACATAAAAAAATAGTATTAATAGTTTCCGAAATACAAAGCATTTTTGTTTTACACATAACCCCATATCCGATAGAATTACAACCAAGTTTGAAGGCGAATTTATCAAAGAATTCAATACCTCCTGAACTGTTTCTTAAATCTCTCATAATGAAAATCATCAGTAGCTCTTTCTCCTTTAGCCTTTTTGACAATCTTATCAACACTTTCATCGATCACGCTTGTCGGCTCGGTTTTATTAGCCGGTGGTTTATCAACTTTTCTTTTTTTAGAATTATCAGCATCCATATTAAATCTGTTGTGCTGAACAAAGTTAACAGCCATATTTGTTGGTACAAATTGTGAGGGCCCATCTTTTTTGTTGTGTCGTTCCCAGAGAAGTTTCATTTTTGCTTCTTCTGTAGCCTCAATATTTTTAATTTTAGCATCGATGCCAAGGTCTACCTCAGGGATGCCACTAAGCATTTGATTGGATAACATTTCTTCTGATCTGTGAGTTGAGGAGACCCTGAGATGATCAGGTAGGGATAGGAGTGCTGCTTCCTCTGGAGATAGATATTTGAGGGAATCATTATGTTCATTTTCTCTGCTACCTTGAGTATGTCCCTCTGAAATAAAGAAAAATAGAGCTTAAATAACCATCATCAAAAAGTATTTATTTAAACTACTACCTTCCACGCCCTGCTTCACTTGTGTTACCCGATCGTGCCAACAACCTAACGTCCAGGGCATCAGGCTAAGATTTCATCTAGTCTAAATAATTATCAGTAAAAAGTAGTAATGTACTTAGGATTTTATTTAAAAAAATATCATTTAATCCACAATTTTCAACACATAGTATTGGAAAAGTTATTTATCACACCGCTGTGGTTTATGGACACAGGTTATAATTTACTTATTAATACTAGCCGCTGCCCGCAGCTTCGCTAACAAAATACAGTTTATGTTACTCACTGATAATGTAGGTTTTAACATGTTTATGAATATTAAAATTAGTTAAGTAAGTTTTAGAACAAATTTTAGGTGTGGATGGTGTACATGTGTGCATTTAAAAATGTAAATAAGTATGTTTCCTGTAGAACAAACTATATTAACTAAAAGTACATACCTTTTCTTTTTGCTAATTGCTCGTCAATATACTTCATCATTTCTTCATCCTCATCTCTTTTGTTAGTCTCTGCTGAGAATTGAGTGCCGATTCCTGTGTCGTACGCGTCGTCTACTACTTGTTTCACTTTCCCGCTCTTTAGAGCCTGCATATTCACCATACCACCAGTTTTGACCTTGAAGGTGTCTTTACAAGCTATTTCGTCGTAGTCGTAGAACAACGACGGTTGTGATTTTTTTAGAATTTTTTTTTCTTCCATTATATGACATTATAAATTGTGCTTTATCGACCAAATATTTATTTTTATAAATATTATTCAAAATAACCCAGATCCAGAGTTGGAATAACGACGGATTTGATTTCTAAGCACAGTACAGTGTCGTAAAAACAATTCAGCCACTGTACGGCGCTGACCTTTGCCTCTCGCGCCCCGCTCCCGCGCGTCGCATGATTAGTACCGACCATGTTCTAGGTGAGGTCATACGTCGCACGTATTTACGCAAGATTATTTTTGTTTATCAGTGTTTTTTTAATATTAAGAATGGTAATAGTGTTAGTACGTGAAACCTAAATTAATTATGGCGTCTAAAAGGTCAAGACAGATATTAGCCTTGTTAAAAACCGCAAATCAAAATACAATAAAAAATGTGAATGAGTTGCAAATCGAAAAATTTTCTACAAAAGAAACCGAAGAACAATTTGCCAGTACGTCAGGTAAGTTATTGTTACTATTATTGTTTGTTTTTTTTTAATTTTACATGTTATATTATGTGGAATTACTTTTTTATAGCTTTTCCGCGGTAAAACGACGGTCTGTCAAATCCGTCGTTGTACGTTGTATTCTGAAACATTTGGTTTTGTGTATCCTAGTTTTCACGCCGTTACAAATTATTAACTACTATTAGTTTATGCAATGTGTGTAACATAAACACTTTAAGTTTTTTTTTTTCGGTGACGTATATTTAAATCCTACAATGTTCTAGGAACTTATGATTGGCGTATGGTACAAACCGTCATTTTTTTACGGATGACTGTCAGTTGCATGTGCACAACCGACGTTATTCTTCGGACAGATTTTTACATACGTCGTTATTGGTTATATTTTCGAATTAAAACTAGATATTTATTACTAGCTTTTTCCTGCGACTTCGCCTGCGTAGAAGTCGTTATCGCGGAAAAGCATTACCCTCCTTTTCCTCACGCGCGCAGTCGATTAAAAACTATTCTATGTCCTTCCTCAGGCTCTAGACTATCTTTATACCAAATTTCATTTAAATCGGTTCAGTAGTTTTGGCGTGAAAGCGACACAGACAGACAGAGTTACTTTCGCATTTATAATATTAGTTAGGATTTATTTTTGTAGTTGTATGTTAATTACATTTTTGAAGAATAATTAATTCATGTGTTTTCTGTTATTTTGCAGCGGAAACACAGTGTTGCTCGCCACTACCATTAGGAGCGGATGCGATACTGTCATCTGAAGTGATGCAAGACTTATGGGCTGATGTGTTTTCCAGCAGTGATCACCAAGAAGAATCAGTCACAATTACAGATCAACCAGACGAAGCAACAGCAGAATCTACTACACAATATGCACATGATGCTATCACAAAAGATGTTTATATGCCTACAGATCCAATGACACCCGCAGAAATCACTGACTGCCCGCAATCACTAAATTCTCAGCTTGATCAGCTCTCTCCTATGCCACTAACTCCAATTTTCAGTAATTTGCATGTTCAACCTCAACACTCACCAGCCACTCATAATAATATTGAAGAACCTGAGCCGCAATTAGACATACGAAATACACCAGTCCCATCCCCAGTCAATACACATGCAAAATGTAATGATCCGTTTTGTTGCCAACACGAACCTGATGAATTCAATAATTGTCTATCAGTTGATACTATTGGTACGGGCTCTAATCATTCGTCTCCCGCACCCTCTGCCTTGCTGAAGAATAGAGGGAAAAAACGTCCTCGAAACTATGAAAATTGGAGTGATATCAAACGAAAAAAACTGAAAAATCAAGGTAAAACGTATTTTTCAAAGAGAGGACGTACTATTGAAGCGAAAACAATGGGACCAGCATGTCACTGCAGATTTCAATGTGCCACAAAGATATCCGAGGAGGAGCGTATTCAGATTTTCAGCAAATTTTGGGAATTAGGTGTAAGAGAACAGCAATGGCTTTACGTAGCAACCTATACTACAAAACAACCCAAAACTAGGACATTTCGGCGGGAATTAAAACACCAAAGAGAGTACACTTACAAATATTTCTTACCAAAGAGAAGCACTGACAATGTAAGTTACAATAAAATCTGCGTTTGCAAGACCATGTTTTTAAATACTCTAGGTATCAGTGAACGATTGACCAGAACTGCATGGATGAAGTATGATGGTAGCACAGCTGTGGAACAAGATATGAGAGGACGACATGACAATCACAGAAAAGTAGTCAATGACGAAATGCTACTCTCTGTGTGCGCTCATGTTAATTCTTTTGTGCCAGTTGAGTCGCACTACTGTCGAAAGTCTTCAAAACGACTGTACTTAGATGGTAGTCTCAGTATTGCTCGAATGTTTAACATGTATAAAGAATGGCCTGATTTGGAAAAATATTCAAATAAAGCTACCTCTCTTCGACAATACCGTGATATTGTCAACAGTCAATTTAATCTGACCTTTCACGTTCCAAAAAAAGACACTTGTGATCAATGTCATATATACAAACAAACTGAAAACCCATCTGAAGATATGAAAACTGATTACGAAAAACACCAAACAAACAAGAATATTGCCAGACAGCTAAAGAACGCTGACAAGACAGAAGCTATTCAGTCCAATGGTACGATTTTATGTGCGACATTCGATTTTCAAAAGGTCTTAACCTGTCCTCATGGTCAAATGAGCATACTTTATTATAAACGTAAACTGTCGTGCTATAATTTTACAATTTATGACATGGTTACTAAAGAAGGCTATTGTTATGTGTGGGATGAGAGTGTGGCCAAGCGTGGAGCTAATGAGGTTGCTAGTTGCCTTTACAATTTCATCAGAGATTTTTCCGGAAAAGGAGTTACAGATTTCAGGTTTTGGTCAGATAACTGTGGTGGCCAAAATAAAAACCGGATTATATTTGCATTGTACACTCATGCTGCAAGGGAGTTTGGGGTCACCATAACTCATCGATTTTTAGAAAAGGGCCACACCCAAAATGAAGGTGACTCTGTCCACTCGGTGATCGAAAGAGCTGGGGAACACAGACTTATTTATACTCCAGAAGAGTGGAAGATTCTGATAAGATGGGCGAAAAATGAAAAACCGTATGAAGTGAGAGATGTTACTAGGGAACAGGTTTATGACTTTAAAGAGCTACTTAAAAATAAAAACTGGACGAAAAATACAGTGAACGCAAAAATCTCATGGAACAAAATCAAGGAAGTAATAATTCAAGAAAGCCAGCCAAATAAAATACATTATAAATATGATTTAAGTGACGAATGCATGACTTTAATTACCCGCAAAGAAACCAGAAACCGTGCATTTACACTTAAAACTGCATATCCTCAGTCGATTTTAATTTCCAAAGACAAATTTAAAGATTTGATCAGTCTATGTGAGACTGGGATAATACCCGTCAAATATCATGAGTACTACAAAGCTCTGCCGCATGGCCACATTACTATTAATGAAACTGATGATGATTCTGAGTCTGATGTACCTTAATTGAATAAGTAGTAACGTTTAAGAGTAACGTTTGAGACTGATATATTTTTTTATTAAAATAGATAATTACTAAATATTGTTTGTTAGAATTAAGATTTTTAACTTTTTAAACTTGTGATTATTAAAACAAAACAATTGATCTCTATTTGAATGCTATTCATAATTTGTGTTTATAATTCAATGTTTATTTTAATTAGTTCTTAATATAAAATACTCCAAACTGTTATTTCGATTATTATTACATTTATATTACTTCAATGATTACAGCAAAGTTTTTTTTAATTCCTTATTCAACTATAAATAACAATTTAATGCAAAAATAAAATATGAATGACTAGCTTTTGCCCGCAACTTCGTCTGCGTAGAAGTCGTTATCGCGGAAAAACATTACCCTCCTTTTCCTCATGCGCGCAGTCGGTTAAAAACTATCCTATGTCCTTTCTCGAGCTCTAGACTATTTGTGTACCAAATTTCATTCAAATCGGTTCAGCGGTTTAGACGTGAAAGCGTAGCAGACAGACAGAGTTACTTTCGCAATAATATTAGTAAGGAAGTAAGGATAAGGATAAGAACTACTACTCACAGAATATTTCTAATTTTCCTAACCATTCCTAAAGTACGTCATAACATTGTTTTAGAAATTTCCTAAAACATCGACGGAAACTACCTTACGTCATATAAAGTAAAAAGATAGTCCGCACTATAATGTCGTATGTTGACATCCAACATATTAGTGTACATAGAACAATGGCGTGAGTGACATTTTACGAAATCTAAGCATTTTATGATTAGCTCTTGTAAGTCATATTGTAATGGTTCATAAACATAATAACATATCCAAATTTTAAGCTAATCGGATCAGCCGTTTCCAAAATATAACCTAAAATTCCATCCAAAAACTTTAAAGTGTCATACTGTAAAGTTACTGATTTGCACAACCGTCGTTGTTCTACGACTACGACGATTTCTTCATCTATGTTCACCTTTTGTCCTGTAGCCAAAGCGATTACACTCACGCCATTGGGTCTTTCTCGAAGCTTCTGGATTTCTTTTGTTTCTTCCAATTTGGCCAGTATAAAATGTTCATCGCCTGAATCATCGTCGTCTTTTATACGCTGACGAAGATTCTTCTTTTTTCTGGGTTTGAATTTGATCACATTAGAGATTTCTTCGGATTCTGAATGCTCCATGGCCATCAAAAACTCCACATCACAAATTCACAATGCCACCAAAGAGCATATAAGTGAATGCCACCACACCACGTTCCTACGTTCCTAGTTTCCAGTTTTATTATACTATAGTTTTGCCCTATTGCATTGCAGTAGATGTCACTGTGATAAATTTTATACTCGCTTACTCAGATCAAGTTTGATCTGAGCTCGCTTATGTCATCCAAGTCCAAAAAAACACCGTTCCGCGTTATGCAGATTATTATTGTGTATGTAATTACTAGAAAAATAGTTTTAAATATAAATTATTATTTGTGGTATAACAACCGCTATGTAATGAGGTCTTTGGTTGTTATTTTCTCCCTATTTGCTTATTTTTTTATAATATATATTGAGAATAGAAACGCTACGCCGCCGTATTGTTTCCAAAATTATGTCATGTGTCAACTTTCAACAAGTGTCAATGTCATTCCGTAACCGTTTTTGTGATCCGTGCTGTGAATGTGCTCTCTGTGATTTTATGATTTTTTCAACAAATTTGCTTCATTAATTGGACCCCGATGACTACGCTTAATACGCTGGACTTACGCCTGTTACCCTGGACTCTTATTTGCCTGACCATTTGTACACTGTTAAACCTGGATTATGGCCGCTTCCGAGAGAGGTTGTTGTGTGCCGCGGTGCGGTAAAACTCGTAAGTATAATGAATATCCATGATAATATGTACAAAATACAGGCAGATATTGTGGTACTGTGTGTAGTTGAATTATAATAATAACTAAATGAGAGTGCTGGCAAATTTCACTAACTAGCTAACTACCACAGATGTGAACATTCTCTTCTAATTAAATTATCTGTTTTTAGGCAAAGATGATACAGTTCTTAATTCATTCCCTAATCCTGACAAGGATATGGATCGATATCTTGAGTGGACTCGAGCAGTTGGAATCAGTATATCATCTTTGGAACCCCAGTATGTGTACAGAAACCGTAGAGTGTGCCATGACCATTTTGAAACAAAATATTTGACATGGACTAGACGACTAAGCCCTGATGCAGTTCCCACTTTATTCATGCCACATAAGAATGTATATGTAATATTATAATGGGGAGCTCTACTACCACCTTCCAAATAACAACCCATTACAAGAGCTGATGATCAGTCTCATTATTTAACCTCTGCAGTTGCATCCTACTACTATTATAAACGTGAAAGTGTGTGAGGATGTTTGTTACTCTTTCACGCAAAAACTACCAAATGGATTTTAATGAAACTTTACAGAAATATAGTTTAAACATCAGAATAACACAGGCTATAATTTATAAAGGCATTGGGAGAAGTACTAATACCATGCGGGCGGCAGCTAGTTAATTGTATGTTTTTTCATTCAATACACAACAAGTATATAGCAAGAATTGTTGGAACAGCAATAATATCTAAGTATCTGGTTTATAAATATTTGTCTTTATTTCTTGTGTCACTGTCTCCTACCTTAAGGTTTATTTGATTGAGGTTTCTTAGATTATTATAATTCTAACAGCTTATAGAGTTTTGTAATTTTTATTTTCTTACAGAATCGGAATCGGTTAGAGTTCCACTGATGGAAATAACAAATAGGAGTGATATTGCTTTATTGGATGCTGCATTACCGCCCACTTCTAGAGAATTGGAAACTGCTAGAGTTCCACAAATGAACACAAACCGGAATGAAAATGTTTTAATGGATACTGCATTAGCTTCCACTTCTAGAGGTATTTATAATTCATGTAATATCAAATATTTGTATTTCTAATAAGGGTATATAACCTTTAAGATAGAGAAAAAGACATGGGGACCCTAAGTATGGAGATATACCCACAGTGAGCAAAAGGAGGATGTGAATTCATTATGTTACATGTTGTATATTATGTAACATAATGAACCCACAGCCTTCTTTTATCATTGAGGTAGTATTTATATGTCATAGACTAAGCCTCGATGGCATAGTGGTTAGTATAACCGACTGCCACGCCTGAGGTCACGGGTTCAATTCCCCCACAAGTCAAACATTTGTGTGCATGAACATGGATGTTTGTCTTGGTCTGGGTGTTTCTATGTATAATATGTATGTATTTACATAAAAAAAAGTATGTATGTATGTTTATCCATTGTCTAGTACCCATAGTACAAGCTCTGCTTAGTTTGGGTTAGATGGTGTTGTGGAAATTTAGATTTAGAGAATATTATATTATTATCACTAGCTGACCCGTGCCCGCTTCGCTGTGCGTAAGACATTTCTAATACCATCGTGGACTTTTTTGTAGACGTTTTTAAGGTGTAAAATACTGTAGTACATTATTTTGATATATCTCGTGGGGTTCAGCCAGCATTTGCAATGTAAGCGCAAAAAAATGTGTTTATTTACGACATCACATTAGAAACCTCTAAAATTATCAGTGTTTCTCTACTATATTATGCATGTATTATACATATAAACCTTCCTCTTGAATCACTCTATTTATAAAAAAAAACCGCATCAAAATCCGTTGTGTAGTTTCAAAGATATAAGCAAACATACATACATACATATTACATATTACATACAGACGCGGGAAGCGGAAAGCGACTTTGCTTTATACTATGTAGTGATTACTAAGTGATATGTATGATACTTCATTATTTATCACAGTTTTACCTAATGTAATGTGTTGTATTATATTACAGGTGAACCTTCAGCGCAAGTAGAGGAACCAAAGTTCATAGTAAAAAATCCAAAACAGCCTAAGAAAATGCATATGTTTGCCCAAAAAGAATTAAATGAAGCTGTTAATAAGCTGCAAATAAAAAAAGATAATTATGCGAGAAGACTAAAGAAGGCATTGAACTTGTCGGAAAACAAAACTTTTCAGAACACAATAAAAAAATTTACTGCCTTGGCTGCTATGTTCACATTAATGCAATTTCGTTAAACTGGGAAAAATAAAATGGGACGCAGATTTACAGAGCCTGAGAAAATAATGGCATTGAGCTTATACAAAAGGAGCCCTAGGACTTACAGGTGGCTGTAAAAAATTTTTGTCTTGCCATCGGTTATGACCCTAAGCAGGTTAATAGCGCGAGCAAATTTAAAACCAGGGATTAATGAAAATCTCTTTGAACAATAAAAAAAAAGAGTAAATAAGATGAAAGCAGATGCAAACTGTGCATATTATTATTTGACGAAATGTCCATTGCACCACATTTTGATTACAATCAAAGAAGAGACGAAATTTCAGGCTTCGTAAATAATGGGGAGTCAAGACAAAACAAACTAGCTGACCATGCTCTTGTGTTCTTAATAAGAGGAGTTCAAAAAAACTACAAACAACCCATTTCCTACACATTTTGTTCCGGCAGCACAAACTCAGCTGAACTAGCAAAACAAATAAAAGTAGTGATACGAAAACTGCATAGTGTAGGACTACATGTCCTAGCTACTGTATGTGACCAAGGTGCATCTAATGTCAGTGCGGTAAACTCTCTTATTCAGGAGACCAGAGCTGATTATTCAAGGAAAAATAAGGAATTGCGAAGAGATATCTTTGAAGTGGATGATAAAGAGGTGATTCCTTTATATTACCCGCCTCATTTAATTAAGGGAATCAGAAACAATTTGATGAGCAAAAATTTAGTATGTTCCTTAAATGGCTCTACAAAAGTGGCAAAATGAGAACATGTAGCCAAATTATATGAAGAAGACCCAGCATATAAAGGGATAAGACTTGTTAATAAATTAACTGATCGACACATTAATCCAGACAAATTTCAAAAAATGAAGGTCAAATATGCAACACAAGTTTTGAGCCAAAAAGTTGCGGTTACTATGGGATTTTTAGCAGGTAAACTTTCCATATACTATTATATCTGTCGGAGACATCCTCTATAGTTGAGTAGTTAATACGCCTTAACGAAAGCAGCGCGTTGACACCATTTCAGGGTTCTAAACTTAGCCAAGCAATCTTGGAAACCTTAAAAGAGGTTATTTCAATAATGCTTTATTCATCACCGGTGTTTCATAACATTGAATTAGATTATGTCTTTTTTTGCATACTTTGATGCATATTTTTATAATTTTAATCACAAGTTGCCTTAAGATTGGATAAATACTATGCATGTGATTTACAATAATATATATGGGACAATGTCACAACATTGTCCCATATTTATTATTGTAAATTTTTGTGCCAGATTTCCCTATATTTTTATAGTCCGAGGTCTGTTATGCTGTACTTCTAAATTTAAATCATATTTTTTGTTTTTCAGAAAAGAACATACTTCCATCTGAGTGTACACAGACTGCTGATGTCATACTTTTTTTCGATGAACTCTTCGACTCTTTAAATGGGAGTTATGATAACTCGAAGAAAAGGTCTGGAAAAACTTTATTAACTCAAGTAACACCAAAATCGGACCATGGTACCGTTTGGTTGAAAGCTAAAATAGTGTTAAGCTCAATGAAATCTGTAATTATTGATGGTAAAACACAGGACAAGCAGGTAACAGTTCCAACAATAAATAATTGGTTACGTACTATAAATAATGTGGAGTACCTCATAGAAATACTTTTCAAAAAATATAATATTAAATCTGTGTGGATGAGGCATTTTAATCAAGATCCACTAGAGAATTTCTTTGGGTCGATTCAAAGCCATGGGTGCAGAAACACTAACCCTACTGTAGCTGGCTTCGAATCGTCCTTCGCTGCATTGTTAATTAATAACTTAAGTGGCCAGCACTCACCTGGTTCCAACTGTGAGGAAGATAGTTGCCAAACAATTTTTAAATCAATGAAATCTTTATTTAAAAATGCTGATAAGCAGTCTATGCCCACAGTTACAATCTATTTAGAGGATGAAGTAGAATATATAGACGTTGAGGTAAAAAAAATAATCCTAGAATATTAGCCACATTACACTACGTAACTGGTTATTTATTAAAAAAAACGAGAATAAACGTTTTTAAAAATTGTAAAAAATGTAAAGATTGTTTTTATGACACAAATAATAAAAGTGATTTTTTGAAAATAAGAGAATATGAAAAGGGAAAATCATATCTAACATATCCTAGTAATGATTTAGTAATGCTTTTTACAAAAATACAAGATTTGATCACATATTACTTAAAAAACAAATCTATAACTGTAAACATAAAAAAAGTCCTAAAAACTTTGATGTATGTAGACATCGACTAGTCGACTACTAGCCTAATAGACGCCTAATGGCTTCATTTCTTCAAACAAACAACTCTGTCAAGTCAGTGAGGTATGAGGTATGGGGGGAGTGGGAAAAAATGCATTCTGATTGTCCGATTCAAGATGACGTGATTCGCTAGGGATGGGAAGTGTTGTCATGAGTTGTCGATAGCAGTCAGAGGCACGTCCAAATATTATATTTGGCACATACCCACATTTTGCCGTAGTTAGCAGTCCATACGTGACAGGTTGCAAGCCCACCGCCGCTTATAAAAATACTAACTACTTGTTTCCTCACGATGCGATGTTTTCCTTCACTGTTTTAAACACGTGTTTTTGATCTATATATGTATATGTATAAAAATCAATTCAAGGGTCAAGGAAGTGGTCGGTACTACTGCAGGTTTGACGCGCGGTATTTTTTATCGGCCGTATAAGCCTGATGTTTTTGATGACAGTGTTCGCCTTGCATGCGGTGTCTTCTGGGCTATGTAGTCGATGTATGTAGACCTTGATTTTAAATTATTTAATTGCGAAAAACACAAATCGCAAACAATTGAGTACATGTTGGAGCTGTCCTGCAAATTTTTCATTTGTAACTGGTGCCGAGATATTAATAAAATAATTAATGGCACCAGATTAAATGTAGACAAAACTGACCTAATGAAAATGGCAGCTTTAAATTATTATAATAAAAAAAAACATTATAAAAAGGCAGTCAGCCGCTAAACTGTTGTTTGACGATGTAAATAATGTAATAATGTCTAATTTTTAAAAGATATGGGAAATCGCTTTGTTTTGTTTAGGTCAGTTTTGTCTACATTTAATCTGGTGCCATTAATTATTTTATTAATAATTAATGGCACCAGTTACAAATGAAAAATATGCAGGACAGCTCCAACATGTACTCAATTGTTAAATAATTTAAAATCAAGATCTACATACATCAAAGTTTTTAAGACTGTTTTTAGGGTTCCATAGCCAAATGGCAAAAAACGGAACCCTTATTATGTTTACAGTTATAGATTTGTTTTTTAAGTAATATGTGAAGGCTGACTGATGAAGCTACAGCTAGGCTAGTTTATTTTAGTTACTTCCATAGTGTAATGTCGTATGGTATTAATTAATTATTTATTTATTTATCTTATAAACAAAGCGTATTATACTGTAGAGCATTTCATTAATGATAAATTCTCGTGGCCTGATGTCGCTCTGCCCCTCGACAGCTAATTTTAAATTATTTTTGCCTGCACTATTCTATTTAATTTTTATTACATTTGTCTACTTTAATTATTTGTAAGCAAATAGTTATCATCTAAGTATAGGTTTTATTTCTAAATCAAGTGTAGCGTGTGCTGCCTTTAGAACTTGGGCTGAAGTAAGTCTTAATAGTCATCTTTTTTTAGTGTTGTACGTTATTATTCTTGCTTGAGCCTTCACCTTGTTCTTACGGCACCACACTGGTGCTCTACATAGCATTAAGGAAAGGATCATTGAAAAAAATGATAGGCCCCAAGCCAAGTTTGTTGTCTGATTCTTCTAGTCTTGGTCGCGAGGAACAGGCGTAGCTTCACCTAGCTCCTAAGACGTTTCAAAGTGATCCTTGTGATTTTATTGAAATAAATGCCTTTTGACTTTGAAACTGTTGTTTGATTTTGCTACCTGAATTACATTCTCTCTATAAAAGACAATTTTTGACCTTTACCTTATTTATCCTCAAAAGTCTAATTTTTAAAAGATATGGCTTTTGGAAATCGCTTTGAGGATAAAAAAGGTAAAGGTCAAAAATTGTTCTAAAAGAACATAAGATTAAGGAACCACCCGACTGATTTACTACACAAGTGTCGTATACCAATAGATGGCGCTAGTATCATAATTCTAAGTGATGACTCTATCTCCGTATATATAATGTACTCTGTGGTTAATGTGAACACGAGGTCGCAACGTTTCCCGCGCCCGCACCCGCCCCCGCGCCCGCGTGTACCTACGTGAACAAGTACTTATACTATTGTGATAAAGCTGATATTTCCGTGGCATATGTTCGAAACGTTAGAAAACAGTTTCGTTCTTTCAAACATTCGAGCATTTGAAATATTGTGTTATGCAATGGTGATAGAGATTATATTTCCGTGGCATATGTACGAAACGATAAAAAGCAGTTTTTCTAAAATATTTCGTTCTGTCCCATGAAATTCATTTTATAAAATGAATCTTAATTCTATATCAGTAGCGCAGTTGTTTGAGATATTAAGCAAGTATGCAACAGAACAAACTGGTTTCTTTGGCGCGACCGTTTGAACTGACAATTCAAAATTCAAAATTTTCGAATTAAAACAAAATTAGTGTGTAATGTTTTGACTTACCGTTGATGCGTTGCACCTGTAGAGTGCTTTGCTTACCCGCTCAACCCACAATTTTTCATCCCAATATTATTTTTCCCCCCTCATCCCAAAACATATGCTCCGTTCATCCCAATCCAAAAATCGAAGTCACAGTGTATTCTAAACAGTACAGACACCATAATATTTATTAAAAATCGAACTTGATGAAATGATTGCTCACAGTAACTTCAAATTTTGTACCTACAATATGCAGGTAATCATATTTTATGTTAATGTTTATTCTCTTCAAACGAGTGCACGTGCAATTCCTAGAATAATGTAAATAGGCGGACTTATTGTACAATAGATAATCCAGTCAACAACGGTAAGGACTACCATTGTTTTTCTTATCTATTGGAATATGCCTATTTTGCTCTTTTCATCATTAGGTCTCTTTCTACTCTTTCAATTTTACCTGTCACACCTGTCAGTAGTTCCTAGACCTACTAACCTAATGGTTTAAATTAAATATGACGGAAAACGAAGTGACTGCAAGTTTAAACAGTAACAACAATTTTAATTTTATTCAATCAACCCGTGGGAGACAAATTTTGGTGCACAATGGATATAAGTTTCATAAAAAAAGAGCAAACAGTGGTGGAGATACAGTGTGGCGGTGTGTAAAAGCACCCAAGTGTTTTGGTTGTGTGCATTTAAATGAACACCAAACTAGTGTTATCAAAGAAACTGTTCACGTTTGCGAGCGGATCAATGAAGCAGATATACAAGTGTTAATAGAAATAGACAAATGCGTGAGCAAAGCGAAAACACCAGCAGGGATCCCGATTACACAGTTGTATAGAGATACTGTTCAGACCCTTCATACAAAGGGACTGAATTTAGTCACAAACATACCATCATTTGATAATAAAAAACACAAATTATACAATGCTCGCAACAAAAGTCAAGAAGTCAAGAAAACGAATTTTCTTAATCTTGAAGAAGTTGAAATCCCAAAAGACTATGAAGATTTCGTACTGTGCGACTATCAAAGTGATGACAATAGGATAATTATTTTTGCATCCCAAGAAGCTCGTGAAATGATGGGTACGATAAAAACCTTCTTTAGCGATGGCACTTTCAAATGCTGTGTTAAACCATTCTATCAAATGTACTCGATACACGGTGATGTGAACAGCACTGACACTTGTACAGGTGTCATTCCTTTAATTTACGCCTTGCTCAAAGACAAACAAATACGTACATACGAGTTGTTATTCAGATTGATCAAATCGCGGATACCTACATGGAAGCCTGATGTTTTAGTTGTCGACTGCGAAAGCGCAACTATAAGAGCAGCAAGGAATGTTTTACCCAATACCAAAGTGAATACCTGTTACTTTCATTATTCGCAAGCTATTTGGAAAAAAGGGAAAAAACTAAAACTCGACAAAAAGAAAACAGATCGCAAGCATCTTGCTCTCTGCATGACGTTGCCGTTAGTACCACAAGTTGTCTTAGACGATGCTTTTCTGTATATTATGGAGGACTGTGATAATTCTGGCAACATGGAAAAGTTCAACGACTATTATGTGAATACATATTTGATCTCGAAGAAAACTATGATTTTGCATGACTGATATTATATGTACCAGGATAACTTAGAAATATACATTATTATTTACCTACCAGACCTGAATCTGAACATTGATGTGCTATTTTTTTATAATATGTTTATTTGATTATGTTTGTTTCTTTAAAGGTTGATTTGTGTTTTTGTTAGACTAGTAGACAAATATTTGACTGACTATTACAAGACTATTATTAATAAAAATATTTTTAAGTATCTACATTTTTTATTATCTTCTGACCCTTCTACTTTAGTGTTTCACTGTGTCATTTATTTGAAATTAAACAATAGAAATTAGGAATAAGTAGGTGTGGGTTGAAAGGGTAACTCGAATCAAATGTTTTGGGTTGAACGGATCAAAATACATATTGGGATGAACGGGTAAGCATAAGCACTCCACCTGTAGCGTATACAATTTTCGCGTTTCTTTCCTTTTTTCTAGTGTTTAATCGTTTCGTTTTAGTGTTTATTCTGTAAATATTGACTATTAAATATTATACATAAGTATTAATGTAGGGTATGAATGCTGGTGTGTATCCGATTTAGTTATGACAGAGACATTTGGTAGATGATTGAATGACAGTATCCGAACTTAAAATATGAAAGAGGCGAGTGAAAGAATCCTAAGAAAGAAAGATGGAGATACGATTTGTGACGACGAACGACGAACGACGCATATTGGATTGTAAGATTATTCTCAAAATACAAGCAGTTAAAATTGTCAAAAAGTGTTTATTTTGCTTCCGCTATCCCACAAATTTGGGGGCTCGTCCGGGATCGGAGCAAAACAGCATTTTCGACCACGACAAGGCAGCCGGTGCGGTGTGCCGCCACGAGGTTACTTTTTCTACGACGCAGACGTACGCGCAACGCAAACTTGCAGTGTACCTACGACGATATCTACGAGGTTACGACGATCACACTAAGATGCCGCACGACAAAAGGAAGAACAGCAAATTCCAATCCTTCGATGAGGGCGACGACCATGCAGGGCAGTCACGAGGCCCGCATGGAATGCTGCACCTAATGGAAAACCTAATTACGAAATACGACGGCCAGGATCAAACGTATTGTGCGCAGCGTTGGATCCAGGATATAGAAGACAATAGTGACATTTTCAATTGGTCACCAACGCAGAAGCTTCTGGTGGCGAGGCGATCACTCACAGGCACGGCAGCGCTCTGGTTGCGAGCAGAAAAACCACATAAGACTTGGGACGAGTTGAAGCTAGCTATCAGTAAAGAATTTCCTGACAACGTGGACATCAAAGTCATACATGAGCTGATGAGCGCCAGGAAAAAGAAGCATAGTGAGTCTTGCATGGACTACATGCTAACCATGAAGGAAATGGGAAAAAGAGGTAAAATGCCTGATTATGTAGCTGTAAAATACATAGTCGATGGTATGTGAAAGGATGATGGGAAACAACATGATGGACTTTGCGGCAGAAATAAACCATTTAAATACGTTAGGTTGCTATGCGGTTACATTATAGATTACGTTAGCGATGATAGTGCAATCGTAAACATAGGATGTGGAGCCGATGCGCTCATAGATTCCGGGAGTGAAATAAATTTAATCTCGAGTGACTTTTACGCCGAAATAGGTGCGCCGGAGTGCGTGCACGAGAACATTTCACTGACGGGATTAGGGTTCGTCACGGTGCAAACGCAAGGAAGTTTCTTGACGAGTATCGAAATAGACAATCACAAGTACGACGATGTGCGGTTCTACATAGTACCTAAAGACTCTATGCCGTTTAAGTTAATATTAGGGCACGAATTCTTACAAAACGTAATTTTGGTTATGAAAGATAGTTGTGTGTGGGTGAAACCGAATGATTGGATGAGTTGTACAAAGTGTGTTCCATGTTCAGTTGATTTTGTAGGTCACGTCATGAAAGAAGATCTCAGACAGGAAGTGGCAAGGTTAGTAGATGAGTATAACCCGTGTCAAACGAAAGAGGCTCCTGTCGAACTGAAGATTACATCGAAAGATGACATCCCAGTAGCATCTCGCCCACGACGGGTTTTACCCAAGGAGCAAGAAGAAATTGATAACCAACGAAGCATCAATACTACACCATTTGAACTACTTATTGGCACCAAAAGGAAGAGAAAATAAGACATTCAACTTATTGAACTACTGAGTCAAGAAGAGAGAAAGAGTTACACGGAAAATAGAGAGGAACTCAGAATTAATGCGAAAAAACAAATACTGGATATTCAAGAAGAAAACAAACGAAATTATAATAAGAAAAGAAAAACAGCCACAATTTACAATGAGGAGGATCTAGTGTGTATCAAGAGAACTCAGTTTGGGACTAGCATGAAGTGGAAACCTAAGTTCCTAGGACCTTACAAGGTTACCAAGGTGAAGAGGAATAATAGGTATGATGTGGAAAAAGCAGACTTTCAAGCTGAAGGACCTAATAAGACCACTACTTCGTCTGATTTCATGAAGCCATGGCCAGACTATATCAGTGACCCTGAATAGGATTGTGAGGTTAGTTTTTTTTTAAATGATGTAAGTATATAAGATGATGAATGAGGTTTATATTTTATTAGGTAAATGGTAGTATGATGTACCTACCAAAATGATGTAACGATGCCCTAATATTATTATAAAGTTGTTGATGGTTATGAGTTTTATATTCCTAGCTACATACCATTGTAATTTTAAGTTGTAAGTTTGTTACATAGTATGTAAAATGTATTTTTCTCAGATGTTTATTATAAAAGGTGATTTAAGATTGTTTAACAATAAGATATCTTGTATACTGTAAGATTATGTTTAGTTTAGTATAGATTAAGGTGTAAGGTGTTTTTTTTATTGCTGTAATTATGTTTGATGTATGAAAGTAATGAAGGAATTTATGAAAGGTGTGTGTGTCTGAGGGCAGACAATATGCAGGAGGGCCGAGAATGTAGGGTATGAATGCTGGTGTGTATCCGATTTAGTTATGACAGAGACATTTGGTAGATGATTGAATGACAGTATCCGAACGTAAAATATGAAAGAAGCGAGTGAAAGAATCCTAAGAAAGAAAGATGGAGATACGATTTGTGACGACGAACGACGAACGACGCATATTGGATTGTAAGATTATTCTCAAAATACAAGCAGTTAAAATTGTCAAAAAGTGTTTATTTTGCTTCCGCTATCCCACATTAATTAAAACTTTTGTGAATATAGCGTAGGTGGAACTTATAACTTTTGTACTTTAATTTTGTCGTGTGTTTGTGTAAATGTCGCAACGGAAAAATGTAAGTGAAATATGGAATTATTTTGTGAAAAATCAGGACGGTAAAGCTCGTTGTAATACATGCAACGAGAACCTTAGTTTAAAAATCTACTACTACATCTACTACAACCAATTTAAAAAAACCGGCCAAGTGCGAGTCGGACTCGCGCACGAAGGGTTCCGTACCATTATCTATAAAAACGGCAAAAAAATCATGTTTGTTGTATGGGAGCCCCCCTTAAATATTTATTTTATTCTGTTTTTAGTATTTGTTGTTAGAGCAGCTACAGAAATACATAATCTGTGAAAATTTCAACTGTCTAGCTATCACGGTTCATGAGATACAGCCCTGTGACAGACAGACAGACGGACAGACAGACAGACGGACAGCGAAGTCTTAGTAATAGGGTTCCATTTTTACCCTTTGGGTACGGAACCCTAAAAATCATTTGAAACGAAAACACATTTCGTTATACACAACTCTTCCCTCCATTATACAAAAATCTGGCCACATAATCCATCAGCAAGCAGCTCCATCTACAGTATGTACCATCTCAAATGCAATAACTACTACAGCTCCCGAGCCCTAGAACCTAGAACCTAGTACTAGCACAAGTATAGTTACTATCCCCATTAATGGAACTGAGATTGAAGAACCAGAAAAAAAACGTCGTTTAATAAATGCAATAGACAATTACATCCCAAAAAAGATTTCAAAGGAGCAAAAGAAGTTAATTGACAACGATGTGTTGGATTTGTGTGTAGACGCATTTCATCCATTCAGCATCGTTGAAGAGAGGTCATTTAAGAAACTTATGAGATGGATACCTGGTTATACGCTGCCTTCACGCAAGACCCTGTCAAATAACCAGTTAGGCATTATGTACAATAACATCAAGGAAAAAATTGTAAAAGAAGTTGGAGATGAATGTGAAGCGATGTGCATCACATTTGATTTGTGGACATCGCGCAAGACGGAATCGTATATAGCAATTACTGGTCATTATATAAATGAACAGTATCAATTCAAGACTGTGCTGCTTGACTGTTGCCATTTTGAAGGGCAACATACAGCTGAAAACATTGCAAGTGAAATAAAAAAAGTCACTGATTCGTGGAATGTTTCACACAAAATAAATTTCGCGATCAGTGACAACGCCTCTAATGTCACTAACGCTATAACATGTTCTACGGCCATAACAGAACATTTAAACTGGAAACACTACGGTTGCTATGCCCACAAATTGAATTTGGTGCTACAGAATGCACTAAAAACTTTCGAGAATAGCATTTCAAAAGTGAAAAGGATAGTGGCTTTTTTCAAAAAAAGCACTTCTGCCACTGAAAAACTGGACCAGCAGCAAGTGCACCAAAACAAAACTCCAAGAAGACTTATTCAGGAAGTAGAAACGCGCTGGAATTCCACATATTATATGCTGGCTCGTTTCACCGATTTGAAAGAAGAAATAAAAATTACATTGGCTATTTTAAATAAAAATTTGCCAATCATCTCAGAAGAGGAATGGTCAGCATTTTCGGAGTTATGCAATATTCTGAAACCATTTGAAGAAATCACGACCACTCTTAGTGCCGAGAAGTATGTTACTGGAGGTGACGTCATTGTGCTGACCAGAATTTTAAAAGAAACTAGTCGGCGTTTCAAAACACAAACATGTACAGAACAGATTGGAGCTTTCATTGAGCAACTGGAAAAACAATTACACGATCGCTTCGGAAATATCGAAAAAAGTGGCACTTTTTCACTGTGCACCTTCTTGGACCCGCGGTATAAAATGGCCGCTTTTGCAGATACGACCGATGCTATCCAGACGAAACGCAAGTGTTTTTTTGTTTCAAAGTGATCCTTGTGATTTTATTGAAATAAATGATTTTTGAATTTGAATTTGAATTTGAATTTGCAACCGTAAAAAATGCGAACAACCATACACTCAATCGTCCATTAGTAAAACTATGTCCTCTACCTCTCGAGGACTAGTTTACACTTAATCTATACAAATATTAGTTTTAAGCAAATCGTAGTGTAGGTAACTCTTATCCTAGTTGAATTCTCTTTACTATCGTCCTCTCTCATCATATCGTCATACATAACTTTATCGTTCTTGTGAAGTCTTTTTTAACTAGAAAATACCATAGGTATTTTGGTGGGCGGGATGTTCCGTTCCCTTAGAAACGTAGCGTATCCATCCTACACAATTATTCATTCATCTCTTTCATTCAACGATATTCAAAGTCTCTCTCTAAGCTAGCTGACAGCAGTATCGAGACACCATCATTTGGTTGTCATGCAAGTACATAAACCGTCAAAGCTTGGAGTGACAGCTGTGACAGTTCATTAGTTATGAACTGAGCTTCTCGTCGTGAACACGAACCGCAACGCACGCGCCACGTTAACTACCGGGATATCTTATCCAATTCTATGCGAGTGCGCGTGTGATCTTTGCCATCTACCCCAAGAACATCCCTGCATCATCATCTCCAGAAACCGTTGGAAGCTATTCGAGGCTGGTTGCAGTCCGAGGTATGTACATTGCATATATCTTTACTGTGTAAGGCTGGTCTAAACTTTGAATATCGTCCTTCAAATAGGGAATAATCGTCAGGTGGTCTTCCCAGAGTAGCAGAAAGCCATCCGTGCTATTTCGGCTGGATGCGTATGCTACATATGGTGAAACCAAGCCTTTAGGCTTTAGTACTACATAAATGAAGGAGAGGGAAGAAGACAAGTCTGCCAAAAATTTTTACTTAACAGTTTAGATATTACACAGACGTATTTGTTATATAACGCAGCTAACACTCAAGAAGGAATTTCTCAACAAGATAAACGTAGACGTAATGCAGTTGATAAATTATATGATGAGACTACAAAAAAGGATGCTAAAGACTATATAGAAAAATTACCCGTTTTACCATCACATTACAATCGAAAAAACTCCACCAGATTGTACTTACCACAAGAGTTTAAAAACCAATCAAACTTGTATAGGCTCTACAAAAAACACTGTGAAAACAATAAAAAAGAGACTTATCTAAGTGAGCAATTATTTACAAATCTATTTCGGAGTGAATATAATATCGCCTTCCATATTCCAAAAAAGGATAAATGCAAATTTTGTACTAAGTATGAGAATACAGAGGATAAGACGTTGAAAGATTTAGAGGAGTATACATTGCACAAGGAAGAAAAAGAAGCTACTTATAAACGATGTGAAATTCATAGAAACCTAGTTAGTAAAACGGTTTTAACAGCTAGTTTCGATCTTCAAAAGGTCCTTAACACACCACACGGAGAAAGTATGATATTGTACTATAGTCGAAAATATACTGTGTTCAACTTAACAGTGTATGAATCGAGAACCCAAAACGGATACTGTTATACATGGGGGAAAGCAGACGGCAAGCGCGGTAGTTGCGAAATTGGTACTTGTTTGCATAAATATTTGGAAAAGGTTGACAGCAGAGGGATTAAATATTTAATATTGTACTGTGACTCATGCAGCGGACAAAACAAAAACAGAGTAATCTTATCTGTTTTAAGAAACTTCTTAGAAACTTCAATAAATTTAGAAGTTATTCAAATAAATTACCTGTTGCCTGGCCACACTTATATGCCAGTTGATAGCACGCACAGTGTTATCGAACGTGAAGTACGAAAAGTTATTGTTTGGAGCCCAACACAATGGCCTACTTTCATGCAAACTGCCAGAAAAACGACGTTTACATCATATGGACGAGCCATATGATGTAAACGTCTTAGATCATACTGATTTTGTCAATTGGCAGATAAAAGCGAATGAAATATTTACTCCTGAAACGTTATCGAACAAAGATTTAAAAACCAAGGAACTCAGAGTTGCTACATTTAAAAAGCGGAACTTAGATATAATGGAAGTAAAATGAAAGAAGATGGAGAAACATATAAGATCCCGTTGAAACTTGCAGAGACACGAAAACAAATAAGGTCTAAAGGAAAAGGTGTAGGAAAGGGTAAGTCCAATCGAAATGAAAATATAACTTTCGCCGGAATGTCAACAAAGTTATATCCAACAAGACTTCCTATTTCGTTAGGTACTTAAATACAAAGACCTAAAGAAATTGTGTGAAGATGGAACAATTCCCAAAATTTACCACAAAGACTATCTAACACTTTCCTATGATTCACAATTTATTGACACTGTAAGTGAGAACGAAGAAGAAACTGTTGAGCAGACGCAAGAAGATGAAAACATATCTGATAATGGAAGGAAAAGAAAAAACACAGAAGAATTGAATCAAAATCCAGAAACAACACCGAAGAAACAAAGAAAAACTACACCAAAGATGTCAGACAAAGACTATAAAAAAGAAAGACAAATAGGAATCAAAAACACCAAAGAAATAAAGGAAAATGAGGAAGCCAAACATGAGAGGCAAAAGACAAAACAAGTACCAAAGATAATAGATATTGACGATAAAAGGAAGGAAAAAATAGTACCAGAGCAAGTGCGAAAGGGAAAAGAGAGAAGAAGAGGAAAAGGCAAAGACTAGTAAAAATTCGATGTTGTTATTTGATTAGGTATCCAAAGAAAAATATTGATTTTGTTCTTTTTCTTGAAAAAAAAACTGTAATTCTTTTAACTGTTACCTTGAAAATTATTTTATCTTATGGTGGCTATACACCATACTTCCTATCATCCATTCGGCATGACGCTACCGATTGGATCAGTTAGAACTGACCGTGTGTGGGAGTGGATTGGCATTATTTGACATGACAGTTATACTTGACGGAACAATTGAATTTCGATTCTTTTGGCTTGATCATGGCGATTGGATCATGCCGATTGGACCGTGTATGGCGGTATGCGATCGTCACTTCAGTCTGGTCAAGATTTTTGTCGGTGGTGGACGTCGTGCGCGCGCGCACAAGATGTCGCAAAATACAACCCGGTACCGCGAAGTGCTACTAGAATAGACCGTGTTTATGGAAAGTGAAAAGCAAAGGGTATCACAACAGGTACGTACCTATGTGTTTATAGTTATGTTTAAGGGTACGTACGCACTTTGCGGTTAGCCGCAATGTGGTCAGCCGCGCGATTGAAATTTGTACGAAAAATTTGTGCGGCAGCCGCATCGCAGTGTGAATAAAAACAACTGCTACGTACAAATTTTCGATTGCGGTCAACTTAGATCAAAAATAATGGTAGATGCTAGGTCCAGTTCAAATCGTCCTGTGTACCGCGGCTCCGTGCTACTATACCATACGTAAACATATTATATCGCTTGTAGACGACCTGTCACCACTACCATCGCGCCGCCTCGCGCTTCGTAATAACACGCCGTCGTCGTCGCGTCGCACGCCGCCGAGGCACGATCGGCGACGCTCGTTCGCACTCGGAAGCAACCCGCGCCCTCGCGCCGCGCCCGCGCTCCCGTGCCGCGCCCGCGCCCCCGCCCCACGCCATTGTAGACGATACTTGCACATTCCCAAGTGATATTCATTATTAGTTTTTATTTCAGAGACAAGAGAAACGCAGCTCTGGATAAGTTATTAACAAAGTATAAAGAAATAGATGAGAAGGCAAACCGCGATGTTGTTTTAAAAAAAATCAATTCATTGAGGACGGCATACAACAAAGAGAAAAAGAAAGTGGAGGAAACCAAGCGGTCTGGCGCTGGTACAGATGCGGTGTATGAACCTAAGCTTTGGTACTACAAAGAATTATCCTTCATAAATGATCAAAATTTAGCAAGAGCTTCTATTTCAACTATTGATGACGAGGAAGAGAACGCGGATGAAGAACAGTTGATAGAACAACAGCATACAGTAAGTGCGCAAAATGAAAAATATCAAATACCTATCTTCTTCGGTCGGTCACTACCATAAATCATTCCAATTGTTTTGTTTCAGGATTTTGAAAATAACTCGCAACCAAATGAACAATCCTCGCAGCCAAATGAACAATCCTCGCAGCCAAATGAACAATCTTCGGAACAAAATGAACAATCTTGTCATTTTCCTTTAAACGCTTCGAATAGTGTAATCTTTATACTAAATTTAGCGTGCCTTACATTAACATACATAAAAATAAGTAACGTTTTTTAGGACATACATTAAATCACATTTTTTCATTTAAAAAAAAAATTAGTGTAAGAGACATTTTAAACAAAAAAATTAACGTAAGGGACAGTCTATTTTTAAAACTATTGAGAATAGAACATTTTTAGTAAACTTAAGGTCGAGTGTTCAACAGTCAATCAGTTGTACACAGTTGATCATGCCTATAATTTTTAAATGCGACGTTGCCGTTTCGTGCCATTTAGCTTGTAAGTACTCGCACCAGCCACCCGCCCCCCTCCCCAATCGGCAGCGAGCAAGCGCACGCGGCACACCGGTGACGAGCGATTTTGTGTTTGTGTCGTGTAAAAGTAAAATAAAAAACGTAAGTAATTTTTAATTTCACGTTTTGTGCTTGTATTATATTGATTTACTATTATGTTATCTCTATAGATACGTTCCTTGTGCTTCTTTTGATGTATAAACAGTGTGTGTAACTTCAGTCATCAAATTGCAATCATAACCTAAATGCTTTCGCAGGGGTATGTCCCACAATTGATCAACTTGCTATGTCCAACAGTTGATCATGATTGACTGTGTACCTATACCTACCCGTTGATTAACGGTGTACTTAGGCCATATTTTAATTACCTACCTATACCTACCTAATTTAACTTATTAATGAAACGGAAGAGTTTGTTTGAATGCTCTAATCAAGAACTAGTAGTTGTAGGTATTTGAAAATTATTTCTTCATTTCGATAGTATAATTCTTATTATTATTAGTTATTATAGGCTACTTTTACTAAATTTTTACTTAATACAAAAATTTACTTTTTACATCAATTGCGTATTATGTAAGTAGCTGTTGTGTTGTGTAGGTACTAATCATTGTTTTATTTATATTTTAGATGGCACGAGTTAAAGTGACGGCTAGAAAAAAAGGGAGTTGTTCTGAAGCCACAATGAAGAAAGCTATTAAGCTAGTAAAATCGGGCACGAGTATTAGAAAAGCCAGTAAAGAGTTCAACTTGTGTTATGCAACAGTTAGAAGGTACGTGGCACTAAGTAAAATTAATCCAAATGTACGTTTGACACCAAACTACAAAGTGAATGCTGTTTTTACGACAGACGAAGAAACTGCTTTGCTGGAGTATATTGAGTATTGCGCTCAGATACTTTACGGGATATCTTCAAAAGATTGTAGGCGCATTGCATTTCAAATGGCTAAAAAAATAAAAAAATAAAATCCTCCAGCATGGATAGGCGCAGAAATGGCATCCGATGCATCCATGGCAAGGCATCCAGAGATTTCACTGAGAAAACCAGAGGCTTGTAGTATTGCCAGAGCAACTGCTTTTAACAAGCACAACGTTGAAAAATTTTACAACAATCTAAAAGCTGCCATGTCTAGACATTCTGCTTTTGCTGATGGCACTAGAGTCTATAACTTGGATGAAACGGCCACTACCACTGTGCAACGACCAGGAAAAGTGTTTGCACGAAAAGGCACAAACGTTGCAAAAGTAACTAGTGGTGAAAGAGGTACTTTGGTCACAACGTGTTGCATAGTCAGCGCAATTGGTCAAGCTTTGCCACCGGCCATGGTATTTCCTCGAAAAAAATTTGAACCACATATGTTGAATGGTGCACCGCCTGGCACGTTAGGTTTGGCTTCAGCATCAGGGTGGATGAACGCCGAACTTTTCTTGGATGTCATGAAACATTTTATCAAACATGTATCCGCCTCAGACAACAATCCCGCGCTTCTAATCATGGACAACCATGAAAGTCATCTATCTATTGATTCCCTCGATCTTGCAAAATCTTCAGGCGTTACTGTGTTAACTCTTCATCCACATACAACCAACGGCCAAGCTTCAACCACTCGATGTAGGACTCAACGGGCCATTCAAAACATGTTATAACGCAGCAGAGTGGATTCATGGTTGTTGAGAAACCCAGGTCAACCATTGACGATCTATAACATTGCAGAGTGCGTTGGTTCCGCTTATATGAAATCCATGACCCCTGTTACAATGTTAACTCGTTTAAAAAATGTGGAATATTCCCATTTGATGATTCCATATTTACCGATGTCGATTTTATGCCAAGCACCGTGACAGATAGACCCCTAACAGCAACTACAAACATGACAGAAGGCGCAGATAATGCAATAAATGCTCCTAGTAGCAGTGTAGATTCAGATATAACAGTATTCAACGATGATCAAGGAAACCCTGCCACATTGCCTTCTCTTATGCTGACAGAATTTGCTGAAAACATTCCAGACGTATCAGATACACAATTTCACAAAAATGACCATGACATTGTTGAATTCCAGCACAATCAATTTACAAGCGTAGACCAAACTTTCATTCGTTCAAATGCTCTGACGCCACCAGTGGATTCACCCAAATTGCTAGCTGCACCACCAGTTATTCAATCGCCAGCGAAGTATCATCAAGACATAACATCCCAAGCCATTGCATCCACAAGTAGCAAGTTTATATCACCCATGGAATTCATGCCGCCCATCAAAGCAAAACCTCGCAACTTAAAAAGAATCAGAGCTCCAGGTAAAAGCATGATAGCGACAGACACTCCTGAAAAAAATGCTATCGCTCTTAAGCAAAAGAAAGGAAGCACAAAACAGATTAAGACTGTGAAGCAAGACCTTTTTACAGATGACACTTTGCGAAAGAAGTCGCTGAAAATAAATAAGAAAGCTAAAATTGGTGAACCTATAGAAACATCAGATGAAGAAGAATTCATAGCCAGTGGATCATCGTCTGGCGGAGAAGGATTTATAAGTGACAGTGAAGATGAGGATAGAATTGTGCTAGATAGCAATTTTTCACCACTACTCCGAGACCCAAAAGAGGAAGAATTTGTCGTTGTCTTATTTTCACTGAAGAAAAACTCAGTGTATTACGTTGCTAAAATATTAGAAATAATAGATGACAACGACGATGACTCTGACTTTTTTGTAAGTTTTTTGAGGATAAAAAGTAGGTCGCGTCAAACTTTTTGTGAACCTGTGGTGCCTGATACTGCTGGAATACCTACAGATAAAGGACATAAAATACATATTGCCAAATCCTAAAATCATTGGTAGCAGCCGAAGACATGCCTCGTTATCATTTGACGTGGACATGTCTAATTTGAAATTGCTAAGTTGGGTTTCAGCTTATAAGTACCTGCCAACTTATCTAGTTTTATTTAACAGGTTGTGATTATTGTTTTTATATTAAATATATTCTATAATAAATATATTTTAATATATTTATATTAAATATATTTTAATATAATTATAAATATTTTGGAGTTTATGATTTGACGCAATCTCATACTGCGGAATATATAGCGGATATATTATTTAAGACCTGTAACGAGTGGAATATTGAAGACAGTAAAATAGTGGCAGTTGTTACTGATGCTGGCGCTAATATTGTTAAAGCAATAGAAATTGCATTTGGT
The DNA here is from genome assembly GCA_912999785.1 of Hydriomena furcata. Taxonomy (NCBI): domain Eukaryota; kingdom Metazoa; phylum Arthropoda; class Insecta; order Lepidoptera; family Geometridae; genus Hydriomena; species Hydriomena furcata. The sequence continues at coordinate 6,660,845 of OU538838.1, forward strand.
AAAAATCGTCATATTATACACTGCTATGCCCACATGTTGAATTTGGTGGCACAAAAATCCATCTAAAAAACACCTAATTTGCCTGAACTAATAGCGGCAGTTAAAAGAATTGTAACATGGTTTAAACAATGTGTGTGCTAGTGATGAATTGAGGCGAGAATCTGATTTGAAACTCATACAAGATGTGTCCACTCGTTGGAAATCCACATTCTATATGATCGAAAGATTTTTAAAATTGCGCCATGCAATCAATAAAATTATTAATTGCCATACTAGTGCACCACAAATGTTGAATGCAAAACAAATTATTGATTTAACTGAAGTCTGTGAGATTTTGCGACCAATAGAAATAACTACTCGTGAAGTCTGTGGTGAAAAATATGTAACCTGTAGTAAAGTAATTCCACTTACTAGATTACTTACTATAAAGTATAAAGTACTATAAAGTACTACCGATGATGATACATTTCTCTCTTTAGTAGTACCACCAAAGCGCATGAAGGTAAATTTCGTAAACGGCTTTTCCTTCTTCTTTTTTGTCAGTGTTATTATTTATCTTATTAACGTAATGTTACAGTTGTCGACGGATGCGCGTACAGACGATGATGTCGGACAAAAATCACTTATTATTCCATCTGGATCTCAGAGCACTTCAGAATCCGTTTATACACCTGCCCTTACTGACACACCTCGTAGGCGCAAACTAAAGATGACAATTATTAGAACACAGCAAAATTTACAAAAACGACAAAAAGAAATACGACGCCTCAGACGAGTAAAATTGAGATTGTCAAAAAAAGTAGCTGAGTTAAAAGACATCATAAAGACCCTAAAAGACCGATCATTTATCAGTGAGGAAGACGGAAGGGTCCTGGAGAATGTAAATGTCCACGATGGTGGATTAAAAATCAACCGCAAAAATGTGTATTCCCAAGAAGTAAAAGCTTTCGCAGTAACTCTTCATTATTATTCACCAAAAGGATACAATTATGTACGCAAAAAATTCAATACTTGTCTTCCACATCCTAGAACAATACAAAAATGGTATGAGAATGTACACGCAAATGCTGGTTTCACGAAAGAATCGTTAACTGCTATAGCTAATAAACAAAAATACACTAACTACGGAATTATTTGCAGTTTATCAATAGACGAAATGGCTATAAGACGAAGAATCGAATGGGATGGTAAAATATTTCACGGCTACGTCGACATTGGCGCCAACATAAACACTGATGACCTAAGAGAGGCTAAAGATGCTTTGGTATTTTTAGTCACAGCAATAAACGCGGATTGGAAAGTGCCTGTTGGGTATTTTTTTGTAGATGGGGTAAATGGAGAGCAAAAACATAATTTAGTTATCCAGTGCTTGAAACTACTCCATGAAACAGGCGTACGAGTAGTATCCCTGACATGCGACGGTTGCCCGGCAAATATCAGCATGCTCAATAAGTTAGGGTGTAATATAAATGCCGAAAATACAAAAACCAGTTTTGAGCATCCAGTTACAAAACAAAATGTTTACGCATTTCTCGACGCCTGCCATATGGTTAAGCTAATAAGAAATTCTCTACAGTATTATGAAACAATTTTAGATGAGACAAATGGTAAAATTTAATGGAGATTCTTTGAAAAACTTCACGAAGTTCAGCAAAAAGAACATTTAAATCTCGCAAACAAACTATCCAAAGAACACATAGATTTCGAAAAAAATAAAATGAAGGTTAAGCTGGCAACACAGCTGTTTAGTAACAGTGTAGCAGATGCGATCACATTTTGCGAAATGGAATTACGATTGGATTATTTTACTAATACCACTGCAACAACAAATTTCATAAAAGTAATTAACAACTTGTTTGATATCTTAAACTCTAAAAGCATGCTGCAAACAAAGTACAAAAAGCCCTGCTCCTATGAAAAAAGTGAAAAGTTTGAATTTATGGAAAACGCAAAAAAAATTCTCCGATCATTGATGCTAGAGGACGGTACTACGGTTATGCGGTCGGGCAGGAAGACTGGATTCGTTGGAATGTTAACTTGCGTTGAAAGTTCGCAGCAACTGTATCTAGAGTTGGTAGAGGAAGAAAAATTCTTGTTTTATATCCCTTTCCATCCATTGGATGAATGGCAGTTATTAGAAAATTTAGTTAAGCTTCAAAAAAATGTTGGACTTAATTTTGCTAACAAAATCACCCCTCGTCACATTTATTTTAAAAATGAAGTGATAAAAGTCAAATTGGCAACACAACTCATGAGCATGAGTGTTGCAAATGCTCTCAAATTGTGTGATGAGATTTTAATGTCTTCTCTTTTCGTGGACACTAAAGGAACGGTAGATTTTATAGAAATTTTTAATCATTTATTTGATGTTTTTAACTCTCCGATTTGTACGGCATGAAAAAACCGCTTTCTCTAAAAAACGCCAATGACATCATAGCTTTTCTAGAAAAAGCGAAACAATATATATTAAATCTTTATATTTTTATTATGTATAGACGCGAGGTTCGTAAACGAATCACAATAAAAAAAAATAAGAAAAAAATTGTGGAATCTAAAAATAAAACAGGCTTTTTGGGCTTCCTTATTTGTATAGAAAGTTTAAAGCATCTATACACAACGTTGGTCGAAGGACAACGTTTGCAATATATCGCAACTTACAGGTTGTCCCAAGATCACATTGAAATGTTGTTCGGTGCTATCCGGCGACATGGAGGTTATAACAATAATCCAAACGTTATTCAGTTTAAGGGAATTTTCAAAAAAATCCTTCAACACCTTGAAATGAAATCTTCGTTTTTAGGAAACTGCCTACCGTTAGAAGAAATAACTGTATTAACGTGTTCGTCTGCAGTTCACAACATTAATTCTACAGTAAGTAGAAGAAATATGGATGAGGAGATTGACTCGATCGAGAATGACTCTCAGTTAATAAATGCAACTGCTGTAGAAAATGATATTAACACAAATGTCGAAGTGTTTTCGACAATGTTAAATCAAGAAGGCGTTAAAAAACCACTGAGCAGATTGTCGGTTATATTTCAGGATGGGTATCCAGAAAACTGGCTTCAGTATTGAAATGTTCGACATGCACCGATAGTCTGTATTGTAATAACAAATTGTGGTTTCACAAACTGATTATTTTAAAAAATATGGGTGGACTATGTTTCCCGAGTGAGGATGTGTTCCGAATCTGTCGTAAGTCAGAATCTATAATTAAAAACCACATTAAAGAAATGGGTCACGTTATCCTTCCCGATCACAAAGATATCCAAATTTTAAAAAACCGTATTTTAAAGTCGTTTATCAGCTGCAATGACGTATTTGGTTCTTTACATCAACATTCTTTAGAGCAACATCCCACATTTTGATCACAGAGTGCAGCTTATTCGCGCGGTCATTGAGAAATTTATTAATGTTCGCCTACATTTCGCACACAAAAGCTCTGAATCAAATTATAAGAGGCAAAAAAGAAATAAATTAAGTTTGTTTGAAGGAATTTAAAAATATGTATCTACAACATAAGTCGATAATATATGACTTCGATTACCATAGTGTTTGATTGCCTATCAATATGTTAATATTTTTTACATTATAAAATAAAGGCTTTTTTTATGTTTGTAAAAATGTTTTGTTTTATTTTTAAATTCAATATGTAACAATAATTACTGTTGCGGAATACACCATTAATATTTAAAAGATATAATATTGGTATTACTTTATTCGTAAAGTAGGTAACATGGTACAAATTTTTTATTAACTCTAGAAAATCGAGTGTCCTTTTTTCCCCATATGCCTCTGATAGCTACGTCACTCATGCGCTCGACCAATGAGCATGTAATTTGACTATTACTTATCCTGTGGCGTAACTGAAGATGTTTATTTATCTCCCTCTAGCAACAGGCATCCCGCCGTACGGTGTCATATTTTCTTTCCCTTTCTTTACGCGTATAAGTAGTTATCTAGTATTTTCGACGTTTTTAAGCGCCGAGATGTTGGTTGATAACGTGTCTATATTATAATACGTCATTGCCATTTACTGATCTTCCTGTTTTAAACGAACTTGCTGATAGCAATGAGGATCCAATTGAACTACAGATTTCAGAAGAAAATAATAAACCAAGTCGAAAGAGAAAGCGTCAACCAAAAAATTGGAAAAGAAATATAAAAAAAATAAAGAGAGAGAGAGTGGAGAGGAGTACACAGACGCAAAAGGAAAATGCATTCCGGCTAAGGTTGTTCAACCTGGGTGTGAAAGTACTTGTAAGCTTATGTGTTCTACAAATTTTCCCCCAGATCTAAGAGAAAAGATAAAATCTGAATTTTATAGCTTGACTGACGCTCAAAAATACAAATTTTACGGAAAATATACAACGAGAACAAATAAAGAGAACAGTAGGCGATCTTACACTTTCAATTATTATTTTCGCAAACAAAATGAAAGCGTTAAAGTCTGCAGAAAATTTTTTTGCTCGACGTTGAGTATTTCAGCTCGTCGGATTCACTATTTTTATTTAAAAATGGATAAAAATAATACACTCTTGCCTCCTACACCAGCAAAAGGGAAATACGTCAAAAAAGAAACACCATCTGAGAACGTACACGAAGTGGTTGATCATATTAAATCGTTCCCAACGATAGAATCCCACTACTGCAGATCATCTAGTACACGCCAATATTTACAGTCGGGGTTGAGCGTCGCAAAAATGTACTCATTATATCTAGAAAATAATAAAGATCCTGTTAAGGAAAACATATACCGGAAAATATTTTGTAAACGGTTTAATCTCTGCTTTCATCACCCAAAAAAGGATGTTTGCGATTTTTGCTCCGAGTTTAAAGCTCAAAAAAACCCCAGTAGCGATATCATAGAAAAACATGAAAAACACCTACAAAGAAAAAAAGAAGGTGACGACGAAAGACATAAAGACCGAAATCTGAAATACAAAGAAAACAACGACACTGCCGTTGTTACTTTTGATTTAGAGAATATTTTTCCACTACCTAAAGCAAATATATCATGTTTTTTCTACACATTTATAATAAACTCCCGCAATTAATGAGAGATATGCCATGTTCGTTGTTTCGGGGGAAGCTTAGGAAGTTATTAGTAAGCAAATGTTACTATACCATAGACGATTTCATGAATGATAAAAATCTCAATTAATTAATTCACAATTTATTTTCATTTATTATTTCTTTTATTTATTTTTAATGTACTTAATTATTTCCGTGTTTGACTGTATTTTGACATTATTACTATTATTATTATTATTTTTTTTTTTTAATGACATCAAGAATTTATCATGACAAATTACAATTATTACAATTTTTATTATTATTATTGTTATTTTTTTTTTGATATGTTGTAAATTTGACATTGCATGCCTTCATGGGCAGAGTACATTGGTAATATATTTATAAATGAACATCTTCTGTACATGTATTTCAAGCAATAAAGAAACTTTGACTTTGACTTTGACTTTGACACAAGCAAATTAACCGTCTATAATTTAACAACGCATTGCGCTACTACAAAAAGTGCTGTAAACGCGTTGTGGGACGAGACTAGAAATGGAAGAAGTGGCGATGACATAGCCAGCGCATTAGTTAAAATTTTAAAAGAAATAGTAAAAGCTTTACCAGATACAGTAACAAAACTGATACTATGGTCGGATTCTTGCATCCCACAAAACCGGAATTCCCATATGAGCACTGCTCTTATAAATTTTTTAAAGTCAGGTGATTCAAAAAATATAACAGAAATAACCCAAAAATATTCAGAACCCGGCCATGGCAACGTTCAAGAGGTTGATTCAGTCCACAGTCTGATTGAAAGAAACTTAAGACACCAAGAAATATACAGTCCGATATCTCTACTACGTGCCCTAATAAAAATAAAGTCAAATGTTCTAAAGCTATTTTTCATACAAATGCAGATGCCGATTTCTTATCATTTCAATTAGAAGCTAGAAAATTTGGTTTTCAACAGATACCTTACAAAAAAGTCAAGTTAATAACTTATTCGAAAGAAAATTGGCATATTATTAAATATCAAACTTCATTTACCGGACCAATAGAAACAATTGATATAAGAAAAAATAAAATCACTATTTTGAGTGAAATTATCATCAAAGAGGCAAATAAAAGACTCACGAAAAAGAAAATTGACGACATTCGGAGCATGTTCAAATATATGCCATCTGAAGATAAAATGTATATGGAGGCTCTTATCAAGAAAGCTGAACGATGGAAAGATGTGAATAAATCTGCCGAAGAAAAAGAATTAAAAAAAAGTAAAATAGTAAAGAAGACACTAACTGAAAGAAATGGAACTAAAAGAGGTAAAAACGACACGGAGACACAAACAGGAGTAAATGAAATGAAAGGAGGTAAAAACGAGAAGAAGCCACTCAATGCAGGATATAAAAGAGGGAAAAATGGGAAGAAGCCAAAAGAAGAGACAGTTATAGGAAAAACAAATATCCACAAATAATTATAACCCAGTTATTTTGTTTTTCATAAATACGATAGAATTACGATAAGACAAGCCAACAGTGTTGATTTAAGTTAGTAAGATTTTGAGGGTCAACTTAAAAATGCGGGTTTTCAGAAAAGAAAAGACCTAAATTTTGTAATATTGAGTGTAATATTAAGAATATGCATATTATTTAGTAAAACATCTTAAGTAATAAAGTATTTTCTTTTTAAATGCATTTATTATTTTATGAGCATGCTACCTAATGACAATGTAAATATTTTCAAAAATCATTTGTATTTCAAATCCAGTCCAATTAGTAACTTACTATTTTTGAATATTTTTTTCTCATGAATCTTAAGAAAATATTTTGAAAAATAATTTGTATTTCAAATCCAGTCCAATTAGTAACTTACTATTTTTGAATATTTTCTTGACAAAAAAAAACTAAAACGATCAGAAAACCTTTTTTAATTGGTAGTCTTAAAACTCAAATTATAAATTGAAAGAAATCGTCATATAAAAGCATCCTGTATAACTGAAACATAGAACAAATAAGCACGAATAAATGAAACAGTCACTTTGTCCTATCTCTAATGAGGTGGTGTTCTAAGTCCACATTCATATTTATATTTGTGCATGTTTGTTCTATCTCCACATAAAAACCTGTAAATTAAGGTATAATTAATAACCATCTTATATAAAAGTTATAACTATCAATTTATAGGTAATTCTTTTAGTAAGAAAAACCTTCAAATCAAGAAACTACAGCTTTAAAAAAAATAGAGCTAAAATTTCGTGTATTGTAAAATTTAACCAATGGTAGATAGGACAAACAAGCACTGAGGCGACGGCGACGGTTTCATAAAATCGGTCCTCAAAGCAAACAATAAATACATAAGGCAACTCTTCTGAATGTCCGCTTGGTTTTCTGGGGCTAGGAAAATTTTAACGCTTTGAATTCAATCTTTGAAAGAATTTAGTTTTTTGTAATACACCTCCATCAGAAATACGTCCATTTGTTCCAATATCTACATAAATAAATTCATAATTTGCATTTGCAATTCCCATAAGTACAATACTGTGATACCCTTTATAATTAAAAAAATGTGAGCCTGCTCCGGCAGGAGGGACTATAGCTACATGTTTCCCATCGACGGCTCCTAAGCAATTTGGAAATTGCCATCTACGCTCAAACTCTTCAGCAATTGCTATCCATTCTTCTTCTGAACTCGGGAACTGTAACAAAAAAAACTTATAAGTCAGTATAATGATATCATTTTTATTTACAGAGTACCAACTACAACGTGTCTTCACCTGCGACACCTGCAACATCTGTTGCTTCATCTACACGTCGTAAACGACAAGGCAATGACAGCATAGAAGATACAATATCGTTAATAGGTAAAAGATTACAAAACCCCGATGATGAATATGATGCTATTGGAAAAAATGTCGCAATTAAACTCCGCAACATGACTGCTATTCAACAAGGCATAGCTGAAAAGCTCATCAATGAAGTAATATTTTTGGGACGGTTTGAAAGATTAACTTTTAATACAACTATACATAATCCAGTTCCAGTCCAGGTACCCCAAAGACCATTGATACACATGCCAGCTGTTCCAGTCCAGATGCAAGAAACACAAGCATTTAACTTGACACAAGACTCGCAAACTATTAGTATCCCGGACTCCCTGGTTGAATATTTAAACTTTAATAATAATAATTAAAAATACATAAAACTAGTACGTGGTTACATTTGTATAAATGATCAAGAGTAAATTTATTTGTTAAGCATTAGTGTAAATCGCCATTGCAAAATAAAGTCTGATTATTTGTACTAAGTTATTTTATTTATAATGTAGTAGTGAATGATAGGTACATACCTTCAAATATGTTTTCAGTGCAGAGTAGATTGCCTCACATGTCTCAGGAATTATGTACCCCAATGACTGTCTTGAAATCGCTGACGAATACATTAAATCTTTATATGTTCCACCAGTTATCAAAAATCGTAATGTTGCACTTAAACGTTCATGCGGTGAAATAGCTTCTCTCATGCAAGTATCCTGTTTAGCTATAATTGGTGTAACTAAGCGCAAAACTTCTTTATACACCTGCTCAGACATTCTGAAATAATTATGGAAATCTTCCTCCTCTTCATGTAACTCTCTTACTAAATTCACATGTGATAAACGCTCTCTTTTCGTAAGCCAGTTCTTTACCCACACTTTTCGACTTCGTTTATTTTTTTTAGTTTTTAAAATGTAATACGATATTATTCCTAAATAACACAAAGCTTCTTCAGTCGACGACATCGCAATACAGAGTGAGTAAGCTTCACGTGTGTCACTAACGTCGAGCCGAGTAAGTTCGCGATCTTAAAAACCGTACTATAAGTTCGTACGTCTATCACCCTCTTAATGCGACACCTCCAAAGATGCGTCGATGCCTTAGAGCATTAAACCAGACCGGAGACGACACTCATAGGCGTACCCCTCTGCCAAAGGTACGAGAGCGGCGATCATACCCGTTATATAAAACTATTTTTTGCGCGTCGGCCGCCAGTTGTCAGATTGCAATGCGCGCAGAATAAGCTCCGGTGAAAATGCCGAGTTGCAGTGTTTTTTGGTGCAAAAACAGGTCACAAACCTCAAACCTACAAAAGGATAATATTACATTTCATCTGTAAGTATTATTTTGTCCAAATACTATTTAAAAATGCAGTTAATTAGCAAAAATAGAAAAATATTCGTCTGTACTAAGGTGTTGCCAGTAAGTTATACAGTGTTAATATTTTGGAATTTTTGGAGCAAGTTTCGTAGTTAAGTTAATACTAAAACTGAATATTTTATTTTACAATCAATATTAAATATTGCCTATTGTAATGAACCAATAATGATTGTTATAGATTCGTGTGATTTTTAGGGAAATACTGCAATATCACCGCATTTATATGGATACATTTCAAAAAAGCAAAGATTTTTAGAAAATACTTTTATTAGTTAATTTATTATGCATGTTTTCGATTATTGTTACACTTTTTAGTGCTTTTTAGTTGAATTATATTTTCGGTCGACACTTTACCAAAAAATATCAGTTTCAACTTAAAGAATCTGGCAGCACCTCAACAAATTTAGTGATGGGACAGCACAATCTCAAATATCGATATCATTTTCTTATGCTGGGTGATTTTTATTAGTGGATGATAATTTGAAAAATGAATCTATCCATGAAATTGAAACTTCCCCCAAGAAACTTAGGTTGAAGTATGACAAATATTTTTTTAAATATGAAAAATATATTTGGACATACCATGATAAATTAGCAGTTTTAATAAAATTTCGTTATTCTTTTTCTTACAGATTTCCAAAGGATATTGGGATTCGATCTGTGTGGGTTAAAGCATGTGGGAACCATGAAACATGGACTCCTAAACGAACGAGCACAATTTGCTCCGCACATTTCGTAACTTCCTGTTTCATGACACAGTCAAATAACAAGAGAAGATTGAAACAGGACTCCATCCCAACTTTGAAATTATTATCAGAGGTAATTTTCATTTACTTGCTTACGACTATGTCTGCATAAAATATATTATGACCTGCTGATTTTAAAGTAGTGCGAGGGTTTACAGGCTATTTTTGTCGTTCGTTTCAGTCTCAACCTTGCGAAAAATCCGAAGATGAACAAGAACCTACAAGAAAAAAATTGAAAACTCCTCAACCAGTTCAAACTGAAGAAGGTGAAACTAGCAAGCTAAAGACCCAACTACCGGAACACAACATTTGTATTGCAACCGCTTCAACTGTCAATCCACAATTACAAGATACGCCAAGAAAAATAAAATTAAAGAAACAGCTACAGATGAAAAATAAGCAAATAAAAAGACTTCAGTCGCAAAAAAGTTATTTAAAAAAAAAAGTTGCAGGACTGCAAGAAATATTAAACACCCTTTCAGATAAATCTTTGATAGATAAAGAAGAGCGTCAAGTTTTAGACAAGATTGGTGTAGAAGAGAGAGAACTTCTTAAGAGACAGTTAATTAAAAGCAAAACAGGAAAAATCCCAACAACCAAATACTCTGCTGAACTTAGATGTTTCGCTTTAACCCTACATTTCTATTCGCCCAAAGCCTATAGGTACGTGCGAAAAACGTTTGGGACATGTTTACCTGCACCAAGAACCCTTACAAGATGGTACAGTTCTATCGACGGGCAGCCAGGTTTTACTAAAGAAGCGTTGGTTGCATTGAAACTAAGAGCTGAGTGTAATCCTGAGAAGAAAATATATTGTAGTTTGGTTTTTGACGAAATGAAAATAAAAAAATCTGCGGAGTATATATCAAGCACTCAAAGCCATTACGGTTACGTTAACCTTGGATTTGATTTTATTTCAGATAATTCTGAAGAGGCAACTGACGCTTTAGTATTTTTGTTAGTTGGAATAAATACTACGTGGAAGTTACCCATTGCGTACTTTTTAATAAAAGGCATGAATGCTAGTCTGAAAGCGCGACTTGTGACACAAGCTTTCTTTTTAGTCCATGAAACTGGTGTAGAGATCAAAGCTTTGACTTGCGACGGTACTAAAGCAAATCTCGCTATGGCTGAAGAGCTAGGCTGCTGTTTGGACGTTAAAAATTTACAAACCACAATTCTGGATCCACGAACAGGACAACAATGCTTCTTCTTTTTAGATCCCTGCCATATGCTCAAGCTTGTGCGAAATTCATTAGAGCACTACAAGTTCTTTTCCAAACCAAACTCAGCAGATAATATTCAGTGGTCTATAATTCAAAGATTGCACGAATTACAGGAACAGGAACTATTTTACTTGGCAAACAAATTAAAAGCAAACCACATTTTTTTTAAAACAAAAATCATGAACGTTCGACTAGCAGCCCAGCTTTTCAGCACAAGTGTGGCCGATGCATTGATATTTTGTAAAAATGAGATGAAGTTGCCCATGCTCGATAATGACAACGTCCTTGTGACAGCAGAATTTTTAAAATTGATTAATGATTTATTTGACATCCTTGATTGTAAAACTTGGGGCGATGGACTTAAGCAGGCTTTAAATCCGAAAAATTATGAAACTGCTTTTGCGAAATTAGACGAAGCAAAAGCAGTTCTTTTGAATTTGGAGACTGACGTTCAAAACCGTCAAAAAATCACAAAGAGAGTCAATCTTTTGAAGTCCCCTCGTTACACAGGTTTTCTTGGATTTCTTGTGTGCATAGAGAGTGCAAAACGCCTATTTGAAAACTTAGTTTTGGGTCCTAATGCACAAATGACATACTTACCCCTGCACAAAATAAGCCAGGATCATATAGAGATTTTTTTTTCGGTTGTTAGAAGCCACGGCGGTTATTCAGATAATCCAACTGCTCGTCAATTTGAAGCTATATATAAAAAATTGTTAGTCCATACTGAATTAATCCGGAATGAAAGGGGTACAAACTGTATACCACTAGAAAAAATTTCAATTCTCAATTGTACGTCCGCGATCGAAAAAATTAATTCTAGCTCGCAACAAAAGGAATTAGAAATACCTTTAACGGACAATCCCTCAGAAGAGACTGACATGATTACAGAAATAGAGGCACAAACATACTTGTCACCTTTTGGCGAGAAAGTTGTTGAATATATTGCAGGTTTTGTAGTATTTTCAATTACTAAAAAAATTAAGTGCAGCACATGTATAAAAGGCCTATATGGTCAACCAAATGAGAAAAGTTTAGCGTATCAAAAAAGTAGAGGTGGTCTGAAGTACGCTTCGACGGAAGTGATTGAAATTTGTCGTCTTTGTGAAGTGCAAATCCGGAAACATTTAACTCCTGACAAAAAAGTTAGTCGCTCTTGTTCGACGCAGAAAGTCACAAATAAAGTAATGGAATACTTTATTGGCAAGCAATGCTTTCCTAACATCGGGGGTCACTACTTTGATAATGATTTCATTGTTCACAATATCGAATTAGCAAAACTTGTAACACAAAAATATACTAATGTTAGAATTACTTATTTGTCTAAAAAAAGTGACCCACAAAATTGTATTAGGCATGTATACACAAAGCTGATTCACTTCAAAAATCAATAGAATTGTATCTTTTTTTATGCTACATGTCATACAGCCAGAGAAACAATTCAATTGCTGCATCAGTCATTTCCCGGTCGTGTTATTTCGCGTTTTGGAGATCAGAATTGGCCGCCTAGATCGTGCGATTTAACACCATTAGATTTTTTTCTTTGGGGTTTTTTGAAGTCGATGGTTTACGCGAATAAGCCGACGACGACTCAAGCCTTAAAAGAGGAAATTGGACGCTGCATTAATGAAATACCGCAGCATTTATGCAAAACGGTCATTGAAAATTTCATTAAAAGATCGCGTGCATGCCAGCAAAGCCGCGGCGGCCATCTGCACGATATATTGTTCCATACATAACCTCATTCTGTCTACTTTACGATATAATAAAGTTTCACGACTTTTTTTTTAATATCTGTTTTATTTAAAATTTAAAAATTGCGCTCTTGTTGGGACACCCTTTATAAATGTGGATAGTTTAATTTTTGTCTGTGATGTTGACTTGTGTTGTAAATTATGTTCCAAAAGGAAAAAAAACCTTTTCTTAAGTTAAAAAGTAGACGTAAAATCTTGTTCTTACGGTGGCTGTTCTTACTATCCCCTACAGTGTCTTATGGATACACGGTAATTACCGTAGATGCACCGTAATCTGACATAATCTACGGTCAACGGTAAACGTGCATTACCGTGTCGTAATTCTACCGTAATAAGGTGATGAATAACTTTTCGCATTTTTGATATTTTTTTGATTACGTGTAACGAAACGTTACTTTTTAAAACACAAAATTTTAGATGGCAACACTCAGCACCGATTTTTAGTCATGTCAACTACATCAAAACAAAAAAAAGAAATAAGCTGTTAACGAAGACAATAAAAGGAAATCTTTTCGCCCAACAGTCGATAAAAAGAAGAGGAAAAACCTGTGTTGATTTCATGCCCACTAAAGAAATGACCAGCAAAATGAATGCTTCTATTTACGAAAAAGAAATTGTCGTCTTAGATTCGGATTAGGGACTAGTTTTTTATAAGTAAGTAGGTTTAAATTCATTACAAAAAATTAGAAACATGTAACAATTAATAATAAGTAGGTATTAAAAATTAAATTTTGATTGTAATTTAATTATTATTGCTTTTAAATTCCCTTTTTTGTTTTTTATCTACTTATTTACCAATTTTACCATACACTTAAACATTACACGGTAATTACGGTAAATTTTTAACTGACACACCGTAAAACACCGTATTTTCACCCTGGCAACACGGTAATCCTTAATTTTCATATGGAGACACTGATCCCCTACAGTCCTTACATTGTATGTACCTACTACGTGACAAATAAAATTGTTAAACCATGTATTTTGTTTTTATAATTATTTGCTTTGCATTCATAACAATCTTCTAATAGCTAATACATTAATTTTAATAGCTAATGAGGGGTTATCTTAGAATATCTCAAGCTTTATAAAACGAGGAGAACAAATAAATAGTTTTTCTCAAGCAGAGGTGTATGATTAACCCTTAATTTATCTGTTAGGTCCCAGGGACTCCGCGCGAAGTTTCATTTTGGTCTAAAAACTTTATTGTCGCGTTTTTGTTTTCGTGCGTCTCAGTACCTTCCTGCAGTAGCAGTCCGGACGCGGGGTGAAGAGGACGTGCGGCTGCGCCACGCGTATAGGTGAGTAATTGTGCCTATGGAGTCCGCTGGACTCCATGGGGGTATTTGTGTGATAAAAATATTATTTCGCTGGATTGTTACGTTATCATTTATTCAGTGTTATTTTTGTGTTTTAGGCTACCAAATGGCTTCACACAGTCGGTCAGTCATTTTACTTCAACCCGAAGCTGACTCGGTAGTATTAGACTGGCTCTACAGTACTAGACAAAGAAAATCTGTGTTCGGTGTTCAGCTAAAAATAAGGAGTAAAAAGCGCTGCAGGTTTTTTTTTTTTGTATAAACGTGTTCCAATTTTTATTTAGTTTTTAAAAGTTGATTATATTTTAAACTTATTATAGAAGGAAATAGTTTAAAATTACAATACATTGTATTTAAGTTTTGAGCCAGAAGTTGCCATTGTTTTTTGTTTTCTTATTTTTTAGTCTATTAGGTTTTTCAATTGTCAAGAAGACTGTTACAAACTTATAACGAAATGTGATATTAAAACATATAAGTATAATGTTGCTAAGTATAATAAACCATTTTTGAGTACATATTTTGCTTTTATTTTGACCATAATCAATGATTATTGTACAAGGAGTCTCATGGACTCCATCAGGTAAATTAAGTGATTTGGGATCACCAGGTAAACTAAGGGTTAATAATCTGTAACACCCGTCACATGGAATTACCCACATGTAGTGTATTTGTTATTAAAACCCTTTATTCTGACACTACAGGTAAAACCAATGAATTACACATTCAGAAATTATTACCCTCCGCTCTTTCGGCAATTGGATAAAAATAATCAAGTGTTTCTGGTAAACTTTAGAATTCATCGATAGTCGAATATCGATAATGTCATGCACTAGCATATTTCACTATCGCTGCAATTGTGTTGTATACTGACAGACATCATTACGTGTGAGACTGTGTGAGTATGCGATTGTGTGCGTGTAGTTTAAGATTATGTGCGATAATAATGTTGTGTGCGTTTATAGCGACGTGATAGAAAAATCTATGTGTGTTACCTCACCCCCCGCTGAAAGCCGCAGAATTTTTTGCATAGGAATTATTGCGCGTGTCGTCTCCGGTCTGGTTTAATGCTCTAAGGTCGATGCTTATATGGAAACTATACCTTCACACAACTCTCATGACGTCAGAGACAGCGTTACCGTCGGGTATATTTTCAAAACCAGTAAACTAAAATCATTTCAATAAAGCGTACCTTTATCTAACATTTGTGACGTCACTGTCGCGTGTTGATATCGGGTATACATTCAGATTTAGTATACGCGCCCAGCGTATTTTAAAACATACCCGACCGCAACGAAGCCATCGTTCGGTACTCTCTTGGCACGTTACTATTTCAATCGTTCTATCCTTTTCACCCGCTGGCTGACGCAATATTTTGTTTGATTACATCATTTTGTGACCACGTGCGAGTCAGTACTGTTTAAAATGTGATTTCAAGTGTTTTTATTTAAAACAATTGTCATAAGTGCATAGTACGTTGCGAAGATTATTATAAAGTGATAACTATAGAGTTTGTGATCCTTTTAACGTAAAAAGTACGAATAGGTAATGATAGATAAAGCCAGTTTAGAGGGTTTCATAACCGAACAATGTGGACTTATCGAGAATCTGGATTTTGAATCGGAGGAAAAGTACTCCATGCAAGTGCTCCATTTAGACTGAAGACTGATCAAAATAAAGAACAAGAACGATATGTTAAGTATATCGACGAGTTTGTTCAAAAAGTATCAAATTTTACGAACACTAACTGGATAGTTCGAAAGTCATATCCTTCGTTGAAGCGCTTCTTATTTCGAAAAACCTATACATGTCAACATTCATCGTTCAATAAAAAATCTGAGAAGTCGTCTCGTGGACAAAACTGTAAGGCTAAAATAGACTTTGTTATCAAAAAAGTTAACAAGGACACTATTCGAAACGACAAACTGTTGTCGGAAGGGTATAATGTGTTAGTGACCATGGTTTTTGAACACTCTCATCGCGTTTACGTTGCCGAAGCCTTGAATTTACTAAAATGCAGCCAGGAAACTTTTAAGAAATATTTTGATAGTGGAATGACACCTTGCGCAGCAATAAATCACAACGAATTGAATATACTGGACTCGTTTCAAGATACTGATCTAAATGGACAAGAGATGTTATCGAACTCTCAAATAAATCCCTCTGAAAATCATGTGTACTACATGTACAATAAATGGCGTACTGAAAAGTATGGCGACCGTAATGAATGCAATCTCCCCGAAATCATACAGGGGAAAATTGAGAGTTTAAATGAAAAAGGCTACTCGATACTGTTAAAACAAAATCCCAGGATTATCGTGATAATTACTCCTATTATAAAACGAGTCTTTCTGTCTACTGCATATGAGAATATGATTTTCGTAGACACAACATCATCGTGTGACCAGACCAGTTCTGCGATTACTCTAGTTTTTACACATCACAAAATCGGTGGTCTTCCATTGGCATGTGCTATACATACTGAGCAAAATGAGTCCAATTACACGATGCTTTTTGCCGCTATTAAAGAAGCTGTAGAAAAGAACGAGGTGGGTAAAAGATTTGAGTCTGATATTGTTATGACGGACGATTCTACTGCCGAACGAAATGATCTGAGAACTATTTTTCCAAATGCTCGATTACTATTGTGCGCATTCCATGTTTGCCAAGCCTTTTGGCGTTGGCTTTGCGTTGCAGATCATAAGGTTGACATAATGAAAAGACAGTCAATCATGACACGATTTCGAAATATTCTTTTTGCAACTGATCCAGAAGAAGCAGTAAAATTGTATGAGGAATTGACAGGTGACGAGTATGCTAAGACGATGCCAGCTCTATTAAATCATCTGAGTAACTTATGGAAATGCCTGCTTGAATGGTGTGTCTCTGATAGGTTGGATTTACTTACGCGAGGAAACAACACCAACAACATAACAGAAGCATCTATACGCATTCTTAAAGACGTGATACTCCAGCGCTGTAAAGCATTTAATGCTTGCGCATTAGTAGATTTCATGACGTCCATTTTTGAAAATTATTTTATGCGGCGCATCGTTTCTTACGCCAACACGCGAAAGGATTCCATATATGCAATGTTCATGAAGACTTCTCGAAATATTAAAAATATATCTAAAGTCAACGACAATGAGTACAGTGTGGAATCAGAGACAAGCCCAAATACTTTTTACACTGTGAGAGCCGATTTAGCCGTTTGCGATTGTGACGCTGGAAAATGTGGAAAATTTTGCAAGCACCTGTGTAGCATTGAGCAAAACTTTGGAGTTATATTTCCCAATTCCCCTCGACTGTCTATTCAAGATAGTGTGGGCTTCTCCCACATTATTACCTAGCTACCTAAGTGTTACATTTAATATAATACTTATAAACTAACTTAAATATTACTTTGTATAAATACCTACGTATTTACACCTATTTACATAAGATATATACATTATACACTACTATACATACTTACACAGTCATTACCTCACACAATTTTACACAAATATAGCAGACACATTCACCGTATCAAATAACGTGCATCCGCTAGTCGTCCGTCGTTTCAATCAATGGAAATAAATTCTCGACTCGTGACGTCACATAACACAATAGCCTACTCCGGCGCACCTACAGGCGAACGGCCACCGGCCCGCGTTCGCCAGTCTGAACCACGCTCCGACGCTGTTCGCGCGCCGCTCGAGACTAGCCCTCGGTTGCTTTGCTTGGTACCTACCAATTACGCGCTTATGAACATTTACCGCTTATTGTCTATTGACTTTCTAACTTCTATCCTGTCTGCATCTGTGCTCTTTACTCCTTCTTTTCTATGCTATTGATGTGCTGTGCTTGTGCTTAAATAAACTGTGTGAACAATCGAACTGTGCTGGACATCATTTACTACAGAACTTACACCCAGCTTCTACGCACTACAGCTAAGTACCCTCAGATAGCTATACAGGCACGCCAACTTATACTTACGTGCCTCATTGGTGACCCCGACAAACACAAAAATGAGCAATAATAGCGACAGTAGTGATTCGGTAAAAACTGTTGGTTCACGTGGCGGTGTTACTACGCGGCGTCCGAAGAAAATGCACAGGTCCATTGAACCCGAACGACAATCGTCCGACATTTTGAAGTTCAGTTTGAAGGTGCCACCGTTTTTACCGGACGATCCAGAGATTTGGTTTGCAGTGCTGGAGGCACAATTTGACAATTTTGGAATTACTGAAGATGCTGTCAAATTTAACAATGTCACTACAAAACTTGATATTGTTCACGCTAAAGCCGTAAAAGACATCAGACAGGTATTTGTTCGAATCTAACTTGATGGCAGCACACGCGCGCAAAGTAGGTATAGTGAAGTTGAGACGAATGTTTATACATTCGAAAACAGAAGACGAGACCCATCGCGGCAAACTTCGCAGCCGCCATTAAAGTTTGGTTCGAACTATAACTACATTCTTATTTTATGTTAGTCTCCATTTTATCTATTGATAACTCTATATTGCCACGGGATGGAACCTTGTGGCGATGTAAAATATCTAGCGAAATAATCACGTATTTCTAGACCAGTATGGCTACTTCTTAGACCTGTCGGTTGGAGACCTTGTATCGGACTGTCAAATAAAGTATCATCAAATAGGAATCCATCTTTGATTCTAACAAAATTATGCAGAATGCAACATGCTTTAACTACCGATATCGTGCGATCGGGTTGAAGTTCTATAGCTCTCGTTAAAATCCTCCACTTGTTTGATAGTATACCAAAACGGCATTCAATCATTCTTCGTGCTCGTGTTAGTCGATAATTATAAATACGTTGTTGCACAGTCAAGTTACGGTTCGGATATGGTCGTAAAACGTGCCCAGACAGGGCAAAGGCTTCATCGCCAATTAATACAAATGGCATATTTTGACCATTCGGATCATTCGGCAAAGTTTTTGGGTCTGGTAAATCGATTTGGCCCGATTCTAATTGTCTGTTAAATGATGTATTTTTAAAGACATTTGAGCCAGCAGAACCGCCATAAGCTCCTACTTCAATGCAAGTAAAACAATAGTTTGCATCACAAATTGTCATTAAAATTAAAGAAAAATATTTTTTATAATTATATTACAGTGAACCGCTTTGATTGGGCTTTGTTATTTTAATATGTTTGCCATCTACAGCTCCGATCACATTGGGGAAATTAGTGCGGTGGTAAAATTCATCGGATATTTTCTTAAAATCATCCTTTGTTTTTTCTTGCATATACATAGGCTTTAAACTATCCCATATTTCATCACAGACTTGTTTAATAATGTAGTGTATAGTAGATACTCCAAGTAAAAACTGGTAATGTAAATCATGATAATTGTTGCCTGATGCTAAAAATCTGTAACAAATGAATGGCTCATTAATTAAATATACTTTATTTTTATTTTTAGGCAAAGAAATACAAGCAATGTGGAAACACTTAAGGGATATAACTTCCGGCGTGAATATCAAGCCCAAAAAAGTGTAATATCAGGCCAAGGTGCAAAAAAGAAAAAGAAGTACAGATATTATGACGAGCTATTATTTCTAGTTCCATATGTTAAAGATGCTACAACTTCTGGCAACTATAGCACTTCAACAAATGTAACAGAGCAAAATATTGAAAGTCCGCCAATGCCTGGACCTTCAACTGCGTCTCATTATGTACCAGAGACTCCAAAGAAGAAGAAAACTAAATCATCATTTGAGGATGAGGTTTTGAAGGCCATCAAAAATGAAATATCAGATACGGACGAAGATAAAACATTCTGTTTATCACTAGTTCAATCACTTAAAAAGATGGATGATGATAATAAAATGTTAGCCAAAATAGAAATGTTAAAAATAATTCGCACTTACACAAATAGGTCGATTAATAGAAACGTTAGTCAGCACAACCAATCACCAAATATTGAACCATATGATAGTCACTCAGATTCTATCTCTTCGCGTCAAATAACACCTATTTGTACTCAAATCACACAACAGCATTATTCACAACTACCACCTACTCAAGGTGGTGATATGTATCAGCAGCAACCACAGGAGGAGACCACCTCACCACACCACATCACCTATACTCAGACTCCAAAAAAGTTCTCACAACCAACATTCACACATTTTCATAATATGTATCATCAGCACTCAGAGTCACACCCAACACTGTCCTTACATCAATCTTCATCCGGTAATCCTGTTCATTCATCGAAAGTAATTAGGATTCTAGAGAATCGTCAATATCTCCCCGCTAATTTAACTGCACCAACTTCTAGACCACATTCTGCACAAAGCTTTTTTACTGCTTTCAATCCAAATATTTAACCATCTCCATCTAACACTGATCAATCGAGTTCAACAACTGTTCAGAGTCCCTTAACCAATATAAGTTCACCAGAAGATTTTTACTTGCCTCCAGATGAATGTTAAATAGAATATCTAAGTTTTTAATAAATAAAAACTATTTTATAATTTTGGAATTATTGTTTTACTTACCTCAGTGTAACGGCTAGTCGTTGTACAGGCGGTATCGCCAAACGCATGTTGGTATCTTGAAGTGTTATTCGAGGCCCCACTATTGTTAAAAGTTCGTCAAATGTTGGAATAGACATTCGAAAATAACTAAAAAATTTATCGGGGTATTGCCTTAATTCTTCGTACAGTGTCACAAACTGCCCTTTTAAGTATCTCAGTTCATTCAGAGGATGAACCCAGAATCTCTTTTGTTTTCTTTTTCGTCTTTTAGCTACACAAATCGCTATTGCTAGTAATTTAGCAGAAACCATTTCGACGTCTTACTGAAGCGAGAAACAAAACAAGAGTGATTTTAAAGCGTTCGTATGAACAATCACATCGAGAACGTTAAAAAAGCGCCAACGCCGAGGTTTAACGCAACGCTTTTTTGAGTGCTTACCCGTTCAACCCACAATTTTTCATCCCAATATTTTTTTTCCCCGTTCAACCCAAAACATATGCTCCGTTCTACCCAATCCAAAAATCGAAGTCACAGTGTATTCTAAACATTACAGACACCGTAATATTTATAAAAAATCGAACTTGATGAAATGATTGCTTACAGTAACTTCAAATTTTGTACCTACAATATGCAGGTAATAATATTTTATGCTCTCTTCTATCGAATACACGTACAAAGTAAATAGGCGGACTTATTGTACAATAGATAATCCAGTCAACAACGCTAAGGACTACCATTTGATTGTTTTATGATATACCTATTCTGCTCTTTTCTTTATTAGGTCTCTTTCTACTCTTCCAATCTTACCTGTCACATCTATCAGTAGTTCCTAGAGCTACTAACCTAATGGTTTAAATTAAATATGGTGGAAAACGAAGTGACTGCAAGTTGGAATAGTAACAACAATTCGATTTTTATTCAATCAACCCGTGGAAGACAAATTTTGGTGCACAATGGATATAAGACAAATATTTGACTGACTATTATCTGTACAAGACTGGTTTTATTAATAATAATATTTATAAGAATCTACACTTTTTTTAACCACGTCACGTATGGAATGCTAACTACTGCAAAATGTGGGCATGTGTCAAATATAATGTTTGGACGTGCCTCTGACCACCCCCACTAGACATCTTTAAAGGATCTAAGCGTTTGGAGATCTGAGAGGATGTCTACCGTACTTGGGGATTACAGTCGTGATCCTATTTATTTATTTTTCATTTTTTTTTATCTGCTGAGCCTTCTACTTTAGTGTTTCACTGTGTCATTTATTTGAAATTAAACAATAAAAATTAGGAATAAGTAGGTGTGGGTTGAAAGGGTAACTCGAATCAAATGTTTTGGGTTGAACGGATCAAAATACCTATTGGGATGAAAAATTGTGGGTTGAACGGGTAAGCACTCGCTTTTTTAAGTCTCGTGCGAATGAGGCCTAAGAGCGAGGCCCCATTAGTGCGCTGCGCTGCGTTGCGTCGTCGCAGCGTCGTCGCTGCGTCGGTTTCCATATATTTTTTACGACATGACCCATTAGACCGTAGCGTCGTCGCGCGCGACAATTCAACGGATCGACGGACGAGAGACGAAGCGAGAGGGAGGGTGATGCGCTGCGTTGTCGGAGCTCCGATGCGACGACGGACAGTGATGCACTGCTAAAGGAGGAAGCTAGACGTGCGTAACGACATTTTTTAACATCATGAGTGAGCAGGAGATTGATATAGATTTTCTCATATCCTTGGTCCAAGAAAGACCAATTATATAGGATAAATCACACGAACACTACAGTGATAAATTTCGTAAAGCGAATGAATGGGCAGCTGTTTGTAAAATAATATTTCAAGATTACGAGGAATTTGAGGACAAAAAAAAGAACAAAATTGGTGAGTTGTTATTTATTATGATTAATAAGTTATTTTATATATTTTATAAGTTAATTTTATATATTTTTCAACTGCCATGGTAAAGCCCCTTCCGGACTCATGAAGTAATTAGCAAATTGATCTCTGATAAAATTCACGGCTAGCACTGATAAAGGAGGAAGCTAGACGTGCGTAACGACATTTTTTAACATCATGAGTGAGCAGGAGATTGATATAGATTTTCTCATATCCTTGGTCCAAGAAAGACCAATTATATGGGATAAATCACACGAACACTACAGTGATAAATTTCGTAAAGCGAATGAATGGGCAGCTGTTTGTAAAATAATATTTCAAGATTACGAGGAATTTGAGGACAAAAAAAAGAACAAAATTGGTGAGTTGTTATTTATTATGATTAATAAGTTATTTTATATCTTTCAAAACTTTCGTGAGTTGTACTACACATTATTACAACAACGGGAAATTACGGCAAATACGGATAGGTACCTAAGAGCCGACTCTCATCACCATCCATCTCATCTTGCTTCAGTACCTAGAACACTCATTAACAGGGCATTGAGAATATGCGACCCTCAATATATTGATGCAGAGTTATCACACGTGAGAGATGTGCTAGAGAAGAATGGTTATGGGTGGAAACAGAGTTTTCGTATAGCTAATTCATCCACAAGAAAACGTCAGGTGTCAGTAGAGAGAGCTGTAGCATACCTACCTTTTGTGAAAGGGGTGACGGATAAAATTGGACACTTGATGCGCAGAAAATATAGCATCAAGACAATATTTCGTCCCCTAACTAAACTTAGACAGTTTATACGCTCTCCTAAGGATAGAGACCCTTTAAGTGTACCGGGTGTTTACAAGATTCCGTGTGATTGTGGAAGTTCATATGTGGGTGAAACTAAGAGGAATATCTCTACCAGGTTAACTGAACATATCCGGGCCATGAAGAATGCGGATGTAGAAAAATCAGCTATTGCGGAACATGCATTAACTTCCGGTCCTGCACACTACATTCGATTTGATAAGGCTCAGGTGTTATCAAGGGAAAATTTCTTTGTACCCCGTAAAATTCGTGAAGCCATCGAAATTAGTCGGGTGCCGAATTTTAATAAAGACAACGGCTGGGTGTTACCATCTGCCTGGAAGCCTTGTCTACGAGATGCTAGATGTCGTAGTGGTGCATTAAAGCCTGGTAGAGATATTGTCAGTGCTGTGTGTTTGACTATTCCGGACGTGGAGGAGAGTAATAGTAGCGACGAGGAACCAGTGCTGACTCTTCCATCACCGCGGCCAACCATTGCGACGCAACGCAGCGCAACGCACTAATGGGGGCTCGCTCTAAAGGTATAGATTCCATATAAGCTGCGTCGATGCCGGCGCTCTCAAAGACCCTGCGCTCGTGTGCGCCGCACACCTGCCGCCGCACCCCGTCGACGCCGGGCGCGCGTTAGCAAAGCAAGGCTACTCCTTTTCCTACTCTATTTAAATTTACACAATAACTTTGTTTCAACGTGAAATCAACCTTAAAACAGATAATTAAAGATTAAATTGGCGTAATGTCGCATCGCTACCAAAGGCGCGTGCCGGCTTCGGCACCTGTTTGTTTTGATTCGTTTGACAACACGCCGTACGCCGACAATCATTGCTAACTCGGCTGTATTAGAATGCTATAAAGTTCAAATTAAAAATAGAAGAGAATGTGGAGGACATATTCGGCAAGTCTCGCCTATGTTCGTGCAGTCTCCATCCCGTGTCGGTATTTCGTATCCGAATCAAAGGGCTCTCGTGTAGTTTTGCCGAAACACAAAACACTCCCTCCACATTCCCGCCGCGTCAGTCTGCTTGCAGGGAGCACGGTGGCGCACGTTGATTTCGGTAAAGAGCGCACGCGCACGCTCGTGCGCGATAGAACGAGAATGCCTACGATTTGGACGCACGATCTCGAATTGAAGTTTTTAGAAACTTACCAGTGTTAGTGCCCTTACGCACTAGCGGTTAACCGCGGGGGCGGCTAACCGCGCGGTTAACCGCTTTCCCATTTTAGCGCTAGTTCAGAATCGCATGGAAATCTTATTTGTATGAGTTATAAAGTAATCGTTCAGACATAACCGCGCGGTTAATCAAGCCGCGCGGTTACCGCAACCTAACCGCCAGAAAATAGAATCGCGCTGCTCCCGCGCGTTTCTATTACTATGGAGTCTTTACTTCGCGTTCAGTTGCGTTGCGGATACCGCGCGGTGAGCACGTCACTGCTCGTGAGTTCGCCATGGATCGTTTCGACACTGTATTAGTATTTATTGATGAGGTGGAGAAGAGACCTGCAATATGGGACATTCAGTGTGATGATTACTCAAATAAAATTATCAAGAACCGAGCTTGGCAAGAGTTGGTGGAGATATTTGGAAATTGCGAAGACACGGTGGAAAAAAAGAATATTTTAAGTAAGTAGGTTTATTCACCAATAAATAATTGACAGAATTATGTTATAATTATTGTTATGAAGCGTTTATTTTACTCTCCGTATACTTTAGGTACTTAAATAAATATAAACAAACTTCGGCTGTTTTATGCAGACATTTCGAGCATTTTTCAAATGAAGGTCACAACGGTATTACCATATTTCATTTGTTTACATTTAGTTATGTACTTACCTAAACATTACAAGTACGGTATGTTAGTTGCAGCTATATCTTTGTGTCTTGCCATGGAACACGCCCATCGTTCACAAAGTAATGAGCGAATTTATCTCTGATATTCAAAGATGACGGTGTCCCTCTTCCCGCATGCAAGGTATTGAGATTAATCATGGGTGCATTATATAAAGTATCTTTAAATTTTACACCATCTCTAGTCCGCACATAGTTATGTAGAACACAAGAGGCTTTTATTATGTCTTCGGCAAAATCTATGTTTACATTTATAGGCCTATGAAAGATGCGCCATTTGTTCGCCAAAATACCAAAAGTGCACTCAATATTACGTCGGGCTCTCGATAACCTATAGTTAAAAATCCTTTTTTCATATGGTAAACATTTGCCTGAATATGGGCGCATTAAATTTTCTGCTAATCCGAAGGCTTCATCTCCAACTATAACATAAGGCATTGGTGTTAGGTCTACATTAGAAATAGGTTTAGGTGTTGGTATGTTTAATGATTTTTCTGTCAGGCGTTTATAAAAAACCGAATTTTTAAGTATAGCAGAATCACTGCTTTTGCCATAAGCCCCAATATCAACATAAGTAAAGCAATAGTTGGCGTCGCAAAGTGCTAAGAGCACTATGGAAAAGAAATGTTTATAGTTATGATACAAAGAACCCGAATCAACAGGCTTTATAACTCGGATATGCTTGCCGTCTATAGCACCAATGCTATTTGGAAAATTTGCATATCTCTCAAAGTCTCGTGCTATTGTCTTCCAGATATCTTCAGTCGCTTCGGGCATGACTATGTTTACCAACTTATTCCACAATGATTTACATATTTCGCGGACAATTCCAGTAATCGTCGATTTTCCTAGGCGATAATTGTAGCTTACTTCTCCAAATGAACAACCCGTACCAAGATATCTGAAACAAGAATATTATTAATAATGTTATTATTTTTAGGTACACAACTCCAAAAAAAATGGAAAAACATACGAGATTGCTACAATAAAGAATACAAAAAAAGAAAAAACAACTCCTTCTGGTTCAGGTGCTCGTAAAGGAGCCCGATATATGTATTTTTCAAGATTATCTTTCCTGCAGAATAGTGTAAGTAATAAAGACACTACAACTAATATTGAAGAACAGAATGAAAGTGAAGAACAGAATGAAAGGCAAAGTGAGGAGACAAGTCAACTAAACGCCAATGCAACCGAAGCCACTGAAATACGTCCCCCTAAACGTAAGAGAACACAAGTGCCAGAAGAAAAAATAGCTGTTTTAATAGAAAAAAGTATCGAGTCACGAAAACATTTTCAGAATGAACTTCAAGAAAATAGTATTACCAAGCAAGATGACGACAAACTCTTTTGTTTGTCGTTATATAAAGACAGAGGAAACCGCTGTATACGGGAGTAGATCCAACAATTAGATAGATAAACGACGACTTACGCTACACTTAAAGGACTTGATATAGGAAACAACGATTTTAAAACACAACGATTGAATATTGACACATGGAACCAGTGAGTTCATCCACAGCCGATCTGACCATCTCACCTCCGGTCAGAGGCAAAAAACTACTGGCAATAATTGCATTGCTTTTGATAGCTATCATTCTAATCATAACCACCATAATCAGGAACGAGACAAAACATCTACATCTAAGTCAGGAGGAGACGGGTATGTTGAGGAGGATCTGCCAGGCTACAGTACAGAACTGTTAAGATGCAAGCCTACGAGAAGATAAGCCAGGACATTGAGGCGGTGAAAGTATTTAAGACTCAAAAAAGTACCAGAAAATAGGCGTTTAGCAACCAAAATTGAGTTACTTCAAGTGATACAAAAAGGACAAAGCTTACCACCCCCTGTTCGCTACAATACTCAGCAGATCACACCTACGTATTGGCAAGGACAACAGTATACAAGCCCGCAAGGATATTTTACTACATCTGGATCATCTCCTCCTGTTCCGGCACCGTCACCGTCACCATCGCAATTTAGTTCTGGCTCTCAGTCCTCTACAGTTATAGAAAATATTTATGCTGGTTTTGAAGAACAATAAATAAATCTTACCTTAAAGTTATTACGAGTTTCTCTTCCGGTGCCACGCTTGGCCTCAAATGCGTTTCAGAGCATGAAATATCTTGCCTGATCAGTTCAATTAGTTCATTAAAAGATTTTATTTACATTCTCAAATAGTCAAAAAATTTGTTATCATCTAGCTTGTTATCACAGCTAGCACGGGGGGTACGGACATGTAACTACCTACTAATGAAATTAAACCCTATGCCTACTACCTATTTAGTGATATTTTTTAGTAGTTAAGTTATTTATAATTTGTACCACTTTATTTGAAAAATAAACGATTTCTATTTCTATTTATATTTCTATACATTCTTAATTTGGGATATAACGTTACGAACTGACCATGTACTAGTCGGTCACGTAATATTGGATGCACCCAATACCGCCTTTTTCTTTTCTTTTTTTTAAGGAGCAACCACAGTAAACACACTTCTTCGTCGACCTCCATTTTGAAACTGACGCTAACCCGCACGTTTATCGCATACTAACCGCGCGTGTCTGAATAGCATCACAATTTTGCGGTTTCAAACCGCGCGATGCGTAAACGCACGATTCCCGCATGTCTGAACGAGCGCTTAATATGCAACCGCTTATGATTGTACGCACTAAACCGCCACAAAATTTCAACCGCGGCGGTTGAATGGAGGGTCGCGGCCCGCTTCGCGACTAGCCGCCATCTTGTGTATACGCACTGGCGAGCCGCCAATGAGGTATGCACGTGTTTTGAGCTGCGCAGCCATGAACTTCGACACAGAGAAATTCATTGTTGAAATTCAACAACGCGAAGCTATTTGGAATTGTGAAGGAGCAGTATATAAGAATAGAGATTTAAAACGAAAACAATGGGAAGAATTAGTAGATATTTTTGGAAAAGAGGAGATGACAACAGAGGAAAAAAAAAGTGTTGGTAAGTATTTATTATTATTACAATTATATTTAAACGAAACTACACATACTTTAAACATCTTAGAACATAATAAATACGTCTATTTTCAGTTAAATCATATTTCTTTGCCATTCTAACTTCCCATCAGTCATAAAATATTCGGCAAACAATTCTCTGTATCTCAACGCAGTTTTATTGTTCCTTCTTAACCCTTCCTGTGTTACATTTTCTGGCAAAGGGCAACTAAGTGAGTCGTCGAAACAATAACCATCTCGGTCTCTTACAAAATTATGTCAGACACAAGTAGCTTTTATGATATCTTTTGCTAGAGCGAATTGAACATTTAGAGGTCTATGAAATATACGCCACTTGTTTGCATAAAGTCCAAAACTGCATTCTACATATCTTCTTGCTCTAGAAAGCCTGTAATTAAAGGTTCTTTTGGTTTCATCCAAATCTTTTTTCGCGTAAGGGCGCATTAAATTCGTAGATAACGCAAATGCCTCGTCGCCTACAAAAACGTATGGGATACATGTCTCGCTGCTTTGTGAAATAGGTTGTACCAATACCAAGTCAAAACCGCCTCTATCTCATACAAAAAGCCACAACAAAAATCAAGTTAATTTCAAAACCTACTATCCAAATGCGAAGTTGCAAAACCGCCACTGTCGCGTTTCGACCAATCGCCGAGCTGCAGCCATTATGGCCGTCAGAGTGTTTTCGTGATTATAACGTGCGTGGTTTTAATTAGTTTTCTGTGTATTTTACTGTGAAAAATGGAAGTAAATGTTTCTTCAGTGCCAGAGAAAAAGGCAAGGAAGCGATCTCGCAACGAAAATCAATGGAAACGCAACCAGAAAAAACAAGAAAGGTAAAGTTTTTGAGCTCCTAAAACCGTTATAAATTGGATAGGCTTATGCAAGAAGTACCTATATTAACACCGATTTAGGTATTAGCGTCCGTCGTTGGCGTGACCTTTATCTATGTCGGGTAGAAAATGTATGACCGCGAAAAGTGGGGGATTTTTTTAAACAAAATATTATTAAACTTACATTGCAAATTGCGATGTCAGTTAGTTTGCCTACCTCAAATTTTAGAACTACGGTCTTCGATGTCTAAATTAGCTAAAATTTTGTATACTTACTTAGCTTTGGTGGTGAACCTGATCTGATGATGAAGTTGGAAGGTGGTTAAATCCTATGGGATTTAATTTAATTATTTGTTATTGTTACAGATATGCTGCAAAACACCCACCAAATCTAAGTAAAATAATTGGGAAATGCAGCCATAAAAAGAAAGGTGTTTTTAAGTGTAATGAATTAAACCCCCAAGACGTTAGAAAATTTCATGCCGCTTTTTTTGCGAAAAAAGAAAAACGTCATCAAGACAACTTTATTTTGAGATACCTTATAGTGAAAGCTCCAGTTCGCCGTAGACGAAAGGTTGGACAACGCAATTAATCAGAAACATTTACAGCAATGTATGTGAAAACTTATACTAA
This sequence comes from Hydriomena furcata, assembly GCA_912999785.1. NCBI lineage: Eukaryota > Metazoa > Arthropoda > Insecta > Lepidoptera > Geometridae > Hydriomena > Hydriomena furcata. The sequence continues at coordinate 6,690,590 of OU538838.1, forward strand.
ACCATACCGTTTACTCAGAGTTTGCCAAGCTATATTTTTAACGATCCTCAGTATTGGCGTTCATAGGGTAAGATCGATTTCGAAGAGATTTTTAACTAAATGAGAGTTACCTGAGGACCGTCGAGGCGGAGACAGAGCTTCACAAAAAAATTTGGCGAAAAAGCTTAGTGTCATGCAATTCATCGAAACCTTCAAATGCATTGAGTCGCATTATTGTACTAGATCTTCAACATCAGAACGAAAATATATGACCTCTGAACTTAATATAAAAAAGATGTGGCGCATGTACCAGGAAGCAAAAAAGGATGATGGGAATTTAATGGTCAAGGAATGCTATTTCCGAAACATCTTCAACAAAAACTACGATATTGGTTTTTATGCACCGCGCGTAGATGTGTGCAGTAAATGTACTGAGTTGTCAGAAAAGATAAAAAAAGAAAAGGATGAGACACAAAGAGTTAAACTTATGGTCGACTTGCGAATTCATAAACTTAAAGCGAAATGTTTCTATGAGTTATTACGAGAGCAGAAAGAAACTATGATAACGATGTCCTTCGACTGTCAAAAAAATCAAGTTCTCCCGAAAGTGCCTGACCAAATTGCTTATTATAGTCGGCAATTGTATATTTACAACTTTACAATTGTAATGGGTTGTAGCACAAATAAAATTTCAAAAGAAAATGTGTTCTGTTATACGTGGACTGAAGATACACATTCAAAGTCCTCTAATGAAATAGCTTCAGCCGTGTTTCATCAGTTAACAACTCATGTGAACTTCACCAACATTGACAAAATAAGACTGATGGCTGATGGGTGTAGTTCACAGAATAAGAATAGCACTTTAATTGCAATGTGTGCTCACTGGTTAACTGTTTGTGCACCCCCAACGGTTAAAACTGTAGAACTGATATTTCCGGTCCCAGGCCACTCCTTCATGCCTATGACAGAGTGTTTGGTCACATTGAGAAGGAAATAAAACACAAAGAAGTTATTATACAGCCATCAGAATATTTAAAGATCTATGAAAATTATGGCAAAGTTATTAAATTGGGGTACGACTGTCAGGTTAAAGATTTTAAAACGTATGGGCAAAATGTGATGAAACCACCAGGTCAATATCACTTCAAGTTTTCAGATTGCAAAAGATACTAGGTACCTGAAAAGAGTAAAAAATAATCTGCAAAGATTTCTACTGCGCGGGGAATTACATTATAGAGTAGATACAGGCAGATCTAAAAGTGTCATGAAACCTCAAATCACAATGAATAAATTTGGTATAGCAGATATCCCAAGAGACGAAGTTAATATTAGCAGGCTAAAACTTGAAGATGTTAACAAGTTATTGAGTAAACATTTTGGAGAAAACTGGAAAAGCCACCATGGCGATGATATTCTTTCATATTACAAGCATGTCTTGGAAAAGACTTACGATGAATCTAATCAAGAACAACCAGAGCCTTGCGAATATTTGGAAGAAGTAGGCAGTAGAATTTGAGATTTGAGATTTTAGTTTTTAGGGTTCCGTAGTAAACACTGTCCGTCTGTCTGTCTGTCTGTCTGTCCGCGGCATAACTCATTGACTCTTAGTACTAGAAAGCTGTAATTTAGCATGAATATAGATATTGATCATGCCGACGTAAAATAAAATGTGGAAAAAAAAATATGGTACCTTCCCTGCACGTGAACCCGGGGTGTATTTTTTTGTGATTTTCAACGTGTTATTTGTTATTATCGTTCAGTTATTTTTTGCAACTCCTTCTTCAGTTACCATCGTCCTATGTGGGCCCGTTTTTAGACACCCACATAGGACAACTGAAGAAGCAGTTGCAAAATCCGCCCGCCGCCGTTTAATTAATTTTATATAAATTGTTGACTTTTAAATACATAACTATAAACTGTTATTAATTAATTCTCATAAAAGCCCTCTTCTCAGTCTACATTATTGAGATGGGCAGCTACGGAATCCTACCCTGCGCGTGGCCCGACACGCACTTGATCGGTTTTTTTTTTTTCGTTTTAGTCACAAAAAATAAAATTTAAAATAACAGCATAGGCGTTTTATTTTTGAACACTTGGTTAGATCACCCTTTTTTATTATAATACTACTACTTTTACCAAGTTAAGTACTTTGTAGTATAAAAATATTAAGGTTCTTGGTTCCATCTTGCATAATAAATCCATTCAGCCGAGTTTAGTGCAAAACCACCTCTGTTCTTATGAATGAAGTCCAAAACCGCCTCTATACAGGGCTTAGTTACAAAATCGCCTCTATCCAGTTTTTAATTGAATGTTATGCATTAGACATTAATATTTATGATATCATAGATTTATATCGTTAGATAGGCCCTTACCGCAGTGAGACCGCGCCGTGTTGTTCCACAGTCGAAGTGAGTGAGCTCACTAACCTGGGATCAGTGCACCCCTAAACACAGTGTTAGCCGGACGTGTTGTAAAGGACGTTTGCGAGCAGTTTAGTGTCACAAAATGCCATCGTGTGCCTTTCTAAAGTGCAACAACAGTTCTAGAAACACAAATAAAGCCAGAGGTGTAACATTTCACTCGTAAGTATTGCGATTTGATTTAAAAACTTTTATTTTTCCTTCCGCACTGTCTAAAATAACAAATTTAAATGGCGAGTGCACGAAAGAGAAAGTAGTGTTTGCAACTAATGTAGGAGAAAAAGAGATGACACTATTTTCTCAGTACACTTGTTGTGTATGATTGCACAGATGTGATTGCACACGTTTTAGACAGTTCGGTAGCGTCAGCAGATTCAACAGCCATGTTGTTGATTATGGATGCTGGACCATTTCATTTTTGAATTTTATTGTCTTCTTAATATTTTAGTAGGTAGGCGTATTAAATACAGGGTGCCACGAAACATGTTTACATTTGTTATAAAATTGTTTCATATAAATTTTGCGACAAATTTTATTTGAAAATTTTTTTATGCGCTCAACAGTTTTTGAGATAGAGTGCGTTTAACTTAATGATAAAATACTTTATTATGGTATTACTCATAAAGCTATAAGTAAAAATGGGTACATAAATTGTAGTTTTTTTTTTTTAGATTTCCCCAAGACCCACGGTGTAAGGAAAAATGGATAAAAATTATACAAGTAGACAAAAGAGATGAAGAGTGGCTACCTACAAAATTCAGCAAAGTTTGCTCAGCACATTTCGAGGCAAATCATTTGTATGTGACGCCACTGGGTCTTCGTAAATTAAAACCTGATGCCATACCAGCTTTTCGGCCAACAACGGAACCATCAATATGTTTACCTGCTGATCAAAATAGACAAAAGTTGTGCCAGCGAAATCCATACTTCCTCCATGCAATGACAAATGCAGACTTTCGTGTTCGACTAAAGTTTCTTTTGAAAATAGGAAAAACATTTTTAAATCCTGCTGGGAACTGGGAGATCATCAAAGACAAAGAGATTTTCTTGCATCTTGTGTGAAACAAATTCAGCCAGCAACTGGAAAAATCATAGTTCCAGTTAACATCCCCAGGAATAAGCCTATTAGAAAACCGAACTCGAGCTACTATTTTGTTCTAGATGGAAAAGAAGTTAGAGTATGCAAGACATTTTTGCTAAATACTTTGGTTGTCGGTGAAAAAACGCTACGCAATGTTATAAACAATACATTCGATAATGTTTTGAGTTTGAGTGCTACCGATAAACGTGGAAAGCACAGTTCACATTGTAAACTAAGTGACGAGGTTCTACAATCAGTGTATGACCATATTAATTTAATTCCACGAACAGAAAGCCATTATTTGAGAGCGAATACCACCAGAGAATATATAGATGGAAGCCTGACTGTAGCGGAGCTCCATCGCAACTACCAAGCCCTTAGACAAGCAGCTGGCAGACAAGCCGTCAATTATGACGCTTACCACCGAATTTTTAACAGCGATTTCAACATTGGCTTATACGCACCTCGTAAAGATCAATGCGACGAGTGTGAGGCATTCAAAAACGCTATAGACAAGGAACCACTATTGGATAAGCATAATTTACACATGGAGGAAAAACGTTTGGCCCGATCAGAACTTGAAAAGGATATACAACAGAGTAAACAACCAGATTCAAATACCATAGTAGCCATATTCGATCTACAAGCTGTCCTTCCATGTCCAATTGGCCAGTCGTCAGCCTTTTTTTACAAGTCGAAGCTAAACTGCTACAATTTTACGATAGGTAAAGATAGCTTAGGTACTAACTTTCTTAAATCTATACTAATATTATAAATATTTGTATGTTTGTCGTGGCTAATCTCCGGACTAAAGGACCGATTCCAAAGATTATTTCACTGACTCCTGGAGTGCTATAGGCTATGTTTTATCCAGGTACCACATGAGCGAAACCACGGGCAGAAGCTAGTAGCTTATACGCATTAAATATAGTACTGATTGATGGTAAGCTTACAGGTTGAATTCTATTATATTTTTTTATTTTAATCTATGTTTCAGGTTTCAAATTTGAATGAAAATAAAACATTTTGCTTTTTTTGGCACGAAGGTCTGGCAAAGCGTGGTGCCAATGAAATAGGAACGTGCGTTTATAAGTTTTTGGAGGAACTTTCTACCAACCAACCCGATAAAGACATAATATTCTATTCCGACAATTGCTGCGGGCAGCAAAAAAACAAGTATGTAGATTGTAGTTGTTTTCTAATAATCAGAAGTTGTTTAATTCTTTGGTGGTTACAATTTACTAACTTCTTTCTATTTTCATTCAGGTTCGTGTTTGCAATGTTCTTTTACGCTGTAAATACACTGGCAATCAAATCAATCACACATAAGTTCCTTATTAGAGGACATACGCAAAATAAAGCTGACTCTGTTCATTCTGTAATCGAAAAAAACATTAAAAGGGTAAAGAAAGTTGGACCAATTTACTGTCCAGCAGAATACATAAGCCTAATAAGAAACGCCAAAAAAACAGGCAATGGCTTTATTGTCAATGAAATTAACTTTGATTCATTCTTTGATCTGAAATCGTTGTCGGTTGAAGTGAATTTAAACCTAAACAAAGACGTTGATCGAAATAATATAAAACTATCTGAGCTAAAAGTCATTAAGTTCGCTAAAAGTTCAGAGACGTACCAATTCAGATATAGCTATCAATCAGATATCTGGACAGAAGCTAATGTGAAAATAAGCCGCACCGGTAACAAAAAAGATATAAAAGATTGAAAGCTGAATGTGCTGTACACCGAAAAGTTACCAATCCCCGATCGGAAGAGAGATGACATTCGGCAGTTAATTGCCTCGAACATTGTTCCAAGATTTTATGAACAGTATTATAATGGATTATTTTAATTGTGTTTCGATGGCAAACGTTAATTGCTCAACTAGTTTAATAAATAAGAAACGATTCCATATTTGAATGAGTAGGTACAGTAAGGGACCGTATACCTTAGATTTTTGAAACTTTTATTTTTAATTTTAATCAAGATAAGAACGATCTCACTTTTCGTATAAAACGGTACATTATTTAACAGCCGCACTCAGAGATGTTTATGATTGCTTAAACAATTACTAAGTAACGATAAAAAAACTTAGTGGTAGTTTTAGTAAACATTAACGTCGTTGAGTGCGGCTGTAATTACTGTGCCTACCTTGTTTTGATTTTAGAAATTTTTGTTTTGTTAGAATTTTCCACTCAGATACGTTCGATTGCCATTAAATCTGAGTGAAAATATACTATAGTCTTGTTTTTGTCTCTATATTTTATATAACTTTAAAAGTATTGATTCTCTAAATATTTAAGATTGCAAAGACTGTATTAAGTTAAGAACAAAGACTTTAGAATTTAATGTTGTAACTACTAAGTGTAATTGACTCTGTTGGTTCCTATTAAAACTTTAATAGTAAATAATTTAAAAGTTAAATAATTGCTATTTTTATTGAAAAACATCCCATAAAAATGAAGAGAAATACGGACATTATTACTATTTTTTAAGAATGTTGGTGGAACAAAGGCCTAATTGTGGGTAAATTTTTATATTTATGAAAATAATTAAAACTATAAATATTTAAGCATTGTAGAGAGCACGCCATTATTCACAAAACTATAAGGTATATTTCACACTAAGGAAATTACCTCAAGGTCAATATAAGAAGAAGATAAATTGACTCTAATCACAAAAAAATCTTAAAATGTCTCTCCTGTAAAATCACAAACTTGGCAATTAGGCCCTTGTTCTACCGAAGGTACAATGACATAGGTTTTTTAAATACTCTGAACTTACTGGCCATTATACCGAAAGTATTTTCTACTACTACTCTGGAGCTAGAGAGTTTTTGATTAAACAATCTCTGTGGAGTCCCAATTGCATGGTGTCCAGGAAACGGTTTCATTAAATTATTGCTTAAAGGAAATGCTCCATCGCCTAAAAATACATAAGGCAGTTCAATATTACAGCCTGGAAGTGGGCTAGGTGGCGGCAAATTAATAGTGTTATTTGTAATTTTTTCCGATAATACACTGCTATTGAATACCCCGCCATCACTTATCCGTCCTTTTGCGCCTACTTCAGCAAACATGAAACAGTAGTCGTAGTCAACTAAAGCTAGTAAAACAATGCTAAAATATCCTTTGTAATTAATATAATCTGATGCACTGTGAGGTGGTTGTTGTATATTTATATGTTTCCCATCCAAGGCCCCGACGCAGTGAGGAAAGGGTTTCTGTGCCTTTTCAAGCCATTCTTCTGTAGTGCATGGTAACTGAAAATAAAATATATTACTGCCATTGTTTTTTTTAGGCAAACGAAGATAATGAAATTATAATCTTGGACGAACAGCGACCATCACAACCACCACAGTCACCACAGTCACCACAATCATCACAAGTAAAAAATATAATCCCAGTTAAAAAGCGGCGTTGTCACAATCCGCCTGAACTTGCTGAAACAAACGAGCATATGAAGTCTGCTTTATCTACACTTCAAGATGCACTAGCTGCCAAAAAAGATCCTCCTCAGAGAACTGTTGATGAAGACGACTGCGATATTTATGGCAGACTTATAGCCAAGGTCCTCAGAGAATTTAATGAGATTGATCGCTTAGAACTACGACATGACATCGATGGTTTAATTTTAAAAAAGAAACGCTCAATAGCTAGCCGTCGCTATGTAACTTCACCGTCGCAAATAATTTTAACGACTAATCGCCCATCAACTTCGAACAGCATGTATTCCGAGCAGCTGACTGATGCCTTCCCATCATCCCCTTATGTCCTAGAATACTGTCTCATAAATCGACCGTCTTCATCAAGGAGTATGTATAATTGTCCCTCACCTGTTTCTGCCAATAGGATACAAAATCAACAAAACATGACACAACATGTTTATGCACCTTCTGATAGTCAGACTATCGGGAGTGAGCAGAACATGTCTCGATACAGTTATGTAGTCGCTTCTCCTTCTCTCAATCAGACTGTCGAGACTCAGCAAAACAATAGTGTGTAAGCGGCGCAAACTACAGCCGTCCCTATCTAGTTGGTGGCGAGCTCGCTAAGAAGACACACGTGCACGGAGGTGTTTTTTGTTTCGCAGGGAAAAAACAAAGAAAAAGTAAGTGAGTTATTTTGTTTTTCATTTCTTTAGTTTAATGCACATCAATATCTGCATTAGCTGAACGTAGATAGTGTTTTATGGCCCTATTTTGAGAAGAATTTTCGAAGCTCTCGCGTGTTTGTTGTAAAATCAGAATAACCTCAAATGTTCCGGGAGGGTGGGTGTACACAGTGAACCATTGTAGTGGCGTTTACAATGAGCCACTGGCTCACTGTAGACCACCATCGGTTCATTGTGTACCAACCCCAATAATTATATGAATATAGGTGTTACTATCAGTATTTTTTTATTCTTAAATTCCAGGATGGGTCGAAAGGCAGCCGCGAAAAGGAAAAAAGGAAGTACTACAGCTGAAGAAATGAAGCGTGCGGTAGACCTTCATATTAGTGGCATGAGCATACGAAAAGCGGCCAAGGAGTGCCATGTCGTTTATCAAACCCTGTACGAAATTTTAAACAAAATAAAGCTGCCAGAATGGAACTGTGGCGTAGCCACTATAATCTTTTATACTAATCCTAAATTCTTATATACTATACTTATATAATAAACTACACACATATCTATAGACTTATATATTAATTTATACTACAAACTAAATATACATATAAAATACAATTACAAATTACAACACAACATAAACATGCATAACAAATACACGGTACAAAAACACTTACCTCAAAAGTCGTCACCGTGTCGTGTCGTACGGAGTTGAAACGCCTCGATTGTCGCCGCTGTTGTGCCCGTGGAACGCGAAGCAGATTGGCTTGGAGAATTCCTGCAGCATAGGAGCCGCGCAGGGACAGTGAGATTCTTGACCTCTCGCAGAGTGTGCCTCAAGGTTACTTCTGCCCAATATAAAAATCTTGCTTTTCTAAATGAGCTAGATACCGGTCTTAAAATCTGGAAAATCTTGCTAAACTCAGATCTTCTCGAACTGAACAACCTTCTAAATGACCGTGATTGCTGCCTCTATAAATTCAATGAGGGATCTACAGAGGACAAAATCTCCCGCATTGGAGACGGACTTGTGAATAAACAATCAACTCTGGCCTCCTTCATAGACATAGAAGGAGCCTTCGACAAAACAACATTCAACAGCATAAACATGGCATTAGAAAACTACGGCGTCCCACAGACACTGGCAGAATGGGTCAACAACATGCTAAAACACAGAGCCATACAACTAACAATAAACAAAACCACAAGGGGCCTCGTGGCCAAAGGATGTCCGCAAGGGGGCGTCCTATCCCCACTGCTGTGGAACATAGTAGTCGACGAACTAATCCGTAAGCTAAACACCTGCGGGCTAGTCACAGTGGGATATGCAGATGACCTTGCTATCCTCGCGACCGGACGTTTCGAGAGTACACTATGTGATACAATGAACCTAGCCTTCAAGACCATCGAAAACTGGTGTAACAAACACGGTTTATCGGTCAACCCAACTAAAACAGAACTCATAATGTTCACAAACAAACGGAAACTGGGCAGTCTGAGACTCCCTAAACTATTTAACACTGAGTTAAATCTCACCAACGAAGTTAAGTATCTAGGGGTCATACTAGACAGCAAACTACTCTGGAAGAGACACTTAGACCTCAAACTGCAACGGGCATGTACCACTTTTTACCAATGTAAAAAGATGCTCGGCAGATCATGGGGCCTATCACCAAAAATAACCATGTGGCTGTACACAGCCATAATAAGACCAACACTAACATACGGATCAATCGTATGGTGGACTCGCACAGAACTCAAAACCGCTATTGCCAAGCTGCAACGATTCCAGAGGCTTGCATGCTCCGCAATAACAGGCTGCATGAGGACAACACCAACGACTGCCATGGAAATGCTCCTAGGACTAGCCCCGCTGGACCTACACATACAACAGGAAGCTGCCATGGCAGCCATCAGACTCAAACACTTAAACCTACTAGGAATAACTAGTAACAAACATGCATCCATTCTGGATAGAGCGCTATTATACGAACCCCTAATAGCTGCCCCGTGCGATAAGATCCCTAAAAGGTTTATTTTTAACAAGAGATACCACATACAAACTAATGAAGAACACAGAGACCAATCAGGAGCCAATGAAGTGCGAATCTACACTGACGGTTCTAAAACCCATCATGGAACAGGTGCCGGGGTACACTCGTTGGACCTCAACATCAACATCTCAATCGCACTAGGCATACACAGTTCCATCTTCCAATGTGAATGTGCAGCCATAACCGAAGCAGCCAACGCCATCAAAAGGCGAGAGATAGACGACCTCAACATACGAATCCTCTCCGACAGTATGGCAACACTAAGAGCCCTAGAGAGTCATCACTGTAGCTCAAGGCTAATATACGAATGCCACCTTGCCCTAGACAGTGTAGCCAGGAGTAACCGAGTTACGCTACAATGGATAAAGGGAAACAGCGGATCACTGGGAAATGACGCCGCAGACGAACTGGCCAGGAGGGGCTCGGAAACGCTAACAGTGGGTCCGACCCCTTTCTTGCCCATACCCTTCTCTCAGCTACGATCCTGGATGCGGCGACATACCCGGAGCAAACACAATGAACGATGGACACAGGCGACTGACTGCAGACAGTCAAGAGCGGCAATACTAACCACCTCGCCGCGGCTGACAACTCGCCTGTTGAACCTACGAAGAACAGACCTAAGAACCATCGTGGGGACGCTCACAGGTCACTGCCCCCTTAACAAACACTTACACAATATCGGTGCCACAGACAGCCCGCTCTGCAGGGGTTGTTTAACCGAAGAAGAATCAGCTGCCCACGTAGTCCTGGAATGCGCGGGTGTAACAGCACAACGTACTCAAATCCTCGGTAACCCGAGGACTCTTCTCGAAGCCTGCGAAGACCCCAGGAAGCTTCTGTGCTTCTGGGAAGAGCTGGGCTGGCTACAGATGTAGCCGATCCAAACCCCCACGCATAACGGACCAAACAGGAGTCCAAATGCGGAAAAGGGAGTCCCTCTACTAACTAACTAACTAACTATATAATCACTAGCTGTTCCCCGGCAGACGTTGTCCTGTCAAATGTAAATTTTAGTAAAATTACTAAACTTTCTAACCTTCCTAACAAATACAACACAAAAAAGACCACGGAAAATAGGAATTCATTTTTATTTAATAGATTTTAGGCATTACTGCATGTGGATGCCTCATTTGGAGGTCAGAACCATGATTCCCATATATGGAATAGTTGTATTATCAAAGGGATCATGCAGGACCTCCACGAGGAAGAGGAAGTGTGGTGGCTTTTGGGTAGATAAAATATTTTTTCACAAAAAAATGTTATAGATAAGTATTGCAGGTATATTTTTTCACTACTTATACTTTATAATTGCAGGTGATTCAGGATACGCTCAGCGCCCCTGGCTCATGACCCCCATTCTTAATGCAGCGTCCAACTCTCCAGAAGAGTTTTATAAAAAACATATCCGAACACGGAATGTGGTTGAGCGCTGCATTGGGGTACTTAAAAATCGATGGCGTTGTCTCTTGGCACACAGGTGAGTGAATTGCATCGTAGCTATTGATATTGCATGGCTGGGAAAATTACAAATGTTTGCGTGTTTCTCCATAACCTTGGTAACGATGGGCGCATCACTATTAATGCGGAAGAAATGGCTGATGACGGTGCACTTCAACCTCTGCAACGACTTTCTTCTGAAAGCAGAGCGTTTGATGGTGGGAGACAAGAGCTTGTACATAGGTTGTGCTGTAGCCGTGAGAGTGCAAGAAAAGTTGTCGAAAATGCATTTGGGATTTTGTCTCAAAAATTTCGTATCTATAACAGGAGAATACAACTTGATCCAGATAATGCATACAATGTTATTATGGCGACGTGTATCTTACATAATTATATAAAATCTGGTAGTTCTCAGCATTCACATAATGAAGAAGACATTATTGCATCATATTCTTTGTCAAACCTACCTAGACAGGGTGGAAATCATCAGGTAGCCGCATTTAATGTCAGAGAGAATTTTGCTAGGTTTTTCGACCCGAAGGAGCGTTAAACTACTAGGTGATTATATCGGTGTCCTGTCGTTTGACCATAACTATACTAATTTTAAGTTGAAAAAATATTATCTAATAAAAACCCAACATAATATTGTTGTTGAAAGACTAATAAAGGCGTCATTAGCCTGTAAAGTCAAATTAAAATTAAGTAAATTATACTATGTGACTGTGTCTATTTTTATAAGTTAAATATTGTTATGTTAAATAAAGATCTTTAAAAAAAAAGTGTAAAATAATGAGCTTTTCGTTATCCATTGTAAAAATTCAAAATAAAAAAGAAAGCACGTGTACGCAGTTCCGATACTCTATTCACACTGCCCGGCAAGGAGCCACAGACACGTACAGACATGAACCGCGCAGACAAAATATTCTTTCCGAGAATACTGCAGGGTGATTTTGTAAGAAATGATTATCATCTAGATTGGTCGTCTGTCCAATAATTATTGGCAATAAATCACCTAGGCTTCGCCCACTGAAGGCCATCGAAAACTTTCGATCTATTTACGATTCGTTCATCCAGAAGTTCTATTACTGACAGTAGGATTGATTATGATAAATAGAGTGAAATATGTTAAAAACTATACTAGTGATATTCTTAAAAAAATATATGTTTTATACTGCAATAGATATTGATTAATATTTCCATGTTTTCCTTTAATATTTTTCGTCGTGGTTTAAATTATCTATCTTTCAAAATTAATAACGGAACGTAAGAACGAATGGTTTATATGTGATTTAAAAAACACAAATTTCGATTTATTTCCACGATCTGTTAAAATAAAGGAATCGATAAGTTCTAATAAATGAAGATTATTATGTGGTTTGGCATATTCAGTCAAGTAAATGATATAAATACAAAACGAATGCAAATATGTGATTGAGACAGTTTTTATAGAAAATTAATGATCTACAGTTTTTGTTAAAGATATATTTTCGATAAAAATTTAAAAAACCTAAAACTTTGGCGTTTGACAATAAGTAACTTTTTTTTAGCACACATGGGATTTATATATGGTTTTTTGGCACTTTATTTCTATTTCGACACCAGTCTCCTAAGGTCTCTACCAAAATTCAGCTCTGTTAGATAAGAGTTCTTGTTAATTCAAATGTCTTTTTTTTTTATTTGATTAGTAACAGTTTAAAATGTATCTTAAATCTTTTACAATAAAATATACAATAATTTGTTTTTTTACATGATTTGTTTGATTTATATAGTAAATCATTATGTACACCGTTTATATTACTTCTGTCATCTCATCAAAACAATCATTTTTTTTGAGCGGAAACACCGTTGACCCTCGTTTTGGATACGGCAACATTGAGTGTCAAGTGAAAAGAAAATGCCAATCGTTGTATTTATTTTTAGTGGCAGGTAGGAGTAAATAAATGTGTCGGTTTGTTGGAACTTGTGAATTTCAAATTTTAAAAGAGAAGTACGTATTCTTTTCAATAAATTGTGTAAGTTATTAAAATAAAAGTGAGTGCGAATAAATATTTCACACATTTTAGAATGCCAGCGTCTATAATTACGTCAGATGCTCAATTCGAGATACTGCTATCCTTCATGGAACAAAACCAAAGTTTCGCAGTGGGCCACTTGCCCAATCTGACCCCAGAAGAGAAACAGCAAAGGCAGCGCTGCTGGAATAACCTTGTGGAATGAAAACTCTAAATGCCGTCGAGTTTGGTGCTAAAAAGACGAGCGACAGATGGAAAACTGCAAGTGTACCTAAGTGGGTAGGTAAGTCAGTTCTAACTCACGAAACGTATGCTCCCAAGCTTACTTTACAAATGCAAACAATGTGCCACGTGCATCTACACACAATTGAACTAACTTAGTAAGTTTGAGCTAAGTAGATGAGTAATAATTTCTCGGGTCAAGGCACCCACATCCTAGTAAAAACCTCCAACCTCCAATTTTTTGCGTGTGAAACATCCACCAATATTTGTTATTATTTATATTACAATACTAACTGGTTTCCTTTTGATGTTTTCCTTTATATATTTTTGAGTATGTGTTAATGCGCATTATTATATATTTTATTAATCCATCGATGCACGGCCAAGGATTCGAGCGCACGACCTTTGGATTGAAAGTCCAGTTATCTCCCACACAAAACAAACTCTTATTACAATAGTGATACCTTTATTAAGATTTTACTAACTTCTTATACATTATTACAGCAAGAACGTATGCCACGGCGGTACCTCGATGGGCAATCGAAATAGAAGAAAAACGGCAGGCAACGCAAGAGAGGACAGCGATAGCACTGGAGGGTTTGCAACGTTCGATGGCAAACATAGAAAAAACAATGGCCAATATTGAAAAGTTCTTGGAAGCTTTTTTAATATTGGCTAACAGATAAAGCTAAAAGTCCGTTTTTAGTTATTAGGGTTCCGTACCCAAAGGGTATAAAAATAACCACGCGCATGTTTACGCAACGAGTAAGTGAATAGAAACCTCTACGACACATAACACAGTTGTGAGCAGGTTCCATTTTTTTCACGTTAGTTCGATCTATCTATCTATCACGTTAGTTAGTCGACCTGGCACTGAAATTACAGCGCCATATGTTATCATAGGAGATGAAGCATTCCCTTTGACAACTTATCATTCATTTATTCACTTACTCGTTGCGTAAACACGTGCGTGGTTATTGTATGCTTAACTATACACCCATTATTTTAACTATTGTTATTTTTATGTTTACGTATTGGCTATTTTTAGAGGTGAACCGGTTGGTAAAATATATTGTTTATTTTTTCAGGTAGAATTTAACAATACGCGAAGCTTATGCCATCGATGTTGGCAAAGGGCTGAAAATGCTACCAGACCGCCTCCTATCCAAGAAGTACCTGAGGAACCACAACAACAAAATGTGGATGCTATTCATGTTCCCGAGTATTCAAGAGCACCAAACACACCGAGGCACTGTATATTTCACAACTGTCAAAACAGAACTCGTCACAGGATCCCGGAAGTTGTAAAGATACATACATTTTGTGAATATAGGCTTTACATTCCCGACGGTGCAAGAGTGTGTCAAGAACACCTCCAAAATAATAATTGGGCTGAACTACCCCAGAATTGTATCGTGACTCATGATTTTAATGCAGCGCAGTTTAGTAACATTTGTGACATGATGAGAAATGCTTTGCATCGCGGTTCTAGGTTGGATTTTAATACCAGAGGTGTGTTATCCGATGTAGAGATGCATTTTTGGACTGGACGTAATAACGAACAATTCGATTCCATATTAGAGCAAACACCCTCACTAATCCAAGGATGCAGAAATCCTAGAACTGCGTTGGGTATATATCTGACAAAACTGCGAACCGGTGATTCCAATGAAAGGCTTGCAAGTTTATTTAATATGACAAGGCAAAACCTAGAGCGGCTAATGAACAAAGCACGAGATTGTCTTACCGAGGAATATGTAGTTCTTCATCTAGGAATGGACCACGTTAGAAGAAATAACATCAAAGAAAGGAACCTTACTATACCAAGAGCAATATATGAAGACGATGAAAACTCGAAGGCAATTATAATATGCGACGGAACATACATTTATATTCATAAAAGTGCTAACTTCCTATTTCAGCGACAGTCATATAGCTTACACAAGTTTCAAAATCTGTTAAAGCCTTTTATGATAGTATGCACAGATGGATACATCATTGATGTAAAGGGACCATACGCAGCCACGAAGACAGATGCTAATATCATGAGCAGCATTATGAACAACAATGAAAATCCGATTCATATTTTGTTGGAACCTAACGATGTATTTGTATTGGATCGCGGATGTTTATTTTCATTTTTCGTTAAAGGAAAATCCATATTACCCTGATATTATATTAGGCTAGCAATCAGATCGGACTATAAATCAAGACAGGCGCCATACCTATTCATATTCTAATAAGATAATACCTTTTCAATGATATATTACACATCACTATTGGAGCGGGTACCAGATTTCATACAATCTCTTGCATCATCCTTTGTGCTTTCTGGAACGTTAAATGTGTTTGAAATTAATGCTTTTCCGATGTTTGAATTTGAAAAAATACCTCCGTCACTGTTTTTTCCATAAGCGCCGACGTCGACACATATAAACTTGTAGTCAGCGTCCACAATTGCCATCAACACGATTGAAAAAGTTTTTTTATAGTTAAAGAACTGAGATCCAGAGTTTGCCGGAGCAGTTACCAATACTCGTATGCCAGAAACAATACAAGATTTTTACCAAGGTTTTCAGCCAGACCTTACTAACGAAAGGGTGTATCGGCACTTAAAATAGTATTCCACTTTGTTTACACAATAATAAATAATTCTGTAATAAATCTTACCTGAGACATACTGCTAGTTTTTCTTTTGGTGACAAGGCTTCCTTAAAAACTGTATCTTGTTTGGTTATCAGCAATTCAATTTTGTTTAGTAAAATGTCAAACTGATACCGGCTCATACGAAAATATATGAAATTTTTTTTTTCATCGTCAACAAGTTCTTTAATGCCCGGTTCCTGTAACTAACGGACAGTCATAGTATTAAGGCTACGACTCGTTTCCACCTAACCATTAACGAGT
Source organism: Hydriomena furcata (assembly GCA_912999785.1). Classification (NCBI taxonomy): domain Eukaryota; kingdom Metazoa; phylum Arthropoda; class Insecta; order Lepidoptera; family Geometridae; genus Hydriomena; species Hydriomena furcata. The sequence continues at coordinate 6,706,812 of OU538838.1, forward strand.
AGTTACGTAGTGTTTCACAACGTTCGTAGCTCTCCTACCAGCGACGAACAGCCGTCCGTCATCGGACAACCGATGGACCTCTTTACGTTTCGTTCTAACAAAAACATGTGTTACGTGCTCTATAGAATACAGTGTTTTTTGCAATATAATAATATGATATCTATGTAAAATGAATATAGTTCAGAGTCAATTTTATTTTTGTCGTAATTACGTTGAAGAATATATAACATAAAGACAGTTTTATACATTTTTAGTCCATGCTAATAATTGCCATAGTGAGTGGAACGAAACGTCAGCGTCTTGGCGTATGTCACTGGCTGGCGTATTACGCGCCATATCTGTTGTTTTGTTTGTGTTGTGACTTGAGTGAAACTTGTGAAAAATAACGAAAGGAAGAAAATATAGAAAAATACCTACTTAGATAGACATGGATATTACCACAGTAAGTTTATTATCATTATTACTTATAGTATATATAATGTTATCTAACAACATGCCCAAAGCATTTGGTAAAAAAAGATACGAAATTGAAAAAAACGTCTAAAATAAGTCTTGTGACTTTATAAACTATTACAAGCTTACTTTCTGTTACAGAAGAGCAAAAAGCCAATGAATAAGGATGAAGTGGCTTGGTTTGTGGATCTCATCCAAAACTATGCTGTATTAACCAGCAAAGAGACAAATGCCGCCACCAACAAGCTCAAGGAAGATGCGTGGGTCTCTTTGACGGCCGCCTTTAATGCCAAATTTGGGAGCATCACAAAACATAAAGACCAGCTCAAGGTAAAATGGGATAACTTAAAAAAAGGAGCCCGCAAAAGATCCCAACAAATAAGAATGAACAATCTTAAGGTAGGTTAGCACTATTTTAACTTGATACTTTTGTCATGGATAGGAATAATGGAAGCAAAGCACTTGTTGAGTCTGTAGAGTACATACATACCTAGCCTAGGTTTATGCTTTTTCTTTGAGCCTGAGCTTGCATGGACTTGTAGAAGATGAGAGGTATACATATTATCATATTCAATAGTTATCTTTGTAAAATGCAAATTCAATTTTGGTGCAGACTGGTGGTGGGAAAGCAGATTTCATTCCACCTGATGAAATCTTAGACAAAGTAGCAAATATTTTGGGTGCTACTTGCACGGGTTTTATGGTACCATTTGGTGGTGATGGGATAGCAAATGACAGCTCTGTAATTGAGCTGGAAGAAGAGCTACATCTGGATGATGTTGCAACAGTGCAACTGCCGGACATGGACCCAACTCCAACAACAAATGGAGGTACACAGATTACATTTAACACTAGGTTTTCAAATTCAAATTCAAATTCAAAAATCATTTATTTCAATAAAATCACAAGGATCACTTTGAAACGTCTAGGTGAAGCTACGCCGATTCCACGCGACCAAGCCTAGAAGAATCAGGCAACAAACACGGCTTGGGGTCTACCTTTTTTTTTATGATCCTTTCCTTAATGCTATGTAGAGCTCCAGTGTGGTGCCAATTGAACAAGGTGAAGGCTCAAACAAGAATAATAATTAAAAGTTAAAAGTACCTACTACTCAAGTACGTAGGTACAGCAATAAAAAAAAATAACTAAAGAGCTTCAGCACAAATTCAAAAAGCAACACACGCTACACTTGATTTAGAATTAAAACTTACAGATAAAATAACTATTTGCTTAAAAATAATTAAAGTAGACAAATGTTACACAAAATGAAATTAAGTACCTAAATCAATATTTAGCTGTCGAGTGGCAGAGCGACATCAGGCCACGAGGATTTATCATTTATATAATCATCTACAGTATAATACGCTTTGTTTATAAGATTATTCTTTATATAGGCTTTAAATCTTCTAACGGGAAGTTTTGTTGCGTTTTCTGGCAGTTTATTATAAAATAGTATACAATTCCCCATAAACGACCCCTTCACTTTTTCTAATCTAAATTTGGGTATGTACAATTTGTTCTTATTTCTTGTGTTAATACTATGTACATCACTTTTTTTCTTAAAGAAAGCCATATTCTTATGAGTATACAGTAAGTTTTCATATATATATTGTGAGATTACTGTGAGAATGTTAATTTCTTTAAATTTTTGTCTCAAAGAGTCCCGGGACTTCATTTTATAAATGGCACGTACTGCCCGTTTTTGTAAAACAAAAATAACTTGAATGTCTGCTGCCTTACCCCAGAGAAGAATTCCATACGACATTACACTATGGAAGTAACTAAAATAAACTAGCCTAGCTGTGGCTTCATCGGCCAGCCGCCTAATCGTGCGGACTGCATAGGCAGCGGAACTAAGTTTACCAGCAAGTGTTACAATATGAGGTCCCCATTGTAAGTTTGCATCAATATTGAGACCTAAAAAAGTAGTCGAATTAACAAGCGTAAGAGCCTCTTCATTTATTTCAATGTTAGTCGGAGTATGCCGTACACTAGGCAAAGAGAATTTAATGCATTTTGTTTTCTTAGAATTAAGCAATAGATTGTTTACAGTGAACCAATTAAAGACTAGCGACAGTGACGCATTTATGTCATCGAAGTTAACTTTAGATCTATCGACTTTAAAAATAAGCGACGTATCATCAGCAAATAGGACTATGTCACAAATGTCTTTTACATAGAATGGGAGGTCATTAATGTAAACTAAGAATAAAAATGGACCTAAAATCGAGCCCTGTGGAACTCCCATTTCAATAAATGACCCAGAAGATCGTTCGCCACCGATATCAACTTTCTGGACTCTATTGGACAAGTAAGATTGTAAGAGGTGAATTGCCTGGTTATGGATGCCATAGTGTTGTAACTTTGCGATTAGAGTTGCGTGACTCACGCAGTCAAACGCTTTCGACAAATCGCAAAACACACCGATCGCATCTTGCGATTTCTCAAAGGCCTCATATATGTGCTTTAAGAGCAAAGTACCGGCATCGGTTGTTGATCGACCCTTTGTAAATCCAAATTGATGACAATGAAGTAGCCCATTAAGATTGAAGTGAGATAATAACTGAGTAAGAATAACTTTTTCAAAAATTTTACTTAGAGCAGGCAATACTGATATTGGTCTATAATTAGAGGGATCTTTCTCGTTTTCCGACTTGTACAAGGGAATGAGTTTACTATGCTTCATGAGATCAGGAAAAATTCCCTCGTCAACACACCTATTAAAAACGTGGGCTAAACATGGAGCAATATCAATGATAATAGTACCTAATACCTTTGTAGATATACCCCATAGATCTTCAGTATTTTTGATATTCAGAGATCTAAAAGTTTTCACAATATTATCAGCATTAATGTATCTAAAGCTGAACTCATTTTCACATTTGGCAACACTAGATTCTAAGAGAACGGACGCCGCAGAAGCTGAGGAGTTTAGTGACTGGGTAACAATTCTAGGTATACTAGAGAAAAAACTATCAAATGCATCCGCCACTTCTTTTCTTTTAGTTAATAGCTTATCATTAATATTTAAATTTATCTGTTTATTACGGGGTTTAGATTTTCCCGTTTCATTATTAATTAGCTTCCAAGTTGCTTTAATTTTATTAGAGGACTTTTCAATTTTATATCTTAAATACAATGATTTAGCCGCACGACACACTTCTTTGAAAATTTTGGAATAATTCTTAAGGGGCTGCCAGTCGACGATTGCTCTTTTTCGGAACGAAAAAAGTAATACTTCTGAACAAGCCACATCTCCTATTTTTATAAGTATATTACTTCAGGTTCCTACCTAGATTTCTATTAAGCTGAAAACATAATAGCAGAAACTTTTCACGATAAAAATATTATTTCAAAATGATACGTTTTAGAATTTATGATCGAAATATTTTATATACCTACTATTAAAATCAACTTGTGATTTATTGTTAAAGATAGGTAATATGTAGATCTAGATTTCTATTAGGATAGATTTTTGATAAGTAATTATACATAATTTATATCATTAATTTATTCGAAAAGCTAAGGCGGACCACGCGCGGACGTGTGTTTGTCATCATTGCAGCGGTCGGTAGGATTATTTATCGAAGTGATTAAAGATGGGTACATCTTTATTCACATATACTATACATTATTAAATAGGAGATGTGGCTTGTTCACAAGTATTTCTTTTTTCGTTTCGAACAAAAATAATCGTCGACTGGCAGCGTCTTAACATGAAGTATAAAGGTAGGGTCGTGCAGCCGTGACTCCCTAGTTGCATAAAGTTCGTATAATTTATTTCTACTTCTATAAATACCAGGTGTAGCCCAGTCAGTAAACCCGACCTTACATCTAGTTTTGCTCGTTTGTAACTTAAAAATTTCACTGTGCTCTCTAGTTATTAAATTAGACAAATTGGTAAACTGGTCATTTGGGTCATCTATGCATGGTATAAGAGGCATTTTGAGTTCAATATTACCCTGAAACTTTCTAATACGACAATCAGTGATGGGACGGTAAGTGAACTCCTCAGGTTTATTTAATAAATTACAAGAAAATAAGACACTATGCCCGAAATGATCAGAACTAAAATGTTTGATCACTGATTTATTAATTGGTTCACAACTACAATAAACATTGTCTAGACAGGTGGCTGTGGTAAGTGTCACTCTTGTCGGTTCCATAAACAGATGGTACAAATTAAAACTCTTAAATAAATTAATCAATCTTTCAGATAAAGGATGGATCGGAATATCTACATTAAAATCTCCGCAAACTATTAACGTTTTATTAGATGCAAACATTTTTAACAAAACTTCTTCCATAGTGGATTCATATATAGCAAAGTCTGAATCGGGGGGACGGTACACACTCACGACGATATGCCGCTCCAGTTCAACACACGACAGCTCAATTGACCTCTCAATCGTAAGATTTACAATATCTTTACGTTCCTTGCACTTAATGTTATTTCTCGCAATAATTAAAGAGCCGCCTCTGATGGCATTCTTACGTTTAAATGAGCTAACAATATTATAATTTTCATAAAAAGGAAATGATTCAAATTCTAATATCCAATGTTCGGTGATACACATTATGTCTACATTAAATAGATTTAAAAACAGCTCTGATTCTAATATTTTGCTGGGGAGGCCTTGTATATTTTGGTGAACTACATGTAAAGTGCCTTGCTTTCCCATTGTCGGAGAAGTCAGTTTAAATTATGGTCAACTGGACCTACTACTCGTATGCCCTGATTAGTAATACTACTAACTGCAGGCTCGTCAGGAATCTGTGTTATAATTGCTATAACAGGATCAAAAATATTAAATGCTAACAATTTAGCAATAACTGATTTGCTATGTCTACTACAGTACAATGTACCTCTTGTCAATGCAAGACTACTAATAAAATTATTAGTCTCAAAATACAAAACGTCACTATGACGACATGTCAAATTATATAATATTAAATTCAGGTTAAAAATAACCTGATTATCCTTTGTACTCAAACATTTTGAGTATGGGAATGCACATACTATTAATTTTCCCAATTTTGCCTGCAAATGTATTAAACCTTCTTAGGATTATAATGTACATAATTATATAATTTACTGACTGCAGATACAACCTATTTACAGTTTTTTAAAAGTAAAGGTTTAAACCTAACGTTGGAACGGGGTAAGGGAGTGGAGTGCGGGAGGTGGGGATCTGTAGCTCGGTTCTCGGAAATTTAGTCGCGATGGAGCACTTCACGGGTGAACAGCGTGCGTTCTGTGTTAAAAATTATTACAAAAAAGCAGATTCGTGCGTTATTGTTCGACGTTTATTTCGCTCTCACTATGGATTGCATGACTTAAAACAGTGTCTGAGTGAAAGTTTGATTAGGGCGTGGGTCAGAAAGTTCGAGGCTACCGGTTCGACCCTCAATCAGAAACCTAAGGGGCCCAAAAGGACAACAAGGTCAGAGGAAAACATAAACGAAGTCGGAGCTTCCGTACTACGCAATCCTGGGCAATCATCTCGCAAGCGATCAGCAGAGCTCTCTGTATCAAGAACGACTTTGCGTCGAATTTTGAAGAAAGATTTAAAATTGCACCCCTATAAACTTCAACTAGTGCAAGATGGCGCCACATGCCATACATCTAACGAGAGTTTGGCAGTCTTAAAGGAGAAGTTCGATGGAAAACTCGTTTCGCGCCGAGGTGACATTCCATGGCCACCTAGGAGTCCGGATTTAACCCCACTAGACTTTTTCCTGTGGGGTTACATGAAAAGTAGAGTCTACAGTAATAATCCGACCTCAATTGCCCAGTTGAAGGCCAATATCCACGGAGAAATGGCCGCAATTCCGCGCGCCATGTGCGAAAGAGTTTTCGGCAATTTGAAGTCGAGATTGAAGATGCATCTGGATAATGTTATTTTCAAAAAATGATTTTCCCAAATGTTTACTTTAATTTAAAAATAAATTTATTTTAGTAGGTATTTTCAGTGCTCTGCGTACCAGTAAACTGACCGGACGTGTACAGTCGCTTTCAGTATCGATAAGGTTCATGTTTTTCGTAGCGACAAAGTCGTGGCGTAGGCGAAATGGAAGCGTTTACAAATAGTTTAATTGCTGCATATTATCTTCGTAGACGTCGACGAAACAGAACACGTAGATATCACGTACACCAAAGATCGTCGCCCAAAGAGCTTTTCAGGGGGAATTCAGCACCATATACTCGTTATTGCGCGAAGATGAAGAAAAAAGTTTTAATTACTTCAGGATGTCGATCAAAAGTTTTGATGAATTATCAGCCAAATTACAAGACAACTTAAAACATCAAAACTTATTTCGAGCTCCTGTATCACCCGTGGAAAGACTTGCAGTCACTTTAAGGTAGGTAAAATAAACTGTGTGTCGTGTTTCTAGTAGTTGCCTTAGAGTATGAAAAAACAGACGCCAACGCAAAAGGGTTTTGCGCGCTGATCACTCTCTATACTTTTCTCATACTCTAATGACTGTGTTAGCTTGGTACAGGGTGGGCCTCGGAGTTTTGCGAATTTGAAAAATTCATAAAAAACAAAACAAAAGTAATAAACTTAAAAACTTATCAAAACATAAGCAGAAGAAAAAGAGCAAGCACGAAAGTTCAAGAAGAGTTAGTAAATGTTGCCAAAAAGTTATTGACCGAAGACAACCCTTAAAATGCTCCGGATCGGGACATGACATTTGGATTATATCTAAATAATCAACTCCAAAACCTGTCACATGATCAGAAAATTTATGCAGAAAAACTAATGTCAGATGTTTTGTTTTTGGCAAGAACAAACCAATTAAATGCTACTTCACGTATCTTCACGCGTCCATCCTCTCAAACAACCACAACATTAAATGAATACTCTTCATCACCTATTCAATTTGTCAACTCACCTTCACCATACGCAGAAAATGTGCGTTCACCTCCAAACATCCAGCGACCGATTTCTCAAAATTCAGCACATTCTGCTTCACCTATTTGCCATAACTCGCCATACAGTGAAGACTTGCCTTCATCCCCAAACATTCAAACTTCATCTCCGATCACAATTATCAAACGACCGGCTTCTCAAAACTTAACATACTTTTCCACACCGATCCAATATTCTTCTACATCAAAAGGTTGCATTGAAACTCAATTGTCTCATATACCATCTTCTCAGACGGTTCTTTCGGCGAATTCTTTAACCCAGTATCAAGATACATCACAAGAATTACCAAACACGCAATTTTCTTCAATTCCAATAATTCTTGATAATGAAACTGAAAATTCTACTCCAGTACACACAGAACAGCTAAACAAATTTCTGGTTTTTAGAAAGAAATGAATATGTTATTAAATATGAGTATGAACAAATGAATATGAGTCTCATATTCATTTGCTCACTGTATGATTTAGGTACTTACTTCATTTGTTTTCTAATGGTAAGCAATTTCTGCTTGCAAATTATAATTAGTGGTTGGAATGACTGTGATTGTTTTCTTTTTAATAAATAAATATATAAAAAATTGTTTCATTGACTTACCTTGAGATACTCATCCTTTAAAGCTTTATAAATAGCTAGACAAGTTTCAGGAATAATTTTACTCATTAGCTGTGGTGAAACTGCATACGAAACCATAAGTTCAGGATAGCTTTCTCCCGTTGCAAGGTATCGTAGGGTTACAAGTAAACGTTCTTTTGCTGGGACACTCTCTCTCATAATAGTATCACGACGTTGAATTTCGAGTCCAACCATTCCTAACAGCATTTCCAATATTTCACTATCCATTCTAAGATAAGTATGAAAATCTATGACGTTCAAATCATTCATTATATTATTAATTTGAGTATACTCCGCACGCTTATGGTAAATTTTTTTCATCCAGAACCTCTTCTTATTTTTTTTCTTCTCTTCTGCTGCTGCTGACAATATGAGAAGAACTCCCATTTTTTGGCGCTTTGATAAATTATGCGGCATTATAAACACGCACAACCTCCTCGAATAATCGATCGATTACATCTAGCATGCTGGATGCGCGCACGAGTGTGTGTATGTAACATCTAGCGCCGCGGCCTTGAGCGGACGTACCTACAGCTGGGATGGATGGTGAATAAGGCGCTTTATTAGTGAGCGGCCGACTCCCACCAAAACCGGTTCCAGTCGGCGGCGGCGATTGGTTGTTCGCCGGGCGTAGTGACTCAGTTTGCCGCAAACTGATTATTCGGATAGTTGGAAAAAAGCTATCATCGTGTTAGGACGTGTTTTTTTGCATCGCACCTAACTAATCTCAACGCACACACACATCGCACCCTTAGAAATTATAGAGACCTAATGCAAAATTTATTATAAACTAGCTGTACCCCGCGGTTTCACTCGCGTATAACTTGAAGAAATAAGAACTTTTTAGCGTATTACCTATAGCAGACCCGCGACAGAAAAAAAAAATCCTGTCAAAATTTTAATATGTATAACTTTGGTGTTTCTTTACCGATTTCTACCGAGTGGTGCGCTTATTACGACATTAATTGAATACACGGGTAGAGCTACTTGTCTGTAACCATGAAAAAAAAATCTAATAAAATTAACCCATAATTGAAAAAGTAAAATTTTCTAACAAACTAAACCACAAAAAAAGAAGTAAAACTTCGATCAGCCTCTATGTAGGTGAGAAAAATATTCATTCATGAGTTAAGTTACTACTTACCTACGAATGTTCTATTCCAAGCGGCAACGTCGCGCGCTCGTATTGCGTGCGGCTGGGGATGGCCGGCCGCAATGGTTGTTCAAACGAAAAACTAGGTAGGTAGGTACACTTTCAAATTTTTAAGTTTTCAATGTGGCCGCCGCCATTTTGGACACAAAGTTCTAATCGACGCTGAATATTGGCCCTCACTTTAGCTAAAACATTTTCAGCCGAACACATTGCCCTCAGTTTCTCAAAAGCGTTTGATATTCGTAGGTACAATGCTTCCAACATGTCAATATTTTCCGAATACACGTCATCTTTAAAAAACCCCCACATAAAAAAATCGAGAGGCGTAAGGTCAGGCGATCTTGGTGGCCATCTATGAGGTCCATTCCTTCCTATCCACTGCTCACCAAACATTTCATTTAGCCGCTGCCTAGCTGCTATAACTGAATGAGCAGGTGCGCCGTCTAACTGGTACCACATTCGTCGGTATCGGTGGACGGTCAGATTCTCAATGTACTCTGAAACCGTATCATCCAGAAGATTTACAAATCTTTCTCCGTTTAAAGTACCATTGATGAAAACTGGTCCGATTATGTCATCGCCATGGATGCCGGCCCATACATTTACTGAAAATCTGTATTGATGGGCGGACTCTCGCCAGTAGTGCGGGTTTTGGCAGGCCCAGTGGTGCAAGTTGTGTTGATTCCACATGCCATTTCTGGTAAATGTGCTTTCATCAGTCCAGCAAACATGGGAAAGAAAGTCATTGTCCTCTTCCATTTTGTTCAATAACCACTGACAATAATGGACCCTAATTGGTTTATCCCGTGATAATAATGCGTTTAGCTTTATGAATTTGAACGGATGCCATTTTTCGCGCTTTAATATTTTGTGGATTGATTTGTGATGTACATGAAAATGCCGAGCAGCCTGACGGATACTGCTTTTGGGTTGGTTTTCGAAATATCGGAGTACATTTTCAGTTAATCGAATTGTATTTTCACGTACCGGAGGTCGACCAGGGACTTGAGACCTAGGCTCCACAGGTCGGTTTTCGCGGATGCGCTGCACAGCTCCGACAATGGTTCTAGGATTTGAAGGGCATTGTCTCGTCTCGCCATATCTTTCACGATACATCCTAATAGCAAGGGCGGCATTCTGATTGAACTCCCCATAAACTAGGATCATATCAGCGTATTCGGTTGCAGTGTAGTTGGGATGATAATTGGCCATAACAAAGTCACAAAAATAGGTTATTAAACACAAAACTAAACAAGCGATAGGAATAACGCAGTTATCACTATTGTCTAACAAAAAAAAAAAGTAGGTACACACACAATAGCAGAAAGCATCTTTTTCACGAATCATTCACACTCATTAATTGATTTAAGTTTAAAAATTAGGATTATGTGTGATAAGATCAACGGCCCGCATTTGACTGGACTGACAAAGTGGAGAGGGGCAAGACTCAAGACGGGACCTTTGAGGTGACTTTGTCGGCGAGCTGAAAGTTGAAACGCGCCGGGCGGCGGCTTTGTCGGCATTTATGAGCGAATTGTACCTATCGAGTAGCAACGTCGCTTTTTCTAAGACAGTGTCTCATTCTTTCAGTGTTTTGTTTCATTTTAATTTCATTGACAAAATGTTATGATATGTGACCCCGACGGATGAACTCTGCCCCACAGCATTTAACATACAGGTTGCTTCAAAATGGTACTTTAGAAAATTGGTTTTATCTCCGTAAATATTAGGTTTAGAGATATAAAATAAATTACTACAATCTATAAACGCGTAACTGGATATGTACATTAAATTAAGGTCGGCATTGCAGCTGCACCCAGTATGATTATTTTTTATGGAATAGTTAATAATGTAAACTTTTTTAATTAGGGATGACTAAGAGTGTTATAAACGTAAGAGTAGACAACTATAATCAGAAAGCTTCGAACTGCTAAGCTATCGGGAGTTACACGTGTTATTGTGAGTCAACCATAAAAGATAAACATATGCTGTCGTGGGATATTTTTTATTTAATTTTAAGGAGAACATTTCTGTCATACATGATTTCTGTGTAGCTTTAATCATGAAGGTTGCACACGCGATGGAAGCTTAAGAAATGCAGTAACTACTCCCGTTTTCCCAACATTTCCCTTCACTGCTCTGCTCCTATTGATTGTAGCGTGATGAAAAGTATACTATAACCAGCTCAGGAGTATGAAAAATAATTGTACCAAGTTTCATTAAAATCCGTCCAGTAGTTTTTGTTTCTATAACGGTTATACAGACAGACAGACAGACAGACAGACAGACAGACAGACAGACAAAAATTTTACTGATTGCATTTTTGGCATCAGTATCGATCCCTAATCATCCCCTGATAGTTATTTTGGAAATATATTTCATGTACAGAATTGACCTCTCTACAGATTTATTATAAGTATAGATGAGTTAAAGTCACATAATGACTTACAAACACATCCTCTATCGACTGCTCATTCAAACAGAGACATTTTTAGTGCAGAAAAGGACAACATGATATTTCGGTCTCTTTTGTTCATTCCTCGTCTTGCGATCGGTTCAGTCTGAGAAAGACAATATCAGTAAAGTGCCGCGAGTGTCATAAACAAGTCGCTACGTGTTTGTTATTGGAGAGACCTAAAGCTTAATAAGTTGTTATTAAACTGATCCTAAGGTATGTTGAATTCAATATTTTTAATAAAGTAAAGACATTTTTAGTGTTTAGGTCTATTTAAAACCAAAATATTTCCTCTCAGCTTTGACTCAATTGTTATTGAGTTTATGTTTGACTGAACATATTATAAACAATACGACACAATCATAACTAAGCCATTTTCATTATAAAAATAATATTTAGAAATCGGGCTTACTTACAATTGTGTCCCTTTTTTAACAAATATGGTTATATTTGTACTGACCATTTTAGAAATGGGTCTATCTGGTTATTAAATGTGCTGTATATTCTTGTTAGATAGGTTATTTTTGTGTCTGCATATTGTTTTTTTTTAATTTCAGATAACGTAATACTACACCAAATCCATAAAAAATGAAGAGAAGAGCAGATATTATATTGGAAAAACTAGACTTAAATAGTCAGACACAGGTTACTTTGATTCTATTTACTATTGCAACAGTTGTTATTTTTTATAATTTGAACTGAAACTTATTTCTTAATTTCAGGAGAATAAAGATAATAATGCTCACACGGAAGCAAGTAATGAAAAAAAGAATGATTGTGATTACCTGGTACGCTAAGTTATTTATAATATTTACTAGCAGACTCGGCCACGCGTTGCTGTGTCAACAGTTTGCAATAAAATAAAATTGCGACTATAATTAAAGATCTAAGCTATCCTATATCTCAAGTTGGACCAGACTGCTCACGGTGTGCCAATTTAATTTAAAATGGGTTATGTAGTTTAGGAATCCATCGCGGACAAACATCGTGACAGGAGATTTATATATATTAAGATATAGAGAGTAGAAAGTTTAAATCTGGTAGTAGAAGTATAAAACAATTTAAGTATATTCAATTGCTTTCAGAATGAAACCGGTAAAGAAAATATAATATCAAGTCCATCAACAAGTAGTCCATCAATAATAGAAAACACTCCTGACAGATCCATCCCATATGATTCTAGCACGATTCCTCTTTACAATAAAATCACAAAAGAGGTAAGTTTACAAGCATTTTACGTATATAATTATGATAATAATGCTTTAAATATTGTTTAAAACTTATATGAACTCTCATTTTTAGGCACAAGCACTCAGGACACAGGAAAAAGACGCAGAAGAAATGATTCCTTTCAAGAGCACTTTACTGCCAGATGAAAAAATAAGTCAAAAATGCGAAAGGATTCGGGATTCATCGAGTAGTTCATCATCTACTTCAGATAGCTCATCTTCAACATCCAGCTCGAGCAACACATCTGACGATGATACTGTAAATAACTCTATTGCTCAAACAAAAGTGACCATAGAAAAAGCTTCAACATCCAAGTTAACGAGTCAAGTTGCAGACAGATTATGTGCACCTAAAATAGATAAACAATACCGTCAGTCACCTATAAATTCTAACGAAAGTGATGTGGATTTAAGCGACTCAGACCCAACTTACAGATCTCGATCTCCTCTTAATCGTCGTCGATTATCAATCTCTAGCACCAGTTCTTCGTCGTCTTCCAGCACTCATCTCAGCACACCAGGACCAGATAGTGCTAACAATTCTGTTCCGGAAACTACCAGACAATCCCGAAAACGTGTACGAGATCCATCCAAATGGAAACACAATGTCGCAAAAAGTCTAAGAAATTCTGGAAAAGCTTACGTTTCTACTACGTCTAAAAAAGAAGTTCCTGAACGTTGTATCAAAGACGCATGTAATTGCAGACTTAAATGCTCCGATAATGTTGATGAAACGGAAAGAACTCAATTGTTTGAAAGCTATTGGTCGTTAGGCGAAGTTGAGCTACAGAGATCTTACATAAGATGTTGTATGATGGAGGTCAAACCGAAATATAAGTATTCTAATGCAGCCAGACCTAGATTACCTAACAGTGCATTCTATTTCACCGTCAATAATAATAAAATTCGGGTTTGTAAGACTTTCTTCATAAATACGTTAGGAATATGTGACCGGCAGATTAGAACAATTAAAAAGAAAACTGACTCGCAAGGTTTTCTTCAAAATGATAATAGTGGCAAGCACGCTTCAAGAAAACCAATAAGTCCTTTGCTCATTCAAGATGTAAAACAGCACATAGATTCCATTCCCAGAATAGAATCACACTATTTGAGAGCTAACACTTCCAGGGAATACATAAGTGGGGAGAAAACTGTAATGGATTTGTGGAGGGATTTTGATAAATACCAGCGAGAGAATGAAAAACCTACTTGTGATTACTGGCTTTATTATGAAATTTTCAACAAAGAATTTAATATAAGTTTTTTTGAACCCAAAAAAGACAGGTGTGACTTGTGCTTCGAATATGAACTCGCACCTTCAAACCGCAAAATTGAGTTGAAAGAAAAGTATGATGCTCACTTAATAGAAAAAGACTTGTGTCGAAATGAAAAACGAAGAGACCGCCAGAACATAGATGACGTACACATTTGTGCAGTCTACGATTTGCAGGCCGTTATGCAGTGTCCTACTGGGGAGACTTCTTCTTTTTATTACAAATCGAAGCTCAACTGCCTAAATTTTACGATTGTAGAATTGCAAAAAAATCTGATGCCCAAGATAAAGATAATAGTGAAATTGGAGCATATGGTAATGTTTACAGCTATTTCTGGGACGAAACACAAGGTAAACGAGGCGCTAACGAGATCGGCTCTTGCCTTCTAGAATATTTACAACAATTAAATGAGCAGAACCCGAACAAAACTCTGCATATAATTTTTTACTCGGATAATTGTTGCGGGCAAAATAAGAACAAGTACATTGCTTCATTGTATTCTTATGCTGTGTCCCATTTCGAAAATATACATTCAATAACTCATAAGTACCTTATAAAAGGTCACACGCAAAATGAGGGAGATAACGTACATAGCATTATCGAAAAGGAGATAAGGAAAAATAAAAAGTCTGGACCAATATACGCACCATTCCAATATATAACCTTAATTAAAAGCTCACGTAAGCATGGAAAGCCTTTTACTGTAAAAGAATTGACGTACGATTTTTTCATTGATTTAAAGAATTTACAAGAAAAATGGGCTTACAATTTTAACGATGATGAACATAAAAATACTGTATCATGGAACAACATTAAGGTTCTAAAATTTTGTAAAGATGTTTCTTTTTTTACTATAAGACATCGTACCATCAAAGTGAATTCACTATGGTACATATGAGAAACAAACGAAAGAATATGATGACTGTAGAAGAAATAACAACGACCAAAGCATTTACCAAAAGACTGGAGCTGAGTGAAAATAAGAAAAAAGACTTACAAGATCTCGTTACCAAAAATTTAATTCCAAATTATTATGCAAGCTTTTTTAACACTATACTAATAACAGAACAATTACAACACGAGTACTCGGAATTAGAATACTATAACCATCTGTTGCTGAGCCAGCATTCCAGCACGCGCCAAGACAAGCGCCGGCGCCGAGGCCTTATCAACGGTGTCGGATATATCGCAAACAGTCTTTTTGGCGTACTCGACGAACGATTTGCGGAACAATACAAAAACGATATTCTATTATTACAACACAATGAAGATCACCTGGCTTCACTTATCAAAAAATCAAACATCGATTATGGAAGTGGAATACAACGTTCTTAAAAGAACTGAGGACTCAATCCGTAAACAGTATAAGGTTCTAAATCAATTATCAATCAGGCTTAACAATGTTGAACAGGATTTGAAGAATGAGGCTCAGAGGAACATCATGAGTTCTGATTTTAGTATGGCTTCCATAGCAGCAAGCAATATAATAAGGTGATTACAAACCATGCAAACGACGCTATTGGACACCATTACCGACATCTATCACGGCAAATTCAATTTTCATCTCATATCCCCAGAGCAACTCAAACAAACATTGAGCATCATATCGAGTCATCTCACAAAGGATGTCACATTACCGATCGACAACATACAAACAGGCTTAAAAAACATTTATAGTTTATTAAAAGTTAAGGCAAGAACAGCCGAAGATTATATAATATTTGAAATACGACTACCATTGGTAACCCGAGACTTATTTGAAATCATGCACATTTTATCGGTACCTACAGTCGTGGGAAATGCTAGCATGGCACAAATAATACCTATATCAGAATACGTAGCAATTCATTTACGAAAGGAATCATACTTAACCCTGTCTGAGCACGACATAAAGGCGTGTCTACACAACGAAGTTGACACGTACCTATGCTATTCTAGAAGCCCAATCTATCAACTAAAGAGTGATGAAGATTTATGTGAAAAAGAACAAGGAACAGGGAATTGTAAACTTACCGTCAGCACGTGTACGAGTAAGTGGGTAGAAACCAACAAGATAAACAAGTACATGTATTTTTGTTGCGAGAAATGCCATATACGTGTGTTATGCGATAACTACGCCACAGCAGGACAGCTAGAGAAGGCTGGAATACTAAGCATCGAACATGGATGCATAGTTAAGACAGAAAACTTAACAATCTACGCACACAACAACAACTCGAGCAACATACACTCGAAAGATCAGTTCTATGTACAGGAAATAGAACCAATCAACCACATGATAAATATTAGTGTTAACAACTCTATAGATAACATCAGTACACCTACGACCAATGATGATCAGCTAGATGACATCAGGAAACAAATAAATGTACTGAAAGCCCAGGAAAACTTGGTACCAACATCTTATCATGACATACATCACTATACCGCAATTTACGTGATATTGGGGATCTTCTTAGTTTGTGGAGCAAGTATGATGGTGCGAAAGTTCCGCAAAGCCCGCAACAAGCAGGCTGACACAACTTCGGAGCAGGCGGCGTCGGCGTCGGCGGCAGTTGCGGCGACCAGCCAGCCGTCAGCGCCTTGCGACGTACATCAGTCGGAGCCCTATCGGCTCGGCTCAACCCGTGCGTTTACAGTGTTATGGTGCGTATAAATTAAGCGCGGCAAACCATCGAACATTGGCGCGCGCGGCGGCCGCGCTCTATGTAGACGGGATCGCCGCGCGCGGCGACGCGAACATTGCCGCGCTCGAACGTGCCGCGGGGCGATCCGCTCGTTGTCGGTTTTTGAGACCGCGTCAAAGGAGCTTCAGTCGTTCGCTCGCGCGCAGTGGGGACGGTTGTAGTTTTGGTGATTTGGCTCGCGCGGCGAATACGAAAAATGGACAACGAAAAGTGCCGTTTACTAATACAATTGTATAGCGCCAAAGAATTTTTGTGGAACAGCAAATCCTCCCAATACCACAACAAATCGCTGAGGTATGATGCGTGGGTAGAAATCAGCAAGAAAATGGATATACCTATTCCTGACTTGAAAAAGAAAATGACTACACTCTTGGCGTCTTACAGAAGAGAAAAATCTAGAATAGCTAAAAGTTGTCGTACTGGTTCTGGTAAGTACCTATTTATTTTGCATTTACAACAAAAAATAAAACGCATTTTGTGATTACTTAAATAATTTTTATTTTTATTACAGCCACAAATGAAGTTTACGTTTCCAAATGGTTTGCTTTCGATGACTTTAATTTTCTGAGGGATAAAGATCTACCCAATGAAACATTGGACACAATGTCTGAAAATGTGAGTACAAGTTTTAATATCTATTTTGCCAAGATATTTCACCATTGGTAACAAAGTGATGGGCTAGGTGTGAACGTATTTGTTGTGCAAAATTTCCCGCTCTTCTTGGGATATAGTTAAGAGGCAGTAGTGATGTAGGGGCAGTTTCATTTCTCCAAGTTCCAGGTATAATTTGGCCGTCTCTTCCTTCACTATCTATACATCCTTGCGGCGTGTACTGTGATCTTGTCAGAGTTCTTTTTCTCAAATAATTATGCAAATGTATTGTTGCTAAAACAATTTTAGTAGCAATCTTTGGTTGTAGTAACATAGGTTTGCGTAGAACTCTAAAAACTGAGCTCAGAATCCCGAATGCATTTTCCACACACCTACGTGCTCGAGATAACCTGTAATTAAAGATTCTTTCCTCGGAACCCCTTTCTAGATCTCCTGGAAACGGTTTCATAGTATATTCATTTAAAGCAAAAGCTTTGTCAGCTAGAATCACATATGGTACTTTGAAGGAATAGGGCACTTGAAGAATGGATGGAGGAGGAAGTCTCATAGATTTTTCTTCTAGTTTTTTGTATAAGTTTGTATTTTTGAAAATACCGCCATCAGATAGTCTACCTTGACAACCCACATTTACATACGTAAAACAATAGTCTGCATCGACTAAAGCTAGTAAAACTAAACTAAAAAACTGTTTATAGTTGAAAAATTCTGTGCCACTGTTTATAGGTGCTTGCAACACTACATGTTTGCCATCCAATGCACCTACTGCATGAGGAAAGTCCCATTTGTTTTCGAAATCGTGTGCTATCTGCATCCATTCTTCTTCTGAGTCCGGTACCTGCAACAATTAATTAAACATTCGTATTTTTTTTTATAGTCGGCAACAACACAAATTGCACAAAATAATGATACAGGACCAATTACACCTGCTATGGAACAAGAAATAGAACCTCTAAGTGACATTATGAACGCTCCAGATAAACTGAGAGTAAAGAAAAAGAAAAAGGTAAACGCTGAAGAAGATTCCCCTATGCTGAAAAAAGCATTTCAGGTTCTAACTGAATCCACTGCATCATCTGCTGACCCATATTTTTCTTATGGCCAGCACATTGCTAATGAACTCCGGAAATATGATTCACGCACTTTAATTTACGTCAAGCAAGCGATTAACAATGTGATATTTGAAGCTGACCTAGGAAAATATTCGAATTATGGGTATTGTTCCCAAAATTATTCACAGTCACACTACACCTCAACGCCGTCTCCTCAGGCCTCGACTCCGTCTTCTCAGATTCCAGATACTACTCCTACTGCTGAACGTGAACCAACGCCATCGCCTATGGACGATTTTTTCCCCTAAATAAAAATAAAAATTATATCAATAAATAAATATAATAATAAAAGAAAACCAGATATTTTATTTACTCACCTTTACCCAGTCTTTTAGTGCATCGCAAAGTGCATCGCAAACTTCAGGAACAATTCTTGAAATTGACTGTTTTGATACTCGAAAAAGGTATTGCAGGCTAGTATAGGAGTCTCCAGTTGCCAGAAATCTTAAAGTTATTGCTAATCTTTCAGTAACTGATATTGCCTCTCGAAATTGTGTGTTCATTTTCATAACACGTGGTTCTATTAATGATTTTATTAATTCGAACTCTGTAGTTGACACTCGCGTAAAATTTTTTATAGTGTCTTCAACGGCTTCATATCTTATGTCTTCCAGAAGTTTCACGCCATATAGCGATCTATTTAGATATAATTTTTTCATCCA
Source organism: Hydriomena furcata (assembly GCA_912999785.1). NCBI lineage: Eukaryota > Metazoa > Arthropoda > Insecta > Lepidoptera > Geometridae > Hydriomena > Hydriomena furcata. The sequence continues at coordinate 6,725,993 of OU538838.1, forward strand.
CCAACGCCTTTTTCTTTTATTTTTTTTACAAATAAGATGGTGAATCACAATGAAAGCTGCAGCCGCCCGACCGCGCGCGTCCATACTCGCAGGTTTACAAGAGTGAACTGGTCTGACTATCCGCCGCGGTCTGTTCGTGATGGATCGCCTGCCGCGCGCGGCTGTCACGTCCAACTAAATTTATATCTACATATTGGCTTGCGCGGCAAATGAACGTCGAACATCGGCTCGCGCGGCTGCCGCGCTTAATTTATACGCAGCTTTAGTTACAATGTTAGTGAGCGTGATAAAAACGTCAGTGAATCGCGTATTACTGTCAATTCAGAAGCTCCCCTAGTGCATAAAGTAGAAAATTCTACCTCCCCGATGCCTAGAAGAGCAAATTTATCTTAGAGACTTTCGAGGTTTTAGCATACACAATCAAAAATGGAATCACCTTGTTACTCATTATATTCACCTTGTTCATACGCACAATAATCACTTAATTCTCTCCCCTGGGAGCATGTACGGTACAAGCGACCGTGCATCTTCCTGGGTCAGCAGAAAGGCGCTGCGCGTGCGACCCAGTTGCAATCATTTATGTTATTTAATTTATCGCAAATTATTAGCAAATGAGTCAGTCCGCATTCAGCCAACAAGGGCACGCGTTCTCGCCATCATTACCATCATCAATATATTAGTGTAATACAGCTCACTCATTAACAGTTAGACAATATATCTTTATTGCCATAACAAAAGTATTATCATTTTAACAACCTAGTTGTACGGTTAACAAGACACCGTACAATGTACCACGCATCAACACGACGTATTTACTTGCGATGTTTTTTTACCTAGTAACATGTTCATGTGCCAGAAATTTGTTTATTTCTTTTGTGAACACTAAATGCGTCACGGGTTTTTAGTAAGTATTTTTTTTACAGATATTCCTCGCCTGGTTTACCTACGAGACTGATCTGTTCTCATAAAAACCCAAAACTTGAATGTGCAAGCCTAACAATGAATGAAATTAAAAAATGTCACCAATCCTTTTATGCTTCGAATAAAAAATGCATTCAAGATGCTTTTCTTCTTAAGTACTGCCAAATTAAAAAAATTAAAAGAAGACGTCCTTGCCAGAATAAAAGATTAAGAAGAGATTTTAATATCCAGTACAGGATATTAAACAGTCGCAAGGAATTCGTGACTGTATGCCAGGATTTTTTTTTTAATATTCTTCAAATAAAAAAATACAGAGTGGAATTTGTTCTGAAAGCTTTCTACTATACGGGACAGATTGTTAAAGAGAACAGAGGAGGAAACCATAAAATAAACAAATATAGTGAGCAAAAGGATATGATTCACAAGTTCATTATGAAGTTAAAATGCATTGAATCCCATTACTGTCGATCGGCCACTCAAGAGCGAAAATATTTGCATAGCAGTTTGAGTGTAAACAAACTGTATAGGATATTCAAAACTGAAAATCCTGAACCAGTTGTAAAGAAATCTTATTTCCGGACAATATTCAACAAAGACTTCAATTTGGGTTTTGGAACCCCAAGAACGGATGTATGCTCCAAGTGTATCGAGTTGGATGAAAAAATCAAAAGGGAAATAGACACTCAAAAAAAGAATGACCTAATGATTGAAAATGAAAAAAGGGTTCACAAGCTCAGGGCGAAAGCATTCTTTAAATTGCTGCAGGAAAAGTCTGAAGATTTAATCACATTTTCGTTTGATTGTCAAAAAAATAATCCTTTACCCAGAGTACCCGATCAGAGCGCATACTACAGTCGACAAATATACCTATACAATTTCACGATTGTTCAGGGATCTTCTAAAGATTGCCTAAATAAAAACACATCTTTTGCGTATTTGTGGACAGAGATTGAATTTCCAAAAACAGCAAACCAGATAGCTTCAGCAGTATATGACCGTTTAAATAAAACCAACTTTGAAGGGATCAACACCGTGCGCCTTGTAGCTGACGGGTGCGGCGGACAAAACAAAAATAGTATATTACTATGCATGCTGTCCAGATGGCTCCTTGATAATACGTCTGTGAAAAAAATTGAAATTGTGTTTCCCATTACTGGGCATTCATTCATGCCGCCAGATAGGGTCTTTGGGAACATTGAAAAGATCCTGAAAAAGCACGAAGTCATCATTCAACCTCAGGAATATATAGACATCATAGCAACAAATACAACAGTCACGAATATGCGTGACATCCAAATGTTGGATTTCAGGAGTGCTGCAAAAGATGTTCTAAAACCGACTGCGAGATGGCTTTTTAAGATATCCGAATGTAAAAGGTTCATTCTGAAAAGATCCAAAACCCCTGGGAATGTCCTCATCCGAGGGGAATTGTACTTGTGTAATCGACACCGCCACGGTAACACGCACGCGCATATCCTGCATTGACGTCATGCTAACGTACACGTGCTAGTAACTGAATCTATGTTCAATAAAATATGTGTATACGGGACGTCTAGTGCTAATTTATACAAGAACCTATAGTTTGTGGTGTTGTGACGGTCTGGTGTTGTTCTTCGGTGAAATGCAGAGATTATAATAATTATTGCAAAACAATATTCTGTGAACACAATCCCAGGTAAATTAATCTGATTTATCTGCTGATCTGCTGGTTTACTCGTGCCATCTATCGTCGAACGGCGGAACCTTCAGCGTTTTCTGCGTGCTCAGGCATTGAAGCAAGTTGCTGCGTTGAACACTAGCGCCATCTGTGCATTCTGCGGGAAACCTCTTCCTCCCCCGCCTTGATCGTTTACAAGAATCGATCATGGTTCAAAAATGTGCAGCTTGCGGCAAATTTTTAAAAGGTGGCGTTGTCTGCCCAAAATGCAAATCACATTCACACAACGAATGTGTAAGAGTTCCTCTTGGAGCTGAGGTTCCCGTTGGTTGGCGCTGCGGTGACTGTCAGATGATGACCCCCAAAGGCAGGGACCCCTCAACACCAGTGCGCGTGTCGCAGATCATGCGTCAAGATGCGCCGGTCAGATCTAGGAGCAAGGAGCGGCCCGCTAGTCACGACGAGCGGCCAGTGGGGCGTATCGCGGCGCCCGCTAGGGTGCGTCATGACGAGGCCATGGTGTTAGATGACACCGCCCACAACATCACGGCGGAGTTCAACGAGATGGAGCTACAGGTGAATCTGAGGCCGTTCCAGGAGGAGCTGTTGAACGAGTTCCATAAAATGCAGGCGGGGTCGTAGCGGAGATGAGAGGCCTCCAATCGGAAGTGCGGAACCTATGCACCGCCGATCTTCAGTCCACCGTCGTTCGGCTCCAGCAGGAGCTAAACGATAGGGACCAGGACGCTCTACTGTCGGACTTGGAGATCGGCCATCTGCCAGAGGAGCGCGGAGAGAGCGTGATGCACGCCGTCACCGTGCTGGCGGCCAAGCTGGGTGTCCCACTGGAGGAGCGCGACGTGGTGTTCGCGGAGCGGGTGGGCGTGGCGCAGGTGGCGGGGGCCTTGGGTGAGGCGCCGCGCACTCGTCGCGTGGTAGTGCGTCTAGCACGGCGACATTTGCGCGACCAACTGCTGCAAGCAGCGCGCGTGCGCCGCACGCTGACCGCCGCCGACGCCGGGTGCGCGGCTGCCGTCGCTCCGCGCATCTTCCTCAACGAACGTCTGACGCGCGCCAACCGGCAGCTGTTCCATCGGGTCCTCGAGGAGTGCCGCAGGCTTCAGTGGCGGTTCTCCTGGACCAAGCGTGGCCGAATATACGCGCGTCAGGCTGATGGCAAGCCTCCATATCCGATCCGTTCGGAGCTAGACCTGCAGCGGGTTTTGGTTCAAACCCAGTTTGACTGTCCCTCCTGTAATTTTAAGTACTTGTCAATAATTGTTCTATTGATGCCGAGATCAAAGCCCTCAAACTCAAGCTACCGTCGTACTGCACGGTCTATCAGGCGGAACTCTTGGCGTTGTGCAGGGCCACTGGCGAAATTCTCAAACGACCAGAACTGACTTTCGGACTTTACAGTGACTCTAAATCCGCGCTGGAAACGGTAACAAACCTAGGTTCTCTCCATCCCCTAGCCGATGAGGCTCGCGATAATTTAAGAACGAGCAGAATCCAGAATAAAGAGGTGTCTTTATTCTGGATCAAAGCTCACGCGGGGTTGGAGGGGAACGAGCGTGCCGACCAGCTAGCCAAGGAAGCCGCGAAGAATACGAAACGACGACCTGACTATGACTACTGCCCGGTTTCATTCATAAAGCGACAGATCCGTTTGGAATAGCTGGATGAATGGAACCGGCGGTACAAGACGAGTGAGACTGCAGGAGTGACAAAACTTTTCTTCCCAGACGCCGTCCAAGCTTTCAAAGTTGTCCGAAAGTTTGAACCGACTTACATCATGACCCAAGTACTGACGGGGCACGGTGGGTTCTCCGAATACTTGAATCGCTTCAGGTGTAAGGAGAGCCCATCGTGCCTCTGCGACGATGACGTAAGCGAATCGGTAGTGCACGTATTGTGCGAATGTCCAATTTTCGCCCTCACAAGACACGAAGCCGAGCAGTGTCTTAACCTCAAACTGAGCACAGAAAACTTTCCGGAAATTATGTATACCAAAAAACTAAGAAACATTTTCACAAAATATTGTATAGAAATAGTAAGCAAAGTAATAAATAGGAATAAATAGTCTGTAAAATTATGTTGAATATATATTATTGAATATATTATATCAACAGCATAAATAAAAACAAAAGATATAAAACAATAGTTAGATAATAAGTACAATGTTAGAGATAAGCTTAGTTAGTAAGTAAACATAGAGTTAAAAATGTAAAAGTAGATATTAGATAAGTTGCCCCAGGGCCAGATTATGTACCCCCTAAATAAGTGTTTATAAAATATAGAATAGATGTAAGTAAATTGTAACTTAGATTATTAAGCTAAAAAATAAAAAGAAAATAAAAAGAAAAAAACAGATAAAAAAAAATGGACAAAAATTACAAAAAAAAAACTGAAAAGAAAATAACAGAAAAAGAAAAGATAAAGATATTTTATTCTTATTCGTGTACTTATCTAGTCACAACACACTACACAACATACACATAAATAAAAAACAGATACACATAATGTATTTAAACTTGACAGATGTTTTATAACTCTCGTTGACTAAAATACATAAAGCAAACTGACTTGGTTCGAAATGTAAGCTAAATAACGACTCTGACTCTTTATGCGTCAGAGGAACTTTTGCATACAAACAAAAAAAAAAAAAAAAAAAATTGTTCTATTATGTCCCCTATTTCTGTCAATGTGTTCTATGTCCTATACTTTGTGCTATGTGGGGTCAAAGTACATCAAACTTCTTTTTTGCAATTATGGTATATACTTTATTATTGTATCTGTTTATCACTTATATAAGTATCATACATATAACACTTGTATTATAAACATATTTATAAGTTTTGGTCGATTATTTATATTTTCTAAACTCATTAATAACTCATGCACTTCCATAAAATTATATCTATTTATTTGCATTAATCGTAATGAAAATCACACACCTAAAACCACTTATATACATATAAGTATACACCATTGGTGGCGATTCTCTTGTGTCCACTCTAATATTTAGGATTCTTAAAACTCGATCTAAATTTAACTTTACGATGCATAAAAGTCATTCTGTAGTTTGACCCAACTAAATTTAAAACGAACAAAGATTCTTCAAAGAACGATACTAATTTGATTCTGACGTTTTTAAATTGAGTTGGTGGGGTTGCCCGTATTTTACAATTCTATATTGAAAGAACGAATATTTACGGTGTTTATTTGACATTTTCAAGTAAAAAGTGTGCGTTTGCTTTACATTTTTTGTCTGTGCTGTTTGTTTGTTTGAATATGAAATGGTGAAACGTAAAACATATACCTACGTAAAAAATGAATGTATTACAACGTAAAAGATCTAACCTACGCCAGAAAGCATGGATGCTGGAAAGGCTGCATGCCAATAAGGAAATGGCAAGAGGTATGTACATTTTTCAATTCCTTTATGGTTTCGTGGTTAAAAAGAAAGATTAAAAGAAAACCTTAGCAGCTTAGTCTAAGGATTTTGATACCTAGTGTTCCACATCCAATTTTGAGGGCGCCTTGCACCCCCGGGGTAGAGACCGCTCTGACTGCGCCCTTGGAATATGGTAATTTCTGCGCCCTGTGCCTAGGACCCGCTAGCACAGTTCTATATACGGCAATGTAGGTACCTTCAGGACTTTAAGTAGAGTGACTTTTTATGTTTAATGTTATTTTTTTATCAGAAAATCAAGCTGACCCGGCGGTCGTGGAATTTTGGGGCAAATTAGCATTAGAACTGAATGGCTTGGGCTGCAGTCGGACAGCCAAAGAGTGGCAGCATGTAAGTAACACCACTTCGTGCATAAAACTAATGAGGCCAGAGCATGGTGCTGGTGTTTTATTAACTTGCTTCATACTTAAAATAATTTGTTTTTCTCATAGATTTGGAATACATGGGTGGTGAAGACAAAAAGCATAGCTCGCAAAGTGAGAGCAAGGACCGAGGGCACTGGAGGCGGACCAGGTGGGGCAGGTCTGACAGACCAGGACAATAAAGTCCTTGAGATTGTCGGATCTGCCTCAGTTGATGGTTTTTGTGACTTGGAAGTGGTAATTATTACATTTTAATAAATTATATTTATTTTTAAAGCTCCATATTACATACATCTTATGAAATGAAAATGATTGCAGTAGTTAGCATTCTACTGGTTACAAGCCCATCGCCATTTACAAAAATACTAACTAGCTTCCTCACAATGTATTCCTTTACCATTCTAAGTACGTGTTTAATGGGCATATACATATATATATATTTTGAAAACAGAAAAATCCATTGAGCCGGGTTCAAACCGCTACTTTCAGATTGAAAGAGGTACCTCCTACTCGGCTAACACGGCCCTTCTCACATAATGATTGTTTCTTAATTTTATTTGGTTTTTTCAGGGTTTTGCTCTCACTTTGCCAGAGGTCACGGGAGTCTTGCCACCCATGAATTCTGAAGAAAACGAGGTAGTGCCAGGTGGCAGTACCTCGTTTTCTTCAGGTGGTGAAGCAGGTGCTTTAGCGGAGTTTATACTGCCGACTGCTTCAGCGGAGCATTTACTCCCGCCTACTGTAGAGCAGTCGGCAGACATAGTGACTCCGAGGAGCCGAGTACCACGACCATCAGCTGATAATCCACCTCGCCGCAGACGCCGCTTAAGCAGACCAAACAGGCCTCCTTTTAATGAGAACTTAATAAATGCTTTGGCTGAAAACAGCAGAATAATGGCAGAAAACAGCAGAATAATGGCAGAAACTTTTGTTAGGGCTGCTGAAATAATAGCAGCAGCAATAACATCTGCTGGTAGAAATCCAAACGACCAACAATGAGTGACTTATTGGACAACTATAGATTTTGATATATAGATATATCAAAATAATGTACTACAGTATTGTAAGAACACCTTAAAAACGTCTACAATAAAGTCCGCGATGGTATTAGAAATGTCTTACGCACAGCGAAGCGGGCACGGGTCAGCTAGTTAATTTTTAAAGTTCTCCTGCAATGTGTTCCAAACCACCAACTTAAGACTCGATTTAATCTTTACCTAAGGTTGTTATTATATTGTAGTTAGTGGTTAGTGTAGGGTTTTATTTATCTTAATAAAAGACAAAAACACAAATGGTAAAACTATCTGGTTTTATTTACTAACTATGTAAAATAGTTTCTTATTAAAGACTGTCTTATTGTCCTTGCTTCGGCAAGGAAATCTAAATCATTGACATCCTCCTCTACTGGTTGGTTGTTGCTATTTTCCATTTCAATTTCTTCAAGGTCTGCAAAAGGTATGCATAATTATTAATGTATAATGTTGTAGGTACTTACTTCCCAAAATATCAGAATAAAACCATGTACACTTACCTGAAAATTGATCTTTATATATATTATAAAGAGTACAACATGCTATTATAATCTTTGCTGCCTTCTCTGGATTATAGTGAAGGCTCCTGTGGCGGTGCAGGCACCTAAATTTATTCTTTAGCCTGCCTATTGTTACCTCTACCATATTTCTTGCCCTTTGTAACGCATGTATTTCACCATTGCGTACAAAGACATTTGTTTACAAAATAATTCGATTTTGTCTGTTTGACAACGTCACATTCTAGTGACAGTGACATTCGTGAACGAACGATAGTGTTGTTCATCTGGTTTTTAGTTCAATTTCTTTTTGAATCGTCAGTTTTGCGAAAGGAAACTTCATTCAGAGCGGATAAAGCGCTTCCCTATGCTGGCTGAGGACAGATACCTCGGAAGACGAACTTCACTTTTCTCTTGGGCGTGCCACCATGCGCGCATTGAATTTTTATTTGTAGAAGTCAATCTACTTGAATCTCAAGTTTTTGAAGATGTTTGGTTAGATTTGTTAGCAATAAGCATCCTTGATGCGTTAGCTAAATTACATTAGTTATATTTTTGTGGCAAGTAAGTTATTTTTGGATCTTGACAAAGACACATATTTGTCTCAATGCAATTTGTTCTACAATCTTCTCATCTTTTGTTTATAGAATGCTCTGCAAGATGCTACTTTGTTCCCTATTGTTCTAATTGGATTTTGTTAAACCAGAAAGGATGTTTGGTGAGTTTCCTACAAATAAAATTTATTACCACGTTTTCTTGTTAGATTTGATTTGACGAAAACTATTTTGTCTTGTTTCAGCTACAAGGCAGATGTCCTTTTTCTTTTTATACTTTTATTCTTTAATTTACTTTTGGAATTTAAAACATTAAATTTATACCACATGGAGCGGATATAACCTCGCCCTGTGACCACCCATTTATGGATTATTAACCTGTTACACTGGACTCCAGAACCCGCAGAGGTCCAATGGCCATTTTCCATCTGCGAGGAGGAGCCAGGTTTATTTACTCTTATTAGAATTACCTAGGATGTATTAAGGTAAACTTATTTTTTTTTTCTTATTTAGTCAATTGGATTCGACAAGCCACTTCTAAAATAAGTTCTCGCTACCACCTAAGTGAATTTATATGTAACCACCTTTTCCAACGTAGGCTAAGAACAAATTTTACGGAGCTTTCCAATATAGAATGTGAAATTTACTACTTGTACTTTCTTGCTCTCCCTCCCTAGATTAAGAAGGTTCTTTCTCTCGACTGTTCTATCCCGGTAAGTTTTTATTATTATTAAATTGAATTGAAGTAAGGCATCTGGCGCCCGAGATTTAGTTAGTTTATTAGATATTAGTGATGTCGGCCTTCAGCAAATAAAATTCAATATATTTATTAAATTTATTTTCCCTTTTTTACACCTTTCAAATTTTATTATTACAATTGGCGCATATTTTAATGCAACAATTTAATTTTTTTATTACAATTGTCGCCAGAGTTCAGGGACCTTTAGTAAAGTTTGTTCAACCTGTGTTTATTGTTGAATCCAAGTTATTTTGTTTATGTTTATGTGGCATTTATTTTTGAATTATGTGCATTTATTTTATTGAACTGTGTGCATTTCTTTTGTGTATTTTTGGTACATTTATTTTGTGAATTTAGCTTATTTTTACAAACATTGTGCAACATTTTTTGTCACATTGTTTATTGGTGTTTATATTCAACATAACGGTAACAACACAAGTTGTCCTGCGGTTTGTTATACCTTAATTTTACAAGCGGTTAATTGTATAAGTTTCTAACATATGCGGTTATTATTTAGTGATATTACTTTAGTGGTTTATCAAGTGTTTGTGAACTTAGTTTAGATAAAACCAAATTTTAAGTGATAACTTCTTAAATACTTTTACTTGAGAACGTCTTCAACGTTATAGAAAACTTTTATGTTCAACGTCTTCAACATTATAAAAACTTTTATGTTTATGTTCAACGATACAACGTTATAAAAACTTTTATGTTTATATTCAACGTGTTAACCTTATAAAAAATAAACCTTATAAAGATTGTAAAATTAAAAATTAAATTAAAAATTAAATTAGAAATTAAATTAGAAATTAAATTAGGAATTTAAAAACTTTAATATTAAAAAAGTGTAAGTGGTTGTTGCATCCAGTGATAGATCATTTAACTTAAATTTATCTTAGATTAAATTCAACTTTCTTAAACATTACTTTACATTAACTTTACATTAACTTTACATTAAATTTTCATTAAATTTTCATTAACTTTCCATTAACTTTTCGTTAACTTTTCATTAACTTTTCGGAAGTTTAATTCAACTTTTACTCAACTTAAAATTTAACCTTTTCATCTTTTGGCGGATTTTGGTATTGTTTCATTATGGATAAAGAAGTTCAGTTTCCACCGTTACCTGAGGTTACGAATAGTAACACAGCTTTGGGTTCTGATGTTGCTGCGCCTATGGCTCAACGTTCAGATAATTTGCTTCCGGTTCCAGAATCATTTTTGCTTCATGGTGCGCTTGCTCATAGCTCTTCTGTTTTTGCACCCGTTTCTTCGTTTAACACTATGAATGATTCAGTGAAGAAAAATTTGCCTTCGCCTAATACTAAATTACCAGATTTAAAAAGAAGTAGGATTGTTTATGAAGGAAAAACTTGCGTTAGAGAGTTTATTACTCAAGTTGAGGAATACTTTCTTTATAAAAACTTTGATGAATTTCTATTGGTTGGATCTTTTTCGGATTTGCTTTCTGGTTCGGCCGCTAAATGGTTTCGCGCTAACCGAGCTAATATCGCTTCTTGGTTGGATTTGAAGGTTGCTTTACTTAGACGTTTTGACAAATTAGAACATGACTATTTTTTGGAGTATGAACTGCGTACTCGAAAGCAAAGGACAAATGAATCTCTTCCAGATTTCATTACCGAGCTTGTTGACATGGCAAGTCGTCTCACCACTCCTATTGCAGAATCGGTTATTATTACTATTACCAAGCATAACATGCTTCCTATTTACACACCTTACGTTGTAGGTAGATCCATCTCTTCGTTAGATTCTTTCTTATCATTAGGCAAAGAGCTTGAGGCTTTTGTTAGTAGGAAACCCTTAGTTAAAGAGGTACCTAAGCCTTCAAGGTTCGAAAGGGTACAGTCTAGCGTTGTTCACACTAACACCGTACAGCCTGATAGCATTGTTTGTTTGAAGTGTAAGACTACTGGTCACACTTATAGGGATTGTCCTGCCATTCCAGGCATGATTTGTTTCAAGTGCCAGAAGTTAGGAGTTATCACAAAATTTTGTGATGTGTGCAACTCGGAGAAGGTTAACTCCACGAATTCAAAAAACTAATTAGCTTCCATCGAGCACCGGTTTCTGAGAAAATTAGTAGTGTCTCGATGAGTAAAATTATTAGTCACAGTAGTAAACCTGACGTTGCTACTTGTAATAGGGAATTTTCGGATTGGTTAGGATATTTAAAAACTTTCTTTAAAGTCTATAGGGCTGCTCCGGTTTTGTTTGTTAAAAGAAACGACACTCGTCCTTTCTTAGAATTTTCAGTTGGGGATAAAAAATATTCTGGGTTATTAGATAGTGGGGCTAATTCTTGTATTCTTGGTTCTAACGGACACAAACAATTTTTGGATTTAGGTTATAAAATGGATTCGTTGCCTATTAATGTTCCTGATTCAGCTTTTACTGCAGATGGTACTTCACAAAAAGTTATTGGTACTATGAACCTTCCTGTTACTTGCGATAACATTACTAAACTTATAAAATTTTTGGTTATACCTTTGTTCGATTATGAAGTAATTTTAGGATTTAACTTCTTTCTTGATTTTGATTTAGCTAAAGATTTATGGAAAGATATCATTTACCTTGGAGAAAATAAAACTCCAATGTGTTCAGTAACTTCTGCTGCTGAACTCTCTCCTTCTGAGAAAACTAAATTAAATAAAATTGTTTCACTTTTTGAAGATATTTCTTATGAGAAGAAAGGTTTAGGTCTTACTCATCTTGTTCAACATAAAATTAATGTTACTAGCGAACCTTTTAAACAAAGATATTGGCCTTTGAGTCCTGCTAAACAAAAGGAATTGTTTGATGAAGTTAAAGTTTTGCTTAGTGAAGGAATTATTGAACCTTCTAAATCTCCTTGGTGTTCTCCAGTCCTTGCTGTTGAGAAAAAAGATGGTAGTACCAGGTTATGTTTAGATTCGCGTCGTTTAAATTCAATCACTATTAGAGACTCTTACCCTCTTCCATATCCTTCTCGGATACTGGATAGTTTGAGAGGAGCACGATTTATTACCACTATTGATCTTTCTAAAGCTTTTCTTCAGATTGCTCTTGAGGAATCCTCTCGCGAGAAAACAGCCTTCGTAGTTCCTGGCAAAGGGTTATTTCATTTTGTTCGTATGCCGTATGGCTTAACCAACGCGCCCGCTGAATTACAGAGATTAGTTGATAAGCTTTTTGGTCCTGAATTTGATAACGTTCTGTTCTGTTACCTTGATGACTTAATTTTGATCAATGATAACTTTGAAACTCATATTGAATACTTGAATAAAATTTATATTACTCTTAGAGAAGCCGGCTTAACCGTCAATCTAAAGAAGTGTGCATTTTGTAAAGATAGACTCCGTTATCTTGGTTATATTGTAGATGGAAATGGTTTACACACTGATCCCTCTAAGTTAGATACTATTGAAAATTTTCCTCGCCCTGACACTGTTAAACATCTTAGAAGTTTCCTTGGTTTATGTTCTTATTATCGTAGATTCATTAATAAATTCGCTGATATTGCTTCACCTTTAAATAAATTAACTGCTGGTAGTAAAAATTCTAAGAAATCTGTTATTTGGAATGATGATGCTGAAATTGCTTTTCAAAGTTTGAAACAGGCTTTAGTTTCATCTCCTGTTTTACAATGTCCTAATTTTGAGAAACCTTTCTTTTTGCATTGTGACGCTAGTTCTGTTGGTATTGGTAACGTTTTAAGTCAAGACGACTCTGATGGTGAACAACATCCCATTGCGTTTTATTCTCGATCACTTAATAAATGTGAACGTAACTATAGCACCACTGAACGTGAATTACTTGCAATTTTAGATTCAATAGAACATTTTAGACCTTATATTGAAGGAATGGAATTTACAGTTATTACTGATCACGCTTGTTTAAAATGGCTCTTGCGATTAAATAATCCTAGTGGACGTTTAGCTCGTTGGGCTGCTAGAATTTCTCAGTTTACTTTCAAGATTGTTCATAAAAAAGGTTCCTTACATTTAGTTCCAGATGCTTTGTCTAGGATAGAAACAGAAACTATTTTTGTTGCTCCTGTAAGTTTAGTCACTCCTGATGATGATATTGATGATCCTTGGTTTAGAAGAATATTTATTAATTGTCAAAAAACCCCTTCAAAGTTTAAAAATTTTAGAGTCGAAGATAACACTTTATATAAATTTTGTAAAAGTAAATTCGAGGCTTTGGTCAACTCATCCCGCTCGATCTCATCCCGCGGGATGAGTTGTCCTAGTGCAATTTTTGAATTGGACAACTCATCCCGCTGATATATTTTACGTCTTGTACAGACATGATAAAAAGTGGTTTAGGCGCATTAGGGCTTTAACTTCAAATTCAAAAATAATGACAATTATTATTCTCGTGTATCTAGAACTAATGATTAAATACAATGATTTCCTGGTGCATATAATTTATGTGTTACATTTACAAACACAACAACGCAACCACAAACGTACAAATTGTATTTTATCTATTGCTTGAGTAAAGGACAGTTCAAGGTCAAGTTATCGGGTTATGCGAATACGACTACCTGCCTCCAGCCAATCACAGACAAGAAATTTATCACAATAGGAAGGGTTGAGCGCATCTTTCTATTTTTTCGTAGTTGCATTGCCCGTGTCTAGGTGTTAAAGTGATTGAATGTCTTATATTTTTTTGTGGACAGTTAAATACATATTGATAGAAGTTATAAGTGCTTTCAATTCGTTCGTTCCTTGGGTGAGTAAATTTAATATTTAAGATGTTTTTTAGATAGTTTTAGTTTTTGTACTTATTTTTTATTAACTTTTCTTTGTTTTTGCTGGCATATTTTTTTTTCTTTTCACCAAAAGTGAAACTTAGGCCATATGTTTGAGGGCTGTATGAGAAATCAATAGCAAAAGGAACTAGGTCTACTAACCGTAACCGAACCGAGTTAGAGAGTGTTTAGTAGATTGCTATTGTTTTTTATCAGGCGTTATTTTTCTTAAATAAAAATACTCCGTGTGTGATATTTTAAGTTTTCCATTGTTAAATACTACTCGGCAACTCTAATGAGTCATTCCGCGTACCCCGCTTCCGCATACGTCGCCTCGTCGACTCGTTTTAGTGGTTGGGTTACAGATTAAGTAGGTTGTTACTGTTATATTTTTCCTTTGCTGGTTTTGTATTAATTAAGTACTAAAACATATGTGTGTAAAATAATGTTGCAATAGCGGTCATGGACTACTGTCAACCAGTGTACGCTCGTGCTTCGTACTTATTACGTGCAACGTTCCAAATTGCTGTCGCTTAGCGTATCATACCTATTGTTACCATGGTTAACATGTATGTTTCGGTTCGCAGTAGCAGTCGGGTCAATGATCGTTATCGCAACACTAACGCGTACCCACTAACACGTACCTATGCATTCGATCCGTTTATCAATTTTTTTTACTAGTTTTAGTAATAAAAAACTGCCTATGAGAAAAAAAATATAACAGTCACAACCAACTTAATCTATTTTATCAATGCAAACCTCAAAATATCACGTATTTAATTATAATATAAGAAAAATAGTTAACGCCTGACAAAAAGATACTAGCAATACTTTCCTATACAATTTTCGTTCGGTTACGGTTGATCGGCCTGATTCTTTTTGCTATTGATTTCTCGTATTATTCTCTAACATATAACCTAAGTTTCATTACTGGCGAAAGAAAAAAAAGTAAATCATGCCAATAGTTGGCATTGGCCTTTTGAACTGAATACCTTAAAGCATTCTCTCCCAGTAAATTATTTAAGTACTGAATTTTAAATGTAGTAATAATTTTTAATGCTTATTATTTTCCCCTTAGAATCAACCATCAAAATGTATGAAGATAGCCCTTCAACTTCACGTGGCAATCTATCTCTGAATATAAGTACTACTCAAAGAGGTTCCAAAAAGTTAATAACAAGACATGGTTACGAATATGTTATTAAAAGACAAAATAATGACAAATCAATCTTGTGGCGGTGTGCGAAAATGAAAACATGCTCTGCGACGATAAAAACTAACTCCGATTTTAATGTGATAATGAATGAAACAAATCATAGTCATGAACCCTTAACTATAGCAGAAGTTGAGATAAAAATGCAAATGGAGAAGTGCTCAAAGGCTGTACAGGAGAATTTGTCCGATCCTGTCTCAAAAATATTTGAGGAAAATATGGCTTCTTTGGAAGATCGTGGTTTGGATCTAATAAAGAAGTTGCCGGCTCTAAATAGTGTACAAAAAATGCTGTATAGAAAAAGAAATAAATCAATAGGAGCAAGAAAATTAACTTTTGCAAAAGTTAAAGATGTTGAAGTGCCAAAAAAATTTGAAAAGATGTTATTTGCTGATTACGCACACGGGAAAAACCGTATCCTGATATTTGCTGATAATGAATTGAAAAAATACATGGCAATTTGTAAGAAATTTTACATGGATGGTACATTCAAAGTTTGCCCAAAGCCATTCTATCAATTGTACACTATTCACGCTGAACTCGAAAGCAGTCAAGAATATCTTAATGTCATTCCAGTTATATACGCCCTGTTACCTGATAAGAAAATGTCCACGTACGAGCTGTTATTTCAACTAATAAAAAGTCAAATACCTGAGTGGGACCCGAGAGGCATCACAGTCGATTTTGAAGTTCCAGCTATACTGGAAATTCGAAGCAACTTCCCGAGTGTGAAAATAACGGGCTGCTATTTCCACTTCTATCGCAGTCTCTGGCGTAAAGCTAAGGCGCTAGGTGTATGCAAAACACAGTTAGGCAAAGTCCATATAAAACTCTGTGCTGCTTTGTCTCATCTCCCACCCGAGTTAATTGATGAAGGATGGCTCTATGTGATGGAGGAAGCTCCCAACAGCAACTGCGTCATACAATTTAATGACTACTTCGTGAAAACTTGGCTCGAAAATTCGGCACTCGCAGACACTTGGTGTACATTCCAGCAAATGAATAAGACAAATAATGTTGTAGAAATATGGAACGGGCACATCAAAAAATATATTAAATCAAAACCGAATATTGCTCAATTTTTGGAGGGCTTAAGCAAAGATATACATTTCTACGCCTCCATTATAAGAAAATCTACAAGCGGCTTCAAAATTTCGAAGAGACTGCCTGAAACTATAGAGAGCAAGAAAAAAATTGACTATGTCATAAACCAATTAATCACCGGTCAAATCACAGTAGGACATTGTTTAGAAAAACTAAGAAATTAAGTATCTATTATTTAATTTATATATACCAAATATGTAATCTTGTTGATTTTAATTATTATTTATTCGATTTTAATTGTTAGTTTTTTTACATTCGTGCATTTTTTTATTTGGCACTTATAATCATAGTGTGTGATTTTAACTAGTTTTAAGTAAATCTTTATGAATCCAAACACTAATTGTTAACTTTTTAGTTTTATTTGAAATTTTAAGACAATTTTTTAGGCTATTTACATTTTTATACGTGATTTCTAAATAAAACGACTGTGATTTTAACTAATTTTAAGTAAATCATTTATAATCCAAAAACTAGTTGTTAATTATTTAGCTTGATTTAAAATATTCTTTTTAGAATATTTAGATTTTTTGTACGTAACTTTTAATGAAAAGATTGAGATTTGATGACTAGTTTTAAGAAAATCCTTATTAATCCAAAGACTGATTGTTGATTCTTTAAGTTTTATTTTTTGATTTTGACAGTTAAATCTGTGATTTCTGATTGTTTAAATACTTTACAGTGTAATATCAAGGGTAATTTTAATAGTTATTGTTTTTTTTTAGTTCTATAAATGAAACGACTGTGATTTTTGATTATATCAGTCTAACCAAGCTATGGGTGTATCATTTTTTCCCCAAACACTTTTGTTCACGAATGTACAAATATTTCAAATAATACAATACATTTTACCTTTTCTTTAAAGCGGGATGAGTTGACCAAAGAAAAATAATTAAAATATTAATGTGGACAACTTATCCCGCGGGATAAGTTTTCAGCGGGATGAGTTGACCAAAGCCTCGTAAATTCAACCCTAACAGTCGTTTAGATTGGAAAATTGTTATTCCTAAAGAACATATTTTAGATACTATTAGATCAAATCATGACGATATGAATTCTGGTCATCTTGGAATTCATAAAACTTTAAGAAAATTAAAACAACACTATTTTTGGAATGGTATGTTTATTGACGTTCAGAATTATATAAAATCTTGTGATATTTGTAAAGCTTATAAGCATAGTACAGCTCCACCTTTTGGTATTATGGTCAACCCTAAAAAAGTAGATTTCCCCATGGTTATGCTTTCGGTTGATATTATAGGAATTTTACCTAAAAGTTATTCGGGTCATAAATATATTCTTTCAGTAGTTGATGTATTTACCAAGTTTTGCTGGATTTTTCCCATGATAAAGGCTACTACTTTGTCAATTTGTAGGCTCTTTGAAAAGGAAATTTTTCTAAAATTCGGTTGTCCTAAGATTATAGTTTGTGATAATGGAACTCAATTTACTTCAAAATATTTTGTAGATTTTATGAAAAGCTTTAATATAACTAAAATATTTTATAATACTTTGTATACTCCTCAGAATAACCCTGTGGAAAGGTATAATAAAACTGTAGAAACTTGCATCTCATGTTTTGTTAAAAATGACCACCGCACTTGGTCGAAGTTTTTGCCACATATTCAGTTAGCTTTGAATAGTAGTGTTAATCTTGCTACAGATTACACTCCTAATTTTCTTATGTTTGGAAGAGAACTAATTTTTGATGCTTCCTTACATCGTTTTAGTAATTCGTTAGAAAATTTAGATCAGGTAGACGTAGGAGAAAGGAATTCTTTTGCTTTTTCTCTTAAGTCGCTTGGTGATATTTTTGTTAGGGTTCAAACTCATTTGTTAAAAGCTTACAAACGTAACGCTATTTATTATAACTCCGGGAGAAAAGTCATTTCTTTTGATGTTGACGATATTGTGTGGAGAAGAAGTTTTGTTCAGTCTAATGCTCCAACTTATTTTTCGGCTAAATTTGCTCCTAAGTTTATTAAATGTAAAATTGTTGAAAAGATTTCTGATAACGTTTATCTCTTAAAGGATATTAGTAAAGGTACTTCTGGACGTTTTCACGTCAAAGATATTATAAAATATTAAGTTTTGGAATTCTCATTTTTCTTGATTTTGGTATTCTGTTTTGAGTGGCGTTTTGTAAGTGATGAAAGAAGAATGATGTATGCAAGGATTACGCCTATGTAGATGATGGATGAAAGGTAAAATTCAGAACTAGTATTAATTTCCTGTTTAAATGTTCAAAAATTAACTTAGGTCATTTCGGTTTTTATCAAATTTTCCACACACTTATTTTATCATTAACATCATTAGATCTTATGTACATTTTTGTATATTTTTTTGAGGTCTTTGTTTTTGTGTCCTCGCATTTGTTAGTACATTTAGATTTGTTTGTTGGTTTGCAATCTTTTGTTTCCAGTAGTTTTTTAGTTAGACATTTTAACAAATTACTCGGACTTGACAATTTTGGTACCCCGTGTGTACAGCGGTTACGCCACCCATTTGATTAGACATTTTTGTTGGAGACCATTTTTCCATGGAATCCACACCATTTTTTTTGAGATTTTTATCTCGCCAATTTTGTTAGGCAGTTTTCGGCCTTTCCCCCGAAACTGTATTATTGTGTAGGTTGTGTTCGGAAAGTCGGTGGAGTTATGCCGATCACAATACTCACGTGTTTTTTTGAGATTACTCTCTAACCATTAGATACGGCTATCGGTTTTTCACCCGGTACCGTATATTATTGTGCAGGTTGTGTTCGGAAAGTCGGTGGAGTTATGCCGATCACAATACTCACGTGTTTGTTTGTTTGACAGAAGTGCTCGTGTTCGGAAAGTGGGTTGAGTTGAGCCGACCACGACATTCTCTGATTTAGATTTTAACGCATCTTTTGTCGTTAAAATATTTTAATCATTTGTTTTCATTTTCATAGAGTCGGCGACGAAGGTGTCTAACCGCAACTTTAACATTTGTTATCTTTTTAGATAGATTTAAAATTACAACTTTAACATTAGTTATCCTTTTGGATTGATTTAGATTATGGGTGTAGAGTCGGTGACGAAGGTGTCTAACCGCAACTTTAACGTTAATTTAGGTATATTATAGAGTCGGCGACGATGGTGTCTAACCGCAACTTTGGTTCTTTACCTTGTTTGATTAACAACTTTTTTATAGAACGTTGTTCTTTGTTTTGTTTAGTTCTTTCATTGTTTGATGATTATTGTTATCATTGTTTTAGAATGTCTTTTGACATAATTTTTGGTTTTCTCAACTACTTCTCTTGTTTAGACGATGGCTAGTTTAGCTAGTATTGCTAGTCGGTTTCTAACATTTGTAAGAATTTAATTATATAATTAGAATCATGTGGAATTTTGTGGAGATCTTTATAACTTTTATAGAGTATTTTATAGAGTTTCCTAGAGATTTTTTATAGAGTCATTAATAGAGTTTTTGGTAGAGTCTTATTAAATTATAGAGTCATTTATAGAGTTTTGGGTAGAGTTTTTGGAGAGTTTTCCTTGTTTTTGTTCTGGTTTTTCCTGGTTTGTTGTCATAAAAGAAAGTATCTTTCTTTTATTTTTTTGGAAAGGGTGTATTGTAACGCATGTATTTCACCATTGCGTACAAAGACATTTGTTTACAAAATAATTCGATTTTGTCTGTTTGACAACGTCACATTCTAGTGACAGTGACATTCGTGAACGAACGATAGTGTTGTTCATCTGGTTTTTAGTTCAATTTCTTTTTGAATCGTCAGTTTTGCGAAAGGAAACTTCATTCAGAGCGGATAAAGCGCTTCCCTATGCTGGCTGAGGACAGATACCTCGGAAGACGAACTTCACTTTTCTCTTGGGCGTGCCACCATGCGCGCATTGAATTTTTATTTGTAGAAGTCAATCTACTTGAATCTCAAGTTTTTGAAGATGTTTGGTTAGATTTGTTAGCAATAAGCATCCTTGATGCGTTAGCTAAATTACATTAGTTATATTTTTGTGGCAAGTAAGTTATTTTTGGATCTTGACAAAGACACATATTTGTCTCAATGCAATTTGTTCTACAATCTTCTCATCTTTTGTTTATAGAATGCTCTGCAAGATGCTACTTTGTTCCCTATTGTTCTAATTGGATTTTGTTAAACCAGAAAGGATGTTTGGTGAGTTTCCTACAAATAAAATTTATTACCACGTTTTCTTGTTAGATTTGATTTGACGAAAACTATTTTGTCTTGTTTCAGCTACAAGGCAGATGTCCTTTTTCTTTTTATACTTTTATTCTTTAATTTACTTTTGGAATTTAAAACATTAAATTTATACCACATGGAGCGGATATAACCTCGCCCTGTGACCACCCATTTATGGATTATTAACCTGTTACACTGGACTCCAGAACCCGCAGAGGTCCAATGGCCATTTTCCATCTGCGAGGAGGAGCCAGGTTTATTTACTCTTATTAGAATTACCTAGGATGTATTAAGGTAAACTTATTTTTTTTTTCTTATTTAGTCAATTGGATTCGACAAGCCACTTCTAAAATAAGTTCTCGCTACCACCTAAGTGAATTTATATGTAACCACCTTTTCCAACGTAGGCTAAGAACAAATTTTACGGAGCTTTCCAATATAGAATGTGAAATTTACTACTTGTACTTTCTTGCTCTCCCTCCCTAGATTAAGAAGGTTCTTTCTCTCGACTGTTCTATCCCGGTAAGTTTTTATTATTATTAAATTGAATTGAAGTAAGGCATCTGGCGCCCGAGATTTAGTTAGTTTATTAGATATTAGTGATGTCGGCCTTCAGCAAATAAAATTCAATATATTTATTAAATTTATTTTCCCTTTTTTACTCCTTTCAAATTTTATTATTACAATTGGCGCATATTTTAATGCAACTATTTAATTTTTTTATTACACCTTATGTGGCAAGTATTGTAGGCTACTTCTGCAGGGTTTGTTGGGTTTGTAATCGGGGTCATTAGCCAAGGCTGCAGTGGGTAACCCTTGTCACCTAAAAGAAAACAAAATATGTATGAGTGAAAACATTATGTATAACCTATGAAGCCATTAAATGGAAATTCCAACAGTGGTATACCTATATTGGTCCTAATATTTATGTACACCTATATACCTACCTAGAAGCCATTGCTCATTCTCCCCTTGCACAAACTCTGCCCTTAAATAATTGCAGACCGTTGATGCTCCCCAGATGGCTGCATCATGGGTGGATCCGGGAAAATTGGGATTGAGCCCAATGATTTTACCACTTCCACTGCACAGCTAAAATTAATAGACACCAGATATGAGTACGTAGGTATGTAATATCTGTAACATCTCTGATCGGATATAAGCACAGCAGGTACTTGAGTAACATTCACTATGGCTCACATAAAACAAGTCTACGAGTCAACTTCACTTACCTGCCAAAGATACCTGTGTAAGTGTTTAGCTAGCCCTACCAATAGGTACTCGTACTCATAAAGTAATTAGGTGGTACTCACAATTTGACAGTTAATACTGTAAAATCCTTTCCTGTTATAAAACAGGTTGCCCGGAGCAGTAGGATGGTTTATAGGTGGCTTGGCTATTGCAACATGAGTGCCATCCACTGCCCCTAAGGTATTGGGCATGTTGTAAAGTTCTTCAAATCTGAAATAAATAAATTTATTCCTGTAAAAAGTACCTTTAGGCTTTAGGTATAAAACTACAAAATAAATAAAGGAACATACTCTGCCTTTTCCAAAACTTTTTCAGAGGATGTTGTAGGGAACTTGACATATAGCGGTGATAATTTATTAACTATCCCATTCGCTACTATGTTCAAACACCTGCTCATGGTAGGTTGGCTTAGCCCTAAAAAATTGTCCTGACCAATAGCTGTTTGGTAGCTTCCCTGGCCAAAAAATTTAAGGGCTGCTAAAATCTAAAACATAAAAATGCATGTAAGTAGGTAATTATAGAGCATACCTAAAGATAAATTCATATCCGATAGGTTAGGTTACCTACCTTTATCGTTTTCGGAATAGATCCTTCCTCGAGGCGAGGATCATCCAGGATGCTGATGAGGTAGTGTGCTCCAGAAATGGGCACCCGAAATATCTTTCTGAATTTAGCCTCGGCCAACTCTAAAGGGTTAGATGCGTCCCTTAGTCTTATTAATCGAATTCTTTCGCTATAGTTCCTGTAAATGGGTATAGATTTTGTAATATACCCAAAACTATAGCCGTTTTTTTAGGTTAGTTTGAACTTCACAATATTAAATAGAAAGAAGGAAGGAAATAGATATACCTAGGTAAGTATATCCACCCACCATAACAAACCTTTCCGAAGAATTCACCAGTGCAGAAACCACATACTCCATAATTCTTCGAAATAAATTGGTATCGTACACAAAATTTTACTCCAAAACCAATAACACTAGGTACACGTAATTTTAGTCAACACCTATTTACGTGTTGATTAAAATTTGCTAATTTTAGAGTGACGTTTCTAATTTTACACCAAAACAGCATAAATTATTGTACAACAGAATAGCTTTTATGCATTTTTACGTAGGTTTTACTAAGTTGAATTACACAGTCTATATTTTAGAACTGTCACACTAAATTTAAGTTTACGGTGGTACCAAGGGAATAGGTTTTTAACTTAAACATTTCTAAAGCTAATTTTAGCCCATTTTAGCTAAATTTAGGTTAGGATGGTGCCAACAGAATCGCCACCACTGTTCACTTATTTATATACACACAATATTATTATCCCTACCATCAAAAATATTTTAATTTTCATCATCCAATATATTATTATTATTATAAACAAATCACAATACATTTACAGAAATCATATTATAATTATTATCAACAAATCTAATGCAAGCAATTATTTTGAGATGGAATTACTGGCTAACTTTGAATTATTATAATTTCTTTAATGATTGAATCTAGACACTTGAAAGTTGGACTATTTAACGCGGGTTCTTTAAACACAGGGCATGAGGAATTTATTGTGGCCATGGAGGAGCTGAAGCCAGACATTATGGCGATTAACGAGACTTGGGTGGGAAAGGATGAAGATGAAAAGGCACCAAAGGTGGCAGGTTACCATTTTCGACACACTCCAAGACCTATCAATATTAGACAGGGGCGGGGAGGAGGAATAGGTTTTTACCTCCGTAAGGGCATCTGTGCTCGATCCTGCCCCTGCCCACTCGCTCCGTCTGTTGAACAATCTTGGATACGTGTGAAAGTGAATGGACAGGAAATAATTATAGGGACTGCATACAGGCCACCCCGACAAGATCCCCATCAATTTCTTGAAGCGTGTTATGGGTACTAGATGACTGATATACATAATACAATACATTACATAGATAGATAAAATACAAATAGGGATAGAACGCTGAAATTTGAACGTTAGCTTCTCAAAGGATGTAGATGTGATACATGTTATAATTTATTTGTAGGATTCAAACGCCATGAATAAGAAAAGAGAGTTAGGGAAACGGGAGTTACAAGATATTATAAACAACCTATCCGATTTATCCGATCTTGACTCAGACGATGATACCTATTACCAAACAGCCCCTGTAAGCAGCCCGGCAGATAACCAGAATGAGCCTCAAGATGTTATTGTGGAAAGGCGTCTGGAAGAGCTGTTTGGTGGTATATATGATAACTTGGAAGAAAATAGAGAAAGCCAAGAAATATATTCTGTAGTCTCTCACAAATATTTTAGAAACACCTAGTTGTAGTGTGGGTGAGACAACAGGACAATATGAACCCATTGAGACTTATGAAGAAAGCTGTTTTTTGTATTTCACCCGAGAAACTGAAATGGAGCAATGCTTAGATGAGATTCGTGAAGAACACTCTCACTATACTCCAATTCTGATTGTGAAAAAGTCTCAACCAAAACATCTAAGACTTGAAAAGAACCAATTTGCAGCTGTAACTGCTAAACCAATTACAGCAATCAAGTGGCTTGATACAAGGGATGTCAATATTCTTACAACAGCCCACCATCCAACTGACACAGTATTTGTAAAGAGAACTCAGAAAGATGGTACTAAAAAAGAAGTTCTCATCCCCACAGCTATCGCTCAGTATACGCTCACCATGGGAGGCGTCGATCATTTTGATCATTTCAGATCGTCATATCCGATTAATAGAAAATGCAGGAAGTTCTGGATGAGACTGTTTTTCTTTATGTTTGATGCGTCTATCATAAACAGCTACATAACCTACAACACTGTGCATGTAGTAAGTACGCATTCTCATAGAGATTTCAGATTGCGATTGGCTCGTGAGCTGATTTCAAATTACTCAAACAAGAGAAATCGCCAAGTTGTTTTCAAAAACAAAAAGGGCTCTAACTTCGGCGTACCAGATGAGATCCGCTTGCTCAATGTCGGCATCCATCTTCCAGAGGAAGGAAGTACTTACAAGATATGCCGATTCTGCAGCACGAAGAAAGAAGAGAAAAAGACAAAGATAATATGTTCTACATGCCAAGTTGCACTATGTGCAAAGAAATGTTTTAAAGAATTTCATGAGGCTTCACCTCAAGAATAAAAAGAATGATGTAAATAAAAATATAAACAAAAATATAAAAATATAAATAAAAATAAAAATAATAAACAAGAATGTATTCTTGTAATAAAAATGTGATTGCCATACCGCTTTTTATTTAGCATGCATGACAATATTTATGTAAATAAAACAAAACTTCATTAAAAAAAAAATATTTATAACAGTAACAAGTGAAACCAGGGGAAATACTAGTATCTGAATAACAACAAAACTAGGGCTAAAAGTTCGTATCCTAAACAGGCAAAGGGAATTATTTTCCCACTTCGACTTCTACTTCGACTTTGTGCACATACATAATCGGGCAAGGGGACATTATTTCCCACCCTAAAAAAGGGGGGGAAACAACCCTCCCCCCCTTTTTTAATTACATATTTAAATTCTGCAGTATCAATTTACCCTATTTCCACTCCAACTTACTTTCTAGCTATAACACAGGCTCGCGCCTTATTAAGGGTTAAAGTCTTGTTATTGTTTTTTGTTAAATCTGTTGTTGAACTGTTACGTTTTTGTTGTGTTTATCTTTGCGTATTCGTTACAATGGCCAACCTCAGTAACGAGGAGTATGCTGACATGATGTTGGCGTATGGTAAAGCTGATTGCAATTCGCGTGAAGCGCGAAGAGTGTATCAAGAACGATACCCTGATCGACGGTTACCTCACCACGAGACCTTCTCAAATACCTATCGACGTCTGAGGGAGACCGGAAACTTAAACTTTCGGGAGCCCCGAGTGAATGTGAGGCAACATAATGCTGAAGTTGATGAGAGAATCCTTCAAGCTTTTGATGACGATCCTACAACAAGCATACGAGTTGTTGCTGACGGACTTAACTTATCAGTTTGGAAAGTCTGGTCCGTTCTTCGGGCAGATGGAAGGCACGCATTTCATTACACTCCTGTTCAAGGTAACAACTTACAGTACTTACTATTTATTTAAAATGTGACATTAAAACATTTTAACCGATTTCAAATCTTAATAAAATGTGTTCACTTTTGACTCTTTTTTTATTGTTGTAATTGTTTAGTTAAATTCCTTTCTTGCTCTGTTTCTCGGACAACTGAAGAAGTTCTTTGCGTGAGCTGAATTAAAAGAAAGAAATATGCAGTTATTACCACAAACTCACGAATTTCATTTATTGTTCCAGGTCTCGAAGAGGGTGACAATGCAAGACGGTTAGAGTTCTGCCGATTTTTATTGCATACAGATGCCAGATGATTTTTTGCCAGAACGACTAGATTTCGCCCAATAACACCAGCCCAAACATTAACGCTGAATTTTCGCTGAAAGGAAGTCTGCCTTTTTTTGCGCGGATTTTGGCCCCTTTTCTCCCAATGATGCAAATTGTGCAGATTTACTATGCCTTCATGGCTAAAATTTGACTCGTCGGTCCATAAAATTCGTTTCAAAAATTCGCCATCTTCAACATCTGTATATGCATTGAATAAGCATTGAGTCCAATGGAAACAATTATTTAGAGTTTCTTCAAAATGATTTACCTGAACTGGTACTACCAGTTTTAGAAGATTTCAAAATGATGGCTGTCCGGCACATTACCAACGAACGGTACGAGAGCATTTAGACAATGCATTTCCGAACTCGTGGATTGGTAGAGCTGGCCCCATTCCATGGCCAGCACGGTCCCCAGATCTGACACCCCTGGATTTCTACGTATGGGGACGTGCAAAAGAGTTAGTGTATGCAACAGAGGTGAAATTTTAGTGGAACGAATAAACACCGCATTCGTAAAAATGCAAGAGGAAATGCGACTTTTAACTAGAACCTCAGCTATCAGAAAAAGGTGTCGTGCATGCATACGGTGTGGAGGCGGCCAATTCGAGCAAACTTTGTAATTTTAATTTAATAAAAACAACTTAACATAAAAAAACGTATTTTCATTATCTTGACCCTAGCAACAAAGTATCTCTTAGGTCGACCCCTGATGTATTATTTCTGCCATGTAGCATATCGTTGGAAAGGGTAATAAGTAAAGAACTTTTTAAAAGAAAGCTAAATTCAAAATGAATTTTAGTTTTTTTTTTAATGAATTTAGAAGTGGTCCCTTTTCATAACATTTACACCGATTTACCAGTTTGAAAGCTCAGAAGTTTTTTTTTATATTAATTGTAACAAGTAATGATTTATTTAGAATAAAAAAACATTGTAGAATACAAGCATACTTGGTTTTGTGGTATTATAACCAAAAACAAAAAAGTTAGGACGATTTCAAGGCAAGATTTCGGGTGGTTTTCAAAAAATTTAAAAAAAAAACATATCTGGACTACCGTGAGACTTAAGGTCCCAGTACACAATGGCCCATGCTGGCCCACTACAGGCCATCGCCATTGTGTACAGGGGGTAATGGTATATGATGGCGGACAATTGTCCATCGTGGCACGCAATCGGGGAGTTGTCGGTTTTTTGGGCACACTTCAAAGGAATCGTGGCGTAGCGTGGCCTGTGGTGTTCACACAATCGGCCATTGTTTAGTTCGTCACCGGCCGCTGACCGGGATAGTGCACTTTTGTGTTGCGTGCGATCGTCCAAAATATCAATGGCGTGGAGCAATGAAGAAACTTTTAAGTTTATTGATTTATATCAATCCGAGCCCGCAATTTGGGACCCAAATAATGCACTGCACAAGGATAAGAACAAGGTATGTTTATACTATTTTTATTTTGATAGAAATTATGTATACTATCTATCTATACTTCTATACTAATATTAGGAAGGATTTAAATTGTTTGTTGGAATTAAATAAGCTCCGAAACTAATGTACCGATTTGAAAAATTCTTGTAGCATTAGAATCCTACATTATCCCTGATGAAAATAGGCGATAAAAGAGCCTCGTCTGAAAATAATAAATGTAATATTGTGGGTACGATGTTTTCAGGTGAATGATGCATGGAATCGCATTGCAGACTCCCTGCAAATTCCTGTTTCGGAACTTAAAAAAAAGAAAGAGACATTGATGTCAGCATTTCGGATGCATTTAAAGAAAAAAACAAGATTCGATCCGATCTGGTATGGGAGAAGAAGAAATTTATAAAAGCGGCTACACACGACCCTAAAATCACTGGCAATATCGGGACAGTGGTGGGGAGGACCCTAGATCGTATCATAAATAGCCTGGTGTGTAGGCAAATCGTACCCGATTTTTTTCGTCCCTAAATCGCTACGGGCGAGCTCACGATTCAGGGACGATTATCGGCTCACAGGACGTGTGTAGCGAAATCAGGACTGATTTTTGCGCAGTCTGCGCTCGAGCGCTGCGGCGATACGACGTGCTTGCGGTTACAATTTTTTATTTCGAAAATATGGCGAAGGAAAATGAGCGAGAAGCGTGGACAAAAGTCATTGATTTATTTAAAGATTTACCATATTTGTGGGACAAAAAACATAAAGACTATTTCAACCGCGACATGAGACAGGAGGCATTCAAAATGCTAGTGCAAATTTTCAATGAAGAGATCGGCAGAGATACATCGCTGGCTGACTTCAAGAAAAAACTTGAGAATATGCGTACTACGTATGGAAGAGAGCTGAAGAAGGTAAGATCATGTAGAATATTATGAGCCTAAATCCCTCTTTTGGCGGGACGCTCTTAAATAGAGCTACCTACTAGCTCACGCTTTTTGGTACATCTCAATTCATGTGTTTCAGGTGAATGTTTCCAAGCAAACAGGATCGGGGTCCAATGACATCTATGTACCAGCGTTATGGTATTACCCCCTCTTCCAATTTCTAGAGGGGACGACGGAGCCATGCCGACCTGGAATGGATACTTTGGATGAGGTAAGAAAAAAATATATCCGTTTCTATGCCCGGAATAACTATTAGTTGACAAATCGAGATTATTTAAGTTGTCCATGACAAGTCTCAATTGACAATTTCGTTTTGACAGCTCTGCCCGTGTCAACTGGTAGTTAACATTGCATGTCACTCTGCTATGCCCATGTTAACCTGTGCTTAACATCGCTCCCGCCGTCGAAACAGCTGAATCTACCCGTCTTTATCGCTCCAGGGCCTAATTTGTATTATCTATCCCGTTTCTTCGTGAAATTTCGCCTCCACACAATCCCAGTCAAGCATCCAAGCCATAGACAAAAGTTAAGAAAAAAAGAAAAACATTCCGGTTCAGTCTCGTTTGATGCATGCTTGATGCGGTGAGTTGATGAGTGAGCGACTGAGCTGAGATTTGTTGATGTGGTGCGAAAGTGGTTTTGTTTTTGTGTGAATAAAAAGTGATATCCAGTGTTATTCGTGGAGATTTTTGGTGAACATCAAGGTAAGTAAATCACTTACACGTAGATATAAAAATTCCAACGTGTAACATAAGATTTAACCTTTTTTCGAGACATATCAACATACGGTAAGTACATGTTTGCGCGCCCAAATGGAAATGATTGCATTTATTTTGATAATATTGACTGTATTTCCTAGTAAATTCGTTTGAGAAGCTAATAATCATCTGACAAATTACAAGAACAAAGCAATAATTATGTCTAAATCGCAATAATTTCGATTTGTAAATAACCTTGAACGCGCTCGCAAAAATGACGCGAGGCGGGCGAGTTCAAGGTTGCGCGCTGCGGCTGTGGGAGTTCTAAGGCTGGTTTCACACTGTATCCGGACGCATGGTCCGGATATTGATTATTTGGACGGATCGTCCGGATACGGTGGATAGTGTTTTTGGCATTTTAATAATATATTTTAATGTTAATTTATTAATATAAATTGATAAATAATAATAAAACAAAATTAAATTAATTAATTATTAATTTATTAATATGAAATTAAATTTAAATAAAAAAAGACGTGTGGCACTCGGAGACTGCCGCGGTAAAGCTATTGCATAACATTTTTTATCAACTTTTAAAATTATAATTATTTATTATTTATTTTATTTATGCAGTATTTTTTTTCCCTTTGTTTTTCTTTGATATTAATTCAACTTTTTGAGCGTGGTGACCGATAAGAAAACTCTTTCAAAAAAAACGACTGACTTTGACTTTTGACTTTTGACTTTGACTTTGACTTTGACTTTGACCTTGACCTTGACCTTGGCATTGGCCTTGACCTTGACCTTGACCTTGACCTTGACTTTGACTTTGACTTACCTCGACCTCGACTTGCTGGAATGCGAAAATCACTAAGCAGGCATGAGTCACCAGATTACGGGGCGATTACGCATGCGCAAATCGTCGTAATTTATTTTCGTTACGGAATTTCTGGATTCGGTCTCCACGCTCAAGGCCCGCGATAGAAGCTATGCAATAGCTTAAAAATGATAATAAGTAATTAATTAATAATTGATTCGACCACTTAATTTTAAAGTGGAAAGTAAAGTTATCTGAACATACAAGAAATGTGTATTAGGGTGCGCTGCTTGTTTTTTGGCGTTAATTTGTTTGTTTGTTTGTTTGTTTGTTTTTGGCTTTATTATGTTCGTTTTTTTTATAATTTGCTTAAAAATAACAACTAACTTTTGGTGTTCTATTTTTTTTGGTGCTGGTGCATGTGTTATATTTATTTTCGCTTTTAGGTTGCGCTTGTCATCATGCCGCAAAACAAAAAGCCTCGCTGCAAACGAGCTTTAAAATTTACAAAAAGGTATATAATAATAATAATAATAAAAATAATGATAATAATATTATTGTTCACCAATTTAATTTCCATTTATTACTTGAATGAGTTAAGCTGAACTAAGGATGGAGTGGAACTCATTGAAATTCTCTGGAAACTAAAGTTTATTTTGTTGGTATTATTATCTGGGTGGTATTAAGACTAGTAGCTTGCCCCTCATCGTCTGATATATGAACTTAAAAATTTATTATGTTAATCGTTTTACCTTCCTACCAAGTTTCATCAAGATCGGATCAACGATACTTGAGGTATCGTCGGACAAAGATTAATACATACATACATACGAATATCAAATCATCCGAAAGGAGAAAGAGCAAAATGGTCTATGAGGCGGCCAACAACGAAATAGGTATTAAATGAAAGTACTATTACTAAGGACTAACTTTTACTATGAACGTAACATTGCAGCTCATTTAGAAAAAAAAATACATATAGGTAAAATACTTAGATAATAAGTGCAAGAAAATGTGCAAACCCATTTTATAAAATACTTATTAACATTAGTTTATGTCTTCAAAAGTATTTCAAAACGTTGTCAGCATACCGTTTACAAGACTCAGCTCAACAATGGGTTTACTACATGGACTACCTGAGTTCGAACGGCCCAATCAGCTTCGAGTGCAAACAAAAGAGCCGAGGTGTGGGGTGCGTGTGCGTCACTCGGCGCAGTCCTTCGCTTACCCTTGTGACGTTGTGTACTGTGCGCTCATCTACGGATTCTTTTTCAAACGTTTTGACCCTGGCTACCCTCTGGACTGTGTTTCTTCCTAACCTGATAACCTGGCTATTAACTCTGAACTTCTGTACGTTTGTGCTTGTGTACTTGGACTCTGGACTTGTGTACGCCAACGGAACATTATTGAAAAATGGCAGAAAATCGACCTATATGTGTTTTGTGCAATCGATCAGTGGTTAATAGAAGAAGGTTAGAAATAACCCATGCTCTTTTTGAGGAAAATGCTGCCAATGCTCAATATATTATTGAAGCTATAGCTCCACAGCAAGTAAGTATTTTTAGACTATTTTTTGGTTGTTTTTACCCGTATGTACGCACCCTATAGCGGTGATGGCCTCATAATATTGTGTCACGATGTGCATATGCGACACATCGTTGGGTGAAGTGTGGGCTCTTTATTGAAAGTCCACGTTACAGTTTTGATTGTATTTTTATGTACGTCCTTTTAGTGAATTATGTTATTTCCTTAAGCGTATGGTTCTTTTCTAACAATACTTAAGTTATAGTCAAAACAGATCTTCTCTCTCTTTTACACACATGGTGCATATGGAAACAGAGCCAACGTTATCTAGCTTCGAAATATAATAGAGGCCAACCACTCATTAACAATGCGTATGAGCATGACTCATTCGTCACGTTGAAAAAGAGCTCGGCATGTTCTACTATACAACACATGATTTAACTGAAACTGCTGTGAGTTTTAAATACTATGTTATAAACTATTTTCCTTTTAAGGTTGAATACAACGGCCGAGAATACGTTTGTCGACCCTGTTGGCAACGAGCTCAACGGGCTGTGCAGCCAAACAATAACCCTGCCCCGCACGAATGTGTTCTTCAAGTGGAAGAATATTCACGAGTGCCTAGCACCTCGGCAAACTGTATGTTTGACAGATGCCGTAGTGTTTCACGTCGTCGAATGCCTGAGAATGTAAGGATTACTCTTATGTTACATTCTAACTTATTCATACCAGACAGTGCCAGAATATGTGATGCACATTTAACATCAAATGATTGGGAAGAGCTCATTGATAGTCCAAATCTCAGACATGATTTTAACAGCTCTCATTTTGTGCAAATACTAGAGCTTTTTAAAAAAGCTGTTTTAAATAAAAATATTCTGGACTTTGAAGATATTGCAAATATGGATCCTAATGAGATTCATATTCGATTGGGCGTTAGCAGAGATCAATTCAATACAATCTTGGAACAAACGCCTTCTTTGTCTGAGTCAAACGCCAAAACAAAACTAGCCATTTATTTAATGAAGTTGCGAACTGGTGATAGCAACGAGAGATTAGCCACGCTCTTTAACATAAGTAGAAGGACTCTAGAAAGGCATTTAAAAACCGCGCGTGATGCTATATCTCTGGATTTTAAGCCACGACACCTGGGACTCGACCATTTAAATAGAAGAATGGTCGCTGACCGTAATCTTATTGTACCAAACGCGTTATTTGGAAATCCCGAGTCTTCTCCAGAAGAAAGGAAGGCAGTAACAATCATGGATGGAACATATATTTATATACAGAAGAGCTCCAACTTTTCGTTCCAGCGACGGACCTACAGTCTACACAAATACGAAAATCTATTAAAACCGTTCTTAATGGTGTGTTCCGATGGGCATATAATTGATGTTTGCGGGCCCTATGCTGCTACCGACTCAGATGCCAGTATTTTGGAAAGAATTATAAATGACGAAGAAGGCACATTTCACTGGTTTTACGGGGCTGGCGACATATTCATTTTAGATCGTGGGTTTAGAGACGTCTGTGGCGATTTGGAGCGATGCAACTACAGTGCCTATATGCCAGAAACCAAAGACCGCGGTGCAGACCAGCTTACTACTGAACAGGCCAATAGAACTAGGCTGGTAACTCTATGCCGCTGGGTAGTGGAAGTTATAAATGGCAGGTTCAAGCGAGATTTCAAATTGTTTAGGCAAGAATATTTTAATCGCGCCTTAAGTCACATGTTTGAGGACTTTCAAAACGCAGCGGCACTCATCAATGCGTTCCAAACACCAATACAAGATAGTATTCATGCATCATCGTTCGTAAATATAATTAATGAACGTTTTGAAATACCGAACCTCTTAGCGGACTATGTTATCCGTCATAACATAAATAGACAGAGGGCATCATTTGAAAGACTCAGCAGCGACCAACCTATTTTTGAAGACTTTCCGGTTTTTTCTGAAGAAGACCTAATTCTGTTTGCACTTGGCACATACCAAATCAAGTTGGCTCGCAGCTACTACGCTGAACACTTAATTGAAGGCTTATACAATATCGAAGTATACCGGGAGCGACAAATAAGTCAGCTCAGAGATTTTATTGAAGAAGAAGATATTTGGTTATTACGTGTGCGAATACAATCTAGACATGTAAGGTCCAGAATATATTATTCTTATATTGTAATTAACCGACAAAGACAAAATAGAGAAGCAATTGCTCATTATTATTGCAGTTGTTTGAGTGGAAGGCGCACAATCGGTTGTTGCGCACACGTTATGTGTGTAGTGTGGTATCTGGCATGGGCTAGACATCAAGACGAGGATATTTTATTACCGGCATCAGAACTCAGTGCTATTATTGTACATTAAATGTATGAATGTGGACGAGGCAAAAGGAGTATGTAAGGATCGTAGCAAGTGGCGTTCTGTGGTTTCTGCCTACCCCCATGGGAAAAGGGCGTGAGTTTATGTATGTAAATGTATGTAAAATAAATGTATTGAAGTAAACAAGTCATTTTATTTTATTTCCTTATTTTTAAGACTAAATCTTAGTAATTAATACGCTAAATCACAGGCTTACATATCTAAAATAAAAATGTATTTAGTTCCATTAATAATGACACTACAGATATAAAACTTCTTGAACCCGTTATTGTAGGGTGATATTAAACCAAAAAAAAAAAAAATGTTCCTGGCCGCTGATAGACCAAGTGCCGTACGATTTTGCCCATTCTCCTTTATGTTTACATTTGAAATGTTTTTTGTGTTTAGTGACGGAACCAGTGGACCGTCCGGCGCGGCGTCGGAGCCTAAGCTAGGTCAAAAGGAGTTGGCTTTAAAGTTTACAGAAAGGTATATAATAATAATAATAAAAATAATGATAATAATATTATTGTTCACCAATTTAATTTCCATTTATTACTTGAATGAGTTAAGCTGAACTAAGGATGGAGTGGAACACATTGAAGTTCTCTGGAAACTAAAGTTTATTTTGTTGGTATTATTATCTGGGTGGTATTAAGACTAGTAGCTTGCCCCTCATCGTCTGATATATGAACTTAAAAATTTATTATATTAATCCTTTTACCTTCCTACCAAGTTTCATCAAGATCGGATCAACGATACTTGAGGTATCGTCGGACAAAGATTAATACATACATACATACGAATATCAAATCATCCGAAATTTATGTTTACATTTGAAATGTTTTTTGTGTTTAGTGACGGAACCAGTGGACCGTCCGGCGCGGCGTCGGAGCCTAAGCTAGGTCCGTCCGGGGTGAAGGCAGGGTCTTTGGTAGAAGGCATACGACATGTAAAGGCTGCGAAGGCTGCTGACACCAAACATATAAGAAAACTGACAAATGAACAGCAAAAGGAGTTGGCGCGCCGGAAAGACCTAAAACAAGTCGGAAATTTTAAAATGCCCGAAGCGTCTAACTCTACGGGAGGGAAAGGAAAGGGAAAGGGAAAAGGAAAAAGGAAGGGAAAGGAGACTGGATCCGACGACCGCCAGTGGATCCCCTGCCCACTTTTACCCGGTGTACCGTCCATTCCTCCCCCGAGAATTCCGCAGCCTTGGGAGGTTCTGCAGATTCAGTCTCAGCAAACAACAGCAGCAGCAGGCACGCCTCCATTAATTATACTCCCAGGGCCTGTTTTAGAGGAGACAGCAGCAGCGGAGGATGATGACATAATCGAAGGCACGCCGCCGCCTTCTCCAGCGAAGAAACGGCGTATTCAATTCAGTCCATCAGTGCGGGTGGTTCAAGCCACGGAATTGCCCGCAAACCTTGTGATAGCTGAAATTGAGTACGTGAGTTTCACACCTACATCCGGCACTTCTCGAACAGAGGCGTGTGGATCGGGCGGGAGCGCATCAAATATTGACATAGATTTAAATAGTGGTAGCGAAGTTGAGCCGGATGAGAATGTTGAGGACATTTCCTTGCTTAACCCGAGGAACAAAAACGAAGAGTTGAACCTCACAGAGTCCTTGGAACTCATGCGCTTGGACGCCGAAGAGGACCAAGCCATTAGACATATTGCTGCAGGTGAATTTGACGTACTAAATTTTGATTGGTGCGCTGACATCAAAAATTTTGAGGGCGTCAGGGAGGAGTTCACTGGACAGTCAGGCCCAACTTTTGACCATTTGGGGATGTCACCACTGCAGGTCTTCGAAAAAATCTGGGATACCAGCATAATCGACTTAATGATCACTGAAACAAACAGATACGCGC
The DNA here is from genome assembly GCA_912999785.1 of Hydriomena furcata. Classification (NCBI taxonomy): domain Eukaryota; kingdom Metazoa; phylum Arthropoda; class Insecta; order Lepidoptera; family Geometridae; genus Hydriomena; species Hydriomena furcata. Next base: position 6,761,737 of record OU538838.1, read on the forward strand.
ATGCCCTGAAGTCCAAAAGATCAGAAAAGCTCGAGTCCAGGATGAATCGGTGGAAGGACGTTGACAGGGAAGAAATGTGGCGATTCTTAACCATACTGTTCCTTCAATCTGCAGTGGTAAACAACGTAGAGCGCGAGTACTGGTATCCCAGGATCGAACAAATGCGGATTGGGGATTTTGGCAAAATCATGCCCTACAACCGCTTCATATTAATTAAGAGGTGCCTGCACTTTGCAGACAATTCCTCCTTGCCTGAACACCCCTCCAAACTCCACAAGATAATGCCCATTGTCGCAAAACTAAATCAAAAATTTAGCTCGCTATACCTTCCCGAGCAGTATGTAGCAATCGACGAGTCGCTTCTTCTATGGAAGGGGCGACTCTCGTTTAGCCAAAAAATTGCCACAAAAAGGGCTCGGGAAGGTATAAAAAGCTACGAAATTTGCGAATCGCGGACGGGCTATCTATGGAAAATGGAGGTCTATTCAGGCAAGGGGCATGCTCATGTCCCGCAAGAAGTGGATACGGTTGCGGTTGAAGGGCAACAAGTGGACGATGAGCCGGAGAATGCCACATCCCAAATAGTCTATAATCTTATGAGACCATTGTTTGGAAGAGGCCACACGCTAGTCATGGATAATTTCTACAATTCACCACTTTTATCCAGGCTCTTAAAATCAAAACACCAAACCGACACAATGGGCACGCTTCGGCTCAATAGAGAGTTTGTCCCTGAGGGGCTAAAAGCCAAAACAAAAAAAACATGAAGTCAGGTGAAGTGGCTTTTAGCTCCACCAAGGATCTATGTTTAGTAGTTTATATGGACAAAAACATTGTGCCGATGATATCGACTTATCACCAGCCTGAAGTCGGTGCAACCGTTAAATACGGCTATTTTAGGTACAGGCCCAAAGTAATCCTAGATTACAATCTATCTATGGGGGGCATCGACCGCAAAGATCAGCTGCTCAGCAGCTTCCCCATAGAAAGGAGCAGAAACCTATGTTGGTATAAGAAATTGTTCCGCCGACTTCTGAACGTGTCGGCACTCAATGCCTCGGTAATATACGACCACGACCGCACGGGTTCCGCCAAGCTCGGAAACCGAAATTACCGGATGAGGCTAACAAAGGAATTGCTGGAAAAATATACATCTCCAACAAACCCACCACCACAACCACCACCAAACGCGCTGTTACAGATGCACTTGCCTGTAAAGACAAAAACGGCGCGGTGCAAATTATGTTACCAACACAAAGTGAGGCGTACGACAGTGTGGAGGTGTAGCACGTGCCTGGTGAGTTTGTGTATAGAAGGGTGTTATACACAACACCACAAAAATTTGGTCTAAACAATAATTGACCTTTGCTTAAGACGCTGCCAGACCAAGTTGAATATTTTTCGTAAAGGCGGTATGTCAATCTCTAACAGTTTAGTTAGGCTCTTGTGTTTTCTAATCAGGGTCACCAGGTAGGTACTCCAGATCTTCGATTATCCTAGTTTTTATGGTTTTCCCTCTATGTGGCCATTAAACCCTAACTCTTTACCAAATTTCAGCTCTCTGAGTTTATAGATATATGTAAAAGACATTTGTGACATAGTCCTATTTGCTGATGATACGTCGCTTATTTTTAAAGTCGATAGATCTAAAGTTAACTTCGATGACATAAATGCGTCACTGTCGCTAGTCTTTAATTGGTTCACTGTAAACAACCTATTGCTTAATTCTAAGCTTAGATACGTCGCTTATTTTTAAAGTCGATAGATCTAAAGTTAACTTCGATGACATAAATGCGTCACTGTCGCTAGTCTTTAATTGGTTCACTGTAAACAACCTATTGCTTAATTCTAAGCTTATATTAAGATTAATTCTCTTCTTGCTTAATTCTAGAGGTAAATATTAGATGCGGCGCTCCCGCCCGATCCACACGCCTCTGTTCGAGAAGTGACGTACTCAATTTCAGCTATCACAAGGTTTGCGGGCAATTCCGTGGCTTGAACCACCTGCACTGATGGACTGAAATGAATACGCCGTACTTAAAATTAAAAAAAAAATGCAAAGAAATATATTAAAAAAATATATTAAACAGCATAAATAAGAAACAAAGATAGAAAACAATAACTAGATAATAAGTACAATGTTAGATATAAGCTTAATTAGTATGTAAACATAGTTAAAGTTTAAAATGTAAAAGTAGATTTTAGATAAGTTGCCCCCAGGGCCAGATTTTGTACCCCTCTGTACTTATGTCTACACTAGTTGTACTAGTTACTAGTTACTGTACTAGTTAAGTATTACATCAAATACTAGGATTAACAAGAATAATATATTTTTGTAAAAAACAATTCCGGATACTGTAGAAAATTTCCGGATATGGTTATAGTGTGAAGTCAGCCTTATTACTGGGAGCGTGCGGCGAGCGAGCGAGAGACCGCCGATATGACGTCACGAGGTCAGGTCACAGATATTGTGACCGGGTTGTACTTCAGCGTGTTTTTTGTTTAGCTTTGATTTTTATGATTTTAAATTATGACATTGTACAAGTGTTATACCTTTTTGGAATGGGGATAAAAAGTTATTTTTGTATTTTGATTTAATTTTTATTTATCCATAAGTATATAGAACAAAAAAGACTGATAATCTGAGTGATTTTACTGAGTGTATGAGAACTGTTTTAGAAATATGCATATTTCTCAAATGTGGTAAATGCTATCCGCATGATTTTTGTTTTTTTTTAAAGAATAAAAGACTACTTATTTAGTGTTCGTTTTTTTTTTTTCCTAAAAGTGATATTTGTGCATTTAATAGCCTTGTTAGGTAAAGATAAATTACGCCGCGCGGCGCCAGATATTGGTATGAAAACAAAAAGTTTTAAATAATAAATATCTATGAACAAGTGTATAGTTGTTGTATAGTAGTTGTAGTTTATAATATAGACAACATAATCAAAGAATAAAAACCATATGTCATCGCTATAATTTTGAGGTATGACCTTTGGAATACAAGACGAGCTTCAAATCGCCCTACTTCTAAGTTCAGCACTGCTGAACTCTGAGCCAAAGTCGTAATTTGATAAACAAAAGATAACATTGTTTAGCTAGTTTCATAATAAACAAAAATATATACAACACTTGACACTTTTATAAACAAATTGAGTCACAAGAAACGATTTTGTGAAACCCGACCAGCGCGCTGACGGCGCAAAAAACGCCGGGCAAAGGAGGGTCGTCACGTTTTTTTCGTGGGACATGTGAGGTAGGCACGCGCTGAGGGCCCGGGGCAAAGGCGCGCTGCGCGCGGACCCTCCCGGGCAATCAAACGGATATGCAATTTATAAACTGATGTTTTATTTGTCAGATACACATACACACTAAATTTATGTAGGAACTACTCTCAACATATCCTCCTGAAAAGAAACTCTGCCGTGTCCATTGAAATAAGTTGTAAATTTATTTCGCACGTTGTTGCCTTCATTATTGCGCTCTTTTTCACTGATTTGCGCTAGAGATACAAGTCCTGTGGTTTCTTCCCGCCAGTCACCATAACGAAAAGTAGAATCATTGATATTTTCAGCATCGACACATGTTTTTGTGATATAATTTTTTGACTTTGTTCTTAAATAATTATGTAAGGCACAACAAGCGAGCACAATTTTGTCGACATTATCAATTTGCACACTTATTCTTTGACGAAATATCCTAAAACGTGCTGCTAAAATTCCAAACGCGTTTTCAACTACTCTCCTTGCTCGTGATAATCTGTAGTTGAAAATCCTTTTCTCGTGAGTTATGTTCTTAAATGGGTATGGCTTCATAATGTGTCTATTAATACCGAATGCTGAGTCTCCCAAAAACGTGTAGGGCACTGAAATATTTGTGCCCTGTAACGTACACGATGGTGGTAGATGTAACTTATCTGTCATTAATTTATTATACAGTGATGTATGAGTTATGACACCGCCATCAGAGACGCTTCCGTTAATGCCAGTATGTATATACATAAACTCATAATTTGCATTTACTACGGCGAACAGAACTGTACTAAAAAAGCCTTTATAGTTATAGAATAACGTGCCACTCCTCGGTGGCTTTTCTATGGATATATGTTTCCCATCTATTGCACCAACACAGTGATCGAATTGCCACTTGTCTTCAAACATTTTAGCATTATCTTTCCATTCACTTTGCGTTGCAGGCATCTGAAACAGAAAGTAAAGGGAACGTTACGTCACCAGATATATCAGCATCGACATCATCGACACAAATTATAAATACAGAAATATGTGATAAAGAGGGGCCCGCGGACTCTGGAAAAAGTTCACAGCCCAAGAAGCAGAAAATGTCCATACAAAGTAAACAAGAAAAATGCTGGATGCTGCTCAGACACTGATGACTCGACAAGACGATGATTGGGAGATAATAGGAAAGTCAATAGGCGTTCAATTAAAAAACCTGAGTACCCATCAACAAGTGATTGCCCAAAAAATTATCAATGATGCCCTATTTTACGGAAAACTTGGCAAATTGGCAGACGAATCTAGTATCACTTTATCTCCACAACACACAGTATTACATCCTCGCATTCCACATCGCTACTATCATTATTCCTCTGGCTCTTCGGCACAACCGTCTCCTCAACCATTTCCGCAATATGCGATGCACCCGTCACCTCAATCATCTACACAATTTATTATACCACAATCCCCTCAAACACCTCCACAGCATACAGCACAGCAACCTTCTCCTCAACCACCCCAACATCACATGATGTCACAATTCCCTCAAGCATCTCCAGAGTATACAGCACAGCAACCTTCTCCTCAACCACCCCAACATCACATGATGTCACAATTCCCTCAAGCATCTCCAGAGTATAACTCCACTGTACAACCATTTCTACAGTCTATCCCACAATATACATTTGAACAACCATCTTCTGATGACGTAAATCTTACCACTGAATTTCCAAACTGTACAAGTGACACAACAGTTCAAAGAGGAACTGGCTCAGACATGAAGGACTTTTTGATCTTTAATAAAAAATAAAATAAATAGTATTAAATACCTTGTATGTTTTTGCTTAATATAAATAAATAAAATTAAACTTTTAAATGGATGTTTTAATTATTATATAAGAATTCAGTCTACTTACCTTAATAAAGTGTTTCAAACAATTATAGATAGCACAACATGTCTCTGGAATCATTGTGGACATAAGTTGCGGCGATATTATGGCACTGAATTTCAAATCTTCATAGCTTTGTCCAGTTGCTAGGAAACGTAAAGTAACTGTAAGTCGTTCTCTCGGACTTATGGATTCTCGCATTACGGTATCCTGTTTCTGTATAAATGGTGTCACCATATTGAGGAGCTCTTCAAAACACTCAATATCCATTCTTAAAAAGTTTCTGAAATCATCTGCTTCTAAATGTCTCATGACGTTCATGTGGCTTAATTCATGGCGTTTCATTAACCAGTTTTTAACCCAGATCCTCCTTTTTCGTCTCTGTTTAGGTGGCACCGTAGTAAGTGCCGAGACAATTCCTATTTTCTGCTGTTTTGAGAGCGTCGGCGGCATTTCGGAAAAACGAGCAGTCTGTAGCACGGTCGGTTACGTACTGACAGGCAAGGACGTGTGTAGAGTAGAGACAATTTTATCGCCGATTCAGCCCCGATTTCACTGTCTCGACATTGCCAGTGATTTTAGGGTCGTGTGTAGCCGCTTTAAGCCAATTTGGATTTTTTATGATGCTATGGAGGCATTTTTAAAAGGCAAATACACAGTAAAAAGTATAATTTCTACAGATGAGCAAAGGGTAAGTAAAACAATTAATTAGTTTCCAAAATTTTTATTAATAAGTAACTAAGTATTTACTCATTTTGATTTCCACAAATTATAAACTAATTATATTATGAAATCATAGGCCCTACCACTGCATAGTCTTCTTTGATGGATGTAATTCATAAAATTTGATCTTATTTGCGTAGCATTAATAGGAGCCCGACGAGGTACAGATTGTAATGGTAATAGATTTTCTTCATGGTTTACTCTCATACTTACATGGATTAATTCACCATTCCTATCATAGCTGTCAGTACTGCCTGGTGGAGTATAAATATTGCGAGATGATTTGCTCTTTCTTAAAAAATTGTGTAGTAATAAACAGCTGTGGGTTATAATAGAAGTTTTAACGATATCTAATGGAATAGGTCTTTTAAATACTCTAAAAACTGACGATAATATCCCGAAAGTATTCTCTACGACCGCACGAGAACGTGATAGTTGTTGATTGAACATTCTTTCTGGGGTACCTAACCGATGATGTCCAGGAAAGGGCTTCATAATATGAGTACTAAGAGCAAAAGCGCCATCACCCAGAAAAACATAAGGCATATTAGTATTACTTCCAGGAAGTGGGCAACTAGGTGGTAAATTATTAAGGGTCCCATCACATATTTTTTTCCACAAATTGCTTTGGTTTTAAACACCTCCATCACTAATTCTCCCTTGGCTTCCTATGTCAGCAAACAAAAAACAGTAATCACTATCTACTAGGGCTAATAAAACGATGCTGAAACTTCCTTTGTAATTAAAGTATTCAGATCCGGTATGAGCTGGTGCTAATATGGTAATATGCTTCCCATCTATCGCGCCAAGACAATGGGGAAAGCTGAATTCTTACGTTTTGGTCAGCCATTCTTCAGGACTTGTGGGAATCTGAAAAAATAAATATATTTTTTTCAGGCAGTCATTGGAGAACAGACAGAAGAAGAAACGGAAACTCCAAGTGATGCTAGAAGCAACACAGAACCAAAGGACATGAATATAAAGATACCTGTACAGAGGAGACGTTCAGTTAAGCCACCTGAGTTAGAAAAAGCAGAAAAGGAAATGTCAAAGGCTTTTAATACGTTAAACGAGGCTATTCTCAATAAAGACCAACAAAATAAAAAAGAGAACGACTGCGACTTGTATGGGAGGCTTCTTGCTAACAAACTCAGAAAATATTCAGATAATTCGACAAGAAATAATGTACGAAATTGATGGATTACTATTAAAACGGTGTCGCAATTTTAGTCCTCAGTACGTGTCTTCACCTTCTCAAATCTTTATAAGTAAACGTCCGTCTTCTTCAGCCACCAGCTATTCTTGTCCATCACTGTCGTCATCTTGGATCAATCGCCCCTCATCATCGTCTTCAAATCATTATATAATTACTTCTCCTATACAAAGCCCATCATCTATTCCACCTGCGCAAACTCCATCCCCTCTTCCACCTACTGAATTCCCTAATGCCGAACGCGCGACAGAGCGCACGTGTCGCCCAAATAAAGACCGCGCTCCCCGCCATACAATGCCTAGACTGGACTGATCGCACAATCAGTTGACGTCTCAGTGCGCGGATGAGTCCATGTTTCTAGTGTAGTTGCAGCACGCACACAAGTATAGTGATGCAATAAGTATTTCCTCTCACACGTTGAAATTATCACGTTTTGTGGAGGGGCGTGCATTTTTAGAATGGTTTATCTCTACTTACATACACAATAACATGGAGCGAGAAAAAACTAGAACAATTGAAGCTCTGAGACACATTTTTTTGTCTAAATCTCTACAAATGAAATCCAAGCTGTAATAGCAACTTCAGCCAGTTCGCCGGAAGCGAATGGAGCTTTTCAGCAATGCGAAGCGTCAAGACGAGACAGAGGACTACTAATGGAGAAAAGAGTCTCTTTTCCATATAAAAAGCAAGTTCAACTCCAATCCAAATGTAGACATAATGTATGAAATGACTCGTATGCACTCTTATATTAATGTATGCAAAGAGAGCCATTTTGATGAGAAAAATGGCAGCCCTAAGTGTGCATGCCCTGTGCATGAACCAGTTGAAAAATGTAAAAATAAGAACTTGACAGAACCAAACAAATAACGTATGCAAAGAGCATTGAGTGATTACAAATTTTATTTTGATGATTTTTCATTTCATTTTGATTGCAACAACAAAGCTACCAATGAAGATAACAACAACATTCAACCTTCGTTGAACGACAATGATAAAGTTGTAAAGGACGAAAACCTTGATCGTTCGAGTGAGGTTTTTTTTCAACTTTCGAACTAAGTAGGTAAAATATATATATATATATTTCTAATCATCAACCCACTTGATCATGGAGTTTTTGGCATACATACAAGCACTCCAGCAGAACAAACCAAATTAATATACAGCCTTGGCCAAAAGTATTGAGCACCCTTAACTTTTTGCAACTGTACGGAAAGTATAGTAATAAACCAAATCAATTGTTTATGTATCCTTTTGTCGGCATCTGAATAGGCTTAAAACAATGATCCAAACCGCATCTGGCAATAAAACACCTGGGTGCAATAAAGTTTGTCATTTTAATGATTTTTGTAATTATTCATCAGTTCGCTACTGTAACTCTTCGTGGACACATCAAGTGATCTAGTGCGCTTTTGCTGCTTTGTTCGTTAGATTAGAATCCAGTGATATCTTTGTAAGATGCCTAAAAAAAGTGAACTTTCATTAGAGCAACGTGTGCAGATACAGCTTCTGCATAGGCAAGGGAAATCCCAAGTAAAAATTTCAGAATTAGTGAAATGTTCGCGCCGATCAGTGCAATATGCTATTGAGCGATTCGCTGCTACCGGATCACATAATAATAGACCCAGAACTGGGCGCAAACGCATCACCACCGACCGTGAGGACCGTCAGTTGCTAAGAGAGTCTTTAAAAAATAGGAGAAAAACCTCTTTGGAGCTCGCTGCTGAGTTGTCAGCTGAAATTGATAAACCAATTTCTGGCCGAACTGCTCGCCGAAGACTTCTAGAAGCTGGCCTTAAAGGTTGTAAAGCTCGGAAGAAGCCATGGCTCTCGGAGGACAACAAGAAAGCGCGGTATGCATGGGCCTTAGAACACCAACATTTCACTGCAGAAGATTGGTCCAATGTTGTCTGGTCAGATGAATCAAATTTTGAGGTGAGTTGATCCATTTAGTTATCTAACAATATTTAGTAAAATTATTAGAAATACTCGCCTCCATAATTTTTTATGTACTTTTTTCAAAACTCTTTTTTTTTTCTTTATTACAGATTTTTGGTACCCCTGGTGTGACTTTTGTGCGTCGCCGGGTAGGTGAAGCATTTAAGCCAGATTGTGTGGTACCGACCATAAAGCACGGCGGCGGCAGCATAATGGTCTGGGGCTGCATGACGAGCTCTGGAGTTGGTGAATTGTTCGTATGCGAGGGTCGAATGAATTCTTTAAAGTACATAAATGTACTAGAATCTGCGTTGCTATCGTCATTCACGAGTCTTTTTGGCGATACGAACATGGATGGCGTTAAATTCCAGCAGGACAACGCACCATGTCACAAATCAGAGCCAGTCCACACGGCGCGTTGCGTTGCGTTGCGTCGTCGCAGCGCTGTCCTTGCGTTGTTTTACATACAAATAACCAAGGTGTTCACACGGCGCGTCGTCGCAACGCACACATGACGGACAGCAGCCCCCGAGACGAAGCGAGAGGGGGTGTACTCGTGCGACGTCGGAGCGGCAGCGCTCACGCGCTCAGTTGCTTGTGCGTTGACAGAGAGGATACACGGAAGCTCATTTCGTTTTACGTTTACGTTTTTGTATTTAGTTTTATTTGCAGGGTAAAATGAATACCATTGAAGAACTTGACATAGATTACTTGATTACATTGATACAGGAAAGGGAAATTATATGGGACAAGTCAAACGTAGATTTTAAAAATAAAAATTTAAAAACAAAAGCCTTGGAAGACATATCAAAAGTTTTATTTCCTGATTACGAGAATTTCACAGCTGAACGAAAAAACAAAGTTGGTGAGTTCACAGTACAGATATTTATGTTTTTTTTTTTATTTAAGAGGGCTTTCAAGATTTTCTTGCACCGCCAATTCCGCGATCAGTACAAAATTAATATCTCGACACTCTAAAATTTTAAAACTAAGGGAATCTAGATTAGCGTGAGTACTATTTTATTACTTAGCTCAAAACTAACCTAGACTACGCTGAGTAGCTATAAAATATTAATTTTTTACTGATCGCGGAATTGGCGGTGCAAGAAAATCTTGAAAACCCTCTTAATACAATTATACCTTATTTAGCTGCCAAGGCAGAGTTCCTCTAGTCATAAAATAGGTCGCATATTGCTGTCTTATGACATTCGGTGCTGTCTGTTCTTCATGTGCGGGTTGTATTGGGAGAAATTCATCAACACTTATAGCAAATTTATCTCTTTGTCTAAAACCATCTCGATCAGCGACAAAATTGTGTAATACACAACATGCTTTTATAATATCAGTAGCGAAGTCATAGGACACGTCTATCGGTCTGTGAAAAATGCGCCATTTGTTAGCCATAATCCCAAAAGCGCATTCGACATATCTTCTGGCTCTGCTTAGACGGTAATTGAAACCCTTTTGTTGTAAGTCGAGATTTTGACCGCCATATGGACGCATAATATGTTTGCTCAGTCCAAAAGCTTTGTCACCCACAAATACATACGGGGTTGGTATATTGCTACCAGAGAGTGGCTGGGGTTGAGGTAGTGGTAAGTTGTTGTTAATCATTAGCTCGTACAGTTTAGAATTTTGTAATATGGTTGAATCGCATTCTTTTCCGTATGCACCGATGTCGACAAATACGAATTTGTAATTTGAATCCACAATAGCTAGCAACACAATCGAAAAAAAGGCTTTATAATTAAAAAAAAGTGAGCCACTATTTGCAGGATTACACACGCGGATGTGTTTGCCGTCGATGGTACCAACACAGTGAGGAAAATTTGCCTTTACATCAAAACCCCTCGCTATTGTTTGGAAACTTTCAGTTGTCAGTTCAGGGATGTTGTCTCGAAGAAGATTGGTCCATATAGCACGACAAACTCTTTGTATCATATATGCAATAGTAGATTTTCCCCGTTTGAATTTGAAATGTAAATCAGTTATTTAATTTCCACTTCCTAGGTATCTGAAACGAAAATAATTATTATAATATGCATTTATGAGATAGATAGATACCCGAAAAAAAATACTGACATATTCAGACATCGATAGCAAATAACTTTCTCTATGTAACCAATTAATTCTGGAATCGCGAAAAAAATAACAGCTGTTGCATACATTTTGATTCAGTAGGTATTGTTTTTTGTATGTAACAGCTGTTATATTTTCACGATTCCAGAGTTGGTCACATAGTGTTTGTTAACGATATCTGAATATGTCATTAAATTTTATCGAGTAATTCACTATGTATAAATTATTAAATCATGTTTACTATTGGTTTTGCAGGTAATGATTTAATAAAGAAATGGAGAAGTGTAAAAGATAATTACTTCAGATATTAAAAAAAAATAAAAGAAGCATCAAAATCGGGCTCGGGCGCTACGAAACTGAAGAAGTATCATTTATATAATCAACTTCTTTTTTTGAGAAAAGTGGAACAAAATGCCACCGAATCTAGCTTAGACTCGCCTAGAGAAATCAACAATGAATCTACGTCTACAAATGATGAAATTACCACAGACAACACTCCGCGCTATGTTCCAGTCGCGCGCAAAAGGGCAATGCAAATGGATGAGTTTGAAAGAGAAGGATTAAAACTTCTCAAGGAGCCGGAAAATCGCCATATGTCCTTTTTCAGAGCTAAATTGCCATCTATTCAAGAATTTTCCGACCGAGAAACTCTCCGTTTCCAAAGTAAAGTTATACAAATTATAGATGAAATGCGGTATGGACAAACATCATCATATGTGAGTGGCCCATCAACGTCTCACCAACCATCATATGGGTATCAAACAGCAAATTTTCAAAGTACATACATTTCTGATTATAATAATTCAATTACATCTCCAGAAACATCTCAAGCAAGTGAAGAAACTGAATACGATTTTTCTAATTTGTAATTACTGGATGATATCTCTCTTAAATAATGTCTAAACTTAAAATTATGACAATTGCTGATTATTTGTGAGTTGATTACTAATTAAACAAACCAAAAAAACTGTTATATTTTTATTACTTAAATATATTTATATAGTTACCTTAAAGTAATTCCCAGCATTTCTACTGGTTCCACTGGATTCCTCATATTAGTATAGTTTTTTCGTATGTGTGGTTCTAAGGACTTCAATAAACATTCGAAGCTGGATACACTCATTCTAAAAAAATTATAAAACTTCTTTTCGTCTAATAGCAACTCCCGATATTCTAACAAAAAAAACTGTCCATCACGATTTCTTAATGAAATGAAAGGACAGATCCAGTACCGTCTTGTGATCTTGCGTCGATTTCGGCGGTGACGTAGTAATAGGAGCAATGCTAGACGTCTTTTCCGATCCATGATTTGCTATAGACTGACTGCGATATTTTTTCAAAATGCTTGCCGCAACTGTGCGTCGCCGCTGCGCCGACGGAACCTTAAGACTGCGTCATAGTAACGCTGCGATGGCGCAGCGCCCGTGTGGCCGGCTATGCGTCAAAATATTTGCGTTGCGACGACGCAACACAACGCAACGCGCCGTGTGGACTTACTCTCAGCGCTCACAATGACATGGTTTCGGGAAAACGACATTGAGGTATTGAAGTGGCCAGCCCAGTCTCCGGACCTGAACAAAATTGAGCATTTATGGGGTTTATTAAAGCGCAGAGTCAGACGCTACCCCATCAGCAACAAAGAAGACCTCAAGCGTTACCTGCGCCTGGAATGGAGCGCACTTACAACCGAAGACTGTGAAAAACTTGTACGCTCAATTCCAAAAAGAATTTCTGCTGTTATAAATGCAAAAGGTGGACCCACAAAATATTATTTTTTTATTAATAAATAGTTGTATAAATCTATATAAATCGTTTTTTTTTTACTTCTGTTTGATATTTCTTTAAAAAAATTAAAATGTATGGGGTGCTCAATACTTTTGGCCAAGGCGGTATATAAATAAAACATGGTATACAGGAAAATGTCCTTTTGATCAACCAAAAGCCATAACAAAAAATCGGCCAAGTGCGAATCTGACTCGCGCACGAATGGTGAAGTGAATTTACCATTATCTATAAACTACGAAACCCGACAAAAACGGCAAAAAACTTATTTTTTTTTTTTCTGTTTTTCGTATTTGTTTTTATAGCAGCAAGCAGTAATTATGATACAGTGAGCTTGAACATTGTGTTTAAGCGAGATTTTAGCTGTTGATAGATTATTCAAAAAGTTAATTTACAATGTTGTAAGTAAAAAGTGACATTTGGAATTGTTTTAAACCAAATGAACATAGAATAAGGCCCATTGCAAAATATGCATTGAAACCTTCCGTCACAAAACCCATACAGAGCCGTGGTTGGCCACGGTTTGGAAATATCGGAATCGACGCACCCTTCAAGCAGAGTTAGAAAATACGAGTAACACACATGAAAGACAAACAATTAATTGTAGAAGATAAAAACTGACGCAGGCAAGTTTTATCTTCCGATAGTTTTTCCTGGTGCCCATGTAAACAAGCAAAACTGAAACCCTCGACTGAAACACCAAAAACCATTGCATTGCCCCAGGGTAACTGTTTGGTGAGCCTTATCCATGAATGGGATAATTGGACCATTTTTTTTCGAAAACGCATGATAAGGGGAGAGTGGGGCAAGACGGGGTGACCGATCTAGAGCGCGAACGAATTAGCCAATCAGGATCGTTTTAGCAGCTGACGTCGCGCCGCCATTACGGGAATCAGTCATCGAAGTGAGCCGACAAAGACTCCACGCGTTTTATTTCTTTTCTGGAAAAAACTTTTTTTGACAAATAGCTAGTGATTTTTCTATACTATATAGGGCGTGTAATTTCCGTAAATAATAACACCTCGGAATTGATTTAAATGGTATCAAATGTGACAATAACAGCGTTGTTCTCAATACGGCAATTGCCGTAAAATACGGCTTTCAGGGAGTCGATGCATCAAAAATACGGTATACGGCAGCAAGTTCAGTACCGTATTAAAATATACGGCAATTGACTTGAGTTGAGTCTGATTACTAACTGCTTGACTTGAGCAGTTAGTAATCAGACGAGAAACAATTTTCCATCCATTTTGCCGCTTATGCAAAAGTTGCCACGAATCGTCAATAATGCCGACGACCTCCAAAAAATTGATGATGAATGGAGAATGTTACCTGTGGTAAATAAACTATCATTATATGAAATTAGCTCTCAGAAAACTGATGAGTTCTGGATTAACATCCGTGAAGTAACTGAACTGAAGGCATTAGCATCTTTTGCTTTAAATGTATTATGTCTGCCACACTCCAACGCAGACTGCGAGCGGGTCTTCAGCGAGGTCAATAATATAAAAACCAGACTTCGTAACAAACTAATAACAGCAACAATAAATGGAACTCTTTTAGCCAAACAAGCTATACGTAATAATGGAAATTGTACAAAGATGGAAGTATCAAACGAAATGATTCGTAAAATGAAAGACAAAAAACAGCATGACCTAAGTACGAGTGAATCAGAGGTCTTGGAAGGTATTCAAAACCTATACGGTGAAGAATAAATCTATGTATATATTTAATGTTACTTTTTAGTTCTTGTTTTTAATAGAAAATAAATAATACGAGCAATACGGTACTTTTTTAAATTTTCCCTAAAAATACGGCAATTTTCGACGTTGTATACGGCAACACCTAATCTGTAGGAACAACACTGAAATAACTACACTAACAGGTAAGAACTTGTTTTTCTCTGTGCTGTGTATTGGTTTTATTAAGTAATTTTTTAAATTTGATTCGGCATGCGGGGGCAAGATGGGGTAGGTGTTAAGGGGCAAGATGGGGTACCTATCCCATCTTGCCCCTTAGCCTTTGCAAGCGGCGTATAAATGTCTAATTTTACTGTGTATTTTGTTCTAGAATGGTGAGAAGTTATAAAAAAAGAAAACAAGTAGAGGGGATTGGTCAGAAGAAAGTATGAAAGATGCTGTGAAAAATGTTGTTGAAGGAAAAATGGGCTACAAGCTTGCAGCAAAATCATTTTCTGTCCCACAGACAACTTTAGAAAGAAAAGTGAAGCATAAGAATGATCCAATGACTGTTAAATTTAACCCTTAATCAAATGAGGGGAAATTATTTCCCACTTCGTCCGACTTAACAAATTCGGTTTTTTTTTTTAAATGACAAGACTTAGCCGTGCCAACCATAGAGAAAAATAATCTTGGATATATTTTTTACTGATTAATGGCAACATTTGTCAAGAAGTTGATAACCTGACGTCGTATGTCAAAGCCAAACTCTCAATTTGTGATTTTTCCGCGAAAATACTTGCTTTGTTACGAATTTTAGAAAGTTTTTTGAAAAAAAAATCTGGTAAGTGAGTACACGTTATAATAAACTAAACTAGACTTATTTTCCGAACGTTTAGCTGAAAAAGAACCGTGAAAACCATTAGATTTCTTGGAGAATTTTCATCTTTAATTAGTGGGAAATAATTTCCCTTTGTCTGTCCCTGTCTTCAAAAAAAACTTTAACTATATAAAAAATGTGCGTCAGTTCATTGAACAGAATATGTTTACTGTTTACTATTTTAGTTCCTTTTTGATTTATATTATTTTATATCCCTAGCAACTTTGAAAAATGAATGCCAAAAAGAAGCCAAAAGTACTTACCAAGAAGAATCTCGAAGAAGCTGTCGATAACTTGGCTGATATATCCGATTTATCTGGATCTGATTCTGAAGACGACACTTGCTATGCCAATAGTGTTAACTCTATTCCCGATACCTACTTGAATCAACCCGACGATTACGTGATAGAACAGCGACTTGAAGAAATTTTTGGCGTGGGAGATGATTATAATGATGTGAATATACAAGATGAACCCGTTATACAGACTACAGAATCATTATTGTCAGTTTTAAATCATCAATTTGACAACACAACTAACACCGCTGGCATTACCACATCAGATGATTTAAATTTTGACCAAGATACTTACAATAGCGAATTCGAAGTACAAGAAAATGAAAATCAAGGCAGTCCTCAGGCAGTATATCTTGAAATTCCGCAAGAAGATGTTGTATCTCCTATTAGTGCACCAATTGAACAAGAAGCTACAATTGCCAGATTAGACAACTATTTTCTAGATAACAATCCAATAGACGACTTTTTGGAAGATGATCAACAAGATCACAATGTGGTACTTAGGGATCGCTCTCAACCAAGAGAATGGAAAACAGTAGACTTAGCCCATGATGTTCCTATCTTTGAAAAGCTATTTCAACCCATGGTAAGTGACACTCACAAAACTACACCACTGACTGTTTTCGCGAGGTTTTTTCCTGATAAAGTGATTCTGATAATAGTGGAACAAACAAATAGATATGCTCGTCAAAAAAATAGTCATAATTGGATACCTGTTACTGAACAAGACATTAAGGCGTATTTAGGAGTTCTTGTGCTGATGGGCTTAAATCCTCTCCCAGACATGGAGTTATATTGGTCAACAGACCCATTTTACTCTAACAATGAAATCGCCCATGCTTTTCCGCTGGTAAGATTTAAAAAAATTACGGAAAACTTACATTTGAATGATAATTCAATGGAACCACCAAGAGGGTCTTCGGAGTACGATAAATTGTACAAAGTGAGACCTCTGATTACAGAACTGAATAACGTATATCAGAATGAAGCCCATAACTCAGCTGTGCAATCGATTGACGAAAGTATGGTGAAATTTAAGGGCCGTAGTTCATTAAAGCAATATATGCCCAAAAAACCTATTAAGAGAGGTTTTAAAGTTTGGGCCAGGTGCGATGCAAAAACCGGATATTTATATCAATTTGATATATATACTGGAAAAGGCGACAATATTGAGAATGAAGGACTTGGCTATAATGTGGTGATGAAGCTCTGCAATAATGTACCTAGTAATACCCTAATAGCCTTTGATAATTTCTTTACCAGCTGCAACCTTTTGGAAGACCTGTATGAAAAGAAAATTTATAGCGTAGGAACAGTTAGAAGTAACAGAAAAGATCTCCCTGATATGATAAAGAAAAAACAACCGAAAGCATTGAGACTAGAAAAACACAACTTTGCAGCTGTCACAGCTGAGCCAATCACAGCCGTCAAGTGGTTTGATACCAAAGAAGTAGCAGTACTCTCCACAGCACATCAGCCACGAGATGTTATGTTCGTGAAAAGAACGCAAAAGGATGGCTCTAGAAGAGAAATTCTTTGTCCAAAAGCAATTGCTACTTATACTCTTAGTATGGGTGGCGTTGATTTGTTCGACCATTTCAGGTCTTCGTACCCAATTAGTCGCAAATCAAGAAAATTTTGGATGAGACTTCTGTTCTTCTTGTTTGATGCGTCAATCATAAACGCATTTATTACCTACAACTACACACATGTTGCAACGTTGCATGGACATCGTGATTTCAGGTTGCGCTTAGCACGTGCACTTATAGACAATTACACTACTCGGAAAATACAAGCAAGACAACAAGGAACAGTTTTTAAAAACAAGAAAGGCGGTGTCTTCGGTGTTCCGGATGAAATTCGTTTATTGAATGTGGGCATACACTTGCCAGATGAAATCAGCACTTACAAAAGGTGTAGATTCTGCAGTACAAAGAAGAGAGAACAAAGGACCAAAATAGAATGCACTACGTGTAAAGTACCTCTGTGTGCTAAGAATTGTTTCAAAGAATTTCACACGAGTTCATCTCAATAATTGAAATAGGTACCTTCACTCGCTATGTCATAGAGATCGTCTAATTTGCGTCATAGAGATTTTCATAATTAAGTTTTTTATTATTAGGTATTTGTATTTTTGTATTTTTCTCATTAAACCCATTGTAACCCTAACATTATTGTTTAATTTTGCAATTTCATGTTAGAATTTTTAATTTTACATTTAGTATTCATAAAATATAAAACAAAGCAGGGTGAGGAGCTAGTATAAAAACAGTACTAAAATTCTTGAAAAACTCGTAACCTATACCGGATAATGGGAAATAATTTCCCACTTGGTGATATTTTGCAATGCCGTTATGAACAAGGGGAAACTATTTCCCACCGCAAAACCCCCCTTTCCCCCCACTTTTCCAAGTTTTTATCATAAGATTTGAAATCTACTCGCAAAATTCACCTAAGAACCGATCTCAGTTTTTATTTATCTCACAAAAAGTATTCCATTTGATTAAGGGTTAAGGTACCGTTAGGCCCAAAAGAGCAAGTTTTTACTGATAATGAAGAGGAAGAGCTATGTAAATACATAATAGATATGGAGAGCAGGCTTTATGGACTGACAATGAAAGACTTAAGAGGTTTAGTCTATAGACTAGCGGTAAAAAATAACAAACGTCATCCGTTTAACAATGAAAAAGAAGAAGCCGGGAAAGACTGGGCATTAGGATTTTTAAAAAGGCACCCAGAACTGTCTATTAGACAGCCTGAGAGTACCTCAGCTGCACGTGCTGCTGGTTTCAATAAACAGGTTGTAGACCAGTTTTTCAATTTTTTGGGAAATGTTTACGATGAACATCATCTAACACCTGATCGTATATACAACTGCGATGAAACTGGTATTTCAGTTGTGCCCAAAACCAAATCAAAAATTATCGCAAGAAAGGGCAGACAGCAAGTGGGAGCCATCACATCTGCTGAACGAGGTACGACCATTACAGAAGAAATCTGTTTTAGTGCTAGTGGTAATTTCTTGCCACCCATGATGGTATATCCTAAAAAAAGAATGGATCCGCAACTTATGATTCATGCTGCCCCCGGAGCTTGGGGAGTTTGCAGTGATTCGGGCTGGATGACTTCAGAGCTTTTCCTAGATTGGTTTAAAAAGTTCGTCGAATTTAGCGGAGCAACACCTGAGCGTCCTGTTTTGTTATTATTGGATGGACATAGTACTCATACGAAGAACATTGATGTCATAAATGAAGCACGCACTCAGGGCGTTATCATTTTATGTTTCCCACCACATACTACTCACCGTCTTCAGGTTGCAGACGTTGCTTACATGAGACCGTTAAGTACCTACTACGATCATCAAATCACGGCGTGGCTTCGCAGCAACCCAGGAATGACTGTCACTGTCCGACAAGTAGCTGAAATTTTTGGAAAGGCGTTCATACAAGCGTCTACGATGTCAACAGCTGTCAATGGTTTTAAGAAATGTGGGATTTGGCCATATGATCCAACAGTATTCTCTGAGACCGACTTTGCTCCGTCTTTGATGACAGATATTCAGCTTAATGTATCCGACGCACCTGCAAGCGATAATAGTTCGTTGATAATGGAATCGTCATCCACAGAAACAGCAACAAATAATAAAAAAACAGAATGCGCCAATTATATCTGAAGCCATTTCTGTTGCGGCAACTTTGACGGATGCAGCAGTGACGCCAGTAAGGGTCAATTCACACGTACCACAACCACACCACAACGACGCCATGTGGTCGGGCGTATATTTTGTATTGAAAATGAATATTACAATTTACACGTACCACATTTTGACGTTGTTATCGACCACCTGTGTAATACAAACACATCGCAATCACATCGCGACGGCACCGCGGCCACATCGCCACGACATGACGTCATCAACAGCGCGCGCCTAGCTGGCGCCTGCGCTCCCCTCTTTCATTCTGCGTTGTACTGAGTTGCCGCGTGGTTGTGCGAAAAATTAAAATGTCCGACTCCGAAACTTTTCACACGGATATGTTTATTGAGGAGATTCGCAATTCGCCATGCCTTTGGGATCAAAGGACAGAGGAGTATTCCAATCGCATTTTAAAAAACAAAGCATGGGAAAACCTTTGCATTAAGTTTTATGAAGATTTTGATAGTAAGGAAACAAAAGAAAAAAACAAGTGTGGTAAGTTTATTAATTAAGTACTATTTATTTATTAAACCGAGTATAATACCTAACAACACCATTCACGCTTTATTGTACTGCCACGATAATTCACCTTCAGGGCTCACAAAATAGTCGGCAAATTCATTTCTAACAGAATCTGCTCGAATGCCGTCATGATTTTGATCAAAGGAATGCATTCGTAACAAATTTGAAGTTATTGATAAAGTGTCATCGAATTTATAGCCATCTCGCTTGCGTACTATATTATGTAATACAACACATGCTTTCACTATGTCTGTTGCAAATTCAACTGACACGTTAATTGGCCTATGCAATACTACGCAACCTGGGTATTATAGTACCCGATATTGAATTTCGGGGCCACTTGGAATAAATACGTCTATCCTGCTTTCTCTAATTAAAATATACGTAAGGACCGATTGCCATCCCCTTCGCACTTCCTTTATGCTTCATTTCATGTATGCCAACTGGAACAAACTATTCATGACTTGATAGAAAAAATTATACAAATCAGTCCATTGCTGTCAGTCGACCATCAGTTTTTTGTTGTGATTTGTGACGAATTAATTAATTAATTTCAGTGTTTTCGTGTTTTTGTGTGTATAAATCACAAGATCAACTCAGTAAGTTACTAGATATAAATTTAGTCAAACAGATTTTGTTACACAAAATATCCTAGAAACTGTAAAGTAATCTGCTAAGCCTACCGTACTTTGGTGTTTACTTTCCCATATTTTGATGTATTCGTTTATTTTTAAGATAATTACAGTAATATCTTTGCTTCAGAGCTGAAATAAGCTTTCAGAAAATACTATTATTTTAACGATCCATGTTGGTTAACAAATAAAAAATAATTAAGTTAAATGTCAGCGAGAAAAAACCGCGATACAAACAAATATTGTATTGGTTTTACAAGCTTGTAAATAAATAATTTTGTACAATGGACTGTTTTGTTTTGTTTTTTTCTGCTTCAGATTGAATCTATTTACTGATATAAAACATCTGAAACATAATCTATCCCAAAATTTTTAAATTATAAATCATTGTATACCCAATGGTATACATTTTTAAGAATATTTATGTTCTGTGCTATTTTTTTTCGTAATATGCCTTCACATATCTATACATCTATAATATCTATACATATTATTGTTATTCTAAGCGCTAACTCAACCCCAGCAAAAAACACAAACACAAGTAGGGTCTTAATACAATGAGTTGCGTCAGAAATAGCTTTAGGTGCACCGTTCGCGGGTAAAGCGGCGTTTAAACGGCGCGCAAACACGCGAGCCGAGCCTGGCTCCGCTCGTGGTTCGCCGCGCCACACTGTGGATCGAAAATCGACTTTCAAAGACATAGGCGAAAAAAAATATTTTGGTCGGTTTTTTGCTTGAAACGGCTTCCATTATCATTAATATGCCTAAATATATCATGATATACAATTTGGTGGGAAAATTGTCGAGTTATAATTTTTTTTACGAAATAAATGTATGAAAAGCATATAAAAAATCCAGATATCTCCGGAAGTGCAAAGATAACCGTTATATCCTTGCATACAGTTATAGTACCAACTATTATTGATTTTTTGGCATACAACATATAACTCGAAATACTGCACATTTTGAAAAAAAAATTATCAAAAAATTTAATTTATTTTTGATCTCTCTCAAGTGAAGACTTAAGGAAATCGGTTAAAAAAAGATCTCCATGGGCAAATTGTATGCTATAAATAATAACAGACACGTGTTTTCTTGTTTGGCTGACGTTGAAATACCAAAAAACAAAGCTCAATAGCAAATTTAATTTAGGAACTATTTTTAATGTTATTTAACTACCTAATTAGGCAAGATTAGGTTTTGTCAGACCGCTTATTGTTCAAATTTCAAGGAATGTATTAACAATGATCGGTAGTTAGCAAAAGACAGGTAGCTTATGTACAAAGTTACAAACATACCTTACTTAGATTATTTATTACCTACCTAAATGCATAAACCTGCACCGGAAATATTTAACAATGAGCGGTAGTTAACAAAAGACAGGTAGCTTAGGTACAAAAATACCTTACTTAGGTTATTTATTACCTAATTAAGTGCATAAAACTGCACCGGAAATATTTTTTACTTCAGTTTATTCTGAACTATTTACTAGTGAACATCTCTGTTTTTTAATCATTAAAATGGAAAGTTTAAGCACTAACTTAGATTTGGTTGTTGTTCTTCAAGGTGCAGGTTCGCTACAAAATCATGAAGTTCTGTACGAGGCAGTATTATCTCGTCTAGGTGATCACCTTTCTAATGAAGATAAGGTTACTCTGGAAGAGTTTTGTCGAAGATTTTCACGAGCTGCTTCACAGAGATGGAAAAATTGCGGCAGAAACACAAGAGCATTCAGAAAAGATTATGAAGATTGGCTTCAAGCAAATGTTGATTGGCCAAGCTGCGTTCAAACTAGTCTTCTCACCCAGGGACCAAGTGAAGAAAGATCGATTACCGAAGACTTTACCACCGCGGAACCTTCATCGTCATCATCAGTTGGAACGATGACTAAAAGACCTCGGAAACCTTTCGAAGATCTAGGCAACAAGCAGAAGAAAAGGAGGTCGGAAGAGTACACAGGTATGGACCCCATTGAGTTGACGAATTCAGCTGCAGTACTCTTAAAAGAAAATGGTCGTGAGGACATTGCATCCGTCATTGAATATATGTTGAAAACCCCAGAAGCTGCTGCGAAAATCAGTGACTTCATAAAAAGACCGAAATGTCATGTTTCATTTACGGCAGAAAAAACTTTGGGGTTGCTCCTGTCTTTAAAGCTTACAAAGTGGCAGTACATAACTTTAAGGGAATCGGCCATTCGAGAAGGTGCTATTGATATTTACCCGTCTTACTACAAGGTGCAACAGGCAAAATTGCAATGTTATCCTCCGAAGCAATTGATAACAGTGACAGATTCCTCAGCAAAGATTACTTTACAAGGATTACTGGATTTAACAGTAAGGAGGATCCTTGAAAGTTTCCCAAACAAAATACAGGACCAACAGTTGACATTGATATCGAAGTGGGGATTTGATGGTGCATCTAACCAAAGCCAGTACAAGCAGAAAATAGACAGTGAGCAAGATGACACAAGCATATTTATGACATCTCTCGTCCTTCTAAAGCTAACAAACGGTGATGAAACCCTATGGAAAAATCCAAAGCCTTGCTCAACATCATATTGTCGTCCAGTGGAGTTTAGTTTTGTGAAAGAAAGTGAAGAATTAGTCATTGAAAAAAAGGCAAACATGGATGACGAAATTAAGGCTTTTCTCCCCACAGAATGTAAAAAAAATATGGTGAATCATAAACTGATGATGACGATGATTGATGGCAAAGTATGTACTTATCTTTCTGAAGCTAAGTCACACGCTGCGTGCTATCTGTGCTTAACTAAGCCCACTGAAATGAATAATTTAGGTACAGTTTCATTGAAGCCTGTATCCTCCTGATGCATTAGAATTAGGGTTATCTACATTGCATGCACGTATTAATTGTATGGAATGCCTTCTTCATATATCATACCGACTCGATTTTAAAAAGTGGGCTGCGAGAGGAAATGAGCACAAAGAAATGTTGGAAGCAAGAAAAAAACATATCCAGGACAAATTTAAAAACGAGGTCAATCTTCTTATCGATATTGTTAAGCAAGGATCTGGAACCACAAATGACGGAAACACGGCAAGAAGATTTTTTGAGTTTCCAGACAAAACTGCAGCCATCTGTGGGCTGGACGAAAAGTTAGTCCGCAGATTTGCTGTAATTCTGTAACATCAGGGGAACTGATTGATGTAATCAAATTTAAAGATTTCGCTTTCGATAACATTAAAAATAGTTATTAAATTGAATTTGCTATTGAGCTTTGTTTTTAGGTATTTCAACGTCAGCCAAACAAGAAAACACGTGTCTGTTATTATTTATAGCATACAATTTGCCGATGGGGACCTTTTTTTAACCGATTTCCTTAAGTCTTCACTTGAGAGAGATCAAAAATAAATTAAATTTTTTGATAATTTTTTTTTTCAAAATGTGCAGTAGTTCGAGTTATTTGTTGTATGCCAAAAAATCAATAATAGTTTGTACTATAACTGTATGCAAGGATATAACGGTTATCTTTGCACTTCCGGAGATATCTGGATTATTCATATGCTTTTCATACATTTTTTTCGTAAAAAAAATTATAACTCGACAATTTTCCCACCAAATTGTATATCATGATATATTTAGGCATATAAATGATTAATGGAAGCCGTTTCAAGCAAAAAACCGACCAAAATTTTTTTTTTCGCCTATGTCTTTGAAAGTCGATTTTCGATCCACAGTGCGCCACGCGCTGTGTAAACAACTGCGCTCGGCGCGGCTCGGCAAAGTTCGCACGATCCATCACTTGTCGGTTTTTTCAACACAGATCAAAGGCGCGCGCGCCATCTGCGGCTCGGCTTGTGTTAATACGCGCCGTCTAAACAGATGTCACAGAGCGCGCGACGAAGGAAGACCTATTTTGTTTTTTTAGCGAAGTTTTTAATTGGGGATTGGTTTTGTACGAGATGGAGTGGAGCAACGAGAAGATTCAACTCTTCATTGAATTGTACGAAGAGGAACCGGCCATATGGAGCCCAAAAGACCCAGGTCACAAAAGCCGCAACAATGTGCACGATGCTTGGACAAAAATAAAAACTAAGTTCTGTGACGTTCATATGGAGCCCAAAAGACCCAGGTCACAAAAGCCGCAACAATGTGCACGATGCTTGGACAAAAATAAAAACTAAGTTCTGTGAGGGGACCGGGGAAAGTATATCAGTGGAAGAATTAAAGAAAAAGAAGGAAAATTTAATGGCCACTTACAGAAAATTAAATGCGAAAGTGAAGTCAAGTTCAACAAGCGGGAGTGGTACGGATGACATGTTTAAATAAACCTAATTGGCCATTTTACGAACAAATGGCCAAGTTCCTGCATACAAACCAACAAAAACGAAGAGTTCAGAGGTGAGGAAATATCTTTTTAATCATTATTTAATTTTTTTATGTCCGGTTAAGGGCCGGATAGGCTGGATACCGGATAGTAATGCCTTGATCACTCGTACCGAGTAGAGTGGCGAGACAGTAAATAAATGTAGGTGTGATTGGGGTCTAACCGAATATTCGGTACATCTCTAGTTTTTACTATTAAAACATGAGTAAATATCAAGACCAATTTAATATTCATTTTGCCAGCTTACTGCGCCATTTGTTGTGAAATATTCAGCAAATTTATCTCGTACAGTTTTAGCCGCTAATGTTGCTCTTCTAGGTATTCTCCTAATCGGTACTAGTGATGTGATTCCGTTTTGATCACTTCGCCACAAACCAGGTTGAACCTCACCGTTAATTTTGGTATCGAAAGTTCCATGCGGCGTATAATTCTGTTTTGAATTGTTACTCCTCCTCAAAAAGTTATGTAGCAAAACACATGTCATAACTATAACTGACACTTTTTCTGGTGCCAGTAAAATTGGAGACCTAAGTATTCGAAATACAGCAGACATTATTCCAAACACATTTTCGACGATTCTGCGGGCGCGTGATAGACGGTAGTTGAATACTCTCTCCTTTGTCCCTTTATCATGAATCCCGGGGTACGGTTTCATCATGTTTTCCGTCAATGCAAATGCACTATCTGCTACCATCACGTAGGGCAGAGGATCATTTTTAAGTGGGAGAGGTTTATCCGGCGGGAAATTTAGTGCACGTTCTTCAATTTTTTGGTACATGCTGGAGTTTCGGTAGACTCCACCATCACTTATTCTACCTTGGCACCCTATGTCTACATATGTAAAGTTATAGTTTGCATCTACTAATGCTAATAGCACCACACTAAATGTTCCGTGGAAATTAAAATATTCTGTGCCGCTGTGCGTGGGGCACTGAATTAATATATGTTTTCCATCAAGCGCACCAATGCAATGTAGAAAATTCCACCTTTTGTCAAATTGCGCTTCTATTTTTAACCATTCATCTGCAGTTCGAGGCAACTGTAACAAATTTTGAAATATTTTATTAATGTCAAATTCACTTTTTCAGGACACCGTTGATCCTGACGTTGAATTAAACGAAGAGGAAGTAGTTATTCGCGAAGGTAACGAAGATAATGTAGTTGATCGAGAAAACGAATCTTCTACTAATACAGACAGTGAATCCAGTTATTTTCAAAAAGCCGACTAATGCAAGCAATAAAAAGGAAGTAAACAGAAAGCGGAAAATTGAACATCAAATGGAACAAGCGTACGATGTCCTTAAAAAAATAAGTACAGAGCCAGAACCGGTTGAAGACGAATGCACTTTATACATAAAATTATTATGTGCAAAGTTAAAATCCATGGACGTATTGACTCGTGACATCGCCATGCACGAGATTGATAATGTAATGTTTCGCCTAAAACCACAGCAAGCGTTTCCACGATTTCAGAGTCCACCTAATCAACCATATGCAGGACTTCACTTGCCTCAAAATCCATTAGCTCCTAGTTCGACATCTGTCATTTTTTAAAGCCATTTCGCCGACTCTAAACAAGTTAGATGACCACCAGACCTTGCAATTTCAAAGTGGAGTATTAAAGATTTTAATGGATTTACAGCAACCACCGTACCAGTCATATAGTGGATACCAGACAGCAACATCTTACGACACTAACTATCACCAAAATACAAGACAACCACAAGCTACAACGTCATGTGACACTAATTATCAAACAGCTTATAATTCATCCACTCCAAGTATAAATCGTCGTCAAACATCACCAGTCTCACCTTTGGAAGAAATCATACCAAATATCATAGATACCCTGGAATCCGAATACGACTTTTCTTAATACTCATAATCTTTTATTATGAGTTTTAAAGTTTTTATTTGAATACAAAAAACATTAAAAATAACTTGTAACCTAAAACGTTCTTAACTGTGTAAACTATGAAACTCAACATTAAGCTTAGCCCGATACGCACTTGGGCGGTTTTTTTTTGATTTAGTATTAGGCGAAGGCAAATTCTTCTTCACTGAATCATTCATAGTGTTAAACGAAGAAACGGGTGCAAAAACAGAAGAGCTGTGAGCAAGCGCACCATGAAGCAAAAATGATTCTGGAACCGGAAGCAAATTATCTGAACGTTGAGCCATAGGCGCAGCAACATCAGAACCCAAAGCGGTGTTACTATTCGTAAACTCAGGTAACGGTGTTAGACGAGTTTTTCGTGCCCCAACTGCAAAACTTTCCTGGTTACAACCAAAGAACATGGTTCCAGCAGGATGGAGCAACTTCACACACGTCCAACAGATCTCTGCCTCGAGTTCGAGAATTTTTTCCGAACAAATTAATCTCCAGGCGAGGTGACATAAATTGGCCTCCACGGAGTCCCGATTTAACACCTATGGATTTTTTCCTGTGGGGTTATGTCAAATCAAAAGTTTACGCTAATAAACCGACTTCCCTGGCACAATTAAAAGAAAATATCCGTCATGAAATGGCAGCCATCACGGAGACTACATGCCGAGCTGTCATAGGCAATTTTAGTGCCCGACTAAATGAATGCCGTGAGCGCAACGGTATACATTTGGACGATGTTATTTTTAAAAAATAAATTCCCAAACAGTGTACTTCAATATACAGGGTGTTCGGTAGAACGTTGAACATACGAAAATGGGGGGTATAGGGGGTGGTCTGCTAACTACCTACCCCAAAAAATTTCACCTAGGTCTCAAGATTTTTTTTTAAATAATTTTTTTTTGTTTTTTTAATTGTTTTCTTTAAACACAAAAGGAAATGTTTGTTAGACTGCATTCTTGCAACAAGCAGTCGCCACACAATATCAGATTAGTGTATAATAATCGCAAAACATCTAGTCCGATCTGAACACGACGCGTAAACCTGCGCAGAAGTGAAAAATGGGTATCAGCGGGGCCCCCCTAGCGGGGAACATGCCACGTGACCGCCCTTGACAAATCACAGCATGAAGGCCTATTCACAACAGAGCGGATCCTTTACCCGTTGCGGTAGCGGTAATACCCAAGCGGTATCCCGCTGGGTATTTTGTATGGAAATACCGCAGCTGTCGCGAAACCGGATCCTCGTACCCGAGCGGTACGCGAAAAGTACCGCATGTGCGGCGAAACTGGTTTCCCCCCCCCCCCTTAACCCCCCTCAGCGCCACCGCCCGCGTCGCGCGCGCTCCTGCTCTGCTCACTTCCGCCCCGCCCAGTCAGTCAAGCGGTCGTTTTCTGTTCGCTGCGCGTGAGCATTACGAAATTATTTCCGAGTACAATTAGGTACTAATCTACTGCAATGTCAAAGCACATAAGTACACTTCAAATTATAGACATAGTCAAGTCTCATCCAGTTATTTATGATATGACGCACCCGGAATTCAAAAATACGTTTTTGAAAAATAAATTATGGGAAGAAATTGGAGGACAACTAAAAACAGATGGTGAGTTTAATTTTTTATTATATTATAATATTATGTAATATTTGTTTTACTTAGCATGTAATGCGACAATTTAATTTTAAATGTAATTACTATGTAGGGGTCGGATGTTTCCTGGTCCGGTATTCACTAACGCGTTTCGGTAGCTTACGAATGTCGGTATTTCCGAATTCAAACACAGATTAATAATAAATATATGGATTCGGTAATACCGACATTCGTTAGCTACCGAAACGCGTTACTGAATACCGATTCTGGTGATTAGACGCGATTAAAAAAATCCACAAAATTTTCCCGCACGTTTTGGCCTGTTTCTCTGTTTACAATATGATTGTTTCTGTTTACATTTATATTATTATGATGATTATCTAGGATGTTAGTATGATACAGTTTTGTCAAATATTGCGTAGTACATGTTTTTGATCGCAAGAAATTATGTAGTATGCATGCTGCCTTTACAACCTTCACAGATTTAGACACTTTCAATGGAATGGGCCGTAAAAATATTCTCCATTTTTGAGCCATTATACCGAATGCATTTTCTACAACACGTCGAGCACGACATAAACGCTTATTATATCTTTCTTTGCGTCTGTCTCTTAAAGATTCTCTCTGATTAAAGGGTTTCATCATAAATGTATTTAAAGCGAACGCCTCATCTCCTATTAAAACATGTGAAGTATGAACGTTGTACCCCGGCAAGGGTTTGCCCTGTGGTATGGCCATTGTTCCATTACAGATCTTGCGACCCATGACGGAGTTTTCGAATATACCACCGTCACTATTTTTACCGTAGCCGCCAACATCGATGCATAAATAATTATATTGCGGCCCAACTATTGCCAGAAGTACTAAGGAAAATTTCTTTAGGTAGCAAAAATAATTACTACCAGAATTACGAGGACAAACTATAGTAACGTGCTTTCCATCTATGCTACCAATACAATTTGGAAATTGCCATAATTCATAAAACTCTTCCGATGTCAGTTTCCACATATCTTCGGTGGGATGCTTCATGTATATTGGTTGTAATCTCTTCCAGACTGCCTCACAAACTTCTTCTATGATTTCTCCTACTGTAGAATATCCGACTCTATAGCTGTTTCCAATTGATTTAAAAGAATCTCCCGTCGATAGATAACTGTAACAAAAATATTACAATGCAAAAAGAGAGTAGTATACTACCCGGCTTAGAAGAGGATACGTTGGTGGTAAAGCGGCCGCTGGCGCGGTCTCGACAAAATCTCTCAACAAAATGTATGAAATATATTTTTATATTAATACATTTTGAAATATACTTATATTTTCATACATTTTGACATTTACTGTCGGCCCGTATGTCCAGACGTACCTATATCAGTTGTGATAGTGATAGATTGTCATTTTGTATGAAAAAATTCGGTAGTATCACTCGACTCCCGACTTTTTCCATACAAAATGACAATCTATCGCTATCGTTTATTTGACAATTGACACTTAAACTACAAGCACATTAATACATTTTTTTATTACATAAGCACATTAATAAAGGATTTTGCGATTGTTGCAGGTGAATCTGCAAGAAATAAATGGAAAAACCTAAGAGATTCCTACAGTAAACATTTAAAAAGCTTAAAAACAACTACAGGACAAAGTGCGGCTAGCACAACATCTTATGACCGCTACAGAAAATGGCAATGGGCATCAAGTATGGAGTTTTTAAGAGACCATATAGGCTTTGCTCCGGCTGATACTAATGTCACACCGGATAATGAAAGCGAAACTCAAAATACCCCTGACACTTTTGATTCTAGTTCCGAACATACAACATCAACTGAGCATTCCTCAAGAGTATCTAGAAAAAGGATTAATCCCAGCGACTACGGTGAACGTGGAGTTGATAAAGTAATAAATTATTTATCTGCAAAAAACGCAAACACAATGACACCAACAGAATTTGTTATGCTTGGTTATGCGAAGACGATGAATAATTTTTCCGAAAGGCGAAAAATATTGACAAAAATGAAAATATCCCAGATTATAATGGAAGCGGAATTAGAAGAGCAAGAGGAACGCAGTTATATACAAGGAACTTCATTAACCTCTGATCGTACCACAGCGAGGTCTTACTATAACAATCTATCCTCCGATCTTTTAGACGTCGGAGAGAAAGAAGTGCAAGAACACCCTTATACACAATCTCGTAGCGTACCAGGAACATCTAGTAACACAGGACAAAACATTCGTTCTCAACAATCGTCGACCGCATACGAGGATCTGGATGGATATACACAATCAAGTGTACCAGGAACATATAAGGACAATAGAACACTAAGGAACACAGGACAAAACATTCGTTCTCAACAATCATCAACCCCATACGGGGATCTGGATGATATTGATTTTGAAAGCCAGATCGATGATATTATCAAATGAATATTATATAGCCTTATTATCGTACGTGCTCAGTTAACTAAGTACCTACCCATCAAAATTTATGTTTTTTCCTGTTACAAATAAACAATGTGAAAATAATGTTTTTCTTTTTAACCGACTTCAAAAAAGGAGGAGGTACTCAATTTGACTCGTATTATTTTTTTTTAATTATGACAAATGATTTCATTCTTTTTAGTGTTAGTTTACTTCAGTGTTACTTCAGTTTAGGAGTCGGTTTTATTATGTGTTACCTACCTTAAAGTTATAGCTAGTCTTTCCTCCGGGCCAATTGGACGTCGAAACGCAGTTGACTTTGTTATGTCTGGCTTGATCAGATTTAATAATTCATCAAACGTTTCCGTATCCATTCGAAATTCACCAAAAAATCGACTTTCATCCTGTCGTAGCTGTGGGTAAAGCGTGTGAAATTTCCCGTAGATTTCACGGTCTCTACAAATGTCATGGATCCAAATTCTTGCCCTGTCGAAGAGAAAAGATTTATAAAGTCAATTCATTAATAATTTAGGAGCCTCTAGCAAAGAAGCAGCAATTAATAACGTGAGATGAGCGCGAACAAAAGTGACATCAAAATAACATCTGACAGGGGAACTCGTAAGCTGAACACTCTCTAGCTATAACTTGATACTTATAAAAAAAATCTAATTTGTTTTAAATTTATAATAACTTGATACTAATAAAAAACATGAAATCTAAAAGTTCGTTCGTTAGTTCGTGCGTTTAGCTTATAATTTCCCCTGTCAGATTCATTTTAATGTCAGTTTACTAAGGGAGCCCGAACAAAAGTGACATCAAAATAACATCTGACAGGGGAACTCGTAAGCTGAACGCTCTCTAGCTATAACTTGATACTAGAGTGCGTTTAGCTTATGATTTCCCCTGTCAGATTCATTTTAATGTCAGTCTAAGCCTTGCCGCTTGCTATAACACATAGAAACTATTATCTATAATACGATAGAATCACATACCTTCTTTCATCCTCAAATAATGCTATTAAAAGCAATGCTTCTTCTTCTTCTTCATTGATAGCGTCCATTGCAGTAATTGTACTCAAATCATGTTATACAAAATGCAGCACACAAGATGGCGACGGCGACGACACAACACGAACAAAGACGAGCGCTCTGCACGGCACACAGCGGTATCGCTACCGGCATGGGTAGCGGATACCGCTGTGTTGTGAACACCGCGGTATTCGCATACCCATCAGGATACCGCTACCGCCACGGGGAGAGGATCCGCTCTGTTGTGAATAGGCCTTAAAGGTCTCAGCACACATATGGGATCGGAAAGGGATCGTCACCGTATCGCCTCGAGCCGTTCAGAATGGTTTGTATTAAACTCCCTACTGCAACGCACACTAATCGGAATAATAACGTAATCGCCTCGCCTCGGAACAGGCTCCGAACTTGAATTCCCGCGCTTACGGCTCATCGTCCCCGCGCTTACGTTTCTCCGTCCCCGCGCTTACGTCTCTCCGTACCCGAGCTCACATCTCTTCGTCTACCCTTTCCCCTCCCGCGACTTGCCTGCTAAAGACGCCGCCATTCGCAAGGAGTATTTCATTCGTGTTGCGCGTATGTTTTATTTAAAATTTTAAGTTCGATTCAAACACAAAATAACGATGCAAAGGGAGAAACTTATTGAAGAAGTGAGAAAATATCCATATTTATATGACTTACGTGATGCTAAATACAGCAATACTATAAAAAAGGACGAGGCTTGGAAACAAATAAGTATTACTTTAAAGCAATCTGGTAAGTACCTACTCCTATTTAATTATTTATTTAATGTTTTTCGCGTATGTAGGTATGTATGGGAAATAAAACAGTTGTGATTAATATAATTATAATGAAAAATTTAACTGGAATATCCATTAAGAATTAACATTAATATTTAAAGCTAAAAGCTACTGCCATGGAACTCGTCCGGTAGAAGTTTGAAAATATGTTTTGAACTTTTCACGTACATTAAAAGCGGTAGCCATATGGGCACCACTAATACTTGGTAATTGACTTAACAATCGGTCTTCGCCGAATTCAACTGTAATTTCCTGTTCTGTTCTGTTCGGTTCCTGTAAATTCATCTCAATGTTATATGTCCTCATCATATTGTGTAAAATGCAAGTTGTTAATACCACTTTATCTACAAACTTTGGATGCAATTTAATATTTTTGTTGTAAATCGCAAATTTTTGATATAAAATTCCAAAAGCGTTTTCAACAACCCTTCTAGCTCGTGATAAGCGGTAATTATATTGCCGTTCAGGATCTGATAGTCTCCGTGTATTTGAGCGAGGATATGGTCTTAATAAATATGTCTTCAATGGAAATGCCTCGTCTCCCACAAATACATGTGGCATTGCATGATTAGTTTCTGGTAATGGTTTGTCACATGGAATATTGAATGTGTTTCTTTCAAGTGCCTTTCCAAATGTAGATGATGAATAGATTCCGCCATCGCTGTTTTTTCCATAGGCTCCTACATCAACCGCTATGAATCTGTATTCAGGATCAACTATAGCTAACAAAACAATAGAAAATGTTTTTTTATAGTTAAAAAACAACGATCCACTATTGGGAGGTGCAATTATATTTACATGTTTGCCGTCAATGGCGCCTATGCAATTCGGAAAGTTCCATTTATTTTTAAATCCTTCTTCGATTCCTTGCCATGTGGCTGTAGTTGGTTGAGGTATATGAATTGGCATTAATTTATTTATTATTGCATTGCACACATCTATTACTATCAAACGAATAGTGGATTCTCCTAAACGGAAGCTCGATGATAAATTAGTAAATGTAGATCCAGTTATGAAGTACCTGCAACAATAAATGTATATTTAATATACGTTTTATAATACGTGTATATGTTTATGTGAATGTGTGTGTACGTACTCCCTTTCACACATACACGTGTAACTACATGCGCTTGATATAGTTAACCATGATTTATTTTATTTCAGAATCTGAGTGCAAGAAAATTTGGTTAAATCTTAGAGAGTCTCACCGACGAGCTATGAAGAAGCGTAAAACTAAAAGTGGTCAGGCAGCCCCGACGACGAAAAAGTGGACCTTTGAAGATGAAATGAGTTTTTTAGTACCTCATTACAAAGAAAGAAATACGATCTCTTCGGTTGATGATGATGACGGTTCAGATGTTAGCAGTTTCTTGGGTAATGATGATTCACAGAACTCAATAAACATAATTCAGTCTCCAGAAAACTTACAAGCGGAAACTACTCCACTTTCGCCGCGTCCTGAGTCTTCTGCATCTTCAGTTGCATCCAAAATTTCAAAAAAAAAAAATCTTAATATTGAAAAAAATTCAGCGTCACAAACTTTAATGAAATATTTATTAAATCACAACGAAACCAAAAAAGAAGATGAGATAGATACATTTTTTAAGAGCATTGCGGCAACGGTTAAAAAATTTTCAGAATATAACCAAGCTGTTATGAAAAGTAAAATATATAACGCAGTTTCGGAAATGGAGTTAAAAGAAATCGCAGAGAAACAAAGCTATTATAGTTATCGCAACCCTTACATTCCCCAAAGAGAAGATGACATGCCTCGAGGTTATACCACTCTAAATAACATTAGCCACGAGATACAATCAACATCTGGCGCTTCAAACATTCATGATTTTAATATTTCAAACTTAGAAGAAAATGGCGCGTCAAATGCTGACGATCTTGATACTTCAAACAATCTTTAATTTATACAATGATTGTATTTTTGTTGTGGCGCTATTTTTGTTTAATTGCCATAATTTTTGGATTTAATAATATAGTTTTGTATAATAAAAAAATATGTGATTTATGGGTATTTTTTTTTTACCTAAACTACAAAAAAGTTGCATTTACTAAAATACCTTACGCAATCACACAAAATATATACACACATACACCAGACATAAAACGTACATCCCCTGTGCACACCTGATCGCAAATGAGGGTTATCGACAGAGGATAAAAATTAATCTATCTTGTAGTTTCGGAACCGAGTATTTTTTTTGTACACTTAAAAAAAAGAACAATAGAGATAATACAAACATTAAAATTATAGTACAAATATTTATGTAGACCAGATTAAAAATTCCAAAAACAAATGCAATTTCTCACCTTAACGTTACAGCTAGTTTTTCTTCGGGCGATATTGTTTCTCTGAATGTTGTATTCTTCTTCCTTATACATTCATCTATAGACTGCAATATGTTATAAAAGATATATTTCGGCATATGAAAATAAATATAAAATTTCTCTTCATCATCCATCAAATGTTTTTTTATAGTCCGAAATTCCCCTTCAGTACTCCTTGCTTTATTCATACTGTGTACCCAATATCTTTTTCTTTTTTTCTTGCTATTTTCTTTTTCCTCTTCATCAAGTGCTATGGCTATGATAGCCAACTCACGTATTGTAAACCAAGACATAACCGTGCGCTACACTTAACGTTTGGATTCAAACTGATCTGGTGCCAACCAGGTCAGCCAGGGGGCGGCGAGGCGTAAGCGCGGTGTCGCCTAGCCGTAGCCGAGTTGACGTACAGGCGCTGCTGATACGCTTTCGTTACGTGCATACGGTAGGTTGACGCCTGGTTGACAGCGAGGCGAAAGGCGTTACGGTTACGATCCCTTTCCGATCCCATATGTGTGCTGAGACCTTAAAGCGTATTTTCATTAGTGTGCTTTCGTTCTCTGTGTGTCGTAGTCACGTTCGCTAGCTCCACCCACTGAGTACAGTCGCGCGCGATATTTTTGTTATATAAACTGTTTTTTAAGTTTTTTTTGTTGATTTTTCGTTTCGTGTTATTTTTTATTTTGTTATTGTTTCTTGTTACTACTTGTTGTATTCTGTGTGTATCAAATGCCAAAAACTAGCAACAAAGTAATACGGCGTCAGGCTAGAAAAATGATTTACGATGTCCGTGAGTTTATGAAAAAAGAAGCAGAAGAAGGGATACAGATAGACCTCAAAGCAATCAACAAGAGAACCGCGGTTGCTACTAAAGTTTCGACAAAAACCGTTCGTAGATTGTGCATTGAGGCAAGTCAGTCTGACCTCTTAACGGTATTTCGGACCCCCGGTAAAAAAAGGTCAGGAAAGAAGAGAATAACTGGAATCGACAGTTTCGATCAAGGGGTTATCAAAAGAATCGTACATAATTTTCATATAACGGAAAAAGAGTTGCCAACCATAAAACAACTGAAAAATAAGCTGAAAAATGATATAAATTATCAAGGATCAGCATCCAGCTTGAGAACTATATTAAAAAACTTAGGTTTTCACTGGAGAAAAACCGAAAATAACAGAAAAGTTTTGATGGAGCATATGAGCGTTAGGGTTCAGAACCGGGAAATCCCGGTACCGAAAGTACCGGGAATTCCCGGTTCTTTTGTCAGTAAAAAGGAACCGGGAAATCTAATTTGATTCCCGGTTCTTTCGGTACTTTCGGGAATTTTATTTTTATAACGCGATTCACTCTACTGTTTACTTACATACTCTTACATTACTTTTTCACACTTTCTACTATTTAAAAATTCAAAACTAACGTGAATAATTCAGCGCCAAAAGAATAAACGCGCGAAATTATTGGTGCGCTCGCTCGCTGTAACTACTAACTAGTTAACTAATAACTACCTACACTCGCTTGCTGTTGCGACCTTGCGACGCGGTGTCGAGCTTCCCCGCGCCGTCCATGCCCCCCTCCGCCCCGCAATCACCCGTTCACTCACTTACTCAGTTTTCGGATTGCAGTGCGATATGTGATTTTGATAACCTAAACGGTGTTTAGTAGTTTTTGTTGTTAATGTTTGGCAAAACGAGGTGAAATACTTGTGAGGTATGTATTTTTATACATATTTTTACGTAAAAATCATAATTTTAGTAAATGTCTGCACTTTTATAGATGAATTTAAATCTATGATGAAATGGACGGCCATTTTAATTTATTAGTAAAATTTGGGAGATAACATCAGTTCACAATTGCATTTCACATTGTATTTAATTTAGATGATACTTATAAAATTTGATGCTTTGTTTATACTAGCTCATGCCTGCGACTTTTTCGTCGTTGACATACAAATCAGAAAATTTTATTGAATAGCTTTGTGGTAATTTTGATGAAATAATGAGCGTGTTACGCAAAACTTAGTTCTATTTACCTACCTACCTAATTATTGCTTTGATTATTCGTAGATCTTTTTTAGGGTTCCGTACCCAAAGGGTAAAAACGGGACCCTATTACTAAGACTTCGCTGTCCGTCTGTCCGTCTGTCTGTCCGTCTGTCTGTCACAGGGCTGTATCTCATGATAGCTACATAGCTAGTGATAGCTCATAATATATTCATAATATGTATTTTGTTTTGTTATACATAGGCGATGAATTTTGAAGAAATTTCTACCAAGGCTGGCGATAAGACTTCTGTATGGCATTACTTCCTTCGGGCTCAGGATAAGATATCAGCCAAATGTAAGAAATGTCAGAAAATCTTAAAATGTGCTGGGGGCAGTACAAGTGGTCTTCAAAAACACTTAAAAAATGTTCATCATACCAGCTTGTCAGCTGAAAGGGAAAACCTCGCGAACCAAACTAGTAGCAGTGAAAACACAACGACTGCGACTCCTTCTACAAGTACAGAAGATGTGCCTAAAAAAAAGATAAAATTGACAGAATATTATGAATGTGATTCTAATCCTAGTATGGAGGTAATGATTTCCCGCATGACTGCTTTAAGAGGATACCCTTTTCGCCAATTTGTGGAATGTGAGGATTTAAAAAGGCTTTTTAAAAAATCAGGTCACACATTGCCAAAATCTGTCGATACAATCCAAAGTATTATTGTTAGAGTGGCCATTCAAAAGAAAATCCAATTGAGAAACGAAATTAAAAGACTACTTAAAGAGGGCCATAAATATTCTATATCATTTGATGAGTGGACATCGGTTCGAAACCGTAGATATCTGAGCTTAAATTTACACTCACGTCATTTTTCTGGAGGAAAAAACTTTAAAAATTTGGGGCTTATCAGAATTTACGGCTCCTTACCAGCGAAAAAATGCGTCGAAGAAATAAGCAGCAAATTAAATGAGTTCGGAGTGTCACTGGAAAATGACATTATCGCTGAGACAACGGACGGATGCAGTATGATGGTGAAAGTCGGCAAATTTTTGTCGTCTTATCACCAAATTTGTATTGCACATGCACTCCAACTTGCAATTGCAGATGTTTTTTACAAAAAAATGTCACATGAGACAGGAGAAGCTGAAGAAGAAACTCAAGTTGCAATAGAAGACGACGATGACGATATTCCTTTGGCAGCACTAAGTAGGCAGAGACTTCAAGTGCACATGGAATCTTTAGCTGAGGATTCGGATTCGGACAGCGAAGCCGATGGCGCCGAGTTCTTATATACGCCTCCAGTTTCTGAACGTCGATTTGAACACACAGATTTGCTCTCAAAAGTCAAAAAAGTAGTTAAACTTTTCCGCAAATCTCCAACTAAAAACGATGACGTTCTGCAAAAGTACGTCATCGCAGATTTTCATAAAGAATATTCACTAACCTGTGACTCAGTAACACGTTGGAGTAGCCTCGCTAATACGCTTGAACGTTTTTTGAAGCTGCGAACTTGCATTGTGAAAGCCTTAATAGATTTAAACTCCACAATAACATTCTCAGAAGGAGATTGGGAACTAATTGGGAAACTACACGAAGTTCTTGAAATAATTAAAACTGTATAAAGCCGGGTCCAGACATGTATCATTTGCCCGATCCGATCACCGTATCCGTATCGTCGACGCGTATCATGATCGCATATGTGGACGGGTAATGATATACGTATCATGATACGGGATCTCGATACGCCATTATGATACGGGCCGACCCATGTCGTGTCGGTTTTTGTCCGATCATCAAAGGTGATACAGATACGGACGTGGGTCAGTCTGGACGCGTCACTCGCGACGATCGGTCTGTTGCACGTGCGCGTCATTTTCAGTCCTTGCCGTGAAGTAAAAACAATGAATTGGAACAATGAAAATGTTATTAAATTTATCGAGGCCTATAAAGAAAAGCAAGTATTATGGGACCCCAGTCACAAAAGCTATTACAACAGGAATCTGAAGCAGGAGGCCTGGGATGAACTCTCCGTCGAAATGGAGTGTCCAGTTGGTGAATTGAAGAAAAAGATGGATTATTTGTTGGCTGCCCTTCGCCGTGAAAAATCAAAAATCGCTAAAACCAGCACAACAGGAAAAGGTAAGTAGATACTGCTAGTGCGTGCAAAATCTATGCCGGTTTGTGAAGTTCGGTCGGCGAACAGAGTAGCATTATTTTGCACGCACTCTACTCGTACCCGTTCATGAAAACTCAATTGATATTTTATAATTATTATTTTATTATTATTCCTCTTTATTTATCTTTAATCTTAGATTAAGCTTTTTACTATATGGATATAGAAGTAAAATACATATTAAATGAAATTACAAAACATAAACACATTATAAAAAAAAATATTATTATTTTTAATTTAACTACACACTAATACCAGAAAAAGCCAGAAATTGAAAACTACTCTGAATGTGATGGGATTAGAATAGTTATACTTATTTCTATATCGTAGTATTAATAATTGCATAATTTTAAATTATAGGAGCTGATGAAATATACCAGTCTTCTTGGTTCGCTTTCAAATATTTGCAATTTCTGATGGACAGAAACAAGCCTCGCCCGAGAATTAATACTGTGAGTATCCTCAGCACAACCACATTATTACATTTAACTTTAATTATTTTGATTTCGATTTTCTTATGTGTGCCGCGGCGGCATATGCTACGGCCTTCAAGTCTAATTCATATGATCTTGCCATGATAATTTTCCGACTGTACAGCAATATTCAGCAATTTTATCCCTCATTACATGGGCCGACAAAGAAGCTCTGCGTGGGGTATTCGTGATAGGCAATAATGAAGTTATATCGTTATTTTCGAGACGCCATCTTCCCATTGTTACTGACCCTTCTACTTCACTATCAATACTACCTGGTGGTGCATAAATATTTGCAGAATTAGTATTTTTTATTAAGAAGTTGTGAAGATGACATATTGTCATCACAATCAGTTGTGCCACTTCAGGTTGGAGTAGCATTGGCTTGCGTAGTACTCTAAAAACACTAGCTGAAATGCCAAAAGCATTTTCAACCACTCGTCGAGCTCTTGATAATCGATAATTAAATATTTTTTTTAATGATCCTGTAGGATGTACACCTGGATATGGCTTCATAATATGGATACCTAACGGGAATGCACTGTCTGCTACAAAATAGTATGGTATAATGCTATTCGTTCCTTCTAATAGTTTCGGAGATGGAAGATTTAATGAGTTGTTTGAAATTTTTTCCTTGAGAATGGAATCATTAAATACACCTCCATCGGAAATTCTCCCTTGACACCCTATATCGACAAATATAAATTTATATGAAGCATCAACTAAAGCGAACATAACAATACTAAAAAATTGTTTATAATTATAAAACTCCGATCCGCTATTGAAAGGTGCCTGCAACATGATGTGTTTTCCGTCCATAGCACCAACCACGTGTGGAAGATCCCAACAGTTTTGAAACTCGGAACTAATTTCCTCCCATTCTTGATGCGATGAAGGTATCTGTAACAAATATATTATAATTATTTTATTTTGCTTGCAGGAAGGCCAAGACCGCGCTTTGAAGGATAATACATCTGAAAATGAGGAAAATGAGAACATAGGTGAAGATCATGATCAGTCACAAGATAAACAACCCTGTTCCACCGAGCGCACTGAATCGGACAAAACAACCGTTAATGCAAAGAATTTATCAAAATCGCAATTCAAATCTCCACTTCCGAAAAAGAGAAAATACGTCGCGAACCAGAACCCAATGTTGCAATCGGCATTTGATTTGCTGTCATCATCAGCTTCGGCTGCTAAAGCGGTAGCCACTGCTTCGACTGCACCTGCTACTGGATTAGACCAGTATCAGCTATACGCTAATTATTTGGCAGGCAAATTTAGGGGTTATTCCAAGCAAACCTACATGACTGTGGAACATCAAATAAACAATATCCTATATAACGCTGATTGTGGACAATATGAATATCAGCGCGGGTACTCCACTCCGGCATCTACATATCCCATGTCAGAGACTACAACTACACAAATGTCTGTGTATTCAAACAGAGCACAAAGTTTAGCCCCGTACATGACTGAAAATCAAGCACATTCTCCAGTGACTCGAGTGGATGATTCGTCGATGGATTCCGAAGATTCTTTTCATGATTTGATCCATGACATCAATTATTAGTAATAAACAATAATTGTTTACAAACTTATAAATAAATTGATGACATGGATCAATAATTATTTCTATAATAAAAAATATCCTACCTTGATGTTGTCTTTTAATGCCTCCACGATAGCTTGACAGGTCTCTGGCACTATAACACTTATCGATTGTTTCGAAACTCTGAATAAATATTGTAGGCTTGTATAGGAATCTCCGCTGGCTAAAAATCTCAATGTGATACTTAATCTTTCTTCAACAGAAATTGCTTTCCTGTATGTAGTATCCCTTTTTTTAATTTTGTGGCCAATTAAATTTAACAAATATTCGAAGTCACTAGGTGCCATACGGGTGAAGTTTTTGTATTTACCGCTTATGTGTTGAAATCTTAGGTCTCTCATCAAAGCTCTTCCTCCAAGTCTGTTTCTGTTTCTAAATAGTTCCGTTTGCCACCATTGTCTCTGTTTTGGTCTTGAGGTTAGAATGTTGTGAATGACAATAAAACAGGCACATGAAATTGCTAAATTCTCGTACATTTCAACCAACTGCGACGACATGTTTGATCGAGAGCAGAAACTGAACTGGGCAATTTGATACGCGATCATGACTATTGTGAAGATACGGATACGGAGCAAATCGGAGGCGTCCACAACTTGATACGGGGCTTGATACAATACGTAGAGATACGGATACGGTGATAGGATCGGTCAAATGATCATGTCTGGACCCGGCTTTAGAGGCTTTATGTCGTCGCGATTCTACACTATTGACAGCAGATGTTGCGATTAAATTTGCTTTAAAAAAGATTGCGCAAATTGAAAATAACTATGTGGCCGAAAAAATGTTTATAATGTTAAAAAAACGATACACAGAACGGCGTCTCAACCTTGCAGCTGCGACTCTGAATTACTTGCAAAATCCGGAAAGTTATTTCCTTCAAGAAAATGATGAAAATTCATCAGTGTTTTCTCGTCCAAGCAGCGATGAAATGTGCAACGCAATAGTGTCATTGCTAAATCGCACCAGAACCTCGACAACTCCGGTATCTCAAGCTGAACCCCTACCAAGTCTACTAACCTCACAAGGTGAACAGTCGAGAGAACGTGAACGTGACTCCGATGTGCTTCAAGTTCGAAACATTGCTTTGACGAAAGGCG
This sequence comes from Hydriomena furcata, assembly GCA_912999785.1. Taxonomy (NCBI): domain Eukaryota; kingdom Metazoa; phylum Arthropoda; class Insecta; order Lepidoptera; family Geometridae; genus Hydriomena; species Hydriomena furcata. The sequence goes on from OU538838.1 coordinate 6,804,046, forward strand.
ATGAGTTAAATGCTGAGCTTGCAAAGGCTGTTAGTCAAAAACGCATTAGATCTTCTGCTCAAGAAAATGAAGACCTCTTTACGAATGTAAGGATTGAAATGGCTCTCTTTGAGAATGGAGGAGATCGTGGGCGTTACTTGTCTCAGTCGTATGACCATCTATTAACGATTCCACCTACCAGTGTTGAGCCAGAAAGAGTTTTCTCTTCGGCTGGTTTGCTATGCAACAAAATAAGATCTCGTTTGAGTGATAAAAGTCTAGATGCGCTTTTGTTTTTAAGGTCCTATTATAGAGAAGAGAGAGCAAAAAGCTCTTAAAGCTAAACTTTAGTTTCAGAGGTTACGCCATATTTTATAAATAGGTACTCGGAATCGGAAGGAGATATTATGTTATATATTTTTTGTTAAAAATGTTTAATTTTGTTTGTTTTCTTTGAAAAATTTATAAGATAAATGTTTAAGGAATATAAGATGACTGCTTGATTTTAACCATACTTACTTACTTAAATACTTTAAAATAAGACTGATTGATTTATATTTAATAACATAATAAGACAATAACCTACTACTAGGTATGAGAATAGAAAATAGGAGAAAATTTTTCATATAATTTTCAAATTTTGAAATAAAAATTACTTCATTACTTAATTGTTGTTTACTTTTGAAGAATATCACTTGATTTTTAAAACAAAAACTACCGAGAACCGAAAATACCGAAAGAACCGGGAAATCCCGGTACCGATAAAAAAAAGTACCGGAATTCCCGGTTCTTGCAAAGAATACCGGTTCCGGAAACACTAATGAGCGTACGCCTTAAGCGTATCGAATATTTGCAAAAAATAACTAAATTCAGAGCAGAAGGGAGACCAATTGTATACACCGATGAATCCTATGTAGATTCATCGCACTCGGTTTCAAAAACGTGGGGAGATGGATCCAATGAAGGAATTAAAAAAAAAATTTCGAAAGGGCAGCGCGTTGTAATCGTGCACGCTGGATATGAGAATGGCTTCATTCCCAATGCGTTACTTTTATTCAAAGCAGGAGCAAAGTCATTGAAACAACTCGTTGATCAGCGTCCAATGCCGAACGATGACTCTAGAGGTGAATCGAATGCCGTTCCACAACAGGGACGATTCAACGCTGCAGGAACACGTGCTTGCATTATCCGAGAAAATCAAGAGCTTGTGCTACACCTTTGTAAAAACAAAGCTTTTGACGAAGGGGAAGCAACGCGACTACTATGCGGAACGCCTGAAGGGATTGCCGTTCAGTTCAACAGAAACTTCAATGAGAGACTTAAAACAGCACTACAAATTGCCAAGACACTGGTATTTCAGGAGTCAACTTAACAAAGACTCGAAAGAGCAAAGCTGTTCGAACTGGACAAAAACCCAAACGCAGCCGACGAAGCTGTAATAGAAGAAGGCGTAAGAAATCTCGAACACCTAATTGACGAAAATCTGATCAACGAGAAGCAGTTTGCAAAATACACAAAAAACCACTTTTACGGAAGGACAAGAAAACAAAACAACCTATTTTTCTTAGGACCACCAAGTACAGGAAAAACAATGATCATGGAATCATTAGTAAAAATGCATTTTAATTATTGCCGATTAACAGGATTAACGCCGCAATCACCATTCAACTTTGGAAGCATATTAAGGTGGGTATCCATTATGTTCGCGAACCTTTTGCGCTCCGCGCTCCTGCAACCGCTCCACATAGTGGATACGTTCGCGATCCCGGAGCGTGCAACGTTGCGCGCTCCGCACTCTGCGTTCCATCCAGTGGCGGTAACTTGAGCGAACACAAAGGGGAGCGCAGTCTGTTCGTGGACGCGAGCAAGATAACTCGTTAGTGCGTACGTGTCGTGTATTGACGCTCCACGCTCGGTTTTAAAATATTATCTATTCTTTGGTTTTAAATATGGAGTGGCCGGAAGACAAATGTTTAACTCTAATCGAGTTGTACCGAAACTATACTGTGCTGTGGGATCCCCAGGATAAGAATTTCAAAAATAAAAATTTAAAAGAAGACGCCTGGGTGGAAATTGGAAGAGGTATGGGCATATCGGGGCAAATATGCAAAGACAAAATGAAAATTCTGCTTTCTGGGTTTCGAAGAGAAAAATCAAAACAAAAGAATAGCACTGGGACTGGGAAAGGTAAATTAACATGAGCATTATTAAGTGGTGTAAAACATAAAACACTATGGAGAGTTGTTTACTTTATTTTTCACATTTCAGGTGCAGGTGAAATATATAGAAGTAATTGGTTCGCGTTTGAAGCATTAACATTTTTGATGGATCGCGATAAACCGCGACAATCATTGAATACAGTGAGTTGTTAATTTATTACTTAATAATGTAGGGTACCTATATCATTTCAAAACATTAACTGTCTGAAGACAGTCAATAGTTGTTTTGAAATGAAATAGCTCCATCCTTTAAAAAATAATCCCCTAATTCCTTTCTTATTTCTTTTGCATTGTCAGGAGACCGACGTGCACAGTTTCTTAATGGTTGTAAAGTTTCATAATCATCTCTTAAACTATCACTTTCTCTTACATGAGAGCAGTAAGAATCTGAATCTTCTCTTAAATAGTTGTGCAAGTGAGCGATCGTCATTACTATAACTGCTGCTTTATCTGGTTCTACCATAAGTGGTTTCCTTAGAACTCTGAAGACTTGTGCCATTATACCAAAAACGTTTTCAACAACACGACGTGCTCTGCTTAAACGATAGTTGAACACTCTTTCAAGAGTACCTTTCGCATGTGTTTGGCCAGGAAACGGTTTCATCATTTTTTCGGTCAATGCAAATGCAGAGTCACCTAGTAAATAATATGGTATATCTTTACTACGTCCTTCCAAAGGTGTCGGAGTGGGCAAATTCAATTCACCGCTTACCATCAAAGAGTGTAGTTTAGTATTCTTGTATACTCCACCATCAGATATTCGGCCCTGACAACCGACATTGACAAATCTAATCTTGTAATGAGCATCGGCCAAAATAAATAACACAATACTGAAATTGCCCTTATAGTTGTAAAATTCAGTACCACTGTTAAATGGCGCCTGTAAAATAACATGTTTTCCATCCACTGCGCCGATGCAATGAGGAAAATTCCATAACTCGTCAAAGGCATCAGACATCTTTAACCACTCTTCAGGGCTGTTCGGCAACTGAAAAAAAAAACAAATATGTATGTAGATTTGATTATGTCACTAACTGTACAATAAAGTGTTTACATAGGTACATTTATAGCCTGTCTTGTTTGGTTTTCAGGAAGATAATAATGCTGCCATTTTCGACCAACCGTCTACCGTACAAACTACCGATGGGCCTCCTTCTCCGACAAATGCGTCCCCAAGGCCTCCGATAAAACGCAAATATGATCCAAAACTAGCCATGTTGAAGGATGCATTTGGTATTTTAAAATCAGCGTCGACCAAGTCAAATCAAGACGACGAGATTGGCACGTTTTGTAAATTTTTAGAGAGTAAATTGAGAAGTTACGATCATCGCACGAAGAATTTGGTACAACAGCGTTTATGTGATATTGTATTTAAGGCTGACGCAGGATATTTTAGTAACAATCAACAATATGGTTACTACACAAGTCAGCCCCATAATTATTATACAACACGGTCAGAAACAGCTACACAAGATACGATTTATTCATCAGCACATTCACCGGCAACACCTAGTACATCTCAAGCTGATATTGGTCAAAACAGTCCAAGTAACGTATCGCAGTACAGCGGGGATTCTTTTGATATCAGTGACTACGTTTAATTGTACCTACCTACTTCTATTTTTACTTTGATTTGTATGTAACCTTTTATTAATAAATACAATAAAAAAATAAAAAGCATTTATTTCGGGCATTGCCCATATAGTGTTAGTAAAAATGATTAAATTAACAATAAAACATTTCTTACCTTCACATTGTCTTTCAGTCCATTGGTAATAGCTTGACAGACTTCGGGGATAAATTTGCTGATTGCCTGTTTTGAGATTTTAAATAAGTATTGCAGGCTTGTGAAACTATCACCTGTTGCCAAAAATCGTAGCGTTAATGCTAATTTATCTTGAGCCGATATAGCATTTCGAAACGTTGTGTCCTTTTTTTGTATTGCTGGCAGAACCAAATTATACAAATATTCAAAATTAGATGAAGACATTCGCATAAAGTTTTTATAATGGCCACTTAATTCCTGAGATCTGAGTTCTAACACCAATGAATTCGAACGTCTTTTCTTGTAAAAGTCAGATTCCCAAAAGCGAGGACGGTTTCTGTAGTTTTCGAGAAGATAATGATATAAAATATATGCTGCACTAGCCACTAATGGTGACGACATGTTCGCTCACAGTTCGCAAGAGGACTGTGGAGCATGCCTGTTTCTATTGCACATGCGCGTTACGTCTCCATGTGAGCGGTTGCAGGAGCGCGGAGCGCAAAAGGTTCGCGAACATAGTGGATACCCACCTTTACACGCAAACGCTTGTTTCATGGACGAGTGTAAACTCACAGATAACCAGTTTGAACAGTGGAAACTATTAGCGGCCGGTCAACCGATGTCAACAGACATTAAATACAAGAGCCGGCATGACATAAGTAATTGCATATTATACACAGCAAGTAATTATCCAATCGATACTTATGTCAGTGTGGGCGAAAGCAAAGAAGCGATACAAACGCGAACTATAGAATACATGTTTACATACCCTACAAGACATTTCTACATAAACCCATTTATATGGGAAAAAATTTGGGAAAAGCACGGGGCAACGGAGGATGGAAACGATACCGAGGAAAATTCCTACGACATGAGCACGGAAACTATAGTAACTGACTAATATTAATTTTAAGATAAATATATTTGCATGTTAGAATAAATTAACTTACTTTACGAGTGTAATTAGGAATGTACCACTTATTAATTCATAAAGATGTAATCAACATTGCGCGGGCACTTAACCATAGAAATAAAATATGAATACAAATTACCTTTTGAATAATTTTCACACCCTAATAACCGCGAGGTACCAGGATCGAATAAACATCAGATAGTGAACACGCAGAAATAACGGTGAGCTTATATAAATACCTGCCAAAAGGGTCAACCGGTTTAGTATGGAGCAAAATACCAACGAGGTCGAAAGTAAAACAGGTTATACACTGCCAGGCTACAAGTATCTCGGACCCGGTAACGAGTTGAATATAGGCGAACCTACTAACGAATTAGATAAAATAGCACAAGAGCACGACACTTCGTACAATAACATACAGGAAGAGTACAAAAAAAAATTGGAAGAAGGAATAAGCGAAGAGGAGGCAAAAAATACGATATTAAAAATATCGATTTAAAATTTGATAAAGACGTAAACTTTTTGAGGAGAATTCTTTGGACCGACGAATCTAAATTTGACAAAGAGGGAATAGTGAATTATCACAATTTGCACCACTGGGCAAAAAAAGGAGAAAACCCGCGCGTAAAGCGACAAAGGGGTTTTCAAAGAAGGTTTAGCGTTAATGTCTGGGCAGGAGTGATCGGAAATAAGTTAATTGGACCATATTATTTCCCCGACACTCTCAATGGACACAATTATTTAGAATTTTTGCTTGATGATTTACCGCAATTGGTGGAAGAAGTGTTCCAAGAAGACGCTGCAATAATATTCCAACATGACGGCTGCCCAGCCCATTATAGCCTAGCCGTAAGGGAATATCTCAATAATACTTTCCCTAATTCTTGGATTGGTCGGGGCGGTCCAATTCCCTGGCCCCCGCGATCGCCAGACCTCACCCCTCTTGACTTTTACGTCTGGGGAAGGGCCAAGGATTTAGTTTACACAACTGAAGTGTCCACTCGTGAAGAATTAATAACTCGCATTGATGCTGCGTTCGAGGTGATGAAACAGGAGATGCTACTTCGTACAACAACGGTTGAAATTAGAAACCGATGCAGAGCGTGCATAGCAAATGAGGGACGTCAATTTGAATTTTAAATAAAGAATAGATTTGAACAAATCGTTTAATTTTTTCAACCTTTACATTGATAAATTTCGCAAAACATTTAAGTTTTCACATAAGTAGATTTCCGTCCAAATGGTCCGCCTTGGTAGAAAACATCGAATAATTTTGGTTACAAATAAGATATCAAAACAAACTACCTATCGTTAGAAAGCTCACACTTTACGAGATGTTTTTAACAAATCAGAAGTCATCCATCACTTTTATTTATTTTTTAAATGTTACGCGAAGTTGACGATCAAAATTTATTTAAACACTTAATTTATGTTTGAGGGCCCATAACTTTGTTTCTAGCAATGTGCAATTTACAACTTTTTAGTGATAAGGCCGCCCATTGTACGTAATTCTAAAATTATTTTTTAATGTTTTGCTTGTTTATTTCTGGTGTACAATAAAGTATTATCTATCTATCTATCTATCTAAAAATAAATAAAATTAGATCTGGCCATAAAAAAAAAAGTTAGACGGGTTTAAAGGTACAAAAGCGATAAATTCCAAAAATTAAAAAAAAAAATCTTGAGACCTAGGTGAAATTTTTTGGGGTAGGTAGTTAGCAGACCACCCCCCCTACCCCCCATTTTCGTATGTTCAACGTTCTACCGAACACCCTTTATTATAAACATTTTTTCAATAAAGTTAAGACTTTTCTTTTAAAAAAATATTTAAATGTGAACTTTCTTTTGAGACACCTTGTATAATAAGTTAGTTAAATAAGACGTGATCAAACTATTGTGTAAGCATTTCGGGACGAGCACCCAGACCCATCTGCATGGGCGATTCATGCTTTTACTATAAACTAGTCAAAATAACTTTTCCATAATTTTCCCCTCTTTTCAATGATTTTGAAAAAAATGTTACTGAAAAGTTTACCCAACGCTACTCTTAGGTAAATGGCAGTGACGCAGGGTGAAGCAGGTCTTCAAGCATCCGGACTATAAATACCCGTCCTTGTACTACAACATCGTCCTTTTCGAGACCGAAATTTGAGGGAATTGTTGTTGTCCCTCTTTGGAAAACCCAAAACTACGGTTTCCTATGAGGTCAATGCGGAGAAGTCCGTCTAGGCCGTAGGCCCTAAGTTCGTCTAGCGGCAATAACTTCTATTTTGGAATAGCTAGAGCCCTATAGCTAGGTCGGTAAAAAGGTTTGGGTTCAGATGAGCGAAACGTTCTCGCACATGGCCGAACATTTCTCGAACTGTGGCCCACAGTTCCATTGGTAGACCCATATTATTGCAATGTGGGACCATTTATGAAACACATCGCCTCAGAAATGATGTTGGGTTTAGTCAAAATGCCAACTATTACTACACTCGTGAGCAAAAAAATCGACTCAGGCCGCACGCTCGCGTTTAAAAGTCTCTGGAATAAAATCTAATGCTCATATTTAATTTTTGTTAATAATATCTTAAACCTCTACGTCTTAACTTTAACACTAGAGTGCACGCGCGCTCTACTATAGTAGAACGCACTTACTTTTTTTGGCGCCATTCATTCATTCTTACACTTGACCCCCCGCGCTCCTAGATAAGCCTCGTCAACAAAATCGCGGAACGGATTAGTACGGCGCCCACTTGCAGCGTAAGCGCATGTTCTTATAATTAGGTGTCAAAGTTCGGCTTCTACATGCGAGTATTGGCGTAATAAAATTGAATGTAAGTAAACATTTTATTTGTTGACTTTTTTTATTCACGATGTATAAAAATTGAATGTTTATGTCTTGAAAAAGTAACAATATGTATAGTAATTGCTATTTAGCATGTTATTGTGTATTTAATAATAATTATTACTTTGTTTCAGCGAAAAAATGAACCCAGACTTGGAATCCCGCGTGATCCAGTGGTTATATGAAGAAACTGAGGACGAAGAAGTGATTCAAAGTGAATCGGATGATGGGGAAGAAGTAGAACCAATGGAACAGGAAGATAGGAATCAGGTACAGGAAGCCGTAAGCGAAAATCAAGCATCATCGTCTGAAGATGACTTGCCTCTTTCCGAACTCGCTCAAAACAATACAGGAGCCGCGGTTTATGTATCTAGAAATGGAACACGCTGGAGTAAAACCTGTCCTTCTGCAACCCGGGCAAGATCTCAAAATATCCGATTTAGACCTCCAGGGCCAAAGGGTGCTGCAAGAAACGCCGAGACGCCGTTATCTTGTTTTGATCTATTTTTTGATGAAAGTATTTTCGAAATCCTTGTTACTTGCACGAATATTTACATCGATAAGATACAGAACCGGTACCAGAGGGAGAGAGATGCAAAAAGAACTGATTTGATTGAAATGAAAGCGCTAATTGGATTGTTGCTAGGCATTGGAGTCTCGCATTCGGGTCGTCGTAATCTCAATGACTTCTGGGACAATTCCAAGGGTACAGGGCTGCAGCTCGTATACTGTACCATGTCGATAAACCGATTCAGGTTTCTTTTACGTGCTCTTAGGTTCGATAATGTAAATGACAGAGATGAACGACGTTGCCTTGATAAACTGGCACCCATTCGAGCAATAACTCAAAAAATGGTGAAGAACTGCCTCGATAATTTTACTCCCAGCGATTATCTTACGTTGGATGAACAACTTGTGGGATTTAGGGGACGACGTTGTGGATTTATCATGTATATCCCAAACAAACCAGACAAATTTGGTATAAAAATATACATGGTGGTTGACACAAAGTTCCCTTATGTGTACAACTTCGAGGTTTACGCCGGGGCTCAGCCAGAAGGGCCGTTCCGACAATCCAACAAAGTAAACGATGTTGTTCTCCGTGTACTCGAGCCACTTTTCGATCTGGGATGCAACGTGACTATGGACAACTATTTTACGAGTCTGCCTACAAGTTTGGAGTTACTGAAAAAAAGGATTACAGTCGTAGGCACACTGAAAGCAAACCGGCCGGAGTTACCCAATGAATTCAAAAAGTCGAGGAACAGAGCATCAAAGAGCAGTGTTTTTGGGTTCCAACAAAACTGCACACTAGTTTCTTATGTGCCCAAACAAAACAGAGCTGTTGCATTACTTTCAACTATGCACTACGACGATGCTATAGATCCAGAAACCCATGATGCCCGTAAACCGGAAATAATCACTTGCTACAACCGTACGAAGTGATATTCTCGACAAAATGTGTAAGCAGTACAGCGTTTTGCGAAACTCCCGACGATGGCCGCTAACACTCTTTTTCAATTATTTGAATATAGCTGGAATAAATGCCTTGATTATCCACCAACTAAACAAAGGTCAGGAAGATTGTGCGACGCAATTTTCTTTACGATCTTTCGTACGAGCTGGTAAAACCCCTCATGGCAAGAAGATTGACCTTTGAAAATCTTCCCCGTGAATCTATATATATAAAAGAAAGTCGTGTTAGTTACTTCACTTATAACTCAAGAACGGCTGAACCGATTTAGCTGAAAATTGGCAGGGAGGTAGTTTAGAGCCAGGAGAAGGACATAGGATACTTTTTATCCCGTTCGACATCATTCCCGTGTGACTTGACATGTAACGTCAGTCACTATAAAACGTGGTATAACAAAAAAGAATCAGACTTGGAATAACAAAATTGACGTATAATGACAGCTATGTAATGACGTATGGATGACTATTTGATATTTGTAAGAAATCAATAATAAAACTATTTCTATTAAATAAATAATTAACATTATTGCCCAATTGCCCATTCGTATAAACAGTGAAGTGAACTATAAAACTCGGTATGGTTAAAAATTTAAGTTTTTAGGTGAAGTGAAGTTTAATTAATAATGCCGCGACCAAGACGATCGAATCTTTCCCGACAAAGCCGTGATGCAAGAAGAATACGAAATACTGCAAATGAAAGGACTGAAGAAGAACAAGAAATCGCACGTGAACAGCGCCGCGATAGTATGGCTCGACTTCGTGCTTCTCAATCACGAGAGCAAAGTGAAGCAGCCCGTGAAACAGCTCGGTTGGCAATGCAGAATCGTCAAGCGAACAACAGAGGTCAACAAATAGATAATTTGCGACGCAGAACAAGATATTTATCAAGTGCTGATTTGAATCGAGCAGCGTTTCAATACGATTGCAGCAATGATTACAGCTTGCATCCTAGCGTTTGCATTGGGCAAATGGACGTAGTTTGCGAGTATTGTGGTGCATTAAAGTTTTCCGGAGAAACGCCTGGATTATGCTGCCTTAATGGTAAAGTGAAATTGCCATTGTTGACTCCGCCACCTGAGCCATTGTATTCATTGCTTTGTGGCGAAACACAAGAATCACGCCACTTTCTTGCAAATACTCAAAAATACAATGGTTGTTTCCAGATGACGTCATTTGGGGCAGATATTATCGAAGAACGGGGATTTAATCCGACATTTAAGGTATTTATTTTTGTACTTATATAGAATGTAGTTAAAGAATAACTTACTTTATCTATTGGTACCTATGTAGTATATTTGCTAATTCTGAACTCTACTCTCCCACCGAAAAAAGTGTTTATAACCCAGTTAATACTGTCTGGTTTTTATTTTGTAGATACAAGGACAGATTCATCATCGAATTGGATCATTACTACCTTTCGAAGATACACAGAATAAATTTTTACAAATATATTTCATGGGCAACATGGAAGAACAACTTGATCGACGCCTAGAGATCAATGCAGGAATGAAGCGAGCAATTCTTCAAGACTTGCAGTGTCTGCTTCATGAACATCATGCGTTGGTCAGGTTGTTTAAGAGTGCTTTAGAGCGCATGCCAAGTGATGACTATAAAGTTGTTATCAAAGCAGATAAACGACCATCGTTCGACCGTGTTCCAGTGTGTCATTATAAAACGTGGTATAACAAAAACGAATCGGATATGGAATAACAAAACGTAAATGACAGCTAAACGTAATGTCATCTATGGTTAAGTATCGTTAAAAATTTGACATAGGTAGTCCACGTCATAATTGTTTATAAAACAGTAATACAGACTTTTCTATTTATTTTCCGAGTGGAAGAAAATGCAAAAAATTGTAAGTACCTACTGATCATACACTTAGTTATAATTACACTTAGGTATTTCATCATCATCTCATTCTTTTACATACATATATAATCACGCCCAATCCCTTATGGGTTAGGCAGAGCTCTATAGATTCCATTCTTTTATTTGTAAGTAATTTTGTAACTCTTATTTTATTGTTTGTTTCAGCCCGGAAATACTTTTTTAATCAATAAAAGAGGCAAATATTGCCCAAATTGTGGGAAATATTCCGTGCGTCACCGAAGTGGTAAGTAAAAAAGGTAAGTACAAAAAAATGTGAAAGCTCGAGCTCCTTCGTCAGGCAAAGCATTGCCTGACGAAGGAGCTCGAGCTTTCATAATGCTTTATTATTTTCAGATAAATGCAATATTTGCAATAAAACGTGGGATAAAATGGAAAGATGCTTCGAGTGCGAAAGCATATTAGGGCCAAAATATAATTATTGTGAGCTGTGTGGATCGGAGACAAGGCGTTTTAAACGCATACAGCGCGCCAAAAACCTCTCTTTATGTGCAAAACGGTGCAAACCTGCTGAAGCTGACAATTCTGATCGCCCAAAATCACCAGATATTGTAGAAGAATTTGATATTAACGAAAGTGACATATCTCTCATCGAGGAAACGATGATGAGCGCCAATAGCGGGACTGAAGAGACAATAATACTGAAAGATGACGAGCAGGTGCTTAACTGAAGATTGCAACCTATGCACCAAAGTACATATATAATAAGAATCATTAAAATATTTTATTCATTTAATTTGTTTTTCTAATAAAGAATTGAACTAAATAGAAAAAAAATCTGCTTATTTATTGCCTCTAAGGCGGAACAAAGTTCACCGGGTCAGCTAGTTAAAAAATAAAACAAAATGGCTTTTGGGACACACAGATGAGGCGCCTCGCAATAATCCTCAAAGAATGGGAAGAGTAGGCAAATGTTACCTGTGCTCTCGAGCCCGAAATCGGTCCACGAAAAAGTGGTGTAAGCGATGTGCCAGGTGGATTTGTCCTGATCACCAAGTTGTGGTCCGTATCGAATGCGAGAATGGTGACCAATAAGATAGTCATCTCTTATTAGAAGTTTTTTTTTTGGGCTGATCTCAAACATGCCAAAAATGTTGATTATTTTCTTGATCTCGTAAATTCTTCCTAAGTTAAGTATATTCTATTAAAATTGTGATTTATGTAATAATATTGTGTGTAATAATAAATAGATGACCAAAATAGTTCAGTTTTATTATTTAAAAACCACCCATTTTTTAAATATCTGAAATATTGTTTTCTACTATGGTAGAGCATGCGAGCACCCATGTAAAAAAAGGGGCGCGTGTACTGTAGTGTTAAAATAATGCACACTTTGATGACCATTCTTGCACGCATAATCCCACAAAGTGTTGGGATTCGTAAACAACCTCTTTGCGCTTGTTTACAGAAGCGTCCGCAAGCGCTACCTGACCAACCCTTATCAATTAGTCGTCAAACGTCAACCGGTACACTTCTTCCTTATCATAGAATACGACTATGCCACCTGGATACGGTGTCGAGCAATTTGAGCTTGACGTGCACCGTGTAAAGAATTTAATTTATTTCGTGTCGAAAAAGAAAAACAACTTCCCTGTCCCCATACAACTCATTTTGATAATGCCCCACGTCCGTAGGTTTTTTTTATTTTTACGCTAAATAAAATCATTATAATATCATAAAAATAACTAATATGCCATATACTTTATAATAAACATTTTTTTTAACTAGTTTTTTTTTGAGTCACATGAGACTCACGAACGTAGGGCGATATTTTTTTTTTATCACGTTCAATGAGTCATATGTGAACTCACACAAAAATGCATTTTTGAGTGACAATAACAATACATCATCCGTAGAATGTCAATCAAATGTCATAACTGCAATTAGATTAGAAAGTTTGATGTTTATTTGAGGTTATAACTGATATTTTATTGGAAAAAGGTCTATTTGTAGTTATAAATTGATACTTTTCGTGAAAATGGCTAATAGAAGATATACAAATGAAGAATTATTGCGGTATTTAGAAAATTCTGATGAAGAACCATTTAGTAGTGGAAGCGACGAAGAATACCAGCCTAATGATGAAGATGAAGAAAGCGAGGATACCGAGGTAATTGCAAATTTTATAGCAAGTAGTGCAGGCAGAAGTTCTGAGAGTCCGTCACCTACACCGGCAAGTTCATCATCGTCCAATCCATCCGATGCCCAATGGAAAAGAGATGTTTTGCCTTTAGGGAGGGAAACATTTACAGGCAATCACGGTGTACAAAATTTCGACGCAATCACTGAAGATGGGCAAGTTAGTTTGAACAAAATTTATGCTTATTTTGTACCTGATGATTTAATTGATGAAATGGTCATTCATACGAATAATTACGCTCAGTTGTTGAAAGAATTACGAACTGCACAATTTAGTCGAATGACGAGATGGAAAGATGTCACTAGAGAGGAATTGAAAACATTTTTTGGAGTAATAATCTACATGGGTCTCAATCCTAAGCCATCCATCGAGCACTACTGGAAGTTAGACGTGCTTTACTATAACCCTCTTATGCATAGAATAAATATGTCGTACAACAGGTTCAGCTCAATTCTGAGATGCTGGCACTTTACAGAAATCCAAATAGGTGTCATTGGAGAGCAAAGAACTCATAAAATAGACCCACTCATACACAATATTGTAAACAATTTTCGTAGCCTTTATACACCTTCCGAAATTATTGTGGTTGATGAGTCAATGGTAAAATTTCATGGAAGGTTGCTAATAAGAACTTATAACCCAGCCAAAACAGATCGCTACGGTATGAAAATATATAAGGCCTGCACAATAAATAGCTACACGTGGTCCTACCAAATTTATTCAGGGATTTCTCATCAATTAGAGGGCCTTGATAAACCTGGTTCAACAGTGGTACAGCTCACAGAGCCGCTCTTAGATGGAGGTCGTATTATCGTCGCGGACAATTATTATACCAGTTTGCCATTGGCTGAGTATCTAAAAGGTCGCAATACTGATTTATGCGGCACTTTGCGTAAAAATAAAAGAAATTTGCCAAAAGAAGTAGTACAAGCGAAGCTTAGAAGGGGAGAACAAATAGCTATAGTCTTTGCCAAATAACATGGCAAAAGCGGTCATTCACCGACCTTTACTACGTTAACGTAAAATCAAATAAATGTATCGCTAATTCTGTCGCTCACCATACAAACTTAACGAAAACGGGTATCGCTAGAGTCTCGTGGTACATTACCTACAAGACAGCCGCGGTAAAACGGCGTACAACCCAAAAATTATACGGAATCGGGGAAACATACCGTTTGAAATTTTATGTTTGTAATATTCTATCCACGTATTTAATGGTTTTAAAATACGAAATGTATTTAAAACCGGCGTTATTTATTAAAACTATTTATAATTTTATGGTTGAGAGTACCAAATTATATGCACATGTCTGAGAAAAACATAGTATTTTTGTATATCATTAGAATTTAAGTATCGAGAACATTTACGATACAAAATTGTTCAGATCTATTATTTTATGCTTAATTAGCAATCAAATAATTGTATAACACCAAAAAATCCAAATTTGTGGGTTGTGTACATTTTCATTCACTCATCGCTCGCGTCAGGTGTGCGCGACTTTCGGCACGCGCGGCGGGCGTCGTCGGCGCGGCCCGGCCCGATCGCCATTTTGTTTTCTCATTCCGCTTCGGAGTTCGCTTGCGTTCGGTCGTTTTGGGGTGCTATAAATTGAGTTTGTTATTTTTGTTGTGGTTTGTTATTGTTTTTTGTTACTGTTGGCTTGTTATTGTTTTTTGTTACTGTTGGTTTGTTATTGTTTTTTGTTACTGTTGGTTTGTTATTGTTTTTGGCAAAATCCATGGAGCCAGTGCCTGGACCGTCTTCCAGTTCAACTGGTGATGACAGTGTACAGAGCCACCGTCGCCGCCGTCGTCGTAATATATTCCAACCTAATGCGGTTTCGGAAGCAATACCCTTTTCTTCGCCGCAAAAAAAGCGAAAACAGGCGATCCTTTCCAGTGGTGAACGGCTCATGATTATAAATATATTTAAATATGTTCAGAGCAAACAGGCGGAAGATAAACCCGTATTAAATCATGACCTCGTCAAACAAACATGTGAAATATCTGGAGTGAGTGAAAGATCTGTCTATCGCGTTTTGAGTGAATATAGAGATACTCATAAAATAACTGAACCTGATGCGAAGAGAAACAAACCGAATATACTTCAGAAAGTTGACGACTTCGATAAGACGGCGATACGAAGAATCGTCCATGGGTTTTACATGGAAGGAGAGTTACCAACACTAAAAAAAATTTTACAAACAGTGAATGACGACGACTCACTTCCAACACTGAGTATGACGTCATTGAGACGCATACTTATTGATTTGAACTTCAAGTACACGAAGAAAAATCGCAGTAGTATTTTAATTGATCGCAATGACATTGTTATTTGGCGACTCAAGTATTTAAAACAAATACAAGAATTTAGACGCCAAAACCGACGAATTTTTTATACTGATGAGACTTGGGTGAACGCAGGTACCTATACCTATCACTTTATTATTAAATATTCTTGAATAAAGATTGTTTCACTATTTTTCTTGCAACTATTCCGTATTTTCTCACAATATAAACCTATATTCCCACCTATACCTACCTGTTTGTTGTTTACAGGACACACAGTGGGAAAAGCGTGGACAGACCAAACGGTTAAATCTGCAAAGCAGGCATTCTTAGAAGGTCTGTCAACCGGAGCCAAAGACCCAACTACAAAGGGCAAGAGGTTGATTGTGGTCCATGTTGGTAATGAAGACGGCTTTTTAGAAGATTGCAAATGGGTATTTGAAGCCAAGAAGTCTGGTGACTACCATGAGAACATGGACGCTGAGCATTTTGAAGAATGGTTTGCAAAAGTACTGTCAAAAATGCAACCGAACGATGTAATTGTTTTGGACAATGCCAGCTATCATTCGAGGTATATCTATATATTACAATATTTACAATAGATACTACTGTTTCCCCAATTAGATATTCCATTTCCAAAAACTGAGATTTTACATTCAAATAAACATTTTGATTTCAGGCGTGTGGAGAAAACGCCGTCAATGTCGTGGAAAAAAGCTGACATACAAAATTGGCTGCAATCAAAAAATATCAGATTTGAAGAGAAGGAAGTAAAAGCACAATTAATGCAAAAAGTAAAAGAGATAAAACACGAATATCAATCCTATGTCATAGACAAGATGGCCGAAGAAAAGGGGGTGACAGTGTTGAGGCTGCCGCCTTATCACTGTGAATTGAACCCTATTGAGTTGATTTGGGCAAATATAAAAGGATATGTGGCTAGACATAATACCACCTTCAAATTTGAGGACGTAAAAAAACTTTTGGAGGATGGTATATCCCAAGTTACCAATAATACGTGGGCTAATTGCGTTGAGCATGTAAAAAAAATAGAAATAAAAATGAGAGGCCTCGACCAAACAATAGATCGAACTACAGATGAATTTATAATTCGCCTAACTGACAGTGACAGCGATAGTGATAGTTCAGAATTTTCAAGTAACTAGTTTGCAAATTTTGAACTATAAAGCGCTAGTTTACGAGTGGATGTACGTACGTAAATTCCTACTTGCGTAGGTAGGAATGTTCGTAATCCTTACTAAGTATATAAGTTGGTGTGTAGGTACGTACGTACACACCTACCTATATTCTTAATTAGTTACCTGAGCACCCGCCTATCTACCTACATACCTTCTATTGAATAAATTTGTATGTATCCAAAAATATTAAAATTAATGTTGTAATATTTTTAATGAATAAACCAGAACAATTAAAAAAAAACGTGTATATTGTTTAACTTTCCTTATAAATTATTTGCTACTTACCCATTTCATTCATTCAAATAATTAGGTAGGTAGAGAATCTAGCCCCTAAATTTTAATTACACTGCAGCAGGTAGGCGAAAATGTTTGCAACTCATGCAATGTCTAGACCACCAGACTACTAACGTACCACGAGACTCTTAGCGATACCCGTTTTCGTTAGGTTTGTATGGTGAGCGACAGAATTAGCGATACATTTATTTGATTTTACGTTAACATAGTAAAGGTCGGTGAATGACCGCTTTTGCCATCTTATTTGGCAAGGACTATAGACAAAAGGACAACCTCTACACTGTACTAAAATGGCATGATAAACGCGACGTCCTAATGATTACAACCTGCCATGGAGACGGCATGTCTAACGTCACTACCAAACGCGGTGACGTTATGAAACCTGATGCAATCATCGATTACAATGAAGCCAAAAAAGGCATTGATATTTCAGACCAACTTGCTTCCTTTCATTCACCGTTGCGTAAAAGTTTAACGTGGTACAAAAAGATAGCAATAGATTTGCTATTTCAAGTCGCCATAATCAATGCCAGATGCATTTACAACGAGTTGGCGGTCGGTTCTAAGATGACAGTTTTGCAAGTCCAAGAACATCTAGTCCGACATTTTCTTGGACCTGCGGCATCAACCACAGAAAGTAATCAGCCTCAACGATCTTCAATCTCCTGTAGCTCTCCAAGATCGTCAATAGCAAGCAATTCTGGACATTCTCTACAAGAAATACCTCGAAATGCAGACAATAAACTCGTCCGAAAAAGATGCACTGGGTGTTATGCCAAATTGAAAAATGAAGGACTGTTGGCAAGAAAAGCAAAACAAGTACACACTGAGTGCAAAAGGTGTGAAAAAGCATTCTGTTTAGAATGTTATAATACGAAACATGCTTGATTTATTGATTGATATAAGAATATTTCCTTTGAATAAAAATCCTTTGATTCCAGTATTAGAGTTATATTTATGGCAAATTTCTTTTAGAGATAAAATGTCATTTTTTTTTAAAAATCGCGATTTTTTTTTTCTCATCATAAATATTAAGTTTTTTGCTATACGCTTCCGTATTCCGTATGCGGAGCCTCTACATAGATTGAACATCTGCAATAATTATTGCGGATATTCATGCGGATGCAGATGTAGCACCGGTCGTGACATAAAATAAAATAGGCTAGGCCGGCGCGACTGCCGTGCTGCGTGCCGATGCCGTACGTATACGTACTTATGGCTCGCCGACCTTTTTCGCTTGTGTGTCACCGTAAAGTACGCGTACTTTAAAACCGCCGCGCAAAATCGTCGGCGATCCAACCGGTCTGAAATCTTGCTCGTAGCTCGTCATGGCTCGAACGTGTGGCAGCATTGCGAGCCGCGAGCCGCCATTTTGTTTCGACTTCGTTTCTTTTTTTTAGTTTTTAAAATGTAATACGATATTATTCCTAAATAACACAAAGCTTCTTCAGTCGACGACATCGCAATACAGAGTGAGTAAGCTTCACGTGTGTCACTAACGTCGAGCCGAGCAAGTTCGCGATCTTAAAAACCGCGTACTATAAGTTCGTACGTCTATCACCCACTTACGAAAATTTCGACTCATTTCAATCATTTTACTATTGCTCAGAAGCAACGGCAAGAAATTCAGGACAGACTAATACAATCTCATCTTAAAGTTTTCCAAGATAATGTTATGCGATTGAATAATAGAGGTTAATTTTACATAATATTCGAGCATTTTACATACATAAAAATATGTAAATGCTGGTAGGAGAAAAAGATAGAACAATTGAAGCTCTAAGACACATTTTTGTCTAAATCTCTACAAATGGATCCAAGGATTAATAGCAATTCCAGTCAGTTCGCCGGAAGCCGGAACAAATTAGTAGTATTCTGCCGTGATTTATAAAAAGGCGACCATCTGACAAATTGCTGATTTTGAGTTACCTATACTGGCGTGATCAGGAAAAAATGGCGCGTCGACGTATCAAGCCCATTTTTTTCTATCTTTATTAGTTACAGAGATATTTTTTTCATGAAAGGCAGTTTTTAGCCATTGATTAGGTGTAAAATTCGTTAAAAGGCCATCTTTTAACATTAATTCACTAAAAGGCGATGAAACGTCCCGTGACTGCAGAGAAACACAAAAATATCCTGACAAAAATTTCTAAAAAAGCGATTCTGAACTAAACGACCTATTTTGAATTTATTTCTATAATATTACCCTTATCAAAATTTATTAGAAGGCGACCATTGCTAAAAAATTATTTAAAAGGCGACCATGTGCCAAAAGTCGCTTTCTAAATGATTATCAAACACTTTTTATTTAAATGAATAATCCAAAAAAACAAGTAAAGATGGCATCCAAAAGATCACGTTAATATTTATGTGCTCTTTCGGATATAATAAGGCGATCATCCCACAATAATCCACTAGAAGGCGATTAAGGCTAAGTTCAGATGAACGCGCGGCGACGCGCGGTTGACTCAGCGCCCGGTTTAAGATATATTACAAATCAATGTTGTCGTGTACATGACCGCGCGTCGCCGCGCGTGCCCGCGCGCACCGCCATGCACCGCGCGCAAGATCTTGAACCGCGTGTGACCGCGCGGCGACGCGCGGTTTAAGACCTACAATCCTGTATCGACGTGTTCAGTTGACCCGCGCGGTTTGAGGCGGTCGGACGCACAGAGCCATAAAAATGGAAGACGAAATATGTATAGATTTACTAATTGACGAAATTGAAAAAAAAGAAGCGATTTGGAATATTAACTCGAAGCAGTATTCTGATAGAATAATAAAAAGAAGGTCTTGGGAAGAATTAGTATTAATTTTCTGTGTCCATGATGATTCAGAAGAAAAAAAGAAAAACGTGGGTAAGTTATACATTCGTTTTATTTTTTTATTATTTTATTCATTAAATCATATTTTCTTGCCAATCTAATGCACCCTCACTTACGAAGTAATTTGTTAATGTAGTTCGAACTTTATCTGCGTCATGGATTGCTCGCCCACTGTTGGATCGGCTCATATTAAGCAATGGCGCTGGGTTCATGTCTTCTTTATTTACACCATCTCTTGTTCTAACAAAGTTGTGTAAAACGCAAATGGCTTTTACTATATCATTTGCAAAGTCTATCTTGACGTCTATAGGCCGGTGTAAAATTCGCCATTTGGCACACATTATGCCAAATGTACATTCAACGTATCTTCGTGCTAGAGTAAGGCGATAATTAAAAATTCTTTTTTCTTTTGACAAAAATTTACCTCCATGTGGTCTCATCAGATTTTTTGTCATGGCGAAAGCTTCGTCAGCCACAATTACATATGGTAATTTATGGAAATCATTCTCATTATTTGTAATAGATATTGGTTCAGGGATATCCAAAGAGTTTTCTGTCAGTTTTTTGAATAACGATGTTTCTTTAAATACACCCGAGTCACTGTCTTTGCCATAAGCTCCAACGTCGATCCATATAAAACAATAGTTTGCATCACACAGAGCCATTAAAACCAACGAAAAGAAGTGTTTATAATTGTAATACATTGATCCTGAATTTGGTGGCTGAACTAAACGAATATGTTTGCCATCTAAAGCACCGATACAATTTGGAAAAAAAGCTTTGGTTTTAAATACTTCAGCTATTTGTATCCACTTCTCTTTGTTTGGTGGATTCATGACGATCGCTTTTAAATTTCTCCATAAAACTTGGCATACATGCTGAATTACAGCCGACAACGTTGATTTCCCTATTTTATAATTATATTGTAACTCTGCTAGGGAACAACCAGTGGCTAGGTATCTGTAATAAAAAATATAAAAATGTATTATTTCTTTTACAGGGTCAATTTTACAGAAAAAGTGGAAAAATTTACGAGATACTTATGTTAAAGAAATTAAAAAAAGAAAATTGAAATCCGGTTCGGCAGCGTCAAATAAGACTTCTACATTTTCCTATTTTCAAAGATTATCATTTCTCAAACCGGTTATCAATAAAAACATAACAGACAATAGCTTAGACACCGAAGAAACACCAGCAAACGATGATTTAAATAGCATCAACAACAGTGTTTCCCCGACAGAAAATGTGCCACGAAAGAAATACAAACTTCATCCAGCCGACGAGCATTTTGCAAACATTTTAGAAAAAAGTTTAAATAAGAAGAACCAGACAGAAAAGAAAGAAGAAGATGATGAAGATAAACTATTTTGTCTTTCATTAGTTAACGAAATAAAAAAGGTTCCTAATCATAGGCGATTAAAGTTGAAAATTGAAATGTATAATTTATTAGAACGATACCAGTCTGGTCAAACTCATGAAGGAAAGCCTACTTCACGGGCTCCATCGGCCTTACATCAATATAATAGTAAACCGGAACGACAGCTAAGTAGCTATCCATTGACTACCGGTTCTCAGTATACTGACAGTTTGAGGTACTCTGCCCCAGGATCTTCAACACAATATGGCTATACCACTGCTTCCTACACTTCACCTGCCTCAAATGTATCACAAGTGACATCACCTGATTCATACTCGTATGAAGACTCTCAAGAATTGGACTTGTTCAATGAAACAGGCGAATAATCTAAATATGTGATAGCTGATTCGTATTAGTTGATTGTTTAGATTATTTTATAATTTAGATTTTAAAGTTCCTATGTTACATTTTAAGGTTGTTTCATTACCAAAATTGTAATTCTATGTGATAATAATATTTTTTTTTTAATTCTATGTGATAGTAATATGTGATTCTATGACTGATAAATAAATAATAATTATTTTTAGACAAAAATTAGGAATAACATTACATAAGTGGTCTTATCTGTGAATGGTATATGATTATACATTACGATAGTGTGTAGTGTGATCGTGATACTATGTTGTATGTACTTAAATTGTAAAGACACGATGACGTAATGTAGTCTGCATATTGTTGATTTTAAAATAAAAAGTTACTTACCTTAATGTTACTATCAGTTTTTCTTTTGGTGATATGCAATATCTTACAGCACCATCGGCAGGTTGCAAATCCTTTTCAATGCAGTCATACAAAAAGTCAAAGGATGCAATCGACATCCTAAAGTAGTTGAAAAATCGATCTTCGTGTAGTCTTAGTGTGGGATATAAAGTCACAAACAGACTTAAAGAAAGTCTTTGACTCAAAATAGGGTGCACCCAGTATCGTCTTTGCTTCCGACGGCGACGTCGCATTCTGCGGTATAAAATCCACAAGCAAATTGCCTCCTCCACGTCCATTGTCACTGAATGTTCACGCTAGACTGCCGCGTGTAAGCCGCCGCCATCTGAACAGCAGTCCCGCGCGGCAGCGCGCGTCGCCGCGCGCTCATCTGAACTTAGCCTAAGTTATCTCGCGCTAGTACATTTTTGAATGAAATCAAAGTGCCAGTGCGCCGGCGGACGCCAGCCGGGACGGGTGGAGGCAGGGGCTACCGCCCAAATAATCTTCGTTCGCGCCAAAATTGACCGAGCGCACTAAATTCGAGGTGAGTTGGTTGATATATTGCTGTATTAGTAGTTACTAATGCAAGTTTTGTTTATTTTTAGCTCCGGCTGACTGATTTTTATATTACTGTATCTCCTTTCACAGTTTCAAATTATACGTCAAGATGTCGCTACACTAAGTGTAGGTAAACTGCCCCGATTTCTTTGACGGCGCTACTAAATCGTATTTGGTAAGCAACACTTTATTTAATTATAATATACTGTTGGGCAGGCCTTGGTTGAATAAGTATAAGAATTGATTTGATTAGGTATTAATTCAATACCTATTCTTACAGAAAATCAAGATGATGTCTAAAACGCGATCAAAAAAGTTAATTGACTTGTGTAATGGAGGAGGAAATGTTATGAGGAATTCGGATGAAACACAAAGTATATTGGATCGTCGATCTTATTTACCCCTAAAAGAAGATATTGAAATCATACCTGAAGTGGAAAGTCACCAAAAGTGCGTCGACAAACCCATCAATACAAACATAGATATGTCCAAAGAACCTAATATATGGACAAGATATTACTCATTAACTCAGCCTATATTTCATACTTTTAATGAACACGGTTCCCACTAGGGCATGTAAACCGATTAATCGATTAACCGAAAAACCGATTAACCGACTGTTTTTAGGTCGGTTTTTTCACCGGTTTTTTTGGCAAAATAACCGGATATTCGATTTTTTCCAAATTCATTATTTTTGCATTTTTTTTATCATTTTGGCAATATTTTTCGGTTTATAAACCACCCCATGTTTTAATCGGGCATTAAAATCTACATCTACAGC
The DNA here is from genome assembly GCA_912999785.1 of Hydriomena furcata. Taxonomy (NCBI): domain Eukaryota; kingdom Metazoa; phylum Arthropoda; class Insecta; order Lepidoptera; family Geometridae; genus Hydriomena; species Hydriomena furcata. The sequence continues at coordinate 6,827,319 of OU538838.1, forward strand.
TAATTTCATCTTAATATGTTTTTTCGTTAAGGCCTGATTGATATTTAAACATACAAACATCCTCACAAACTTTCGTATTTATAATATTATTAGGATTTGAGTACGAGAAAGAGTTTTAATACTACCAATTAAAAAAGTTAATTATTCTTATTCCTATATTCTTAGTTGTTACCTAGAAATATCACTTAGACTCGATCTCGTAACCGTGTTTTAGTAGTTGTAGTTAATAAAATGACTTCGAGTTTGCCTCATGTCGAGGATTCCTCAACATATTTCCTCAGTGAAGAAACTGTCAACTCAAGGTATCTCGCGATCTACCTTGAGCATTCCTCGACAGCTTCTAAACGACTGTGTAACGTTTCTTTGACTTTCGTGACATTTAGAAACCACCACAGGTAATTGAGGAATTGAGAAAACTCCAAAAAATCGATTTAAGATGCAAACATGAAGTATTATTTTTCAAACTATTGTGATTAGTAGACATACTATAGATTTAACACGGGTGTTTATCACGTAATTACCTTTAATTTATTTTCCCGACGTTTCGGCTATGTTACAATAGCCATGGTCGCGGGCAGACTCGAGAACACGGTGCTACCGTCGAGAAGCGGAGGCAGTTGACGAAACTACCCTCACTTGGTCTTCAGAAATAGAAATGTCCATGTTCGTATTACGACACACCACACTAACTGTATCTACGCACTGTGATGGTCTGTCACGACGCCCACACATAGTAACCACAGGATTCCAAGAATTAGAGAGTATATACTATAGCCGTCTTCACGATTGAAATTTGAGTACTTCTTGATTGCAATAGCTTCCTGAATCTTATAATAATGGCGCTCACTAGACAGAACTTTTGGGTGAACATGTACTTCATTCCAGTGAGACGGTCCCGAATCTACTAAGTGCTCTGCGATCGCTGACTTGTTTACCTGGTGATTTTTGACAGCTGCAATATGTTCTTTGACACGTTCGGCTATAGTTCTTTTTGTTTGCCCAATGTATGAACGGCCACAACTACAGTCTATCTTATATACACCAGGGTCACCAGGCATCTGCAAAGGTACAACATCCTTCGGAGTCCATAACTGCTTAGCCACCTTAGACAACGGAGTGAAAACTGACATAAAAGAAAATCTCCTCAACACATTTCCAAAATTTTGTCTGTCACCCTGAAGCTATTGAAATCAAGAAGTACTCAAATTTAAATCGTGAAGACGGCTATAGACTCTAATTCTTGGAATCCTGTGGTTACTATTATATGTGGGCGTCGTGACAGACCATCTCAGTGCATAGATACAGTTAGTGTGGTGTGTTGTAATACGAACATGGACATTTATATTTCTGAAGACCAAGTGAGGGTAGTTTCGTCAACTGCCTCCGCTTCTCGACGGTGGCACCGTGTTCTCCAGTCAGCCAGCGACCATGGCTATTGGAACATAGCCGAAACGTCGGGAAAATAAATTAAGGGTAATTACGTGATAAATACCCGTGTTAAAACATGAAGTACTTTTCAAGGGGTATTGGAGGGGCCTCAGAAGAGTTTGAATCAAGTTAGTTTTGAGGTTACAACTAAGAATTATGAGGTATTATTGTTAACTATTATGACTGATTTATCATATTTTTGCCTTTATTACTTTATTCGAGTATGGGTGAGTTTTGAGTACATCAAAATATTTTGAAATTTAACAATTTAATTTAATTGGTGCTTGCTTATTTGAATAATAAGTTAATTTTCATTAAAATGTATGGTTTTATTATGTCCTAAGACACCTATATAAAAAACTTGATAAATAACCGATTAACCGGTTTAACCGGTTATTGAAAATTAAAAACCGAAAAACCCGGTTTTTCTAAACAACCCGGTTTTTACACGCCCTAGTTCCCACATGAGTATAGATGAACTCAATAATATCACAAGTAAGTTCACAGAACTTTCAAAATCTACGAAGAGCCCAGAATCCTCTCTCCACTCGGGACCCTTGACCAGCCTGAAACTCTCATCCAGCCCGGCACCCCAGAGCCCAAGGCGCTCGGAACCTTCAAATAGTCTCGAAGAGCTATCTCCAAACCAGGTACTTTCGACAAACTTAAAACCCTCATCCAGCCGGGCACTCCCAAAAAATCCGCGGCCCTCTCCGCGCTCGGATTCTTTAAAAAGGCTGGAACCCCGACCTGGTCCTTCAAAACAATCAGCCTTGTCATCGCCACCGGAATCTTCAACTCGTTTACGCAAAAGTCACCTTCACTGTTTTGAGAATACATTTTCATCTGATGAAAATGACAATGATTATGGATCAGATGATTCAGTGAAGGATAAAACCTATGATCCATGCGCAAAAACAAAACGCTACTGTGGGCAACCATTTGCTATCACTGATTTAGTTTCCTCGCAGTCAGATCAAGTTGACCAAACGCCAGCCATCGACACAGACATCACTTTGGCTGAAGACGACATGGAGTTATTGGCTATTTCACCAGAACGTGAAAATTCAGTCATCGACGCGCCTGATGTTCATTCTTCAGTCTCACCTACGCTATTAGCAGCTATCCAAACGAATAACAGAAAAAAATTAAAGTATTGTGTCAAACCGGGATGTGGCGAGAAATGTCAAAAAAAATGTTCAACCAAGATCGACGACGATCATCGGGAACATCTTAATAAACATTACTGGAGCTTAAATTGGAACGAGCGGCGAGTATTTATGCAAAGTAATACAGCTACTGCAATACCCAAAAGGTTAACAACGAAAGAGCCGAAAATTACTAAACGTCTGTCGTTCTCGTTGAAAAATAGTCTTCATGAGAAAGTGGAAGTCTGCAAAACGTTCTTTTTGACGACGCTAGGCTTTCATAAATATAATGATAAAGTCTTGTACAACTCTATTCAAAAGCCTAACATCGACAAACGGGGCAAACATGTCAAAATTCCGAAAATAGATCGTACTATTTTAGATACACACATAGACTCATTTAATCCTCAAATTTCACATTACCGAAGAGAACACGCTCCCGAACGTAAGTACTTGCCCAGTGATTTAACAATCAGAATCATGTTTGAAGATTTTCAGCAGAAGAATCCGGATATAAAGTTTAAGTATGATTTGTACAGAAAACATTTAAAGAGTCGCAAAATTTCTTTCACTCAGCTGGGGAATGAGGAATGTGAAATGTGTGAAGCGTTTAAAATACATTGTAGCTTCATTGGCCATGACGTTGACAATATGCCATCGGATTGCGATATATGCTCAAACCATATAAACCATCGCAGAAGATATACTGCAGCTCGTAAGCTATACAGCGAACACAAAACCCTTCAAAACAACACAGATACTGTATATTTTAGCACTGATCTAGAAAAAGTTATAATGCTACCCAGACTAGATACATTCAAAAGAGTTTTGTTCTGTCAACGATTAACTGCGTACAATCAAACGTTTGCTCCTTTGGGACCAAAATCTCAACACGATACCTTTGCAGTTTTGTGGCACGATGCAATCGCTGGTAGGAAACAGGAAGACATAATGAGCTGTTTTTACGAATTCATTTTGCGTCTTCGAGATACTAAATACATATTCATCTGGATGGACAACTGCACTGGACAAAATAAGAACTGGTTACTATTTTCCCTCATGATTTACCTTGTTAATTCAAAACTTATATGTGCTGAAACAATAACCTTTCATTACTTTGAACCTGGTCACACTTTTATGAGTTGTGACCACTTCCACCATCAGGTCGAGCTGTCCATGAAGAAGATGGCCAAGATTTATGATTTTGTCGATTTCTGTACGGCAGTTTCGGAGGCAAATTCTAAAAGAGTTACTGTAAAAGAAATGTCTTCAACCAACTTTTTGGATATTGAAGATCATGTTTCTAAAAGACGTATTCAAATTTGTAGCCCCAGAGCATACATCAGTAATATGACCAAAGTATATTTCCAAAGAGGGTCATATGACCTTCACTATGAAAATGACTATGACGGGAAAGAAATGTCACTATGCTTTTTAAAAGATTCTTTCTTGAAAAATCTGAGCCTTGTGTCTTTTTTTAAATTTCGTGAAAACCCTAAAGGTATTTCAAAAGACAGAAAAACGAACCTTATTTCAAAGCTTGGTACTATAATGCCTCCACATAAGTTATACTTTTGGGAGAATTTACCTGAATCTGAAGATTATTAGATTCCATCTCAAGACGGATGACTGATGATCAATTAGTAATTATGAGACTGATTGCAATTAAAGCATGCTGTGAATTGTTAATTCTGTAATTTTTATAATTAAACCTCTAACTATAAATCACGTTCAACGTAAACGTGATTTATAGTTAGAGGTAAATTTATAGATTTATAGGTAAGGTTACAAAATATCAGTGACTATTATGTTTAAGTACATTATAATATATCAGTACCTAGGTACTACTTTTCCTATTTTAAAAAAAACTGTTGATCTCTTGTTTAAGTGCCTGTTAACTAAGTTAACCAAGTTTTAAATGCTATTAAAGTATTTGTGATTCATAGGTTTAAGTTAAACGTGCGTGATCCATAGCTATAAAAAAAATATAAATAAGTAACTCTAATTTAGTACAATTTAACGTATAAGTACTATTTTATTTACCTTAGAACTCTCTTATAGGTTAGGTCTAAGTTAAAAGTGCGTGATCCATAGCTATAAAAAAATATAAATATCTAAGTGACTCTAATTTAGTACAATTTAATGTATAAGTACTATTTTATCCACCTTAGAACTCTCTCATAGAGTTATTAACCATATTAATAACAAATAAATGTGTCATTTTAATACCTTACATTATAATTTATAGTGATTTTTGTCATGTGAACAAATAAAAGTCTGATTTTCTAAACATTCGTTGTCTGATTTGAAACCCAATCTGCCGTTTTGCAAGCATTCTGACTCAAATAAGATATGCGATAATTTCCTAAAAAGCAGTTATCAGCTAGTGACAATTTCGGGTCGCCTTTTTATATATTTTCTTCCTATGCTTTATCAAAGGTAATAACGTTTTAAAAAGCGGTCTCAGCAAATAATTTTTTACAAGGCAACCTTTGGACGTTTACAGCTTTATAAGCATTTTTTTACAAAGGGCTTTTCTAGTATAAAATTACTTAAAAGGCAGCTTAGTTAAATAACTGCTTTTTAAGGAATTATAACTAAAAGATGTTCGGCTTGAAAAATTTTAAATAAAAAAATAACGCGTATAATCCATTAGAAGACAGTTTCGGGACTCAAACTGTCTTTATATGAATTATTAAGAATTATAAATTTAAATAAAAAATTCGGAAAATTATTATTATTTAAATATTTCTGAAAATATAAAGTATTTTTATTATGTTTGTACACAATATGGTAGAATTCATGGTGTTCTACCGGAAAAAGTCACTATCTCAGGCATATCTCTTCCACAAGTTGACTAAATGTGAAAAACCCGGAATGAAGACTGCTTTTGCGTTTTTCTCGAAAGTCACTAGTTGTAGATGGTCGCCTTTTAAAAACTCACGGCAGTATTAGGACTACACCATACCATTAGTAGTACAAAACGAATGTTGCGAATATTTGCATCCGGAATTGCGGAGCCTCTTCAAAGATTGGACATCTGCAATAATTATTGCGGATATTCATGCGGATGCAGATGTAGCACCGGTCGTGACATAAAATAAAATAGGCTAGGCCGGCGCGACTGCCGTGCCGCGTGCCGTACGCATGCACGTGCTCACTGACCAATAGGAGCGAAGATTTCGTTCCGTGATGAAATACACGCGATAGTATTTTTAATGTGTATCATTTGTTTCTCGTAAATCAGTAATAACGTGTTATTGTGTAATTATGATACAGTGAGCTTGAACATTGTGTTTAAGCGAGATTTTAGCTATAATAGATTATTCAAAAAGTAAATTTACAATGTTGTAAGTAAAAAGTGACTTTTGGAATTGTTTTAAACCAAATGAACATAGAATAAGGCCCATTGCAAAATATGCATTGAAACCTTCCGTCACAAAACCCATACAGAGCCGTGGTTGGCCACGGCTTGGAAATATCGGAATCAACGCACCCTTCAAGCAGAGTTAGAAAATAACACACATGAAAGACAAACAATTAATTGTAGAAGATAAAAACTGACGCAGGCAAGTTTTATCTTCCGATAAGTCTTTCCTGGTGCTGTCCTTTAAATCTTCTTATAAAAGAACAAAATCAAAAACCAACAAAACCGTAAGAAAATTTCGACTTATTTCAATCATTTTACTATCGCTCAGAAGCAACTGCAAGTAATTCAAGACAGAATAATTCAACCTCATCTCAAAATGTTCCAAGGTGTCGAGAAAGGAAATTAAGATGAAAAAAACATATATACATATATAAGAACAAAACCAAAAAAAATATAGAACCGTAAGAAAATTTCGACTCATTTCAATCATTTTGTTACCGCTCAGAAGCAACGGCCAATAATTCAGGACAGACTTATTCAATCTCATCTTAGTGTTCCAAGATTATGTAACGCGATTGAATAATAGAGGTTCATTTTACATATTCGAGCATTTTACATAGACATAGACTTACATACACAATAACATGGAGCGAGAAAAAACTAGAACAATAAATCTCTACAAATGAAATCCAAGCTGTAATAGCAATTTCAGCCAGTTCGCCGGAAGCGAATGGAGCTTTTCAGCAATGCGAAGCGTCAAGACGAGACAGAGGACTACTAATGGAGAAAAGAGTCTAAATCTCTACAAATGAAATCCAAGCTGTAATAGCAATTTCAGCCAGTTCGCCGGAAGCGAATGGAGCTTTTCAGCAATGCGAAGCGTCAAGACGAGACAGAGGACTACTAATGGAGAAAAGAGTCTCTTTTCCATATAAAAAGCAAGTTCAACTCCAATCCAAATGTAGACATAATGTATGAAATGACTTGTATGCACTCTTATATTAATGTATGCAAAGAGAGCCATTTTGATGAGAAAAATGGCAGCCCTAAGTGTGCATGCCCTGTGCATGAACCAGTTGAAAAATGTAAAAATAAGAACTTGACAGAACCAAACAAATAACGTATGCAAAGAGCATTGAGTGATTACAAATTTTATTTTGATGATTTTTCATTTCATTTTGATTGCAACAACAAAGCTACCAATGAAGATAACAACAACATTCAACCTTCGTTGAACGACAATGATAAAGTTGTAAAGGACGAAAACCTTGATCGTTCGAGTGAGGTTTTTTTTCAACTTTCGAACTAAGTAGGTAAAATATATATATATATTTCTAATCATCAACCCACTTGATCATGGAGTTTTTGGCATACATACAAGCACTCCAGCAGAACAAACCAAATTAATATATATAAATAAAACATGGTACACAGGAAAATGTCCTTTTGATCAACCAAAAGCCATAACAAAAAATCGGCCAAATGCGAATCTGACTCGCGCACGAATGGTGAAGTGAATTTACCATTATCTATAAACTACGAAACCCGACAAAAACGGCAAAAAACTTTTTTTTTTTTTTCTGTTTTTCGTATTTGTTTTTATAGCAGCAATAGAAATAAATCATCACGGCTAGCTATCACGGTTCATGACATCCAGCCCTGAAACCAACAGACAGACATATGGACAGCGAAGTCTTAAAAATAGGGTCCCGTTTTTACCTTTCGAGCAAAGAACCTTCAAAATGAATCCATTAGTTTATTAAGATGGTGAGATCAGACAGGGACGACCCAACAAATATCGAAATCCATGGTCATCTGAAAATACCCTGCACGAAGACATGCAAGCACTGCATCTTGCAATATGAGATATGCAGTTCTCACTGGGCTTCCTTCCCCTAAGCCGCAGTCTCCACAATCTCCTCAGCTCATGAGGATTTGAAATCATGGACTACTTGTTACATAAAAAAATAGTATTAATAGTTTCCGAAATACAGAGCATTTTTGTTTTACACATAACCCCATATCCGATAGAATTACAACCAAGTTTGAAGGCGAATTTATCAAAGAATTCAATACCTCCTGAACTGTTTCTTAAATCTCTCATAATGAAAATCATCAGTAGCTCTTTCTCCTTTAGCCTTTTTGACAATCTTATCAACACTTTCATCGATCACGCTTGTCGGCTCGGTTTTATTAGCCGGTGGTTTATCAACTTTTCTTTTTTTAGAATTATCAGCATCCATATTAAATCTGTTGTGCTGAACAAAGTTAACAGCCATATTTGTTGGTACAAATTGTGAGGGCCCATCTTTTTTGTTGTGTCGTTCCCAGAGAAGTTTCATTTTTGCTTCTTCTGTAGCCTCAATATTTTTAATTTTAGCATCGATGCCAAGGTCTACCTCAGGGATGCCACTAAGCATTTGATTGGATAACATTTCTTCTGATCTGTGAGTTGAGGAGACCCTGAGATGATCAGGTAGGGATAGGAGTGCTGCTTCCTCTGGAGATAGATATTTGAGGGAATCATTATGTTCATTTTCTCTGCTACCTTGAGTATGTCCCTCTGAAATAAAGAAAAATAGAGCTTAATTAACCATCATCAAAAAGTATTTATTTAAACTACTACCTTCCACGCCCTGCTTCACTTGTGTTACCCGATCGTGCCAACAACCTAACGTCCAGGGCATCAGGCTAAGATTTCATCTAGTCTAAATAATTATCAGTAAAAAGTAGTAATGTACTTAGGATTTTATTTAAAAAAATATCATTTAATCCACAATTTTCAACACATAGTATTGGAAAAGTTATTTATCACACCGCTGTGGTTTATGGACACAGGTTATAATTTACTTATTAGTACTAGCCGCTGCCCGCAGCTTCGCTAACAAAATACAGTTTATGTTACTCACTGATAATGTAGGTTTTAACATGTTTATGAATATTAAAATTAGTTAAGTAAGTTTTAGAACAAATTTTAGGTGTGGATGGTGTACATGTGTGCATTTAAAAATGTAAATAAGTATGTTTCCTGTAGAACAAACTATATTAACTAAAAGTACATACCTTTTCTTTTTGCTAATTGCTCGTCAATATACTTCATCATTTCTTCATCCTCATCTCTTTTGTTAGTCTCTGCTGAGAATTGAGTGCCGATTCCTGTGTCGTACGCGTCGTCTACTACTTGTTTCACTTTCCCGCTCTTTAGAGCCTGCATATTCACCATACCACCAGTTTTGACCTTGAAGGTGTCTTTACAAGCTATTTCTTCATTTATGTTCACCTTTTGTCCTGTAGCCAAAGCGATTACACTCACGCCATTGGGTCTTTCTCGAAGCTTCTGGATTTCTTTTGTTTCTTCCAATTTGGCCAGTATAAAATGTTCATCGCCTGAATCATCGTCGTCTTTTATACGCTGACGAAGATTCTTCTTTTTTCTGGGTTTGAATTTGATCACATTAGAGATTGCTTCGGATTCTGAATGCTCCATGGCCATCAAAAACTCCACATCACAAATTCACAACGCCACCACACCACGTCCACGTTGCTAGTTTCTAACCAGTGCCCACACCCAACGGACGGCCCAAAATGTTTTTTTTTAATGAAAATAGCGCAAAAAATTGTTTGTAAGCACAATTCATCAACAAAATATACTAATAGTAGTTATTTTACGAAGAATCGACAGTTTAATTATAGTCAGAACAGAAAGCGTCTTTACGTCTTTACTTTACTCTCATGGCGCCGGCCAGTGTTGCCACCATATTGCCACATCTACCAACAAGTACCAACTTTTAGGTAGATCTACCAATTCTACCAACTTTGCCCTCAGTCTACCTGTCTACCAACCTAATGGCAGAGCCACACTTACGTGTCGTGTCGTGGCGCGACACGCCACTCGCGTGGGGTGGGTGTGCTGTGTCGTGTCGTGGCGCGCTCCACAGAGTACACGGGCGCGCTCTTTGCAGGGTTCAAACAAACATAATGTTTTCTTCTGATTTGGATAGTCATTTTGATGAAAACCTTCAATTTCTCTTAGCAATGAAACTAGAGGGCAAAAAAAAATTTTCGTTGACGTTTAAGTTCAATAAGGTCGTCAATCATTATGCTGCAAATTAAATTAAATATGTCTGCTAGGTGTTCGCGCATAATGTACTCTGTGGTTCGCGCCACGAGGCACGTGACAGACGCGCCAGTATAGAAACACATTTGCCTGTTGTGTCGTGTCGCGTCATAAAAGCATTTTCATTCATTCATTCATTCATTCAACCCCCACCACCGCTCTGGCGCAATCGGTAGCGAGCTGTCGCGCCACGACAGATAGCGCTGCGACACGACACGACACCCAAATGTGTCTCTAACCATACTAAATGTATGAAAGCGATTAGCTAGTGGCGTGTCGCGCCACGACACGACACGTAAGTGTGGCTCTGCCCTAAGCCTCAAATCTACCTATTAGGAAAGTAACAGTGTAGTCAAACCAGTGCAGTGTATCAAGTAGAGCTATAGTTACTACTTGAACGATGAACTTTTTAATTTTAAAGTTTTTCAAAGCCAAAGTTTATTTATACAACAAAGATTAGGAATAAATTATAATTATAATGGTGATTTTGTTTTAACAAAAGTTTTCAACGGTAGACTTTTTACAAAGTTATTCAGAGTTTAAACTATTAACAAAGATAATCAATAAATTAGGTATATTAATAATGGTGATTATGTTGAAATTAATTTAAAAAGCTTAAGCATAGAATAAATTTTGAATGAATATAAGTCAATGTGCCAAATATAATGTTAGGACGTGCTGACTTCTCCCCTTATATGCATCTTCAAGGATGTGAGCGTTTGAGGTCTGAGAGGGTGTCGTACTTATGAATTATAGTCATAGCCTATTTTTTTTTATATTATGGATTTTTAACACTGCTCTGACACACAATTAACAAAAAAAGTGAGAAAATTATGAACGATAATTCAAATTAAAATTGTAAGTAGGTAATATAAACACAAACAATAAATAAAATTATTATTATTTATGTATTTTTAATTAAAAAAAACCTATTAAATTAAGGTGGTAGATCTACCTATTTTTAATCTTGCATTCTACCAACTTCTACCGATTTTCGGCACATATTCTACTAATTTTCTAAAATTAGGGTGGTACTATACGGTGGTATGGGTATGGCGTAATGGCGTATAGTGAGTGAGTGAGTGTGTGTGAGTGGTGACATGACAGTGGTGTGGCGTGTGGTGTGGTGATACGTGTACGATCAAGCGGCATAACATACCGCATTATATGCAGTAATGCATACATACATGACCGTTTAGTACATTATTTAGTGCGAATGACATGCAATTTACGTGCTGGCAGATGATTGACAATTCCTTTTAATTTTTATCATAATTTTTAGAAGCATGCATTATGCCGGAAACACACTTACGTGTCGTGGCGTGGCGCGACACGCCACTAGCTAATCGCTTTCATACATTTAGTATGGTTAGAGACATATTTGGGTGTCGTGTCGTGTCGCAAACGCTATCTTGCGATTGGCTAGTGGCGCGACACGCCACGCCACGACACGTAAGTGTGTTTCCGGCATTACACATGCATTTATTTGTTACGTTGCACAATCGTCTATTTACGGACACAGAACGAATGAATGAACTCCTTTTCTCCTCTATAGATCCCACCAACTTATATGCTCTTTGGATCCCACCCACTCACTACCACCATACCCAAACGGTGCTATTAATAAAAAATTACTAATCCAAAGATCATCTGAGGTTACAGCAAGACTTGTTAATACCAGCCTAAAGTTGTAATAACTTCAGAGTAAAATAGTTATTAATAAACTCGGCGAAGTGTTGGACTAACAATACATTCCTTGCACCGGGATTATATGGCAACACACTTGATTTAAAAGTAAAAAGAGTGAGTCGGTGAGTGAACTCAATGCTTTATGATGACATATGGACAGTGACAAACAACGTTTTGAATGACAGACAGTTGCCAATGGTATATGTGTAAAAGTAAACAAACAACTAAGAAAACTTTGATAAAAATTAATTAAATTTCAAAATGAACTGAAAACGCATTCGCTTTATTAAGAAAAGATAAATAATGTTATCATCTACATCTATCACTTTTACAGCTTGACTGTTATGGTAAGTATAATGAATGCTACCGTAGGTATCATTTACAATATAATTGTTTGTTTCAGCAATTATTTCGCATAGTTCTGAGAGAGTATCCTCCAATAATTGAAATCAAATCATTGGACACAAATACAAACTGGACAAAAAACAAAGCATGGTGCGTGAAAGTGCACGAAAAGTAAGTTTAACTAGGTTTTTCTATGTACTGAGTAGGTACCTAACCTATCTTAGTACCTACGAATTAAACTAACTTACTTTGACCATGTTTTTAAAACTATCTTACCTAAAATATTAATTTTGAATCTATTTGGTATTTGCAGGACCAGAATGAACATGCTCGAAGCTTGATAAGCCACAGAAAATATGAAGAGCACAAGCGAAGGATGATACGGACATTTTTATATACTCACACTCTTCACAGTTCAGAATTCACTAAAAAATGTTTCTATGGTAGAATCCAAACAATGTGTACAATTAAAAAAAATGTCATAAGCCTGATGTTTTTTATTTAAAATGAATGTGCTTAGGTATAACATGGAAGTACAAGAAAATAATATAAAAGTCTGTCTTTCAATTCTGATTGCTCAAATAATTGTTGTTTCAAACAACATTCATTATTATATTCTTGAGTCATGTGAGCTGCCTTGCACATTTATGCCACAAAAGGTATTCATGATCTCCAAATTAGCACCTGACACAACCTGGAACAATAAAATATATATGTCTCCTTTAATTTTATGGTAGGTAACCTATGTTTTAATAAATTATAAATAAGTACCAAAGCTTACGTAGTAGGTACTGAAACCTTACCTGTAAATTTATTGAACTGTATCCTGTCTTGTTTATGCAGTGTTGTCCAACACCATCTGCAATTTTTGGGATTCTAATATGTGTGCAATATAGCTCCTATCACTTGTCTAGCCACACAATCAATAAAAACCAGCAATAACATATGTTCCAGTCCAAACATTTTTATCCATTGAGCCCTTTGCTTATAAAAGTGCTAAACCAACTTGTTTGCATGCAAGTGAAATTGTTGGCTGGCTCCTCCCGCTTGATTATTTACTGCATCATCTTGAATCTGTATTCATCTCTTCATCTTGAAAGTCTTCAAACGAATTCTTACGAATTTTGATAAATTTTACACGCCTCACTAATAGATTCAGGTTTTCAACCTTTTCTATTTCTTCTATAACTCTCAAATCATCAATTAATCCATCTTATTTGCACAGAAATGAATTAGTAAATAAAACAAACACTATTGTATACGCAACTTTGAAACACAATTTTAGGTTATGAAAGACTGTGGCGTAGGTAGTCTAAGCTTACTCAGACGTAAAACCATCTACCTCGGAGGTTTAACTTTTATTCAGAGAGTAAAGTCGATGTAAGCAACTCCATTTCTAATCCTTGTTTATTAATATTGAATTCGACTAGTCCAAACGTAAGCGTTGGACTAAATTTAATCCTGCGCTAGTATACGTTTATTAATGAGACGGAAAGAGCATATAAGTTCATACCATCGTACATATAGCATCGATAAAAATTGTATTTGTTTTTTTATGTATCGATTCGTAGACTGTGTGGTCGATGGCATAGAGCGAAATGTCAATGTTACCATCAGTATAAACTTGTAGCAGTTTATCCGTTTATTTTTTTATTGAGTTTATCATATATCTCCCAAAAAAAGTCCGCTAATTCGATTTGTATTCGTCATCATCAGGCCCAGTTTGACATCTTTGACGGATTTATTGACGTTTCTTGTCATCATAATATAATTTTAGTTTCCTCCAAAACTCAATAGATGGCGCCATCCGTCCCAAACAACACTATTGTGTGAAGATGACAAAATTATCAAAGCTGCTGTGCTCTGTGCTCTGAAATGTGCGCGGTCCACATGTACAAACATTAGTCCATGGTCCTGTATGCGTTCGTCGGTGTTGATCGCTAGTGCTGCCATATTAGGGTATTTTACCCTAGATTTTGTGTAAACATTGACATTGTGAACTAACAGGGTTATCTTTTGTTCGATTCATTTAATTTGAATATTTTTATGTATCAATGTAAAAGATTATTTTAAAACTCACTGTCACAAAGAAAACTATTATCTTTTCGTTAATAGGTTCGTTTTATTAGTGTGTTTAATAATTAAAGAAGCTTTGAGAGGTGGTACCAACCCCGAATTGATTTTTATATATTGGTGGTCACCAAACACCGTGTTAATGATTGTGACATTAATAAGCAATATTTCTTTTCCAGATATAATTTATGTCATCTTGTTAAGTGTACTACAATATGAGGGTCTCCTTTTCTGCATATTTATTATAAATTAAACGATATATTTATAAGTTGGCACTAGACTAATACATTTTGAGAATTTGAGAATTCACTGAAATTTCATTATTTTTAAACATTGCACCTCTAATGCTATTGTAGAAAGAAATACTATAAACCGAAAAAAAATCGGGTTATCGTATTCTCTATAGGTACATACATAAAATTACGACTGTTTCTCAGAGGGGTAGGCAGGTACAGTAAGTTACTGTATAGTAGATAATATAAAATGTAATTCGAAGGTTATAAGATAATAGTTTACTATTTGCATGACGTAGCAATAGACATAGCAATAAGCTAACATTTTTGAGATGATTTGACATTTAATGAGATAGATTAAATGCCAAACCATCTGTTTACGTTAATAGGACGATAAATATGGGGATCGCAATAAATGACTTGTTTTCCTTGAAACATCTGAAATTTCATATAGGTATATTCTACGGTGTGAAAATAATGTGTTATCCTAGTTTAATTTATTACATTACGAGTATAGTAAGGAGATAAGGATTAAATAAGGAGGTATAATAATTTCTCCAATTAAATTCAAAATAGGGTAAATAGAGTAATGGGTAAAGTTAAATAAAGACATGACAACACTCTCCGCACCGCACGAACATCACATCTCACTTCTATGCTCTTTGGTTCACTGTTCTGTTCACGTTCACTCACTCATTCTCGCTTCAGCCGGCTTGTCGACTCGAGACACTCGAGTTGTACATCAGTCGTAAACTGGTACTGGTACGTAACCGGTGAGCGCGCGTCCGTGTACGGTTGTCGTAAATCGTAATCTGTTCCCGTGTGATAAAATCGATAAGATCAACAAAGGTTCAAAGTAACTTTTCGTACAGAAAATTTACAAGCCTTACCTGCAACATGGCAGACGTCGTGCTGTTGCATGCACCTGGACCGAAGTTGGAAGATCTTCAGACGCAATGCTTCGATTCTGGTGCTCGGGAGTTTTTGGCGAAGCTTCACAAGCAATTCGATCAGAAGATAGATCTTCTCTATCTCAAGAGACAGCAAAAAAACATCGATATCCGTGCTTTGCGCACTTTCATCGATTTCAAGAAATCGGCCGAAAGAACCGACAAGTCTTGGAAGATCCTTCCCTTACCGGCTCGCTTGAAGTAAGTAAAATCTACTTATTATTATTATTACTAGCTTCCGCCAGCGGCTTCGCCCGCGTGGTAGGTAGGACCTACCTAGATAAAAAGTGGCTGAAAATGTCTGAACCCATTTCGATAAAATCCAAATTGGTTGGTAAATTAATTATAAACTTTTTATCACACTGCAATAAAAATACAAAACATAAAGGCTCAGTTCTACTTCTTATCTTTTATCTATTTTTGTTTGAAACTGATAAACAAAGAAACTCCTATTTAACAATAAAAAAAATCTTTTAAAAGCTACATTATCAGTACCTACCTAAGTAACTTTTATAGATACCTTTTACCTTTAATATTTATTTATTATTTACTTAGGTACCTTATATAAAAAAAATGTTTTTTTTTAAAGTTGCAATAATGTAACCAGGGTTTCTCAAACTTATTGTTCCACATAACGTAGGTTATTTATTAGACATAGGTAGGTACCTAGGTAGGTAGGTAGGTACAAGACCATGGCATAGGCCTTAAAAAATTAAAGACTAGATACACCTACCTTAATAGAGAAATACTTACATAGGTACCTACCTAATTATGTTATATACTTACTTACCTATTTTTAATTTAGGTACCTATATATAGGTACATTTTTTTATAGTTGTTTTATTTATCTTCACTACATAGTATAAAGCAAAGTCGCTTTCCGCTTCCCGCGTATGTATGTTTGCTTATATCTTTAAAACTACACAACGGATTTTGATGCGGTTTTTTTTAATAAATAGAGAGATTCAAGAGGAAGGTTTATATGTATAATACATGCATAATATAGTAGAGAAACACTGATCATTTTAGAGGTTTCTAATGTGATGTCGTAAATAAACACATTTTTTTGCGCTTACATTGCAAATGCTGGCTGAACCCCACGAGATATATCAAAATAATGTAGGTACTACAGTATTGTACACCTTAAAAACGTCTACAAAAAAGTCAACGATGGTATTAGAAATGTCTTACGCACAGCGAAGCGGGCACGGGTCAGCTACCTAGTCACTACATAGTATAAAGCAAAGTCGCTTCCCGCGTCTGTATGTCTGTATGTATGTTTGCTTATATCTTTAAAACTACTCAACGGATTTTGATGCGGTTTTTTTTAATAGATAGAGTGATTCAGGAGGAAGGTTTATATGTATAATAACATGCTACCCGTGCGAAGCCGGGGCGGGTCGCTAGTTAAATATAAAAATCAATTGCTGTTCGTTAGTTTCGCTAAAAGTCGAGAACGGCTGAACGGATTTATCTTATCTTGAAATGTTCGTGGAGGTCTAGGGAAGGTTTAAAAAGTGAGAAAAAATCGAATAATTGCCGGAAAAAACCCTAAAAACAGCCCTTTTCTTTTTCCCATACAAAAGTTTTCTAAATAAAACGTAGAGTCAATTTGAGCTTTATTAGGTTTGATAATACGGTAACGGGAACGGGAACTGGAACTTAGACAACATTAAATTTTGTCTAATAACAAATTTTGTTAATTCTAAAGCGATACGAAGTTCGCGGGGTCAGCTTGTTTATAATAAAATGACTTAAGTAGGTAGGTACCTACCTACTTAAATTAATCCGACAAACCAGTCAGGTAAGCCGCCGTCATTACGTACATTTTATAGCGTAGGTACCCCCAGTGGTATGCGTAGCTACCCCACTTTGAGAAACCCTCGCCTAAAGGTGTCTACACACCAAAGTCGCCGGCACGAACCCGACGGGTTAGTGCCGGCTAGGGCTGCCATTCGTCCGGGTTTCCCCGGTTTTGTCCTAGTTTAGAGGGCGTCCGGGGAGCGTCCGGGCGGGGTTTCATTTGTAGTCCGGGTTTAAAATTTGGCCACCCGCGACACAAGCACTGTGTCCGCACGTCGCGATCAACCGACGAACAGACTCGCTAAATTCACCGTCCCCCCTATTATAATAGGTTTTGTTTTCAGCACAGAGTAGGTATATAAATAATTTGAAAATTGCATAATATTTAAGGTTGTTAGCTGTGTAAACTACAAAACCCTACACGCGTGACCCTACACGCACTTGGCCCGTTTTTTTTTTACACTGATTATGTTTAAAAAAACCTGTTATCATGTCCGGGTTCGGGGCTCTAAAATCCGGGGTTTTCACGCGTCGTGTCCTGGTTGCCAAATTTTAGAGATGGCAACCCTTGTGCCGGCAGGTAAACCCGGCGGCTTCAGAAAGTTGCAAGATAACTTGACCGGCGGCATGACAGAAGGCAACTGAATGAGCGGGGGACGCCGCCCGGACGTGCCGCCGGGAAAAACACGCGACCGCAAGCCGCCGGCGCCGGCAAGCTTGTTACAAAATGAGGCCCGGCGGCTTTGGGGTGTAGTGTAGACTGTATTTATTTATTTATTTATTATGAGTATCCAACAGCGATAACACAGTACAATATAAAATAAAATATAGGGTAACTTAAATCTATGCTTATCACTAATTACAGAATACCACAGCTGTACACACCTTATGGTATCAAAAATATGCCAATAATCTCCATTAGTAATCAATCCAGGGGCAGTCAGCTAGTGGGATATAACTAAATTTCAAGTAATTTTGTTATATATAAACAAAGAATTTGTCATACAAACTTTAACATACTTTTCGCCTTGTTTAGGGATGATATTCAAAAAACCCTTGAAAACATGTTTTGTTTTTTTAAACGACATTTAATTTATTTCGAATAAAAATGACAGAGTTTAATACAAACTTTTATCTCCTTATTCACTCCATTAAGGATGTATTTCGATTATTTTTCTTATATTTAACTGATGATGAATGACTTTGATAAATATCCTCTCAATATTTCAAACTTTTACCATCAGTGGTTTCAAATTTTAAATAATATGTCAGTCAGGACATTTCCTTTTATATATTAAGTAGGTATTATTATTATTATTACATTATGTATTATTTATGTTTCATAAGACATTTAATTTATTATCATTATTGACTAAGATGTTGATAGGTTTATGCAAGACAGCTTAGATGATAAAAGAATAGGTATTAATTATTTATTTATTTGCAAGTAGGTAGGTACATGGGTCCTGTTAGGATAATAGCAAATATACTTTAAAACTAGATAGACTTATAGAATTAAATTTAGATAATTTTTGGTTTAATTATTTAATTTATATATTATTTTTTATTATATACTTATAACTCAAGAACGGCTGAACCGATTTCGCTGAAAATTGGTGGGGAGGTAGCTTAAAAGCCAGGAGACTGACATAACCGGAACTTAACTCAAAATTTGTTAACTCTAAAGCGATACGAAGTTCGCCGGGTTAGCTTGTGATCACATAAAAGTAGGTACCTATATTAGGTATGACACTGCATTATTATACAGGGTTATTCGAATTCGACCTATTCCTGCTAGGAGGGAGGTTGTAGGGGAGGTTATTTCTGTTGAATGAGACCTTAATGCTCTGGTGCAAAACTTAACATATATATCTGAGAAAAAAAAAAACGATAATCGATATGGAGGTTAACAAACCGGCCAAGTGCGAGTCGGACTCGCGCTCGAAGGGTTCCGTACCATTATCTATAAATAATAGTCTAGTAATAGGGTCCCGTTGTTACCCTTTGGGTACAGAACCTTAAAAAAGGTTTAAACTGCGATATTAGGTTTATAATTGGATTAGAGTACAGTTCAAAATTTCAATATTACATACGATTTTATAACTTGCTTAACTTATTTGAACGGAGATTATGTAGGCATAGGCACCTAGGCACCCACAGATCTTGGGTTTGCCTGTTTATTAAAGTCACCTCTGACTTTAATACAAAGTACCTACCTACTATGATTTTTAGCCTTCCTCATCTGACTAGCTTTTACCCGCGACTTTGTCCGCTTAGATTCGGGAAATCGGTTTTTGACAACTTTATCGTAAAATTTTGAAATTCCGGAAAATTAAAAGAAAAATTTGACATAAAAAATAGCCAATGTCCCAAGACTATAAACTATCTCTGTACGAAATTTCTTAGGCCCAGGGGCCGTATCACAAGCTCAAAAGTAATATTAAAACAATACTTCTCACGGTGCGAAAGTGACAACTCAATACGAACTCGTACTGCGTTCTCACTGTCGCAACGCGAGTAATATTTTAACTATAGATACGGATACGGCTAATTACCACGTTTTCTTGTATTGCTGACGTTTCGAGACAATTCAGATGCTCTTCATCATGAGCATCGCCCTCGACCGCGATCAACAGCAGATCGGATAATACTGCGAGTAATATTATTTTGATATTACTTTAGCACCTTGTGGTATGGCCACAGAGCGGTTTGGTCGTGTTAACGTCACAGACAGATAGACAGAGTTACTTTCGCATTTATAATAATTTGTATAGATTGTAATTAATTATTGCGAGGTTTACCAATTGCAAATGCATCTCTGCGAAATTACATGTTTCGATTCTTTCAATTCTGCAGCTCTATTGTGTAAGCTTTGTGATCATTTTAATCAGCTTCAGACTGTCAAAATCTCATTGTCTTTTGACAGTCACATATTGGGCGTTTGACAGTTGAAGTCGATTACAATTGCCAGTGTGCTTACGCAGTATGGCTGCAGGTCGTCGCAGAGACTTCAGCCATTTCAATGTGATTGGGTAACAAAAAATTTTTTGCATAGGTCATACCATCTATACTAATATTATAAATGCGAAAGTAACTCTGTCTGTCTGTCTGTGATGTTAACACGGCCAAACCGCTGCGCTGCTGGGCCGATTGTGATGAAATTTCATACAGAGATAGTTCAAACTTTCAAAGTCTTCGACGGACATAAGGCTATTTTTATTTCTTAAATTTCTATTTTGTTTGTTTAACACGTTCAAAAAGGTGAAGTAGGTATTGAAAGCATTTTAAAGAAACCAATAGCTTAATCAACTTCGTACATAAAAACGATTAGGGGTTTCCGCACTATCTCTACCACAGCGGCCCTCGCTTCATGCCAGTAGACCTAAAGATCCGGGAGTTAAGACGCTGCCAGTCGACGATTATTTTTGTTCGAAACGAAAACAGAAATACTTGTGAACAAGCCACATCTCCTATTTTATATATAGTATATGTGAATAAAGATGTACCCATCTTTAATCACTTCGATAAATAATCCTACCGACCGCTGCAATGATGACAAACACACGTCCGCGCGTGGTCCGCCTTAGCTTTTCGAATAAATTAATGATATAAATTATGTATAATTACTTATCAAAAATCTATCCTAATAGAAATCTAGATCTACATATTACCTATCTTTAACAATAAATCACAAGTTGATTTTAATAGTAGGTATATAAAATATTTCGATCATAAATTCTAAAACGTATCATTTTGAAATAATATCTTTATTGTGAAAAGTTTCTGCTATTATGTTTTTCAGCTTAATAGAAATCTAGGTAGGAACCTGAAGTAATATACTTATAAAAATAGGAGATGTGGCTTGTTCAGAAGTATTTCTTTTTTCGTTTCGAAAAAGAGCAATCAGCGACTGGGAGCCTCTTAAGACTTTTGATATGGATGCTCGAAAATCGGTTGGTTATAGCGGCCATGTTTTGAATTCAACTTTGAGTGTCATTAGTTGCCATCAAGTTCGTATGATTTTAAGGTGATATGTGAAATGTTTGGTTTTTTGTATGGGCTGAGTCCACCCGGATAAGACGGAAAAAGTGATAAAATTGGAGAAAAAAAAACCATCAAACTTAAAAAGAAACTGTCTACAATTTATTTAGCTAGTATGATTATCTAACGAATTATGTATATAAAAATGAACTGTACTATGAATAGCTAACTATTCATAGTTTTGATTAAAAACTAAACTAGGGTTTTTGAAGAGCCAACTGGAAAATAAATCTATCGAGAAAAGTTTCACCAATCGTGTTTCTCTCTATAATTTATCTAAATTATACCTTATTAAGTTTTTGTCATAAAAAAAACTGTACCTATGTTTTGCGGTTATTGAGAAAAAGCGAGTCTGCATTCATCAAAAACATTTATTATTTGTCTTAACGCCTTTCTTTGGAGTTATCTTAAAGGCTATTTAAACTCTCGGCAAGAATACCCGATAAGCGTGAGTGTGGATAGTGGCTCGTCTCGTTATCGCACTTGTCGTGTTCTCGCGAAAAATCTCGCCGAGAATTCTCGCGTGTAGGTGGGTTGTAAATTACAGGTATACTATTAAACCGAATCGACTAAACAATTTTTAAGTTAAAATAACGAACGCTAGTCAGCGAATTAGCAAATTCAGTTAATTTATGTGGCAAAGATATCGAAAATTGTGGCCCACAATAACATACGTGCAATGCAAAGCAAAGCCGTGGCAGATATTCAAACGGCGTTATACCGAGTGTATTTTCATATTTGTAATCACAAAATGGTGACTTATTGAGGATTAGTTGATGCGCAATAATATACCTAAATAATTTTTAAATATGTATGAGTCGTACGCGAATCATAACATTATTGTGCGGTGTCCTTTGTAGAATTGCGTAAATTTAACAAGATTTAAAACTATTCTAAATAATTAATTAATTAAGTCCGAGAGTTCAAGTTCTGTTGATTGCCGCGAGATTTCTCTTGTGGAGCAGACTACACAGCTTGTGGTAAAGTCGCTGATAACCTGTTTCAGTTATTTTATTGGTTTCCTGGTACGCTATAATGTACCTATCAAAAACCTATTATTTTCTCCCTACAGGAACCGTCATTTGGAGCTCGGTGATGTAACAGCGTCCAACACTGCCCACTTCATGGCGGCCCTGAACTCGGATGTTCAATCCATCCAAGTCGACTTCGATGATGGACACTGTCCGACTTGGCGCAACCAGCTTACGGCGTACAACAACATCTTTGGTGCTGTGCACGACACGAACAAGATGCCTGGGGGGCCGCCAAGCATTGCTGCGTGCCCCGTGTTGATTTTCAGACCGAGGGCTTGGAATATTATCGAGCATCATATTTTGGTAAATAGTAGCTTAGGCTCTTATCTAGATTTGCAGTTATCTTAACATTTTTTTTTGTTGTAATTCAGCCATAATAACAATAGTAACGTCAATGCTCTTCATCAGATCGATGGCAAAGAAGCTCCCGGGGCGCTCATCGACTTCGCCATGATAATGTACCACAACGCTGCCAAGCTTTATGAAACCAATAGTGGGCCATACTTCTATCTTTCCAAGTTGGAAAGCTCCACTGAGGCGAATCTCTGGAATGAGATTTTCAGCTGGACCGAGATGACACTGGGCTTGCCCCACGCGACAATTAAAGCCTGTGTGCTGGTCGAGAATATTTTCTGTGTCTTAGAGCTAGATGAGATTCTTTATGCGTTGAGAGACCATTCCATGGGTCTGAACTGCGGAATGTGGGACTACTGCGCTTCCATTATAGCTAAGCTGGGTAAGGGTAAGACTGCATAATTTTTTGTTTGTACTACTGCCACAATGACTATTCCTTAGTATATTCTAAGTGCTTGGAGACCTGAGAGGATTTCTTCCATGCTGAGTAACGGTGGTGACTCTATTTCTATATTTTTGTTTATCACAAAAATATCCTGTCTACAATATTTATCGTCCTTCGTACCTTCATTTCTTTTAACTTTTATCATATTATTTGAAGAAAGGTCCCGTACAACAGTTTCTAAGCCTTGAAAAATTATATGATTTGCTCATAGAACAGTAAAATGGTAAGGTTGTTCTGTGGGCACCATGATTGGCCATACGATGGATTCAATGGATTGAAACTAGCACTCCATTGCATTATTTCGTTTTAGGGGTATGTAGAAAAAATAACGTAAGACTTATACTTTGTAGGCAATCGCCAGCAGTTCGTACTGCCCGATAGGAACAAGTACGTTAACATGGATCAGCCTTTCCTACAAAGCTACATGCAGCTGGTAGTAGCGACCGCGCACGCGCGTGGCGCACCTGCTACTGGGGGCATAGCCCCCCAGATGCTAAACCAGAGCACCAAGGGGCAGGATTCTGCGTAAGTATATACCCCATATTATTACAGTCTATTATTTCCAATTCATCTAACAGGTTTTCAAGCATAATAGCGTAGTAAAAATAAAAGCGGGGGATGATTTAGTTTTCTTACTTCAGTGTCGATGTAATTCAAATAGGACCATCTACAAAAATACATCAAATTGAAATCGGACGAGCCGTTACAGAGTACTCCGTCCGTCGTACACAAAACGAAAAAAAACGAATTACCGTAAAATTGAGATCCTCTTTTTTTAAGTCTGTAAAATATCGCAGATCTATAATATAAAAATGTTTTAGGTCCAAAAAGAGCGCTTTACAGGCCATAGAAGCCAAGGCCAAGGAGATCGCCATGGGAGTTGACGGATTCATTATCTTTGATCCTCAGTTGGTGCCTTTTATGAACGATGTAAGCAGTAAGCACCTATTGAGCCATCCACACACACGGCGAGAACACTCGAGAAGTTTTTTCTCGCTAGAAGTCTCGCGTGAGTGTGGATAGGCTATATTTATGGCCCATTGCCTAGAAGTAAGTGTAGTAATCTCTATGGAGAATCGGAGAGTAAACGGTCGGTACGGTACTAGGACCCATAACCATAACCGATTTTCACTATTGCGGTCATGTTCCACTGTTTTTAAAAGCTTTCGGAATCAGCTTAATTTATACATATCAAGCTGACAGAAGTTATCTTGTCCAAATCTCAATAATCCCATATAATAAACACTTGCTGTTTTTCTCGAATTTTTTGAGCAATTTATAAAAAAAATCCCCATAAACTTTGTACCGATACATACGAACACTCAACAAAAAAAAAATATTCAAATCTGTCGCAAGACAATTGATTTTTATACTATATAGGTTCTGCCCGCGGCTTCACACGCTTGGTTGGATAAAAAGTAGCTCATTTGCTATTCCCCAGGGCATAGTTTTTCCGAATCCGTTATTTAGTCGTTTGGGCATGATTGGGGCACAAACATTCGGATTCAAAGTAGGAGTACGCAAACTTAGCAAATATTATCTTTTTAGCTCTGGAAAAAAAGGAGCAACACTCCGAACCAGATCCACTTGAAGTACAAAGTCAATGTGACTCCCTGCGACCTTCTGGCTATACCAACTGGGGGGGTGACCCTGCGTGGTCTGGAGCACAATGTGACCGTGACGATCATGTTCATTTATTACTGGCTTGATGGCAAAGGGCATTACAGCTTTGTTAACAACTTGGAGGACTCGGCCACTGCTGAGATTTCTAGATGGCAGGTGTGGCAGTGGGTGCGTTTCGGGGTAAGTTCATCCGACTAACTTAATTTTAGTTTTTTGGGATATTTAATTTCACACAGCATAGCTTGTACTATACATACAACTATGTAGAACAAACATCATCTCAAAATGTTTTATCGTGGAATAGAAACCACAACCTATAGCAGAATGCAGAGCTGTAAAATCAATAATCTGATTATCGTGTAATGGCTTTATTGATTGTACAGATAATCGATATCGAAACAAACCCTACGTGTATCTTTTTCGTAAACATAAACTTATCACTTCATGAATTCAAAGAATCCTCGTCCCTAAACACCTCGTAGCATTAGTTTCAGTTATAATAAACACCTCATTTCACAGGTATCCCTCGAAGATTGCGCCATGCGCATGTCATCTCTCCTCGTCGAGAAGACTTGCGCTAAGTTCGTGTTGGATACACACAAGCAACTCTGCCGTTCCAACATTGAACGCAAGCGTTTGAACGCGGCTCGTTACATGAGTACCGAGCTGTTTCTCGCTCGCAACCCACCAGAGTTCATCACGACTTATCTCAACGATAATCACAAATTCAGGGCTCAGAATAACAAGGCCCTGAAGGCTCATCTTTAAAGCCCTTCAACCCTTATAATGTGTCGTGGAGGGGTCTTTTTTCTAACTATTTATTGTATTGAGAGCGCTTTTGATAAGCAATCTCGAGCCCAAATATACAAGGGCGTTTTCTATTCTAGTTTGTAAGTTTATGTAGTATTGACTGGCAGATGGTTGGTTGAAATTTTAGGGGATTTCCCCTGTTTTTTAACTCGATGGTATGATTGGATTGTAAAACTAGATCTTTTCATGTTTGTCGAATCTAAAAAAAAGACAAAATAATGACGATAATGGTCGTATTCTTCAAAATTTTATCATCTTAGGTACGTATAAGCAAAGCACCTAGTTATTTTGAAGATACGAGAGCCATCAACTAGGCTGATTTTAGTATGACGCACTTTATTAATAAGTATGATCACAACATGGCATTTTCATGATAGAGCAAAATTAAATCGCACAAAGAATGGGTTTTACTTACAAAATAAATTATAGTCCAGTGGTTACATTCTAGTGATTTCAAATTTCAATCAATTTTATCAGGTTGAAAATTAATTCTTAACACTCCGTAATTAAAACTAATCGTATGTGTACCTTTATAATACTCACACAAACCACATACGTAAATGTATCAACTCGTATTTAGCAGGACATTCAGTCTTCAGTATCTTGATGTTCAGATATTTAGGTAAGCACTAAGATTAGTTGGTTCATACTTTACACCCCACATTCCACCCTAGGATTCTGTGTCGTAGCTCAGCCCGGCACCCACCCACCACGCTAGAGGCCGTCAAACTATTATTCTATTTTACATTGTGTGTGCGTAGGTACTTACTACCTACTTAATTGTGTATTTTATTCTACCAAAAATATTAAAATAATCGACTTTCTAAACTCAAAAATCATTTTGTAGTTTCTGAATTTTCACGTTTAGACCGTACCTAGTCATCATTATTATACATATATTAATCTGTGATTTTTGGCCAAAGCAAAATGAAATAAAAATTAAATGTTAGTAATAAAAATCAATGTTGTTTTATTTTTATGTAGATTTATATACCTTATCTTTTATCCTAGTTAAAAAGTTGTAACACTTTTACTAAGACGGTAAAATAGCCCATCCACACTCACTCGAGAAGTCTCGGCGAGACTTCTTGCGAGTTCTTGCCGTGAGTGTGGGTAAGACCTTAAAAGGACGACTCATTCAAAGAGTATGTTGGTATTATTTATCGAGAGGTACCTACTGTAGACTGAGATTTAGATTTGAAATGCGAGCAGCACAATATGACGTAGCGTAGAGAGATGGGCAGGGCCGGTAAAAATATTTGTTACCCATTTATTCCCAATCTTTCCTTTCCATTTTGAATTGATACCGACATTGTAAAAATTATCACATCTTTTTTCGAGGTTTAACAAATTACTTATAAGTTTTTGTGGTGAATTAAAACTATTTAGTTATTTAGTATTATGTTAAATAAACCTAAAGAAAATATTTTCCCGAAATACCTACCTATACATACCTACCTACTTACTTTAAGTTTAGGTACAAAACGACGTTTTTAAGCAAAAATATCAAAATGAAAGATAATATGCTGGAAACTCTTACAACATCTTCATTTTAGCGTTCTAAAAGTTGTCTTAAGAGTCTTAAAACGTCGTTCTGTGGCCTGAGCACGAACCACAGTTTTGGCATTTGGAGTTTTGGACGATACGTTGTTCATGCTAACTCCCATGAATCTGAATCGTAAGTTATTCAAAGTCAAAGTTTGGGAATAAATGGGTATTTTTTCCCACCCGTCCGTCTCTAAGCGTAGATCAACAGTCGTCGTTACGTCGTACGTGTAGATATTGACCGCTTGCTATAAGTACCTGCCTACCGAGACTCGGATCGCGAGTCTAGGATTTGATTAGTACCTAAGACTAAGAGGCCATCGTGTGAGTACCTAGTTCGATTGTTCTATCATACTGGCCTTTTTATTTTAAAACTAAGTGCACGTATTAAATAACGAGTGACTGGCCTAACAGCACAGTTGGTAGTAACTCTGCCTTCTATGCTATAGGTTGTGGGTTTGATTCCCACCCTGGACAAACATTTGTGTGATGAACATGGATGTTTGTTCTGTGTCTGGGTGTTATAATATTATATCATAAGTATTCCATCTGGTCCAGTAATCTGGCTCCCATAGTACAAGTTTTGCTTAGTTTGGGGCTAGATGGCGATGTGTAAAATGTCCACCATTAATATATGTACCTATACCTAATAGTATAAGTAAGTAGGTACCTAACTAAATCTATACTAATATTATAAAAAGGAATGATTTGATTGTTTGTTTGTTTGCATCGAATAGGCTCCGAAACTAAAGGACCGATTTGAAAAATTATTTTACCACTAGCGACCCGCCCGGGCTTCGCACGGGTGCAATGATGATACTAAATATACTACATACAGAATGTCTTTATATAAAAGTTTTTTTTTCACAGCTTTTTTTGTCATTAGACAATTATTGATGATTTCTTTTTTTCTCGAACGTTCGCGACCGGCCGATCTGCGCGTTTGACGCCTAGCTGTTAGGCCGGTCGCGAACGTTCGAGAATGTTCGTTTTACGAAGCTACTCGCTAGGTGACTCGCTAGCCTCTAGGTTCCAAACCAACCAGCCTGACTGTGCGTTCGCGTTTTTAATTAGGGATGACTGAGAGTGTTATAAACGTAGGTAAGAGTAGACAAATATAATCAGAAAGCTTCGAACTGCTAAGCTATCGGGAGTTACACGTGTTATTGTGAGTCAACCATAAAAGATAGACATATGCTGTCGTGGAATATTTTTTATATAATTTTAAGGAGAACATTTCCGTCATACATGAATTCTGTGTAGCTTTAACCATTAAGGTTGCACACGCGACGGAAGCTTAAAAAATGGAGTAACTTCTCCCGTTTTCCCAACATTTTCCTTCACTGCTCTGCTCCTATTGATTGCAGCGTGATAAAAAGTATACTATAACCAGCTCCGAGTAAATCCGTCGAGTAGTTTTTGTTTCTATAACGGTTATACAGACAGACAGACAGACAGACAGACAGACAGACAGACAGACAAAAATTTTACTGATTGCATATTTGGCATCAGTATCGATCCCTAATCACCCCCTGATAGTTATTTTGGAAATATATTTCATGTACAGAATTGACCTCTCTACAGATTTATTATAAGTATAGATTAGAATCCTACATTATCCCTGATGAATATAGGCTATAGAATATTTTCAAAAACGTTAGGGATCCGTATGAAAACTTCAATATTGTAACCCAAGGTGTGAAAAAAAATCCTTATAAAGCGTACGCTGCGGAAATTGTTGACAATAGAGCAAAGTGATGTTCTACAGTTTTAAAGAAGACATCAATATCTACAAATAAATCAACAATACCATTCGCCTAACTATTAGGGATCCGTATGAAAACTTCGATAATGTAACCCAATATGTAAATAAAAAGCAAAAAAATCTTTATATCACGTACGCTGCAAAAATTATTGACAATAGATCAAAGTGATGTACTGCAGTTTTAAAGATTACATCAATATTAACAAATAAGTCAGCAATACCATAATTATGTCCAACTATTACAGTTATGTCACAATAACTACTTTTTCATGTTAAAATATGCAACAGTAACGCTGCCTGGTTTGCTAGGCCACATTATTCGTACCTGGGTATTAATCCTTATCCAAAAAAATCACTTCATTTTCATATCAGTACCTGTAAATTACTTTTTTAATTATACCATTCCCAAATTCCATACCATTTAAAAGTTATTATAAGTGTAATAATCTATAGGTACTAATATTATTATGAGGAAAGATGTTTTGTATATTTGTAAGGAATAAATCCAAAAACTACTGGATAGATTTCAAAAAATCGTTTACCATTAGAATGCTACATTATCTCTGAGTAACATAGGCCATATTTATTGTTTGAAAAAAATAGGGATCCCTATTAAAACTTCGATAATGTAACCTGGGTAAAAAATACCCATAAAATCGTTATAATTCGTTACTCCCGTGCGGAGCCGGGGCGGACTGCTAGTGACTTATAAAATGGGCATCGCTCTCTCGCAGCTGATAAGGAGATTTACTCTATATTTAAAAGTGTTATAATCACAGAACATCGATACAAGGTGTATTAAGATTACTTCATAAAACTGGATGATTGTGCAGTGCATAGCATACAATGGATCTTGATCGATTTTCGCCGAAAACAAGTGACAAATTTTTTGATATTATTAATCGGCATTTTTCCCAAATTAGATTGCCTGATTGAAAATAGTAATTTTTAGGGTTCTGTATCCAAAGGGTAAAAACGGGACTCTATTACTAAGACTTCGCTGCCTCATCAGCGAAGGTCTGTCTCATGAACCGTAATAGCTAGACAGTTGAAATTTTCACAGATTATGTATTTCTGTTGCTGCTATAACAATAAATACTAAAAACAGAATAAAATAAATATTTAAGGGGTGCTCCCATACAACAAACGTGATTTTTTTAGCCGTTTTAATAGATAATGGTACGGAACCCTTCGTGCGCGAGTCCGACTCGCACATGGCCGGTTTTTTCTCTTATTCATTTTGGAATCAGTTCATTAAAGATCATTATTGCCTGTAAGTTCTGTAACATTGCCATTTGCCATTATCATAGGATTTCTG
This sequence comes from Hydriomena furcata, assembly GCA_912999785.1. Lineage (NCBI taxonomy): Eukaryota > Metazoa > Arthropoda > Insecta > Lepidoptera > Geometridae > Hydriomena > Hydriomena furcata. Next base: position 6,857,410 of record OU538838.1, read on the forward strand.
AAAATAACTAAAGTTGTGTATCTATTCGCAATGATACAAAAACAGTTAGTTGAACATCCTTTATGATTTGAAATTTTGTTGTAATTGTCACTAGGGTCGCTATTAGGGGTATTTGTACTACCTAGGTACTTGTGTATTCAGTTTTCGGTATGTGTTATTTTTGTATGGGCTGAGTGACTCAGCCCATACAAAAATAACACATCGCCTCACATTTCGCCTTGTCCGGGTAGACTCAGCCTGAGTCTACCCGGACAAGGCGGAAAAAGCGGTAAAATGGCATTATCTTGAAAACCATCAAACTTAAAAAGAAACTGTCTATAATTTAGGTAACTAGTATGATTATCAAACAAATTATATAAAATGACCTGTTTAGATATTATTTTTTTAGAGTAAAAACATAATTAGTGTTTTGGAAGAGCCAACTTTGTAAAATAAATCTATCTAGAAAAATTTCACCAATCGTGTTTCTGTGTATAATTTATGTAGATTAAATCCCTAAGTTATCTTATAATCTTAGTCATAAAAAACAAAACTATATGTTTTGTGGTAATTGAGAATAAACTATTCTGCATTCATCAAAAAAATGTATTACTCGTCTTTTGCACCCGATATTATTATCGTCTAAGTTCATAGGTTAGGCATAGTCAATAGTCATATACCTACTTACCTATTATGTGGGTTTCCGTTATTCTACTTTACTTTCGATTGATAACCTATAGTAGGTCACCAGTAGGTGTAGGTACCTATGACCGATAATTTACTAAACTATTAAAACCTAAGTTCATTCTGATTATATATGCAAATAGTATAAGGGTTATTTTCCCATTCTACCTACACGGCCCTGTGCGATGCGGACCAATCTCAGCGCACGAAATTTCAAGTTTAAACATTTTAGAGGATGTGTTGGTAGAAATTTAAAAAATTTTTGCTGGTTTATTTCGTAAAAATCAATATTCATCCGCTGATTTTCATTGCCAGAGCTATGGACAATCGAATTAAGAGAATAAATACCTATTTCATAGTAGATAACGATTGCAGAATCTATGTATTCTATGATAGTAGTACTTACCTAATCTCTAAGTACAACTATATATAGATTTAATATAGATTTTTACGAAATAAACCAGCAGATTTGTTTAGGTGGGAAACTCGTAAAGATTCTTTTCGCGAACTCGGCGATGCAAAAAAAATTAGGAGGGTTAAATAGGAAGAAAAGGGAAATATAGGAAAATATTCAAAAATACCCATTTATTCCTGGAATATTTAATTAATACCGGGTAAAAATACGACCTGTTTATACAATTTTGTAATACTATGAAAAAGTTATGGCATTAAAAGTTGTAAGGAATTTATTTAGCTTTAATTTAAGGCGCTCCCAGTCGACGATTGTTTTTGTTTGAAACGAAAAAAGAAATACTTCTGAACAAGCCACATCTCCTATTTTATAATGTATAGTATTATGTGAATAAAGATGTACCCATCTTTAATCACTTCAATAAATAATCCTACCGACCGCTGCAATGACGACAAACACACGTAGGCGCGTGGTCCGCCTTAGCTTTTCGAATAAATTAATGATATAAATTATGTATAATTACTTATCAAAAATCTATTCTAATAGAAATCTAGATCTACATATTACCTATCTTTAACAATAAAACACAAGTTGATTTTAATAGCAGGTATATAAAATATTTCGATCATAAATTCTAAAACGTATCATTTTGAAATAATATCTTTATCGTGAAAAGTTTCTGCTATTATATTTTCAGCTTAATAGAAATCTAGGTAGGAACCTGAAGTAATATACTTATAAAAATAGGAGATGTGGCTTGTTCAGAAGTATTTCTTTTTTCGTTTCGAAAAAGAGTAATCGTCGACTGGGAGGCCCTTAAGCACAAGCGGAACTCTGTAGAACTAATAGTTTTTCAGTTATCAGGAAAATACAAATATTGCAGGACTTTTTATATAGGAAAGATTTGATTGTTTGTTTGTTTGTATCGAATAGGCTCCGAAACTAGTGGACCGATTTGAAAAAATATTTTACCATTAGAATCCTACATTATCTCTGATGAACATAGGCTATAGTATATTTTTAAACACTTTAGGGATCCGTATGAAAACTTCAATAATGTAAGCCAAGGTGTAAAAAAATTGCCATACAATAATTATTACCCGTGCGACGCCGACGACGCCGGGGTTGTCTGCTAGTATATTATATATATCTAGACACGCGGCAGCGGCGTGTTTGTAATTTTCTAATTATGTATATTTACACGAACTATTTAATTTAGGGCTATTTTTCAGTTTTGACCCCTTCATAACTCGAAACCTATTTAACCTAGATGCATGAAATTTGGCACATCTATTAAAACCTTTTATCTTATCTAGAATATAAAATTTCATATAATATAGCTCAAACAGTTATTGATATAATTCCGCATTTTTAAGGCTGACTGACTTATAGATAAAAAACCGGCTAAGTGCGAGTCGGACTCGCGCACGAAGGGTTCCGTACCATTATCGATATATAAAAAAAAACAGACAAGTGCGAGTCGGACTCGCGCACGAAGGGTTCCGTACCATTATCTATAAAAACGGCAAAAAAATCACGTTTGTTGTATGGGAGTCCCACTTATATGTTTATTTTATTCTGTTTTTAGTATTTGTGTTATAGCAGCAACAAAAATACATAATTTGTGAAAATTTCAACTGTCTAGCTATCACGGTGATATGAGATACAGCCCTGTGACTGTGACTGACAGACGGACATCGAAGTCTTAGTAATAATGTCCCGTTTTTACCCTTTGGGTACGGAACCCTAAAAACATAACCATGACCTAGGAACTTGATATATTTGGTTTGGTATCAAGGTAGGTTATCGGGAGTATTATAAAGTTCAAAAAATGCCTAAATTATTGTAAACATTTATGGTAAATTAACTACAAATGATAGGTAACGTTGATCACTCGTCGAGAGTACTTAGAAATCTCTTTTTGTGAATTTAACCATCTGCCGTTTGGACCAGATCCGGACCAGATCCAGACCGTGGGATCATTTTAAAAGTCTGAATAAAACGTAGCTATTCAATAAATTTTGAAAAGGCTTAAAAACAGAGCGAAATCCCATCTGCATTTGTTCACAAGGGGAACCGAAGGTCATACGACAGACCCCTTCTAATTTAGCAACCCCATTGACGAGGGGAGAAATCTCTCTATCAAATTATTGCAAATTGCTACCTATATCAAAGCTGGTAAGAACCTATAATATAACTAAGTAAGTAGGTAGGTAGGCATAGTTACCTACTAAGTGTTATTCATTAAAAACACTTACAATAAGCTTGACCATCTGCCTACTTGATCGTTGGACCAGATTTCGGACTTTGAATAGAAACCGGTCTCTATTATTTGCGATTAAAATGGAAATAATCTTCATTTGTATAACGGTTTTTTACGTAAATTTAAAAGCATGTAAAAAGGTGTTGGCAAAGTGAAATATCTTTATACGAAAAAAATAAAACGAAATGTCTAAAATATTCTAAATTTAAGGTCTACTATATTCCATTTTGATGTTACGCTAATATAATAGACTTAAATAGACTATCGCCATCGAGCGAGTGTTTAGGAAATTTTAGGTTTAGCATGGACACAACATAATCTAAATATAATAAGTTAATAAATAAATATTGGTAGACATTAGTAGGCAGGTATAGTTACTAAGTATTTTTTTTATAAAATCCCTTTCAATATGCTTGACCATCTGCCGATTTGATCGTTGGACCAGATTTTGGACTTTCAATAGAAACCGGTCTCTATTATTTGCGAATAAAATGAAATAATCTTAGTTTGCATTACAATAGGTAGATACCTACTGTTCAAACTGTTCAAAGTACCAGCTGTCATAGGTACCTACCTACCTATAGTATTAAAATAAAAATAATAAAGAAATAGTCTTAGTGTTAGCCATAGGATCTCGTCGATTCTCCAATATTAGCTAGTGCCTAGCCTAGATTCTTGAGTCGTGCTTGACAAAATATGTCCTAGCCTAGGTACAAGGACAATAAAGGATCTCAAAGTCGACTCACTAAAATAGTACTAGATTATTCTAGAATTCTAGTCTAGTCTAATATGTCCTACCTAGGTACAAATACAATAAATAACCTAGGATCTTAAAGTGGACTCACCAAAGTAGAACCTACCTACGAGAGTATTATACTTAGGTAGGTATATATAATTCTAGAGTCTTGTCAAAATATGTCCTAGGTAGGTCCAAGATAATACCTAGGATCTTAAAGTCGTCTCACCAAAATAGTAACTACCTACGAGAGTGTTATACCTAAGTATATAGAATTCTAGTTTTGTCAAAATATGTCCTAGGTAGGTACAAAGATAATACCTAGATAGGTATGAAAATATGTCCAAGATACAAATAGAATTCCTACCTACAATCTCAAAGTCGACTCGCCAAAATATTATTTTAAGTCTCTGGACTCTCTTAAAATAATATTTTGAGAATTTACCTAGAAAATTTATGTAGTGAATTTACCCTAACATTTATTTTACAAATAAAATAGTACCTACCTAAGTACCTAGTACCTAGATTATATAGCTAGAATCTTGACAAAATATGTCCTAGCTAGGGACAAGGAGAATACCTAGGATCGCAAAGTATCAGATATTCTCTTCAGATTATACTCTAGGTGGTTAGGTAGGTATGACAAAACTCTAGTTTCTAGAATCTAGAGAAAATATGTCCTAGCCAGGTACAAGAAAAAACCTAGAATACCAAATTCGACGCACCACAAAAGTACCTAGAGTACCAGATACTTTAGGTAATTAGGTAGAGTCTAGAATCTGAAAAAATATGTCCTAGGTACAAGGATATTACCTAGAATCTCAAATTCAACTAACCAAAATAGCACTTCCAAGCAGACATCGCCCCCATTAGGGTAACATCGATCGATAGAGGAAACTGCAGAGGGGTAGGCACCGAGGCGAGCGGGTAGGTGCATCATCTGCATCAGGGGTCAATCAGGTTTGTTTGATTTATTGCGCGCGCAACCCCCCTAGGGGGATGTACCTAGACCCCTGTTTTATTGATTGAAAATTAATTTTAGAACGTACGCGGTGCCTAGATGCTTACAACTTATTACTTCACTAGGTAGTTAGGTACCTAGAACAATTACCGACCTTACCTAGGTACATAGGAGCAAAGATAGCATATTTAACTTATCTTACGGTGATGAAGCAATGAAATGAAATAAGTGTAATCCACAAGTACGGTAGGCATGCTCCCAGATCTCCAGGCACTCAGATCCTTAAAATTTCCTAAAAGGAGTAGTCAGAGGCATTAACATTTGGCACTCTATTTTGCTAATAGTACTAGTATTAGTATCCATCGGGACATGTAGCGAACCCATTGCCGCAACCGAATACCAACTGGTTTTCTCACGATGTTTTCTTTCGCCGTTCTGACCACGCGTTATTGCGCTTCAAATACCTATAAAAATCCATCGATGCACGGGTGGGATTCGAAGCCACGACCTTCTGTTTGAAAGTTAAGGCACCCCACACTCGACCAACAAGACTACGGTGAAGCTCTTCGGAAAAAATAAGTTGTTTTCAATTATTATATGTAGACCCGAGGTCCCGAGAGATTTATTTGTCTGTACGAAAGAAAGAGACATTAGATAAATTTGGGCGTAGAGCATTAGTGTTTTTAGATCTTTTTTCGTTAATTCTTGCGAAAAAGTAGAAAAATAATTATGTTTTTGTCTATACCTAAGTACTTCTGTAATATATAAACTTATTTCGGGTTATCATGCTAGGCGTGTTGTGCTGGTCGTAGTTAAGGTAGAGACTCGAAAAGATATTTGAAATATAGTAGTACCTATTATATATTTTGTCTTACTTGTGTGTGGCTAGAGACGTAGAAAAGTCAATATCATAATCTCGCTTTCAACTATAGGTAAATAAGGTGGCATATCTTTTTAAAATCTACATGAGAAACGCATTGTAAGTTCGTAACAAAACAAGTTTTATCATTGCCAGCCAATTGAAAAAACTGCCCTGGGTATAAAGTATAATACAATATTGCCAAATTATCTCTTTTGAACCTATTGAAGCACTTCCCCCTTTCAACGGACGCCAGACAGCGAGGTACCTACACCATCTTTGTATAAGTACAATACCCAATACGGTCAGTCTCTGCACCTCGTTGAAATGCGATGCTGATATGAAAGAGAGCGAGAGCGAAAGAGAAAGCACGTCGACGTCAGCGTATAATCAAATGTATGCACGTATATTCATCGCGAAATTAATAATGACAATGTGTTATGACATATTGAGCCATATCGTTAGAAAATAAAGTTCAAAACTCGTTGGAAAATGTCATAAATCAGTTTCTAGGGTGGAATCGACATAGTTTGGTATTATAGGTAGGTAGGTAGGTAGGTACCTACTGCACTTTCCCCAGCAACAAAAATCAACCCTATTCTGTAGATGTTAGGGGTCCTAAGTAGTCGATGTAACAACATGAAATGGCAGACATCATGGCAGCCATGGGGAGAGAACAAGTCGGGGGGTAATAAAGCATACCTATAATATAGTTGCTTGATGTCACAGAGTACATTATCTTGATGTCCTCACCTGGCGCGGCGCCTAGCGCAATCATATTGACGGTATGATTTTGCGTATTTTGATAAAACTGGCAGGAGTTATCTGCATGAAGTAAGTACCTAAATACTTAGTAGGTATACTTACCTCGGTTTTAAATAGAATACTAATTACCACTTTATTTTCTTGTATTGCTGACGTTTCGAGACAATTCAGATGCTCTTCATCATGAGCACCACCCGCGATAGCGATCGATGGTATGATGGTAGATCGGCTAATACACTAACGTGGATATTAGCCGCAATGATCTAACAACCACGATAGTTTTAATTTAACCTCGATTTTTTTTAGTGTACAAAAATTGTCCTTTCTTTGAATCCTAAACACCAATCTTTATTCTTCAACCGTCTCTACAATGGTGTTTTTATTGAATTAATTCTCACCAACTTCCAAAACTTTTTGCTTAGACCCAAATTAATATTTACTTACCTAGGTACTTACCCAGGTACCAACCTAATTTGCAAGGTTTTTTAAATTCATTCTTATTAACTAGAACTGTGCTTCGTCCTAAACCTTTTTTTGTAATAATAGAAAATTCTATTGAGCACAAATTTAAAACGATGGTAGGTACCTGCCTAAATGCAGTTTTTTTGTCTGACCTAGTTAGGTACCTATACCTACGTAGTCTTTCGGATTTTAGTACCTAGATACTAGGCATTTTGTCGACGATCTCTGTGGCGTGGTAGGCGAGTGTTCAAGATTCAAGAGATGGTTCGATCTCGCGGCGGGATTTCTGAGAACCACAATTCGTGGGTATTGGGATTTCACGCGTAAAAACGAATAAAAAATAATCCATTCATAAAGCTTTTATTTATTTTAACATTGATAATTATCTCAAAAATATTGAATTTTTAACAGACGTTTACTGGCGTACTGACGTAACTTTACAATATTATCGTGATAAATATTGAACACAAAGCAGTGCTGTAATTTTTTTTATTATTTTATAAAATTCAAAGACTGAAGTAAAATATCATAAAACTTGCATATAACTATAAGAATATCAATAATAATTAACATGACAAACGTTAACATAATTTTGAACAGTTTATTCAAAAGCATCGCTGTCCAGCATCCAGCATGATTGATAATAATACAAACATACATCGTGTAGATTCTGCCGGCAACAAACAAAAAAAAAAGCGATTTCGCATATTCAAAAATATTGTTGTCTCTTTTACTCTTTGCGAAACAGAACGAGATGAATGCTGTCAAGTTTGTCTGGCATCAGTTTGCCACGGCGCGATGGAAGCTCCGACCAACCCTTGGTTGGGGTGGTAGATTGGGGGAACTTATTTTAGTTGTGTTGTAGTACTTATTATTATTGCTACATGTCTATCTATTCGAGTCTGGCTAAAATGGCTAACAAGAGTAGACACTTGATTATTAAATTTTTACATGGCATACGAATTTTGATTGGGAACCAATGAAGGATTATTCCATATTATATACTAATTTCAAAGTTTTTACAGCTTAAACAAAGGTATAAAATACAAAAAATCCTATCTCTATGGTCACCAGAACTTCATAATATTACTAACATCTAATAAATTAATGTTTGTAGTTTTAAATTTACCGCGCAATATGTTTTTACTACTGTGGACATGTTTGTGCTAAATGTAATGTTTGGACGTGCATCTGGCTATCCCCTTTAGTAATTTATCTTCAAGGACTTGAATAGATGTCCACCGTACTTGGGGATTACAGTCACAATGCTACTTCACTACATAGTATAAAGCAAAGTCGCTTTCCGCTTCCCGCGTCTGTATGTATGTATGTATGTTTGCTTATATCTTTAAAACTACACAACGGATTTTGATGCGGTTTTTTTTAATAGATAGAGTGATTCAGGAGGAAGGTCGCTAGTTCTACATATAATTAGCCAGACTCTAGTGTAGAGACATTATTTGACGCTATGTAATATTTAGTGAAATATTAATTCGTCATATTCGATTAAAATGTTGCAAAATTTAATCTGCAACCGTCTCATTAATAAACGTAGACTAGCGCAGGATTAAATTTAGTCCAACGCTTACGTTTAGACTAGTCGAATTCAATATTAATAAACAAGGATTAGAAATGGAGTTGCTTACATTAAGCTGGTATTAACAAGTCTTGGTGTAACCTCAGATGATCTTTGGATAAGTAAATTTTTATTAATAGCACCGCAAGAGTCCAGAATAAACTTATGTCGAATTTAAGATCTAACAAAAACTTGTGCGAAGCGTACATCTTTTTCAAACACGCATAGTTTTTTCCAACACATTTTTATTTAATTACATAATTTACTTACAATATTATATAATAATAATTATTATAATCATTTCCGTGTGCTTTCATTTCATGTATGATATTTATAAATGTTAGATACATACTGCCTGTAAATAACCCTGTATGTTTAATATCACTTTTTCTACAGGGATCCTAAATGGCTAATTACTAATTACATAAGTTTGAAATATTAAAATGAGTAGAGTGAGACCGGTGGTTGTGGCCATTTTAACAACATTTTAATTTTTAAAATAAACGGTTTATTTTGGAAAAAATATTAAAACGACGATTTTTAAACAACATAAAAGTATTTATCTATATTTAAGTTAAGCAAAGATTTTGTAAGCGATATATATTTAATAATTATTCATAAATAAATAGACAAAACAGGGTCGCATCACAACTGTCACTAATCAAAACGGACTATAGACAAAGAATTGTATTAACTATAGATTTTAAACAAGTTTATTTGCTATGCTCAGTTGTTGACTACACAAATTTAAAATGACCAAAACCGGGGTAGTCTCCACAACCGGGTCTTTGACCCTACATAAAAATAGCAATTTCTTTAACTGGTTGGTGGCGTTAGCACTCGTGGCGTAACTGAAAACGAAATTTTGTCGAATATTCGTTTTAAAATTACATAGTTTGAACTGATTAGTATTTAGGATGACGAACATCGATGATCATCAAAAGTAATTACGGTCGTTCCATCGTTCAAACTATAGTCGAAACAATGTAATTTTGAAACGAAAATTGTCACGAAATTTCGTTTTCAATTCCTGAGTACAACCTCTGGCCTAGCCGTTCTTAACAGTAGCCCAATGAGATTTTCAAACTACAGTCGCTATCGAATATGGAGTAACTACACTGAACAATTTGTCTTATGTATGTTGCCTAATTAGTGATATTTTGATATTTAGGCTACTTAGTTTAAGTTAAATCATACTGATATTATAAATGCGAAAATTTGTGAGTGTTTGAGTGTGTTTGTTACTCTTTCACGCAAAAACTACTGAACGGATTAAAATGAAACTTTACAGTAATATAGCTTATACATCAGAATAACACATAGGCTACTTTTATCCAGGTACCACCCGTGCGAAGTCGGGCGAGCAGGTAGTCACTACATAGTATAAAGCAAAGTCGCTTTCCGCTTCCCGCGTCTGTATGTATGTTTGCTTATATCTTTAAAACTACACAACGGATTTTGATGCGGTTTTTTTTAGAGTGATTCAGAAGGAAGGTTTATATGTATAATAACATGCTTAATATATTAGAGAACCACTGATAATTTTAAGATTTCAAATCAGCGCGACTTTTTTTTTTAATTTTAAATGCTGTAAACGAGTATACAAAGACATTCTGTAATATATTTTGGTATCAGCTTTGCACCCGTGCGAAGCCGGGGAGGGTCGCTAGTCACTACATAGTATAAAGCAAAGTCGCTTTCCGCTTCCCGCGTCTGTATGTCTGTATGTATGTTTGCTTATATCTTTAAAACTACACAACGGATTTTGATGCGGTTTTTTTAATAGATAGAGTGATTCAGGAGGAAGGTTTATATGTATAATAACATGCTACCCGTGCGAAGCCGGGGCGGGTCGCTAGTTACTTATAAATCAACTCATCAATCACAATAAAAAAATCTTCCATACAAATAGCTTACGATACTTGATAGCGACTGTAGTTTATAAATTTTATAATAGGGTGACGAACCGTCTTGCGGCTACTAAAATGGATGGGTGACCGCTAGAAAAATCCGTCACTTGAGTTGACGACATTCATACTAACTTTAGCTGGTTTGTAAGTAAATTTAATTTAACATTTAATTATATATTCTAAGGGCCTGTTTCATCATCTTCAAGTAAAATGTTTATTTGTTACACATTATTACAACAACGGGAAATTACTCACGTAAATGATAAATTGTCAATGAGGACACCGACAATGTTTCGATTCATCTAGAGAATCTTCTTCAGGGTGAGTGGACCACGCGCGAATGCGAGCAGGGTAGCGCGCGCGCTTTATGGTCCACTCACCCTGAAGAAGATTCTCTAGATGAATCGAAACATTGTCGGTGTCCTCATTGACAATTTATCATTTACGTGAGTAATTTCCCGTTGTTGTAATAATGTGTAGTACAACTCACGAAAGTTTTGAAAGTGAAATGTTTATTTGTTATTTTCCAGTTAGCGCTAAATAATGTATGAAAGTGTCAAAACTATCAAATGTCATATGGTACGTTCGTTTTTGGTAATCGCCGAGTAGCTTATTTAGGACTTTACTTGAAGATGGTGAAACAGGCCCTAAGGTTCTCTTTCACGATCTTCAGGTAATGTCTCAAGTAGTTATTGATTAGAGTTTTAAGTATTATGCATATAAGTTTCACTATAGGTGATCAAATAACCTGTAAATTAATTTTTGCTTCATCTGTCCAATAGATAATTTAAATGACAGACATGTCATAATAACTATCTATTATAAAATTAAGACCTGACATAAAGACGTTATTGAATGCGTCTTTGAAAGAAAATATTGAGTTATTTTTAAAATCAATTGTTCAACCTTTAAATAGGTAGTTTTCGTTTATGAAACTGATTGCTTTGACTTTTGCTTGCCAATTAACGTTACTTTGGATATAACCAATCAATAATATACTTGATGATCGTGAAGGAGGCCCTTATAGTCAAAACTTAACATTAACTATAAATTAAACATAATTATACATTACAGATTTTTTATATGTAGACAAAGTTTTATCATTACCCAGCTTATAAAAGGAGATAATCAATTCAGTATATGTACCGATTACAGCGTAACGACTCGCTTGATTTCTATTTCTACTTTCGTGAATTATCCCGAGGTGGTCCCATATATATTCAATTTCTGACGAATTAGTAATTAAAAAACATATTAACACGAAATAATTCCGTTTTTGCAAATACTTTAGATGATAAGAGCTAGTTCGCAATACCTACATAATATGATTTTATTAAAAGAAGTAATAATTGTATTATTATTTGTAACAAGCAGTCAGGAAAACTAAAAAATAACAGAATCAATTTTAAAAATTCTATCACATATCAAAAGTTACCTTATCAGCAAGGCTAAGGCTAGATTTTATTAAAAAAAAAAATATTCCCCACTTTAATTGCTTTAAATGTCACCTAAGATATTAAAAATTTGCTTTTAATCTTCATTATTAAACCTGTGCGGAGCCGATACGGACTGCTAGTAAAATATATATCGTCGGCGTAGAGTGAAAACCTCGAAAATTTTTGATCAATTTCGTTTTTTACACCAATCACATTTATTTGAGTACTTAAATGAAAACCTCGTCGATCAAGTCTTGTCGAGTTAAAAATTTAAGTTGTCTAGTTTTGGCGTTAACGTGAATTCTTGTGCTGTAGGTTAGTTTATTTTATGTCATACAAGTTAATTTAAATAAAAATTGCTAGTATTTTAGTGTAAATAATTTTTCAAAGCTTGATTAAAGAATTTGGTTTTCAAAACTTGTAAATTTTTTCGTTGTTTTGAAAAGTTTACTTTAACTGACATACGAGGTATTCACTCTACGCCGACGATATGGGGATGTGCCAAACGGAATATTTGGAATTGACTCTGACTATCTCTTTGACATCTGTTGATATGAGGATAAATATTAGTGAGCAGATATCACTACATAGTATAAAGCAAAGTCGCTTCCCGCTTCCCGCGTCTGTATGTATGCTTATATCTTTAAAACTACACAACGGATTTTGATGCGGTTTTTTTAATAGATAGAGTGATTCAGGAGGAAGGTTTATAGGAATCAGCTTCGCACCCGTGCGAAGCCGGGGCGGGTCGCTAGTATACTATGAAACAGTGCATCGTGAGCTCTGTTCTCCACCGGCCCGTTGTGCCAACGCGCGAGCAAAAGTCCTGTCTCTGTTAGCGGCGTTCTCCTCTTGCATCGATAGCGCTAGTGCGTGGGCTAGTGCTTCGTCCTCAGTCTGTGGGAGAAAAAATTGCATTAGATTTAGTGCTCTTATCCTGCACGCCTAGCTTGAAGACCCGAGAAAAGTTTATTTTACAGAAGTATAAACAATATCATATTTTTTTATGTTTTTATTACTTTTTGAGCATAGCAATGGCAAGAATTAATGAAAAAACTTGAGAGGTGTCAAGGGACACCCGGATGGAACGAAGTTCTCACAAAATAACGTGGGACAAGGGAAGGGGAATCAACTTTGACTTCGACTTCGACCTCGACCTCGACCTCCACCTCCACCTCGACCTCGACCTCGACCTCGACCTCGACCTCCACCTCCATCTCGACCTCCACTTCCACCTCGACCTCGACCTCGACACAATTAATAGATATACTATAGCAAAAAAGTGTCGTGACAACTTTTCGTAAGAATTTTTTCCGTCTAGCCCCCTTTCACAACGCGCGATAAGGAACTTCGTTCCAAAATATGTTTCTAATCTTGCCTCGACTAAAATTGTCTACGGCGTTATATTCTACGTCTCAATTGAATTCTTGTCTAATCGTTCGTAGCCAAATTAATGTATCAGGTCCATAAAATAGGCCAGGCGAAAATGGATGTATTTAGACAAATACCGAAATCTCAAGACACAAGTACCAATGTAGTACCCTAGTAAAAACAAAATAGCTGCATTCTGAAGAATGTTTGAGTTAAGACTGTTTTTGTATCGATGCAAAATAACGTAAAAAATAGGTTCGGTAATCTTTCAACGTAATAAAGAATATGGTTAAATAATATGGCAATGGTCGCTAATAAAATAAACAAGTACAAGCAGACCCGGCGAACTTCGTATCGCTTTAGAATTAACAAATGCTGTGTTAAGTTCCCGTTTCCGTTCCTGTTTTCCTGCTTTTCTCTTGAAATTTTTCCTGATTTTTCTTTGCTATAAACCTCACGGAGGCAGAGACCTTTCCAACGAATGCAAAACCGTGGAAATCTGGAGTTATAGCGTCAGGAAGGAAAACCCGACTTATTTTTATATTATAGATTAATTCAGACATTGCATTTGTAAAAAACTATATTATTAAGTTAGTATTGTGATCTTATAAGCGGCGATGGGGTAGACAGAGGCACGTCCAAGCCTCTGTCTACCCCACTAAACATCTTTTAAGGATCTAAGCGTCTGAAGATCTGAGAAGATGTCTACCGTACCTGGGGATTACAGTCGTGATCCTATTTTTTTTTCTATATTATTATGTAGAAGAATTACAAGTTTTTTTTTTATTAACTGAACCAGATGCATAGTCTGTTCATCCAGTTTCAGTTTTCATGAGGTCGTAATACAGTATTGCTACATAATATGAATCATAATGATCATACATATTATGCTTATGAAATATGACTTTGCATTTTTCTACCCTCAGTATCAAAAATATAGGATCACGACTGTAATCCCCAAGTACGGTAGACATCATCTCAGATCTCCAGACGCTTAGATCCTTTGAAGATGTCTAGTGGGGGTAGTCAGAGGCACGTCCAAACATTATATTTGGCACTTGCCCACATTTTACAACACTCAGTATCAAATCAGTTTGTATAGTGATTCACAGTGAGTCATGTGATTCTTAGATAGGTAGATAGGTACAAACATATTGTACCTATCTACCTATCTAAGAATCAGAATTACAGAAAGGGTAACTTATAAACCGAAAAACCCCTGAATAATTAAAAAAAAACGCAAAAAGGATGATTTTGGTATAGATAGCGCTGGTGTGCAACAAATCTGACATCACAGACTAAAAACATTTAATCGTTCTCTCTATAGCAACGCAGTTTCGACTAATGAATGATACACATTCTACCAAAATTCGTAATTTATTTTATCAGTACAAGGTTTGTAGGGAAAAAATTGATGGTTGCCTGAAATTGCTTTTTCCTATGCGATGTTAGAATTTGACAGGACAACACCAGTCACGGGTCGGCTAGTTAAATAATAAAATAATAAAAACATACCATATTGCCTTGCACATCACTAATAGTTCTGACAGGAATGTTATTCTGTCTCGATCTGCTTTCATTTATTTTCATCCGTGCCATTGCTGCTTCACTGAAATATTAAGGTTATTATAAGAAAACAAATATAAAATCATTTATGTGGCAAGACGATTAACACAAATTAAATCTATACATATAATAAAACTGTAGAAGAGTTCAATTCTGTACATTGACTAAAAACTAAAAAAATTACTACTATTTTTGAGAATTTTTTGTCTTTCTGTCTGTTGTCCGGCTTTCACGCAAAAACTACTGGACGGATTTTGATGTAACTTTTTTTGTTATGTAGCTATTAATCCTCGACAACATATAGTCTATAATTTTTTTTGAAGATTGGAATACCAGATGTGAATCTCTGTCTATCTGTCCCCAGCGAAGCGGGCACGGGTCAGCTAGTAAATAATAATAACAAATATTGGTGGACATTATCACACAACGCCATCTAGCTCCAAAATAAGTAGAGCTTGTACTATGGTAATTAGATAACTATTTTTCAAACTATCGTGATTAGTAGACATAACTATAGATTTTGACACAGCTCTTTATAGGATACAACAAACGTGATTCCGTACCCAAAGGGTAATAACGGGGCCCTATTACTAAGACTTACGCTGTCCGTCTGTCTGTCACCGGGCTGTATCTCATGAACCGTGATAGCTAGACAGTTGAAATTTTCACAGATGATGTATTTCTGTTGGCGCTATAACAACAAATACTAAAAACAGAATAAAATAAATTTATTTAGGTGGGGCTCCCATACAACAAACGTGTTTTTTTGTCGTTTTGTCATAGATAATAAATAAATAAATAAATATTGGCGGACTTTACACACAGCGCCATCTAGCCCCAAACTAAGCAAAGCTTGTACTATGGGAACCAGGTAACTGATAGAATACTTATATACTTTTTTTTTTGTAAATACATACTTATTATACATATTAACACCCAGACACAGAACAAACATTTATGTTCATCACACAAATATTTGCCCTGGGTGGGGATCGAACCCACAACCTACAGCGCAGAAGGCAGAGTTACTACCAACAGAGCTGTGAGCTGTGCGCGAGTCCGACTCGCACTTGGCCGGTTTTATTTTTTATAGTATAATGGTACGGAAACCTTCGTGCGCGAATGTCATTTACTTACGCTGCTTGCCGTCTCTTTGCTGCTAATCTGCCTTCACACGCATGGTCAGTTGTGTGTCGATGTCTAAGGCAGTAGTTGAGCGAGCATTCCATACATACTAAGGGCACCATCTCTTTCGTCTTGCAGCCTTTGTATGAGCAGCGGTTTGTAAACACCTGGAAGAGGAAATATTTAGGCTTAGAGACGGTTTTTTTAGGGTTCCATACCCAAAGGGTAAAAATGGGACCCTATCACTAAGACTTCGCTGTCCGTCTGTCTGTCACAGGGCTGTATCTCATGAACCTTGATAGCTAGACAGTTGAAATTTTCACAGATTATGTATTTCTGTTGCTGCTAAAATAAAAAATACTAAAATCAGAATAAAATAAATATTTAAGGGGGGCTCCCATACAACAAACGTGTTTTTTGCCAATTTTATAGATAATGGCACGGAACCCTTCGTGCGCGAGTCCGACTCGCACTTGGCCGGTTTTTTTTATTAATTATTGTGTTGTGCTTATATTTTTAATGAGACAAATGTTTACACACCTTTTTCCTTCTCTCTTTAGCAGGGTCAGAGGTGCACTGGTTGTCTATATGAGCTCCCACAGCCACATCTGGTGGCTCCCCTCTGCGCCCGGGCACCACTGTCCCACAAAGAGGACAGGTGGGGACTTGTACGTCTCGGGTGTTGGGGGCAGGACACTCATGCTTGATGTATGTAAAGTGATCAGAACTGAAACAATATTAATATTATTTACACAACTTTTATTAATTTTTTACAATCTTGGGAAAACTTACACCTAGCATAGGTGTAAAGTTAACAATAACTACATAAGGGCTAATGGAAACTTTCCACATACAGTAAAATAGATTTTAAATAAAAAACTAAACAGTCACAAGACGTAGACAGGTTTATTTCTGCTTGTTTATTTCTGGTGTACAATAAAGTATTATCTATCTATCTATCTATCAGTGGGCATTACATAGGACATATTTGATTTAAAAAAAGTTAAGGGTCCCCATCAAAATTGCAATATCATATGGTATTAAAAATATGCATATTATCTTCATTAATACACCCATGCGAAACCTGGATGTATGGCTAGTTGTACAATATTTTATGCTTACTAAACAACTGACAAGCAAGCTTGTCATGCTTGTTTCTTGTTTGTGATGTGGGATGTTTTTGAGTTTTGAGAAATTGATATTACCCATGACATTTAATAAAATCAACCAACTGTTCTCATCTTTTAAAAATTAATGGCTTAGGTGGGTAGTTTCATACTTACAATATAATATAAAAGGATATAGATAAACTTACCAAAATACCTCTTTGCAAGCACCACATTTCATTGGTAGGAAATCTGTAATAATAATATATTCGTTAAAGATAAGCCACTGAACTCAAATTACTAATGTAATGTCAGTTTAACTACCAATAGTAAAAAGTATTGTAATATTGAAGGTAATTTATTTTTATTGATTTTTCAAACAAAGGAAAGAGTATATTGCATAGAAATGGTATATTGTCCATGAATGTATGAACACTTGCTAGGTGCCTAATTAGGAATGTTTACAATGCAAGATCATTCCGTATTTGGACAAATTTTACAAGGTTATTGATTGAAATAAATTTTAGACCATGATCCAAAACAAATTTGGATGACTAATTGACTAATATAATTTTGCATCATCTTTAGCGTTTTTAAATGAGGACTTTTTACATTTTTATATGAGGACTTTTATGTACTTATTTATACTATTTTAGCACCTAGTTTACGAGCGACTTTATTTTGCTAAATTATTTATTTGTTGAAAAAGCAAAACTTACCAAGTTTGTTGCAAGAATTGTAAGAACAATTCTTTCCAATGTGAGGGAATTCCATTATATTTTATTACTCTCCAAATGGCAAACCACTCTTAGCTGCAGTTGTAAGCGTAATGACGAAATAAAATATCACTACGAAACATAGAGAAATATGTTCCTTTCCTTCGTCATCCACAAATTATTTACTATGTCGCAATCGTAACTTTGCAAGTCAGCAAGTCACACACAACACAACACACAACTCACAACTTTCAACTTGAGTGACACAGTCACAGTCAAGTCACAGTCACAGTCACACAGTCAGTCAAGTCAAATCAAAGTCACTCAGACACACGAACTGCTGTGTGACTGTTTGTTCTGTCACTGTTATTGTCAAAGTCAGTGTCAGAAATAAAACCAGTTAACAATCATGAAATTTTTGACGTTTTGTATTAGCCCATACAAAACGTCAATAAGACTGAAAAAGTGATAAAACTGCAATATCTTAAAAACCATCAAATTTAAAAAGAAACTCTTCTTCTTCGTCTTTAATTTAGGTAGCTAGTATGATTATCAAACAAATTATATAAAAATGAACTATACATAGTTTTGATTAAAAACGAAACTAGTGTTTTTGAAGAGCCAACCAAAGAGAGCCAACTTCGGAAAATAAATCTATCGAGAAAAGTTTCACCAATCGTGTTTCTGCCTTTAATTTATCCAGATTAAATCCTTAAGTTATCTTTGTCATAAAAAACAAAACTGTATGTTTTGCAGTTATTGAGAAAAAACGATTCTGCATTCATCAAAAACATTTATTACTTAAATCATTCCACGCTTCTTGCCAGGATTTTCTGCTGAGTTTCATGATGCATGGCATGCTTGTCCCACGTGAACTAATGTCAAATTGTCAATGTCGTAGCTGTCATATTTTCGACCCCAAAGACGGCTACGGTTTTTCATCATTTCATTTAGTTTACGAAAATAGTATATAAAGTGGTCCATTTGGTGGATAACTGACTAAATCTGGGTTTTCTAGAGGAAGTTATAGCGACAATGAGTAAAATCCTACCGACTGCTGCCAAACTTTTTGGTGGAAACAACATCACGGTGGGTAAAGTTTTTATGGGTTCTAATCGCTATTTCTGTGTTTTTGCTGCATTTTTACATGGAACTCGAAATCGAGTACAGTGCAGTGTAATGTTTTTGTTTATAGAAAGTCGCTGCTCCGGCCGTAGCAACATCTAGTGCGAAATACAGCACGAGAAATGAAGCTACATTTGACATCAAGGTAATAAACATTTTTATAATCAAATATTTAATGTGTGTAATGTAAATGACTCTTCATCAGAAACTCCTACTTCCACGGTAATGGCATATTGCTATTGGTTGTATTTGATAGAATTTCCCTTATTATGTAACCTAACCTTCAAAATGTCAAGTGTAAGAATGTTTTGCTGCCCTGACCTGAAATTGTAAGGCAGTCGCTAGATAAATAAATAATCTGAAATTTATCCAATCTCAATAACCATTAAGATTTTATAGATAAAATGAATAAAAACAGCTTTTTACTTCATAATATTTATTTGTCCTGACAATTATCCCAAAAACTAGATATTCTGGTCATCCCATCTGGTGCTATCAATCCATCAATAAAACTGGAAATAAAAAATTAGGATCACAATTGTAATCCCCAATTACCGTAGAGATACTCTCAGATCCCCAGGGGCCTGAAGATATCTAGAGGGGGTACAGGCATATCTAAAGAATATATTTCTCCCATGTCCACATATTACAATAGTTAGCATTCAACATTCGTTAGCATGCAATGTGCAGGTTGCAAGCCCATTGCTGCTTATAAGAATACTAACTGGTTTCCTCACTTTGTTTTCCTTCACTGTTTTGATGTGCATGTAAATAAAATTGATGCAAATTATTTCTTTTATTTTGATTATTTCAGCCTTACAAACTCCACAAGTTGGATAAAGGGCCCGCTACAACCGCCACACTAACTGCCCAAGATGCCCTCGATATGTATCAGAAGCTTGCCACATTACGTCGAATCGAAACTGCAGCTGGTAATCTGTATAAAGAGAAAATCATCAGGGGCTTCTGTCATTTATATTCAGGTAAGTTCTTGCAACTTTTTGCATAAAGAATAGACAACAAATAGTTGAATGAAAAGGAACACTGTAACATATTCTACACTGCTAACAACCACTGAATATTGGTATGTACAAATTAATCATGTAAATGTAAAAGTAGTGATATCCATTTATTAAAATACTATCTGCTCGCCCCGGCTTCGCACGGGTGGTACCTGGATAAAAAGTAGCCTATGTGTTATTCTGATGTATAAGCTTTATAAATGTAAAGTTTCATCAGTAGTTCAGTAGTGAAAGAGTAATAAACACGCACAACCATTCACAAACATTTGCATTTTTATAATATTAGTAGGACTGAGCAAAACAGACTGACAAAACTGACTGATATTTGTGTTTTTTGGAGCGGTTCCTTTATGAAATTGCTGATTTAAAGCTAAATTTGATGATTGCTCAAATTTAGCTGACAGCATAAAAAAGTCAGTTTGACAAAAAAGCGGATCTTGCTGATTTGCATTTATATATGATTCAAATGGATACTTTTGGATATGTCTCTCACTACCACCCCTTTAAGTTTAAACAATCATCAAGGATCTGAGTGCTTGGAGATTGCAGTGGGCCTATTTTGTAAAAACATGATTATCATGTTATGATATTCATACCAATATTTATTGGTACTGAATGCCATAATAATAATACTTATACTTTTTATGCTGTTTAGGCACCTATACCTAAGCTTCCGATACAATACTTACGCAGAAGCGTAGGTATAGGTGCATAAACAGTGTTTAGTTACTATGAAAAGGGTACATATTAGGTAGTCTCTAACATAAGGTATTCAACATCTTAACATGATAATCAAGTTTTTACAAAACAGCCCTGGAGTTGTGAGCCTATTACTTCTTTACAAGCAAGATCATGTTTTATACAACTGATGGCATAATTTTGTTTCAAATGTAAACAATGATCTTATCTTATCAAATGATTCTTAACAAACCTAGTTGTGAATGGTATTTGATAACTTATCTTGCGAAAGTTGGATTAAGATTTAATGTTATGTGTGTGTGTATAAACACAGATAAATATTAGAGAAACAATTATTTTTTAATTCTAGTAGGTTTATTTAGCAAAATCTACATAAACTCTTGACTAAGCTAACTCTGTAAGATGCCATGTTATACATTTTTGTTTTGGTTGTAATCATCATCAATGACAGTTAAGAGTAAAAGAGATTTAACATATAAATACTTATCCATTTAAGACACCTTTACAAATAATCCCCTAGCATGGTAGACATCCTCTCTAGTAGATCTCAAGGCTCTTAGATCCTTGAATATGTCTAAAGGGTATAGTCAGAGGCACATACAAACATTACCCACAATACCCACATTTTGCAGTAGTTAGCATGCCATAAATGACATTTGATACACGAAATAAACTATACTATTGTATTCTTTCAGGCCAGGAAGCCGTAGCCGTGGGAATGCGCGCCGCGATGCGCGAGGCAGACTCTGTGATCACTGCTTACCGCTGTCACGGTTGGACGCATCTTATGGGCGTCAGCATTGTGGGAGTGCTGTCTGAGCTGACGGGCAGACGCACTGGCTGCTCGCGAGGCAAGGGCGGCTCTATGCATCTGTACGGGCGGAATTTCTATGGTGGGAACGGAATTGTTGGCGCTCAGGTAAGCTTCAAACTATATTTAAAACTAGCAGCCCGCGACAAACGTCCTGTTCAAATTTCAATAATCGCATAGAAAACAGTACTTACAGGCAAAGTTCAAATTATTCCCTATAAAACATTGTTCTGATAAAATAAATTATCGATTTTGGTAGAATGCGTATCATTTAGTAGTTAAAACTGCCATCTATACCAAAATTTTGGGGATGTTTTTCGGATAAGGTGGTTTATAACCAGCCTATTTTTAATTTGGACACTATATCTCCATATAAAGCAAATTTGATCATAATCCGTTTTGTCGTTTAGGCCTAATTGAGGCACAGACATACAAACATCCTCACAAACTTTCTCATTCATAATTACTAGCTGACCTGTGACAGACGTACTGACAATAATCGAATAGAAAAAACTGAATGTTTTTTAGTATGTGATGTCAGATTTGTTGCACACCAGCGCCATCTATACAGAAATTATCCCTTTTGCGTTTTTTTATCGTTTTTGGGATGTTTTTCATATTTTATCTACATCTACAGCAAATTTCAACTTAATCCGTTTTGTCGCTTAGGCCTGATTGAGGCACAGACATACAAACACCCTAACAAACTTTCGCATTCATAATATTATTAGGATTAGGTTAGGTTATTAAAAGATAAATAAAGTATTATGCTTCGTTTCTAGGTTCCATTGGGCGCTGGTATCGCCTTGGCCCACAAATACACCGGAGATGGAGGCGTGAGTTTCGCTCTGTACGGTGACGGAGCCGCTAACCAAGGCCAACTCTTCGAGGCGTACAACATGGCGAAGCTGTGGGACTTACCTGCTGTGTTCGTCTGCGAGAACAACGGATATGGTATGTATAGTCCGGACTCAAATAGTCTTTAAGGCCCTGTATGTCGACGATTGCTCTTTTTCGAAACGAAAAAAGAAATACTTCTGAACAAGCCACATCTCCTATTTTATAATGTATAGTATATGTGAATAAAGATGTACCCATCTTTAATCACTTCGATAAATAATCCTACCGACCGCTGCAATGACGACAAACACACGAGGCACCATGGGCGGCACGTGGTCCGCCTTTGCTTTTCGAATAAATTAATGATATAAATTATGTATAATTACTTATCAAAAACCTATTCTAGTAGAAATCTAGATCTACATTATTACCTATCTTTAACAATAAATCACAAGTTGATCTTAATAGTAGGTATCAAAGTATTTCGATCATAAATTCTAAAACGTATCATTTTGAAATAATATCTTTATCGTGAAAAGTTTCTGCTATTATGTTTTCAGCTTAATAGAAATCTAGGTAGGAACCTGAACTAATATATTTATAAAAATAGGAGGTGTGGCTTGTTCAGAAGTATTTATTTTTTTGTTTCGAAAAAGAGCAATCGTCGATAAACAGGGCCTTAATAGTAAAAATTAATAAGTTTAGATCACAACCACACTGCAATCTCATTTACAAAAACACATTCAGATTTGGAGCATGCTTATTTTGCTGTGGTTAACATTCGATACGTGACAGCTTGCATGATCATTGCTGCTAATAAAAAGGCTAATTTGACATTCCCGTCGTAATGCTATTTTACTTGGACGAAAATTCTAGTATTATAAATGCGAAAGTTTATGAGTGGTTGTGTGTGTTTGTTACTATGGCTTTAACCATAACTTTTTGTACCAAATTATTATGGTACAAAAAGTCTTATAATTTAAATAATTATGGCTTTAACCATAACTTTTTGTACCAAATTATTATGGTACAAAAAGTCTTATAATTTAAATAATTATGGCTTTAACCATAACTTTTTGTACCAAATTATTATGGTACAAAAAGTCTTATAATTTAAAGAATTATATAATAGGCTTTAACATGAGCCCGATATGATTAACAAAACATTATAAAATAAAATGAAATTCTAAAACTAATAATCTGGTTTTTCACTAAAAAACGATAGGAATGGGAACAAGCGCGGATCGTTCTTCGGCCAGTTCCGAGTACTTCTCCCGCGGGGACTACGTTCCCGGCATCTGGGTGGATGGCATGGATGTACTCGCCACCAGAGAGGCCACTCGCTTCGCCATCGACCACTGCACTAGCGGGAAAGGTAAATACTAATATCAGAGCAAAAGATTGTTATTTAACCTCTTTTTACAAAATTTTTTTGAAGGTATACTATTGTGCAATAAAGTGTCAAATAAATAATATGATATTTTTTGAATTTCATTAGATGTTTTGTTCAATGTTGTTGTTTTTTTTTATATTATTTATTATTGAATCAACAGAACTTGTATTCACATTGATTCAATTATATAACATACATATATGTAACATACAAAATCTTAACTAAATTTAATATCAATATCAGATAATTGGTTTAAATTGGTTATACAATATCCAGCGCAGTGAAAAGAGCCATTAACTTATAAATATAACTAGCGACCTGCCCCGGCTTCGCACGGGTAGCATGTTATTATACATATAAACCCTCCTCCTGAATCACTCTATCTATTAAAATACACCGCATCAAAATCCGTTGTGTAGTTTTAAAGATATAAGCAAACATACATACAGACGCGGGAAGCGGAAAGCGACTTTGCTTTATACTATGTAGTGATAATCATTATTGTTGTGAATCGTGTTCGGTAAATAGAATTAAAAGAGCCTCTAATAAATCTGTTTATGTTACTTTCAGGACCTCTTTTGATGGAGATGGAAACATACCGGTACTCCGGTCACTCCATGTCCGACCCCGGCACGTCTTATCGAACACGTGATGAGGTAAAATATTTATAACTTGCAGGTAATTTTTTTACACATTGGGTTACATTATCGAAGTTTTCATACGGATCCCTAATAGTTATACATATAGTATCGCAGACTTTTTTGTAGATATTGATGTCTTCTTTAAAACTGTAGAACATCACTTTGCTCTATTGTCAATAATTTCCGCAGCATACGCGATATATAGTTTTTTTTTTGGATGTTTTTATCACACGTTGGGTTACATTATCGAAGATTTCGTACGGATGCCGTTTTTGAAAATATTCTATAGCCTATGTTCATCAGGGATAATGTAGGATTCTAATGGTAAAAGAATACTTCAAATCGGTCCAGTAGTTTCGGAGCCTATTCGATGCAAATAAACAAACAAACAAACAATCAAATCTTTCCTCTTTATAATATTATTATAGACTAGCGGTTTCACCCGCGTTTATCCTGTTCCTGTGGGAATTTTAATTTTTTCTCTCCATAAAAATCTTTCCCTGGACTTCAACGAACATTTAAAAAACAAAATCAAATTCGGTCTAGACGTTTATGAGTATAACGGTCTATGCGCAATAATACCCGCTTGAAACGAAAGTAGTGTCACATATGCAATGGAATATATAAAAATATAATAGAATATATAATATAGAATAGAAATATATAATATATAATATTGCAAAATGTGGGCATGCGCCAATTCTAATATTGGATACAGACACAGAAGTTATCCTATAGGTGTTCCTTCTTTTCCTTTTGAGGTTTGAACCCTAAAAAAGTTGTGAGTCGTCGCGGGACGCCTGGCAGATGTGAAACATCGTAATTATTTTAAGACAAAATTAAAAAAAATATTTATATTAAGCGTGACAGCATATCGTTAACCGGATCGGACGCGGTCGGCACTTCTCCGCCAGCAACTCATCTAGTTCGCGTAGCCGCGTGTACGCGACGAGATGCATACCGCTATAGATGTTTCACATCAATATATATGCTAAGCTTTATCTATTTTATACAGGTACAAGAGGTGCGTCAAACGCGCGATCCCATCACCAGCTTCAAGGACAAGATCCTGGCGAACGAACTGGCCACTCCTGACCAGCTCAAGGTGAATGTTTATGAAAGAAATCAAGCGCAGACGGCAATGCTCACGTTACTTGTTACCTTGCGTTTTACTTGGATAAAAAGACCTATTCTATTTATAACAAGCTGACCCCGCGAACTTCGTATCGCTTTAGAATTAACAAATGTTGTCTTAAGTTCCCGTCCCCCTTCCCGTTCCCGTTCCCGTTCCCGTTCCCGTTCCCGTTTCCGTTCCCGTTCCCGTTACCGTTACATCAAACCTAATAAAGCTCAAATTGACTCTACGTTTTAGTTAGAAAACTTTTGTATAGGAAAAAGAAAAGGGCTGTTTTTAGGGTTTTTTCCGGCAATTATTCGAATTTTTCTCACCTTTTAAACCTTCCCTAGACCTCCACGAACATTTCAAGACCAAGATAAGATAAATCCGTTCAGCCGTTCTCGAGTTTTAGCGAGACTAACGAACTGCAATTGATTTTTATATATATAGACTATAGATTTTCAGCCTACCAACTGAGCGGTGACCAGTAACGATAACATCAAATCAAATAGTCAAAATATAAAATGACACTATCTAAAAACTATTGCAATATTTCTAACCCCAATATTCATTTCGCAGGAAATCGACACGAAAGTCCGTCAAGAAGTCGACGAAGCTACAAAACTGGCTAAAACCGAGCCGGAGATTGGCGTCGAAGAGCTTACCGCGGACATCTACTACAACAACTTGCAGCCATTGGTCCGAGGGGTGCACCCTGAGGCACCCCTTACCCATATTGAGGTGCAGCCACGCAATTGAGGAAACCAGGTCTGCTCTCGCACTAGTGTTCCGCTGTAGTATAGATATTAGCTTGCTCCTAGTAACTCAATTCAAAACAACTGTTCGTTGGTAGCGATTCTGTCGTCTCAAACAGACTACACTTTCGTAAAATTCGATCGTTGCTAAAGTATGACGGTGATATGGTAAGATGATTAAAATATCCTAAGTTAAAGGTTAAAGGGGTGTTAGTATGTATCATATGTATGTATTTACAAAAAAAAAAGTATTTAAGTATTCTATCAGTTATCTAGTTCCCATAGTACAAGCTTTGCTTAGTTTGGGGCTAGATGGCGATGTATAAAATGTCCACCAATATTTATTTTATTTTATTTTTATTTTAAATGAACATCTTTGAACCTTTTACTATTTTAGTATATTCGCATATTTTACATATACAAGTGTCATATTAGACAATCAACACCATTATACTTGTTGACTAAATTTAGGTTGAAATTTCCAAATCACAATACGCAAAACTTGAATTTAGTCAAAACTATCCTTAGTTTTAGAACTATCATACATACTGAAGTTACGCTAATTTAGACTTTAACGTGAAAGGAATAAGATTGATCGTATTTTACGAAATTTTAGTCAATTTGTTGTAACAACAGAATTCTCACAGAACATTATATTGCAAGAAAATGTAGGACGACCTTTGTCGAATGAGTATGTTTCCACTAGTCGGCACGATACTAACCCGGCGCCGACAGTAAGGGAAGAATGGAGTAGATCCCATTTGTTCTATAGAACAAGACATCATAGAACAAAAAACGGGCCAAGTGCGAGTCGGACTCGCGCACGAAGGGTTCCGTACCATTAACTATAAAAACGGCAAAAAATCACGTTTGTTGTATGGGAGCCACCCAATATCTATTTTATTCTATTTTTAGTATTTGTTGTTATAACACAAACAGAAATACACATTCTGTGAAAATTTCAACTGTCCAGCTATCACGGTTCATGAGATACAGCCCTGTGACAGACAGACAGACGGACGGACGGACAGACAGACAGACAGACAGACCGACAGACAGACAGACAGACTGACAGTGAAGTCCTAAAAAGACACAGTTTGTACCAATAAACTACCTGCAAGCTTCACACCTGAGTCCTGTTTTTTGTGGTATAATAAAACAAAACTGTTCTATGAAACCAATTGGAAAAAACTGTGTCTTTTTGTTTTATGACGTCATGTTCTATAGATCAAAAATATGAGACCTACCCGAAGAATGTATGGCGGGGGTTATCGACGTGGGTAGCTGAAATATGACGCGTTTATCCACTTCTTCGTAAGTGGATAAACGCGTCATAATTCATACATTTTTGCTTCCCCAGCTACCGGCGCCGGAGCCGTGTCGGTGTCGTATCGGCTAGTAGAAAGAAGCTCAATCAGATAATGCCATATCAAAACGACGACGTATTTATATCAACATCTATATTATAGATAAATAAGAGCGTTATTTGAACTTCTAAATATATAAACTTCTTACAAGCCTCGCAGATTTTTGTAAAATTAATAACTTTATTATTCTTTAATTTGGCTGAGAAAAATGAGCTTATAATGTGAGATTATTTAAAAAAATGGCAACATATTATTTTCTGTGCTATTATTTAATTGCCAAGCTGTATTGCTAGCGCACAATTTTTTTAATTAAAATGTGGCTTAAGCTTTTCAAGCTCATTTGCTATTATGCCATCCGAGGGTAGTTGAATAAAAATTACATCCGAATAGAAAACCTCCTTGTGAAGTCGGTTAAAAATAGGCGGAACACGTCTAGCGTGAAAGTTTTTCACAGATTTATCAATGCTACCAATGAGAATATAGTTAGCAGAATTTTGTAAAAATTAATATATTAATCTGTGAAAAAACTTAGGGTTTTCGTAGCAATATTATTATATAATTATTGGCAACATTATCGGTTGGTTCAATTGTTACATAAGTAGGCAAATTTTACACAAATAAATATAGCCAATATGTTATTTAGTTATATTCCTGTTTACATATTTTATATAGTATATTTATTTACTTTTATTTTCACGTTTTATAGCGGTAAGCATAAGTGATACTGCCAATTGGAATCCACTATTGTAAAATAAGAATTTATGTATGTACTCGTAAAATATTAAATTATTTAAAATTTTGTTTATTTTTTACATTGTAAACTAGCTGTCCCGATACACGACATCCTGTCAAATTTCCATAATCCCATAGAATAAAGCACTGTCAGTTTTGCCCGAATTTTACAATTTTACGCTGTTTTTTCCAAATCTTTCTTTCGTAAGAACCTTCTCCTGATAATAGCAAAACAGAATTAGCAAAATCGGTCCAGCCGTAAATAGGGATTTATTTTTATATAATAGATTGTAAAAGTGAGAAAACATGAAAAAAAACATTACATAAATCATCTTTATTAAAAAATAAACTTTGTAGCTACACAATCACATAGGTTTTTTTTTTACATAACACAAACGTAATTAAAAAAACGCTTATGTAACTAAATACCTAATATTTGAGCGTGGTTAAGTGATCTACAGTTATTTAGGACTTTCCTAAGCAAAGAGTGAACTTTAATAATAAGTAGGTAAGTATCTACCATTCATAATGACATTTAATCTAAAAAAACGCAAGGCAGATTTATCTACAATATAATTGGCTATTAGTTATAATCATAATGGTTGCGATGATTGTGTTGTGTCCACCCTAAAAGATAAAATTCCTAATAACTACCGCTCCTATTCCTTTATGACAGTCTTAACACTTGGGATATTTTAGCCATTTTCTCTATTTTATTTCACATATTTGACACATCCAAGTGTCATCTTAGTCAAAACCAATTTACATGTTGATTAAATTTAGCTTGACGTTTCTAAAATCTCTTACGAAAACCTAAATTTTCTTAAAACTATCCTAAGTTTTAGAACTGTCACTTTGAGGTTACGCTAATTTAGACTTTAACCTAAAGGGAATAAGAGCGATCGTTTTTTAGGTTTATCGTGGACACAACAGATTCGCCACCAAATACATAGGTAGGTATATCTATAATTGATCTAATCATAGTGATGTTATACAAATAGATCAAACACAAACATATAGTTATAAAATACTGAATATGGCAGTAATACAGATTAGAGCCGTTTTTCAAAGGACAAAACGCAGTAAGTGGTATTATTTCGTAAAAAGTTACACTTTTCTACAATACACAATTAAAATACAATCATTATCAATTTTGTGTAGCTTTCCCTAAAGTTGGGGGTCTACTCTTAAAAACGATCAAAGATTTAACGGTGCAAACGTCACATTGCATCGTTTCCGACTATATTTTGAACTCGATTTCACAGTGAATATATCGTGAATTAACGAAAATGCTTCGACATTATTAATAAAAAAAAAATATGACAAACTAGAGCCAAACTGTACAATAGGCGGTCTTATCACTGAAAATTGATCTCTTCCAGAAAACCGTAGGATGGATCTTATTATGGCCCTTATTCATATAGAAAATAAAAATAATTTTAGTGCTCTAGAGAAAGTTACACAGAATTTGCACGAGGATTTATAACACGCTCATACAAAGGCTTAAAATGCCAAATAAAAGAAACATAAGTACTAGGTAAAGTTAGATTAAATCTTAAGGCGAGTAATTAATGTTTTTGATGAATGCAGAATCGTTTTTTCTCTATAACCGCAAAACATACAGTTTTGTTTTTCATGACAAAGATAACTTAAGGATATAATCTAGATAAATTACAGACAGAAATACGATTGGTGAAACTTTTCTCGATAGATTTATTTTCCAAAGTTGGCTCTTCAAAAACACGAGTTTCGTTTTTAATCAAAGCTACGAATAGCTAAACAATTAATTTTTATATAATTCGTAAGATAATCATATTAGCTAAATAAATCACAGACAGTTTCTTTTAAAATTTGATGGTTTTTGAGATAATGCAGTTTTATCGCTTTTTCCGTCTTATCCGGGTAGACTCAGCCCATACAAAACGTCAAAAATTTCACTTATCACCTTAAGGTAGAGACTAGGTACAATTTACTTTATCTAAAGGTCTTTTTATAGGGAATGTGCATGGTAAGGGTATAGGGAATGTGGTTTAGGTAAAGGTTTAATAGTTTGAACTAAGTTTTCAATATTATATTATGGTCAAGGGCGGATTCAGGGGGTGGGGTCAAAGGGGTCATGACCCCCCATGGGCTGGGTCCAGGTCCATGTTAAACTCTTGTAAAATGACTTTGAAGTTTTGCCATAGTTAACGAAATCCATTATTTCGATAATATTTTGCCAGAATAACGTTACCGCAGCAAAATGTGTATTTAATTAAGTATCTTTTTTGCCTTTGGACAATTTTAAAATTTGGTCACAATCACACAAAACCATAGTCTACATTACTGCATACTTCAAATCCTGATTAAAGCCAACATTTTGCCCTAGTAATGTTCACGTGACCCCGCCTCCTGGCGCCAAAGCTGGATCCGCCATTGATTATGGTAGTTAAAAGAATTAGCTAGCAATGTGGGAGAAAAACGGTAAACCGAGCTTTTGAATAAAGGTCACTTAGACCTAATCTATTATAACCGGTCTGGTAGACTACCTATTTAATCTGTGCGCATTTCTGTTTCTTATTATGCATTATTGTATTTGTAATCGTATCAAAATTTGGCTATTTTTAGTCGGGCCTATGTCATTTGTATGTCAATATTCAAAATACAATCCATATTTTCGACGGATGCTAGCATAAATAAATACATATTGGTGGACATTTTACACATCGCCATCTAGCCCTAAACTAAGCAAAGCTTGTACTATGGGAACCAGATAACGGATATAATACATAATATACAATTTTTTTTGTAAATACATTCATATTATACATAATTAACATCTAGACACAGAACAAACATCTATGTTCATCACACAAATGTTTATCCAGCAGGGTTATTTTGTAAAAACATGATTATCATGTTATGGTACTGAATGCCATAATACCTACGCTCTTTATGCTGTTTAGGCACCCTTACCTACGCTTCCAATACAATACCTACGCTGAAGCGTAGGTATTGTATTGGAAGCGTTTATGCACCTATACTATAGGTGCATAAACTGTGAATAGTTACTATGAAAAGTGTACAGATTAGGTATTCTCT
This sequence comes from Hydriomena furcata, assembly GCA_912999785.1. NCBI lineage: Eukaryota > Metazoa > Arthropoda > Insecta > Lepidoptera > Geometridae > Hydriomena > Hydriomena furcata. The sequence continues at coordinate 6,888,920 of OU538838.1, forward strand.
AACATTAGGTATTGCATTCAACATCATAACATGATATTCATGTTTTTTAGAAAATAACCCTGCTGGATGGGAATTGAACCCACAACCTACAGCGCAGAAGTCAGAGCTACTACCAACTGAGCTGTAAGGCGAGTCAAATGACATAGGCGTAAGTGAGTAGGTAGTTGTAAACTTGATAATAACGACAATTGATGATCACCCGATGTAGTTTTTATGGCAATTTATAATTAACGGACGCTCGTAGATTGTAGCTGCTGAAACAAAAATGTAAAACTCGTCGTACCGATACCAGTCGGTATTCACATCTCAGCTCTCGTCTTTTCAAGCGTCTTTTCAATAACAATTAGGTAGTGCGTCTATGTCGGTGCTGGATTCTCCTGATTCTCTTGATTCTCGTGATTCTCCTCCGGCTCCTGTTCCTCAACGAACCCACACTGCAGCTCGTATAGCTTAGCATAGATTCCCTTCAGCGCTATAAGTTCCTTGTGAGTGCCGGTCTCTGAGACCACTCCGCGGTCGATAACGCAAATCATGTCCGCGTTCTGGATGGTTGCGAGCCGATGTGCTATTATGAGGCAGGTGCGACCCTCGCTTGCTCGGTCCAGGGCCTCTTGGACCACCTGCAAGTAATAAATAAATAATAAAAAAAAATAACCTATTTCGTCCCATAGGTCTCCCCCAAATCCTTCCAAAGAAATAGGGTAAGAAAAAATAAACAAAAAGAATCACGACTGTAAACCCCAAGTTCGATAGACATCTTTGCAAATCTCCAGACTTTCTCTCAGATCCTTGAAGATGACTAAAGGTGGTAGTCAGAGGTACGTCCAAATATCTATAGGTACTAATATTATAAATGCGAAAGTAATTCTGTCTGTCTGTCTATGACACTCGACACTTTTTTTTTTCAAAACGTTCTTTGAATTTCATTGTTTTACGATAAATAAAATCGATTTCCTAAATCTACGTGAACGAAGCCGCGGGTAAAAGCTAGTTATAAATATATTCAGAAAAAAAAACTTGGTTCAAGACTGTCCACTAGAAAGGTACATAACGTTTATCGGAACATTATTGTCTCATAGTTATCTTTACAAAATATAATGGTTTAATGCATAATATTCTGGATTGTACGTAGTGAACTTTTTGTAGAGCCGAACTGCACTTATTATGTTGGGTACCTACAATACCTAATGAAAATACCTAATCTGTACACTTTTCATATAACTATGCACAGTTTATGCACCTATACCTACGCTTCTGCGTAGGTATTGTATTAGAAGCGTAGGTATAGGTGCCTAAACAGCATAAAAAGCGTAGGTATTATGGCATTCAGTACCAATAAATATTGGTATGAATATCACATGATAATTATGTTTTTACAAAATAGCCCCACTGGTCTTCTGACCCACTAAATGGTGAGCGGTAACCTCTGTCAGTTACTACCACAATGATCTGGTGAATTACTCCAACCCTGAGCCAATATGCTAAAGGGAAATTGTATAATGATACCTTTTCAGAGTGCGTATCCAATGCTGAAGTGGCCTCATCCAGCAGCAGAACCCTCGGGTTCCTGACGAGTGCTCGAGCTATCGCTATCCTTTGCTTCTGCCCACCCGACAGTTGGGATGCGCGGGCGCCGATCCGCGTCTCGTAACCCTGAAAATAGTATCTAATTTTAGAATAACTAGTTCCTGCACGCGGCTTCTTTCTTTACTGGAAAACCATAAAAAATCTTTGTTTATTAAGTACAGCCGTGTTATTCACCGATGCGAAGAGACTGGCTGTGATTGGCCTACACCTTAGGCCATCTTTCTGCATACACACATTCAAACAAAGTAGTCTCAGAGACACGAGATTTAAAAAGCTTACCCGATTTGGGCGAAGTACCCACCTGTTTTAGTCTTATTTCCTTTACCGGAGACACTGCCTGTGATTGGTTGACACCTTAGGCCATCTTTCGGCATGGACACATTCAAACTAGGTAGTCTCAGAGACACAAAAATTAAAAAGCTAACCCGTTTTAGGCTATCTCACTTACCTATTGCATATTCTGCCTCAACCAAAATTTCACACCTACGGCACTATATTGTACGTTAAAATTTAATTTATGTCTATTCTTTCATAGACAATTTAGACAAATCAATAAGCTAGGTCTGCTGAGGTGAAGAAAGTGAATTTTCTCATACAACTTGAAGCTGAAAAACGCACGCAATAATGAGTCTACTCACGCTGGGCAGAGCGGCTATAAACGAGTGCACGTTCGCGTTCTTGGCTGCGACTACGATCTCCTCTATCGGCACCGTCCGCGTGTTGTCGCCGTACGCGATGTTCTCCGCTATAGTGCGGTCGAATAACACCGGCTCTTGAGAAACTATGCCGAGGTTACGACGGAGGGTAGATATGCGCATGTCAGATGTTATGCTGAAGTCGTCCAGGTACTGTAAACGGATGGTATATTTTTTAGGGTTCCGTACCTCAAAAGAAACAACGGAATCTATGTAGGATCACTTCGTTGCACGCCTGTCTGTATGTCAAGACAATTTATGTTAAAAACGCGTGGAGATCTCATGTTGAATAAAAAAGATAAAAGATCAATTAAAAAATAATCATACTAGCATCCGCCCTCGGTTTTGCTCGCTTGATACCTACTTGGAGTTGTCCTCCTAATCAAGGTCAAAAACTATATCTATTCAAAGTTTCATTCAATTTAGTAAAACCGTTGCGGCATGATTGAAACAAACATAAAAAAACTTGCGCATTCAAAGGTACCTAATATTATTTTTCGAACTATCTTGATTAGTAGATATAACTATAGATTTTGACACGGGTCTTCATCTCACGGCAGACTGACCCAGTCTGCCCGCGACCATGGCTATTGTAACATAGTCGAAATGTCGGGAAAGTAAATTAAAGGTAATTACGTGATAAAGACCCGTGTCAAAATCTATAGGTATGTACCTAATATAAGTAAGATTTTTCGTGTTAGCTTCGAGTAAGTTTCTAATATTTCGTTTTAAGAGATTACACTGGCACAAAATAAATTTATTCTTTCTCTCTTTCTTTCTTTCTTTCTTTCTTTCTTACTTACCACATTGCCGTCATCCGGGTCATAAAGCCGCTGCAGTAGCTGTATAAGCGTAGATTTCCCGCAACCACTAGGCCCGACGAGTGCTATCCGTTTACCGCTCGGTATAACAAGTGATAGGCCTTGAAGCACTTCTACTTCGCGACGTGTGGGGTATCGGAACTTCACGTTCTTGTACTGAATCTTGCCGTTTGTTACCTGAGGATAAAGCTCATTTATTTAGAACAGAATAGAACACTTAGCTTCAAACATTTATTTCAATAAAAAGGATCACTTTGAAACGTCTTAGGAACTAGGTGAAGCTACGATTCCACGCGACCAAGCCTAGAAGAATCAGGCAACAAACACGACTTGGAGTCTACCTTTTTTTTAAATGATCCTTTCCTTAATGCTATGTAGAGCTCCAGTGTGATGCCAATCGAACAAGGTGAAGGCTCAAACAAGAATAATAATTAAAAGTACTACTCAAGTACATACAACAATAAAAAAAATAACTAAAGAGCTTCAGCACAAATTCAAAAAGCAGCACACGCTACACTTATTAATATGTCACAAAAAAGATACATTACAAGAACAACATACATTAAATAAATAAATATTGGCGTACTTTTTACACAGCGTCATCTAGCCACAAACTAAGCAAAGCTTGTACTATGGATTAACTGATAGAATACTTATATATAATACTAACTGTCCCGACAGACGTCCTGTGAAATTTCAATAATCCCACAAAAAAAACCACTTGCAGTTTTTCCCGAACTTTATGCCACCTTTATCACTTAGGGGTATAAAAAATAACCTACGACCTATTCTCTGCTGATAGTACAAAAATAATCATAAAAATCGGTCAAGCCTTTTCGGAGGTGTTTGGTTATAGATATAGATTATTAGCCGACCCGTGACAGACGTTGTCCTGTCAAATTTAATTAATCGAATAAAAAAGACTGAATGTTTCTAGTCTGACAGATTTGTTGCACACCAGCGCCATCTATACCGAAATCATCCCTTTTGCGTTTTTATATCGTTTTGGGGATGTTTTTCATATTTTAAAGTATTCTCTTACTTATTCGGGCATTATATCTACATCTACAGCAGTTTTCAACTTAATCCGTTTTGTCGTTTAGGCCTGATTGAGGAACAAACATACATACAAACTCACAAACTTTCGCGTTTATAATATTATTAGGATTAGGATAACACCCAGAGTCCCAGACACAGAACAAACATCTGGCCTCACAGCTCAGTTGGTTAACACAGTAACTCTGCCTTCTGTGCTGTAGGTTGTGGGTTCGATCCCCACCCAGGACAAATATCTGTGTGATGAACATATAAATGTTTGTTCTGTGTCTGGGTGTTAATATGTATAATAAGTATGTATTTACAAAAAAAAGTATATATGTATTATATCAGTTATCTGGTTCCCATAGTACAAGCTTTGCTTAGTTTGGGGCTAGATGGCGCTGTGTGTAAAGTCCGCCAATATTTATTTATTTATTTTATCTATGTTCATGAAACAAATGTTTGTTCTGGGTCAAACCACAACTTACAGCGCAGAAGGCAGAGCTACTACCAACTGAGCTGTGAGTCCAGTCAAACCTCCAAGTTTTACTTACATATGCCTCGGGAACAGCCGGCGCAAGAGTGCTTTGTACAGCCGATTTTCTATTGAGCAGAGTCATAACCCGTCCCGCTGCACTGATGGCGGCGCCGAAGTTGGGCGCGAACGCTAGTGCCTGTCCCATCATCCAAGCGCCGAATACCAACGCTTCTGATACTCTGAAAGTAAAATAAGTTAGTTAAACAATATATTTTTAAAACAATATGCCATCTAAAACATAACTTGTAAAAAAAGCCAAGTCTCGCAACGCAACTCAGTTCTTCTACCGTAAAAATTTATGAGATCCACGTAATACCAAGTCGGTTAATTTATTCAGTCCCTACTTTAGGGGTCCTTCTGTCTTACGATATTACGTAAAGGTTAGCTAATTACGTAATAACAACGTAATATAACAACGTATTACGTAATACCGCTTTATTACTTGACTTGGCGGGGGCACTACCGTGCCCCCAGATCTTTTATAATCCCAGTACTCGTCAAGACAAATCCAACAAGCCCAAACATGGAGAGATAATGAGTTCCATCAGTTCATCCATCATTCCATAAAAGCTTGTAAAATAGAATCACGCCTGTAATACTCGAGTACGGTAGACAAGCTAGACATCCTCTCAGATCTCCAGACGCTTAGATCCTTGAAGATGGGTGTTGTCCAAATACACCCAAACATTATATTTGGCACATGCCCACATTTTGCAGTTGTTAGCGTTCCATACGTGACAGGTTGCAAGCCCATTGCCACATATAAGAATACTAACATAAAAAAAATCGAACAGAAAAATCCATTGAGTAGCAGAAATTAAGATGTAGCTTGCCTACGAGTGGTGATTGCGTAGCACGTCGTAGCGTTTCGTAGTGCATCGCTCGTAGAGCACTACGAAACGAAAAAAAAAATGAAAATTGTTAATTTGTTATATCTCATAAAAAATAAATACTGAAATGTTTAAAAACTGTCAAAAATCTTTTACACCTAATTTCTGTAATGATAATTTCGAGACGAACTATCAACAATATACAAGTTTGTAGCACTGTAGCGCGAGTCAAACTGCACTATACCGGTTTTGTTTTTAAAACGAAATGCTTAAAATGAACGAATGAAACGAATGATTGTATGCGTTACTCACTTGATAACGCTCTTGTACTCCACCTCCTTTGTGGCGACGAGAACTCCGCCGTACCACAACGAGAGTGCATAACCGGCGACCGGCGCTGTTTGACCGAATGAAAACACGCAACCACGCCATCTTATCGACTTCTTTGCAGCGACGCGTGCGCTGGCACCTGCATCGTGGTACCGCTTCAGGATACCTTCTTCGCCACCTGGAATAACCAGTTATCAAACGCCTCTATCACAAACTAGTGGAACTCTTCGCGACATCGTTCACGCGAAGCTATTTTGAGTCAGTCAGTAAAATACTCATCCATGTGCGTGTTAGAGTCGCAATATGGATAACCTTGCGGCGGCTAAGAGTGAACTACGATTTTACCTTTTTACCGAAAAGGTATAATCGTAGGTCACTCAGGTTTTGTATCGACAAAAACTTTATATATATATAGTTACTTTGCATAGAATTCACGCGCTACGAGTTAACAAACGTCTGTACTGAATGTCAATAAAAATATGTATGTATTTGTTAAGTATTTTTTAAAACCGCGATGGCGGGACGTGTCGATTGCCTAGTAGAGAGCTGAAGGGGATCCTTGATGAGGGTAGTCAGATGCACATAAGTAAATAATGATATCTTCTGCTTAATCTTAAATAATAAGTATATATGTATAACACTAGTGTGTGAAAAATAAACACAAATTTGTCAAACCACTCACAGAAAGCAGACACGGTCCTAATGTTAGTGATAGCTTCAGTGGCAATAGTGGTCGCGCGATCGGACGCCAATCGCACGGTCGCCATACCCTCGGCCAGCACCCTGCCTTCCAGCACCACGGCTCCTATCACCATAGGAACTGACACCAATGACACAAGAGTCATCTTCCACGTGTAGTACATGGAGAGGATGATACCGATGACGATAGTGGCGGTGGCTTGCATCAGCGCGCCGATTCGGCTGCCCGTTGCCTGGAAGTTGCATCGATCGGTTGGGTATTGATGGTTTTGGAGGTACTTATGAAATTTCATAGTAATGGAGTGTCAAATAATCAGATAGCCAAATGAATGAATGAATGAATGAATGAATGAATGAAATATGTAATTTGTCTATGTATGACCGTGCATATCTTTTTAGTCGGTGATTCGAATTGGATGTTTTTTTCTGCTATGTAGAGAATAGACCAAAGTTGGTCCCATTTAATTTATATTTATGTAGGACTAATAGTTCCTCTATAAAACTTAAAAATCCAATATCGTCGCTTAAAGTCTTGATTTTTCGATTGGTTTTCATTTTCGTCGGACTTAAAACGTAAGTAGGTGAATGGTATTGTGCTTGTGACATTAGTTCATTCATTCTTTTTTTCTTTCAATCAATACTCACTCCTTGCACAGCGGCGGCGTCAGCAGCGAGTCTTGCGCAAAGCGCCCCAACTCCGTTGCATGCGTCATCGAACCAACCGATCTCTTGCGCGAGCATATGGCTGAATGTTGCGATTCTGCACGAGTAAACTTCACATTATTATTTTGTAGTTATTTTTCTTGGAAATTCTATTAAATACTGAACAGGTTTTATACTACGCTCTCGTAGGAGCTGCGTATTGAGTACTAATCAATACAAATCTAATCTCTTTATGGCATACAATTAGGTCCATAGAATTTCACTTGTTAGGTACCTAGTACCTACAAACAATAATAAAAAACATGCATAACTTTTTACATTACCTACTTAACATATCCAATTCCAATTTATTTTTTGCTGTAAATTAGTAGCACATAAACACACAGTTTTTGAAAGGTTGTTACAAACTAAATACCTAAGTCGTTTGGTAAGTCGCACTCCAGTGAGATTGAATATGAATATCTGGAAGAAGACGAACAGGCCGGTCATAAGTCCGACCATCAGAAACAAGATGGCGATTATGTTCGTCTCGCCACGCACCCAATCTTCGTCTCGACTCTCTAAGAGCTGTGGAAGAAAGACAACGTGATGGTACTCTTTTGAGGTAATTTCAATTAACCCATACTCAAATAACAACAATAATAATAATGTTCCTAATTAAAATGCACTTACACCATAAGTCTCCCCAAAAAGTACAGCGAACATAGGGAAAGACGCCCCGACCGCTATAGCAGACAGTACCCCAAACATCATCAGATACTTCTCGGGCTCGCACAGGCGCAGGATCTGCCACGTGGTCGGTTCCACTTCCTCCTCAATCTTCTCCTCGAGCGCCAGACTGTCCTCTGAGGCGGAGTCCTCGATAGACTTCATGGACTCCACGGATACCATCTTTTCTAGTTTCGGACGACGCATACGAGCGTCTGAAATATTAACATGTAAAAAAGTTGATTTTTATTATTCGAAATTACGACTGAAGCCGGATCTAACACTTGTATTTTACTGGTGATATAAATCGGTGCCAGCCAATTGTATCAATGGCACTGCAAATCTTCGTTTTGCGATTTTCATTACCATAGCTCTGAGCATCGATTGAATTTAGAGTATACCACTTGAATAGTATCTAAGTAAGTAATCATAGAGAAAATGTAATCCCCAAGTAAGTTAGACATCCTCCAAGCCCTCAGAACCCTGAAGATATCTAAAAGGGTTAGTCATCAATCATAGAATAGAGCGAATGATACTGTAAGTCTTTGATAATTGGTTACTGATAGATCTTTACCTACGTTGCTGACTAACCCATGGGTGAGTTTCCACCTACCAGGAGCTGCACAAAGGAAGAAGGGCGGACCAAATCCAAATTCAAATTCAAAAATCATTTATTTCAATAAAATCACAAGGATCACTTTGAAACGTCTTAGGACTAGGTGAAGCTACGCCGATTCCACGCGACCAAGCCTAGAAGAATCAGGCAACAAACACGGCTTGGGGGTCTACCTTTTTTTTTAATGATCCCTTTCTTGAAGCTATGTAGAGCTCCAGTGTGATGCCAATCGAACAAGGTGACCAATCAAACACAGCCCTCGACATTTTCAAACTCGAATATTTGAGCGTTATCATTGGTCCGCTCCACACAGCTCAGGTTCCTACTGAAGTGGAGCTGTTCTGAGCGGACTATCAATTTACCAATCACAGAGCTCGAAATTTTTAGGTCAACTACTACCTAACACTTACGTTTATGCACATCTGTCCCAGAGGTTAAAGTAGGTGCTATACTAGGCTCATTCTCCAGCACGAGGTGGTAGTAGCGGCCCTTCTGCGCGAGCAGCTCCTCGTGCGTGCCTTCCTCTAGCACCTCACCTTTGTCGATGAAGACAATGCGCGTCGCGTTCAGAACTGTTACGAGTCTGCAAGAAATAATAACTTGGGAACTTTAAGGAGGAATTGACAGACAGTTTAGTAGCTAGATGGTAAAGCTGACTGACTGATTGATCTATCAACGCACAGCATAAATCATTGCTCCTAGAAACTTGAAATTTAAAGGGTATATTCCTTTTGATGTGTATAAGAAAGGAATTTTTAAAATTCAACTCCTAAGGCAGTGCAAATCCAAGTAGCACAAATGGCTGGTTAGTTATTCACATTTGGTAACATTGTGAACTTCAAGCATTATTATGCACTTATTAAGGTTCACTCGTGATCTTACAGATAAACAGCTATAGTCTGTGCAGTGGCAGTTTAATAGTAGAAAGATGTCGTATTGGAACACTGTTATGCAGCTATTATTTTCTGGCACCATTTAAGCATTTAAGTAGAGTAAAGTAACGTTTATTGCTGTATTAAGGAATTCGATTACACCACTATACGGTTACATTTCAAAAGAGTCGCTGTGAACATCTATAACGGCTAAAGCTGTACATTGATGTATGTTTAGAGTATTGTAATGCGTATAGATGCAAGGAGGATGGAGTCTGTTTGAAAATAACTTCACGTGAAAGTTGCGAAGGTTTCCACTAATCTTATATTACCTGTGGCTCACCATGATGGTGGTCCTTCCATGGGCCGCAGCATCCAACGCTCTCTGCACCTTAGCTTCGCTCTGAGAGTCCAGGGCTGAAGTGGCCTCGTCCAGGAGTAGGATCTTGGGCCTCCGGATCAAGGCTCTGGCGATTGCAATCCTTTGTTTCTGACCTCCGGAGAGTTGAGCGCCTCTTTCGCCAATCATTGTATCGTAACCCTATAAGAAACAGTTCTACCTTAACGCGACTTCTGAAAGACTGTAGCTAGCTACGTCAGAGGCCTTATCACAAGCATTTAAAGTAATATTAAAACAGTACTACTCTCGTTGAGCAATAGACAACGCTATACGAATAGATGGTTGTTGGCATAGAAATGCTGACGGTCAGTGAAACTAGATCATGCATAACGTCGTATATTGAAGAATACCGCAGAACTTACATCAGGTAACTTCCTAATGAAGTCATGGCAGTGAGCCTGTTTGGCGGCTACGATCAACTCCTCTTCCGTACAAGCTGGGTTACTCATTCTACAAAAACAAACAAAAAAAAATGTCAACAGAAGGAAATGTCAGTATCTCTCAGCTACATTTTTTATCATAAAATGTGAAAGTTTGTTGTTTCAGCTACCTAGAAACACTGACTGATTGTAACACAAACATCCAATCGTTCTTACAAACTATACCGGCTTTAGTCTGTTCTTCCACTGACCAACTGAATCGGATCAACTATTTATATTCCTAACGATACAACGTTTTGGTTGGTTTTTATTAAATAATTTTCCTAACTTTACTAATTTCATAATTTACTGATCAATTGAAAAGGTGGTTTGATTGGAAAAAATCCGTTAAATCAAGTTCCATTTTGCACAGATGGTAAGTTTAGTTGGTCGGACTGGAGGAGCTGTTTTTGGTGCTAGATAGGATACGATTTACACTTACCGAATATTCTCTTTGATAGTGCCAGCGAACAGCACAGGCTCTTGTCCCACCACCGCGATGTGGCTTCTCAGATGTTTCACATTCATCTCCCTGAGATCATTGCCCGATGCTGTCAATTTCCCCGAGTCCGGATCGTACATCCTTTGCAACAACTGTAGAACTGTGGATTTTCCGCAACCGCTAGGACCTACTAGGGCTATGGTCTCGTTCTTGTTGATTTTAAGGTTAATTCCGTTAAGGACCTAAAAAATATAAAAGCATTTTAGCAAACCAACATTATCAAGATTAGCCGTCTTGGCCGAGTGGGAGGTACCTCGACATTTAATCAGAAGGATGTGGGTTCATATTATAAGCGGCGATGGGTTTTTAATCTGTCATGTATGGAATACTTTCTACTGCAAAATGTAGGCATGTGCTAAATGTAATGTTTAGACTCTCTGTATCTCTAGCTCCCCCTTTAGACATGTTCAAGGGATCTGGTCTGCCTGGAGATCTGACAAAAAGTGGACCTCACTCGGGATTTTTTTAAATGATCTAATCAGTGGTATGCGAGCCCCTATCTTAGGTATCGCCTTGCCCTTAGCCGCGCACGCAAAGGTGCCAGTTTGATCCTTGGGGACAAATATCTAACGGAACATACAGTAGCCATACCTGAACATCATTTCTCGCGGGATATCTGAAATATACGTCAGTCAGTTCCAAGTCCCCATCCATAGGTGGCGTCGATCCTTCTTTAGAGAGGCTGTCAATGACAGGTTTCCTGTCAATGACTGCAAATATGGCCGCCCCTGATGCGCGTGCGTTGTTAATGGCTTCCATGTGGGGGGCAGTCAGGCCGACGTTCTGAGCGCCTTGGAGGACGCTGAAGAATATCTGCATGGAAACGCGAGATTTAATACCAAATTATACATTTATTACATTTATAAAGCTCATAACACAGCTCATGATTGTTATTGTTATTTCTCTCATAACACTTGTTATTTCGATGAAAAACTGAAGAAGACTGAGAAGGAAAAACAGTAAAGAAGTTATGATGAAAAAAAGTTTGAGGGGAAAAGAGAAGAAAGTAGGAATGAAAGAGATGAATGATTCCTTACAATCATGAGAACAGCCGGGGTATAAGTTGGCGCCACTTCATGTCTACTTTCCAGAATTAGCCCCACTCCATACCAGAAGGCGAGCGCGTACGTCGCATAGATGATAAGCCACATTATAGCGCTGCCTATCCCTGAGAACACCCCCTTTCTGATGCCCATCTTCATAGCTGGTTCTAGGCGGAGACCATACCTGAAAACATTCGACAACCATTGAAAATTTGTAGTCCGCTGAATTATAAACCCGAAAGCTTGTCAGGATATTTGTATGTTTGTGGCTCAATCACGACTGAACGGATTTGGATGAAACTTTATGGCCTGGAATAGTATAGGTATAGGCTTTTTATACAGGTACCACGAAGCGAGGCTGCAGGCAACAGCATAGTGAACAAAATGATATCATAAAGTAACATACGTGATCACTACATAATATAAAGCAAAGTCGCTTTCCGCTTCCCGCGTATGTATGTATGTTTGCTTATATCTTTAAAACTACACAACGGATTCTGATGCGGTTTTTTTTAATAGATAGAGTGATTCAGGTTTATATGTATAATAACATGCTACCCGTGCGAAGCCGGGGCGGGTCGCTAGTCCTATATAAAAGTACCTACCAAAGTATGTACGTACCTACCAAAGGTTCAAAGTATTTTGTTTGGATTGAAACTTTACGCTACCGGTTTTAGATCGCCATTTGAGTACAGCCTAGTTACCTCTTTATTTCTTTGTCCTCCCCTCCGAAGGCGACCACTGTTCGTATTGACGCAAGGACCTCCTCAGCGATAACACCAGCTATGCTGTAAGCCTTCAACTCTTGTGTGGTTAGTGATGATTGCACCTATTTTGCAGGAAGATAGTTAGTCTTTTTTAATATCGCAATTTCATGATCAAAAAACCAGGGAACTCAAGAAAGAACCAGCAGGTTAATTGATTCAGGCGTGGACATCTTTGTTTGTTTAGTATTTTGAACAAAAAGATGGTATACGAGTATAATAAATAACACCAAACTTAAGCTTTATTATAACACCCAAACATAAAACTTAACACTATATTCATCTCTCAGCTAATCGTTTGTTTTGGGTTAAAATCGAATTCACAACCTGCAGTGCAGAAGACAGAGCTACCTACCATTCAACTAGAGGGGCCAGTTAAAGCTTTCTACGTTATATAAAACGCTTGAGGGCAGTACAAAAAATTAAATAGAATCACGACTGTAACCTTCAAAAATGGAAGACATCCTCACAGATCTCCAGACGATAAAATCCTTGAAAATATCTATAGAGCAGTACATTCCTTGTTAAATCGATCACGCCACTTCTTAGTTTTGTGTGCTTTAAATTGCTAATTTTTACCTTGGCAACAATAGCAGTAGTAGCAATAATGATAGGCGTGCAAGATAAGATGACCAGAGTCAGTTCCCATCCGTAGGCAAAGGAAATGATGACGGCGGTTACGAAGGACATCACGAGGTACACCAGCATTGGAACTTTTTCACCGAGGCCTTCGCGTAATTTCTCAACGTCACTGGAACAAGAAGATCACAGCTGTACCTATACCTATTCATCATCCATCATAACTGGCATAATTTACCTGGGTTTTGGGTGAAACAACAAACTTTTATAAGTAAGGTCCCGTCGACTTCGTATTGTACTCTCGACACTCAAATCTGTGTGGAAACTAGTCAAAAGTGGAACTTACTCAGAAACCTTCGTGGCGAAGTTCATGGTGGTGTTCATGTCATACCAAGAGATGTCTTGCCGTAATACCGCTTGCAGAAAATTCTTTTTTACTCTGTCAATCTGAAATTTTTTAGATATACTTGAATATTTATTTGCTAGAAGACTTCTACTGCTAAACTTAGCAAGGTTAATTGTGTACATTGAAAGGCTCAATTCAATTCTACTGCCTTTTAATCTTCTTGCTAGGTATACCTTTATAAAACAAAGTCGGGTTTGTTCAGACATAAGTGCTGGACGATTTTCATGTTTTTTGATTTATTGGATTTGTCTCTGTCCCAAATGGCAGAACTTTTGTTAACTCTAAAGCGGTACGAAGTTCGCTGGATCAGCTGCTATATATTATGCGAATGATTATAGATATGTATTAACAATTGTAACAAGTTCTCACCGACTTGAGTGCAGCGTAGTTGAAGAGGTCTACACTGATGGCTCCGATAATGAACTGTATCACCGAGAACACGGTGCATCCGATGCCGAAAGCTTGCGAGTCCTCAATCAGCGCTCTCTTGTTCTCCTCGGCACTCGCGTTTGTACTGCGAAAACACAAGATAAAATTCAAATAAGTAGGTAATCTCTCTTTAAGTTAGCTACCAGCTCTACTACCCCTCTGCTTAGCGAAGCTCGGACTGGTATCATAACGTGGCATATCTAAATATATAAAACTTTTGCGTTAGGTACTGACAGACTACTTGACTGATCTATCAGCGCACAAACAACTTGAAAATTTGGTGTTAAAATTGATGTGTATGGGTGCCCTAAGAAAGGAATTGACGAAATTCAACCCCTAAGTGCAGTGGAGGGTTCAAGTCTGTTTGAAAAGAACTTTACGTAAGAAATGTGGAGGGACAAAGGTTTGCAAGATCTGCAAATATTTTTCGGATTCTGATGCTGTGATATTGTTCTCGAAGATACTCACGTGATTCTTGTGTAGGGTTATGTAAGTGACTGTGGGTTTTTATAAGGTACTCACAGTATCCTGCCTCCTCCAAACAAAGAGATGGCCAGCGTGGGCGAGGAGGTGCCTGTCATGACAGTTCGCTCGATGAGCAGCGACGTGAACTCTCCGTACACGATCACACCGATGGGTACGAACAGACCGTTCAGTGAGGCCATTAACACGCCCGCAAACAGCAAGAGGAGTTCCCATGCTTTCGCGTATCTGTACTGTTGGATGTTAGACGAGTTATAAAGGCCCAAAAGACATATTAATTTAATTAAAATTTTAGGCAATGTGTAAAATAGACAACGTTTTTGTAGAAATTATTGTATTTTTTTGACAAAAAGCTTATATTGTGCTAGGACGGTCTGAAATTTTCAAGTCTTACTTAGTTTATTTAAGAAAAAAATACTATACCATTGCATTACCTTAGATGTACTTAGGCCATATTTTCAGGAGATACTTTAATGGACCACTACACCGTTTCACATAATAAATGACTCAATTGTGCTGCCATTTACAGAAAAGGTTAAAGTATATAATAATTATTCATACTCACTAATTTAAACCAAGAAATCGGTTCCGCTAGAAGTTTATCTTGTTCACTGAAATAAAAGATGAAACAAACTAAAGATGTTTAAAAAAATTAAAATATAACGCGAACTCGAGAATAATAAAATAAATAATGAGAGTTAGAAGCGCCACCAAAAAATACTATTATTACCTATGAAGGTAAAGGGTCAAAATTAAAAATTGAATGATCAGATGATCATGGAATGTCTTTGGAATTTATTGAACGAGAGTGAGTTTCGATACTAGCGGGGGCGTAGTGAGCGACGGAAAGCTAAGCTACCCTAATAGACAAATAAAAAATTAAATGACGGCTGCTTTTCAGTTTTTATAACTATTGCAGTTCTCATCGTTCAATCTGTAATCCTGTGTACTTTGTTTTAAATAATTTTTTTTACGGAAAATTTACTTTCAGTTTCTCGATTCTCTGGTTATCTGTTCTCGCGCATTTCATACAAAAGCATTTAAATTTCTTGACCATTTTTGGGTAAGCAAAAATATAGCGCTCCAAAATATAGGAATATTAACACGGCGCGGGGCGCGGCGCTAAGTCGCCAGTTCTTTTTTCTTAAACTTGGCTGGACACACTGCCGTGTGTCTATAGTAGTTCCGTTTACGCGATTTATAGATACCCGTTGAAATATTAAAACAGGTAGGTAACTTATGAGTAAGTTCCTCTATCGCGTCTTGTCTAAAGGGGCTAACGTACCGTAAGGGCACTTACGATTCTTTAAGAAGGGCTTTCTCAGCTAAATAAGCGGACTGTGCGGCTAGTGTGCTGATAGTAAGCGAATTCTGACGCCAGCCGAAATTGAGTGCTGGCCTCTGGTCGCTCAACCTTCGCTGCGAAGTAAACTTAGTGACGCTCTTTATCGACTCATCGCGTTTCATTCTCGGGTCAACCGGTCTGCAAAAAAATGTAATAATTAAATAGGAAGGTACCTAATAAATAATGTTTATTCCATTACTATTTAGTAGGTCAAACTGCCTGCACTACACTGCGACTCCGCAGCACTCCCGTGCGCGTAGTGTATAGTGTAGAGGGATCTGGTGTTGAATTTTGGTACCTACCACATTCCTTTCTTAGTGCACCTTCCTAAATACTAAAAGAAATACATACACCCTCCAATTTCAATTTCCTAGGACCAGTGGTTTAGGTTGTGCGTTGATAAATCAGTCAGTCAGCCAGTCAGTCAGTAAGGCAAGAGTAGGTAGGTACATTAATCTTCATGTTGCGATAGATATTCTGCGAGTCCCATAAAAGAGTAGGTAACCTAAGGCCTATACTTCTGGGCTTCCTCTTAACACAATTTGTCTGAGACACTGCTTTTTAGGGTTCCGTACCCAAGGGGTAAAAACAGGACCCTATTACTAAGACTTCGCTGTCCGTCTGTCTGTCTGTCTGTCCGTCCGTCCGTCTGTATCTCATGAACCGTAATAGCTAACAGTTGAAATTTTCACAGAATATGTATTTCTATTGCTGCTATAACAATAAATACTAAAAACAGAATAAAATAAATATATAAGGGTGGCTCCCATACAACAAACGTGATCTTTGGCCGTTTTTTATAGATAATGGTACGGAACCCTTCGTGCGCGAGTCCGACTCGCACTTGGCCGGTTTTTATATTTGGTAGAATTGTGTTTGTGTATCATTCGCGTTTAAACCTCAACTTACATCTCTCGTCATCTGATGAATGCATTCGTATCTTGAGAAACTCATAAAACGTCGACACCTATGAACTACCGACGAAAGTATCTAAAAGTTTTTACTAATTTCGATTTGCGCAACTTCATAATAATTTTTGTTTTGACAATTTGACTTGTCAAGTTTTACCAAATAATGCATTGTCATTCTTTGAAGGTCAAGTTTGCAATCGGTAAAAAAATCTATGGATCATCAAACAAGTTTTAAGCTATCCAAAGATAGATGGATGTGATACTTCCTATAGCCATGAACTCTTAATTAAGGGGTGGTCACTAGATTAGAGCATAATTTATTCTCTGAAGGTCAAGTTTGCAATCGGTAAAAAAATCTATGGATCTACAAATAAGTTCATCCAAAGCTATCTAAAGAGAGATCGATGTGATACTTCCTATAGCCTTGAACCCTTAATTAAGGGGTAGTCACTAGATTAGAGTATGTTTTATAGACTGGAACTTTAGACTTTTAGCGCCTACTAAGATATTACCATACCTGTGTCCAAATCTAGGCAGTGTACCTACACTGAAAGGATCGTAAGTAACTTATAATTAGGTATGTAGATAAATAATAACTCATCATCATTTTCTCGTCCTTTTCCTACTTCACGTGGGGTCGGCAGATGTTAAAGAACATTTTGCGAAAAGATTTGGCTTATGTTTGACAACCGGCCCATGCCTGACTTCAAACTAGAAAAAAAGTAACTACCTACAACCCGGTCAGAATATCTGTGCACCTCGCTGGAATGCGGCGCCTCTCCCGCGTCTCCCTCTCTCCTCTCCTCGTGCGCGAAGAGCGATAGAGATAGCGATAGCGATAGAGAGCGAGGTCAGGTGCACAGATATTGTGACCGGGTTGTACCTACCTACTAATTCGCTCTACTTATAACATACGCGTGCGAAGGAATTTAATTTTATGGACGAGTGTACGCAAAACTGCTCACTATTATTAAAATATGAAGAAAAAGCGTGTGAACAGCCCGCATAATTATAATATCATCCATTGCTATATATAACGCCAGTAATCACCGTTTGTACCTTGGTAGACACCACGTCGCAATGCGGAAAGTCGAGTAAACTTTGCGTATTTATTTGACTATCACACTATATCCTAGACTAGTTCATAAAAATAAACAATGCATGAAGAACATAAATAATGATACATCTGCAGTTACGAAGTTCTGCAGTAGCTTTTATATATAACTCTACAAATCTCACTAGTTCCTATGTATCTTACAAATAGGATAGGTACCTACCTAACTACATGAAATAACAAAAAATAAATAAATAAAAAATAAATAGGATCACGAATGTAATCCCCAAGTACGGTAGACATCCTCTTAGATCTCCAGACGCTTAGATCCTTTGAAGATGTCTAGTGGGGGTAGTCAGAGGCACATCCAAACATTATATTTGGCACATACCCACATTTTGCAGTAGTTAGCATTCCATACGTGACTGGTTGCAAGCCTATCGCCGCTTATAAGAACACTAACTGGTTTCCTCACGATGTTTTCCTTCACCGTTGTAAGCACGTGTTTTTGATGCGCATATAAATTTTCGAACAGAAAAATCCATTGACGCACGCCGGGATTCGAACCCACGACCTTCAGATTGAAAGTCGAGGTACCTCCCACTCGGCCAACACGGCTGTGTTATCCTAGACTATAGTTCATAAAAATAAACAATGCATGAAGAACATAAATAATGATACAGCTGCAGTTACAAAGTTCTGCAGTAGCTTTTATATATAACTCTACAAATCTCTCTAGTTCCTATGTATCTTACAAATAGGATAGGTACCTACCTACATGAAATAACAATAAGGTAAGCAATCCCCGCCTGAATACAAAATGCGATTACACCCACCCCTATAGGCACCATTGTATTGAATTGAATCCAATTACGTAGTAGTTAGAGTCCGTCAAATCTTACATACAAAATAGGTGTTTATGAAGGATTTATTAAAATTTTAAGATTTGAAGTACTTTCATGCCACTAGTTTAGTAATGTAAATTAGGCTTTACGGTTACGGACTTGGTATACTGGTAGTTAGGTACTAGAAAAAACCACAAATTCTAAATCCTTATTCGTCAATTATATCCCATACATTGTACAGTACCTGGGATAGGTAGGCCATCGGCAAATATTTTGCAGCTTATCTGTCAAACACACTGATCTTGGATCAGCACTTGAAATGAACAATCTGAAGACTACTGTTTACCTAGATCTTCAGGCTTTCTCTTCCGAACATAATAGTCGCAGAAACTGATACGACGCCGGTTTCCATTAATTATTTATGTCAGAATCCTATAAAGGCGTCCTAAAAAACTGTGCCATGACCACAGGAAGAGCACTCTAAGAGATACCTGAATCACCCCCTAGTTTTAAGTTACAAAATAACTCAAATATAATTGTGACTCAGATGTTTATGCATCGCGAAGGTTTAATAAAAATCGAATTAAAAAATTACGGAAATAAAAATCATAACGCGAACATGCCTTATGATTTGTGATTCGGGGTGCTCTACCTCTAGTTTTGCGCTTCACACTATTGTTTGCGACACCCTGTAAGTTTTAAATATGATCCGTAATTTGTGATGTAACTAGCAGAAATAAATAACCCAACGATCGAGGCCAAAAAGGTTAATAAAGAACATGATAAGTATCTTAAAATTTATGGACGATCGTAGAACGTAGGTAGGTACCTAGTCGTAGGCCTCGTAGCTGCCAAAATAAAATTGTGAAATAAAATAATACTGCGTTATCTAACCAATACCGGTCGGTATATCATACATAGGAATTGGAATTTGCTTTTAGCATCATTAAAACAACTGCATATCATGAGATATCGCTAACACTGTATTCTAGTTAGGTACAATAATAAATTTGATTTAGATCAAGGGCTAACTAGCCTAATCCGAATACGACCAGTTAAATTAGGATATTGTCACAAGCCAAGTGCACTTGCCAGACTATGCTATTATTATCATCATTTTCCGATGGGATACTGAACCTAAATACAACGCAATAAGGGACAGGTACACCGTGGATGAGACAATTCATTCAGACGCAGACGTCTGGTTGTAAGGGAATGCAGGTCAGGTGTAGTTACGCAATGTCCGTTGACGTAGTTTTTCCTAGCTGTTTGTCGTGACGTCACTGCACGAGTTACCTACCAGTACCATGGACCTTGAAAACTGGGGAGAAATAGAGTAGGCATTGTTCTCAGTATATTGAAGCCGGAAAGTTTAGCTGGGAAACAAGAGATGAGTTTTTTTTGACCGCTTGAAGACATCGTAGATACTTGTCAAACATCACAATCGTATCGCAATCGCTCTACGATACACTGTCTTAATCACGCCTGTTTCCCAGAGGGATAGGTAGGCAGAGACCACGGCTTTCCCTTTGCTACGATCCAGACATACTTCTTTTGCTTCACTCTAATCACATTCTCATGCATACATGTCGTACTCTTGACCTGGCCTTTTCCCAAAACGGTATTTAAATATTTATGTAAAATCATAAGGGCGATTCTTATCTATACATAAAATAAAACTGTAGAAGAGTTCAATACTGTACATTGAATAAAAACTAAAAAAAATACTCCTAGGGACCTTTAAACAAGTAACACAAGCAAAAAAAAACATTTTGAAATTTTTGTCTGTCTGTCTGTTGTCCGGCTTTCACGCAAAAACTACGGGACGGATTTTGATGAAACTTTTTTTGTTATGTAGCTATTTTAGTCCTCGGCAACATATAGGCTATAATTTATTTTGAAGATTGGAATACCAGATGTGAAAGTATCTGTCCCCCAGCGAAGCGGGCACGGTTCAGCTAGTAATTTTATTTGAACGTCAAAGCTAGCTAAAGCTACGCCGCCTGTTCCTCGCAACCAAGCCTAGAAGGTGTGTGCCTGTAATTTTACCAACCATAAACTTCAGTACTTCTTGGGGTCAGAAATAAGTAGGTATCTAATATTGGTAGGGAGTCCCCGGACGAGCCCCTTCACATGGAATTCTACTGCTCTATCAGATAATTAAATATATAAAACCTTTGCGTTACTGACTGACTGATCTATCAACCCAGCCTAAGCCACTGGTCCTAGGAACTTGAAATATGAAATATTCCTTTTTTGGTGTTCAGGGGTGCACTAAGAAAGGAATTCCTGAAATTGCAGAGGGTGCAGGGGGGGTCGAAGTCTGTTAGAAAGTAACTTCACGTGAAAAAATCGCGAGGGTTTCCACTAGTCTATACTTCTATACTAGACTATTCTTTAAAAACATAAAAATTCAAAACCAAAATTCAAAACTTACAACTCGAAAACCACCCAAGTTAAGTAACCCATAAGTTATGGGCCATCACCAGCTCCGGATTAACCCATAAGAAAATTAAGCATTTGCTAAGACCCAAGATCCTCAACAAATTTTTTTTTTTTTTATTATGACAGACCGGGATCTTATTACTACAGATTACTGCTGAGCGGGGGAGGTGGAGTGCTAGAAGCTGGCATCGGGCACAAGGGCGTGGATTGCTTAGGCATTAAGTAGTCTTAATCCGGCCCTGCCTATAACATTAACAGTGAAGAAATCAGCAATTCCAATACGAATAAATTAAGATGGTCGTTAAACTCGAGGAAAGGGATCAACGCGTCGCGCCTATGCGACGCCAAGATATCACCCCCCATAACTTAGGTTTCCCACCCCAGACTATGGGAGCTATACGTGACGCGTCATATATTTGATCTTAAATAATGATTAGTAGTTGAAAATTTGTTATTAAGTTGATAAAGAAAAGAATCAAGAGTTTTTCGAAGACAGTAAAATTAGCGAACTAGATACTAGGCTAGGTACTATATTTGTGTAGTCTGTCAAAGCAATCGGTTTGGGCTGTGTGGTCGATGGTCGAATACCACTGTGTTGTGACCATTAAAAAACCGGCCAAGTGCGAGTCGGACTCGCGCACAAAGGGTTCCGTACCATTATTTAGAAAAACCGACAAAATAACACGTTTGTTGTATGGGAGCCCCACTTAAATATTTATTTAATTCTGTTTTTAGTATTTGTTTTTAGTGTTTTCATCTGTGAAATAATGTAAATAATGTATAATGTAAATTTCAACTGTCTAGCGATCATGGTTCATGAGATACAGCCCTGTGACAGACAGACGGACAGCGAAGTCTTATGCCGGGGTCCCACGGCCCGCGTTTTCACGCGCCAGACCGCGCCAAGGCGGACGGACGCGCCGTGGGAACGATGCATCCGTGGTGGCCATCGACTACTGGTGGCCCGTGCTCGGAACGCTCTGTACGCGACGCGCCAGACGCACACAGGCGGAGCGTCATCCGGCGCGGCCCGTCGTTTTACGCGCCGTGGCTTTAGTAATAGGTCCCTTTTTTACCCTTTGGATACGGAACCCTAAAAACGGTTAGTTAAAGCCGGGTCCAGACATGTATCATTTGCCCGATCCGATCACCGTATCCGTATCGTCGACGCGTATCATGATCGCATATGTGGACGGGTAATGATATACGTATCATGATACGGGATCTCGATACGCCATTATGATACGGGCCGACCCATGTCGTGTCGGTTTTTGTCCGATCATCAAAGGTGATACAGATACGGACGTGGGTCAGTCTGGACGCGTCACTCGCGACGATCGGTCTGTTGCACGTGCGCGTCATTTTCAGTCCTTGCCGTGAAGTAAAAACAATGAATTGGAACAATGAAAATGTTATTAAATTTATCGAGGCCTATAAAGAAAAGCAAGTATTATGGGACCCCAGTCACAAAAGCTATTACAACAGGAATCTGAAGCAGGAGGCCTGGGATGAACTCTCCGTCGAAATGGAGTGTCCAGTTGGTGAATTGAAGAAAAAGATGGATTATTTGTTGGCTGCCCTTCGCCGTGAAAAATCAAAAATCGCTAAAACCAGCACAACAGGAAAAGGTAAGTAGATACTGCTAGTGCGTGCAAAATCTATGCCGGTTTGTGAAGTTCGGTCGGCGAACAGAGTAGCATTATTTTGCACGCACTCTACTCGTACCCGTTCATGAAAACTCAATTGATATTTTATAATTATTATTTTATTATTATTCCTCTTTATTTATCTTTAATCTTAGATTAAGCTTTTTA
The DNA here is from genome assembly GCA_912999785.1 of Hydriomena furcata. Classification (NCBI taxonomy): domain Eukaryota; kingdom Metazoa; phylum Arthropoda; class Insecta; order Lepidoptera; family Geometridae; genus Hydriomena; species Hydriomena furcata. Next base: position 6,911,756 of record OU538838.1, read on the forward strand.
CTATATGGATATAGAAGTAAAATACATATTAAATGAAATTACAAAACATAAACACATTATAAAAAAAAATATTATTATTTTTAATTTAACTACACACTAATACCAGAAAAAGCCAGAAATTGAAAACTACTCTGAATGTGATGGGATTAGAATAGTTATACTTATTTCTATATCGTAGTATTAATAATTGCATAATTTTAAATTATAGGAGCTGATGAAATATACCAGTCTTCTTGGTTCGCTTTCAAATATTTGCAATTTCTGATGGACAGAAACAAGCCTCGCCCGAGAATTAATACTGTGAGTATCCTCAGCACAACCACATTATTACATTTAACTTTAATTATTTTGATTTCGATTTTCTTATGTGTGCCGCGGCGGCATATGCTACGGCCTTCAAGTCTAATTCATATGATCTTGCCATGATAATTTTCCGACTGTACAGCAATATTCAGCAATTTTATCCCTCATTACATGGGCCGACAAAGAAGCTCTGCGTGGGGTATTCGTGATAGGCAATAATGAAGTTATATCGTTATTTTCGAGACGCCATCTTCCCATTGTTACTGACCCTTCTACTTCACTATCAATACTACCTGGTGGTGCATAAATATTTGCAGAATTAGTATTTTTTATTAAGAAGTTGTGAAGATGACATATTGTCATCACAATCAGTTGTGCCACTTCAGGTTGGAGTAGCATTGGCTTGCGTAGTACTCTAAAAACACTAGCTGAAATGCCAAAAGCATTTTCAACCACTCGTCGAGCTCTTGATAATCGATAATTAAATATTTTTTTTAATGATCCTGTAGGATGTACACCTGGATATGGCTTCATAATATGGATACCTAACGGGAATGCACTGTCTGCTACAAAATAGTATGGTATAATGCTATTCGTTCCTTCTAATAGTTTCGGAGATGGAAGATTTAATGAGTTGTTTGAAATTTTTTCCTTGAGAATGGAATCATTAAATACACCTCCATCGGAAATTCTCCCTTGACACCCTATATCGACAAATATAAATTTATATGAAGCATCAACTAAAGCGAACATAACAATACTAAAAAATTGTTTATAATTATAAAACTCCGATCCGCTATTGAAAGGTGCCTGCAACATGATGTGTTTTCCGTCCATAGCACCAACCACGTGTGGAAGATCCCAACAGTTTTGAAACTCGGAACTAATTTCCTCCCATTCTTGATGCGATGAAGGTATCTGTAACAAATATATTATAATTATTTTATTTTGCTTGCAGGAAGGCCAAGACCGCGCTTTGAAGGATAATACATCTGAAAATGAGGAAAATGAGAACATAGGTGAAGATCATGATCAGTCACAAGATAAACAACCCTGTTCCACCGAGCGCACTGAATCGGACAAAACAACCGTTAATGCAAAGAATTTATCAAAATCGCAATTCAAATCTCCACTTCCGAAAAAGAGAAAATACGTCGCGAACCAGAACCCAATGTTGCAATCGGCATTTGATTTGCTGTCATCATCAGCTTCGGCTGCTAAAGCGGTAGCCACTGCTTCGACTGCACCTGCTACTGGATTAGACCAGTATCAGCTATACGCTAATTATTTGGCAGGCAAATTTAGGGGTTATTCCAAGCAAACCTACATGACTGTGGAACATCAAATAAACAATATCCTATATAACGCTGATTGTGGACAATATGAATATCAGCGCGGGTACTCCACTCCGGCATCTACATATCCCATGTCAGAGACTACAACTACACAAATGTCTGTGTATTCAAACAGAGCACAAAGTTTAGCCCCGTACATGACTGAAAATCAAGCACATTCTCCAGTGACTCGAGTGGATGATTCGTCGATGGATTCCGAAGATTCTTTTCATGATTTGATCCATGACATCAATTATTAGTAATAAACAATAATTGTTTACAAACTTATAAATAAATTGATGACATGGATCAATAATTATTTCTATAATAAAAAATATCCTACCTTGATGTTGTCTTTTAATGCCTCCACGATAGCTTGACAGGTCTCTGGCACTATAACACTTATCGATTGTTTCGAAACTCTGAATAAATATTGTAGGCTTGTATAGGAATCTCCGCTGGCTAAAAATCTCAATGTGATACTTAATCTTTCTTCAACAGAAATTGCTTTCCTGTATGTAGTATCCCTTTTTTTAATTTTGTGGCCAATTAAATTTAACAAATATTCGAAGTCACTAGGTGCCATACGGGTGAAGTTTTTGTATTTACCGCTTATGTGTTGAAATCTTAGGTCTCTCATCAAAGCTCTTCCTCCAAGTCTGTTTCTGTTTCTAAATAGTTCCGTTTGCCACCATTGTCTCTGTTTTGGTCTTGAGGTTAGAATGTTGTGAATGACAATAAAACAGGCACATGAAATTGCTAAATTCTCGTACATTTCAACCAACTGCGACGACATGTTTGATCGAGAGCAGAAACTGAACTGGGCAATTTGATACGCGATCATGACTATTGTGAAGATACGGATACGGAGCAAATCGGAGGCGTCCACAACTTGATACGGGGCTTGATACAATACGTAGAGATACGGATACGGTGATAGGATCGGTCAAATGATCATGTCTGGACCCGGCTTAAGACTTCAGGATCCGTTTGCCGATCATAGCTAGTTTAGCATCCTGAAAATTACCAACTTTACATATAAGCTCTATACTAATATTTTAAAGAGAAAAGTTTTGATTGATTGTTTGTTAGACACCATAACGTAGGCATTTAATTTCCTATGTCATAGGGCATCTCATAGGACCTATGAGATGCCTTTCCTTACAGGTACAGGTAGAGCACAGGAATGAACGCGATTGTTGACTATTTTTCTTCCTTACCTTGATGTTGGTACTTAACCAAATCGTTTAAAAAAAAAAAGATTTATTAAAAAGATAAGAATGTTTCCTGTTTGAATGTTTGTTTTAAAAAAAAGTCACTATTTTTTTTAATACTCAAGTACCTTTCCTCTAAGAGTGCTCTACTCTCAGTGACGAATTTACACATTTGCCAGTAGGCTATTTCAATTGATTTAATTTTAAGTTATTAAAATTATTAAAGAATTTTAGTAAACAAGGAACCGACTATATTTTTATGATTTAAGGATAGAGAAGCTGTTTGTATTTAAGTTTTTATAAATGCCATCAAGTCTAGTATTATATTAAGGGCTTTGAACCCTCGCGTGACACCATGCTCACAATTGATTTGAGCCAGAATAAAATCATAGACGAATGCAAATAACATTCATTAGATTTTAATATCTAGGTAGGTACTTAGTAGGTACCTAACTACCTCATTCAATGAAAGCTAGTGACATTCGATTATAATAATACCTACATATGTAAGTACCCCATTTTTACTACCTTATCTAGTTTTTTTAACCCTCAATTTTATATAGGGGTGCTTTTATTGACAGCTTTGTCATTCTAAAGGTCTATTATGCAAAATAAATAAGTAAATAAAAATAAAATGATTATACCCGGAAAATAGACCTTTGAAAAATTTAAGATAGTGTCTGTATTACCTATACCTACTAATTACTAGCTGCATATTTAAGACAATTGCCTACAAACGGGTTGGGTTAATCCAGAAATGAACAACATACCGAATACCCAAAAAAACCTACTAGTCAATTTGACCTTTTTGGCTCCGCGCCAAGTTTTCTTCAAGATAGGTAGGTGAAAACATTTTTAATGATTGTGCTCTTAGGGGGTGGAAAATACCTACTTACATAGTATATTACACATCGGAAGTTCAAAATATATTGTTATTAAAGTCATTAAAGTTATTAAACGAGGTAAGTAATTAAATTATAACAAAAAAACAAGAAAAATATATACTTGATAAAAAAAATATATTTTCTTTCTTACTCACCTAATATCCTATAAAAATTATTATCCAAAGAACACGATAAACTCGTCAAAAAATAACAAAGGGAACAAGCTAAAATTACTTTCTTCATATGGACACTGTTGGTTTTTGAACGGATCCCGGCGGAAAACGCGGGAAACTCAGGATGGTAGAATCGCGCGACAACCTTACGCGGTGTTTGGCAAAGCACTGGCTTGCATACTACCACCGGGTGGTTTTTGGCTACTTATCAAGACAGTGAGGGGAGAATATCTTGTGACGCAGAACAAATAATAGTTCTGGAATCTCGCTCGTAATTATTGGCGCTAGAATTTTTTATATATTTAGGTATGTAGTAGTTCTAGTTATGTACGTATTCAGTTAATTTTCAAATATTTTTTTTCCCGAATGGCCAGAGCAAAAGTTTGCAAACACAAACGTGTTACCATAGATGTAACAATTGAGTTTTAAAATAAATTTTGAGTGTTACATATCATAAAAATAAAAATAAAACACTTATTTACAGGTACATGTACCTCTACATGATTCGGGTACCTCTAGACTTTTGACACATTTATTTTTACATCTCTACATACCTTTATGGAATTAATTTTACAAGGTTTTTTTAACGCATGGAGTTTATATTTACGTATTATAATTTTTATTCTATAGGTTGTGGGTTCGATCCCCATCCAGGGCAAATATTTATGTGATAAACATAGATGTTTCTTCTGTGTCTGGGTGTTAATATAACAATTCTTTTTTTTGTATATGTACAAAAAAAAGAATATAAGTATTCTATCAGTTATCTGGTTCCAAGCTTTGCTTAGTTTGGGGCTAGATGGCGCTGTGTGTAAAGTCCGCCAATATTAATTTATGGTTTCTATCCATAGTTTACCAGTTTCAGAAACTTATTTCTATATTTACGTAGGGGAAAGGAGACAGGGGTTGTTCAAAAGATTTTAATGAGAAAAGTCAGCATTGCTTTTCTGACGCCAAACAGAAATGAGAAAGATGGCATCATTCATACTATCAGATCAATGGCATTTGTGTTGCACCATTTTCCGTCCCGACTTTATGAAATTAATAACTCTATCTAATATCGGTTATTTTTAGTTTTACTTTACGAGTGACAGAAATCTTTATGATGTCAGTTAGGGCCCTGATAAAAAAACGTACACTACCCTTGAAAGATTTACTAAGTTTAGTGAGCTTTATAGTAGGAAGATCGCTTCGAACTTGCTAGACTTTCAATTTTCTATTTAAGAGGCTCCCAGTCGCTGATTGCTCTTTTTCGAAACGAAAAAATTAATACTTCTGAACAAGCCACATCTCCTATTTTTATAAGTATATTACTTCAGGTTCCTACCTAGATTTCTATTAAGCTGAAAACATAATAGCAGAAACTTTTCACGATAAAGATATTATTTCAAAATGATACGTTTTAGAATTTATGATCGAAATATTTTATATACCTACTATTAAAATCAACTTGTGATTTATTGTTAAAGATAGGTAATATGTAGATCTAGATTTCTATTAGAATAGATTTTTGATAAGTAATTATACATAATTTATATCATTAATTTATTCGAAAAGCTAAGGCGGACCACGCGCCGACGTGTGTTTGTCGTCATTGCAGCGGTCGGTAGGATTATTTATCGAAGTGATTAAAGATGGGTACATCTTTATTCACATATACTATACATTATAAAATAGGAGATGTGGCTTGTTCACAAGTATTTATTTTTTCGTTTCGAACAAAAACAATCGTCGACTGGGAGCGCCTTAAGTAGGTACCTACAGGTATTATAGATAGTCGCTTGCGTACTGAATAATAAAAAATACGTCAATAGATATAACATTATATTTATTTCCACTAAAACTCTGAACTAGAGATATTGCACTAACATTAAATAATTAAAATGAAATCCAAATGGTATATTTGGCGCAAAATAGAACTTGTAAGCAAGACTGAAGCTTATAATTAAACTAGATGATAAATTGTTCACTAAAATATAACAACGTGACGAGATGGTGACGATTCTGTTGAATCCAGACTGAACTAAAGCTAAAATTCATCCGTCCCGTTCTGTTTCGTATAGAATAAACGAGACAGCTATCATTTAAGAGATGTTTTTAGTTTAATTTGTTGCCAACAGAATAGGCACCATTTTTTATTTTAATAACCATTTAATTATATGTTTTAACAAAATAAATTCAAATTTAAAACTTCCGAGCCTGTTTTACAGTTCACATTTAGTGCGTCGACACACCGTTCCCACAATTTAAAATTGATATTTTTATTCAACTCTTTGACGACAATTATTACGAATAAGAAAAAAAAACCGACATATACAAGAATTGTAACCAATCGTTTACGATCGATTAATCTTGAATGCTAATCTATAGTGATATTGTAGAGAAATAAATTGTACTTAAATGAATAAATTACTAAACCAATTTTAAAAAATCTTTTAGCTCCATTATCAGCGAGTAACATCTGATTTTTTTATTTTGAGAAATTGCTATTATGTAATCAAAGGTATACAGGCATATTGCATCTATAATTTGTTTATGTGAACGGAAATAATTGCTTATACGTTATTTCGAATCACTGTTGTTTACTCGAGCGACAATTTTGAATGCAACTTGCCCAGAGAAAGAATATTTTTTAAACAATGCATGTCCATTATTGCTAGGCAATAGGCAAGAGACTTGCACAGTGTAAATTGACCCTTATCGTATCGATTAGGGTTGGCGGGCGCGATATGTCAATGCACTAATATTAATATAGATCTGGTATCTTTGGCTCTTATTCAATGACTATTTAGAGGAAAATGACAATATTCAAAGTAATATTTCTATAATAATTGTGATAAATCGTAATTCATATAATTCATAGAAAATATAAAAAATATTAGACCTTGGTAAGAAATAATGGTAGTATGGGAGAGTGACAGATGAATTATAAACTAATACATTTTTAAAGTAAATTAATTCAAATATTTACAGCATAAACACGTGCCGAAACATTAACTTTCATAATAGCCTCCTTCAAAATACTTTATAATTTGGATTAGGAACAAATTTTCGTCTAATCCCCATATTCTTAGTTGTAACCTCGAAATATCTCTACCTCGACTCGACATTGTGACATTTGACATTGAAACTGTGTTTTGGTATTTTTAGTTGATAAAATTACGTCGAGTCGAGGATTCCTCAGTCAACAGAACTGTCAACTCAAGTTACCTCGAGATGTACCTTGACATTCGTCCACAGTTTCTGAACGACGCGTGACTGATGACGTTATGACATAATTAAGGTCGAAAATATCGATTTAAGATACCAAACATGAGATACTTTTCGAGGGGCCTCGAAAGAGTTCGAGTCAAGGTATAATCTAGGTTACAACTTAGACAATGGGGATAAATTCTTGAAAGTTAATTCATGGAATGATAATCGAAACACCAAAACAATTCGAGCTCTCAGGGTGTCATTACAATGTGATATTCCGAAAGACAGAAATTCCTTACTGCAGATGTTTTTTTAACCGACGAAAAATGAGGAGGTTCTCAGTGTTTTTTTTTTTTTGTGTGGAATTTATGAGCTTTCGTATCACTTACTACTATTGATTTTTACACGGATCTTTATCACGTATTACCTTCACTACATAGTATAAAGCAAAGTCGCTTTCCGCTTCCCGCGTCTGTATGTAATATGTATGTATGTATGTTTGCTTATATCTTTAAAACTACACAACGGATTTTGATGCGGTTTTGTTTAATAAATAGAGTGATTCAAGAGGAAGGTTTATATGTATAATACATGCATAATATAGTAGAGAAACACTGATAATTTTAGAGGTTTCAAATGTGATGTCGTAAATAAACACATTTTTTTGCGCTTACATTGCAAATGCTGGCTGAACCGTATTATATAATGCTTGGCCGTGCCTTTGACTACCCCATTGGACATTTCAAAACAATTCTGTGTCGGGCGTTAAGGCTGCTGCAGTTTTTTATAACTTTTGCGGTTCTCATCGTTCCAGCTGTTTTTTTTTTAACTTTTATTTTGATGATAGTGATTCTATTAATTATTTAATTACTAGCTGTACCCCGCGGTTTCACTCGCGTATAACTTGAAGAATAAAATAAATATTCTATCTATCGGGAGTTACACGTGTTATTGTGAGTCAACCATAAAAGATAAACATATGCTGTCGTGGGATATTTTTTATATAATTTTAAGGAGAACATTTCCGTCATACATGATTTCTGTGTAGCTTTAACCATTAAGGTTGCACACGCGACGGAAGCTTAAGAAATGCTGTAACTACTCCCGTTTTCCCAACATTTCCCTTCACTGCTCTGCTCCTATTGATTGTAGCGTGATGAAAAGTATACTATAACCAGCTCAGGAGTATAAACAATAATTGTACCAAGTTTCATTAAAATCCGTCCAGTAGTTTTTGTTTCTATAACGGTTATACAGACAGACAGACAGACAGACAGACAGACAGACAGACAGACAGACAGACAGACAAAAATTTTACTGATTGCATTTTTGGCATCAGTATCGATCCCTAATCATCCCCTGATAGTTATTTTGGAAATATATTTCATGTACAGAATTGACCTCTCTACAGATTTATTATAAGTATAGATTATAGACCCGTGTAAAAATCTATAGTTAAGCGTAATAATCACGATAGTTTGAAATAGTAACTTATCTATCACTTATGCCACTGTTCACCAACCTAAGCTATCTACCGACGATGTTATAAGCCATGACCGTTCGGACTTATCATGACCGTACCGATGACGGTCATGGTATGGTCATAGTACGGTGCAGTAGGAGCTTAGTGCAAAATAAATAACCACTCGTTGAATACCAGAGCATGGATTGGGAAATGACAGCGTAAATTTGTCACCAGTTGCAGTAAGACACGATTTTTGTTAGAAGAATTATGGTACTCGGTATGGACCCAAGGGCCGCTAGTGTAGGTGCAAAGTTACCTAACGCTATGTGTTTTTAACCAGTCTCGGTTATTTATCCTACTAATAGGTGAAAATGGTGGTTATTCAAAATGAATTCAATGATCCGATTTCAATGTGTTTTTTTTATAAAAAATCTGATCGTTTTTGTATGATTTTATCCATATTTAGTGGAGATCGATTCAAAACATGTTTATAACCATTATTAACCCCAAAAATCCCGATATTAACCGGATTCTTTAGGCTTGGTCTTGAAAAACGAGCGTTGCTCCTAGCTCCTAAGATGTTTCCTTTGATTTTATTGAAATAAATACCTTTTCACTTCAAGTTATAAGCGGTTTCTCATCTATAACCGTGACTTCATACAAAAAAACGTGTTTCACCATCAACTATGCCTGGTTAAAATCTATGCTATCATTTCCCACTTCAAACCCTGATGATAAACATCAGTTTTGTTAAACGGTGTTTAAGTATATCGGTGAACGTGGAACAACAGATGACGAACCCTGTAATATTTATAAAAATAAAGCACCAAAAACGTTATACCCAAGTGTCTTTAGAACACACATTCACCCACTGTTACCTAAGTTTACGTTCAAAAAACACTAACCCTCGTATTCAAGAACGACACTAAGAGAACACGCACCCACAGTGGACGAAATCTTTTTTCATAAAAATCACTATGTGTTGTGCGACACTGCATAGTGTGACTAGAGGAACATTGTCGTGTGCCTCTAGCCAAAGTTGAGCTCTAAAGGCACACGGTAGCGTGCGCCATAGTGCCGCTCAACACATAAAGTGATTTTTATGAAAAAAGATTTCGTCCACTGTGGGTGCGTGTTCTCAGTGTCGTTCTTGAATACGAGGGTTTAACTACTCACTACATTTACATGAATGAAAAATTTGCACACCATATAAAAATATACGCTCAATTATATGAATAAAGCTGCGTTACTAATTTATGAATGAGTTATATGCTTATATGTACAGTTTTATCTTACGAAGGCGTTGGTTTTATGTGTGTGTAGCGCTCAGTATCGTCACGCACACAAGCGCGTTTAATTGTGTAGGCATTAGTCACGCCCACATAAGCACGTGTATCTACACAGCTCACCCGCCTTCGTGAGATAGCAACTGTACATAGTTCTGAAGGCAAACACAGATTCGATTTATATCGAGAACTGAGAAATGTAATGAATTATGCCTAATGAATTATGCCTTCAGAATAAGACTTATCTTTAGAATCAGAATTGCCACTCTGTTACCACAAACTTACTAAAATTGGGTGAAATATCAACGCTCTTATTGTGATCAAATTAAAGTCTAAATTAGCGTAAAATTCGTAATAAACTTTACAACTTAAAACGTGGATATTAGCTGTATTTTTATTAAAAATCCTTTTACACGTTGACTTTATAAATTTAGTCAGAAGCTAATGTTTCTAAATAATTTTTATCATAATCTTATTTTAAAACAGTCACTGTTTCGTTTACGCTAATTTAGACTTTAACTAGAAAGGAATAAGATCGATTGTATTTTACATAATTTTAATATATTTGTGGTTACAACAGAATTGGAAGCAATGTCACAGAACCACACTAATACAAGATAATTTTGTTCGACGCATTGCAAGAAACATTAAGAATTTCAGGCTGTGCATCTACAGATAGTGATCTCAAACTCCAAATACCATTTTGGTACAAGATATTAGTCAGATCGATATTTCAATCCATCATCACATCTATCAATCCTTTCAACTTTGTCAATTATTCGAAACTACGAGTATAATAGACTTTTTACTGGACAACACACGCTTATCCTAACATGACCATCCAACATAGAAATCATAACATCTATACGTTTAACGTTTATTCGCTAAAACCGTATTCACACTATTTTTGAGAAAGCATTTATCCCGAGAAATTAATGACAAGACACTTTGCTGTCATGACAAAACTCGCTTTGCTGTGCAAACTATGTAACATAATTTTTTGACTTTACGTCAGTTATGCGACCAACCGGCTTTTAAGAATACGGCCTAACAGAAAACCATCCATCCTTTTCGCACAACCATGCATAGTAAGACGCGATATGCGGGTGTGAGGGAGACGAAGCGATGCTTAATAGAAGAACAGCAGTCGCTCTTGGGCCGTGCCGGAGAGCAGACGCCATCCCCGCTTGATGTTGAGGTATTGGATAACGGCGCGCACGCAGATCAGGACACCTGGAAACAGTTGTATTGATAAACTAGCCGACCCGTGACAGACGTTGTCCTGTCAAATTTCAATAATCAAAACACTGAATGTTTTTAGTCTGTGATGTTGTCAGATTTTTTGCACACCAGCGCCATCTATATCAAAATCATCCCTTTTGCGTTTTTATAATTTTAGGAATGTTTTTCTTAAAATTTAAAGTAGTCTATGTTTTATTCGGGCATTATATCTACATCTACAGCAGATTTCAACTTAATCCGTTTTGTCGTTTAGGCCTGATTGAAGCACAAACATACATACAAACTCACAAACTTTCACATATAATAAGTAATCTGGTTCCCATAGACTTTGAGGGGTTAGCATGAACCACTATTGTATCGTCCAAATGCCAAAACTGTCACTTTTACTATATAAAAAGTCTCAGTTTTGACATTTAAACGATACTTTGTCGATACGATAGTGGTTCGTGCTCAGGCCACAGACCATTGCTTAGTTTGGGACAAGATGGCGTTGTGTAAATGTCCATATTTATTTATTTTTATTTTATATAAATCTGCAGAGAAGTCTAGAAGAATTATGTTTCAAACTAGATTTCAAGTTTATAACAACTTTATAACTTCTAATAACAAACAATAAAAAAAATGCATAGAAGAGACCGCTTTTAGCGAAAAGGCCGCCCAACGGCACACTGTTTTATTATTCAGTTTTGTGTCCTGTCTTTTATGTATCTTCGTAATATTATAATAATTTACTTATAGATAGATTCATACTGCATACATAAATTTAAATTTGTTATTTCTCAAGTGAAATCTATAATTTCTTTCGAGAATAAAGTTCTTTAACCGTATTATCGATAACTATGTCGGACGACATATCCCCCAGAGCAAACTCACCGAACGCCATGATTAGCCACCAGAGCCAGGAGTTCTCGTGCGAGGCTATCTCGGTGGAGTGCTTTACGATGAGGGTCCACTTCGCAAGGGAGAGGCCGAAGCCGGACAGTGCTCCGTAGCGGCTAGCGACAGTGTGACAGAAACACATCAGCAGGAGGAAGCCGAGCCAGTTGAATAGGAATGCAACTATAAACAAACGTTTCATATCAAAGAAAAATTCAAACTAGATTTTATGTATCCAAATATCGATAATTGCATAGTTCCTACGCACGTTGCTATGACAATAACTGATGTCAACACGGATGTCAGATTTTTTGCACATCAGCGCCATCTATACCAAAATCATCCATTAAGCGTTTTTTTATAATTTAAAGTAGTCTAACTGCAAAATGTAGGCATGTGCCAAATATAATGTTTGGACGTGCCTCTGACTAACAAAGGAGACAGACAAGGAAAAGAGACATCTTCAATAGTTATTTTATCTGTAAGTTTTAATTCTAAATCAAGTGTAGCGTGTGTTGCTTTTTGAATTTGTGCTGAAGCTCTTTAGTTATTTTTTTTATTGTTGTACGTACTTGAGTAGTAGGTACTTTTAATTATTATTCTTGTTTGAGCCTTCACCTTGTTCGATTGGCACCACACTGGAGCTCTACATAGCATTAAGGAAAGGATCATAAAAAAAAGGTAGACCCCAAGCCGTGTTTGTTGCCTGATTCTTCTAGGCTTGGTCGCGCGGAATCGGCGTAGCTTCACCTAGTTCCTAAGACGTTTCAAAGTGATCCTTGTGATTTTATTGAAATAAATGATTTTTGAATTTGAATTTGAATTCAAAGGATCTAAGCGTCTGGAGATCTGAGAGGATGTCTACCGTACTTGGGGATTACAGTCGTGATCCTATTTATTTATTTATTTTAAAGAAGTCTGTGTTTTATTCGGGCATTATATCTGACGGTAATGCTTGAATTTTTTTTTTGTGTGGGCTGAGTTTACCCGGATAAGACAGAAAAATTGATAAAACCGCATTATCTTGAAAACCATCAAACTTAAAAAGAAACTGTTTTTATTGATGATGAAGTATGATTATCCAACGAATTATATAGAAATGAAATTTTGAGTAAAAACTAAATTAGTGTTTTGGAAGAGCCAACTTTGGAAAAATAAATCTATCGAGAAAAGTTTCACCAATCGTGTTTCTGTCATAATTTATCTAGATTAAATTTTAGTTGTCTTTGTCATAAAATAAAAACTTTATGTTTTGCGGTTATTGAGAAAAATCTTTTCTGCATTCATCAAAAAAAATTACTTAGCATAACAACCTTTATTTACAGAAATAAAAATGCCATCAAAAACATAACTTGTAAAAAAAGCCAAGTCTCGCATCGCAACTTAGTTCTTCTACCGTAAAAAGTTGTGAGATCCATGTAATACCAAGTCGGTTAATTTATTCAGTCCCTACTTTAAGGGTCCTTCTGTCTTAAGTTATTACATAAAGGTTAGCTAATTACGTAATAACATAAGTCAGAAGGACCCTTAAAGTAGGGACTAAATAAATTAACCGACTTGGTATAACATGGATCTCACAACTTTTTACGGTAGAAGAACTAAGTTGCGTTGCGAGACTTGGCTTTTTTTACAAGTTATGTTTTTGATGGCATCTCATTTATTTTTGTAGATAGCCCTACTTTTTAGGGTTCCGTACCTAAAGAGTAAAAACGGAACCCCGTTACTAATACTCCACTGACCGTCCGTCCGTCTGTCAATTTGTATGTCTGTCCGTCTGTCCGTCTGTCTGTCGGTAAGTCTGTCCGTCTGTCTATCACAGGGCTGTATCTCATAAACCATGATAGCTAGACAGTTGAAATTTTCACAGATGATGTATTTCTGTTGCCGCTATAACTACAAATACTAAAAACAGAATAAAATAAGTATTTAAGTGGGGCTCCCATACAACAAACGTGATTTATAGATAATGGTACGGAACTCGACGTGCGCGAGTCCGACTCGCACTTGGCAGGTTTTTTTAGGATTTTTACACTAAACACTAATTGTGTTTCAAATTTGAAGCTTCTATGATTGCTAGAAGTGCCTTAAACTTTTGATGATCGGTCAATCAGTCAGTCAGTGAGTGAGTGAGTGAGTGAGTGACAAAATAGGAAACTTTGACTAGTTATAATTCTTAAACTACTGGTTCAAATTAAATGAAATTTGAAATATACCGTGTTTATATAGTGACTGCTTGGTTACTGAAAATTCAGGCTTCTAGTTTTATCCAAAACGAAGTTATAGGGGGTCGAAAATGGCCTGAACTGCTTCGAGAAAAGGATGGTACAGCCGTGCCGCTTTATTGCTTGACTTGGCGGGGGCACTGCCGTGCCCCCAGATATCTAATAATACTAATATCATCAATTTTGGGAGAATGTTTGTCCCTCAATTACACATAACACGGATTTGTTCAGTAACTTCTTATAAGAATACTAACCGATTTCATTAAGATTTTTCCTTCAACGTTTTAAGCACGTGTTCATCCACAACCGGGTTTCTAACCCACGACCTTCGGATTTAAAGTCGAGGTACCACATTCGTCCAACAAATATTGACATATTGAATCATATTGACGGATGGTCACAATCGTGACCTATCCATTTGCTAAACCAAACTGAAGGTCGCTTAACTTAGCCAACCTGTTAAGGTGTGACCAGACGTTACGCGGCATTTGAGCGCGGCTAGCCGCGCTATGATTGGACGACGGCCGCGAGTACATTTACATTTATGCTTAAACTAGTCACGCGGCAAACTTGAGTCCTGCGAATGCCGCAGTCAAATGCCGCGCTATGTCTGGTCACACCTTTGAGCGACAGAGCTATACCACAACCGATCCATGTCAACTGAAACTGAATTATATATTTTAACCTTAAATACGGTATTTTTTTTTTATTTTTACTTGTCTTGCTGACATTTCGGGACAATTGAGATGTAACATGAGCAACGCCTGTGACCGCAATCAACGGTATATCAGCGAATATTAGCCGTATTTATAGTTAAAATGGGTAACAACCACGATAGTTTTCATTCTGAATTATATAACTTACTAAAGAAGGCTGTCAGGAACATGTAGTCGGTTCCGAGCAGATCATTAGTATCCATGTTCTCTTCAACACCAGCGTTTCCGTTGACTGTCACGAACGCCGTGTACGTCTGAGGCTAGAGAAATAAACACACTCATTATAAAAAACTGGCCAAGTGCGAGTCGGACTCGCGCACGGAGGGTTCCATGCCATTATCTATAAAAAACGGCAAAAAAAACACGTTTTTTGTATGGGAGCTATGTTATTTTATTCTGTTTTTAGTATTTGTTGTTATAGCGACAACAGAAATACATCATCTGTTCTTCTTTAGTAAAGATCCTGCAGGACTAAAGGTGGTAGTTGGAGACTTGTGCAAACTATATGGGCATGCCCAAGTTTTGCAGTAGAAAACATTCTATTAGATATATTATGAAAGGTTTCAAGTACATCGCTGCTTATAAGGGAACTAACTGGTTTCCTTACAATGCAATATAGCTTGTATTTATGCGCACATACATTTTTCGAACAGCAATATCCATTGGGACGGTATTCGAACCCGCGACCTTCGGATTGAAAGTCGAGGTACCGTACCTCCCACTCGGCTAACATAGCTTTTATAACTAGAATATGGAGATAAAATTATCATGCAAAGATAAGACAAGTTGTTGTTATTGAACGGATTCTAAGCCATAAACTGAAAGTGACTAGAATTTTATCAATTGCTAAAGATAATGAGGTTTTACATACAAAATAGTTTTAACCACATTATTTAGCTACATTTGCAATTTACTTGTCAACACAATGTAACTAATCTTAATAAATATATTAAACTCTTGCGTTACTGACTGACTTATCTATCAACGCACAGGCTGAACCACTGGTCAGTGTGTGCCAGTAAAAGTGTTACAAAATTCCCAAAATTGAACACCAGAAGCGAAGCAGTGGGCTTTTTTTTTTAATTCAATTTTTTATGTAACATTTCATCGGTTTCCGATGATGTCTGTTCCATCGTATCTTCTTATAATACATACACAAAATTAAAAGCTAATATTAGGGCCCTAATGTACCAGTTTGTATATAGCCCGATAGAGCATTTAGCCGCGTCTGATGTTTGAGAGGCTAAAAAACCTTGGAACAGGCCCATATCGAGCTGGTTACCATCTAAATACCTAAACATTTGTTCCCTCATAGATGCACCTGGGCACACTCCAGTAGGTGGTACACATCATCCTTTAGCACACAAGTGTCACAATTCGGACGGTCCTCTCTCATCATTATGGATTTAAAGCTGTTATTTGGCATATGTCCGGAGCACAACTATGGGCGATCACAATATACTTCCTGCTTAACATGGTGTTGGTACACCATGGTACGCAGTGGGGGTTGAAGTTTGTTTGAAAATAACTTCATGTGAACGAAGTTGCGAGGGTTTCCACTGGTAATATTGTAAATTCGAATTCTCTTAGATCTCCAGGCGCTTAGATCCTTGAAGATGTCTAGAGGAGGTAGTCAGAGGCATGTCTAAACATTACATTTGGCACGTGCCCAGATTTTGCAGTAGTTAGCATTCCATATGTCAGGTTGCAAGCCCATCGCCGCTTATAAGAATACTAACTGGTTTCCTTCACCGTACGCACGTGTTTTGATGCGGCGCATATAAATTTTTCAAACCGAAAAATCCATTGATGCACGCCGGGATTCGAACCTACAACCTTCAGATTGAAAGTCAAGGTACCTCCCACTCAGCCAACACGGCTTTTTAATGTGACTCAGTCACCATCAAACAGATTTGGATGAAACTTAATATTATTTGTTTTATAACTATCATGATTGGTCAGCCAGGAAAATAAATTATAGGTAACATGATAATGACCCGTGTAAGCATCTAGTTATAGCTTCTGTCCATGAAAAATAAATAGGATACTTTTTATCCTGGTAAATTGAACAACATTACGGTTATTGAGAACAACATTTATTACCTGTGGGGGCAAATCGCCTTCCATTTGCTTCTCTCTTTGTACCTCCTCATAAGTCGGCAGCTTAGAGCTGATGGGCATGTCAGAGTTGAGAGCCATGTCGTACGGCGGTGGGGCCGAGTAATCTGGCAATGGAGGCGGAAGTTCTGTGTGATTATCTAAAAGGAAAATATTATTGTTATATTACTTTCTTTTTTATTTGGAACATTAAACATAGAGAGTATAGGATATACAGTAATAGGATCACAACTGTAATCCGATAATCGAGTATGGTAAACATATTCAAAGATTTCAAGGCTCTTAGATCCTTGAAGTTTTCTAAAGGAGGGCAGCGGCACGTTAAAACATAATTTTTGACACAATGCCCACATTTTGCAGTAGTACAAAAATTTAAAGAATGATACTTTTCTACCCACTTTTCTTCCACTAGTAGTTCACTTGTGGAAGGAAATCAAGAAGACAATTTAAAATGTTATCCAATTTAAAATGTTATCATAGAAGTTCCTCATTGACCAATGAAAAACCAAATAGAAATAGAATCACTGCAAAATGGAGGCATGTGCCAAATATAATGTTTGGACGTGCCTCTGACTACCCTCACGAGACATCTTCAAAGGATCTAAGCGTCTGGAGATCTGAGAGATGACTATAGGGGGTAGTCAGAGGCATTTCCATTTATATTACATTTGACACATAATCAGGTGAAAATGTACATTTTACAGTGGGTGCATGTAGGATGTTGGCAATCCTTTTGTAAGTCAGTTTCTCAATATTGTAAGTATAGTTAATTTATTGTTGCAGGTAATGGTATGATTTAGTTTTCCCTTAGCTATCAATAAGTAATAACAATGCATGCTATTGTATATGTAGGTATCAATGATTCTATGTTCCTAATGTCATTATAATAAGAACTTTGTTGATAAAACTTCTGAGTCATCAACATGTTTATTGAAGTTTCACGGTTTGAGCACTAATATGCGCCAAGTACGTCTTCATTAAAATAAATTAAAGATACATACTCATGCCGATCATAGGCGGTGGGAGGTTTGATTCCATTGTTGATGGTAGCACAACGCACAGATGTGTCGGTGGAATTACAGTATCATCGCGCATTTCCCTCTGCAATAACACAAATGTATAACTTTCACAAGCATTTCACATACGTACGCAAAGTAATAAACAATATCGCTAACATTGGAACCATAATTTACCATGATCAGTTCGCTTGATGGATTAACACAGTGGTGGTTAATAACAATGCTGCAGCGCAGTATTGTCGATGTAATTTGTTCAAGATTCTATATCTTTATATAATTTGATAAACACTGCTTTTTCAAGGTTTTTCAAGGATTATCAAAGCAGTAAGGCAGGCGCACGCACCCCCCCGCATTCGATCGACAATTTTCTTTGACTTACTTGACGTTTATTTATTAAAAACGTTCTGAAACCTGAACATCTCTTCTCTTATCTATTTAATAAGTTCCAAAAATTAGATTGAATTATATATATTCCGTTTTGTTTTTCCTTCACATACAAAAAATATGTTTTCAAAATGATTCAAAATCACTGTAGTTGCAGAAATTAATCAATTGTCTTCATTAGTAGGTTATTTATGTGTAATAATAACAAATTCAATAGAACATAACAAAAGGAAAAAATATTTATGGAAATGGATTTAGGTTATTGAACAGTCCTTCAAAATATCAACTGTCAATTTTGTCTAGGTGTTGCAGTTTAGAAAATTCCAATTGTTTATTACCGTATACCGTTGGAAATGTCATTGTCAATGTTGCAGTCAATCAATTCAATTTCGGGACTCGGATGATTTCGGATTTTCGGTTTCGGCATCGGCAACTCGCCAACTCGGTAATGCCGGAAACACACTTACGTGTCGTGGCGCGGCGTGTCGCGCCACTAGCCAATCGCAAGACAGCGTTTGCGACACGACACGACTCCCAAATATGTCTCTAACCATACTAAATGTATGAAAGCGATTAGCTAGTGGCGTGTCGCGCCACGACACGACACGTAAGTGTGTTTCCGGCATAAGGACAAGAAGAGAGAGACGGTCGTCCGTCTGTCGTGTCGTGTTGTCGTCTCGTCTCGTCCTCCGATTCCGTCCGATTCGTTTCGTAGATTTCATTCATTATTTATTTTCACTTTTCACTTCACTTCACTAATGGCAGAGACACACTTACGTGTCGTGTCGTGGCGCGACACGCCACTAGCTAATCGCTTTCATACATTTAGTATGGTTAGAGACACATTTGGGTGTCGTGTCGTGTCGCAAACGCTGTCTTGCGATTGGCTAGTGGCGCGACACGCCGCGCCGCGCCACGACACGTAAGTGTGCCGGCGCCATAAGTCAGATCAGACACTCACAATCAAAGTGCTCACAATCATATTTACAGTTTTGATATGCTGCTGTTAGTGAATTTATAAAACTGAGTTTATTTTCAAAAATAAAGTTATGAAGACCGCTCTTATGGTGGCTGAAAAGCCGTCTCTTGCCCAGAATCTCGCCACAATCCTTAGCAATGGAAAATGCACCACTTCCAAAAGTTCGTACATATTTTTATGATGATGCCAGATTTTCGGCAGTTTTGTAAACGTTTTATTTATTTACAGATTCAAATCAATCATGTGCCGTGCACGAATGGACCGGGACATTTAAGAACGAGGCAGTTTATTATAAAATGACTTCAGTATGCGGCCATGTGATGTCCTTAGATTTCACTGGTAAATACAATAGTTGGGACAAGGTGGACCCGGTTGAGTTGTTCTCGTGTCCTACTGAGAAAAAGGAGGCAATGCCTCGCCTGAGGATTCCTGTGTTCCTCGCGCAGGAAGGCAGAGGCGCTGATTATCTGATACTGTGGTTGGATTGCGATAAAGAGGGAGAAAACATTTGTTTTGAGGTAAGATATACTCAGATTGTTTACTCGAATTTTAGATTATTTGAAACTGCCCTTTATGTGTGATGGCTATTATTAATCCTGTCTACGTAATTTTAAACTTCTTAAAAGCATCACTCAATAACATTCTTGAAGATCATAAAATAGTATCACAACTGTGATCCTCAAGTATGGTAGGCATTTTCTCAGATCTTCAGTCACTCATATCATCAAAGATCTTGTGAAAATCGTCAAAAATCAATTTCCTGAATCTACGCGGACGAGATGCGAATAAAAGCTAGTTTGATTATATTTGAAATAACTGTATTTCAGGTGATGAACTGTGTCCAAGGCTACATGAAGAATGATGTGTATTCCCCCCATGTGACATACCGAGCTCGCTTCTCAGCCATCACGGATAAGGATATCAAAGCAGCTATGAACAACTTGGTGAGACCCAATGAGAATGAGTCAAGGAGTGTAGACGCTAGACAGGAACTGGATCTGAGGATTGGGTGCGCTTTTACTCGATATCAGACTAAGTATTTTCAAGGTAAATATATATTAAACACTAATTAATAACATGGCCTAACTGGTTCTTGTGTATTTTGGAAATATTCTGTAATATATTAGTATTAGATGTTATTTGTTTGTAAAGTATTTGTATTTTTAAAATTCATAAAAATTGCTCTTTTTGAGAAAATTAGGATATTGGATTTGGGTCATTAGACCCAAAAAGCTGAAACAGAATCACTGCTAAAAACCAGCAAGTTCTTTATCAATAAGTTTTTATACAATATTTGAAAACATACTATTAAATCATTATGTTGTAAATATATTAGAAAAATAAAAGCTTTTTCAAAAGTTTCTGTATTACTAAGCATCTTCAATTAGTTAAAATAATAACTACTTACTCATAGATGGTAATTTTTTTAGGGAGATATGGAGATTTAGACTCATCAGTTATATCCTACGGTCCATGCCAGACACCAACCTTGGGTTTCTGCGTCCAGCGTCATGATGAGATCCAGACCTTCAAGCCAGAGACGTACTGGGTACTCCGAGTGACTGCTAGCACTGAAGAGGATAGAGAGCTGCCGTTGGAATGGAAGAGAGGCAGGGTCTTTGAAAAGGATATTGCTAATATGTTTCTTGCCGGAATTAAAGAGATAAAAGAGGCTAAGTAAGTACTTATCTTCTAAGGTTCTAGTACAAAATATCTTGCTAGCATACTAAAAAAAAATATACATAAACTTGTGAGGATGATTTTAAGTCAAGTTTAAACCAAATGGATTGAATGAAACTTGGAATACTCATAGCATAGTCTGGAACTTAAAATAAAATCATCATAACTATAATCCCCAAGTACGATAGACATACTCTCTCTCAGATCTCCATGCACTCATATCTTCGAAGATGTCTTAAAAAAGTATTCAAAGGCAGGTTTAAATATTATATTTAGCACATTTTGCAGTAGCCTTAAATTCGTTTTACAGTAAAATAAATGTGCTCATCTGACATTTCTATTGATTTAACAGTGTTGTCAGCGTCAATGCCAAAGAAAAAACAAGAACGAGACCTGTAGCGCTTAACACGATTGAGTTGATGAGGGTAGCCAGTGCTGGCTTAGGTATGGGACCACACCACGCTATGCAGGTAAATAAAACCATATTTTTTTATTATAAGGATAATTTTTGAGTATTTGACATTGATTTATCCAAAGGTCGAGGTTTCGAATCCCGGTCGTGCCGCATCAGAATAATATATGTATGTACTAGCTGCTAGCCCCGGCTTCGAACGGGTGGTACCTAGCTTTTTAATCCGTTCAGTAGTTCTTGCGTGAAAGAGTAACATACACACACACACGCACTCACACACACACGCACTCACCCACACACGCACTCACCCACACACGCTCACACACACGCGCACGCACTCACACACAAAATTATCACATAAAATTTTATTTATTTGTTTTTTCATTCTTTCAGATAGCCGAGCGTTTATACACAAGCGGTTACATCTCATACCCTAGAACTGAAACCACAAGCTACGGTGAGAACTTTGATCTGATTGGTGCGCTGCGGCTACAGCAGAACTCTAACAAATGGGGTGCGGAGGTGAAGACTATACTTGCGAATGGTCTGAACAAGCCCAAGAAAGGACATGATGCTGGTGACCATCCTCCTATCACGCCAATGAGGGCTGCTAGTAAGTACTTACTGTAATAGAATTAAAAAAAAAATTGAATCGCAACTGTATTCCATAACTACGGTAGACATACTCTTAGATGTCGGGGCGCTTTGATCTTTGAAGATTTCTTAAGGCAAAGAGGTACGTCAAAAACTGTTATCGTCGTTTGCAGTAGTTAAGAATATAAGAATACTAAAGTACTAGGCCGTAAATATTACTCATCGAGCTTTTAAATAAGTAAATATTGGTGGACAATAAATACAGCGCCATCTAGCCCCAAACTAGTGAAGCTTGTGCTATGGGAACCAGATTACTATTTCTATTTATTTTTCTATATACATACTTAAAATACATAAGCTGTATGTCTGTACTAATGAAGATTATAGGCGAATATTTGATACCTTAGGTTACATTATTGCACCTGTTTTGGTCCAAATTGGTCCAGTTTTTATCTATTACTAACAAACATACAAACAAAATGTGTTCTAGTTTGTTCAAATCTATTTGCATTATCTCCAAGAATTTTTCATATATAGTTTTAAATGAGAGTATTATCTTTATTTACAGAAATAAATAGCATCTAATACTACATTATAGTTATTACAGATTTAATAATTAATACATATATTTTCATTAATTTTATTCATTTAATTCACAGCGGAATCGGAGCTGGAAGGCGACGCGTGGCGTATCTACGACTATATAACGCGACATTTCATAGCGACTTTGTCGCGCGACTGTAAATACCTGAGCACTACCATCACGTTTCAAATCGCTACAGAGACATTCACTTATACGGGCAATACTTTAGTGGACGCGGGGTACACTGAAATTATGCATTGGCAGGTATGTGATAGTCTTACTATCCTAACACATCTGGGGGCACGACAGTGCCCCCGCCAAGTCAAGCAAAAAAGCGGCACGGCCGTACCATCCTTTTCTCGAAGCAGTTCAGGCCATTTTCAACCCCCTATAACTTCGTTGTGGATAAAACTAGAAGCCTGAACTTTTATTTTATTCTGTTTTTAATATTTGTTGCTATAGCAGCAACAGAAATACATACTCTGTGAAAATTTGAACTGTCTTCTGTATCTCTGTCTATCTGTCTAGCTGTATCTCTGAACACGGTTCATGAGATACAGCCCTGTGACAGACAGAGGGACAGACGGACAGAGCGTTTTTTTTTTATAGATAATGGTACGGAACCCTTCGTGGCGAGTCCAAGTTTTTTTAATACTTAAAACAACCTAAGCACAATTTTATTTCTTGAATTTCAGGCATTCGGCAAAGATGAGTTCATCCCACCATTGAATGCGGAGGATATTCTAAAGGCCCACGATCACAGATTAGTGGAGTGCCAGACATCACCACCCGACTACCTGTCCGAAGCTGAGGTAACGATGAAGGAGATAAACTTGACACCTGTCACATTGTATGAATTGCTAACTTTTTATATATAAATACGGTTAACTACCACGTTTCGAGACAATTCAGATGCTCTTCATCATGACGGTAGATACGCAGCGTTGCTCTTGCGTTGCCCAAAAGCGAATTAATTCTAGAATTCCTAACGACCGCAACACAAGATACAGCATTCGTGGACGTGCGTATGACTACCCCCTTTAGGCATCTTCAAGGATCTAAGCACCTGTAGATCTGAACATTTATAACATACTAGCAGTCCGCCCGGGTTTTAATGTTTTAATTGTTGTTCTGCTATTCGGCGCGGATACAAATCCAAGAAATAAAAATCATGAAAATCGTTCCAGCAGTTCTTGAGTTATATTCAAACAACTATACTGCTGATATATGACACCGAGCGAGATTCACGACGCGCCCCGCGGGGGCAGTGTCATTGAATCGGCCAATCAGAATGCATTTTTTCCCGCTTTCCCTGACCCGCACACCTCAACGATTTGACTGAATTATTAGTATAAGGAAATGAAGTCATTAGGCGTCTATTGGGCTATGTAGTCGATGATTTGTATCATTAACTTTGTAGCATTCAAAAGCCGTGTTGGCCTAGTGGGAGGTACCTCGACTTTCAATCTGAAGGTCGTGGGTTCGAATCCCGGCGTGCATTAATGGATTTTTCTGCACATCAAAAACACGTGCTCAAAACGGTGAAGGAAACCAGTTAGTATTCTTATAAACGGCGATGGGCTTGCAACCTGTTTCGTATGGAATGCTAACTACTGCAAAATGTAAGAATGTGCCAAATATAATGTTTGGACGTGCCTCTGACTACCCCCACTAGACATCATCAAAGGATCTAAGCGTCTGGAGATCTGAGGGGATGTCTACCGTACTTGGGGATTACAATCGTGATCCTATTTTTTATTTTGCAGGTAATATCGCTGATGGAGAAGCACGGCATAGGCACCGATGCGTCCATACCAGTTCACATCAACAACATCTGTCAACGGAACTACGTGAATGTTGGGAATGGAAGACGCCTGGTGCCCACTAACCTGGGCATTGTTTTAGTACATGGATATCAGAAGGTTATTTATAGTATACTTTATTTGCTATCAGTTATCTGGTTCTCATAGTACAAGCTTTGCTTAGTTCAGGGCTAGATGGCGCTGTGTGTAAGGTCCGCCAATATTTATTAGCCTTCTAGCTCTGGCCACGTTGGTAGTAGCTCTGGCCACTGCGCTGTAGGTTGTGAGTTCGATTCCCGCCCTATTTTGTGATGAAAATGGATGTTTGTTCTTTGTCTGAGCGTTATGAGTGATGTAGGCATTTACAAAAAAAAAATACTACCAGTTAGCTTTTTTATATTATTTTAGAAGTTTAATAAATATAAAACGAATTAGGTGTCGTTTTTACACAAATAAAATATTAAAGTATATTTACAAAATACACAAAAACCGTTATTTAGTGTCTCTTATCTAGTTATCAAGCTTTGCTTAGTTTGAGCTAGATGGCACTGTGTGAACTATCCACCAAAAAAAAAACAATGTTTACATCGTTTCCAGATCGACCCAGAGCTAGTCCTACCAACAATGCGCACAGCTGTTGAAGAGCAGCTGAACCTCATCGCGCTCGGTCGAGCCGACTTCCACGCCGTACTCACACACACTGCGGAGATCTTTAGGAGAAAGTTTCAGTATTTCGTGAGGTTATAATATATATCCTTATATATAGTTAATATAATATAGTTCTACTTAGACATAGACATAGACACAACGTCTAGAAGAGATCGCTTTTTAGCGATAAGACCGCCCATTGTACAGTTTGTTCTAGTTTAAGTTTCTTTCGCTGTTTATTTGTTTTATGGTGTACAATAAAGCATTTTCATTCATTCATTCATTCAATAAATTAATGGTTCCGTAAAAAAACACTAGTTATATCTTATGTTATTACGTAATTAGCTAACCTTTACGTAATAACTTAAGACAGAAGGACCCTTAAAGTAGGGACTGAATAAATTAACGGACTTGGTATTACATAAATCTCATTAATTATTACGGTAGAAGAACTGAGTTGCGTTGCAAGACTTGGCTTTTTTTACAAGTTATGTTTTTGATAGCATTTGCTATTACAGGCCATAGGGCCTATGGCCTATTTTACACGAGCGAGGCCACGGGCGAAAGCTAGTGAAACATACATCTTTACTTACTTTCGCATTTAGTTTTATAGGGATAACTCCCGACTCTTTCAGACCTCACTTTTTTATTGGTTTTAGAATAATCTGCCCCCTTACTACATGCTCTACATGAGTAATACTGTTTTTTTTTAACTTCAGATCGATCGAACAAATGGACCAGCTGTTTGAGGTTAATTTCTCGTCGCTGAAAGCAAGCGGAAAAGCGCTGTCAAGATGCGGCAAATGTAGAAGATACATGAGATATATACAGGTAAATAATATAATCATAAACAAAAGGAAATAGGATCACGACTGTAATCCCCAAGTACGGTAGACATCGTCTCAGATCTCAAGGTAGTAGTTAGCATTCCATATGTGATAGGTCGCAAACTTGCCGCCGCTTATAAGAATGCTAACTGGTTTCCTCACAATGTTTTTTTTATGTTTTCTATGACAATGTTATTAATGTTAACCGTGTTGTCGAGTGGAAGGTAACACGACTTTCTATCTGAAGGTTGTGAATTCGAATCCCGACCGTGCATTAGTGGATTTTTATTTTCTAAAAATGTATATGCGCATTAAAACACATACTTAAAACGGTGAAGGAAAACATCGTGAGGAATGCACCTGTCACGTATGGAATGACTAACTCTGAAAACTATAGGTACTTGCTTAAAAAGACGTTTAAAGGGTGTAGTCACCCTTTAAACGTCTTTTTAAGGATCTAAGCGCCTTGTGGTCTGCGAGTGTGTCTACCGTACTCGGAGGTTACTCGGGAATCCTACTAATATTATAAATACGAAAGTTTGTGAGTGAGTGTGTGTGTGTGTGTGTGTGTGTGTGTGTGTGTGTGTGTGTGTGTGTGTGTGTGTGTGTGTGTGTGTGTGTGTGTGTGTGTGTGTGTGTGTTGTTACTCTTTCACGCAAAAACTACTGAACGGATTTAAATAAAACTTTACAGTAATATAGCTTATACATCAGAATAGCGCATAGGCTACATTTTATACAGGTACCACCCGTGCGAAGCCGGGGCGAGCAGCTAGTAATATTATAATTAAAAACACTTTACCGTTTCGGTTATGCGGGTTGCAGACCAAGAGCTAAGCTAAGTTAGTTTAGTAAACTAACTTAGCTTAGCTCTTGGTCTGCAACCCGCATTATGGTCATGTTACATGTTGAATTGTTATTTTCAGGCGAAACCAGCACGTCTTCACTGCTCCCATTGCGATGATACGTACACTCTACCGCAGCATGGCACCGTGAGGATATACCGCGAGTTGAAGTGCCCGTTGGACGAATTTGAGTTACTCTCTTGGTCTTCGGGAAACAAAGGGAAGAGCTTCCCGCTTTGCCCTTACTGCTACAATCATCCACCGTTCAGGTAAACTGCATGAATTCAGACTATCCATTGCAATTGACAATGGTCACGTTATTAATGGCGATTGATAGATGCATCGAATTTACTGCAAGCTCTAAAGTAATAATAAAACAGTACTAGTCGCGGTGTGAAAGTGACAACGTCATACGAGCGCTTGAAGATGTGAAATTATATAATGTATGTATGTATGTATGTATGTATGGTAGCACGTATGTATGTACGTGGACTCAAGGCCGGAACGTTATGCTTGAGGGGTGATCTGTCTACATTTCACAGTTCCTCGAACTGAATGAATGTCCATACTATGTATTATCTCGTGCTGTAATAAAGTTATTTGTTACAGGGACATGAAGAAAGGGTTCGGTTGCAATTCGTGCACGCACCCCACTTGCGCGTACGGCGTCAACTCAACCGGTGTGTCGGGGTGCGTTGAATGTGAGGCGGGAGTGTTAGTGCTCGACCCATCTGCGCCGAAGTGGAAACTGGCTTGCAATCGGTATGTCCTATTAAGTTATACAGGTCCCAAAAAAAACTTGTGTCAAGCTGAAATAGTCGCATTGTAATATTTTATGTTTGTCAAAAACCAATGACGTATTTTTTTATGATATATAATGGTAGTATACAGTACTATGGTATAGGTATATCGCGATATCGTTTTAGAAAAAACCAGCCAATTGCGAGTTGGACTCGCTCACGAAGGGTTCGTACCATTATCTATAAAAAACGCCAAAAAACACGTTTGTTGTATGGGAGCCCCACTTAAATATTTATTTTATTCTGTTTTTAGTATTTGTTGTTATAGCGTCAACAGAAATACATCATCTTTCTAGATATCACGGTTCATGAGTTACAGCCCTGTGACAGACAGACGGAAAGCGAAGTTTTAGTAATAGGGTCGCGTTTTTACTTTTTGGGTACGAAACCCTAAAAACAGTGATTAAATTCTAGAGTGTGATTTTACTAAAACCACGTTGACAGAGTGGGAGGTGATTTTATAGAAACACTAGCTGTCCTGACAGACGTCCTGCCAAATTTTAATAATTCCACAGAAAAAAATACTTTTTACCTTCAGTTTTTCTCGTACTTTACGCGGGTTTTTCCAAAATGCGGTGTGAAATATACGACATATTCTCATACCTACCAAATATAAATAACGTTTGACTTTGACTTGGGGATTGCGGTCGTGATACTATTTAAGGCCCGGCTCACACCCACACACGTATTTCAATGATTTTCAGGTACCGATTTAAAAACCAGGAATCACAATTGTGAGGATATAATGATACAAAATTACTGATAATATATTCATCTTTAATAGTAGATAATAAAAACTGGCCAGTTCTATACAACATTTTCAAAAAAATACGTTTTTACCGTCGCATGAACCGCTGAAAATGTCGAAAAATGGGGTCTGGTTAGGTACCAATATCTTTAGACCCACAGCATATTTTTATTTGAAAATAATACGAAATTGTAGATTTTATATTTCTCTATACCGCGTGGCATTATCTTGTTTTCAAATAATTTACTTTTTCATTTATGAACAATATAAAATGCAATAAAACTTATCCATACATTTTTTCCATACAAAACTCACATTCACCTCAAGTCGGCACGTCAGTCAGCGCTCAGACGCGCTCGGGGAAGCACGTCCACGTCACATTTTTCTTCGAATTTAGGGGAAGTCTGACATAACCGGATACTGGGGTAAAATAGTGGACATGCAAAACTAATGATAACATTTGTATAATATATTGCCTTGACGAATTTGGTGCAAGCCACACAGATGAAGGTTAGGTACAATGCATGAGTTGTAAGGGCTGGGCTCATGTACACTGTACAGACTATGAAAGAGTTGGATGATTTTTTTGTAGAAGATGCGTTACATCGTGTTACGTTTCGAAACAGTATGATAATAGTTTACGGTTTTACCTTTTTGCATACGTCGCGTTGGAGCAAAATCGAAATAAGCAGATGTTTCGTATTTGATTGTTATTTTAATAAAAATATTAAATTTCAGAAAAATGTGAACCTGTTTGTGTCCCTAATTAGTCCTACTAAATAAATATAAATAATGATTTGATACATTTCTGTTTTGAAATGAAAGTTCTAAAAAGGTACCATGACCCTGAGTACGGTTTTAACTCGGCCTCCCCTATATTACCAAGCGTGTTTTTTTATACATGGATGGAAAAAATTGATACTTTATCTGAACAAAATGCGAAAAATTACCTGAATTTTCGATTACGAATATAATTTATATTTATTATCTATCTACATTTAATATTATAAATCTGATTTGTTTGTGCGGATGTTAGGTATGTTTGGATGTTTGTACCTCAATCAGACTTAAACGACTAAACGGATGAAATTGAAATTTGCTGTCGATGTAAATATACCCCTAGCTTATAAATATGCTATTTTTAATTTAAAAACATCCCCAAAACTATAAAAACACTCCGAGTGCTGGTGTGCAACAAATCTAGCATTAATCAATTTTGACGACTGATGAATGACTGACGAATGATACGATACGCATTGAACCAAAAATGTTGAACCTTCT
This sequence comes from Hydriomena furcata, assembly GCA_912999785.1. Taxonomy (NCBI): domain Eukaryota; kingdom Metazoa; phylum Arthropoda; class Insecta; order Lepidoptera; family Geometridae; genus Hydriomena; species Hydriomena furcata. The sequence continues at coordinate 6,941,385 of OU538838.1, forward strand.
AAAAAGGTCGGTATTTGTTATTATCAAGGCAAGGTTTATCTGGGGGCACGGGCAGGCACGGGCAGGCACGGGCAGTGCCCCCGCCAAGTTAAGCAAAAAAGCGGCACAGTCGTACCATCCTTTTCTCGAAACAGTTCAGGTCATTTTTTGGACAGACAGACAGACATTGAAATCTCACAACTTGTTACGATAGAAGAACTGAGTTGCGTTGCAAGAATTGGCTTTTTATTTTAATTTTTACAAGTTGTTTTTGATGGCATATACTTAAGTTGTACATGATGCAAATAATTAAATATTAAAAAAATAATAAAGTGTCCTGAAAAATTGTTTAATTCGAAATACTGAAAATGCTCTTTAGTGTTTCGTAGTTTACAAAAACCCTTATAGTTTTGCCATTTCCGTCCATTCGTCCGCAGCTTAGCTCAGATACTCTTAATACTAGAAAGCTGTAATTTGGCATGAATATACTAGTCACGCCGACAATGTGGTAGAAATAAATATATATTTTCAGATGTTTTTTTTTTCTCGCATACTCTCCATGTCTTTGGATAGGTCTTAAAAAGTATTGCGGGTTTGTGATGTCATTTAGTATAAATACAATGGAAAATATGAATTTGTAAAAAGAGCAGCTGGTCATCTCTTTTTCTGGAAAGAAAATATTATGGAAGATTATTTAGTAAAATTTTACAATAACTGTTTAATTCCAGAACTTGTTGACCCTCGCTACGCGCTGTCTATGGATCTTCGAGATCATAGCTCGCACACAATATTCAAAAGCATACCTACATATTTTATCAGTATTTCACTTTCAAAACTTTCTGTGAGTGGTACTCGAAACGTTGACGGTGCCGTCATCGATTTTAGATGACAATAAGTTTTTTTATTAAAAATATATTTTTAAAATCAAGCTTTTGTAAATTCTTGTGCTCTAGTTCTCGTCAAGATAAAAATAACGAGCCCAAACGCGACGTGGTTATGTTGTGTAGTTGAGGAGTTCCGATGGCTACATCCGACCTCCATCATCAGACCAGGTATATAGATATGCAAAGTTTTGCCTCAATTCGACTATTTAGTGAAGAGTTCCGTTGAACAGCTCCTGACTCCATCATCAGATCAGCTCGCTGTCATCATATTATGTATGCAAAATTTCAGCTCAATCGATTGGGGATAACTGCTTAAAATTAAGTTGCAAGATTACACCTTATCAAACATAGATACATAAATATGTACATAAACTGCAAGTTAAATAAGAGCTTATAAAAAAACGATACTTACCGTTTTGTCATAATGTATTTTATTAGTAGGTATAGGTACCTAACAAATATTTTTTGCACAGTCAAATATTAGTAACTGTGTAGTAGCACTTTACGATTTGTAACCTGTCTTATAATATATATTAATTTTTTCTATATTTATTTTCTTTTTGTCAAGTGCAACCTATAAAATTATTAAGTACATACCTACCTATACAAATATGACATACCTATTGCACCAAATATTTTCAAGTATCAAGACTAGTTATTTAGTCTTGGTAAATGAAGTGTGAAGTAGCTTCAATGTGTGCGTTTGCACTATTCGTAGTGTGCGGCCACAGAATACGGAAAAGTACAAAAAATGCGAGCTGTCATATTTGAAACAGCCGCCTTAAACAAAATCATTTTTTATTTTCAGTTGTGACGTTATAATAAACGTGTTCGACGACGCAACTCGAGTTACAGTCTCGGACATACAATGTTCCGCGTGCGGCGCGCAACAAGTTACTGTGGAGTATAAAGCGGAGCGTACCAAGCTACCCGCTATGTTGACCGAGATGACTGCCTGTTTGTACTGCGAACCAGCGTTTAGCGCTTTAGTAAGTATCCTTATCATTATGGCGTAAACACAAAAAGTATCCTATATGCTATTCCAGGTCATAAGCTGTGTATATGCCAAGTTTAATTCAAATCCTTTTGGTTGTTCGGGCATGATTGAGCCACAAAAATCCAAACATCCTCACAAACTTTCGGATTCATCCTCACACAAAAACACACACACACACATATACACACACACATATACACACACACATATACACACACATATACACACACACATATACACACACATATACACACACATATACACACATATATACACACACATATACACACACATACACACACACATACACACACACATACACACACACATACACACACACATACACACACATATACACACACACATATACACACACATATACACACACATATACACACACATATATACACACACATATACACACACATACACACACACATACACACACACACATACACACACACACATATACACACACATATACACACACATACACACACACATACACACACACATACACACACATACACACATACACACACATACACACACATACACACATACACACACATACACACACATACACACACATACACACATACACACATACACACACACACATACACACACATACATACACACACATACACACACACACACTACTACACGCACGTACGTAAACCAGAACTATGTACGATAGTGGCTACTTATGCGAGTATTCGTATGTTTCCAGGTGGAAAAGCACCGCGCCGTGGCCTCCCGAACTCCGATGCCCCGTTCTCGTGGCCCCCGAGCTCGTCCTACCAAACCTCGCAACAAGCAGCCCAAGGACAAAATGGCGCAACTTGCCGCTTATTTCGTATGATAAAGATATAATAATGCCAGGCGTGTGAAGGTACGAAGGTAAAGAACATCCGACTGTCACATAATATGTGGCTGGCCACAGCTCAGTTGGTAGTAGCTCTGCCTTTTGCACTGTAGATTGTGGGTTCGATCCTCAGTCAGGACAAATATTTGTGTGATGAACATAGTTGTTTGTTCTGTGTTTGGTTGTAATAATGTATATTATGTATGTATAAAAAAAAAGATTATGTACCTAATCTAATACCGTGGGCAAAAGCTAGTTTTACTATATTATATAGTTAACCATCTAAATATATAATTTAATAGTTTAAGATGTTGCTTAAGAAATAATTAAATCAATCAAAGTATTTATTACTCGAACTATTTTTTAGGCGAACAGTCACCATACTATTAACCCGTCGTTTTAAGGCTGTAGTCTTTTCTAATTAGGTGATAAATCTCAACCCATGGTTACGTTAATCACCAGGTTTATTTGGGTGGACAAGTGGCTGGTGTAAAAGTTAGTGTTTATCTGATTCTTGATTTGATTGATCAAATAAGATTAACTTAGGTTATGTCAAAATGAATTATTTATTTAAATTAGCTAACGATCTTAGAGTTTCTCTATTCTAAAACTATTGTTTATATATGTTTATATTTTAAGGTACATATTTATATATGTATTGTACGTAATGAAATAAACCAATTTAAACCAGAAATCTTTATCTTTATCCATTTGACTGTGATGTGTTTTAAAACTACTGAACATATTTTGATGGGAGTTGTATCTTATAGCTTAGGGTCTAAGGAATGAAGTCGCACACATCCGTGACGACAGCTAGCCGACATCTAGTCGAAAAAATACAAACTGTTATAATTGGATTTAAAAAATAAATAAATAGGATCACGACTGTAATCCCCAAGTACGGTAGACACTAGACATCCTATTAGATCTCCAGGCGCTCAGATTCTTGGAGATATCTAAAGGGGATAGTCAGAGGCACGTCCAAACATTAGGCACAAAAGCTCACAGTTTCCAGTAATTGATATTTCATACGTGACAAGTTGCAAGCCCATCGCCGCTTAGTAGTAGCCTATATGTTATTCTGATGTATTAGCTATATTACTGTAAAGTTTCAATTTAATCCGTGCAGTAGTTTTTGCGTGAAAGAGTAACAAACACACACACACACACCCACACACGCCCAAACACTCACAAACTTTCGCATTTATAATATTAGTTGGAAGTTGGATTGATAGATAGATGGTAGGCATACTCATATTTTCTGGCTCTTAGATCCTTAAAGATGTCTAAAAGGTGTAGTCAAAGGCACGTACAAACTTTATTTAGCACATTTTGCAGTTAGTAAATAAAACAAACAGAATATTGAAGTCTTCATTTTATTGTGAAGGGTATCACCTAGTATTATGTATAGTTTGGTATGGTAAGCTTACATAATTACTGTATTTTCGTTACATTTATACATTGTCATACTCAAAGAAGAAATAGTGTTTCGTGTAATCTGTATTCCGTTTAGCATTAAACAGCAGTTTGTTATAGTGACTGGTGATAATTCTATTGTCCGCCTAAAGCTTCGTAAAAATACGATCACTCTTATTTCTCTTACTTTAAAGTCTAAATTCGCGTAACCTCACGATGTCAGTTCTAAAACATTGACTAGTTTTAAGTTACTTAACGATTTTTTTACGTTATTTTATGTAAATTTAGTCAAGTGTGTAAAAAAGTGTTGACTACAATGATATTTTGACTTTTTTTTTTTTTGCAAAAAACAAACTGTCTAATATATTCTAAATTTAAGAGCTTCCAATTTGAGGTTATGCGAATTTAGATTTTAACGTAAAAGGAATAAGAGCGATCGTGTTTGTACGAAGTTTTAGCTTTAGGCGGACACAAAAGAACAACCACCATTAATATGTTAATTCTTATCTCGTAAACTATTTTGGTAATGAAAATTGTGTAAAACGCGATTAGCAATCAAAAATAATGGTTTTTCTTAACAGCCCTAAACGCACGATTATGTAGGTGTATAGTTTTAAATTTACATATTCGAGCGCTAGTTTTAAAGCCGGTGTATGTCTAGTTTTAAATGATCTGGTGCTGTCTACTCTTTTATTTCTTAGTTTTGCAAACGTCTAGCGAGAGTTAGAGGACATATCTTTGCTCAATAATGTATTAAGCATAGTCAAACCTCTCTAATCTCCAGACTTTAAGTCCTTGAAGATGTCTAAAAGGTGTAGTCAGAGTCCAGTATTACTCAGATTGTTTATAACTTTATCATTTAAAAATAGACAACACGCCAAGCACAAAGCAGTATGATTATTTGAACTTTTATAATTATTACATTTATTTTGTACTATTTCTTATAAAGCCAACAAACTTTTGTTGTTGTATTGAGACTACCTTCTGTTTAAGAAACTAAATGACAAACAAACGGTTTGGTTGTTTTATAAAAGGCGCTGAATAGTAAGTACTTATTAACTCAAAGGTGAGAAAATATATGGATTGCAACTCGTGTGTATATACAGATGTATTAAAACTACTCCCGAAAAACTAGGTAAGTACAAGTAGAAAATAGTAAAAAAAAAATAGGTTCGCGACTATAATCCCCAAGTACGGTAGACATTCTCTCAGATCTCCAGACGCTTAGATCCTTTGAAGATGTCTAGTGGGGGTAGTCAGAGGCACGTCCAAACATCATATTTGGCACATGCCCACATTTTGCAAGCCCATCGCCGCTTATAAGAATACTGACTGGTTTCCTCACGATGTTTTCCTTCACCGTTTTGAGCACGTGTTTTTGATGCGCATATACATTTTTCGAACAGAAAAACCACGCTATTGAAATTGAAAGTCGAGGTACCTTCCGGCCAACACGAAAATAGAAGTATATAGAGAAAATAGTAAGTAACAAGTAGTTGAAAATAAGTTTGCTTTTTCGTAAACAATCTTCAATTTACGACTGATTTTGTATCGGGATTTTGGATAATTTGACATTTTGTGTGATGTGATGATGATCGATCAAGATGCATCATCTATCAGTTTTAGTTATCGGGAGTAGTTTGAATATACCCTGTATTGGACACTTAAACAAATTATTTTAAGGGTTTCTTTTTTCAAAGTATGATATATTTTGTCTTAAATAAATAAGCGCTTGTAAAAAAAAGATTTAAATATCAAGCGGCGATGTAATTAATATCAAACAATTTTATATATTTACATGCGTCCAAATAAACCTAATTTGTGCCAATTTTTCTATTACATATCACAGATTAAGCCAATATGAAGTGTCTTAGTTACAGTACTCGTACATACTACATAGGCAACTGAGTTGATACAATATGAAAATCGCGTATGTAGAAAAAACGTAGGTTACAAAATTAATTATTCTAACATAGTCCTCCACTCTAGGATTCCCTGTGTCGTTATAAACTAGGAATTATGTGGAACTTATATTTGCAATCATCAGAGCCGGATTAACCATGTCGGAGGCCACCAATGCGATTCGCCTCCCTTAACCCTTTTCTAACTTGCTAAAGTTAACACAATGCAATAGTATTCATAATTGTGCTGTTTTTAGGGTTCCGTTTTTACCCTTTGGGTACGGAACCTTCGCTGTCCATCTGTCTACAGCTGATAGCTAGACAGTTTACATTTTTACAGATGATGTATTTCTGTTGCCGCTATAACAACAAATACTAAAAACAACATAAAATAAATATTTAAGTGGGGCTCCCATACAACAAACGTGATTTTTTGCCGTTTTTTTATAATAATGGTACCGAACCCTTAGTGCGTGAGTCCGACTCAGTAATTCATTACGAAGGAATGCTATCATCCTATACAATAAAATAGTTTTTTGTTATTTTTTTTTGTCTCGATGCGCGCGGTCCCTCATCTAAGTGGGGCCCCTAGGCAGTTGCCTATACACTATACAGCCTTATGGATAATCCAGCTCCGGCAATCATGCATTAATTTATCCTATGGAATATGAAGTCTCAACTGAAGTCTCAGCTGATCATTTGCTCGCTTACATGGTCGTCATAAGCAAACGGCATACAAGTAGGTAATTTTAAAGCTTGTAATTGAAATTCAGAAAAAGGACATAGGCTGAAAATATCCTCTTAAATCTTCAGGAGATAGAACTTTGAAGATGTTAGAGGGGTAGTCAGTAACCAAACATTACACTTGGCACATGCCCATATTTTTCATTCCATACGTGCCAGACAAACCCATCGAACCGAATTTATATTGTCTGCGAGGTATAATGAGAACATATTTGATTTCGTTCTACTCATCGCCAATTTTCAAAATAAGTGACCAATTCGCGGCCAATGCAATTATCGGTGTAAAAGCTAACTTTTAGATTTTAAATTTGGTCACAGGGAGAATAAATAAGTAGGTATTTCCTTTACCAAATCATCTATGTGCTATACTACCTGCCTTGCGTTGTTTGAGTACAAGCGAATTTAATGTAGGCAAAAATCTATATACACTAGTACACACTAGCGTTGGGTGTTACACAACCGTATGCTTTGGTGTAAGAGCGGCTCGCAGTGAGCCGAGACGAGCGCGCTCGTTGAGACTTATGCCGGAGACACACTTACGTGTCGTGGCGCGGCGTGTTGCGCCACTAGCCAATCGCAAGACAGCGTTTGCGACACGACACGACACCCAGATATGTCTCTAACCATACTAAATGTATGAAAGCGATTAGCTAGTGGCGTGTCGCGCCACGACACGACACGTAAGTGTGTCTCCTCCATTATCGAGAGCGAAGACAACGTCATGCGCACACACTAGAACTCGTTACTGTTTGGTTACAAATACGCCGTTGAGTACCCGGCTTTATATTAGCGCGACCTACTAGCTTATATCGTAAAAACTGCTTATCATTTTATGGCTTTCAATGCAGTTTAGGTACATATACCTACAGGGTTTCTATAATCTTTCTTAATATATATAAATTACGCGTCACGTTGTTTGTCCGCGATGAACTTCTAAACTACTTACGATTTTAATCAAACTTTGCACACCGTGTACAGTTTGATCCAACTTGAAAGATAGGATAGCTTACATCTCAATTTATAGTCGCAATATTATTTTATTGCAAATAATTGGTTTATTATCAGTCACAATTATCTGTTAGCTCCAAAAGATTCTAACAGATGGCGATATCTGTTGACACAGCAACGCGTGGCCGGGTCTGCTAGTAGTTCTATAATATATAGTAATAAAGATTCTATTATAGAATCTACTAGCGACCCGCCCCGGCTTTGCACGGGTTTAATACATATAAACCTTCCTCCTGAATCACTCTATCTATTAAAAAAAACCGCATCAAAATCCGTTGTGTAGTTTTAAAGATATAAGCAAACATACATACATACAGACGCGGGAAGCGGAAAGCGACTTTGCTTTATACTATGTAGTGATGTACTATGTAGGTATAAGTACCAACTGCCATAAAGCCATAACATGATATAATATAGTTTTTACGAAAAAAGCCAGCTTCTCTGGCTGGCCGCGTGCATTATTTCTCCATAGATAATAATTATAAAAAGCTGCAAAAACTAAAGCTCCACGCGAACAATAAAATATCATTTCATTCCCCTAAACAGCACTGATATGCTCAAAATTTCACAACTCCCAAATCGAAATAAATTTAGCGTCCCTCGGACTTGTAAATACTCGAAATCAATATTTTTAATAGAAAAATCTTAAAATTATATTCGTACGTCTAAAAACTGGGATGGCTTAACTGACGGTTAGTTTTCAACCCGTTGCTTCTATCGTTATGTTATCATTTGAATCCTTTCGTATTAAGTTGGTATTATGGTAACAAACTATTTTATTATTGAAACAATACAGGCAGTCCTAGAAAATTGTGACCAACGAAAGCAAGCTTGGAAATTCACATTATTTATACTATTTGTTTTGTAGTTTTTAATGGTTTATATAAATTAGATTTATACATATAGACAGATATGATGCGTTAGTGACGATATTTAAATTGAAAATCGAATTTCGGATAACTTTAGTTAACAAGTTTGTTGCCTGATTCTTCTAGGCTTGACGCGAGTTACAAGCGTAGCTTACACCTAGCTCCTAAGACGTTGCAAAGTGATCCTTGTGATTTTATTGAAATAAATACCTTATGATTTTGACATTAACAATTTTTTAATAAAACTTGTTTTCATTTGACACGAGTTTCTAAAACGCCTTGGAATTCAATGTGAGAAATACAGTGCCGTCACCTAAATGAGCACTTTATAAATTAGTTGAAATAACTACAGGCACCTAGGCAGGTACTAGTTTTGCATACCAACATGAAACAAGTATTACATTTAAACATCAAAACATCGAATTATATTAAAAACAAAACATACCTACTCGTAAGTTCGAACAGATTATTTTTTAGAAACGTCAACTTTTTTAATCATTTTGAATGAAGCATCGTACGATGTTTTTTTTTATGATTTTAAAATGAAAATGTTGTGCTTTAATATTATCTTTTCCTAAAACTACGTTATCAGTATTCACTATTTCGCGTTAAAACTAGTGAAACCCCCCTTTGCATTATCTGTATATTTAATATTTTCAAATTGAGATTCTTCATTATATATAGTTTAATCGACGGCGCTGCGCAGGCGGTCAGTTTGACTGGCGTCAGTGCCCGCCTTCTGCCTACCACCTTAAAGGTCAGCCCTGACTAGCGCCGTGTCGCATTAAACCCGCACAAGTTGATTATGCAACCATGGATACGATACGACGACGCTGCGTTCAAAAATAGTCTTTAAAAAAATTATTATTTGGAAAAGAAAACGACCGAAGTCATTTGTTTTACATTAGTATTCTATTGAATTTTGAACGAAAATTTCTAGAAACTTAATACTACTTATAACTTATGCTGTAAAATCGCGGTATCATACAAACCGTAGACATTCAATATACCTATTTATTTAAATGGATAGCTGCCCCACTGGTCGATAGGTCATAGAAAATATTAAATATCCAGGAGTGTTCCGATGACTATCCTAACTAATTACTTTAATCTCACTGATTCATTTGATAACATAATTATATTCTAATAGCTTTATATACTTAGAGCGATATTTACATTATTAAATACTTTCCGAATATTAATTAATATAATATAGTTAAAAGCAATGCTGCCATAATTTTGTATTATTGTTCAATGTTTCAAACCTTTTTCTATGTTATAAAAATACGGCCACGAAACTATTTATAGTATCTCGGTATTATAGTACGTTTACTATAAATACTAGTTAATATATTTGGTCGCCATTTTGTTTTATACTCAGAGACGATTGGCTGTAGGAGTGCATTTAAAAGATATAAAAGTTAGTTAATTCTTTGAAAAACATTGCACTTAGCAAAATAACAGAACAAGTTTCGTTACAATATTTTTACAATACAAAATAGGCGTTATATTACTCGTTTAATATTCTATTTATATATCCAAGTTGTTATATCTTAAAACTATTATGTATTTAAATGAAAGGTAAAATTCGTTAGTTTTGCTTACCTATTTTATATATTGATTTCGAATTATCTATTTGACTATTTCGGGAATATTAGAATTACGTTGTAGTTGCGAATTCTAATAGGTACTGATATACTGTCAAACAAGAATTGATTGACTGTAAATGCCAATGAGAAATAATATTAAAAAGTTAAAAAAAATTAGAAGAAAAGTGTCTGACTTTTGGAAAATAATTACGATTCCCTTAATCTGAATCTATTTTTGCAATATAGGGTGAATATTATAGGCATTATGCAAATGTGATTGTATTTGTACTATTAAGTAGCTGCAATCGTGAACTAGTTTTACTATAAATGGTCCAATTTATGAATAATTTCCTCATACACGGTCAATATATGGATTTACCAAATAAGTTATTAATGTACCAAATACATCTTTGAAGTTATGATTAGCACTCACCCGATATACGAGTAAAATGATGATATATTAGTTTGATTTACCTTATAACGATTACAAAGTAAACAAGAGGCCAGCTCAATAATATTAATACTGAACAAATACGTTTTCATTTAATACAAACGGTAATGTTCACGTTCCAGCAATATCCGTGGAAGGTACCGTTTGCACGAAACGAATGTGCAGATTCACGAAATTTACTGTATTAAAATACATTTTCATTTATATACCTGAATATTCTATTGAATAAAATACCAGAATCCAAAACCAAAATAACAATGCATCACTGGCATGCCGAAGGAATTAAAAAAACAAAAAATAATCATCGATCTAATATTATTTTTTTCAATTATTTTATTGTCTTAGATATAGTGATGTAATTCGAAATGTATATTACTTAGATTATTTTGGTCTTGGATTAAGGTACTATATGAATAAACTATCATGTATCCATAAGTTATGTAACGAATATAATTACAAATTTATATTCTGTAAGTATACATGAATGATAGAGTAAATAAGCTACGAATAGCTTATATAATATTGAGCCTCTGAAGTATAATATTATATTTAAATTTTCACTATTTAAAGCTCTTAGATTTCATTTTATGCGAATACTACCTTCGCATCAAATACTAATGCCTTGGGTTCGTATATAATGAAAGTTTTATCAGAATGTGTGTGTTTAACCGTTTGTTATGCAATGTACAACATACACAGACATACAAAACGGTTAAACATGTACAACAAATCCAATACTACGCCCAGCAGGCAACAGTTAAGATATCATAGAGATAACAACTTATAAATTGGTATAGTATAGAGTGACTATAACTGGTATATTAAAAAACAAAAGCCCACTTTTGGCAATTTTGCACAGGATCAACACCTTTTCAAAAGTATTTTCCATGAATCTGTCCTTAACACTCACGAAAGAGTTAGTTAGGAAGGTCACTTGGATTAGTCACTGCACATAGTGTCTTCTACTTAATATCAAAGTTCATAACCACCGCTACTTCATAAGATTAGAACCAGGACTATAATTAATCATCAGGCCTTAGAGAAACCAGCAACGAAACTTTGAACTTCGGCGATTAGACAATAAGTTACAATTACTCCTTATATGGTCCACACTTGAACTTTTTCTGCCACGACGCACCAGCTCGCCTGGTCGTAGTAGGAGGATACTACGTGGAGGCTTTCCACGTATTTTTCTATGAGTTGGTCGAGTTCTCCGCGCTTGAAGACGTGGTAGTATCGGTGGTAGGTGACCGCTCCGCCTTCTGAGGGCAGGCTGTCTGATCCGTCGCTTAGTGACGGCAATAACGGAGCGTGGGGAATCGCGCGAGCGGGGATACTGGGGATTGGAGTGACTATGGGCACGTTAGCCGTGTCTTCCGAACAAGAACGGGCTTCTAGCTTTCTTTCCCTCGAGCATTCGCTATACGAAGGCAAGGAAGCTAAACTGGAGCATCCCAGTGATGCGGTACTCCCAGTCTTGTCTCGTCGGCTCCAGTCACTGCCCGCGTATGTATCACTGGACTCAATCGAAAATCCAGATTTTAAAGGCGCGGTACTGTTGCTTGATCGAGACGTTATCGACTCCGGACTGATCTCCATTTTATCCAAGTCACTAGAGTCCGTAGATTGACCAACTTTTAGAGACGATCGTTTTGAGATCTTGTCGGTACTCGTACAAAGAGAATCAACACTGATTTCTGATTCTAATGAATATCCAGTTTCGAGAGATTGACTCGTGTCGTATGCTCCCGAATCGATGGTTATCTCAGGGTTTCCATTCGCTGAACATATTGCACTGTCGTCATCAGGATTTTTTATGTCAGGGTTTGTTTCAGGTAGCTTCGTTTCATCAATGATTGGTTTAGCAGTATACTGAATGTTGGCACAATTATTGAGGTAAAGATCTTCGTCGCTTGTTACTTTCATACTTTTCTTCAACTCTCTGTATTTGTTGATGATGGGGTCCACGTCTTTCGATCTTTTCTTTTTCGTTTTTGTGCTACACTTCGGAAAAAGTTTGTTGATATCAGTTTCCTGAACGTCATTGAGAGACGCAATATATTTATTTCTTTCTTGAATCTGTGCGGTAAGTTTACTTAGCCCTTGCATTTCTGTACTGATTTTGTTTATGTACGGGTCTTCTAAATGCTGTAAGCTATCAGACAGTTCATCTAAAATCTTTTGCGTATTTCTGTCCTCTTCTTCACGTTTTAATCGGAGGGATATGCTCTTTTCACTACTACTGCTGCTCGGTAGATCAAAATCATCTTCGTTGATGCGTTTTGAATACTGATCGATTTCTTGAAGAAGCTTTTCGCTAAGTTTTTCTGCGAATTCTGTTAAATGTTGGTGACGATCTTCTGGTGCCCACTCTTCTTCTTTATGAGTCAGCATATCAGATTTACATGTGATTAACGGTTCGTTTTGTATCCTATTGAAGCTTTCAGACTTGGAGATCGATTTTTCAGAATCAGTACTGGATACTGAGATTGAGTCGTATGGTAGCCTAGTCGGACTTCTGTGGCTCTTGCTCAGGTTCTCATCTAGAGAGCGCCCTTCGGGCCTGTTTGGTGATAACCTGTTCAAGCTCCAAGACGAATTGTTTGTGCTACCAAGTTTTGGTGATCTGTCTTTTGACCTTCTGCCAGGTGACAAGCGTTCTAGGCTAGATGAACTTCCACTGGAACTGGTGTGCGATTGGGACCTCGACCTGTCTTCCAATATCCTCAAGTCTCCGGGAGATAGTTTATTTAGGCTCCAGTTACTACTGCTGCTACTACTCGAAGCACCTTGAACGATGGCCATTGCGTCAGCACTCTCTAGTTTCTCGAGATGTTTCCGTTTTGTTCGTGGACTGCACTGGATTACTGCTTCGCACGTTTCATCTAAGGAATGTGCCACTTCCACTGCGGCTTCTATAAGGGGCGGCGCTGGTGATGGCGATTTCTCTGGTTGTATGATGTCTATGGATGGCTGATAGTCCTTTTTCGCCTCGGTGATGATAATTGGTAAATCTGAAATAAAAGAAAGTATACTATCAGTACCACTTTGGTAATATAATAATTGGCCAACTAACTAAGATCAAACTAATAAACCAAAAGTTACCTTTTTCAATTGCCGTCTTTCGCAATTCTTCTGGGACGACGCTTATGACGCTGTCGACTGAATCTGGAGATGAAACACCGCTTGAGTCACTGTCCATGTCGTCGGTTGCTGGATTGAAGAGTTCCAAAGTCATGAGCGTTGGGCGGCTTTTAACTATCGGATCAGCTTTACTCGTGCTGCGCACTAATGGGAACGGTGCCCGTCTTCCGTAGCTCACTGGAGGAATCCCCTTGTTTAACATGTCTTTTACTTGTCGTATTCTTTCTTTCCTCTTTCGTTCCGTAGATTTTAGATCCAATGTGTCCGTAGTGGGTTTATTAGACTCTTTGGGTTTGAACTGTGGTATTTCAGGCAGTTCTGCTACTGTTTGTAAAGTTATTTTCGGATAAGGTTTCACGTCTTGGAGTACGACTCGAGGTTTCAGATCATTGGTCTCAGCCGTCAGTTTGTGAATTTCCTCGATGTCTTTGTTTATTTCCGCAATTAATTCCTTGGTAACATCTGGTGTAGTGATCTCAGATTCTTCTTCTTCAATAATTGGCGGAATGAGTGGTACTTCTTCTTCAAATACTTCAATAGAAACATTCCTGGCCCATTCCGGCAAGGGTTCGGGCTTCGGAGCTTTGTCATCAGATTCCGATTTAGGTGGAGAGTTAGGTTGACTTTTTGACTGAGGCTTTAATGGCATTGTAGCTATCGTACTAGTAGTCGAGTAGTTCTTCAAACTGTATTGGGCTACTAGAATCTTTCCTGCTGTCGGGGCTTGAACTGCGTTTGGTGAACCAGGGGGACGAATTAAAGGAAAAGATTGTTTTATCCTTGGTGATGGCAGACCTGGCGAACTTTTCATTCTAGGCGATGTTGGAACTGAAGATACTTTTAGTCTGGGAGAAGTTGGTCCAGGAGAGAGGGGAGTCGGTGACAGAGGATCGCCACCAGATCCATCAGCTTTCGGTACGTATATCACAGATGCAAAACTATCCTCTGAATCAACACTCGTGTCACTTTGTAAGCTACTGTCTTTTGAAGAGTCCGAGCCATCTTCCTTTGAATGTCTCCGTTCGGGATAACTCTTTTCACTACCTGTGTTATTGTCGCTCGGTGTAGGAACTTCTGGTACCGGTCCGTGGCTCTTCCATCCTTGAAGCATTCTTACAAATACGGTCACTTTATCTATATTCGTTGTCGACGTTTTAAACTTGCTCGTGAGGCCATTTTTCAGTGACTGAAACTTTTTGGCAGTGGTCGCTGAGGTGGAGAATATTGAGTCCCGTATTGAGTCTAGCGCGCCTGGTCTTCGGTAAAGGTATTCTTCATTAAGTGACGCCTGTTTTTGGATATTTTTCCGTAGTCGTTCTTTCTCCCGTAACCTCTCAACAGACATCAGCTCTTCGTTAAGAGACGTCTGTTTGACTACGCCTGGCTTTCTAGATTGTAATCTGTGTGTGTGAATTTTGAAGTTAGGCATTTCTTCGACCATGCTCTTCATATCGGTTGGTTTGTCCAAGTCTTCTTCCGCATCGTCCTCGTTTATTGATTTCTTTTGTTTTACGAGTCGCGGTTTCTTCCTTGGTTCGTTTATTTCTGGTGCTGGAGTTTCCTTGGGCGGTGGTTCGCTTTCATCTAATCCGAGGCTTGGTAAGCTGGAGCGTGATCGGACCAGTGCATGTCGGTCTATTTCCGCTATGTCTGTTAGACTTCTGGATTTTATGGTAGCGTCAGACTGTTGTGTGATTAACCGAGGTGGTAGTTCATCTAATCGGCGTAGTTCTATGGGGAGGTCGGCGGCTGGTGGCTCGGGTCGTAAGCAGCTTCTTTGAGGTGGTCT
Organism: Hydriomena furcata; assembly: GCA_912999785.1. Lineage (NCBI taxonomy): Eukaryota > Metazoa > Arthropoda > Insecta > Lepidoptera > Geometridae > Hydriomena > Hydriomena furcata. The sequence continues at coordinate 6,957,024 of OU538838.1, forward strand.
CGGTCCTAAACCCCATGATGGGAGGAACGAGCGACGACCCGCAAGGCGCTGGAGCGCTCTTCTGACGAAGGAGTAGCATGTTTCGTTTGGTGATGAGAGAGAGGATGACCCTGGAGAACCTTCGCGAGTTTTCCATGGTTCTGCGGTGCTGTTACAATAAAAATGATCAGAAACTCTTCAAGATTTTAGTTATCAATACGAAGATCAGTGGCAATTCTGTTGACACGACAAACTATCTATTTTTTTTTTACATACAAGCGATTTAATTGTTGTTGACTAATTTAAGACTGTTGCTCTAAAGTTCACGCTAATGTAGACTTTAGCTTGAAAGGAATAAGATCGAACGAATTTTACTCGATTTAGGTCAGACAACAGAATTGTTACATTGTGTGCACGTTTACACGTGTACACGTTGGATACATTGTGTAGTGAAGTACTTACTGGTCGTAATCCACCGATAGGAATCGAGGTGTCGGCGTAGGTGGACACAGTGTGGCTGGTCGGTGCCAGGGGATAAGGACATCCTGGAAATAAACATATAATTAGTACATCGTTACTCAAATCAGTATCGGACATAGATTGGTGTTCAACAAAACAGAGTGCATCAAATTATAAAGCTATTTAAATACATCAAATTTAATTTAACTTGACTTACAAGGGGATAATTGGGTTCGACTCCCAACCAATCGATAACTTTTGGGGTGTTATAAAATCTTAGCTGCTCTATAGTTTAAGAGTCATTGCGCACTGTCGACCTACACATATGCCACAACCATCACATGCGTAAACTCTTATTTAAACTAAAGAGTGTCATAGTTTACGTCGAATGGCTTGCGCACATTGGCGGACGACAGCAAATTTATCTATTGAATTTAGTAGTTATCTTATCGAATTAAGGTATATATTTCAATGCTCGGTGATCGGCCTCGGGAGCATCGTAGCGCGGGGCATTGAAATATATACCGTATTTCAATAGGATAACTATTATTTCACTTTCAAAACTTTCGTGAGTTGTACTACACATTATTACAACAACGGGAAATTACTCACGTAAATGATAAATTGTCAATGAGGACACCGACAATGTTTTGATTCATCTAGAGAATCTTCTTCAGGGTGAGTGGACCATTAAACGCGCGCGCTACCCTGCTCGCATTTCCCGTTGTTGTAATAATGTGTAGGATAACTATTAAATTCAATTATTTATTTTAAATCCTCTGCGCTGCTGTCCGCTACTCTGCGCAGGCCCTAAGTGGCAGACTACTAGTCGACAGTGCGTATAGCTTTTAATGTTAGGACAATAAATGTTACCTGAGAATGAAAATTCCTCCCCTCATGCTCCATGGCCCACACTGTGAGCAACAGCCGGCCCCCTATCCTGGTGACCCTGGCCAGCTCTCTGAGTGCCATGGCTCGACGCTCCACCGTCGCAAAGTGGTGCACCACCGCGATGGAGAGCACCGCGTCGAAGGACTCATCGCGGTACGGCAGGCAGAGGTTGTCGCAGACTACCACCTGGGTTTAAAGAAAACAGGTCTTATTTTATGCTGTAGAACTAGTAGAATTTGATGTGGCTATTTGACCTGGAGCCGTACGACAAGCTCAAAAGTAATATTAAAACAATACTACTCATGGTGCAAAAGTTACAACACAAAAGGTGCGAACTTGTATAGCGTTTTCTATTATGAAGATTCTCAATGATCTTAGTGATTTCAACAAATGCACAGTAGCATACGTGACAGGTTGCAAGCCCACGCATATAGGATACAAATTGAACATCTGTCAATGGGATTTTGACAGGTGAAGCCGATTACTATTATCATTGAGCTTCGCAGTAAGGCTGCTGGTACTACAGTAGAATCCCGATTATCCGAATCAATTAAAACCAGTGGTAATTCGGATAATCGAAAATCCGGATAACCGATTTCGTAGTCAAATCAAACAATATTTGTTTAAATGTTATATTATATAATGAGTTTGACATATGTACCTACGTCGTTTAGACAAAACGATATAAAAAACAATTATATATGTGGTTCAAATATAATGAATGACATTGTTATATGTACCAATGTTATTTACAATTTTGGTTGAAAATAAATTGTTATCACATCTTTTCATTGCAGCCAAGTCCCTGATGCGCTTCAGTTGTAAAAGCTGTAAGGAATCCGATTCCTCCTGTCTTTCAAACCACTTAAAAGCTATTATTATTATTAACAAACACAATCATGCAAATAAATGAAAGCGGGAGTGAACATTCGGAGACGCGTTTAAACTTGTCGTTACGTGTCTAGTTGCGCGGTATAAAATTTTTCAAGCAGCAGCTAAAGCCGTGACGCGAGTCCGGATAATCGGATGTTCGGATAATCGGGATTCTACTGTACCTCGTTGCTCTGATGTCGCGCGTGCCCCGCTAGCCTCGTGCATCTGTCTCCACCCACTGCGTACACCGATGGGTTCACGCTCAGGTACTTGCCGTTACCACACCCTGGAATAGACAAACAAATTATTATTACCAAACCTAATAATTACATTTTTATTTTAATGTTCGAAAAATATATATGCTTTGAACGGTGAAGGAAAACATCGTGAGGAAACTAGTTAGTATTCTTGTAAGGCACGACGAGCTTGCAAACCGTCACGTGCGGAATACTAACTACTCCGATCCTATTTTTATTTATTTAAATTTATCTATTTATTTTTATCTATCTATCTATGCCCACATTTTGCAGTAGCATTCCATACGTGGCAGGTTTCCAGCCTATCGCCGCTTATAAGAATAACTGGCTTTTTCACGATGTGATCAATTTTAAATAAAATAAAATCTGTCCGCCCCGGCGTAGCACGGGTGTGTATCAATAATTTTTAAAATTAAAGGCAAGTAATTCATGACGGAGACAAATCCAACAAATCATGAAAATCTGTCCAGCGGTTCTCGAGTTATAAGTGTTTGAACAAACCCGACTTTGTTTTATATAGTAGGTAGGAGAAATAAATCAAATACCTACAATGCAAAAAAAGTCTCGAACGGGAATCGTAAAACATTCATCAATTATTGGGCATACAAATGATGACTAAATTCCATTTTCCGAATACCACAATCGATGACAAATAAGGCTAATGCAACGAACGAAAAGCCTTCTAAGCAGCTGACTAATTCCCAAAGCAATGTGTAAAAGTAGGTCATGCAAGCAACTGTCAACATTATTCGAATGTGTTACAATTCCAATTGCATTACTTGCTGTTTCAATTCGAGCGGTGACTAAATAATAGTTTAGCGTGACAGTTTTGTGGCAAAGATCCGCTTATCTGTTGTAAAGGTCGCGAGTTCAATTCTGATGGTGGGCGTACACGGGTATAGCTTTTGGTACCTAGTTTATATAACCTCGTGTTGTAGGTTGCCTAACCTTATTTATATGGAAAACATAGAAAAAAAGCTTTATTATAGGTACCATCAACTCTCTGCCCTTACGCCACTTAAGTGGGGCATAAACATTTTCCATTTCCATCATATGTAAGCGATAGCGACTTAGTTAATTTCAGGAATGGTCATAATAAAATGTATCATACTGTGATCGGTTTTAATCGTCCCTTAGTAAAGTAATATTTTCAATATATGATTCTAATATGGGCAGTTATCTACTTGTAGTCCAATACATTAGATAATACCAATTAATCAAAATGATCAAATTTTGAAAGACCGAGGAATTGAGCATCTACACTGTGCAAGGTTATATTAGAAACAATAAAAGTAAAAAAACCGGCAAAGTGCGAGTCGGACTTGCGCACGAAAGGTTCCGTACCATTATGTATAAAAATGGCAAAAAACACGTTTGTTGTTGAGCCCCACTTAAATATTTAATTTATTCTGTTTTTAGTATTATTTGTTATAGCGGCAACAGAAATACATAATCTGTGAAAATTTCAACTGTCTAGCTATCACGGTTCATGAGATACAGCCCTGTGACAGACAGACGGACGGACGGATAGACGGACAGCGAAGTCTTAGTAATAGGGTCCCGTTTTTACCCTTTGGGTACGGAACCCTAAAAAATAAAGGTGAAAGAATATCAAAGGATATAAAGATTATAAAAACGTTTATGTCTGAATCAGCCCACGTACAAAGTGGGAAGCCGTGTAATAAAATACAGCTGAAATTATTATGCCAACTTTCAACAGAGAAAACTGAAGCACAAACTCAATCATACTAAGTATTTGACTAATATTCCATTTGTTACTAAATATAAAAATAAATAAATAGGATCAGGACTGTAATCCCCGAGTACGGTAGACATCCTCTCAGATCTCCATGCGCTTAGATCCTTTGAATATGTCTTGTGGGGGTAGTCAGAGGCATGTCCAAACATTATATTTGCAGTAGTTAGCATTCCATACGTGACAGGTTGCAAGCCTATCGCCGCTTACAAGAATACTAACTGGTTTACTCACGAAGTTTTCCTTCACCGTTTTAAGCATGCGCATATACACTTTTTCGAACAGAAAAATCCATTGATGCACGCCGGGATACGAACACGATTATGAACTTAACTAATATTATAAACTTGTAGAAATCCTCGCGACTTTAAATTAATTTATTTACGAGTTAAACAGACTTCAACCGCCTCTGCACCCCTTCACCCCAATTTTTTTAAAAAACCTAACGCCTCACGTAAGCCAAGACCCATCGATCGTACTGTACATTTAAAATACTGATCGAATAGCTTGTTTATCAAAAGCTTGTATTTAAGATATATGGAAAAACTACTAATTTAACATAAACTACACCATATTCACTTCTACGTAAAAAAAACCTTTAATTTATCGAATGGGCTATTTGACAAAATTTTTAAAACCATTTTAGATTATTCAGTAGTGATTATTCAGTCAATTGAAAATAATATTTTCAATTCTGTTAAGTATTGGCCCTAAAAATGAAAATGTAATATCGACAATTTAAATAAACCGCAAAAACGCTTATTTATGCAAATGGTGTCGCACTAGTTTCTGTGACGTTACATGCTTGTCAATACCATCGCCTAATAGATAATTTTAATAATGGGTTTTTTGATAAATCATTGTTTATTTTCAAGTTATTTTACTCCACAACGCTTTATGAAGGCATAACTTACATAGATTACTATCAACAACACTTTATTTTTCATACTGTCAAATAGCCTATTGTTATAGTTACCTAGTGGTATGATAACTAAGGGAACTTTATACACCAAGGTTTTATAGTGTCATTAGAATATGTAGGCGTTTCGAAGAATTATTGCCACGTACGATTTTTTCTAGTGAATTGGAGGTTGAAACTTTTACCGTAAACCTCAATTCATGCAGTCAGTTTTCCAAGAATCATTCGTGCACATAATTTAGCCTGAGGTTCAGTACAACGAAACTTCTTGCGACATGTTAAAATAATTGTTGCAATTTAAAATAGCCAAGTCCTTATTTATACACCGCAGTCGATGGCCGCCTAAGATAAGGTATGTTTTCTAATCTACATAAGTAGTATACAAGCGGCGACGGGCTTGCAACCTGTCACGTGTGGAATGCTACTGCAAAATGTGGGTGCCAAAAATAATATTTGCACGTGCCTCTGACTAACCCCTTTATACATCTCTAGAAGCGTCTGAAGATCTGATCTACCATACTTTGTTATTACAGTCGTGATCCTATTTCGTTTATTTCATTTTTAACCGACAAAAAACGAAAGAGTTCACCTGGTGATCCAATTTCGATGATTTTTTTTCTGTTGTATAGAGAACTAGCTGACCCGTGCCCGCTTCGCTGTGCGTAAGACATTTCTAATACCATCGCGGACTTTATTGTAGAAAAAAAAATGTGTTTATTTACGACATCACATTAGAAACCTCTAAAATTATCAGTGTTTCTCTACCATATTATGTATTATGCATGTATTATACATATAAACCATCCTCTTGAATCACTCTATCTATTAAAAAAACCGCATTAAAATCCGTTGTGTAGTTTTAAAGATATAAGCAAACATACATACATATTACATACAGACGCGGGAAGCGGAAAGCGACTTTGCTTTATACTATGTAGTGATAATCCCAAGTTGGTCATATTTAAATTATATTTATGCAAGACTGACAGTTCCTAATATCATCCCGTTTGGTCGATATTTTCGTCGGTTTTCTTTTAGTTTTTAAACGTAATAATTACATAAGTACATATAACATCTAGAAACTCATCGCAAACAAACTTCTCACCTACGTAAGTGTAGGATTCTCTAAAACCAAATGTGTCATAGTTTTTTAAGATATTTCCTAACCGCGTTGTCTTGCGTAACATCTTGTTGCATTTCTGCAGCTGAAAACTGCTACGAGCCTACGATAGGGCTACGAATGACGTAGAGCCTCTACGACAAAAATATAATGGTGAATATAAACTTTGAAACTATGTGCTGCTTGCTACGTAGCATATTTTGATGAAGTGATATCTAGATCTACATTGACTATTATTAAGTGCATCAATGCATCAATGGATTTTTCTGTTCGAAAATTTATATACATATATATATATTTTTTTTATTGTTAGTGTACATTAATATAAATAGTGATCACGACTGTAATCCCCAAGTACGGTAGACATCCTCTCAGATCTCCAGACGCTTAGATCCTTTAAAGATGTCTAGTGGGGGTAGTCAGAGGCACGTCCAAACATTATATTTGGCACATGCCCACATTTTGCAGTAGTTAGTATTCCATACGTGACAGGTTGCAAGCCCATCGCCGCTTATAAGAATACTAACTGGTTTCCTCACGATGTTTTCCATCACCATTTTAAACACGTGATTTGATGCGCATATAACTTTTCGAACAGAAAAATCCATTGATGCACGCTGGGATTCGAACCACACACTCGGCCAACACGGCTTTATATTTTCATGTATGCAGGTTCCTTCATAACTCGAAACCTATCGAGTTATGAAGGAGACAAAAGTAGCTAAATATACACTCGGCGATTTTCTTTGAACTTGGCTGACAGGCTGCCGCGTGTTGATCTATGAATGAGTACTGACCGACGTCGCAGACGAGGCTTCCTGGCTCCAGCGCGGTGAGAAAGGCGGTGACGGGTGGTGCCAAGGGGCGCGCCTGCTCGTCTTCGCCCGCCTGCTCGTACACGTCGTGCACGTACGCGCGTTCTAGCGCGGCACCGCGCGCGGCTGTCTCGCCCGCGCCCGCTTCGCCATCCGCCATCACCGCACACCCCGGCTCATTGCAGCTAGCTGGAACAAGGAGATACAACTGTTAACAACAACTAAGGTTATGGGTTCGATCCCCACCCAGGAGTAATATTTGTGTCATGAATATAGATGTTTCTTTTGTATCTGTAAGTTTTGTAGTCTGTTGTGTTGTACCATAAGTATTTTTTTTCATAAAATCAGTAAGTATTTATGTATTCTATCAGTTATCTGGTTGCCATAGTACAAGCTTTTCTGAGTTTGGGGCTTGAGGGCGATGTATGAAACGTCCACAAGTATTTATGTTAATATATTATATTTACAACCTTTACATATTGCCAATATTATGTGCTAAGAGTTCCAGACACATAAAGTGAAATTTTATAATTACATAATGTTTACAAAACAGTTTATTAAATCGGACTATAACCAAGATTAAATGACCTTCACGGTTAGACTGAAAAATTATTAACGAGACTTCATTAATTCCTCATTCCTTCACAGAAGGTTGTAGACAAAACTGACAGAATGTTCGATAATGGTTTTCTTAAGAGCACTCTCACAGGTTGTCAAAGAAACCGGAAAAAAATCTAAATAAATAATAGGATCACGACTGTAATCCCCAAGTACGGTAGACATCCTCTCAGATCTCCAAACGCTTAGATCATGCGCATGCTTACATTTTACAGTAGTTAGCATTCCATACGTGACAGGTTGCAAGCCCATCGCCGCTAATAAGAATACTAATTAGTTTCCTACGATGTTTTCCTTCACCGTTTTGAGCGCGTGTTTTTTGATGCGCATATACATTTTTTGAACAGAAAAATCCATTTATGCACGCCAGGATTCGAATCCACGACCTTCAGAATGAAAATCGAGGTACCTCCTACTCGGCCAACACGGATCTATCATCAAATAAAATGGTTAATCGGTCGTTGAACTTTTTAAGCCATCATATCTCAATCTAGCCATTAAAAGAACTCGTGATACGATACGACAGAAACATGTCCATGACTTTTGATCATGTGAATAAAGTACTATTGATTAAAACTTACTACCTATTATTAAAACTATTTATTACCTATTTATTAAAACTTACTACTAACTTAAAACCCAAGTTAAGTTTGTCTAGACACTAGGTTCTCGATTAAAAATAAAAGTAAAAAAAGTAAACATTGCAAAAACTTGAGTCTTATAACATGCATATTATAAAAATTTGATCTACACTATGACCACAAAAGCAAAATCATACAATAAAATCACAGAACTTCAAAATTCCGGTGCTGTCAACAACAAACTCACGACGCACACAATAAACCGGTTGAATGCAGGTGTTTTGCACTCGTTATGCGTGTGTGCGTGCACTTGCACTACACAGGATGCTTCAATTGAATCCGGATTTAGTTTCTAAATTGAGTTTAAAAAGTATTTTTTCAAAATGTAAGTAATATTGTTCTGAGTTATTAATACTAATCAACTAATCAATATTATTGTTGCTTCACTCCAATAAATCTACATTTCCATTAGGTCAATGACTACAAGTAGGTACATAAGTTGGTATCGTTGCCCTAAAAAGGTCTAATGATCGTTGGTGATAGAGCCACTGCGGTGAAAAGATATTTATTATTTGCATTGTTTATTTTATTTTTAAGCTATTGCATAGCTTCTATCGCGGGCCTTGAGCGTGGAGACCGAATCCAGAAATTTCGTAACGAAAATTTACGCAAAATTTTACGAGACACTCACACTCACGCAATATGCGTGAGTGTGAGTGTTAGAGATTTCTCTTTTTGGATTTCAAAAAATCGATTTTTAAAAAATCGATTATGTAAATTACACATATAAATCGATTTTTGTAAACTAAGTTTTCCGAACGCGAACCGAATCGTTCGTTCCATTTTCCCGGACGTGAACCTACATATAGTCGCCTCCCAAACGGAAACCGACTCATCGGTCTTGTCTCCGAACGCAAACCGAACCATTGATCGTTTTTCCGAACGTGATCCGACCAATAGTCGCTTCACAAACGGGAACCGACCCATCGATCGTCTCTCCGAAAGCGATCCGAACCATATAATTCGATTTTTTGGAAAATCGATTTATTTGTAGGGACAAAAAATCGATTATTAATTAATAGATTTTTTTCAATCAATATTACATCCCTATGACTCATGTCATGCCTGCTTAGAGTGATTTTCGCATTCCAGCGCCATCTAGTTTCATTTGATGATACTACGTTATTATAGGTGCTTTTCGCGGTCTCATGCGAAAGCTCGGGGTTTGAGAGGTTCGCAATTCCGCTGGCAGGTGGCGCTATTTTACCACTATCGGTAAATAGGTGGTACTTCACAGACATGATCGACTAAAAAGTTTGAAATTGAATTATTGAATTCATGTAGTTAGGTAAATATCGAATCCTGGCCGTGCATCAATGGATATTTCTGTTCGAAAAATGTATATGCGCGTTACACGTGCTTATAACGGTGAAGGAAAACATCGTGAGGAAACCTGTTAGTATTCTTGAAAGCGACGACGGGCTTGCAACCTGTTACGTGTGGAATGCTAACTACGTAGTTAGGTAAATAGGTAGGTTAAAGATTTTGACATCTATCGATGAATAGCAGAACTTTTAATGACTTTTTGAAATATCACGCTTGTCTCTTTAGTTTAGCAACTCGCCAATAGGTGGCATTGGTTGTATCGGCGTTACTGCGTATGCCTAATCCCCCTCTTCCCCCGCAATCTAGGGATGTAAAAAAAAAAAAAAATTTTTTTTTTTTTTTTTTCTTTTTCTTTTCTTATCGGTCACCACGCTCAAAAAGTTGAATATCAAAGAAAAACAAAGGAAAAAAGGATAAATAAAATAAATAAATAAATAATTATAAATACATAAGTTGATAAAAAATGTTATGCAATAGCTTTACCGCGGCAGTCTTCGAGTGCCACACGTCTTTTTTTTATTTAACTAGCTGTCCTGGCAAACGTTGTTCTGTCAAATTATTTTTTTTTCCATAAGAACCTTCTCCTGATAATAACGAATACAACAAAAAAAGAATTAGCGAAATCGGTTCAGCAGCGCTCGAGTTTTGCGCTTAGCAACACATTAAGCGATTCATTTTTATCTATACTAATATTATAAAGAGGAAAGATTTCATTGTTTATTTGTTTGTTTGTATCGAATAGGCTCCGAAACTACTGGACCGATTTGAAAAATTCTTTTACCATTAGAATCTTACATTATCCCCGATGAACATAGGCTATAAAATATTTTCAAAAACGTTAGGGATCCGTATGAAAACTTCGATAATGTAACCCAACGTGTGAAAAAAAATGTTTTTATTGCGTTTGCTGCAGAAATTATTGACAATAGAGCAAAGTGATGTACTACAGTTTTATAGAGGACATCAATATCTACAAAAAAGTCCGTAATACCATGTCTAACTATTAGGGATCCCTGTTAAAACTTCGATAATGTAACCCAAGGTGTAAAAAAAATTGCCATAAAATCATTATTACACCCGTGCGACGCCGGGGCGGACTGCTAGTATTATAGATAATATTTAATCAGATTTTTTGTTAGCAAATTTCTTCTTAATCCGTTCAGTTGTTTACTGTTTAGGCCTGATTTACTATCAAACATACAAACATCATCGCAAACTTTCGCATTTATAATATTACTAGCTGCTCGCCCCGGCTTCGCACGGGTGGTACCTGGATAAAAAGTAGCCTCTATGTGTTATTTTGATGTATAAAGTATATTTTATAGTTTTATTAAAATCCGTTCAGTAGTTTTGCGTGAAAGAGTAACAAACACACACAACCATTCACAAACTTTCGGATAAATAATATTAGTAGGATTAGGATAAAATAAATAAATAAATATTAGTGGTAATTTTTACACAGCGCCATCTAGCCCCAAACTTAGCAAAGCTTGTACTATGGGAACGAGATAACTGATAGAATACTTATATACTTTTTTTTTGTAAATACACATATGATAAATACTAACACCCAGACACAGAACAAACATCTATGTTCATCACAGAAATATTAGCCCTGGGTGGGGATAGAACCCACAACCTACAGCACTGAAGGCAGAGTTACTACCAACTGATATATGTGTTCTGTGTCTGTGAGGCCGTCATAGTGATAGTTACGAGTATTCGAAGTATGCATATAGACGGCAAGAAAATTATGAAAAAGAATCTATTTATAAAATACTTCAGACCTTTTATACACTAACCGTCTCATTAATAAACGTAGACTAGCGCAGGATTAAATTTAGTCCAACGCTTACGTTTGGACTAGTCGAATTCAATATTAATAAACAAGGATTAGAAATGGAGTTGCTTACATTATGCTGGTATTAACAAGTCTTGGTGTAACCTCAGATGATCTTTGGATAAGTAAATTTTTATTAATAGCACCGTAAGCGCATACATAATTCAAAGGTAGATCGAATCGATAAGGCCATTTAATAATAACCTCGCCGGTTATTCAAACAGATTATCTTAACCTTCAATAAATTCAATTCAATAAAAACAAGGTAAATTCAATAAAACCAATAAAGTGCACGCATCATGCTGTGACCCGGTTACCCCAGCAGCCAATGACCGGGAACGGGATCCCGGGAAGGAATCCCGCGCCATAAATCCCGGAATTTCTTCGTGACACGGAAGCCCCTTAAATGGAACTGTATTTCGCTTTTTGCGAAACAAAAATTGGCTACACCGTTTGAAATAGCTTCGCAAACGTAAATCTTGATCGCCGAGCAATGCAGATGTTTAGTGTTTTGCTTTCTTTACCAGTATTTATGGATGTTTCAAGATTAAAGTAGGCCAACATTGTAAGATTTGATATTTTGCTTGAATTTACTTGCTAGCTACATTTTTAGGGTTCCGTACCCATAGGGTAAAAACGGGACCTTATTACTAAGACTTCGCTGTCCGTCTGTCACAGGGCTGTATCTCATGAACCGTGATAGCTAGACAGCTGAATCACAGATTATGTATTTCTGTTGCTGCTAGAACAACAAATACTAAAAACAGAATAATATAAATATTTAAGGGGGGCTCCCATAAAACAAACTTGATTTTTCTGCCGTTTTTATAGATAATGGTACGGAACCCTTCGTGCGCGTGTCACACTCGCGCTTGGCCAGTTTTATTTTATTCGTTTTAAAGTGCTCTTTTGACCCCTCGAAAAATTACAAATAAACACAAATTAAATTATTTATTTGCCTCAATTATGGTTGCAAAAAGTTCTCCATTTTTATATTGATATCATACTTTTCACATGCAAATTTATAATGTCTGTCCCAAAACGCGTCGTCCTGTCAAATTCATTTTTTTACCTGAACCTTCAAATTCAAATTTAAATTCAAATTGTTTATTGTACTTTATGTTGTTACAATGGTGTAGGTAAAGTAGGTAGTATCAAACATAAACCCTGTAAGGGCACTACAATATTTTAAATTAAACCGCTAGGCGCGTTATTTACAAAATTAAAAACTTAAAACGAATATAATTATAATTTATACTAACTTGCTCTATAACTAAAAACAATAAAAAATACAATCAACATGTTTCGTCTAGGAACTCGTTCAATGAGTTCTGATTTGCGCTTAACAAAACATTCAGCGATTCATTTTTATATTATAGATAATAAAAATATTATATGAATTAGATTATTCGTTCGTTCGTTTGTATGTGTAGGTAAGTGGTCAACTCTAGTGATGGAGTTTTTAGGCTGCCCAAAGTCCTTCATCATGGTTTATTGAAATATGCATGATCTTCTAATGGTTTCGTTTTTCTTTTTGTGGAGCGGAACATTAATAATAGACATTAAATATGAGGATTTTTTATTTGCGACCGATCTTCTTGAAAGTTAAAAGAAACTTCTTCTAAACATCAAAAGTTATCCAGAAAATGTTTCTAAAAATTATTTCCTGCTCAAAAATATATTATCAACAACAAAATCCCCATAAGTATTTACTTAGTACAAATTTGAACTCGTTACGTTAATTCAATATAAGTTCAAACTTATCGACCAAACGGATTAATAAACACCCTTGCAAAGTTGGTTTTAACTCCATATCTACTTTATTTTGTGAATCAAAGGCCAAAGCAAAAGGTCGTAACACAAATATTAAGAGATGGGTCCATCCATAAACACCGGACTGGCCTCACAGCTCAGTTGGTAGTAGCTCTGCCTTCTGCTCTGTAGGTTGATGGTAAATGCCCACGGAAACCTAGCAGCTACTAGATACACACATACACACTGTGATAAATAAATATTGGTGGACATTTCACACAACTAGCCCCAAGCTAAGCAAAGCTTGTACTATGGGAACCAGATAACTGATAGAATACTTATATAAGATTATTTTTTTGTTGTAAATACATACTTATTATACATATTAACACCCAGACACAGAAAAAACATCTATGTTCATCACACAATTATTTGTCCTGGATGGGGATCAAACCCACAAACTACAGCGCAGAAGGCAGAGCTACTACCAACTGAGCTGTGAGGCCAGTCAGTTGTTAGCATTCCATGGCAGAGAGCTAGTTTGCAAAAAAATGCATTCTTGGTGCATATAATCAGGCTATGTAAGGCCTTAAGTTATTTGCTGGTACTGTTGATAAGGTAATCGAAAACTACCTCGGGGCATCGCACCGTCCGTCGCCCGGCAACGCATCTGGGGCGAATCGGGGTCATAGGTCATAGATGCTTATTCTCCGTCTTCGCCTCAGTAGACCATTGCCAACAGCTTTTAGACTATCGGTTTCAATCAAGCCTTATTGTGTTAATGAGGTATGACTGTAGCCTGTACCACTGCATCACTTATTTTTATTTATTTAAATCTATGTTTGTCAACGTGTTGTGCCAACCCCACGTTAAGTGTGAAAGGGAGAAGAAAATAAGACACACACAACATTACAACCACTTAGAAATAAGGACCATAAAACTATTGTTTATAAGAACTATTTTGTTTTCTCATAACTCATAACATTTTATTCAGTTAGTTTTAAAGCTATATAATTTATTTTTGCTAGATACTTAAGGGGCTCCCAGTCGACGATTGCTCTTTTTCGAAACGAAAAAAGAAATACTTCTGAACAAGCCACATCTCCTATTTTTATAAGTATATTACTTCAGGTTCCTACCACAAGTTCACAAGTATTTCTTTTTTCGTTTCGAACAAAAACAATCGTCGACTGGCAGCGTCTTAAGGCCCTGTATGTCGACGATTGCTCTCTTTCGAAACGAAAAAAGAAATACTTCTAAACAAGCCACAACTCCTATTTTACAATGTATAGTATATGTGAATAAAGATGTACCCATCTTTAATCACTTCGATAAATAATCCTACCGACCGCTGCAATGACGACAAACACACATCGGCGCGTGGTCCGCCTTTGCTTTTCGAATAAATTAATGATATAAATTATGTATAATTACTTATCAAAAATCTATTCTAATAGAAATCTAGATCTACATATTACCTATCTTTAACAATAAATCACAAGTTGATCTTAATAGTAGGTATCAAAATATTTCGATCATAAATTCTAAAACGTATCATTTTGAAATAATATCTTTATCGTGAAAAGTTTCTGCTATTATGTTTTCAGCGTAATAGAAATCTAGGTAGGAACCTGAAGTAATATATTTATAAAAATAGGAGATGTGGCTTGTTCAGAAGTATTTCTTTTTTCGTTTCGAAAAAGAGCAATAGTCGACATACAGCCCCTTAAGTAGGGTGTGAACGCATGATTTTCGATCTAAAGGTACCTAATCCAGATCGAAGTGGTAGATTAAAAATAAATCATCTATACATATAATAAAACTGTAGAAGAGTTCAATTCTGTACATTGAATAAAAACTTAAAAAAATACTCCTAGGGGTCTTCATATAAGTAACACAAACAAAAAAAAAACATTTTAAAATTTTTGTCTGTCTGTCTGTCTGTCTGTTGTCTGGCTTTCACGCAAAAACTACTAGACGGATTTTGATGAAACTTTTTTTGTTAAGTAGCTATTAGTCCTCGGCAACATAATATAGGCTATAATTTATTTTGAAGATTAGAATACCAGATGTGAAACTATATGTCCCCCAGCGAAGCGGGCACGGGTCAGCTAGTAATTAATATGTGTAATCTGGTAACCATAGTACAAGCTTCGCTTGGTTTAGGGCTAGATGGCGCTGTGTAAGATCTCCACAAATATTCATTAATATAATGATTTATTTATTTAATAGTTTCTAAGCGCAAGAAAGTTCCTGGTCATTTGAAACTTGCTTGTATTGCAAACCACCTCAAAGTCAATACAACCTTACAAAAAACTAGGAAGCAGGTAACATGAAAATTACGGTCACTACATAATGGGTAGTACCTACTAAAGAGTGGTTATAAAGTAATCGAAAGTCAGCGGGGGGTAGCGTCCCGTTGCCTAGCAACGCATCTGGGGCGAATCCGGGTCATAAGGGAACTTCAGGCCGTACCCTCGACACAGTGGAGTGCCCTAGGACTAATACTAATCTATCTATAAGTCTATATGAAAAAGTCGTGTTAGTTACACCACTTATATTATAATTATACCATCGAGTAATAAATAATTTTGATGAATGCAGAATCATTTTTTATCAATAACCGCAAAACATACAGTTTTGTTTTTTTATGACAAAGATAACTTAAGAATTTAATCTAGATAAATTAAAGATAGAAACACGATTGGTGAAACTTTTCTCGATAGATTTATTTTCCAAAGTTGGCTCTTCAAAAACACTAGTTTCGTTTTTAATCAAAACTATGAATAACTAAATAGTTCATTTTTATATAATTCGTTAGATAATTTTTTTTTTAATTATAAGGATCACTTTGAAACGTCTTAACGGCTTCACACACGATAGCTATAATGTATATAAATGTACATTGCATCCCGGGTTGTATTTGTATATGTATAGCTTTAAATTATCTTAATGTATCACACACACAACAGGTGTAATGTAATGTGTATGTAATGTATATTTTTGAACTTTTTGATTTTCTTTTCGAACAGAGATGTACGGAAATGTATTGAGATGTATTAAGATGTATCGAAATAAATGTATATTTTCATATCGCTCTGTATCTTAAGATACGAAGATGTATATTATAGCTGTCGTGTGTGGTCTCCTGACGATTTCTTTGGATAGATGTAATGAGATGTATCGTGAAATAAGTACATCTTTACATTATAGCTGCCGTGTGTGAAGCCTTTTATGAGCTAGGTGAAGCTATGTCTGTTCCTCGCGACTAAACCAGAAGAATCAGGCAACAAACACGACGTAATTCTTTGTATGTCTGTAATTCTTTCGAGTATCGTTTTCGTAAATACAAACTTACTAGAATTTTCTTTTCAGTGAATGATATTGTACTTGTGAGCAATGTGCATAGAACTATGCAAAGCTTACGTTTTACGAAAGTCTTTACCTAAGTTCTAAGCTTGAATTAATAAGCCTAAGTATTTTATTGACCCATAAAAGTAGAATAAAAGTTCAACTTTAATTCAGTTATGGAACGGTATTGCCTGCTTACGAAGTTACGGAAGAATGTTGCTTCTGAGCGACTGGGCCGTCTGATTTAATAGAAAATTAGTTACTAAGTAGCTTTAACTAATTAATTAACTAATTATTTAACTAATCAATTCGCGCAACAAGGGATTAAATATTATAACAGTAAGAATGAAAGTAATGGAAACGCAATTAATAAATCGTTCTTAAAAAAAGCTACATTACTCTAACTTTGAAATGTATCTTTAAAAAATTTAATTAGTTTATCAAAATAAATTGAAATCTCTTTGCAGGTACATGAATTCGATAAAAACTTTTCGCCAATTTAAAACCCTTCTTTGTTAAGTCGGTTAATAACCAACTGCATAAAAAACGGCAGTTTGAAGCGGTTCAAATAAAACCTTTGCATGAACAAACGTTTTTTTTTTTTACTTTACACACAACACCATCTAGCCCCAAACTAAGCAAAGCTTGTACTATGGGAACCAAATAACTGATAGAATACTTATTAACTTTATTTTTTTTGTAAATACATACATAACACATATAGTAACACCCAGACACAAAACAAACATCTATTATGCTCATCACACAAATGTTTGCCCTGGGTGGGGATCGAACCCACAACCTACAGCGTAGAAGGCAGAGTTACTACCAACGGAGCTGTGAGGCCAGTCAATGGTAATAACCAACTGCATAAAAAAACGGTTCAAATAAAACCTTTGGCCTATAAACTCTGTCTTTAGCAGCTACTAGCCTGAACAAACTCAATTTAAAACACATTTATTTCCCACTGGAGGGTCATCAGAGTTCAATTTAGAGTGGTTTTATACCACATCATAATCCTGTTAGCTGGAGCTATCTATATGCGCGCATGCATCCCACCCTGTCTCGATTGTATACCCATTTGTAAAGCTCTGTAGAATTGCAAGAAATATTCCATTTTATTTTTTAGTCTGTGGCAGTCTGGCAGTGCATTTTGATGGTGAACATATTAGATACTAGTGGAAACCCACGCGACTTTGTTTACGTAAAGTTATTTTTAAAAAGACGCTGCACCTCTTCAAGGGTTGAATTTCGTAAATTCCTTTCTTAGTACATACCTACACACCAAAAGGAACCCTCTAAATTTCAAGTTTTTACAACCGGCGGTTTAGTCTGTGCGTTGATAGATCACTGACGTCTGACAGAGACTAACGTCAGGAACGCAAGAGTTTTATATCCTATCCTTATAATATTATAAACGCGAAAGTTTGTAAGTATGGATGTTTGTTACTCTTTCACGTAAAAACTACTGAATGGATTTTAATGAAACTGTACAATAATATAGCTTATTCATCAGAATAACACATAGGCTACTTTTTAACCGACTACTATAAAAAGAGGGTATGTTTTTACGCGATAAGTATTATAAGTGGGGAAAAAAACTGCCTCTGAGAGCTATCTTAGCGTGCGATGCCTAAACTGTTGAAGATACACGAAAATAATGTATCGTAGGATAAGGTATTTAGATAAGAAAAACTTATACTATAAAATCTTCACATGTGTTTTGGCAGAGCTTACAATTTTGCTGAGTATACAGCGGTGGCTGATCTTATCAGTCATATTGATTCAAAGCATGATTTTCATTCTTCAGTATTTGCATGTAAAGCGGTTCCGAATGAAACGTGGCTTTCTACTGTGAAAATGTAGATTTCGACGAACGTAGATTAAGTATACCTGTATAAAGTTATAGGAAATAATGCCAATATTTCAATTATGCATTGACATTTATGAAACCACGTAGATTCTCTACGCTGGCGCTACGCCGTAGCTTCAAATCACTATTTATAATTAGAGACTTCTTCTGTAACACGTCTTATTGGACGTTAAATTTTTTTGTTATTTTGATCGTGTTAATCGTTTTATATTTGCAAACTTTGATTTTATGGCTTAGATAACTTTAGGGTTACAAATTGAAGACAGAAACGCGATTGGTAAAATTCTACATAAATTTACAATCGTACATCAAATTAGCGTTACTTCCTAATGAGTAATTTTAAAATTTGGTAGAGTTCACTATAGTATTACTATTTTATATTTAACTAGCTGACACGTGCCCGCTTCGCTGTGCGTAAGACATTTCTAATACCATCGTGGACTTTTTTGTAGACGTTTTTAAGGTGTACAATACTGTAGTACATTATTTTGATATATCTCGTGGGGTTCAGCCAGCATTTGCAATGTAAGCGCAAAAAAATGTGTTTATTTACGACATCACATTAGAAACCTCTAAAATTATCAGTGTTTCTCTACTATATTATGCATGTATTATACATATAAAACTTCCTCTTGAATTACTCTATTTATTAAAAAAAACCGCATCAAAATCCGTTGTGTAGTTTTAAAGATATAAGCAAACATACATACATACGCGGGAAGCGGAAAGCGACTTTGCTTTATACTATGTAGTGACTAGCCAACCTGTGACAGACGTTGTCCTGTCAAATTTCAATAATTGATTGACAGCAAAATCCCCATTTACAAAATGATCCGCCATTTATTGAATTCATTTGTACAAAAAATGTGATAAATGAAGAACCGCTCTACCGATTTTGTGCAAACTTTACATAAACCACCAAATAGTCCGAACAAAGCCTAAACATTTAGTTTGGATAGGTGAGCCCGTTCTTGAGTTATAAAATTACAACGAAAAGTGGCATTGATTTTTATATATATAAGATACTATTATAATAGGTACGTTCAAAGGAGGTAAACAAGAAAATGCCGTAAATGAGAAATTACATACTGCTGAATTTTCTTTCCCATATCACCCAGGAAAATACCAGGACACCAGAGAAACAAGGAAGTGTACCGATATTAAAAACCGGCCGGAATATTAAAGAAACATTTGTGCAGTTCGTGCCGCCCTGTCTTCGCGACCCTCTCACCGAGCGACCTATTTGCGGCAGATGGTTTGCGGATACCATAAAACAAAGTACATACAAACAATGATATTGATTTCGAGTTGTTCGAGTCTCAGAGCTAAGGGCCGAAACTAATGTTTTCGATGAGTAGATGAGTTTTTTGAGTAGTAGGTACTTTTAACTTTTAATTATTATTCTTGTTTGAGCCTTCACCTTGTTCGATTGGCACCACACTGGAGCTCTACATAGCATTAAGGAAAGGATCATAAAAAAAAAGGTAGACCCCAAGCCGTGTTTGTTGCCGTCTTCTAGGCTTGGTCGCGTGGAATCGGCGTAGCTTCACCTAGTTCCTAAGACGTTTCAAAGTGATCCTTGTGATTTTATTGAAATAAATGATTTTTGAATTTTTTTTTTTTTGATGAGATTTTACCATTTTACGGAGACACCTGGAAATGCCACTGTTTATGAACAACATTGTTTAAACTTATTCCAAGAATGAAAGAAGAAAGTGAGAAAATACGATAATTTGTCCCAAGGTACAATTAACAACATAAAAACAATAACAGGTACTTAACACATTGTGCTTTGTGGGGCAAAAGGTCCCTGTCTCAGCATTTCAGGTGAAGTGACAAGACGATAGGATGTGTTAAAGTTTGCCTCCAATCGCATAAAAAGTAGCTAATGTTAATAGTTTGACCGCAGAAGTTATATTCTCTTCAGTCGAAACAACATCAAAGCTCTCATACTTGTAAATCAATTTTATAACCCTTACTGCACCCCTTTAGGGGTTGAATTTCCGAAATTCTTAGTGCAGAATACACTTTCCATATATCAAGTTTCTAGAATTAGAGATTTAGGCTGTGCGTTAATAGATCAGACAATAAGTAACGCAAGTTTTATATCTAAACTAGCGACCCGCCCCGGCTTCGCACGGGTGCTAAGCTGATACCAAAATATATTACAGAATGTCTTTTTATACTCGTTAACAGCATTTAAAATTTAAAAAAAAAGTCGCGGTAATTAGTAAAGGATAGAAATTGATTATTGTGGGTTATCCCTAAGAGATAAACATATACCATCACGGACTTTTTTGTAGACCTTTTTAAGGTATACAATATTTAGTACATTATTTTTATCTATCTCGTAGAGTTCAGCCAGCGTTTGCAATGTAAGCGCAAAAAAATGTGTTTATTTACGACTTCATATTAGAAATCTTAAAATTATCAGTGGTTCTCAAATATATTAAGCATGTAATTATACATATAAACCTTCCTCCTGAATCACTCTCTATCTAATAAAAAAAACCGCATCAAAATCCGTTGTGTAGTTTTAAAGATATAAGCATACATACAGACATACATACAGACGCGGGAAGCGGGAAGCGACTTTGCTTTATACTATGTAGTGATATATAAAACTGTTTGGTTTGAAACCTACTTGATAATCAAATTCTACTTTCCAGAATCTATACCTACTTCCGTAAGTTCATGTCAGGCTTGGTATATTTACACAACACTGCAAACGAGTTGTAATTATTAGGTATTTTTAGACGTTAGGCAGGGTTTATTTAAAATGCAAAATCGAGGACACTTAAGTGTTGAATTGTTAATGATCTAAATTGGGTCATGAACTTCGCAAGAGCGGCTTTTATGGGTTAAATTCTCATCAAATTGTTAACACAATTTGTGATGGCCTTACGTTATTTTTACATAGGTGTAGATTAATCAAAATTATAAATATATTGACTAATTTATGTGTAAAATGGTTGTCGATATTGGTGGCGTGATAAAATTCGATGCCCGCGGCGAGACAAGTGTTTGAATTATCTGCAGATATTTGTTGTGGTACTATTACTAATGGTACCTACTCATAGTTTCTGATACCCACGACACTATGAATCCTAGAGTCCTATCATGACTTTATTTATTTATAAAAACAAAAGCAATATATTCTTTGCTTTAAAAATCGACTTGAAATACATTTTTTACAACTAACATACTAATACTAGCTGTCCCGACAGACGTTTTTCTGTCAAATTTAAATAATCCCACATAAAAAAGCACTTTCAGCGTTTCCCGAACTTTACGCCACCCTTATCACTTTGGAGTTAAAAAAATACCCTACAAACTATTCTCAGACTTTTACCAAATATACACGAAAATTTCATAAAAATCGGTCAAACATTTTCGGACGAAATTGTTTAGAAACACTGTGACACGAGGATTTTATGTATAGATATTGTCGTGGTGTTAGTTTGAGCTCGAGGTACTGAGGAGTATTTTTACAATTTTCTACTAGAGGCACCAGCATTAAGAAAAAAGCACATTTTAAAGAAAAAAATATGTGAATTTGTGTAATGGTATCGTAAAATTGTTGGCACACTTATGCGCGTAGTGCGCTATTAAGAATGGTAAATCGCTTCCGTAAAACGTTCAGTGATGGAAACAGTGCTAAACGGTGTTATTACCGTTAAAATATGCAGTAAATTTCTTATTTCTTCAAAATATAAGTTAAAAATTATTAATGTAACTAATCAATTTAACCTTAAAATTTAACTTTTCTCGCTTCTAATGTTATAGGATACTACTTTTTAAATTGATTAGACCAGTAGAAGTTGCTTCAACATCCCTTTAACGATTGCCTTTCAAACATAAAAAACCGCATCAAAATCGGTCAATTTCTTTCGGAGCTACGATGACACAGACAGACACCTCAAACTTATGACACCCCTCTTTTTGCATTGGGGGTTAAAAATAACATTTGGCGCCCAAAGTGGGGCTCCATTGAATAGGAATCGTTATAAATTTCCGCGTTAAAATGTTCATGAACGCTCTGGTTCAAAATAATTATATGCATTGTACAAGTATCAAGAGGTTTCAATACAATCTGCTGAAACTGAATTATAAAGTGATTTTTCTTGGCAGCTCCTGCAGAATTTTGCAGATTCATTCGAAAGTTGAATGAACTGAGCTCGTCCCGGCCGACCAATAAGGGGCTCCCACGCGCAATGCGACGACCCCATTGGATAGGGCTGCATTTATAACAGTCTTGCACATGTGACGTTTTTAGAACGCTAAGTACCGTTTTAAATTTATTGTTCACGTGTTTATTCAAAATAATCTGTATGCTAACACTTGTAACGAATATTAAGTACTCGTTTGTAGCTTTAGCACCAGTTATTTATCGAGTCTAGTACACTAATGGCACATTCTCTAATGATCTCGTTTTTTTTTTAACTTCCGACTTTTGCATTGATGCAACGAAATTAAAAACTGGTGCTAAGAATACTGTTAATTTTCGGAGCCATTGAAGTTTCGCCAGTTGAAGTTCTTTCACCTAGCTCGTATCGATTTCTGATCGCAAAGGAAAATTAAAGCTTAATAGTGAATTTCCTATCCATTGTAGTAACGAGTCTATTCTAAGCCATTTTTAAATCTATTATGATAAAGAATATTTAAAATTAGGAATACGACTGTAATTGCCAAGTAAGGTAGACAATGCACACACCCTCAAGCATTTAAATCATCGAAGATGTCTAAAAGGGGTAGTCAGAGGCACGTTCAAACATTACATTTCGCACATGCCTACATTTATATTTAAAATAAAATAAATAGGATTACGACTGTAATCCCCAAGTACTATAGACATCCTCTCAGATCTCCAAACACTTAGATCCTTCGAAGATGTCTAGTGGGGGTAGTCAGAGGCACGTCCAAACATTTACACATATTTGGCACATGCCCACATTTTAGCATTCCATACGTGACAGGTTGCAAACCCATCGCCGCATTTATATTTACACGTATATAAAAGGATATTAGATAACTTGATAGAACCCCATGTTGGGTGCCATATTTTCCAAAGTATTTACTAAGCAGTTGCCGCCTTGCGCAACTTTGTTCACGCGAAACTAGTTGGTACGTGCATTATTACATTTCAAAATAATATAAAACAAATATCTAGAGGTACATCTAATCAACATCAACATCGAAGGGTCAGATGACCTAAAGCTATTTTAAAGTAAATCGCGGTCATAAAAACAAACAAATAAAAAAGTCATCAAGTCAAAATAAAAACCAGCTAAGTACGCACGCATTATTTATAAAAAAAAACGGCATAAAAAAATAACGTTGGTTGTATGGGAGCCCCCTTAAATATTTTTTTAGTATTTTTTGTTATAGCAGCAATAGAAATACGTAATATGTAAAAAATAACTGTCTAGCTATCACGATTCATGAGATACAGCCCTGTGACAGACAGACGGACAGCGAAGTCTTAGTAAAAGGGGTCCCGTTTTTACCATTTAGGTACGGAACCCTAAAAAGGGTATGACAGACGAAGAGTTGAAAGCGTAATATATTACTATAGTCTATGATGCGAGAAGTCACTGGCTCCTAAAACACAGTTTTCACTATTTCGGGTGCCTATGGATTCATTAAATTATGTTCACTGTTTATTTGAATTTAAATTTGAATGTAACTGGTATCCTTACCTTTTGTAACGACAAAATGTTTTGGTAAAATCCATTGATGCACGGACAAGATTCGAACCCGTTTTCGAATAGAAAGATCCAGTTAAACACTGCCGGGATTCGAATCCACGGTATGAAAGCCAATGTATCTACTCGGGCATGGCTATACTAAATTTCCAGTTACAATTAGTGGGTATTTTCTTTCGGATATTAATAAAGTTTTTGCATTTGCATCGGCTGCACCGAAGCAGTATATTGTCATTAAATAGTTGTTTTGCGCAGTTCATGTAAATCACTTGCAGCGAATATTTTGGACTCGGCCCAGAATAGTAAATAGTTCAAGTTTTGTGCTATACCTTACAATATTTGGGTCAATTTCGCTGTGATAATGTAGTTTATGCGGTAAACGTTATTGCGCTTCTTTTGAACTGGTGTAAATACTTTTTAGGGTTCCGTACTAAGACTTCGCTGTCTGTCTGTCCGTCCGTCTGCCCGTTCGTTTGTCTGTCACAAAGCTGTATCTCATAAACCGTAATAGCTAGACAGATGATGTATTATATATATAAATAATAGTACGGAACGCTTCGTGCGCGAGTCCGACTCGCACTTGTCCGGTTTTTTCTTTACATTTTAATTAACTGAAATTAATTAATTACGTGATTAGACCAATAATAGGTAGCTGACCATTTTATTACCGCCATGTTTGGATCCTTAACAACCACGATAGTTTAAATTCTATGTTTGGATCTTTTTCCAGGTCAGCTTATAAAGGTTTAATTTATACTCGTAGGTCGTAATAAATAATCATGTACCTAAATTCTAAATTTTTCTATATTGACATCACAATTCATTTACAATTAGATACGCATATTCCGTGCTTAATTATGTAGCAATTCCAATGGATACATTGAGCATATATTTTACTAAAGTTCAACGACAAAATTTCCTAATATATTGTTATGTTTGTTTGTAGAATATGTCTTTTCAACATAGTTATATGCGAGGGGTTAACGGAACTCCTAGATTACTTCTGCAGCGACCAACTTTAGTGCGAAGTCGATTAGACGACTTTCAGATTGGCCATTGCAGTTTGCGTCCCTTGGGCAGTTGTTGTTCCGGAGCAATAAAATCTGAAGGATGTGGTTTTCCATAACTCGCTTATTGAGAACTGACTTCTGAGGCTTTGCTTGCGCGGTAACTGGATACAAAGTAGCCCATTTGCTATTTAAAGGCATAGGTTTTGTATATTCTAAATCCGTTTGGTCGTTTGGATCACGATGTAATCCCCAAGTACGGTAGACATCCTCTCAGATCTCCAGACGCTTAGATCATTTGAAGATGCCTAGTGGGGGTAGTCAGAGGCACGTCCAGACATTATATTTGGCACATGCCCTCATTTTGCAGTAGTTAGCATTCCATACGTGACAGGTTGCAAGCCCATCGCAGTTTTTAAGA
Organism: Hydriomena furcata; assembly: GCA_912999785.1. NCBI lineage: Eukaryota > Metazoa > Arthropoda > Insecta > Lepidoptera > Geometridae > Hydriomena > Hydriomena furcata. Next base: position 6,982,627 of record OU538838.1, read on the forward strand.
ATACTAACTGGTTTTCCTTCACCGTTTTGAGCTCGTGTTTATAGATTTTGCACAAACATAAAAACATACAATCATTCTTAGAAACTTGCATTTATGATATTACTAGCTTCTGCTCGCGGACTCGCTCGCGTTTGTTATTCCTGAACTTAAGCAATGTATATACCATGATTAATTCAAATCCCTTTGTTCGTTTGGGCGCGATTAAAGCATAAACATCCTAACAAACTTACTGATTTATAATATTAGTAGGATGACTATCAAAATAGATAATAGGTCATGACTAAGTGGTACCTGATGGTAAAGTTAAAATACTTTTAAATAAGTGAATACCAAAATAGATACGCTCAATACAAAGTTACTACTATCTTGCACGAAATGTCATAACCCTCACCGTTCAATATTCTGTGATGGATAGAAAATGCATTCAGAAAGTATAAATAGAATGCAATGATGTCTCCAAAGAGCTGTTGATGCAAAATCAATGCGGTGACGTCATTCGCAAACATGGATCTGACTGGTACACGTGCATTGGAAAGACAATTTTGAATATTGTTAGAAATTTCCAATCGTTCTTGTAGATTCATATCGAACGCATATCTTCTACCTGGTGATCTGATTTGTATTGTGTCGAGGATAGTCGAAAGTTAGTTCCATTTAAATTGTATTTTTGTTAAACTAATCATCATCATCATGGGTCTGTAACATCTAAGAAAGATGATTTAAGCAGTCATTAGTCACTTACGTTTATGGCTCGTAACATCGCTAGAACATTGACACGATGAATGAATGAATGACTTGTAAGGCCAATATGGGAGCGACAGATTGAACCGCGTTTTTTTGCAAACGAAAGTTTGTGTCCCTGTAGTTAAAAAACGGTCACCTCTTTTTTTGTTTTTTTTTCAAACTATCGTGATTAGTAGACATAACTATAGATTTTGGTAGCTCCGAGTACTCCAGTCTGCCCGCGACCATGTGGCTATTGTATTATAGTCAAAACGTCGGGAAAGTAAATTAAATGTAATTACATGATAAAGACCCGTGTCAAAATCTATAGTGGTATCATCTCTTGGCTTTTGGTTTAGTTGAAACATTTTTTCGTAATTATTCTCGCAAATAGATACTGAAATCACTCCGTGAAATTTGAATACCGGAAGAGTCACGAACGCTTGACCTAAATGCTATTAAATGCAATACAGACGTAAAACCAAAATAGTCGTGAGGATTTAGCAATAAAACCTTATTTTAGAAAGCCTTGAATCATTGCTGTAACTCATCGCATGTTAGCGATGTCACCGACTGGCGATGCCAAGTTATATTTCTTGTCCTTGCTAGGCATTTCAGTTAGAATTGTTCGGATTGTGTCAAAATATTCAAGAGGAGGGTTTACATTTTTTCGTGTTTTCTATCTTATACACTAAAAGCGATAAAATGTATTTATGTGTTTGTTTTTATATATAAACTATAAAACTTTCACCTATGATAAGCTATATTATCAGCGGCTATATTTTGTTTCCAAAAATTAGAGATTTAGATTTAGACAATTTTAACAATGTAAGGTATGAAAAAATTGCTTATAACCTTCATTAGAATACCCGTGTGAAGCCGATTGAGGCAGCTAGTTATTAATATTTGAAAAACGTACAGCTTTGATTTTATGGCAAGGACAAAAAGATGATTATCTGAAAATGGCACTAAAATAATAATAATAATAAAATCTTTATTCCTTAACTTAGTGCTAATATAAACATAACGAAATAGTATCTAATTATAAGTAACAATTTACACTATGCCTGAACTAGGATGATCCTGTATCTCAGGCATAAAAGAATGTTAAGAATGTTGGGCTACACACATTCAAAATCACAAACCTATTCACTATAACATAAAAAAACATACAAAAACATTAAATGTTTTGTTATTCCTGATGCGGCTATTCGTACCACCTGACCTTTCCACTCGGATAGGTAAGGGTGAGGTGACGTCATCGCGATGACAAAGACTGAATGGGACCGCCATCTGCTAATTATCTCATTGTGTTGATAGGCGGTTTGCCCAAACGACGTATTGCCAAGATAAATACATTGCACTAGATCATAAAAGCTATTTTCATTCATACTGTCATTCATTGAATGGTTTATTTTATTATATTTAGATATATATATATATATATTTATTTATTTATTTAATTATTTATTTATCATAAATATATATTATATTATATGTATATACATATATATATATATGTAAGTACTTAGGTATATTATTTATCTTTTTTATCCTCTTTTCCTGCCTTTATTAACTACCTACTCATATATCTATTGTTATTAGTTCTAAATTCTTTATGTACCTAGATAGGCTAGCTTTATTCCAGGTGGAATAAATAAATAAAAAAATAAAATAAATACTGGTGGACATTTTACACATCGCCATCAAGCCCCAAACTAAGCAAAGCTTGTACTATGGGAACTAGATAACTGATAGAATACTTATATATGTTTTTTTTTGTAAATACATACTTATGATACATACTACACACCCAGACACAGAACAAAGATCTATGTTCATCACACAAATATTTGCTCTGGGTGGGGATCGAACCCACAACCTACAGCGCTGAAGGCAGAGTTACTACCAACTGAGCTGTGAGGCCGTCATAAATGGAATAAAGCTTATTAGTAATTAGATAGTATTATATAGACCACCGTAAATAAAGAGGGGACTTCTCTAATACAGGTTATTGCAACTTAACAGAGGAGATCCCAACCCATGTAACCCACAATTTTGTAAGAAAAATAAAGATTTTTATACTTTTATACTTTAAAAAATACTGAATCATCGTCGCGCTGTTAAGGATTCAGCTTCGACTTATTACACTGACTTACACTTAAATAAGTTTAAGTGTAAGTCTTACATTTATTTAAATACTACCTAAGAAAAATACGTATTGGAGGTTATTGCTCAGATCCTTGAAGATGTCTAATGGGGTAGTCAGAAGTCCTATCATTACATTTGCCATAAATGCTCACCTTTTGCAGTAGTTAGCATTCCATACGTCAAAGTGTAAGTCTTAAATTCAATTAAGAAAAAAAGTATTGAAGCTTATTGCTCAGATCCTTGAAGATGTCTCATGGGGTAGTCAGAAGTCCCAACATTACATTTGCCATTATGCTCACCCTTTGCAGTTGTTAGCATTCCATACGTCACAGGTTGCTAGAACATCGCTGCTTATAAAAAACTAACTGGCTCCTTCACGATGTTTTTCTTCACCATTCTAAGCACATGTAATATTTTTTTCTAATAGAAAAACCCATCATGCACGGCGAAACCCGCGATTGGATTGAAAGTCATCGCACCAGACTTTCAATATGGCTCATTGGATTAAAGTCAAAAAGCATTTTAACGCAGTAGGTATTGACATACAATTTTACGAGTAATTACAATGATGTGCCACCAAAGCGCGTTGTAGGTACAACTATTGAAAGCACTTATAAATACCAAACCTACAAAGTAGGCACCTAGTGGTCGTAAACTCGGTTCGTGTAATTAGGTCGAATGCTCGGCGGGGAGCCAAGCAAGTCCAGCGAGCAGATGTGACAGCCGAATTTGTGTTGAAACTGCGCTTGTGGTATGAATTAAAAACCGGCCAAGTGCGAGTCCGACTCGCACACGTAGGGTTCCGTACCATTATCTATAAAAAACGCCAAAAGAACACGTTTGTTGTATGGTAACCCCACTTAAATATTTATTTTATTCTATTTTTAGTATAGCGGCAACAAAAACACATCATCTGTGAAAATTTCAACTGTCTAGCTATCAAGGTTCATGTAATACAGCCCTGTGACAGACAGATGGACAGACAGACGGACAGCGAAGTCTTAGTAATAGGGTTCCGTTTTTACTCTTTGGGTACGGAACCCTAAAAACGTGCTGGGAAAAGAACTTTTACAAAATGAAAAGTTCGAGCTCCAGCGTTGTTGGTTTCGGAACGGTAAAGTTTTTACATGTTTTATCGAATACGGTCGGAGTGCTTACAGGCGAATTAGTAGTACCTAGGAGTTTAGTTTACTAACTCTTATTTCACTGGTGTGCCTAATGTAAAGTTTGGATATCCAACTACCCGCCTCTGACTACCGTCATTTAAGGATCTCAGCGCCTAGGGATTAAAGAGGATGTTTATTGTACTCGGAGATTACATAATAAATAAATAAATATTGGCGAACTTTACACACAGCGCCATCTAGCCCCAAACTAAGCAAAGCTTGTACTATGGGAACTAGATAACTGATAGAATACTTATATACTTTTTTTGTAAATACATACTTATTATACATATTAACACCCAGACACAGAACAAACATCTATGTTTATCACACAAATATTTGCCCTGGGTGGGGATCGAACCCACAACCAACGCGCAATAAATCTTTATTCAAAATTACGAATTTTACGGATTAATATCTAATTATTATGATGATGATGGTATAGGTCACAAACATTTAATGCCTGAACTAACAAAAAACTATACCTCAGGTGAAAATCACTACATAGTATAAAGCAAAGTCGCTTTCCGCTTCCCGCGTCTGTATGTCTGTATGTATGTTTGCTTATATCTTTAAAACTACACAACGGATTTTGATGCGGTTTTTTTTAATACATAGAGTGATTCAGGAGGAAGGTTTATATGTATTAAACCCGTGCGAAGCCGGGGCGGGTCGCTAGTAAAGGATATAAACAGTATGTAGCGTATGAATAAGCACTAACAGATACTAACAGTGTAGCATTTCATCAGAAACCAAAGAACGCGCCAAATAAAATATTGAAAATATCAGCGCGATATGAATCCCAACAAATCCGTACATTCGGATTCCCGGCCCACTTGCCAAACCGTACTACTTGGAACTCTGACAACTCCGCTTCACACCAAATGACCTATGAAATGGAATTGCATTGTTGGAAACTCAGAGGGATGGCAAGATATAGAGCGTGAATCAGTTTATCTACTCGTACCTTCAATAAAAATGCGTGTTTTTTATTTTGCCTGGTAGTGATCTAGATTAGTCGAGCTACCTATAGATTGTTCGCAAAGGAGATAACTCTACTGTTTCTTGCGTATTTTGTACTAGCTGACCCGTGCCCTCTTCGCTGGTCGACAGATAGTTTCTCATCTGGTATTCCAATCTTCAAATAAATTATAGCCTCTATGTTGCCGAGGACTAATAGCTACATCACAAAAAAAGTTTCATCAAAATCCGTCCCGTAGTTTTTGCGTGAAAGTCGGACAACAGACAGACAGACAGACAAAAATTTCCCCTAGGCCCCTAGGAGTATTTTTTTTAGTTTTTATCAATGTACATAATTGAACTCTTCTACAGTTTTATTATATGTATAGAATAGATAGATTTTTTATTTTAATAGTTTCTTTATGTGTGCTGTTTGTCTTTCTTTTCTTCCGAAGTTTAAGGGACTCCCAGTCGCTGATTGCTCTTTTTCGAAACGAAAAAAGAAATACTTCTGAACAAGCCACATCTCCTATTTTTATAAGTATTTTTTTTCAGGTTCCTACCTAGATTTCTATTAAGCTGAAAACATAATAGCAGAAATTTTTAACGATAAAGATATTATTTCAAAATGATACGTTTTAGAATTTATGATCGAAATATTTTATATACCTACTATTAAAATCAACTTGTGATTTATTGTTAAAGATAGGTAATATGTAGATCTAGATTTCTATTAGAATAGATTTTTGATAAGTAATTATACATAATTTATATCATTAATTTATTCGAAAAGCTAAGGCGGACCACGCGCCGACGTGTGTTTGTCATCATTGCAGCGGTCGGTAGGATTATTTATCGAAGTGATTAAAGATGGGTACATCTTTATTCACATATACTATACATTATAAAATAGGAGATGAGGCTTGTTCACAAGTATTTCTTTTTTCATTTCGAACAAAAACAATCGTCGACTGGGAGCGCCTTAAGAAGCTCTTCTGAAGTTCCGAGCCGAGCAATGATTTTGGAACAAAATCGACGACTTCATTTTTTACAGGTGTTCTAGTGTTTATAGTTTAAACATTACCTATGTTAGCATTTAGGCTTTACAAACTAAATGCTTCCATGTTCTGTAAAGTTCTAAAAGGCTTTAATCACAGGTTATTCATACGAGTTCATACATTCATACTATCGAGATTTTTGCTGCAATTTTGATAAGCACTACTTCTTTGCAATTATATGCAACATAGTCGTTTTATTTATGTACTTTGATGTTCATTCTTCCTGAGCTTACGGTTCATACCTGCCACGATTATAAGCTATGTTCTCCCTCTAAGTCTGTACATTAGTTTTATTTTTATCTCCCTCTTCGGACGGACGTCTGATTGTTATTGGATGATCGCTTTCCGATGTGTTTCTCGCTTTGTCTCTTGGTGACGAAGGTTGTATTTATTGTTTTCGGCGACTGTTATTAGAACTTTCTCGGGGAATAGATTTGCCATTCAGCTGGGAATGCCTAATGGTATGGCCTAGACAGCTGTAAAAGAATAGTAGCTTTGAGAACGAGATATATTTTGAATGAGTTTGTGATGTAACATTACTAACTGGTAAAAGAAAAATCCTAATAATATTATAAATGTGAAAGTTTGTGAGTTTGTATGTATGTTTGTTCCTCAATCACGCCTCAACGTTAAAACGGATTAAGTTGAAATTTGCTGTAGATGTAGATATAATGCCCGAATAAATAATAGACAACTTTAAAATATGAAAAATATCCACAAAATGATAAAAAAACGCAAAGGAATGATTTTGGCATAGATGGCGCTGGTGTGCAATTCGATTATTGAAATTTGACAGGACAAAGTCTGTCACGGGTCGGCTAGTATATTCTATAAGAGAGGGCGTGTCTGCATTTTAAAGATATATTTTTCTATAGCAAGTTATGTGCCTACATTAAAATTATACTAATGAATTAGATATTTATTTATGGATAATTTGTTTCGTAAAAACCATTTTTTTCGTTCTAGCTCTAAATGCAAAAATGTACAACTGATTATTTTTTACATTATTAAAGTTGTCGATTGTAATACCAAACTAAATCAAAATCACATTTTCCATCTTATCCGACTCTGCCCAAACAAATACCCATAAAATTATGTAAATAAAAAATAAAAAATAAATAGGATCACGACTGTAATCCCCTAGTACGGTAGACATCCTCTCAGATCTCCAGACGCTTAGATCCTTTGAAGATGTCTAGTGGGGGTAGTCAGAGGCACGTCCAAACATTATATTTGGCACATGCCCACATTTTGCAGTAGTTAGCATTCCATACGTGACAGGTTGCACGTCCATCGCCGCTGTTTTGAAAAATACGAACTCTTTTGTCTTTTGAAAAGTTTACAACACTATATTAGTTGGTCGCCGTAGCCATCTATCCTTTTGTTTCAATATGCCCCATTAGTCGTGAAAAAAGCCTTTACCATGAAATCCTTTCAGACCCCGTTTGTCCTTCCGTGGAGAATTTAAGAGTGAGGAGACTAGTATACAGCCCTTTATATCCTTTTATCGGGGTTTCTTTCAGGGTGTTTTTGCATCAGTCTCTTTTACAAGTTTCATGAAAATAGCACCGTGTTTGTAAACATGGTTTGTAAACATTATTCATGTTGATAAACATGATTCTCCTTTTACATGAAAGTGAAAATAATTGCTTCTTTTAGAAACTTATTATTTCATTTCCTTATTTTTAAAAGCGCAATTTTTTTTGTTACACTGTCACCAGACTAACTTGATACATCATTTTCATATCTTTCATCGTCTGTCTAGGTACTGTTTACTGTAGTTAGGTTTTTTTTAAATAATTTCACCCTAAAGTTTACAGCCCCAAATCTTCAATTTTTTTTAGGGGGGGCAATAACGGAAAATGTCGCCCCCGCCCTTATTATAAATATGATAAAGGTAAAAATAAATATAAGAGAGCGGGACGGAATTTTCCAGTTTTCGCCGCCCTCTAAAAAAAATGTTTAGTAACTGATGAGTTGTCCATTCGTTTGTAAAGTGTGAATTTGGCCGCCCCCTGAATTAGCCGCCCGGCTTGCCACTTTTTTATCCCTCTACCTAAGCAACTACCGAATGTGAATTTGCATGGAAATAACTATTAAAAGGTGCATATTATACGGTGGGTACGATTTTCATCCAATACCCCCTATTTTTAACTCTGTTGTCACTAGTTATGTTAAAATAATGCAAACCTAACCTTTGTAACCTGTGTTCGTATCTAATTTGTGTATATTAATATTCATGTATAATAAAAAAGCTTCCTCGTACGCAATCAGTAAAAAAATACATTTCCATATCGTCGTACCTACCTACCCTTTTAAAGCGCGCGTTCTTGGACCATCACTACATAGTATAAAGCAAAGTCGCTTTCCGCTTCCCGCGTCTGTATGTAATATGTATGTATGTATGTTTGCTTATATCTTTAAAACTACACAACGGATTTTGATGCGGTTTTTTTTAATAGATAGAGTGATTCAGGAGGAAGGTTTATATGTATTAAACCCGTGCAAAGCCGGGGCGGGTCGCTAGTATCACAATAAAGTAAGAAAAAGATGACAATCGTTTGTATGTCAGCATATGACGACGTATCATCTAAACCAAATTAAAAGAAAAAAAAATTAGGGAAGGGCCTCTCCTTACGGTTTTGCCCTGGCCTCAACTCTAGGGTATCTACCCCTGGGTAATGGGGGGTTGCCTTTCGGCGGCGGAAAGCATAATTAATTTTTAAAAACAAAAAAAAAACACTTCAACGGGCAATTTTGTTGAGCAATTTTTAAATTATTAAAAATTTAAAAGACGATATATCTAGTTATTAAGTTTTATGAAGGAAAGTTTAGTTCTATATAAATACAATTAAATGGGACTACCTGAGATCTATCCTCTATCTACACAATAAAAAAATATCTTAAAATATATGTATAGGTAAGGTACGCATCGAAGTTGTCATATTCTCAATTCGACGCCATAGTAAGTATATCTTATATATATAAAATTCTCGTGTCACAATGTTTGTTCCCGTACTCCTCCGAAACGGCTTGACCGATTCTCTTGAAATTTTGTGAGCATATTGAGTAGGTCTGAGAATCGACCAACATCTATTTTGAAGTGATAAGGATAAGGGTGGCGTAAAGATCGGGAAAAACGGAAAGTGCTTTTTTCTGTGGGATTATTGACATTTGACAGGACAACGTCTGTCGGGACAGCTAGTAGATATAAAAAATAAAATAAAACTTATTCGCAGTTCAAAATATTATAACTAAGTGATCTAGCTATTTTCTGCTCGCTTGTAAGCGGGTACTATATTGTCAGCGCTAACTGGATTTTGTCTTGCGCTGCATTCACATAGTTAGCCTTTTGTCCTTGGCTTCCCTCGCTTTAACGGATGATCGCATTATAAAAGTTCTTGCACTTTAAGATGGATTCTATATAGATGTATTATATAGTTTATAAGTGTATACTTACGTTATTATTTCTTTATGGAATAAAGAATGAGTCTTGGGAGCACATAAAAAGGGATGAAACATTATTTTTCTAAACTATGACTAGCAGAACGCGGCTATCGATTAAAAAATAAATAGCTTTAAAATACACTATGGTACTTAAAACGGCGAAGGAAAACACTGTGAAAAACCCAGCATAGCATATAAGCGGTGATGGGTTACCTACTTGTTAACTGTCCTGTATGGAATGGTAACTACTGCTAATATGTAGGCTTGTGATAAATGTAATGTTTGGACTTGCCTTTGACACAATCTTCTTTAGACAACTTCTAGGATCTGATCGCCTGAAGATCTGAGAGGAAATCTACCGTACTTGGGAATTAAAGTTCTGATCCTATATTTCTATTTATAACTTAATTGAAATCAATTTCCGTGCTTTTGTCTCGCAAAACTCAAAGATCCAGCTCAAAGATATAGCTCGACTGATTTCGCTGTCTTTTTTAGGGTTCCGTACCCAAAGGGTAAAAACGGAACCCTATTACTAAGACTCGCTGTCCGTCTATCCGTCTGTCCGTCTGTCCGTCTGTCCGTCTGTCCGTCTGTCTGTCACAGGGCTGTATCTCATGAACCGTGATAGCTAGACAGTTGAAATTTTCACAGACGATGTATTTCTTTTGTCGCTATAACAATAAATACTAAAAACAGATTAAAATATATATTTAAGTGGGGCTCCCATACAACAAACGTGTTTTTGCCGTTTTTTATAGATAATGGTACGGAACCTTTCGTACGTGAGTCCGACTCGCACTTGGCCGGTTTTTTAGTTGTGTTTATAATAAAATTATCAGGACAATGTTTATGGGAAAAATATGATCACGACTGTAATCTCCAATCAGTACAATAGACATCCTCTCAGATAACCAGACGCTCAGACCATTGAAGATATCTAAAATAACTCTCGCTCTTGAATCTATATGGATATTTTATGTTGATTACAGACAGTATGTTGTTCAGTTCATGTCGTTAAACATGCCAGGGTGTGAAAACTCATTCAGGGATGTCGGGAGTTAGTTGGCATAGCTCCCAGACTGAGCGTCTGCGGCGGCAACATCCCAGTTTCAAGTATAAACTTGTACCTATCTATTTACTTTTAGAATATGGGGTGTCTTGGATACGTATAGCGTTCTGAGAGGAGCCGAGGCAAGATGGAGCTCTACATAGCATTTATGAAAAGGATCATCGAAAAGGATGATACCAAGCCGTGTTTGTTGCCTGATTCTTCCAGGCTTGGTCACCACCACACTGGAGCTCTACATAGCATTAAGGAAAGGATCATTAAAAAAAGGTAGACCCCAAGCCGTGTTTGTTGCCTGATTCTTCAAGGCTTGGTCACCACCACACTGGAGCTCTACATAGCATTAAGGAAAGGATCATTAAAAAAAGGTAGACCCCAAGCCGTATTTGTTGCCTGATTCTTCAAGGCTTGGTCACCACCACACTGGAGCTCTACATAGCATTAAGGAAAGGATCATTAAAAAAGGTAGACCCCAAGCCGTATTTGTTGCCTGATTCTTCAAGGCTTGGTCACCACCACACTGGAGCTCTACATAGCATTAAGGAAAGGATCATTAAAAAAAGGTAGACCCCAAGCCGTGTTTGTTGCCTGATTCTTCAAGACTTGGTCACCGCCACACTGGAGCTCTACATAGCATTAAGGAAAGGATCATTAAAAAAAGGTAGACCCCAAACCGTGTTTGTTGCCTGATTCTTCTAGGCTTGGTCGCATGGAATCGGCGTAGCTTCACCTAGTTCCTAAGACGTTTCAAAGTGACCCTTGTGATTTTATTAAAATAAATGATTTTTGAATTTGAATTTGAATTTGAATTTGGTCGCGGTGAACAGGCGTAGCATCACCTAGCTCCTAAGAAGTTTCAAAGTGATCTTTGTGATTTTATTAAAATAAAATCACTTATGAATTTGACTTTGTTGGAATTGCATTAGAATTGCCGCCAGCGTCTTGAGGACGCTTCCGACTGGTAGTGATCTGGATCAATTGAGCTACATGTAGATTGTTGGCAATGGTCTTTAGATAGTACAACTGTTTTTTGTGTAATTTTAAATAGGTACTGTGTAAATTAAGTATCCGTGTTGAACGTAAAAGTTTGGACGTGCTTTTGGCTACACCTTTTAGATATCTTCAAACGACCTGAAACCTTTACCGGCCTTTTTTAAACATTTCTCAGTTTTTTAGGCTTTGTTTTAAGACAAGTTTTAAGATACCATGTATTTATAAGGATAACTTAGGCAAATGATAAATAGACTACTGGAAGACGAATTATATGCCAGATAGTATCAAAATTTATTTGGCAAGCTCCCACAGCTGGGCTGGAGGCCTGCATATAAGCTTATGTATTACATAAATAGGCCACGATGACTCGGATAATGATATATGATGGTTGGAAGACATTTTGCTAGATATTATAGGTCAGATGGTATTTGGCATGGGTCCCACATTAGGTGAGAATCTCTTTTGTTAATTCAGTTAGCTAGGAAGGCTTTCTATGCCAATATTACAAAGTAAGTTACACATAGCCATATTCTGAGTTTTAGGAATATTAAACAAAAAAAATGCCTATTCGTTCTTTTCTTTATTTTTTCTCAAGTTATGCGCTTACCAACAAACAGTTTATTTTTGTAAATATAAAACATTTCAAAGATAAATAAGATTATAGCAGATAATAAATAAAAAAATCTCTTACGTTTTGGTGAACATTTGTGATTTGAAATGAGTGATGAGTCAACGTTGATCGCGGTCACGGGCGATGCTCATGATGAAACGTCAGCAATCCAAGATAAAATGGGTAATTTTAAAAATGCCTATTGACGCCATTAATGGGAAATAAAAAAAAAACTCCACTTATCCTGATTGATGGCCTATTTTTATCAACAAATCCCCATTCATCCGCTAGTGGCTATTTGAAAATGATGTTCCTTTTTAAAATAAAATACAAAAAATCGTTATTATTATTTTATAAAGCAAATTTCACGATATTAAATATCGTAAAATTAACCGTATTTCTATTTAAAACATGAAAAACATCAAATATTATACAAACCTTTATCATTTTGCAGAGACAGCTTGTTAGCTTGTGGCTCATGTCACTTCTAGCAGCGGTTTCTCGATCGAGGCTTCTTCACCATTTTATATAGTTCTGTTGGTACTTCACGAATCACAGGTTATTAGTTGTATCATTTTACGGTAACGGTAATTGGAGTTACACTTTTGAAAACCGATATTTGCTGATTTATTGTAAATCTGGATCTAGCCTTCACAGGATTTGATTCTATGGACAAGAGGAAGAGAGTTATAGTTTATTTTATGATTATATTTTGAAAATTCCCAAAGACGGTTAACGTCAGGCAGGCGGCCGGTTGTAAAAAGCCAAATCCTCTTCGTAACATGTAGTGCCGACCCCAGATTAAGGGGCTGCCAGTCGACGATTGCTCTTTTTCGGAACGAAAAAAGTAATACTTCTGAACAAGCCACATCTCCTATTTTTATAAGTATATTACTTCAGGTTCCTATCTAGATTTCTATTAAGCTAAAAACATAATAGCAGAAACTTTTCACGATAAAAATATTATTTCAAAATGATACGTTTTAGAATTTATGATCGAAATATTTTATATACCTACTATTAAAATCAACTTGTGATTTATTGTTAAAGATAGGTAATACGTAGATCTAGATTTCTATTAGGATAGATTTTTGATAAGTAATTATACATAATTTATATCATTAATTTATTCGAAAAGCTAAGGCGGACCACGCGCGGACGTGTGTTTGTCGTCATTGCAGCGGTCGGTAGGATTATTTATCGAAGTGATTAAAGATGGGTACATCTTTATTCACATATTCGTTTCGAACAAAAATAATCGTCGACTGGCAGCGTCTTAAGTGCAAAATCTTTCATTTCTTCCATTTCCCCCTATCAGCAGTCATCTCATCACTCACTCCTTTCTTACTCATGTCACCTTTCACACAGTCCATTCATCATTGGATCATTTTGGTTGAGTCTCCCTCAGAATACCGACCATACTCAAATAATTACGCACCCTCCAACTAAATGCTTACGAACCTATCATGAAACGGACACTAGCAGTGTTGGGACAACAAAAGTCATAGAAGCCATAAACAAGAATTGAATTAATAAATAATAATAAATATTGGCGGACCTTACACACAACACCATCAAGCCCCAAACTAAGCAAAGCTTGTACTATGGGAACCAGATAACTGATAGAATACTTATTTACTTTTTTTTTGTAAATACATATATAATATACATAGTAACACCCAGACACAGAACAAACATCTATTTTCATCACACAAATGTTTGCCCTGGGTGGGGATCGAACCCACAACCTACAGCGTAGGCAGAGTTACTACCAACTGAGCTGTGAGGCCAGAATTGAATCATTGGATCAAAGTTCATAATAATTAAAAGAGTTATTAATAACTAAGAACGATAAAAATTCAGTCAAGTACGAGTTAGACTCGCATACTAATGGTTTAATTGTCATACGCAAACCTGAATCAGCTTTATTTCAATAGGATAGCAACGGTAGACGCACGTACAGACAAAATGGTTCATTTTCAGCTTTACGGAACCTTAAAAAAAAACAAAAATACTCTATAGCAGCTCGTTTAACGCATTTTATACAAAGTATTGATTATGTTTTAACCGACTTCGAAATGGAGGAGGTTCTCAATTCGGTTGTATTTTTAGGGTTCTGTATCCAAAGGATAAAAACGGGACCCTATTACTAAGACTTCGCTGTCCGTCTGTCCGTCTGTCCGTCACTGGGCTGAATCTAATGAACCGTGATAGCTAGACAGTTGAAATTTTCACAGATGATGTATTTCTGTTGTCGTTATAACCAACAACAAATAATAAAAACAGAATAAAATAAATATTTAAGTGGGGCTCCCATACAACAAACGTGTTTTTTGCCGTTTTTTATAGAGACGGAACCCTTCATGCGCGAGTCCGACTCGCACTTGGCCATTTATGTTTGTTACCCCAGGACTCCGTCATTTATTAATGGATTTGTAAAATTATTTTTTTGGTTTGGAGGATAATACTATCCGTTTGGTTCCAATTTAAATTGAGGAAAAAATACCTCTAATGGTGAAAAAATAGGTAATGAAATTTTGTATTCGACTTATAACAAAATAAAGTCGGTTTTGTAAATTATTAGGTGATTATTTTCAAAGAAAACCTTCATAATACTTGTAAGTTGACCCTCACTACTCCACTCACAGCAATCTTGCAACCTTACTGCACATTTCGACATTGAGATACTGTCCTACACGTAATTTCACACAAGGCTGCAATATTGATTGCAGAAACTACCACTTCTCTATAACCTCGACGCTCCAATTCGAATAAAGAGCCGTATATAAATAGAGCTTCATTCATGAATCGATACGAAAATCAGTTAATCGAGAATCGGCCATCCGTATGTATAGTGACGCTCCCATTCCATCGATATCGACGTTCATACAATCTAAAAATAATAGCGAATCGGCGTGGTGATAGTCGTGCAGAACGTTATCAAACAGACATTAGGCACGGACCGCCCAGCCGCCGCCGCCAGCCCACGTCATCGTCATTCATCGGTTCGATCGCACGCACACACGCATACACGCGCCACCACACCCGCGGCAGACCCTCGCCACACCACCACCTAACCGTTCTCACAAACCATACCCAACTACCACCATAACTGACCATAAAACTTAACAACCCCGTCGCACCTACACTCTCACGAACCGTCCACCATCTTAAATTCATTCACAAATCGCTATGGCACAGCGCCTATTTGTTTACCGTTTCACGCCTCCATGAGCACGGCGATGCACTGACAATTGATACTGTCGCCTTCCTAGAAACTTGCTTATTAGTTTTGCACTGTGTTTGTTGTAGATATTAAGGGTTTTGCTCGGTTTTTGTTGGGTACACGGTCGTTCGTATCACGTGAGACGGTACGTCGTCAGGCCGCGGCAGGCTATGTGCAACTCAAGAATGGTGGCAGGACTGCGGACGACAGAGTACCGCGCCTGCGCGCTGACTACCCGCCAAAATACACCTACGCGCATGTATGGTATGTACGTCGCGTCGTTCTCTTTTAAAAACTTCCACAGATTAGCTATTAGGGTATTTTTATCGATACAGCTGATCCACGTTAAGAATGCATTGCACCGAATCAGCACTAACATTTCGTAGCGGTGTAGGTTCGTAGCGATCCTGTGCTACGAGACGCTACGGCGTAGTAGTTACGTTTTAGGAAAATAGATGGGTAATATTGCTCATCTTTATTTTTAGATCTCCGCCGACTGCAAATAAAACAATATTGAAACTTTGAACTTTAACACTCGTAGTAATAGCAGCTAAGTATTGAGAATTTACCAGTCACTTTTACGTGTTTACAATTTATTAACTAATACAAGCTGACCCCGCGAACTTCGTATCGCTTTAGAATTAACAAATGTTGTCTTCCGTTCCCGTTCCCGTTCCCATTCCCGTTCCCGTTACAATTCCCGTTCAATAGTTTAAGTAGCGCACACGAAGAAAGCAAAATGTTTAGCAATTTTTTACACCTTGCTTCAAACTATCGTCATTCTTATAAAGAATTTATTACTTTTTCAAAATAAAAAATAGCCTATGTTACTCAGGGAAAATGTAGCTTGGTAATGGTGAAAGAATTTCGTGAATTTCGTGAAATCGGTTTAGTAGTTTTTGAGTTTATCCATTACAAACATACAAAAAAACAAAAAAACAAAAAATCAAAACTTTTCTCTTTATATTATTAGTATAGATTATTGAACAAAAACTCATTGTTATCATGAACATAGTTTGCAGGTGTGTATACGGTGACAATTCTCTTGGGAACGGGGACATGTTGTTTCTTATTCATTAATAGAATTTGCTTCAGTTTTCAATTTCAGAATGTTTATTTACCTGAATAGAAAGAATTTCACTTTCAATTTCAATTTCAGTTCTTACCTTCCAATAAAACATATAGACAGTGTTTAACTATTGATTTTTCACGGATCTTTATCACTTTTAATATTAAAAATGATATAAATAAATGTTAATTGGTTTTCATAAAAATGTATAGTTATGTGTATTGTGTAAGTACTCTAATCACGATAGCTTGAAAAATAATTGTGTTTAAGATCTGGGATAAATAATTCATATTGGAAGATTTAATACTTAACGTCATTCATGGGTCACAAAAATGCATTTAAAACGTGTTTAAAACAATTTAGTTAAGGCCTTAAGGTGAAGGTTTAAATTTGATTAATCATTTTGATCGCATTTTTCTCAATATTTGCAAAAGGTATAGCTTTGATTTTAAAGCAAAGGTAACTTAACAGTTTTATTTAGACAAATTAAATAAAGAAACACGATTGGTTAAACTTTTCTAAATACATTAATTATCCGAAAATGTCTCTAATTTTTTTCGTTTTAGCTGCAAAACCAAAAATGATTAACACATAATTTTTACATGATTTGGTAGGTAATCGTAATACCTACCAAAATTAAAGACAGTTTCTTTTTAAGCTTGATAGATTTCAAGAAAATACGGTATTAAACTTTTCCATTTTTGTTTTTTTCTTTTCTATCCGGACGTAGACTGCCTACAAAACACTTATAATTTGAAGTATCACCTCTTAATAAAAAAATTAGTTTAGGCCTGAATTGAACTCGCCTAGGCCCTAATTTTATTTGCATGAGCTTTCAGGAATAAGATGATCCGCAAAGCCTACGTCAATATGACGTGTGAGTCTCAGACACTCCGGCGCCGCGCCGCCCGCCCAGACTAAGGTCAGACTGCCAAAACCAAAAAATAAGAGTAAACATGCGCCAATACCATTCATCTACAATTTTTTATAGATACGGAAATAATTATGTCTGTCCGTCTGCATATTTCTGTTTTTTGATAGCGTCTTCTAAAATATATAATTATACAAGTCAACAAGCGATAAAACCATTAATCTATCTATCTTTAAATATAAAATCACTATTTCCCTTGGTCACGGTTTCACGCGTCAACGGCTGGACCAATTTTGCTAATTCTTTTTTAGTTATATTCTTTAGTGTAAAGTTGACCAGACATAGCGCGGCAAACGAGCGCGGCATCCGCGCTATGCTTGGAAGACAGCCGCGAGCTACCTGCGGCGCGTGCGGCGCGCAAACGGTGTTATTGTTCGTTCGCACGGCAAACTTGTGTCCTGCGAAAGCCGTGCTCGAATTCCGCGCTATATCTGGTCACACCTTGGAGGAAGAAATTTTTGTAAAATCCAACGTAAAATTGTAAAATTCGGGAAAACTAAAAGTACTTTTTTCTATGGGATTATTGAATTTTCCACAACGCCTGTCGGGATTGCTAGTTTACAATAATTTAAGTATCTATAAGTAAACTAATAAACTTATATGTCTTAATAAAAGTCGAATGGAATTTCGATGTTTGCTACTAACGGTTAACGGTTATTATTTTGTAACGGGTCGTTGATTTACGAAAGCGTCTAGTAACTGCAAGCCGATGGTGTGGGACCGAGGCCAAAAGCTTGTCAAATAAATACAGCTGCCTCCATAAGGCTTTGTTGACTGACTGACTGCATGGTTTTCTAAGTATAGGTGACCTACTATAACTTTTTAAAAAGGCTTACTACATAGTGGTGTCGATTCTGTTGTGTCCACGCTTAAGTTAAAATTCCTAAAAACTATCGATCTTATTTCTTTTAAGTTAAAGTTTAAAATAGCGTAACCTTAAAGGGACAGTTCTAAAACTTAGAATAGTTTTCAATAAATTTACGATTTTCGTAATCGATTTAGAAACGTCAAGCTAAATTTAATCGACATGTAAATTGGTGTTGACTAAGATGACACTTGATTGTGTCAAATATGCGAAATAAAATAGAGAAATCGCTAAAATATCCCAAGTTTTAGGACTGTCATTTTGATGTGACTCTAATTTAGACTTTAATGTAAAAGAAGATCGATCGTTTTTTTACGAAATTTTAGGTTTAGCTTTGACACAACAGAATCGCCACCATTATCTGATTAGTGATTAAAGTCTTATGACAAAAATATATTTATCTATACTGTATAGTGTTGTACTACTCTAGTTTAATTTTTTATCATATTTTTTTTGTGTCATTAAAGACTAAATATGCTTTAACCTGTCACGTATGGAATGCTAACTACAGCAAAATGTGGGCATGTGCCAAATATCATGTTTGGACGTGCCTCTGACTACCCCCACTAGACATCTTCAAAGGATATAAGCGTCTGGAGATCTGAGAGGATGTCTACCGTACTTGGGGATTACAGTCGTGATCCTATTTATTTTTATTTTGAGAGGGACCTTGAAGCAATATTTTCATTTTTCTAATCTTTTTTTTTATATTATTGTTTTACTTTTTAGCTTTTTACTGTGTACCCATGTATGTTTATATTGAAACAAATAAAGTTTATTCTATTCTATTCATTAAAATAAATAAAATCCTAAGTACGAGGAAACAGCGGGCGGTGGAAGTATGTATGGAAATACACGAGAGAAGTCGCTTGCCTTCCACTAGTTCCGTATAAGTGTGACGCAATACGATGTCTTCGCCAGGGTGTGGGTGTAATGCGACTGATTTATGAAGCTGCAGCCATTTGGATGTTTGACAGAAACTTTCTATAATAACCACTTAGCTTTGAATAGGTAGGTATAATAAATAGAGATAGATATAGATAGCGATAGAATATATACATATATATAATAAGCGTATGAACGTAAATAAATAGGGTCACGACTGTAATCCCCAACAAACGGTAGACATCCTTTCAGTTCTCCAGGCGCCTAGATCCTCTGAAGATATCTAGTGGTAGTCAGAGGCACATCCAAACATTATATTTGGCATATGCGAACATTTTGCAGCAGTTAACATTCTATACGTGACGGGTTAAAAGCCAGTCGCCATTGCTTGGAATGAGTAGGTACGTTTTCATTCATAAATTAATTATTAGATACTGTAACAAAATAAATTAAAACTTGATGAGGAGTGATCGGATAAGTTCTAGTCGGACTCGCGCACCGAAGGTTCCGTACAAACTTTTTATAGGTTTTTCTGTAATCTATAGGTTCATTCATTCGTCATGTCAATTTTCTCATACATAACTTATTAATAAAATCTATAGAAAACGAACTATTTTCTATTTCCCCCTATTTCCGACTACTGAGAATTACTGTAAATTTAAATTGGGGGAGAATGGAGTGACGGACGGACAGACACACAATCTATAATAAGGGTTCCGTTTTTTTCTTTTAAGGAACCCTAAAAGCTCTAAAAAAGGGTACATATACAAACAGACATACAGCGAAGCTCCAGGAGAGTTAATACACGTACGATAAAAGGTCAAAGTTGAATACTGTTGCAACAGATTTGCAGTAAGGATTTCGTTGACGGATACCGCCTACGTGAAGATAATAACATACTAGAGAATATACATATACATATACGGCAATACGGCGTGCATCAATGGATTTTTCTGATCGAAAAATTTATATGCGCATCAAAAACACGTGCTCAAAACGGTGAAGGAAAAACATCGTGAGGAAACCAGTTAGTATTCTTATAAGCGGCGATGGGCTTGCAACATGTCACGTATGGAATGCTAACTAACGCAAAATGTGGACATGTGCCAAATATAATGTTTGGACGTGCCTCTAACTACCCCCTCTAGGCATCTTAAAGGATCCAAGCGCCTGGAGATCTGATCAAATATTGAGTACTGGTTTATGCCCCCGGCTTCACTCGCGTAGTATCTACCCGAGTACAAATATATTTTGTTGTAATCCAGGTTTATAATCGTTTTATATACCAAATTTCATCGAAATCGGTTATGATGTGATTGAGTAACAAAATATTTATTTTATTTATCAAGTGTTATTTCTAATTTTGGAAAATAAATCTATCGAGAAAAGTTTCACCAATCGTGTTTCTGTCTATAATTTAACTAGATTATATCCTTAAGTTATATATCCTTAGTTATATCATATTGAGAAAAAAACGATTCTGCATTCATCAAAAACATTTATTACTCGCTATGTAACGAACATGTTACCTATAAGTAGGTACTGTTACTAAGAAGTCTCCAAAATTATCAATGAATGTGACATTCGAGCCAAGATCGTCAACCAAGTTCCCCCACTTATTTTTAACATTGTTTACATAACATAAAGTATAGTCTAAGTCTAAGATACATTATATTATATGACCAGTAAAGGTTTTTATTATCCATATATTTTCGTCCGGTATTAAATATGAACCTATTTAAATATGAGATGAAATATCAATATCGTAAATATCTGACACATATCGACAGTGAAGACCGTCTACGCACGAAACGCCTACGTTTTAGAATTTCGTAGCATACATGAACGGTAGAGCGAGAGAGGTAAACTCAAGATGTTGGAAACTCCACTGGTTGGAAAGAGACGGAGATAGGCATCGATCGGTTTGCGTCACAGATAGAGCGTGGGTGCGTTGACGTCACGCGGTATCCGCCAATGGCAGAGCAGAGAAAAGGCGCCACGAAGGAAAATTCTAGTTTAGAATGTTCTCAGACAATCGCGTCATTTGGGATTGCTTGTTTTGTTGTTGTACGAGTACATGTACATTCAATGAAAATTAAAACGGAAAATATTTAACCCACATACCTACTAGAATAAATATAGGCAATGCATATTTTGTATGTAGCTTCGTATATTTGAGGATAAACTTATGCAAAACTTATAAACTGTCACGTGCTACGAGTAACTACTGTAAAATATGGGTACCTAGTCGATTTCCACGATGTGCCTGATTAATAAAAAGTTCTTTACAGTATTTGCATAGCTTAGCAGGCTTGGCATGAACATCCTATTGAATTGTTTACAAAATTGTTATCTGTCTCTGACTTCTTAAGACATCTTTAAAGATCTGAGTGCATGGAGATCTGAGAGAATGTTTACCGTTGGTACTTCGGGATTATTGTTGCGATCCCATTTTTATACTTAAGGCCCTGTATGTCGACGATTGCTCCCTTTCGAAACGAAAAAAGAAATACTTCTGAACAAGCCACATCTCCTATTTTATAATGTATAGTATATGTGAATAAAGATGTACCCATCTTTAATCACTTCGATAAATAATCCTACCGACCGCTGCAATGACGACAAACACACGTCGGCGCGTGGTCCGCCTTTGCTTTTCGAATAAATTAATGATATAAATTATGTATAATTATTTATCAAAAATCTATTCTAATAGAAATCTAGATCTACATATTACCTATCTTTAACAATAAATCACAACTTGATCTTAATAGTAGGTATCAAAATATTTCGATCATAAATTCTAAAACGTATCATTTTGAAATAATATCTTTATCGTGAAAAGTTTCTGCTATTATGTTTTCAGCTTAATAGAAATCTAGGTAGGAACCTGAAGTAATATACTTATAAAAATAGGAGATGTGGCTTGTTCAGAAGTATTTATTTTTTCGTTTCGAAAAAGAGCAATCGTCGTCATACAGCCCCTTAAGCGGAAAACTTACTCCAATCATTAGGTAATTTTATAATGTTAAATGTAGGTAAGTACTGCATTTATCAATGTGTATTTGTAATAAACAGGGTAATTAAATAGTACCATAATACTTACCATCTACGTCTAGGAAAACTACTAATAAGTAGGTAAATTTTTTATTTTTGTATTTGTTTGTACGAAATAAACCAAAAAACTACTGAACTAATTTCAAAAAAGATTTCATCTATCGAAAGCTACATCATTAAAATAATAGGCCATATTTTATATAAAAAACTTGGAGAACACTACGAAAATTTCAATAATGTATCCAAAAAGGTATATTCCTCATAAATACATCGCATCCGTGCGAAGTCAGGGCGGGCAACTAGTTCAGAATATTTTGAGAATTCGGTATAAGCAGTGCCATCTAGTGGATTTATGTTTAACAATTAAACCATCGCTTGTATTAAAATGACGAACGGGTGTTAGATAGCATAGCGGTTACCGCAGCTATCAAATTAATTTTCCTTGTTGAAGCTAGATGGCGCTAACTGAAATATTTGAAAAAGTTCTGCAATTAATTTACTAAATACTAATTGCTCTGCGCTATGTTTTATCTAACTAGCTTTTACCCTCGATCTCGTCCGTGTAGATCCAGGAAATGAATTTTATAAGACTTTATCGTAAAACAATGGAATTAATAAAAATCAAATATTTTTTTGGGAAAAAGTAACCTATTATGTATTTTCACAAGACATTGGCTACTGACATTTGAGCACGTGTTTTTGATGCGCATATAAATTAAACTTTATACTACAATCTTTAATTCAGGATGCACGAACTGTGATTATAGGTAGGTACATTTGGAAAGGTGCTAATGTACCTAAACACTTCGACATTATCGCAAAGATTAACAAAAATAATAAAAAAATATCGTATCTAAAATACAAACATGTAAATCACGAGATTAAGTACCTAACTAAACTAAAACTTGAAAAAAAACCGGCCAAGTGCGAGTCGGACTAAAGGAAAGAAACGAACGCACGAAGGGTTCTGTATCATTATCTATAAAGAACGGCAAAAAAATCTCGTTTATTGGTATGGGAGCCCCACTTAAATATTTATTTTACTGTGAAATTTCAACTGTCTAGCTATCACGGTTCATGAGATACAGCCCTGTGACAGACAGAAGGACAGCGAAGTTTAACCTAGTAATTGGTGTCCCGTTTTTACCCTTTGGGTACGGAACCTTAAAAACGGCAAAAAATCACGTGTGTTGTATAGGAGCCCCACGTATAGGAGCCAAATATTTATTTTATTATGTTTTCTGTCTAGCTATCACAGTTCATGAGGTAAAAAGCCTGGCGCCAGGCACACGAACAGACAGACGGACAGCGGAGTCTTGTGTATAGGATAATAGGATCCCGTTTATACCCTTTGGGTACGTTACCCTAAAAAAACTACAACATAATATAAAGATTATCCTAAATCATGATAAATTTCCGTATCTAATAGGTAAGCATGCAAATAACGAGATAAAAACCTGACAACTAAATAAAAAACACACTTCAAACCGTGTTTTTTATTTGTCTGCTGACATAATGGATGTATCTGACCTTTTAGAATACAGTTTTTGTGTCATTGATCCCATTATTAAGATAGTACCTATATACCTATCTTGGCTATGGGCATCATAGAGTAATAATAAATTTTACTCCGTGTGTTCCTGCTGTCAAGTGTTTTTTATGTATTTTAGGGTCATTGTGCTCGTAATTCTTGAAAAGATCTTATTATATTTACTAAAAGCACACGTATGCTAAAACTTTGTAAGTATTGGCCTTAAGTTTACCTTAACACGTTTATACTAGGTTTTTATTAGGTATGTAGTAATTATATGGTGTGATAGATATATATTTTTACAAATTCGAAAAATGTATAAGTATATGCGCATCAAAAACTCTTCCTCAAAAACGGTGAAGGAAAACATCGTGATTTAACCTGTTAGTATTCTTAAAAGCGGCGATGGGCTTGCAACGTGTCACGTATGGCATTCTAACTAATGCAAAATGTGGGCATGTACCAAATATAATGTTTGGATGTGCCTCTTTCTACCCCCATTAGACGTCTTCAAAGGATCTAAGCGCTGGAGATCTGAGAGATATATCAAAATAATGTACTACAGTATTGTACACCTTAAAAACGTCTACAAAAAAGTCAACGATGGTATTAGAAATGTCTTACGCACAGCGAAGCGGAAACGGGTCAGCTAGTGTTTAATAATGTATACTTTTCTAATATATTAAATGGATAATTACTGAATAATTACTGTTATAGCTACCTATATATTATTGGGCCGTGATCTAACGACTAAACATGATACCTGCGAAATCAACCAATCAAGCCGCGTTTCGATAACGTGATGACATTTTGACGCTATGCTATTTATTGATTTGACGTTATGTCATCTCTTCTCTCTACATTGTGAACTTTAAGATTTTTTGGTTGTAAAATATAAAAGCCAAATCATATTCTCAACATGTACCGACCCCACATTAAGTGGGAAAAGAAGAAGAAAATGATAATGAGGAGGTTTTTTGTTCGATTACAACATAAGCCTACAAAATATGAGTTTAATAGGTTGCTCATTATTTCTCCGATGAGCAATGGTTTTTTAGGCATTATGTATTGAACCCTGATTGTACAATCCCAATTCATATCTAAGCAATTTTTTGCTTTGATATCAGGGTCCGTACCACACGCTCAAAAGTAATATCAAAACAATATCACTCACAGTGCAAAAGTGACAACGCAATACGAACTCGTATAGAGTTATCACTTTCGCACCGTGAGCAGCAGGGCTATTTTATATAAAAACTAGCGACCCGCCCCGGCTTCGCACGGGTACATATAAACCTTCCTCATGAATCACTCTATCTATTAAAAAAAACCGCATCAAAATCCGTTGTGTAGTTTTAAAGATATAAGCAAACATACATACATACAGACGCGGGAAGCGGAAAGCGACTTTGCTTTATACTATGTAGTGATTACATAATAGCCTCACAGTACTGTTTTCATATTACTTTAGGACCTTGTGGTATGGCCCCTGGATGTGGTTGAACTGATGAAAAGGCTCTGTCGTGACCTCATAGTGATGGATTGAAGAATAAACTGTTTTTGTTGTGATTATAAAGTTTTTGTTGCATTTTTTGCGGTTCTTTTTGTGACAATAGGCGTTAAAAGAAAAAAGTGTGATAATAGTCGATAGAATTTTATTCATTGACCAAATGACGATCATTTTTCAAGTTGTGCATACCTAATTTCGATAATAGACGGCCTCGGTATCTGGTTGGCGAATGCCAGTGAGTGCGGGTTCGATTATCGTAGCGGGACTAATGTTTGGATGATCTGCAAATATACATTTAGGGTCACAGTTTTGGTGCATACGTATGCATATAGATAGCTTGGCTCAAGAAAATAAGAAAGTGAATTGAATTAGAAACGACTAATTTTACCTAAATTAACTAGATATAACTCAGTTAAGAGCTTTAAAAAGCTTAAGCTAGAGTGAACTTCTAGCCCTCTATAAAAATAATTTTCCAATTTAGTAATTACAAAAAACAATGCTACACTTAGTTAATTACAGTAGCACAGAGATTTGAATTCAAGCAAAACATCCGAATATATTTTGCACATCAAATCAATTTGTCAGTTGGTGCATAAATGTTAAGTAAGTAGCTACTTAGCGAACTCACATAAAACGCAAATAACATGTAAAACATGATTATAATAATCATGCATATCTTACAGATACTTACAAAGTAAAATCGATTTAAATTTCTTGTAGCATTCGTAATTTACGTCATTATACATTTTCGTAGCAGTAGAATAATTTCGTCCTTACATTCATCATCTTCGGTAGTATAGTGGTAAGTATCCCCGCCTGTCACGCGGGAGACCGGGGTTCGATTCCCCGCCGGAGAGTCCCACTTTTTGCATTTGTTTTTTTACTGATATAAGTATTTTTGTTTTTTTAATTATTTTGTGTTTTTTTGTGGTTAACAAAAGCTTTCGAAATTTATGTAGGCTCAAGGCTACTGGATGTGGATCAGTCGTGATATGGCGACTTGCCATTAGTTCACCTCGTGGCCGTTCTATGCCCTTTCAAAGTACTCGGTATCTACTATTAGAATACGCAACTTGTTAAAATTAGGGTGTGACCCCTTGTATCTGTTTGTTTGCCTAACAAAAGCTATTGGCAATTCGGCAGAAGGGTACTGAACACCAGTGTTTTGTCTCTACTGTAATAATATGGAATTGCTACAAAATGTGGGCATGTGCCAAATGTTTGGACATGCCTCTGACTACTTCCTTTAGGCATATTTTGAGATCTGAGCGCCTGGAGATCTGAGAGGATGTCTAATTTACCGTAGTTGGGGATTACAGTGGTGAGTCGTGATCCTATTTAATTTAATTTAATTTGTTAAATGATTCATCGTTTTCTTTCTCCCCTCTCACCCGTTATCTAAGTACTCACATCTTTCATACACATGTAATTTTTTATGCAGTCTAGGTACCTACCTATCTTTTTCATGTAAAGTCTCTGGCCTTATATCCTAGTAACGTTCACATCCATCACTAATTAATCATGTAACATTTATGTTTTTCCCCCATTATAACATGCCAATCACGCTATCTTTTATTACCTACCTATATACACCTAATTTTTTCCTTCACTTTTTTCTATCTTGTTAATTCCTATCACTCCAAACATTCCTCTCAATATTCGCATCTCTATCGCATACACTCTTATTTTAGTATTGTTATCATTTATTGATAATATTATCATACAAGTAAATTTACTTACTCGTATGGTGGTAATGGGACCAACTCGGAAGTATAGTCTTTCAAATAAAAAAATAATTTTGTAAATCCGTTCACAAACGCCAGAGTAATCGCGTAACATACACACAAAAAAAAACAACTGCGACCAACTTGGGTCTAATTCTCTACACAAAAGAAAAAAATCATCGAAATCGAAACACCATGTAAAGAGATCTTACTTAAAAAAAAAATAATATACCTGCAGACTAGAACCTCCTTGCGTCGGATAATGAATTAAATTGTATTTTAAAGAGTATTTATAGCCAGTTTATTAAATTCGAAGCCGCTCTCACACCTTCGATAGCTCAGTTGGTAGAGCGGTGGACTGTAGTGGTAAAATCTGTTGGTATCCATAGGTCGCTGGTTCAAATCCGGCTCGAAGGAACGGAGTAATCTTCTTTTTTCGTCGTTCGTTTTTTAGCTTTAGCAAGAAACCAGTTTACAATAAAACCTAAATAATCCGATAATATATTTTAGTTTTTATTTAGTTAATCGAACGTTTCTTACATACCCGTACTGTTATATCCTATACTTTGTTCCTAAATCTGATGACCTTTTATCCTACGTCAGGTATTTCTTTCCCTTGTTCCAGGTGTCCCCCCCCCTGTCAGTCCTATCTCGATCCCCAATGAGAACACTTGTCTCATAAATCAATAAACTTTTATACAATTTTTATAAATCAGTATCCCGGATACGTATCCGGGATACTGATTTATAAAAATTGTATACATACATTGCGTACATTTTCAACAAACTATAATAAGTTGTAGTACGTACGTACGTACTACAACTTATTATAGTTTGTTGAAAATGTACGCAAACAATGAAATGTTGAACAATGTTTTTGATCTATTTGGGAAGTTAAAATTTTCCTTATTTGCTACTAGGTCCGCCCCGGCTTCGCTCGGGTACGGTGTAATAATGAAGATTATAGGCAGATTTTTAATATCTTAGGTTACATTATTGCAACTATTTTTTTCCAAATAATTAATAAATAAATATTGGTGGACATTATCACACAGCGGCAACTAGCCCCACACTAAGCAAAGCTTGTACTATGGGAACCCGATAACTGATATAATACTTATACTTAAACTTACTTTTTTTCTGTAAATACATAAATATGATACATAATAACACCCAGACTCAGAACAAACATCTATGTTCATCACACAAATATTTGTCCTGGGTGAGGATCGAACCCTGGCAGAGCTGTGCCAACTGAGCTGTGAGGCCTGTAATTTTAATAAAACCTAACTTACTCGTTGATAACGTAGCTTTTAATAGGTGACTGAATTTTTGAAATTGGTTCAGTATTTGTTAGTTAAATAAAACATCCGGTCTTACAATTGAATGAATTAATTTGTCCTGTCACAAATGTCAGATTGTGAGATTAGAGTTTTTCTCACGTCTCCATGGATATATGCAAAATATATTTAGAAAGGATTGAGATTAAATTCAAGGTGGATTGGTAGCTCTGAAACCATTTGCTGGGCTAGTTATTAATTTATTATAGTTTTTGCATTGACGGAACTTTGACTGTAAATGGTTGTAATGTAGCCTTGACCTAAAACTAAATAAGACTTCGTAATTTAATTGAACTATTTTAATTGAATTATAATTGAACTAGCAGTTCGCCCCGGCAGCGCACGGCTTGTATAATGATTTTTTGACATTTTTTTGGGTTACATTATTGAAGTTTTAGTAAGGATCCCTATTTTTTTCTAAATATAAATATAGCCTATGTTACTCAGGAATAAAGTAGCTTTGTAAAGGGGAAAGAATTTTTAAAATCGGTTAAGTAGTTTTTGAGTTTTTCCATTACAAACAAACAAACAAAAAATCATTATAATATTATTATTATCGTATAGATATTGAATCCAATCTAATTAATGATCTATCTAAGCACAGCCTGAATCACTGGTATAAAAAACTTTAATTTGGAGGGTGTTTTCTTTTTGGGTTTTAGGGGTGCACTAAGAAAGGAATTCCCGAAATTCAACCCCTAGGGGGTGTAATGAGGTTGAAGTATATTTGAAAATAGCTTCACGTGAACGAAGTTGCGAGGGTTTATACTAAGTGTAAGTATATAACTCAACATTATTTTTATTACACCGGCGGCGATGGGTTTGCAACCTGTATGAAATGTTAACAACATCGAAATGTGGATATGTGCTAAATTTATACTTTGTTATATTTTTACACCCTCACTTAGTAATACTACATTTAAGAAAAATATATTTATTGCTCGAGCAGAGTGCTGAGTATATTACAACGATTAACATAAACGCCTCTGACTACCCCCACTAGACATCTTCAAAGGATCTAAGCATCTGGAGATCTGAGAGGATGTCTACCGTACTAGGGGTTTACAGTCGTGATCCTATTTATTTATTATTTTTTATAAACGCTACACTGGACTACGATTACTTGTTAATTATTATTTTTCAAAATTAGGTAATTCCATTTTTTGTGAGAATATACAGGAAATTTATTTACCACAGGGAGCGATGTGATGGCCAAATTAACAAGTATTTTTTAATTTATTTTATCTCATATAAAGTGACTGATGATGCTTTTGAACGAAAGTGAACTCGAGGCATTATAATTATGCCATTTTTGGCATTCCAGTTTCCATTCTCGGCACTATGACGAAAGATCTTAATGATGTTGCATCGACGATGATTATCAACTAGGTACCTACTTGTACTTGTGTAATAAAAAAAGTATATTAAAAAGCTCGCGACTTTTATCCCCAAGTACGGTGAACATGAGGAGGAGAGACAGAGTTAGAGACAGGTCCAAGCATTAGAAACAACTAGCCTACTATTAGCTGATGACAGATAATTTAATAAAATAAATTTCGAGTACCGATCTTAGTAGGTTCAACCTTTTTGATTGAATGCGTTGCTATGACAACTGTGTTTTCGGTCTGAATAATTTTTTGCACACTATCATACCAAAATCATCCTTTTAGAGTTTTTATCATTTATGGGTTGTTTTTTGGATTATAAGTACCCCTTATTTTTATCTACATACTAAAGCAAATTTCATCCTAATCAGTTTGGTCGTTTATGCCTGATTGAGGCACAAACATTATAACTCTTTTCACAAACTTTCGCATTAATAATATTAATAGGATAAGGGTAGGATTAGAATATGATATTCAAATATTAGGATTAGGATATTAAAATAGGATAAGGATAGGATTGGTATGTATAATACGCAAATTTTGCAGTAGTTTGCATTCCATACGTGACAAGCCCATTGCCGCTTATATAATGTTAACTGGTTTCTGATGGTTTGCATGTTTGTCGTCTAAGTAGGTTCACCATAATGGCATATTCTATTTTAGTCTTAGTTGGTTATTTTGAATATATTCTATGCTACTTTTTATTCTAGTGTCTACAAAGCAATCGAAGCCAAGGGCAGGAATTTCCGAATTTGTGTTGGAATTTGAAAATTTAGCAATATTTTCAAATTTTGATAAATCGGCTCAGAATGCAAATGTTACCAGCTTGCAAATTTAAGTTTCCCTATTTCCACATGCGTTGCGCGAACGCTACATTTGATCGCGTTTGGCTAATTTAGCGTAGGTATTAGAGTTAGATTGGTTTGAGTGATTGTGTAATACAGACGGACTCACAAGGTCGGAAATATAAGATGAATGATGAAATAATGTGCGCAGATATAGGGCATCACCTACCTTTAGTTTGCTTGTGTTGGAATTGTAACAAAGTGAATGTTACCGATTAAATACGATTTATGAATAAATAAGATTATATTAATACAACAACGGGAAATTACTCACGTAAATGATAAATTGTCAATGAGGACACCGACAATGTTTCGATTCATCTAGAGAATCTTCTTCAGGGTGAGTGGACCATTAAACGCGCGCGCTACCCTGCTCGCATTGCCGTCTCGCACTCACCCGGAAGAAGATTCTCTAGATGAATCGAAACATTGTCGGTGTCCTCATTGACAATTTATCATTTACGTGAGTAATTTCCCGTTGTTGTAATAATGTGTAGTACAAACTCACGAAAGTTTTGAAAGTGAAATAAGATTATATTAAAATAAAATAATAAATAAATAGGTTCTTGAAGATAGCTTTGAAGATATCTAGTCAGAGGCACGCCCAAAAATTGTATTTGGCACATGCCCACATTTTGCAGTAGTTAGCATTCCATACGTGATGTGGTCGTGATGTTATCCTACGTTTGAAACGATTTTTAGATCTACTTTTTTCTTGAAAAATGAAAATGAATTACGACTGTAATCCCCTATACAGTCAGAGGCACGTTTAAACATTACATTGGTAAATTACGTATTATCTAAGCAGCTCTTTGTTATATAAATAGCTGAAAAAAAACACAAATGATGACTAAATTTGATACCTATTTAATAATTTGGTACTTATTTGCAAATAACAAATCGGTTCTGTAATTATGAATGAAAAATAATCAATCAACTATCATCATCTCTCAATTACAACGCTGATCCATAATGCATTATTATAATTATAGTTCCCAGAAATTGATAGTCGAAGATCGTTCATACAATATCATTTATGATAATCGTAAGAGCTATGTCGTGATCTGTTGGTGTACAGCATACATTGCATGTCCCATACGACATTTTTATCGTATGGCTTTATAGGTAATATAGCTATCCTGGCAGACTTTATCCTGTCAAATTTCAATAATACCTCAGAAAAAAAGACTCAGTTTTTCCGAAACTTTACGCCACTTTTATCATTTAGGGGTATAAAAATACCCTACGACCTATTCAGACCTACTAAATATACACAAAAAAAATATTAAAAATTCGAATCATCGTATCAATGGATTTTTCTGTTCAAATAATTTATATACGCACTAACACGTGCTCATGACAGTGAAGATAAACATCGTGAGGAAACCAGTTAGTATTCTTATAAGCGGCGATGGTCTTGCAACCTGTCACGTGTGAAATGTTAACTACTGCAACATGTGGGCATGTTCCATGTAATGTTTTAGACGTGCCTCTGACTCACCCCTTTAGACTTTTTTAAAAGATCTGAGCGCAAGGAGATGTGTAAGGATAGCTACCGTACTTGAGGAGTACAGGTGTGATCCTATTTTTTTAAATATTGTAAGTAATGTACGTTGTACATCGATCCAGTGCTTTTGAATGGGAGTCGATCCAGCTGTCGACCTGCGTTGACCGATGCGCGGGGGAAAGAACCTCTTTGCGCGCAAACTTCGCAGTCGCCATTCCGAACGGAACGCGGCCACTCGCACGTTCCTGAACGAAATAAACGGAATTCAAACTTCGAACCGCGTTCTGAATAACGAATCTGTCCCAGAAAGTGAGTCGTGAAAATCGGTGTTGCCGTTTTATTAAATAAAGGATAATTCTAAGGAAATATCAGCGGTTTTGTATTACGTCACTTCTTTTACGGTAAGCGTAAATATATTTTTTTCTATGCAATAATTTATTAAAAATCTTACTCAGAGCTAAATAAAAAACTATAAGAAAATTTATCGTAAACATACCAAAGATGGCGTGCGATGAAATGGTACCGGCTGAGTTTCGTTTTCTTTCGCACCGTTACAATGACATTTAACTGTGTTTACGTGAGAATCGCGCGTACGCACAATTATGGCCAATTCACTTTTTATATTTTACAATAGACAAGAGGCATTGTCCGAAGAATAAAAAAAAAAGATGTATTGTGTGGAATGCCAGTTCTGATTAGCGCTTTTGTTTAATACATGAAATGACCTGCAACTCCATCACAATTATAAATAAAATTGTCATATAAAATTAAAAGTTATACCTACACTTTGAACGTAAAATTTAATTATGTTTAAAAGATTCAATATTTAACTTGTTGCTTTCACAAAATTTTATAAGCAATTAAACTTTCGGAAGTCTACGTTAATATCAAGCGACTTAAATCAAGGAGTAGGTTTCCAATTTACAATTTTATCGTATGTTACGCGATTTCTCCGCCAATCGTCACCAGATTTTGATGATTATGTTTTTACTCAATAGATTTTACCTCGAAGTTCGTCCCATAGAAATGAATTAGTAAATTTTACATAAATGTATACATGACATCTTCACTTCATATTACAATCTGCCAATACATTTAATGCACTATTTTTGGTGTTTATATTATTCAAACACAAAAATTATTAAATTATTTACTAAATAATAATAGTTGTAGAATATTTCTTATAAATTTTGATATATATATATATTTCTAAAAATATATAAAGGTAGAATAAAATTCCCGTCGTAGTCGATTTTTTTTACAACGTACCATTAGGTCAGCATTTTAAATTTTGTGAAGTTCGTTTCATTGAGTCATCTGAGTGCATGCTGTGATGTCCTATATTATATTAATTTGAATTGGAAAAAACACATAGAATTAAATATAATTTAAGATAATATTTTTTTTTTATTTATTCAATCTACATAGAATCATAACTTTAAATATTACAAATTTTTAAGCGTATAGCAACTACGAGGTACCTACGACTATATCAAGTGATTTTTCTTATGGATGTCCTCATTAAATAAATAAAGTACAATACTTCCCACAACTCGTTATTATTACCGTATTCGGTATATTGTACAAAAGACATCAACGGGCGCCGCTGCATTAAGTTCATGTTGCGTAACTTGTTACACATAACGTGTACAGTTACTTGCTAGCTGTTTGGTGCGGCTTCACCTTGCTGAGTCCAATTGTTTTCTTTGATAGTTGTCACCCGAGTTGGTCACTCTGGATATAGTGGTTTTAAATGTCGATGATATAGGGAATTGTAGTATGAGTTCGTGATTGTCTTTGCTAGGTGTTGCAAAAGTATTAGTGTTAAGAATAGAAAAATGAATACCTATATCCCTTGGTCACGGCATAAGGCGTTAGCGGCTGGACCTATTTTACAATTTTTTTTTTGATGTCAGTAGAAGCTTTCTTAAAAAAGAAAATTTTGAAAAATTTGTCTAAACATTGTAAAATTCTTGAAAAACGGAAAGTGTAAATTTGACTTACCAAAGTCTGCCGGGAAGATAGATTTATTTACTTATTTAGTTCTGTCAATGCCCTTTACTACTACATTGTATATTAAAAAACAACACACAGACATATTTTTATGTTATGACTATATTGAAACTGCCAGAAAATTTGAAACACGATGCGCGCGCGCCTACATCTTCGTAAAAAGACATCAACGCATTACGTAAGTACATACCTACATGTAAACTGGAACGTCTGATTAAATTAGTGTAACGGTATAAGCATAAATAGTTCGTTTATTATGTTATTAATATATAAACTTTTATTGTGTAGAAGAAATTGAAAAGGTTTTTAAAATAAATTAAAAAAGATGGGGATCTTTATTTTTTAGCTAAATTATTATACTTAAACACTATCGGAATATACAACATAGTAACATCTTTTAATATATAAAAATCTCGTGTTACGGTGTTTACGCTCGCACTCCTCGGAAACGGTTCGTACGATTTTTATATTTTTTTTTGTGTATTTGGTATGAGAATAGGTCGTAAAGTATATCTGATAAAATAAATAGCAGACAGGCTAGTCATTTAATAAAATGAAACTACATCATATATCATTAATCATACTTAATACATAAATAATTATTGGTGGCTATTACACAGCGCATTCACATTTGGAGCTACAATCTGAAATCTGTACTTACTATTTACTTGAAAGTTATTTTTATACATCTTTTTTCTCTATATTTATATATTAGTCGATTTCGCAAAGAATGTCGCTTAGCTCTTTTTGGCCGTTAGGCATCGATATGTATTTGATTCCTCTTTTGATACGAGTACCGATGTATACATACTTATACAAGCCAAACACAGAATAAACATCTAATGAATATAACACAAATATATTTTCTTGGGTGGGAATCGAACCCATAACCGCGCGGAAGGCAGACCTGTAAGGCCAGTCTAGTAATGTTCACCAATGGTATTTTTTTGATGTTAAAATTTGATTAAAACCTGAATGTAATCTTCAAATTATGAAACCTGATCCTTCGTGCCAACAACCGAAAATTGCGTGATAAAAAGCAAGACAGTCGAGCACATAAAACTAAATTACCTATTTAAATATTTAAACGACTTTTTGTTATTAGTTTTTCGCCCCGAACAAAAACAGCGACGTTCCGTATCGTAATGATTAATCTCCAATTTTATCTGAATTATAAAAAACTCTCTCAAAAAAAATACATTTATTCAACAAACAAAACATAAGACAAAGAATCTTGAACGATACAATAAATAAACTATAATAAGTAAAAACAATAATATAAAAAACACTAATAAACAGAGAAGAAAACGTCTGTTTGTTGAATAGGCAAAAACTCAGCTTTTATGTCTGGTCCGACAACAATGCTCTAATGTTGTTTATTTATTTTATCTTTTTAGTATCGCATCACTAAAAAGCTTAGAATAAATTGTAATATAAAATTAATTTTAAAATGTAGCCCTTACATACGACCATTTGTATTATATTTATTTCCCCCCCTCTTTTGTACCCCGATATCTCTAAAACTCCTTGACCAATTAAGCTCATTTACATACCAGTAAATCTTGATAGTACAACCTACTGACCTTCCAAATTTCATGCAAATCTGATCAAAATTTCGACTACAAGTGCATATACTCGTACAAACGCTGATTCATCGATTCGACTCGATATAGAAACATTCAAAAATACTTTTATACCATACCTACTTTAAAAAGCTTATTTTATTCACGCAAAACAGTGAATAAAAAGGCCTTTTATTCACTGTTTTGTTTTTATTCACTATTTTGGTGTTTGAATTTGGAACACAAAATATATCCGGTCTCTATTTCAATGCTTACACAAACTCCTTGCGCTGAGATTCGAAATTCAAAACTCTTTGGTGCAAATAAATTCTCGAGATTTGATTGGTCGATATTTGCGACAAGGAGTTTGGCATTAGATTAAATAAATATTCTCGTAGTCATGGTATAAAGTATAGTATGCAACTCCTGAATAAAGTACGAATTTATATCGAGGGCCATGAATCACTCGCGTCGTTCAGGATTCTAACAGTTGAATCACTCGCTGCGCTCGTGGTTCAATCATTAGAATCCTTCACTTGCTCGTGACTCATCTACGGCCCTCGCTTTAAATCCGTCCTTTATTCACTAGTTGCATAATATACTATTGTCAGCGATTATACAAAAACACTAAGTAAAATCCCTCATTTTTTTAAACGAAAAATATTAAATCACCACTCATCACAACGGATGTAGACTTTGTAACAAATTATTGCGTATGTCAAGAAAAAACACAATGGTTGTAAATTATGCCTTCTTTGAAATTAACTTAGATTTAATGATACGATTGCTAGGTGGTTTGCATGTTAGTTCTGTGAATACGAAGGAATGATACATGGGGTTTCTAGTGAGACAACTATTGTCTTCTTATTTTCGTGCAGACTTCTCAAGATTCTAGGTAGAATAGATATTTATTCCCTTTTTTCAACCGATGAAAAAGAAGACTCTCAATTCGATGGTATGTTAATATTTTTTGTTGCTTTTTAATGATCGCGCACGTTTTTTTACCTGTCGATCTGATTTGTAGATTTCTATTGTGTTGAGAATAATCTAATGTCATTGTATTTATGTATAGGTAGGACTAATAACTCCTCTTTAAGGGGCTGCCAGTCTTGCTCTTTTTCGGAACGAAAAAAGTAATACTTCTGTACAAGCCACATCTCCTATTTTTATAAGTATATTACTTCAGGTTCCTACCTAGATTTCTATTAAGCTGAAAACATAATAGCAGAAACTTTTCACGATAAAAATATTATTTCAAAATGATAAGTTTTAGAATTTATGATCGAAATATTTTATATACCTACTATTAAAATCAACTTGTGATTTATTGTTAAAGATAGGTAATATGTAGATCTAGATTTCTATTAGGATAGATTTTTGATAAGTAATTATACATAATTTATATCATTAATTTATTCGAAAAGCTAAGGCGGACCACGCGCGGACGTGTGTTTGTCATCATTGCAGCGGTCGGTAGGATTATTTATCGAAGTGATTAAAGATGGGTACATCTTTATTCACATATACTATACATTATAAAATAGGAGATGTGGCTTGTTCACAAGTATTTCTTTTTTCGTTTCGAACAAAAATAATCGTCGACTGGCAGCGTCTTAAGTAACTTAAAAAACTGATATTATCCCTTGATTTTGCGATTGGTGAAATATTTTCGTTGGTTTTTTTTATAACGTTATTTATTATACTTATACTCCAGTAGAGTAGTTTTATTTTATATGTCCTGTTAATGTATACCTACTATTAAAAACTTGTTTGCCGCTTTTTTGTTTGAAATTTTTATTGCTCTTTAGAAAATTAGTACTCAATTCAACTAGTTTCATACAGTTGAATGTAACGAGTATCTTCATAATATATAAAACATAATAATTATTATGTAGACACAGACTTTAGGTATTTAAATAGTTAGACATCGGAATTTCGAAAGTTGTTTTAAATTCATGATTACGTATAATACCTACTCGAAGTTTTTAAACATAACCAGGTAAAATATTTCTATAAATTATTCACTTGGTTGTAATACCTTCATATGTCCAAAAAATTGTGTCAAGTGGAAGACCATAATCCCCTTTAAGGTAATCTACCAGAATCATCACCACCATCTCATGTTATGCGTATTTTTGTCAAGTTATCATGTCTTTGAAACGCGCCGTCGACGCGGGTTTGTAGCGATACAGACGCAATACACACGCGAGTCAGACACAGCCTGTAAAGTGTAGACCTTGCGTCTGATTCGCGTGCGTATCGCGTCTGAATAGCGACAAACGCGCGGTGTGCATAGCCTCTTAGTAAATGTTTCATGGGCAACAAAAGTGCTTAATTGTAAAAACCTTTTACTGTTAAATCCGAAACGCGTGTTCCTATTCGGTATACAAGTTTTGTATAATTGTTATCTTCCGTGATTTTTTTATTGTCTATAAAATTATAAATGTCAAAATAATTTGACTTTCTGTCGTAAAAAAAGGTGCCGTTGTTGACATTAAAATTGACTTTTAGAGCAAATGGAAAACTTAGAACAAAACAAATAGGTTCATGGCTGTAATTCCCAAGTACGTTAGACATCTTCATAGATCTGTATGCGAGATCCTTAAAATGTCTAAAGGGTAGTCATGTAACATCACTGTGTGGAAAATATCCAGCTGTAGGTGAAATGTATATAAATAGGCGTAAATCAACCATGAAAATGTTAGTACGTGAAAATGTTTCTTATGTTATGAGGTAATTTTTCATTTGACATGGGTAACACAATTCTTATGAAATGCTCGTACAGTGCAATAAAAGGATATTTTGACATATTTGACGATAAAAAAAAATCACGACTGTAATCCCCAAGTACGGTAGACATCCTGAGACGCTTAGATCCTTAGATAATTTGAAGATGTCTAGTGAGGGTAGCCAGAGGCACGTCCAAACATTATATTTGGCACTTGCCCACATTTTGCAGTAGTTGGCATTCCATACGTGACTGGTTGCAACCCCATCGCCGCTTATAAGAATACTAACTGGTTTCCTCACGATGTTTTTCTTCACCGTTTCGAGCACGCGTTTTGATGCGCATATAAATTCTTCGAACAGAAAAATCCATTGATGCACGCCGGGATTTGAATCCACGATCTTCAGATTGAAAGGTAATCTGCCAACACAGCCTAAAAAAAAAACTATAGTTAATCTATAGATGCATTTCGAACAGAAAACTCCATTCGGGCTTCAACCCACGATTATAAGTCAAAGTAGGGTAGGTCGGCCACAGATTAGCCAATTTGAAGATTGGCAATATGAGCATCAGCATCACTACATAGTATAAAGCAAAGTCGCTTTCCGCTTCCCGCGTCTGTATGTATGTATGTTTGCTTATATCTTTAAAACTACACTACGGATTTTGATGCGGTTTTTTTTAATAGATAGATTGATTCAGGAGGAAGGTTTATATGTATAATAACATGCTACCCGTGTGAAGCCGGAACGGGTCGCTAGTAAATTATATATGTAATCCATATATATAAAAATCAATGCCACTTTTCGTTGTAATTTTATAACTCACCTATCCAAACCAAATGTTTAGGCTTTGTTCGGACTATTTAGTAGATGGTTTATGTGAGTTTGCACAAAATCGGTAGAGCGGTTCTTTATTTATCACATTTTTTGTAACAATAAATGGCGGATCATTATGTAAATGGGGAAATAGGACATAGGA
Source organism: Hydriomena furcata (assembly GCA_912999785.1). Lineage (NCBI taxonomy): Eukaryota > Metazoa > Arthropoda > Insecta > Lepidoptera > Geometridae > Hydriomena > Hydriomena furcata. The sequence continues at coordinate 7,021,960 of OU538838.1, forward strand.
TACTTTTTAACGGGAACGGGAAATTAACATACTAAAGCGATACGAAGTTCGCCGGGTTAGCTAGTTAGCTATAAAATAAATTGACTATTAAAACTAACCACTAATTTAATAAAAGGCGCTACAAATTAAAAAGCTTGTTAGAGATATACTAAATTAGATACTTGGTTACAAAGTATCAGAATTAATATCGCGATCATTTTCTTTAGGTACATTCTTCGCACCATCACAGCTTATATACTACATACTAAACGTTCTCTATGTAATCTACATTTTTGAATGTATCGCCGTTTTCGATATCCAACGATGATTGAATGCGGCGACTTTGTAAGCAATCCTTGTATACGCGTTAATGTATGGTTAACAATACTAACGCATTGCATTTTATGTGTAACTTTCTAACTGCAAAAACTAGCGGAACCGGACAACCGGAAATTATGTGCGTAGACGTAAACGTAACGAAAAGCGGTTGTTGATTATAGACCAATTTGGAGAGAAAATATATTGACAAATCTAGTGTCTATCATAATACAATATTATACTTAATTTTTTAAATTAGGGTTAATTTTCAAATATACGGTAGTAACTCTGCCTTCTGCGCTGTAGGTTGTGGGTTCGATCCCCACCCAGGGCAAATATTTGTGTGATGAACATAGATGTTTGTTCTGTGTCTGAGTGTTACTATGTAAAATAAGGATGTATTTACAAAAAAAAAGTATATAAGTATTCTATCAGTTATCTGGTTCCCATAGTATAAGCTTTGCTTAGTTTGGGGCTAGATGGCGCTGTGTGTAAAGTTCGCCAATATTTATTTATTTATATTTATGTATAAAACTAGCTGACCCGTGCCCGCTTCGCTGTGCGTAAGACATTTCTAATACCATCGTTGACTTTTTGTAGACGTTTTTAAGGTGTACAATACTGTAGTACATTATTTTGATATATCTCGTGGGGTTCAGCCAGCATTTGCAATGTAAGCGCAAAAAAATGTGTTTATTTACGACATCACATTAGAAACCTCTAAAATTATCAGTGTTTCTCTGCTATATTATGCATGTATTACACATATAAACCTTCCTCTTGAATCACTCTGTTTATTAAAAAAAAACCGCATCAAAATCCGTTGTGTAGTTTTAAAGATATAAGCAAACATACATACAGACATACAGACGCGGGAAGCGGAAAGCGACTTTGCTTTATACTATGTAGTGATGAATCGCCGAAATGTATGTACGCGCATAACTTCCGAACGGCTGCACCAAATTGGATGATTATTTTTTTTATGTATTTCTTATAGTCAGGACAAGGTTTGTATATAAGAAAAATTATGAAAAATAATAAGAAAATTAAACCGACGCTGTGCTATCAATCGTTGAACTAGGAGAGAGATTATCATGCAGCTGCAACATCTCTTATGTTTGATGATACGGTACCGGAACGGGAACGGGGATGGGAACGGGAACTTAAAACAACATTTGTTAAGGCGCTCCATGTCGACGATTGTTTTTTTTCTTGATGTGGCTTGTTCAGAAGTATTTCTTTTTTCGTTTCGAAAAAGAGCAATCGTCGTCATACATTAACTTAATTCTAAAGCGATACGAAGTTTGCGGGGTCAGCTTGTATTGAAAAAAATATTAAAACAACGTTTTTCAACAACATAGAATATAGTATTTATCTATATCTTAGGGTAACCAAAGGTTTTGTAACAAGAGATATTTAAAAACTAAGGTGAATACAACAAGAAGATATCTACTTAAATATGTATAAATAATATATTATATTGATATTTCTCAATAAAATGCTCTACTTTTAGACATCCTGGTGAGGATTTTACATATACCTACTCGTATTTGAGTGACTCATGAGTAGCAAGCTTGCAAGACTAAAGGTGTGACCAGACATAGCGCGGCATTCGAGCGCGGCATACGCAGGACACAAGTTTGCCGTGCGAACGAACAATAACACCATTTGCGCGCGGCATGTAGCTCGCGGCTGCCGCGCTCGATTGCCGCGATGTCTAGTCACACCTTAACGTAGTTACTGGACCTTGGAATTTTCAATACATCTTTGAGTTCCCGAAACGAACAAATGCCTCAAACATAATAGCTGACATAATGATAGTCTTTTTAAATTCTGATCAAAGGCTTTCGTGGTCTATTATCTGGATCACGAAATCTATTTCACAACAATGTTTACAAGACGGCAACAGTACTCGGTAGTTTAAATAGCATAACGGTTTAAGGCGCTCCCAGTCGACGATAGTTTTACTTCTGATCAAGCCACATCTCCTATTTTATAATGTATAGTGTATGTTAATAAAGATGTACCCATCTTTAAACACTTCGATAAATAATCCTACCGACCGCTGCTATGACGACAAACACACGTCGGCGCGTGGTCCGCCTTAGCTTTTCGAATAAATTAAAATGATATAAATTATGTATAATTACTTATCAAAAATCTATTCTAATAGAAATCTAGATCTACATATTACCTATCTTTAACAATAAATCACAAGTTGATTTTAATAGTAGGTATATAAAATATTTCGATCATAAATTCTAAAACGTATCATTTTGAAATAATATCATTATCGTGAAAAGTTTCTGCTATTACGTTTTCAGCTTAATAGAAATCTAGGTAGGAACCTGAAGTAATATACTTATAAAAATAGGAGATGTGGCTTGTTCAGAAGTATTTCTTTTTTCGTTTCGAAAAAGAGCAATCAGCGACTGGGAGCCCCTTAATGAAAAACACAACATACTCGTAATAAAAAGACAAAATATTGATTGATTCTAAGATCCGTGATAGTAATCTTTTATGTCTGAACAAACAAGAAACACACTAAGAGTCTATGAACAGGAACACCGAGTTTTTTAAACTCGCCGTCAACGCGCGTTTTTGATATACAGACGCGATACTGACGCAAGACAGACGCATCAGACTTTCGTGCGGCCCTATATACATATATAGTTATATAGGCCCGATATTTAGGCCCTAAGAGTTTCGAAATCATAAAATCAAACGAAATGCCTAGTTTCTATTCTAAACCATTGCTATGACACTAACTATATGAATATATACCAACATAACAACCTTTCAAATAACAGCTGTGCCAAAAGTAGTACACTGCAACATACTACAGTTATAGCCGACTCTATAGCGACATAACAAACCTTTCAAATAACAGCTGTGCCAGCACGACAGCCGTACACTGCAACATGCTACAGTCATAGCCTTGACTTCTGCAGCTCGCAATAGGTACACCAGGATACGATTACACGGAAATTGTATTATGATTATGTAAAAAGTATAATACAAGCTCTTTTGTAGAACATCGAAAATGATTACGTCAATACTTTGTTTGTGAATATCTGGGGGCACGGCAGTGCCCCCGCCAAGTCTAGCAAAAAGCGGCACGCCCGTACCATCCTTTTCTCGAAGCAGTTCAGGCCATTTTCGACCCCCTATAACTTCGTTGTGGATAAAACTAGAAGCCTGAATTTTCAGTAACCAAGTAGACATAGTATAAACACGGTATATTTCAAATTTCATTCAATTTGAACCATTAGTTTAAGAATTATAACTAGTCAAAGTTTCCTATTTTGTCACTCACTCACTCACTGACCGATCATCAAAAGTTTAAGGCACTTCTAGCAGACATAGAAGCTTCAAATTTTGAATACAATTAGTGGTTTGTGTATAAATCAAGGAAAAACCTAAATATTTTGCAATTTCAATCCAGTTTTCTAGATATACCGACTGCATAAATAACTTTGTAACCCTATATAAATATATAGGATTACAAAGTTACATTTGCAGTTAGGCAGTTAGTTATGATTATGTTCAAAGGTAACTTGTAAAATGGTCAACGGAATGATAGTAGAAGGTACCGGAAAGGAAAAAAAACCGGCCAAGTGCGAGTCGGACTCGCGCACGAAGGGTATACAATGAGAGCCCCACTTAAATATTTATTTTATTCTGTTTTTAGTATTTGTTGTTATAGCAGCAACAGAAATACATCATCTGTAAAAAAAATTACTGTCTAACTATCATGGATCATTCAGCTCTGTGACAGATAGACGGACAGACAGACGGACAGCGGAGTTTTAGTAACAGGGTTCCGTTTTTAACCTTTGGGTACGGAACTCTAAAAACTAGGACTATCTACAAAAATAAATGAGATGCTATCAAAAACATAACCCAACTCAGTTCTTCTACCGTAAAAAGTTGTGAGATCCATGTAATACCAAGTCGGTTAATTTAATCAGTCTCTACTTTAAGGGTCCTTCTGCCTTATGTTATTACGTAATTAGCTAACCTTTACTCGTCTTAGGGCGGCTTGCTAAATACGTTTAAGAAGCTGTCAAGTCATATGCCATCAAAAACAAAAAAGTCTCGCAACGCAACTCAGTTCTTCTACCGTACAAAGTTGTGAGATCCATGTAATACCAAGTCGGTAAATTTATTCAGTCCCTACTTTAAGGGTACTTCTGTCTTATGACGCTTTTTGCTTGACTTGAAATACGTCAGATTTTAATAAAATTAGCCGCTTTAAACTTTTCGTGCAAGCCGATCTTAGTATAATATGGTATTTTGATACGTAAAATGAATGAATGAATGAATAAAGTGTTTATAGTTTAAAAATATTTTCTTTTTTTTTCAATGTTTTTCGATCAATGATCTCGAATATATTTATTATTTAGATCTATTTGGAGCGTATTTGGATCTAGTACTTACCTAGTTTATAGTTTTAGTGGGCTAGCTCTTGTCCGATGTTACAGTTGCCTTCTATTTTATTAATAGTCTTCTTTGCGACCACGATTGTTGTAACACAGTGGGATAAACAAAAAAGAGGTAATCACGCGAAAAATACCCTTTTTTTTCTACAAAAATATAATAACTAATTATTTTTTTCTAAAACACATTCGAGTAGGTATAAAGATAACAGTTTTTTTTAAGTTAATTTTATATATAGGATATAGGTAGATCGATAGAGAATGTTCCTCAACTATTATTGATTAATTGAATACTAATTTAGTATTCAATATTTTTTTATTCAATAAATCTGTGTGTAATTGCTATGTTGCCTGGTACGGAGTAGTAATTTCTCTATTAATCAATCAGGTTTAATGAAATTCAATGATTTCAGTTTCCGTTTCAAGAATCATGAAAATAAATGAAATATATTACATTTGGCATATACCTAAACACATTTTGCAGTAATTAGTATTCTACATGGGACAAGTTCTAAAGCACAAAAATACTAACCGAAATAAGGTGAAAAAAAATGTCGTGAGGAAATTCACATTTTTTTTCACCTTTAGAAAATTATGAAGTAAATAAAATATCACTTACGGCCATTTAAGACGAGTAATAAATGTTTTTGAAGAATGCAGAATCATTTTTTCTCAATAACCGCAAAACATACAGTTTTGTTTTATACGACAAAGATCTAAATAAATTACAGACACGATTGGTGAAAATTATCTCGATAGATTTATTTTCCAAAGTTGGCTCTTCTAAAACACTAGCTTTGTTTTTAATCAAAAGTATGAATAGCTAAACAGTTCAGTTTTATATAATTCGTTAGATAATCATACTAGCTAGATAAATTACAGACAGTTTCTTTTTAAATGTGATGGTTTTCAAGATAATGCAGTTTTATAAATTTTTCCGTCTTATCCGGGTAGACTCAGCCCATACAAAACTTACTTACTCACTTATCACCTTAATATAAAAACCTCAAGTCGTCAATGCCGATTTATAAGATACTCTTTGCTTTATTGTTTTCAATACAGCCAGAAACAAACTTCACTTTAGAACATTAAACACTGCTTTATTGCTTCTATATCCGGGTCAGCTTTCATCAATCTTCTGCTTGTTTCCATCAACCAGTTCCTGACAGCTTTTACTATCCACAGAGTATAAATTACGATGACACACATTTTCATCGCCTTGAAGAGTAGAAACATCTCCAAGTTTTCGCTCGGAGTTTACAAACTTAAGGATTTATATTACTTCGTGTGATACCTAAAAAAAAGTAGATAGAAAGAGGATCGGAAAGTTTGTAAGGATGTTTTTAGGGTTCCGTATCCAAAGGGTAAAAACAGGACCCTATTATTAAGGCTTCGCTGTCCGTCTGTCTGTCTGTCACAAGGCCGTATCTCATGAATAGACAGTTGAAATTTTTACAGATTTATGTATTTCTGACAATTAATACTAAAAACAGAATAAAATAAATATTTAAGTGGGGTTCCCGTACAACCAAACGAGATTTTTTGCCGTTTTTTATAGATGACTCGCACTTAGCCGGTTTGTTGGTAAATCTTCTTCTTACTCTTCTAGATAATGGAACGGAAACCTTCGCGCGCGTGTCCGACTCGCACTTGGCCGGTATTTTTGATAAATCTTCTTCCTTCTCTTCTTGCAACTGTAGCAATTTTCCGACAGTCTCAGTACTCAAGATCAGTTCTCACGCAATGACTCAGTCAAAGCAACATCGCAGTAAAGGTCATCACACAACTAATATGTCCCTAAGCGGTCAAGATCATGGCTAATGTCAATTAGATAGTCAGAATATGCCATGCAATTAGTTTAACCTTGTTATTTGAGAACGCGCTTGGTTATGGGTTAGAGATCAGCTTAGATGATTCAGGTCGAATCAATATAGCTTGTTGTGGAGACCAGGAAAAGGGTTATGTTTCCTTGACTTGTCTACTTAAGGCGAATAGATCGTCCTTTGTAAAGTTCTGTCCTGTTCATAAAAAGGATGTGTGTCTGTTTGTTTGTTACTCAATCACGTCTTAACGGCTTTCTAGAATTCAGAAAGAACTTAGGATATTGGACTTCAAAGTTTGTTTATAAGAATACGCTATCGAAGTTGTATATTAGTCGCAAGTCTTCCGCGAGACAGTGGTTATAATATATATTTTGTGTCATATTAAAACAAATCTATACAATTTATGAAGTTCGTAACTACAAGTTAAAAAACTAAAAGGAAAAAACAATGTTTATTATTTCTATTATTATTACATGTTATTATTAATATTATAATACAATACACACACAATTTTTGATATTGTTTTCATAGGTACATAAAAATGCTAGTAGGTAAAAATAAAGTAAAAATAGCGTTACACGGATACCGTATCCATTCATGAACAAAGCAAAACGTATTCGTCACACAAATAGTTCTCCCATTCAATTCACGCTCCCTTGACCATTAAAAGTTATAAAACTGTTATTTTAAAGAATTTATATAATTCTGTGAACATGGCCTTGCTTTGTTGACCGTCACAGATTATGAAAGTCACCATGTGCAATAACTTTATATGTTCATGCCTTTTGGAAATCTCTCTGATTGCTTATACGTATTCAACAGTATTTCTGGCATTATACACTTGTGCAGTGAATAGCTAGTAGGTATAGGTTAATTCACAAAAAAATCTGGCTATCATGGATCTATTAATCGTTTTCGTTGTTTTAATAAGGGTTCAAAAACCATGCAATCAAAAAATGCGAGAAAAGGTGTTATAATAAACTCGTGTCTGCTTTAGTTTCAACTAAATTAATTAGGATTTAGAAATAAAGACTACTCGTTAAGACTATTCGTTATTACTTCTATTGACCTGTAAATATTAACAATTATAGGATAAAATAAGTAATTTATCTAGTTTTTGATTTTGATTTGGGATAAGAATTTTGAGAAAAATACAACAGATAACTTTATTGAAACAAAGCTTCCTACGCTCGACCTCTCTTGTCTTTCTTATATTACATTGTCATTATTATACGTAACAAGGTAACGATCATTTTTGAAAAATGGTTGATGGCTTACAATGACTCCCACGGTTTGTTATTGTTAATAAATCTACGATTGATTTCATCACAAAACTTTAAGTTCTATATACCTACCACAAGAAGGCTCCTTGTGATTTTATATTGAAATAAATGAACGAAAAACAAACAGAGCTTACAGTACCCGGCCGTAAATATTACGCATCAAGCTTTAAAAAAGTCATACGCCTAAGGCTAGAGGTGTAATAACGAGCATAGCGGGCTGCAATTTATTTATTGATGAGTTTTTACCCGAGACTTCGTTCGTGTAGATTTAGGAAATCGATTTTGACAACTTTATCGGTAGACATTGAAATTCCTGAAAATTAAAATATTTTTTTTATGAAAAAAAAAAAAATAGCCTAAGTCCTTCCAAAGACTTCAAACTATCTCTATACGAAATTTTATCAGAATTGGCTTAGCGGTTGAGGCCTGATAACGTCACAGAAAGACAGATATGCAGAGTTTCCCATTTATAATATTTGTAATAGACTAATATAGATTTGAAATAGCCATCGAGCAAAAACCAAGCTTTTGAACGAGAACATTATTGACGTTTAATCTAGATTTTAGATCGTTAAGATGTTGAAATAAATCACTTCTATTTTCCAATCGGAATTATCCTATCAATCAATGTAACTATCTCAATCCGCTATTGTATTGCTACGATACAAAAGCCATAATGGATGAATGGTATACAATTCACACTATGCAACACTTTTTGCTAATTAACATGTTAATTTTAATTAGAGATCCGTTGGCGGTCACGAGAACCTGTTTACTTGCGCAGGCAGGGTATTGACATGGCAACATTGTTCATTGAAATACAGTTCTCTCTTCCTGCCATTAGTTTTTAATACTAGCACTAGCTTTTTCCCGCGAATTTGTCCCGCGTAGATTCAGAAAATCGATTTTTGGAGACTTTATCTTAAAACATTAAAATTCTTGAAAATCAAAAGAAAATTTTGGGAAATAAGTTGCCTATGTCCGTCCCAAGACTTATTCTCTATATGAAATTTCATGACAATCGGCCTAGCTGTTTGACCGTGATTACGTCACAAACAAACATACAGAGTTACTTTCGTATTTTAATACTAGTATAGACTAGTTATAATGCTAACTACCTACTGCAAAATGTGGGCATGTGCCAAAATATCTTCTAGGATTGGAGCGCTTTGATATTAACGATAAAGATTACCGTTTTTGGGAATTACAGTCGTGATCCTATTCAATGAATAAATATATATTGGTTGACATTTTTTACATAGCGCCTTTAAGCCCCAAACTAAGCAAACTTGTACTGTCGGGACCAAGTTCATATTTAAATTAATTTTGTTTGATCACGGCTAGTGGAACCTGTGAACTTCTAGCATATATGATGGTGACCTGGTGACAGCCAGTGAAAGACCCAGTGTGGTGAAAGAACCAGCAACTTGATTAATGTGTGTCAAGCACGATAAGAAATATCAGATACAGTTGAAGAATTAATTTAATTCTTTTTTTGTTATTAGCTCTGACATTCCTAATCAATAATGATGAAAAAGCGCATGCGATGATTGCCTGTTATATGATTATTATCTATGTGTTTCAATTTATTTCTGACATTTTAGCAGTGTTGGCCGAGTGGCCTTGACTTTCAATCCGAAGGTCGTGGGTTCGAATCCGTTCGCAACCTATCACGTATGGAATGCTCACTGTATACTTACTGCAAAATATTGGGCATTTGCCAAATGTACCTAATATTTGGAAGTACCTTTGACTAGCCGCTTAAGTTAGATAGATAGATAGATAGATGAACTCTTTATTGCACACAAAGAAAACAAAATGGTAAATAACAACAAACATAAATGTACAATGGGCGGTCTTATCGCTAAAAGCGATCTCTTCCAGACAACCTTTGTTATCCCTAAAGATCTATACCTGGAAATTTGAGAGGTTGTCTACTGTACAGGGTCACTTGGGGATTAGGTCATTCTATTTAATTTTATATTTGACTGTCATTTTGATAGATAATAATATTAAATATAATAAATATAAATATTGGTGGTTATTTTTACACAGCGCCATCTAGCCTCAAACTAAGCCTGTACTATAAGAACCAGTTAACTGATAGAATATTTATATACGTATAATGAAGACTATTTAATTAATGGATCCATTGAACGTTAGTTTCACTCACATCTGACCTGCTAAATGTGCACAAAAGTGCAAAAGTCCTTATGAATCGTGGGTAAATACAAGTGTGAAAGTTTCTTTGTTCATAGAAATTAGCATCTATTGAATGAGTAAGCAAATATGTTTAGCTGAACGCAAATTTACAGATGCTTAGTAATACCAATACTAAGAATTTGTTTCTCTTACCTCCCGTAAAAAAAGCAAGTTACGAGTAAGTTGGTTACGTTTTTTATAAATAATGGTACGGAACCCTTCGTGCGCGAGTCCGACTCGCACTTGGCCGGTTTTTTTAAGTTTTATGATGGAAATATTAGTGAATATAATTTAAATGGGACCAACTAGGGACTAAAATCATGTCGAATAGAGAGATTGAAGAGATAGATCTTGTAGCAGTGCTCATACAAGAGTGGTGGCAGTGTCCATACATATTACACATGTCATTGTGTTACAGAAGCACCTTTGGTTTTGATAAAATCTATTTATTTGTATTATAAAAAAACACAATATTACTAGCTTCTTTTTCACTTTCAAAACTTTCGTGAGTTGTACTACACATTATTACAACAACGGGAAATTACTCACGTAAATGATAAATTGTCAATGAGGACACCGACAATGTTTCGATTTATCTAGAGAATCTTCTTCAGGGTGAGTGGACCATAACGCGCGCGCTACCCTGCTCGCATTCGCGCGTTATGGTCCACTCACCCTGAAGAAGATTCTCTAGATGAATCGAAACATTGCCGGTGTCCTCATTGACAATTTATCATTTACGTGAGTAATTTCCCGTTGTTGTAATAATGTGTATTACTAGCTTCCGTCTGCGGCAACACTACTATTTAAAGGTAGCTTATGCCTATTTTACACTACTAATATACTAAAGGTGCCTAATGTCCATTTTTGTGGGATTTCAACACCTTTATATGTACGAGTACCTACAAGTCCCTACCTTTGTCAAAAGTGACTAGTTATATGGAAAAAAAATTATGTACGAGTTATGTATGACCATTTTGTAAATAACGAAAAATTACCTCAATAAACGTAAAATGACGTAACTTTAAAAGGTTCGAGCGGTAAAGTGCTGTCTACAATCAATTTATCTAATAACCCTTTGATTCACTATTATCTATAGAGTAAGTACTTATAAAACAGAGTTTATTGCGTCATAATCAACTAAACAACGAACTCTGTATTGTTTTCTCTGCACTTTCGATTTTATTCGTCGGCGCACGACATTGCTAGCATTAGCTTAGTAGGGCTGTCAGTCGCTTGTCAATTGAGGTATATCTATGTTATCGAAGTGGAACCAATTAATTAATCTCCGAACACGAATCTTGGGCTCCATTATTCATCACAAATTAAAAAAAAAGTCGTAAAGCGTGGCCAAAATAAATATTTTTTTTATCTCTAACAATATTTTGTCAGATTTAATTAAAATACCTATTGTCATTATAGCATAAGTTTTTTTAAACAGTTTTCAACCCCTTGATGTTTAGTGATGCACTAAAAAAGGAATTCCTAAGGGGTGCCCTTAGGAATTCCTTTCTACACATCAAAAAGAACACATCCTCAAAATTTCAGTTTAGGACCACTGTTTTAGGCTGTGCGTTAATAAATCATTCAGTCAGACAGTCAGAGTCAGAGTTTATTTATTTAGATGTTGTTTACTACACTCATGAACATTTAGGAAAGACGTTAAGGTGTGACCAGACATTGCGCGGCATTCGCAGGACACAAGATTGCCGCGTGCCTAGTTTAGACTGTAGCAGGTAGCGCGGCTGTGATCCAAACATAGCCCGGCTAGCCGCACGAGGCTGCCGCGCTCGATTGCCGCGCTATGTTTTTTCACACCTAAAGAGGATAATATTATTGCATTTTCTGACAAAGGTATAAAATAGCGTGACGGCCATAATCAATGGAAACATAACAAGAGTCCTCAACGAGATAAGCAGATGGATCGTGCTTGTTTCATCGCATACCAAAGTCGTTAAACTACCACAATAGAGAACGATCGTATCGTTCTATCGTATCTCTAGATACTATCCGAAGAATAAGCAGTAAACTCGTTCAGTAACATCTCGATCGTAGTTATTTCTATAATTACATACTCACTCGTAAAATTAATTTGCTAAATGCAAGCAAAACTCGCCGCGGGTTTCGTAACCAATTAGTTACGGAATTTAATAATACAGGTAAAAATATTGTTACTAGAACACTATGTTACCAGACTCGTTGTTGTGAAGGATGTACCGATTTGGCAATTTTTTGGGCAAGAAAATTGGAAATAGCGCCTGGAAAATTGTTAAATTGTAAAACTTAAAGTCCTTAAGCTCAAATTTGGGCAGGACAACGTCTGTCGGGTCAGCTTAGTAATACAATTTGGAACATATTCGTATTATACTTTTTTAGATACAAATTTTAGGACTTTATCCGCCATTTTAAAATGGCCGACAATCGTCCGTTCAATTGGATTGTGGGTTGATTTACAATGTTATTAATACCTTCGAAATACACAATGTGACTAAACTACTTATATTTTACTGCCTTGTTACTGGGCGTTAAATTGTAGGTAGTGTAAGTATCACTACATAGTATAAAGCAAAGTCGCTTTCCGCTTCCCGCGTCTGTATGTAATATGTAATATGTATGTATGTATGTTTGCTTATATCTTTAAAACTACACAACGGATTTTGATGCGGTTTTTTTTTATAAATAGAGTGATTCAAGAGGAAGGTTTATATGTATAATACATGCATAATATAGTAGAGAAACACTGATAATTTTAGAGGTTTCTAATGTGATGTCGTAAATAAACACATTTTTTTGCGCTTACATTGCAAATGCTGGCTGAACCCCACGAGATATATCAAAATAATGTACTACAGTATTGTACACCTTAAAAACGTCTACAAAAAAGTCCACGATGGTATTAGAAATATCTTACGCACAGCGAAGCGGGCACGGGTCAGCTAGTGTATTTATAAAATAGTTTACAGGTATTTTTCTCAGTTATCTAGTTTCCATAGTTGAAGCTTGCTTAGTTTGGTGTAAGATTGCGCTGTGTGTTAGACTAGCTGTCTCAACAGACGTTTGTCAGACCAACTGTCAAATTTCAATAATCCTACAGATAAAAGCACTTATAGCTTTTCCCGAACTTTACGCCACCATTATTACTTAGGGTACGTACCCTACGACCTATTCTCATACCTACCGAATATATACCCAAAAAAGAAACATAAAAATGGTCAATGCGTTTTAGAGGAGTTTGGTTACAAACACTGTGACACCAGGATTTTATATATTAGAATGTATTTATCCAATTAAACAATGGAATCCTTTAAGATATATCAAAGGAGAAAATATTCGCAGTACAGTCGCGTGCTAAAGCACAATATCACAATCTAGTCTCGCTACTGCCAATCTTATTCATCCATCTAGGAATAAGTTTCATACGTTACGTTCTGAATGTAAATTGCTGCGCTAATAAGGGATAATTTAAATTCTTTACGTGTATTTTATAAACATTAACTGTGCCTACAGTTTCACTTATTTATTTATTTATTTACAAAACACAGATCGGGTACAATTAATGGCAGATAGTGTTATTAAACCTAAGTAAGGTTTGTCTTAACACTAGGTTCTCAATATAATATAATTAACTTTTAAACAACAACTACTTGACACAATAATGAAGACAAACACAAAAACTACAAATATCCTCAAACCAAACAAATACAGTTTATGAGCCCACATCAACTTGTACTGTATTGACAGATTGGTATAGGTCAGAGACCAACATCATAAAAATCCATACAAAATATATAAATAAATATTGGTGGATAGTTTGCACATCGCCATCTAGCCCCAAATTAAGCAAAGCTGGTACTAGGAAACAGATATTCTTAAAATATTTACATTGTAACACCCAGACAGAACAAACATTCATGTTCATCACACAAATGTTTTGTCCCGGGGGAAACCAACCGAGCTGTGAGGCCAGTCATAACTATGCACTGAGTATATCACTGAGTATATTGGTACATGACCAAGATAGGAGTTATATACTGAGGTGCATACCTGGTAGCAATATTAAACTACATCGTAACTTTTAATGAGACTTACTATGTCTCAAATCTATGCTATAAATATCTTCTTGTGAGGTGACCCTAATGAGGTGAATCAAATGGTGTCAATGATTTTATTCGATTTTCTCGCGTTTGTTAACAATGTTGTGTGTAAAGTCTAATATGTGCGTTATATGTGCAGAGATGACAGTTTCTGTGTTATCTATAGATTTTGACACGGGTCTTTATCACGTCTTTATCACTGCCCGCGACAATGGCTATTGTAACATAGTCAAAACGTCAGGAAAATAAATTAAAGGTAATTACGTGATAAAAATTCAGTCTATATAGTTATGTCTACTAATCACGATAGTTTGAAAAATAAGTTTCTGTGTTATAATCACTTAAACTAAATAAACACGAAATGAAATAAAACTAAAAAAGTTTCTTTGTTGACAACCTCAGTGTCGTTAGAGAGTGTTTAATTGAGACGCTACAGGCGCGGTTTCGATTCCTGCGGTTGTACGGTACCATGGTACAATGGTACCTGGTGTATGGTACCATAGTACTCGTACCTACTGGTCGCGACTCAAGAAATCCTAGTGTGAGGTTTAAGCATCGGGAGATGTCAGTAATGACAACATAGATTGTCACTTGTAAAGTCACGATAAAGCGCCTCTGGCGGTCACTTTAATAACCATAATACTGACCATCGGTATTGTCCACACGAGGCTATTGACTATGTATGTGTATTTATTGATTAAAATCTCTTCTGCTTACGTACAACGGATCAATAAACCTGAGCTGTCATCCGTCAACGAATATGTACTGACTAAGGAGATACGAGTATACGTCTTGACTCTTTAAATTATGTATCCTTTTAACTTAACAGCTACACGCTTGACAGTCACTTTCAAAGTCATTTAAATAACATAAAATTAATAAACCAAGGCCTGGCACTTATTTTAATAAATCTGTCAGCTTTTTATAACTTGCAATTGATTAACTTAATAGCTATTTTATTTATTAAACTCAAATAAGTAAAGAATGACATTGCAATAATATTTGGTTTTTGCATTGTGGTCAGCACAGAAAGTACTGTACCGGTTTATGATCGACCTATATTCGGAAACCAGCTTAAAATATACACAGAGCGCCGCTTATAATATAGTACAATCATGTTGACAAATGCTACGCTGAATTTTCGATTTGACACATCGAGGTAACGAAATACAAGGAAGTAGGGTCTGGTCTTGTTCAACAAAACCATTTTGTAATACGAGATGGCCTTCTGATATATATTACATTGAGTAAACCTTTTTATCTACCGAATCACTAACGTATAACGAGAAATAAAATCTTGATGTTGTACTCATACGTAACTTATCTATTATTCGTTCGATATTTAGCTAAGGGCCGATTTTTCAATCATCAGATAAGTGTTAACTGTTGAATAAATTTGACATATCGTATGGAAAATTGCAATTTTATTCCACAGTTAACACTTATCTGATGATTGAAAAATCGGCCCTAATGAAAATAAATAAATTAATTAAATAAATTGTCACGAAACGTCAGCAATACAATAAAAAACATAATATTAATTAGCCGTATTTATAGTTAAAAATATAAAAATATATTAGATTCAAAATTTGCAGGTCTTTAAAAGTCATTACTAATGGTTGACGTGTTCATATTATGTATTTGAATCAGTGTTTTAGTTTTATTTTTATTTGTAAAACACACTCAATTACCTACAAAACTTATCTAAAGGCCAACAAAGTTTAATGCATCCTGGTTTATATCCCCCTTCTGATCAGATTTCTGTGTCTAGCATACTAAATATCTAAGTAGTACCTAGTAAGAATGAAGCCTACGCTAGTATAAAGCAATAGATAGCAACTAATAAATTATTTCAGTTGCTATTAGCAATTTAATAGTTAGGCATTCAATACAATTTTATTAGCACATTTAATTACGTCGACTTTTGAAGATAAGATACATCATGCATGCTTTTGTATTAACAAAGGAAATGTTTGTAATTTATTAATTATTAAAGCTTTTATCTGCACTTTTATATGGTGTCATTAGCTTACCACCTCGTTGGTTCAAACATAAATGTCACTAAAGACAAATTTCCCAATAAACACGTTATTACAGGGACAGAAGTTCAGCTAGAAGTGACTTCCAAGAACATTTATTTAGGAAAAACCATAAGTACACTTGAAGGCTATATTATTAGCTCGTATTAGTTCTAAAAAAAATATAAAAGTATTGTCTTTGCGATTGTACACCGCACATTACTTATAACTTAGTGGACGTAACGCGAGTCGTGTTACATTTAGTCCGGTTTCTTATATAAATGTTACGCAAAAGTCGGACACAGTGCGCCCGCGCAGCGCGCGCGTGCGCGTTCAAATCTTTTATATGGAGTTTTGGACTTGTCTTGTTTGGTGACTCACGTCAATTCTCATTGAAAAATGTTTCTAAACGCCCGTAACTACTTATTTGTATTTAATATTTGCTATTATGGTCATGGGTCATTACCACTTCGCTGTTTTAGACACATACGAGTATATACTTTATACTATTTTCAGTTCAAGTTCGTTTAGTTAACTGAATGTGTAGATGTAGATGGGTGTATTAAGACTTTTCCCAAAAACAAACACTAGATCTTCAATACCGAAAAACAAAAACAAACGTAGTGAACTTTTCAACTTCATAAAATGTCCCTTTTCTAAAATCCCGATGTCTGACTGAATATTTGACTTTGCGCTTTGGATTAAATTAATTAGCAACCACTATGGCCTCCTCTGTATATCAGTAGCATTGCCATTTCACAGGTCACTTCATAGTTATGTCATTATCACGTCATAATGTGTGTCCACGCTGCGAGCCTAGCGCGATGGAGGCATCACTGCACTGTGAACGTAAAGTCGCGTTTCATATGTTTAATACTTCGCGCTAGGCTCGCAGTGTGGACGAACACCGGCATCCGATTTGAATGTTTTTTTCGATTTATTATGAGGATTCGAATCGGTCGATTATTTTTGGGATGAAATTAAATAAGTTCATAAAATATTGATTAGCTACATCACGTGATGAGAAAAAACCGAATGCATCGATTAGCATAATTTACTGATGAACACGTTTTCCCCTCTTCCGGATGTTGTGTTGCAAACGGACTACAGTTATGATTGTAGGTTGGTGTCCACGTGAATACTTTGATTGGTATCGATATACACGTAGATAGATACAGTTAATTACATTCCTGTTATTTGTTCTAAAAAGCAAATAGAATGTAAAGTTCGCACTAGAAGGTGAATGTATGTAGAAGTAGAGGTAGGCTTATGAAATGATGGATGGTGTGAAAGATGACATGAGTGTGTGAGTTGTGAGTGATGAGATACTAAGACGAATGCAAATAATCGCATTTTGGGCTATGACAATATCACATACTTAAATCCTTAGGTTAGGACATAGGTGACTGTGATAACATTTCAGCTCGGCTTAGCCGTGTTATCTTCTGCCTAGCTCCTAAGACGTTTCAAAGTGATCCTTGTTATTTAATTGCATTAAATACATTTTTTAACCAATGAAAAAAGAGACGGCTCTCAATGTGTAATGACATAATGTATATATTTTTTTAGTTGTATAGTTTTTTTTTATGTATGGACATGATCATTATTTTTATATCTTTTTACCTGGTGATTTTGATATTTTAACTGTTGTATTAAAAATAATCTCTAGTTGGTCCCATTCAAATTATATTCATGTAGAATTAATAGTTCCTTCATGAAACTTAAAAAACGAATATCATTCCTTGACATTTCGATTGGTCGGTTTTCTTTTTAGTTTTTTAAACGTAATAATGACTTGAAAGAATTGTGCAACATTCATTGAAAAAGAGTGAACATTTTTGAGAAAACTCTTGAGCTCTTGAGCCGAGACTCTAAAAGCTCAAGACCATTGATTTAGCTACCTAATACAATGACAGCATAGCTGAATGCATCATCAGGCGATCATTGATCATCGAACGAGAACTAATTCATAACGTTTACTGCAATCTGCATCAGTAACGCATATTAGAACTGCATGGAAGTGCAATTACACGAGTAATTTGCAAATGAGTTTGGTCGGAAAATTATGGTGGTCTGTATTGTTATGCGCTTAGTCGGATATCATGTTTAGGCACAATTATTGGCCAGGAAGCTACGAGTAATTTTCAGTAGGTTTAAGCTAATTTGCAAAAAATATAATTATGTTGTTAATAGAGCTAGAAATATAAACCCAACATTTACATCCATACTTGCATAGTCCTGGGGTAAAATATATTATATACTAGCGACCCGCCCCGGCTTCGCACGGGTAGCATGTTATTATACATATAAACCTTCCTCCTGAATCACTTTATCTATTAAAAAAAACCGCATCAAAATCCGTTGTGTAGTTTTAAAGATATAAGCAAACATACATACATACATACGCGGGAAGCGGAAAGCGACTTTGCTTTATACTATGTAGTGATTATTCACGGTGTTAAATTGACAACGCTATACGAACTCGCATGAAATTGACATTTTTGCACTGCGAATAGAACTGTTTTAATATTACTTCAGAGCTTGTGGTAAAGGAGCTGATCCCACACTAAGATTCCCTGTGTTGTGGGTATCAGAAACTACGAGTACTATGGTACCAAAACACCCAGGCCCCGGAACTAAATTCTTACAGTTCACATTTGTCCCATGGCTGACATTGAACCCACACCTATTGTGTCTCAGCTGCTCACCCACCACGCCGTCTCGAAGTCGTCATGAGGTTAATTAATTATGAATACTAAAATATAAACAAAATTATATGACTCGAGACTATTATTTCTAAGCATTAGAGAAATCTGTTCAGATCTTCCAGTACGCAGATCCCTTCAAGGGGTAGTCAGAGGTACATCCAAGCATAACAATTAACACATCTATATTTTGCAGTAGTTAGCATTCATCACGTGATAGTTTGCAACTGGCAAACTATCACGTGCAACTAACTCCGCGTAATACGACTACAAATTAACTTTGAATACTGTTTTTTAAAATTACAGTTTTGTTGATATAACTATATTATTTTATGTTTGGGATTTCCTTCGTTATGAGGTTTCAGGTTTTTACTAGCTCAGCTTGGCACCTTAGGCGGTTAGGAAACCGGTGCTTCAATAACAGTGGCATTTGAGCTAGCTGAGCTAACGCAGGCAGCTGGCGGAAGCTCATGCAAAGCAAGCCATTAGCGTGAGGCAACCGCCCTGCCGTAATTATGCTGTTGCAATCTGTTGCGTATCGCGAATCATTCCTGTTAATGTAGAAAACAGTAAATTTTGTAGAAAAGTGGTCGAGTGCGAATTGAACTAACTGTTTTCTGAACACACGCTGACATGACTGTCGTACAGTTCCTTCTCTTTGTATTTTTTTTTTTTTTTTTTATTTTTATGCAAATTTCCTCTGACACAAAGAGTCAGAGTCGTTATTTAGCTTACATTTCGAACCAAGTCAGTTTGCTTTATGTATTTTAGTCATTTTAGTCAACAAGAGTTATAAAACATCTGTCAAGTTTAAATACATTATGTGTATCTGTTTTTTATTTATGTGTATGTTGTGTAGTGTGTTGTGACTGGATAAGTACACGAATAAGAATAAAATATCTTTTTCTTTTCTTTTTCTGTTATTTTCTTATCATTTTTTTTTTTTGTAATTTTTGTCCATATTTTTTTTTATTTTTTTTTTCTTTGTATTAGAGGTGGTCAGGCTAGGAAGTATCACACGACATAATTACGTTTCGAAACTAAAAGAAAATAAAAAAAAGACCGATCAGTTTTATGAAGGAATGGATAATAATAATTCCTACATAAATACAATTTAAATGGGACCAACTTTGGACTATTCTCTACATAATAAAAAAAAACATCCGAATCGATCAAGACCGTAATCCCCAAGTACGGTAGACCTAGACATCCTCTCAGATCTTCAGACGCTTAGATACTTTGAAGATGTCTAGTGGTAGTCAGAGGCACGTTCACACATTATATTTGGCACATGCCCACATTTTGCAGTAGTTAGCATTCCACACGTGACAGGTTGCAAGTCCATCGCCGTTTATAAGAATACTATTAGTATTCGATCACCAGATAAGATTATGTGCAGTCAAACAAAAAAACATTACGTAAATAAGTAAATGATAAATCGTATTAAAAAGCGAGTCTTGAAAATGTCAAAATTATCTCCAAACATTAAATATCTATGTCTTCATACATTCTCATCTGTGGCCTGAGCACGAACCGCTATCGTATCGACAACGTATCGTCCAAATGTCAAAACTGACACGTTTTGTTTAGTAAATGTGTCAGTTTTACTGGTTCATTCTAACCCCCCTGTTTCGCAATAAATCTCGACAATGTTGATGGTGTTTTCTACACTGTTTTTTTATTCAACATCTGATAAAATCATGATACAGAATTACAAATGTAATCACATTGCATGTTTTTAATTACTAGATAATTATTGTTAATTTGTCTTGATATTTTTTTAATACAAACGTTTTTTACTGTTTGATTGTTATATCTCCCTTCATTGTTTGTGAACAAAGCTTCTAAAACATGTGGCATGAACGAATATTACAGGGAAATTTGTATGTACACTGCAAAACTAGTTTGCTTGTGGTTTATTTATTTATTTGCTTTGCCATTACATTATAACACCAAAGTGACAAAGAAATATAAACTAGTGGGAACCCTCCCGATTTCGTTCAAGTGAAGTTCTTTTTAATAGAGATTTTTCAGTTAGTGAGTCACGCACGTATTTTAAAATCAAAAAAGCGTTTATTCATTTAAATCACAAGAATCATTTAGAATCGTCAAAAGTTAAGTTTAATTTATTTTAATCGGTTAATTTTATTTCAATTATTGTTTGTATTTTTTTAAGTCGTTGTACCTACTTAATTTTTAATACAAAATAGTTGGGGCATAATCATTCAGAGATTTTTTGTCGTCTAAATAATCAGATATTTTATAGTAAGCCTTTTTGCATAGTTTACGTTTAATTAAGTTTTGCTTGTTTTTTTTTAATCAAAAGCGAGTGTATTTACAACTTGTACGTTAGTAATGTGAATAGGGATGACCTTTTAAATAGATAGTTACAAAACGGCAATAAGTTCTGAATGCCAAAATCATAAAATATACCCATCTAATCTAGACATACCTTCGAATGTATTGTGAAACGCTGTAGTTTTTATAGTTAAGGATTCTCAAGATCAGTCAGTCTGTAAAAAACGTAAGAGTTTTTATATATTTAGATGAGTACCTATAATAATAATAATAATAAATATTAGTGGACATTTTTACACAGCGCCATCTAGCCCCAAACTAAGCAAAGCTTGTAATATGGGAACTAGATAACTGATAGTATACTTATATACTTGTTTTTTGTAAATACATACATAATATATATATAATAAATACTCACACCCAGACACTGGTGTGAGTAGGTACACATAGGATATACGTAGTTGAATATAGGTTCATGACACAAATATTTGCCCTGGGTGGGGATCGAACCCACAACCTACAGCGCTGAAGGCAGAGTTACTACCAACTGAGCTGTGAGGCCGTCAATATAGATTGATACTAGCTGGTTAGATATAAAATTATTTATTGCACCATACAAGAACATGTACAATTATTGTACATTGTACATAGGCGAACTTAATGCATTTTCTTCCAGCTAACTTTTGTATAATTTGGAAAGGGAATGGTAGTGTTTTGTAAGAGAGAGAGATCATTGAATTATTATGTTTATACACATACTTACTAAAAAATACATAAACTTACATTATATACCATCCATACCCAGTATCTACAATATATATAAATATACATTATTACAACAAAGGGAATTACTCACGTAAATGATAAATTGTCAATGAGGACACCGACAACCGTCTCATACTGATCAGTGCCAGATGGCAATGCGAGCAGGGTAGCGCGCGCGTTTAATGGTCCACTCACCCTGAAGAAGATTCTCTAGATAAATCGAAACATTGTCGGTGTCCTCGTTGACAATTTATCATTTACGTGAGTAATTCCCGTTGTTGTAATAATATGTAGTACAACACACGAAAGTTTTGAAAGTGAAATATATAAATATACATATATAGGTGCTCAAATTGGATGAGTTTTTTGCAGATATTGAACAACATACATCCTCACAAACTTTCAGATTTGTAATTATTGGTAGGATTGTATCAAGTACCTACCTAGGTACTTAATAATCACCATTAGTGACGGTTCTAAGCCATGAATGTCATGCTGATGTGGCCTCTAGATCATCAGATACTCTATAATTGCTATGTACAAGATACGCGTAAATAATGATGTTACATACTTAATTAGTTAGTAGGATCAAGTATAGTCTACTATACATCATCTTGGATCTCCGGGCGCTCAGATCTTTGAAGATGTCTAAAGGGGTTAGTCAGAAAAGTCTTTGACTTATCAAATAGCTCTCACATTATAATTATAGAGTTGATATAGAAGTAGTAAGACTTTTTTACATAATTTCCAGATTATTTATACAGCGTCAGGTGAAACTTTCTATTCACGAAACGCTATTTCCTGGGACATGTTTTTAGGGTTCCGTACCCAAAGGGAGACAAACGGAACCCTATTAATATGCTTCCGCTGTCGGTCTGTCTACCTGTCACAGGGCCTATATCTCTTCAACGGAAATAGGTAGATATCTGAAATTTTCTTAGAATGCATGTTACTGTTACAATAAAATAATAAAAAGTTACAAAGTAAGATCTCAAAAGAGGTACCCAAACAAAAAAGCCTTTTATAAAGGGAGTTTCTTACGTGTTTCTTCCAGCGCTCTATATCTCTCGGTGGTTCGGAACCCTACGTGTGCAAGTCCGACTCGCACTTAACTGTTTTTTATTATTAGATTGAGTAGGCTTGCCCTGCGCCTATACAAGGCAAGGCGGACCTTGAGCAGTCTAGACACACACCTCCATATTATTTTATTTTTCATGTTTATTAAATAATTTAAAATAGATTAGTCAAAACTAGACTAATGCGAATCGTCTAGTGACCTTCTTATGACCTCAATAAATAACAGTTAATTAACATTATGCTACTTACTAACCTCGATGACGTGGTGGGCGTGGTGCCTGACTGCAACGCATGAAGCACGGGTTCGATACCCGCGGCTTGCTGCGAAACTTTAATCTGAAAATTGCAAATAAAATGCAAATTATGTTAATTCCCAAAATTCCCAAGGAGGGTTGACGTCAGGCAGGCGGCCGGTTTTAAAACATAAGCCAAATCTTTTTGCAACATGTTTGTCAATAAAACCCGACCCCACATTAAGTGGGATAAGAAGAAGAAAATTATGATGATGATGATCTGCAGATGTTTATTCTTATTCAGAATTTAAATATTTATTAATACTCGAGATTCCAGAAAAAGACTACGTACCTATGTGACCCCACATGTTTGTTATTTCCACAAATAAAGATTGTTTCCGCTTGTTACAGATAACCTGATCAGACCTGTTTGGATCAAGATTAAAACCTCGTTGCTGCCAACCTATGATAACCCCGCCGATGTCATCTGTCACTATCACACTGACGTTTGAATAGAGAAGACTGCTAGGAATCGATCGCGCGCGAATTGTAAAATCGTAGTTTCGTCTAGTTTTAAAAGAAAATGAGGATAGGTTCTTCAGGATAAAATACTACTGTGATAAGTAAATATAGTGATGGCGTTATGGAAGTTTTGTTTGTTGACTGTGAGTGTGTGCTTGGTGGGAAGAATATCAGGACTGGATAATGGGTTGGCGCTGACGCCTCCGATGGGTTGGCTGGCATGGGAACGGTTTAGGTGTAACACCGACTGTAAGAATGATCCTGAAAATTGCATAAGGTGAGTCTATTTTAAATTTAATTTAGTATCTCTTTATAAAAGGTGGTACCAATTTGGACTTGACTTTGAATAACTTCTAACAGGTGGCATGTCGCATGATGAAACCAGAAGTCGTAATCATAGTATTTTATTATGTGTGCTTGCATAAATTACTAGCGACCCGCCCCAGCTTTGCACGAGTTTAATACATATAAACCTTCCTCCTGAATCACTCTATCTATTAAAAAAAACCGCATCAAAATCCGTTGTGTAGTTTTAAAGATATAAGTCAACATACATACATACATACATACGCGGGAAGCGGAAAGCGACTTTGCTTTATACTATGTAGTGATAAATTATATCTGAAAGGTTAGAAGATAAAAAAAACCTATAAAACTAAATCTCCGCTCTAAATATTCAATCTTTAGAAACATTTTTCGGATAAATTTTAGCTTGTGTTTAGTTTGTACAAAAGTTTAGATAATGGAGGTTATATCCATTACATATGTTGTGTGGGATTTAAGAATTTTAAGAGATTCAAAGAACAATATGTGATGAAAATTAGAAGAGAAATTTAAACGAAATTATCATTCACTAATCTTACTTCACACACTACTGAACACTTTTCCTGGGATATAAGAAGTCATAACAAGCGGCTTTTCTTTGGTTTTAATATTTACTAGCGACCCGCCCCGGCTTCGCACGGGTAGCATGTTATTATACATATAAACCTTCCTCCTGAATCACTCTATCTATTAAAAAAAACCGCATCAAAATCCGTTATGTAGTTTTAAAGATATAAGCAAACATACATACAGACATACAGACGCGGGAAGCGGAAAGCGACTTTGCTTTATACTATGTAGTGATAGACACTTGTCACGGAAAAGGGTAACAAAGATTTCCTCGTGCTAATGAATTTATTTTCGTAGTTTCATAGGTCGTCATAGGCCCATTATTTTCGTATAATTTAAAGCAAGTGATATTTAGTAGTATACTAGCTGTTCCGACAGACGTTTTTCTTTTACAACAGTTTTTCCAGAACTTTATGCTACCCCTATCACTTAGGGAAATAAGAAATACCCTACGACCTATTCTCATAACTACCAAGTATACACAAAAAAAATCATAAAAATCGGTCAAGCCGTTTCGGAACAACAAATACACAATCACTGTGACACGAGAATTTTACGAGTATATATTAGTAGATTATTTTTTCTAATCTTTCTTTTATAAGAAAAAGTAGTGGGCCGGGTAGGAGGTACCTCGACTTCCAATGTTCGAATACCGGCCGTGCATCAATGCTACTCATTTTTAGGGTGCTGTACCCAAAGGGTAAAAACAGGACCCTATTACTAAGACTTCGCTGTCCGTCTGTCCGTCTGTCTGTCACAGGGCTGTATCTTATGAACCGTGATAGCTAGACAGTTGAAATTTTCACAGATTTTGTATTTCAGTTGCCACTACAACACACAATATAACACATAACAAACACTCAAAACAGAATAAAATAAATATTTATATGTGGCTCCCATACAACAAACGTGTTTTTTTGGCTGTTTTTATAGACGTAATGGTACGGAACCCTTTGTGCGCGAGTCCGATTCGTACTTGGCCGGTTTTTTTTCTGCTCTACACGTGCTCATTTTTAAATGCCTAAACAGTCGTGATCATATTTTTTTTTTTCTAATCACGATGTTTTAAATTTACTATGCAATTATAACTATTACCAGCATGTAACTGGGTGACTTGGTTTCTAAATGAGTAATTATTTAATTATCTAAATATATAAAACTCTTGCGTTACTGACTGACTGATTTATCAAAGTACAGCTTAAACCCTAGAAACTTAAAATTTGGAGGGCGTATTACTATTAAGTATGGACGCACTAGGAAAGGAATTCCCGAAATTCATCCCCTGAATTGGTGCGGTGGGCTGGAGGTTAAAGTTTCCTCTAGTTATACTTACAAGTGTTTCTTCCAATAATCAATTATTTAAATAAAAATAAAGCAAAACCAATAGTCGACAGTAAATATGCAATATTCAACAATGTTGAATATTTAATGTTTTTAAAGAGCCGTATTTTTTACTTTTTGTAAAAAGTAGTATTTTTTACTTGTTGTACTTGTGTGCTGTAAAGTTACGCGACTAAACTATAAATGTTATTTAAATGTTTTATTTTTAATTGAATTTTAATTTTAATGAGGATGACATAGGCTATACAGTAGGCATAGTAGGCATCAAAGCGACCGCCTGATTTTATTATCCTAATCACTACATAGTTTAAAGCAAAGTCGCTTCCCGCTTCCCGCGTCTGTATGTATGCTTATGTCTTTAAAACTACACAACGGATTTTGATGCGGTTTTTTTTAGTAGATAGAGTGATTCAGGAGGAAGGTTTAAATGTATAATAACATAGTAAATAAGTAAAAATGAAAAAAATAAATGCTGTTAACGAGTATACAAAGACATTCTGTAATATATTTTGGTATCAGCTTTGCACCCGTGCGAAGCCGGGGCGGGTCGCTAGTAATATTATAAATGCGAAAGTTTGTGAAGATATTTGGATGTTTGTGCCTCAATCACGCCCAAACGACTGAACGGACTTGAATGAAACTAGAAACATACATAACTTATATCTTGGATTAGCATATAGATTGCTTTTTGTTTAAGAACCACGCGAGCGAAGCCGCTGACGGAAGCCAGTCCATCATAAATAATTAAACATCATCATAATATAATCGTTACATGTTTGCAGTGACCGGCTCTTCCGAACAATGACGGACATCCTGGTATCCGAAGGCTACGCGGCAGCAGGTTACGAGTATATCAACGTGGATGATTGCTGGCCGGAGCGTGAGCGTGGACCTGCTGGACAGCTGGTTGCTGATAGGGAACGCTTTCCGTATGGGATGAAGAGTCTCTCTGACTATGTAAGTAGGCTTGCTGTCACTTTTTAGGGTTCCCTACCCAAATGGTAAAAACGGGACCCTATTACTAAGACTTCGCTGTCCGTCTGTCTGTCACAGGGCATCTCATGAACCGTGATAGCTAGACAGCGACAGTTGTCATTTTTACAGATTATGTATTTCTGTTGCTGCTATAACAACAATTATACAACAAACGTATTATTTTTGGCGTTTTTTATAGATGGATACATAGATGGATATATAGATGGTACGGAACCCTTCGTGTGCGAGTCCGACTCGCATTTGGCTCGGTTTTTACTCGTAACTTCTGTAAAAAGTGTGTGCGAAGTAATGTTTTGACGTGCCTGGAGCTGAGCGCGTGGAGATTCGTGAGGATGTCTACTTATGCTTGGATTAAAAAAAATTTGCAATCCCCAAGTACGGTAAACTTCATATTAGATCTCCAGGCGCTTAGATCCTTTGAAGGTGTCTAGAGAAGGTAATTTATTCCTGCTAGATAATGCAATTATTCCAAATCGCTGCTTCCTTCCGCTTAAGGAGCGGATTATCTTAACAGGTGTTAAATGCAAATGAATACATTTAACACGCAATTATACTAATTGTGAACTCATAATGGACACTTAACAAATCAAGATGGGATTCCTGATAGAGTAGACGTTGAAAGATCCCAGTGGTTTTATCAAGTTAGAGTTCTTATAAGCGGCGATCGGTTTGCAACTTGCCACGTATGGACGTGCCTCTGGCTACATCTCCTGGAGATCTGAGAGTATGACTACCATACTTGGAGATTATAGTCGTGAAAGTATTTATTTTTGTTTCTAATTAAAAAAATTTAGACTTCATATCCCATTTACGACGTTCGACGACTAGATGTTCATATTATCTTTATTTACGGCTGTTGATAAGTATCTATGGCCTTAAACTCGTAAGTAATGCTGTTGAAAATGTGAATGGCTCTTACAAACCGTTAGTGTTGCATTTTTGTGGCCATCGCCTTGTAATTACATGCATCATATGCGATACATTAAATTAAAATACGTTATAACCAACGCGAGCTCAATGAACCGCGTTGCAAATGTGTTGCGTTATAGAGCTATTATAGAGAAAAATTTCAAACATTCACTAAAATTATGTATCTTTTTATTACACAAAAAAGCATGCAATATATTGCATTCAGAAATAAAGAGCATGTGCCAAATGTAATTTTTAGGCCTTCCTCTGACTATCCCCTTTAGAGATCGAAAAGCCTGCAGATCTGAGAGGATGTCTACCGTACTCGAGTATAAAAGACGTGATCCTTTTAATTATTTTTGTAACATGGAAGATGGAAGATAGAAAATACTTTATTACACACCACAAACTGAATGGAATGCTAACTACTGCAAAATGTGGTCATGTGCCAAATATAATGTTTGGACGTGCCTCTGACAACCCCCACTATGCTGATCAATCGATGGTCTTATCGATAATTAGCTATCGCAGCAGCTTATCGCTAATGTAACCGTGAATAAAATTCATTTCGGCATCTCGAAAACTCTGCTTTGGCGCGAAGTCTATATCATTTTATTTTTCTTTTACTTTTTGGTTCATTCATATAGCCTTTTCTAAAGTAACAAACCCATTAGATACGTGTTTCACTAGGTGTGACGATGTCAAAATAAAGTGGTGACAAACGAACTACAACAGATACACCTTTTCACTATGTTCCATTCAATTCACCGTAACGCCAAGTAGTATTATGTGTTTTGAGCAGTAGATTATGTGTTTGGGACGTGTCTTTTGTGGCTGCGACAAAAGAATTCACTTTTCGCACGAATAAGGTTGTCAAAAGAAGCTTGTCTATGCTAATATTATAAAGAGGAAACATTTGTGGAAATATTGGTGGACTTTTTACACACACCGCCATATACCCTAAACTAAGTTGTATGCTATGGGAACCAGGTAACTAATAGAATTCTTACTTTTAATTTAATTTAATATTCATCCTTAATACAAAATTGTATCATAACGTAATCATATAGTTTAGGTTGTTAAAAAACTAATAACTGCTAATATAATAAGGTTGTCGAACGTAGGTTGTCTAATTGTCTATACTAATATTTTAAAGAGGAAACATTTGTCATGTTGTATTTTTGTATGTTTTTAACGAATAAATTCAAAAACAACTAGACTGATTTTTAAAATTCTTTCACCATTAGAATGCGACATAAATTCTGAGTAACATAGGCTATATTTATTACTAGAAAAAATAAGGGATACTTACTAAAACTCCAATAATATAACCCAAGGTGTAAAAAATTTACATGAAATCAATATTAAACCCGTGCAACGCCGAGGCGACTGCTAGTATAATATATTATCTGTACTCAGTTCATACATATTATACCATCTTATAAACACAGTTGCGGATTCTGGTTTTTATACCATTACAGGCTTTCCAAAATGTCCCTGAAGTTCTATTTGGCTATCATGAGTATCTAGAGTTTCTTATAAAAGAAAATTGTGCATTTGAATTGATTCTAGTAACAAGTACCTATGTTTTAGATAAAAAAAAAATGATTTTTCTGAAATGCTCTGTATTTTTGATTACTTGGCCAAATGCAGGTGTTCAAAGAACCTAGTACCTAGTTTAAGAAAAACTGTTCCGCTGTCGTTGAAAAATAAACGATGACCTATGTTTTTTATATATACGAGTATGTGACAACCCTACTGATTTCCTAATAGAATGAAAGAATAGGGCGCACCTCTACAATAAACTAACGTAACTTCTAAAAGTACGCTAAGTATAAGACGCGTGAAGTGACATTATTCTCATTATGTAAGTACTTAAAGTAGGTGGGTAAGCACATTTTACTTGGTGTATTACGAAAATGACCTAGAAATCGCTTTTGTTTGGAATTTCTTTAGTTTAACTAATTCATATTAAGTTATTTAGTTGAAATACCCAAGTTTTAACTAACTTAAATCTAAGATGACATTTTGATACACTTTTGTATTAAGGTATGAATACTAAATTAAATATTAAAGCTCATATTACTTTATTTTTTAACTAACATACACCTGCGACTTCGTCCACGTAGATTTAGTAAATCGTTTTTTGACGACTTTATAGTAAAATATTGAAATTCCAAAAGTTAGAAATATGTATTTTTAATTCTTTAAACCATTTTTTTAATGAAATTTCATGACAACTGGCCCATTAGTTTAGACGTGATAACGTTACAGACAGACAGAGTTACTTTCGCATTTTTAATTAGTATAGATAAGATAATCATCTAACATAAACTAGTTATAAAGCTGGCAATATAGCGGGTACATTGTGTTCGGGATCTGCTAGTAATTCTAAGAAGATACACATGAGAAATCGGCGAACAATCATCCTCGTAACAAATGAATGTTGGTTTATCTTTCAAACTAGTTTAGAAAGTTTATAAACACTTATTTACAGAAGACAAAAATCTCGGGAGATGTCGCCAGATATATCGTAAGATGTCTGCAGACATCGATAACCACAAAAATGTCGAGCTAAATTGAGTGACGACGCACAATATGTTTCTCTACTAACTTTGAACTTTGAAAATGTATTTCTTATTTATTGATTTATACAAACCATAACATAAGCTTGTAAGATAAATATATTAGTATACCTATGAGTGACCCACTTGTGACACCATAGACTATCGATCAATATTTTACATTATGCCCGTAGAGAAAATGTTATGCTCTGATTTATAACCCTTATATTATATTTGTTCCAAATTTATATACCAATATTATAAATGCGAAAGTAACTCTGTCTGTCAGTCTCTGACGTTATCACACCTAAACCGCTGGACCTATTGTCATGAAATTTCATATAGAAATAGTTTCAAGTCTTAGGAAGGACATGGACTCTTTTTTTTCCTAAATTTTTATTTGATTTCCAGTAATGTTTAACGATAAAGTCATCAAAAATTTCCTGCATCTACGCGATGTCGTGAGTAAATGATAGTAAACAATTTTGACGTTTTTATTTGAAAATAACTTCGCGTGAACGAAATTGCGAGGGTTTCCACAAGTAATATAATATAACCTTAACTAGCGACCCGCCCCGGCTTCGCACGGGTAGCATTATACATATAAACCTTCCTCCTGAATCACTTTATCTATTAAAAAAAACCGCATCAAAATCCGTTGTGTAGTTTTAAAGATATAAGCAAACATACATACAGACATACAGACGCGGGAAGCGGAGAGCGACTTTGCTTTATACTATGTAGTGATGACACCACCTGTTTCGTGTATAATGACACCGTGTAAAATGGGTTATGATATAGTTTGGATTATCTTTTGACGAGATTAAGTATATGAAGGGTTTTAAATCAAGGCTTTTGTTTACTCGATCATTAAACAAACAATTCACTTGATTTCGGAAAATCCCGGTGTGTTTATAATAAAATACAATAAGAAATATTTTTGATAATAAAATAAGCGATTATTTCATGGATTGTTGTAGCGCAAAACCAATTAAATAAATGGCTTTAGGTTGTACGTAGGTACCTTAAAACAATTGGACAATATACCTTTTTTAACAAAGGAACAGCTTTATGTGGGAAAACATTTACGATTTAGAATGCGACTATACAGAAACAATCATCCAAAATTGCTTTGAAAAAGGTCTAGGTACTGTTTTCATCTTAACTGAAAAAGTGCGTAAATGAAAAAAGCAAATTCATCAATTTCACGCTCACGCCACAGTCCGGAGCGTCCGAAAGCGCGCAAAAAAACCGATTAAAAGTAAATCTGTTTCCGTATTCACGCACCGTCAGTTGTAACTTGC
Source organism: Hydriomena furcata (assembly GCA_912999785.1). Lineage (NCBI taxonomy): Eukaryota > Metazoa > Arthropoda > Insecta > Lepidoptera > Geometridae > Hydriomena > Hydriomena furcata. The sequence continues at coordinate 7,053,724 of OU538838.1, forward strand.
ACTTGACCCAGTTCATAACTGGGCGTAGTTTTTACACTTTTACCACAACCTTCGGGCCAGTTCGCGGGTTGAATACCGCCTGCGGTTTTCTCACGGTGAGCGACTGCCTGCGACATTGAACCGAATTCGTTGAACATACGTAACTGTAATAAATAAAGGCTATTGTTTTAAAACAAAAAGTGTAATTATTGCTTTTGTGTTGATTGTACTTTTTAATTGCTCGGATTGCTTTGATTGATGATCCCGTAAAGTTTTGTTTGTTGAATCTGTCTAATGGATTAAACTAACGCTCTGTCTATTATGTTACGCATAGTTAGTTACATATTCGAATAGCTATCAATCAATGTCTATTTCAAGGTGTACCTATCTATTACTTTGTGTAATTAGAATTCAAAAGCAGCTTACCATTTTTGTGTTTAACCCAGTTGCTCAGATTTACTCGTACCTGGAGTATGTACCATTAGAGTATCTAGCGAGTTCTTAAAGGTATTCAATTATTTTATGTACAATATTATTTTCATATTTAACAATAGCTCAATGAACAAACCCACGTCATAGGATTCAATTACGCTCTAATTCAATTCAGACAGCTCCATCTAGTTTCTAGACAATGCACCAGAACAATATCAGTCAATTAGGCTTGTTTCTAGACATTGCCTACCATAACCTAGTTGAGGGAATCGAATGAAAGTTGCCTAGCATTTTGTACCCACAAACCGTAACATTCTTAGAATCTAGAAATCAACCCGATTTTGTACCGCGGACGATTTGGTGGGAAAGCGGGTTATGGGGACTAGATTTTGTGCTGATAATCTAGATGTGGCTTAGCTTTATCATATAAAGATTCGCTTGATAAACCAGATACGCACGAACTCTCTTGCTCGTGATAATGTGGTCAGGTATTCACTTTACCCTCTGACCGGCTTTTCTCTGTAAAAAATATCTGGTCACGAGAATAAACAAAGAGCGTATACATCGTTTTGCAACAGAGCCCTGACGGTCGTGATAGGTAATTGTGTAGACCGCCTTTGCACTGTTATTAAAAGATCAACTAATCATTGAGAAATTGTTGCGAGTTCAACGATTATAGTGTAGCTAATATCAATATGATAATTTGAAAATAACAAGTTCTATTATGAATTATAAAATAAATAAGAGGAGTAATAAATGTTTTTGAAGAATGCAGCATCGTTTTTTCTCAATAACCGCAAAACATACAGTTTTGTTTTTAACGACAATGATAACTTAAGGATTTAATCTAGATAAATTACAGACTGAAACACGATTGGTGCAACTTTTCTAGATAGATTTGTTTTCCAAAGTTGGCTCTTCAAAAACACTAGTTTCGTTTTTAATAAAAACTATGAATAGCTAAACAGTTCATTTTTATATAATTCGTTAAATAATCATACTAGCTTATTAAATTACAGACGGTTTCTTTTTAATTTTGATGGTTTCCAAGATAATGCAGTTTTATCACTTTTTCCGTCTTATCCAAGTAGATTCAGCCCAAACAAAAAGTCTAAAATTTCAAGTATCGCCTTAACTAATACTTTAAATTATGATGAGTCAATACAATACAGGTAGGCAGGATTTATGTATATTGACAATACACACACATAAAAGGTGTTTAGTGCAAAATAAACTTTAATTTCGGCATATTTGTTTAACAGTCAAAGTTCGTTCACACGAGTCTGATGTTTATCTACCTACCTTAAACAAAGAAAAAAATTCAGACGTCTTTATGTACCTATTAGGTAGGACGAGCACTTATCAATAAATATACAGCGTTGTTGGTTATTCGACCTTTTCTGCTAGAAGGTTGTAGGGGAGGTGATTTCCGTTAAATGAGACCTTAATGTTTTAGTGCGAAAGTTAACCATTTCTGAGATAAAAAATATTTTTCAACAACAATTTAACAACACAAAAACTACATTTAATACATATCTGAATATTAATAATTTTTGTATTGTTAAAAAAAACCGATATAGTTGACTTTCGGACTAGAACATTATGGTCTCATATAACCAATCACCTTGTATAATAATTTATGTATAATTAAGACATCTATAAGAATTTAAACGCATGTAGTTCGGAGAGAGTATTTACTGTTGATGATTATAAAATTGAGCTTAAAATGATTTTCTTCATTTTATCTTTTTATAACAGAAGCAAATATTATATAATAACGATGATTGAATTAAATAACAAACATTTGCAAAGTAAATAGTGAAAAACATAAGAAGCTTGAAATGGGCAATAAAGTGATGTCTTATGTGTAGTTTTTTTTAAATAAACAAGCAATTAACACGAAACCCCCATTCAAACGACTAATGAGTATCTTATGCTAGATTTACACTCTCGCTTCGTACCTCGCCTCGTGCTTCGTCTCGTGTCTCGGCCCGCACCTCGCGTGATCGATAGTGAAGGAGAGAGGCGCAAGGCAAGCCACGCGCGTCTATTCACACTCTCGTCTCGTGGTTCGCCTCGCACCACGTCTCGCGACTCGTACGCGAGTGTAAATCTAGTATAACGATACGCTTCGCTACTTATTAGTCTTAAGAAATACATGTCTTACTGGTCATTGAATCAACTGAAGATTTATAGAAACCGAAACGTCATTAGACATAAATCAAAAGAAAAATTGTGCGCTGAAAAAAATAAACATCATCGCTTTATAAATCTTTTATGCTTTTCCACCATTACTTTAAAAGTGAAAATTATAAATAAATAAATATTGGTGGACTTTACACACAACACTATCTAGCCCCAAACTAAGCAAAGCTTGTACTATGATAACTGATAGAGTACTTATATACTTTCTTGTAAATATATACTTATTATACATCATTTACGTACTTATAAAACCTGTTACAAAATACCCCGTAAAAATATAATTTACTAGCGACCCGCCCCGGCTTCGCACGGGTAGCATGTTATTATACATATAAAACTTCCTCCTGAATCACTCTATCTATTAAAAAAAACCGCATCAAAATCCGTTGTGTAGTTTTAAAGATATAAGCAAACATACATACATACGCAGGAAGCGGAAAGCGACTTTGCTTTATACTATGTAGTGATTATAATTTTGTCAACCCTAGTAAGCTGTCATGTCAGGGAACCAGATTTTTGAACAGAAAGGCCTACGTACCTATTTTACCTAATAATTGTCTACTTTAGTAGTTTTTCTATTTTTCATTCATAAATGTTTTTTTTTTGCGTTACTACGGTTCTTGAATATTGTGAATGGACTCGTTATACCATTACCCATTTAACCTCCTTTCGGCTTTACGGGTAGTTTTGTAAAACCCTGTATAATATAATATGTACGTGGATATTATTGTTTGTTTGAACAACACATCCTATATTAGTAGGCTGAGATAACGGCTTTTCACTTGCTACTGACATAACTCTTTTGTTTCATTCACTCCTATCACATTCTTTATGCATACTCTAGATTCCTACTCTTGCTTATTTCCAAAACGCCGAAGTCTTTCTCTACCAACGGACATTTTACCTGATACTTTTTCCTCAATTTTCTTTCGTTCGTTTTCTCTACATACCCAAACTAACTAACATACCTTTTGGAATCCTCATCACTACGTCTTCTTTCACTCCACATCATTCTTCACATTCATTCATTCATTCTACACATCTTCATTCACTCTATTGATTAACAAACAATCGTATTCAATACATTTTGAGATGTTATTTTTATGCCTTTTTACGCAGAAGTATCTAACAGTAAACCCTAAAATAAAACAATACTAAGTAAATAAAATGGTTTCTAAATTGTTTAAACTTTTCTGTTTTCATTACTTTCACTGAATTCGACATAGAACGGAATTGAAATCGTTCAATTATTTCGATTTAAATTAACCGTAATTCGGTTCAAAAGTTTATTGAAACCTTTCAGCTTTCGCCCGCGGCTTGGCTTGCGTTGTTTCAGACAAACATTTCTATAAAATAAATGAACAAACAGTAGCTACAATTGTTTATGTAACTTTCTCTAGACGCAGCACCTATGATAAAACAATAAAGTTTTATTATTATAGTCATTTTAAAGCAATTATTGTCACTTTATGATGACACGCTAGTGTAGATAACGCAAAGGCCCCAGTAAAGTTCTAAACCAAGCAATTAAGAAAACATAAATTTATTAATTTCATCATCTTTTTAGCCGTAGGACGTCCACTGAAAATAAATCTTCTAGAGTTTAAACCCGTAGATTTCCTTCTTATGAAGCTAACGGCTTCCAGCGATCTTTATCGAAATACCACTAGGTATGTAATGCCGGGGTCCCACGGCCCGCGTTTTCATGCGCCAGACCGCGCCAAGGCGGACGGACGCGCCGTGGGAACGATGCATCCGTGGTGACCCGTGCTCGGAACGCTCTGTACGCGACGCGCCGGACGCACACAGGCGGAGCGTCATCCGGCGCGGCCCGTCGTTTTACGCACCGTGGGACCCCGGCTTAATATAGCTAGTGGTATTTCAATTTGGGTGTGCTTCTGACTACCCCTTTTAGTCATCTCCAAGGATCTGAGCGAATAGAGATCTGAGTAGATGTCTACCGATGATCACAGTAGTGATTCTATTTTTAGGGTTCCGTACCCAAAGGGTAAAAACGGAACCCTATTACTAAGACTTCGCAGTCCGGTTGTCTGTCCGTTTGTCTGTCACAGGGCTGTATCTCATGAACCCTGATAGATAGACAGTTGGAATTTTCACAGATTATGTACATCTATTGTCGCTTTAACAATAAATTAAAAACAGAATAAGATAAATACTTAAGTAGGGCTCAAAACAAACGTGATTTTTTTTGCTGTTTTTTAAAGATTATGGTACGGAACCCTTCGTGTGCAAGTCTGCGCGAGTCCGACTCGCACTTGGCCTTTTTTGTTACAAATTTCTAGGACATTGCAATGCTATTTTACAACAGCGCAATGGCAATGCGAGTTGTCGTGTAACTTTCACAGCACGCGTCCTGTCATCCCGCGGTTGAAATGCGGTTGTACACAATCAATTTCCATTGCATGATTAAAATCCTATTTATCTTGTGGTTTTTTGTAATCGCAAAGATTGCACGGGCTGTTGATTTCCGCATAGCTTAATAAAACGCAGGCTGAAATAATACTTTCCCATTATAGAATAAAAGCCGTGTTGGCCGAGTGGGATGTACTTCGATTTTTAATCTGAAGGTCGTGGGTTCGAATCCAACATGTGCTCAAAACGGTGAAGGAAAACATCGTGAGGAAACCAGTTAGTATTCTTATAAGCTACGATGGGCTTGCAACCTGTCACATATGGTAACTACTGCAAAATTTGGGCCAAAATGTGGGCATGTGCCAAATTTAATGTTTGGACGTGCCTCTGACTACCCCCTCTAGACATCTTTGAGGATCTAAGTGCCTTTTTACACGCGATTTATATCGTACTATATTGTAAAACATTGAAATCCCTGAAAATAAATTAAAAATTGGGAAAAAAGTAACCTTTGTCCGTCCCAAAACTTTTAACTAGGTATCTCTATAGAGTTTCATCACAATCGGCCCAGCAGTTTGGCCGTGATAACGTCGCAGACAGACAGAGTTACTTTCGCATCTTTAATATTAATATAGATTAATCATTAGGTTCACGGGCACAAACCACTGCTTTTACAGACAAACTATTTTCATAAAATGTTGTTTGAATAAGCTTTTATTACGTGCCTCTGACTACACTCTACCTGTTTTATTTTTGCAAATTATAACTGTTCAAACACAAAAAAAAATATTTTAGATTATGATATTACCTTATTCATAATGCAACACAAACTACCTATGCAAATGTGAACAAGTTCTCGTAAGGCAGATACTTACTGTGGGTGTTGTCAAGGATCATAGATTCTCATGAGAACCAATGAGGTGTGGGTTTACAGGATGTTTTACATTAATTGCTTATCTACATCTACACTACTCTAATCTATACTCTATACTAATATTATAAATGCAAAAGTAAGTCTGTCTGTCTGTATGTGACGTTATCACGGTCAAACCACATGGCAGATTGTGATGAAATTTCATTTATAGTTTAAAGTTTAGCAACGGACATAGGGTACTTTTTTCCCAAAATTTTCATTTGATTTTTAGCAATATTAATTTTTTAATAAATAACCTTCAAAAATCGATTACCTGAATTTACGCAGATGACGCTAGTATTTTATGAAAAGAAACAAATGTATTTATTAAACGAATATATTTGTTGCTAATGGATACCTAAACCAAACAACCAATTTAAATAATCTCCAGGCGTGATTTTATGTATGAAAATCAGTGATTTCGTGTCTCAAAATGGCAGTATGTTTTTTTTATATTGTAAACGTCCACATATTACGAAAATGAACGTTATATTTACACAAGACTAAATAATTTAATCAAATTATTTGCAAATCACTGAACCACTTCATCAAACTCGTTTGACCATCTTCGAAATCCGTGATTATATCACTTAACCGGCCGTTGAACGTGTAATATAAATTTATAATGAACATCCTGTTATGGTAAAGCCACGGATACATTAGGGGACATTTTTTAAATAAACTAGCTGTCCCGACAGACGTTGTCTTGTCAATTTTCAATAATCCCACAGAAAAACACTTTCTGTTTTTCCCGAACTTTATGCCACCCATATCACTTAGGGATATAAAAAATACCCTACGACCTATTCTCATATCTACCAAAAAAAAACATGAAAATCGTTTCGGAGGAGTTCGGTTACAAACACTGTGACAGAGAATTTTAATATAAGATAAATATTGATATACATTTACACAGTGCAATCTAGTTATAAACTTAGCAAATCTTGTACTAAGTGAACTTGATAACTGATAGAATATTTATTATACTTTTTTTAGTAAATACATCCGATACATACATAATAACATCCAGACACAGAACAAACGTCTATGTTCATCACACAAATGTTTGTTTTGAGTGGGGATCGAACCCGATCGATCGAACACAAACTAAGCTGTAAGGAAATGACTATGTTTTGTCCCGCATCACTACGTCGTTGATATGACGTTGCAACGTTCCACAGTCGCTTAAGTCGCTTAACAATCCAGGGACAATGTTGTGTAACTTTTTACAGACAACACTATTCGTGTTGCAGCAAGCAACATGTCCTGCGTCACGTCAAATGTTGCGAGACATGTTGCGAGATACTTTGAAACATTGCAGAGCCACGTCTTACGTGTCATGCTGCGAGAAAAAATGTCCCAAAGTGTATGCGTGCCTTTATCGTTACCATTAAGTTTATCCTTGCGCGAAATTGTATACGTCATTGTTTTAAAATGTAGAATTTAGGCTGAAGTTCACCAATAAAAATCTGGGGTTTCTTAAACGGCTGTATTCAAAAGTTGAAACACTATCTATTAAACGAGCAATTCTTGTGTTATAATCTGAATCTCGGAAACGGCTTCAACGATTTTCATGAAATTTAGTATGCAAGGGGTTTCTATGATCGATGTAGCTAGGTTTCATATTTAGAAAACGTCGTTTTATCCGTGTTTTCAGGCAATGAAATACCGAGCAAAGCTCAGACATCCAGGTACTTTCCATTATTCTGCCTACCGAAAATACATAAACGCTGGTTGCCTCTTGATTGTGTTTGTGAACTTTGGCTTTAGTAGAATGTTAATTTTATTATAAATGTTACTCAATTTCAATTTATTAGATGGATATTGATTTAGGTGACCTTTTAAAGTGAAATAAACTTCTGTATTCAATCAAAACATATCCTTAAAATTTATTTCCAGACAACAATTACCTCATCTGGTTACATTAAACTCTTACTTTACTGACTGATTGACTGATCTATCAACGCACAGCAAAAAGGGGGTAGGAGGGGGTATTCCTTTTAGTTTGTAGGGGTGCATTATGAAAGGAATTGGAACCCGAAATTTAAGGCCCTATATGTCGACGATTGCTCTCTTTCGAAGCAAAAAAAGAAATACTTCTGAACAAGCCACATCTCCTATTTTATAATGTACCTATAGTATATGTGAATAAAGATGTACCCATCTTTAATCACTTCGATAAATAATCCTACCGACCGCTGCAATGATGACAAACACACGTCCGCGCGTGGTCCGCCTTAGCTTTTCGAATAAATTAATGATATAAATTATGTATAATTACTTATCAAAAATCTATCCTAATAGAAATCTGGATCTACATATTACCTATCTTTAACAATAAATCACAAGTTGATTTTAATAGTAGGTATATAAAATTATTTCGATCATAAATTCTAAAACGTATCATTTTGAAATAATATCTTTATCGTGAAAAGTTTCTGCTATTATGTTTTCAGCTTAATAGAAATCTAGGTAGGAACCTGAAGTAATATATTTATAAAAATAGGAGATGTGGCTTGATCAGAAGTATTTCTTTTTTCGTTTCGAAAAAGAGCAATCGTCGACATACAGCCCCTTAAGTATGTTTGAAAAAACTTCACGTGAACCATGTAATGTTCCTGTGGGAGTTATAGATAGACTAGCTGTCCACTTCGGCTTCGCAGGTGTGTACTCATGATAATTTTTTGTAGTTATTCTGCTATTTGGAGCAGAGACGAACCCAACAAACTAAAAACAGTGGCCTGAGCACGAACCACTATCGTATCGACAACATATCGTCCAAATGTCAAAACTGACACTATTTGTATAGTCAAAGTGTCCGTTTTGGCATTTGAACGATAGGTTGTCGATACGATAGTGGTTCATGCTAACCCCTAATTCTTGGGCTATAAATGGTGTTACTGACACGACTCTGTTTTATAAATAAAAAGATTTTAAGTAAATACTCAGCCGTCATGTTAGTCGTAAATTAACAAAATATTTAAAATAAGTTCGATGACATTGCGGTATAATAACGGTATCCAAATTTATACTTAACACAATAAAAACTAATGAATAATTTATAAGGAAGCTGTTAACATTTTAAAATAAAACGACAATTTACATTTAACATAAAAGTCAATCGAAATCTGGTTTTTAATAGTAATTATGAGTTTTGAAATGACATTTAAAATTTAGCTAATTCTAATGTTGTTTCGATTTATTTTTATAAGTTAAGGTCCAATGATTGCTCATCGTAAAAGTTTTTTAACCAATTCAACATGTATTTGTATATTGTATAATGTACCTTTAATTATATTAATGTAGGACTAATAGTTCCTTCGTAAAACTTATAAAACGAATATCGTCCCTTGACGTTTCGATTGGTCGAGACAATTTCGTCGGTTTTGTTTTTAGTTTTTATACACGTAATGTTTGTTTAATTATGGTATTCCATATGTAATCCAAATCAGTTTATTCATTTGTTCGTGATTCAACAACAGCCATCCAAACATCCTTACAAACTTGCGAATTTATATTATTTAGAAGAATGCATGACGGGTGTAATATGTAGAAAATCACGTTGTCAAGTCGTGCGTGACCCCGTACCCTGAATATTTTTTTCTAAACCATAAAAAAAAACATTATCTAATTAGCTCTAACACCTTGTAGGTACACACTCAGAATTATGATGGTGTGGTAACATTATAAAGCTAAGAGCTCAGTTTGACAGATGACAGCTTGACAAGGAATGGCGGGGAAAAGTCACGTAATGGTATTGGTGTTTGTCAATTCGTTGCTGTCAGTACCTACAAGTCGTATGTAAAAACGTTAGGTTTTCAGGAGACACAAAAAACTGATTATTATCTTATCTATGAAGTTTTATTACAATATTTAAATGTAAATACCTAGTTTTAGTTTTATAGCTTACATATTATATTCCTGCAAATCGATTTACTACACATACAGCCAATAAAAAAACCGGCCAAGTGCGAGTCGGACTCGCGCACGAAGGGTTCCGTACCATTATCTATAAAAGCGGCAAAAAAATCACGTTTGTTGTATGGGAGCCCCCCTTATATATTTATTTTATTCTGTTTTTAGTATTTGTTGTTATAGCAGCAACCAAAATACATAATCTGTGAAAATTTCAACTGTCTAGCTATCATGGTTCATGAGATACAGCCCTGTGACAGACAGACGGACAGACAGACAGACAGACGGACAGCAAAGTCTTAGTAATAGGGTTCCGATTTTACCCTTTGGGTACGGAACCCTAAAAATAGCAAAATTTTGACATACGACTTTTTGTACTGACAGCAACGAATTCATACATTCGTGTGCAGGGATGAACTAAGAAAGGAATTCCCGAAATACAGCCCCTAAGGGAGTGCAGCTGGGGTTTAAGTCTGTTGAAAATAGCTTCACGTGAACGAAGTCGTGAGGGTGTCCACTAGTTTTATTGTAAGTTCAATACTATCCTGACACTTTGCATTAAGGCAAAAACCAGGCAAAGAACCAGGCATTATGCATTGGCCCAGCCATGTGATTGTGCGTAAGTAATTATGTATGAGCCATTTTTTACCCCTTATTCACAAGCAGCCTCGTTTGATACAATCGCGGTGTTGCAATGTAAGGGACCGCTGGTATGTGAACTTGACAACAATAGCGCGTAAGAACAATAACTTTGGCGATACTGATTTTAGTAGGTAATTTCGCGAGGGGAATTAAATAAATATTATAAACTAGCAGACCCGCGACAGACGTTGTCCTGTCCATGTTTCAATAATCGCATAGAGTAATGCACGTTGCTATGGCGACTGATATCAACACAGATGACAGATTTTTTTTGCACGCCAGTGCCACCTATACCTAAATCAACCATTTTGCGTTCTGTTATTATAAATACCTTTATGTTTTATTCTGGTATTATATTTACATCTATAGCAAGTTTTATCTTAATCCGTTTTGTCTTTTAAACCTGATAGGAAAAGACCGATAGGAAAAACGGAAGAGTTCAGTTTTTCTTTTTGATTACGGAATCCTAAAAACTCACTGAGACTGGTAAAAATCTATGCTGTCATCTTCTCTCGAGGCATTAAAAATCAGTGGGTGCGCCGACTTGTATTTTAAGTTCAATGTCTTTCCAAAAATGAGATAAAGCTATTCAAAATGTCAAAGCATAAATTGAGGTAAGCATAAAAATGAATAAATTATTGTCGTACTTTATATGCGACATAAAAATGGCCATATTTTTGGATTAAGAATTATTCGTTAAATAAGATTTTTTTTTATTTTTTTTTACATCTCTAAGGAGCTCTACTTATTAAGTATTTTGTATATTGAAAATTTCACGATAAGTTTTTCATATCGTTGATTACGAAAATCATTTTATGCTTCTTGCTCTCAACTTCGTTTGAATATAGGAACGTACTTGTACTTATTTGGTTCATTTAAAAGTAGGAAAACCTAAGTACCTACCTAACTATGCTTACTATTGGGTACCGTTGTCCTAAGACAGCTATGTCGTAGTAGCTATGTCGATGTGTGTGGTTAGTCGATTTTATTCAGGCCTAAAATCTAAAAACCATTATTATAGCTTCCATTTCGTTCTGGGGTTCTACTTTTAAAAACGATAAACGTGGTCTACTCAAACGATATATCGGGACAAACGTCACAATGTTTCCGACTATATTTTGATGGATGGTACAACAGACATTATTTTTGACAATTTACATATGATGTAAATTGACAAAAATAATTCTACTACGAGAAACGACTATTTCTAAGAGTGCAGTTTGTCGAATATATCGGAGCACTGTCATTCGTTTCGATAATATCGTAATCGTTTTGCAGAGCCCTGAATCGTAGAGATAACAATAATTTAAGTGATCTCACTTTCGGTGCGTTCATCAACATTATATTTTTACGTGAGTAATTTCCCGTTTTGACAATAATGTGTAATTTAAGTGATGTCAAAATAGTTTTTAGTTTACTTTGTTGCGAACAGAATAGACACCATTATTGCTCCAACAGTACGCGTATCTTATCTATCAGGGTATCTGAGGACCTTCGTGCCATGTCTCAGGTTTATTCCCACGCCTTCACCATGTCTCGACTTGAATAACAAAAGAGGTTGCAGTAAGATGTAAAGAGTGACCTTTTTTGAATGGGTTCAAAATGTATATGATAATATTCCGCAGACGTTATCTCTACAATAGGTGTTATATTTAGCAATCGGTTAGTACTCGTAATACATTGAATTGCAAATCCGAGTAATGTTAGAAAATATGGTTTTTGAGGGACAGATTACCCTGCATACCTACATTTTTCTAAAGATATAAAGACAGATCGTAAATACATTTTTCAAAGGTGTTTTGATTATTGTTAACAAATCAATCTATAGAGACAACATATAGATGTACGAGTATAGTCTCTATAATGTAGAGTTTGTGTTCAGGGTTCTTTAAAAATATATTTATTCCCTGTCAACGTAAAACTCAAGTAAAATGTAGTTATAAATATAAGGTAAGCGGGGATTCTGTACAATGCAACAATAGACAATACCCATTATAATGTATTTTCGTCGTCTTAATACTCACTCCTTTAAGGTACGTTTTATGTTAGTAATATACGTACATATGACTATTTACGAGTAGCGAGTAGCTATTCACTCTCAACAGAAAATCGAAAGGGAATTTACTTCGAGTGTCTAGTACCAGCAGGCTAAGACTACATTGAAAGGAAGCTATTAATAACATTTGCGTCCTATCTTGTGCCTATATCTTGTACGTAGTGCTTAGCGCTTAGACAAAAGACATTCGAATTTATGCTAACGGTCAGCGTACAATAGATACACTAACCATAGTAAAATAAAATAAATAAATAGGATCACGACTGTAACGCCCAAGTACGGTAGACATCCTCTCAGATCTCCAGATACTCAGATCCTTTGAAGATATAAGTAACCTAACCTAAGCATAGTAACCATAGATCATCAAAATCGAAATCTACACTTTTATACTCATACTAACTGTCCCGACAGACGTTGTCCTGTCAAATTTCAATAATCCCACGAAAAAAAGGACTTTTAGTTCTGTCCCGAACTTCATGACACGCGTATCTTAGGGGTATAATAAATACCTATTCTCATACATTGCATAAAAATCGGTCAAGCCGTTTCGGGGGAGTTGGTTACAAACACGAGAACTTTGTATTTATGATTTTATAAGAGATTTTATATTTTTGTATGTTTGTTTTTTTAGATTAAAAAACTAACGAACCAATTTTACCCACGAATAATGTAAGCTATCAAAGATTTACCTTGAGATAAGTTTCATGCCTCTAGGGCTATTAGGCTGTGCTTTGATTGTCAAACAGTCAGCGAGTAACGTAAGAGTTTTATATATTTAGATAAGGTCAAGTACCTAACAAACTTGGAGTGTAGGTAGGTACAACGCATTATGGGAAATTGTGCAATATAATTGTTAGTTAAAAATTAGCGTAAGGTCAAGTTAAAGACAATGTAAAATAAATAGGATCACGACTGTAATCCCCAAGTATGGTAGACATCCTCTCAGATCTTCAGACTCTTAGATCCTTTGAAGATGTCTAGTGGGGGTAGTCAGAGGCACGTCCAAACATTATATTTGGCACATGCCCACATTTTGCAGTAGTTAGCGTTCCATACGTGACAGGTTGCAAGCCCATCGCCGCTTATAAGAACACTAACTGGTTTCCTCACGTTGTTTTCCTTCACCGTTGTAAGCACGTGTTTTTGATGCGCATATAAATTTTCGAACAGAAAAATCCATTGATGCACGCCGGGATTCGAACCCACAACCTTTAGATTGAAAGTCGAGATATATCCCACTCGGCCAACACGGCTTTTAAAGACAACTAGCGACCCGCCCCGGCTTCGCACGGGTAGCATGTTATTACGCGGGAAGCGGAAAGCGACTTTGCTTTATACTATGTAGTGATATACCTTAGTAATTACGTGTATTTTATGGTACAGGTTGAAAACTATATAATAGATGCTAGTATGCTTGATATAAATAAGCTAGATGACTCGCGATAGACGTTGTCATTTCCAAATTTGAATAATCGCATAATAAATAAATTCCGGTAGATAATACAGTCTATGGTAAACCACTTCCGCTCTGTCTACTATGGGCGTGATGCGGGCGGATTGCGCGTGGATCGGGCGAAAACGCGCTCAACCGCCCGATCTGCGATGATGGAATGGTTTGACTTATGTGGTTTACCTGTAGGTATTTTTATTAATTAAATATATAATCAATATGGCATACATTGCCCGTGTAGAGGCAATGTGTTGGGCATTCAAACATCTGATGCGAGTTTAGTAAAAGGTATTTCGACATTTCAGTTCCCACGCAACTGCAATACTGACAACTTGAATACAACCTCTTTTGCACCATACTGGTATTTGGTGTTTGAAATTGAAACTATGTATTCAAATTGAAATTACGAGTTCAGAATGAGATGAGTTATCGCTTTAAAATATGAATACCTTTGTTCTCTGTAAGTGCTAGCTTCTGCCCGCGGCTTTGCTCGCATGAAACGTAGCTTCTATGTCACTCTCCCATGATAATTCTTTACAAAAAATCATGTCGATCCGTTGTTGCGTTGCTGCTTGAGAGAAAGACAAACCAACAAACATCGCTTTTCATTTAGCAGAACTCACATATAATTACGTTTAGAAAACTAAAACAAAACCGACTTCATGTTTGTAAATAAAAATTGTAGTTCTTTAAAATACATAATGAAAACCCCAGGGGCCCTGTTATAAAAAAATAAAAAAATAATAAAAATAGTTTATTTCAGTAGCCAAATATTACAGATACATAAACAAGGTTGGAACCTTCTTTTTAAGTACAGAGTACTTGTGCCAGAAAGTTCCGCTCTTCCATAGCCATATTAATGGTTACAAAGTCGAACTATTACAATTATTAATAGTATTATTTCTTTTGTGATTTTTTAATTTATATTTAAACATTTACAAATCTCTCATGTGTGTGAGTTTTAAGATGGACGTTGTGTATTAAGTCTCCAAGTAATACTTAATGTTATAATGTTATAGTAATAATTTTATAGTAATACTATGAGTATAAGGCATAGGCCTTATACTCATAGGTGGTTCAAATTAATAAAATAAGTAAATCTAATGCTTTGGACCGCCATATTATTACTTCTATAGTGACTGACTCTACAATTATGGAAAACAATAACCTGTTGTTTTTTGCTATCACTAATAGATAAGTACTAGTTAATAGTCTAACCCTACGAGGGTACCCCTCACTTTATATGTTGTGCGACACTGCATAGTGTGACTAGAGGCACATTGTCGTGTGCCTCTAGCCAAAGTTGAGCTCTAAAGGCACACTGTAGCGTGCGCCATAGTGCCGCTCATTACATAAAGTGATGTTTATGAAAAAAGATTTCGTCCACTGTGGGTGCGTGTTCTCATAGTGTCGTTCTTGAATACGAGGGTAAAAGTAATAATTATTTAGGTATATATCCATGCATGAAACATAATATATGTGTGTTTGTTTACATGAATCTAGGAAAAAAATCTGCATTAATTGCGGAAATAATAAATCGTGATAAATAACTCAAAAGTCAGCGATTTTATTATAGAACATAATAACTATCGATATTCATTTCAGTTTCCGGTCACACAAATTGGCTGTAAATAATATCCTTGAGAGATAACAATATCAACATGATCTCATGCAAATAAATAGATCTTAATTAAATAATAATAAAATAAAATCCAAATTAGTTTGGAATATGGAACATGGTCATAGAATCATAAAAATGTAAATATTTCGCCTTGATACAATTTATTGTTATTCGTTTGAAGAATGTTTGTTGCTAATAGCCAATCGGAGCTTCCTCGACCCTGGCCGTTACTACTGGTACAGGCATTAAATCAAAAGCAGCTGCATAAAATTTGCAATAAAGTTTGTCTATACTGATGACAACATACTCGGTGGCGTGGACCTTTGCGGAAAGTATCTCGAAAAAAAATTCCACATGAACAATTACACAAACACAATTGCCCGAATAAACATTTGCTCGAATGTACGATTGTCGTAGTTTTAAATATTTTCTAATGCTAGTTTTATAACTCCAGCCGGGCGGAATGATCGCAATATTCAACGTTCATTTCTGCCTGTGAAATACGATAAAAACTAAATAATTTATTTCTCTGTAATTAATCAATTAACAGACAAAAGCTACTTATATAGTTATGTTATAGGTGGCTCTACCTACGTTTTCTGTTTTCGAGAGATGTCTTCTTACACCCAGAATCTATACATACATACCTATACTTTTTTATATTGCGGTAAAGAGTGTGCTAGAATTTAAAAGTATCATAATTTTAGGCGCTGCTAATTCCCAGTTAGTGCCTTTTCACACGTACCGGTTTGCCGGGTAGCCGGTGCCGGGTACCCGGCGGCGCAGTGTATGGCCATGCCGGGCAATTTACGCCGGTATATACGTGTGAAAGATAAAGTACATGGCCATACACTGCGCCGCCGGGTACCCGGCACCGGCTACCCGGCAACCGGTACGTGTGAAAAGGCACTTAGACGCAAAATGCGGGTTCGATCCTCATACGCGTCCGGATAATGTTTGCATGATTTGTTTACTCCGGGTTTGTGTTGTAGTACCATGTGGTACTCATTAGTTATCCTAGGGGTCAGGACTAGGACTGTAGTTTATGATCATTTAATTTATTAAAACTAAATAATTATTATCAAAACGAACAATGCATAATAATTATTGTGAGTAAGCTCTGAGTAAAATTGATTGATATTGATTTAGATTACAATATTATTACCTAACCTTGACTAGAAGTGAACGACTCGGAATATAATAGTTATTAACGATTATGCTTCTGGTTTTTGCACGAAACGTTTTGAAATACCTGCCTACTTCTGCCTCGTAAAAGATATAATTTACTACAATGATTTTGAGCCGTCTTGCCCTTGTAGGCTGTGCCTCGATTTTGAGTGTCGAGTCCTGATCGTGCACCAATGGATATTTCTATTTGAAAAGTGTATGATGGGAACATTGACATGTGTTTAAAATCGGTGAAAAAACTGCTAAATACGAGTCGAAATCGCGCACGAAGGTACCACTATATATATAAAACGGCAAGAAAAACACGTTTGTTGTATAGGAACAACTTAAACATATATATTTATATTGTTTTTAGTATTTAATGTTATAGCGGCAACATCACGGTTTATGAGATACAGCCTTGTGACAGACAGACGGACAGACGGACAGCGAAGTGTTAGTAATAGGGTCCCGTTTTTACCCTTTGGGTACGGAACCCTAAAAACCAGTTCAACCAATTCAAATGCCACAGCTTTTAAGAGAGAATACTATTTTCATAGTAACTATCAAAGAATCATTCACTATTTTCTAAGATTATTATAATAGTTACTATGGACATTCAAATTTGTATTTCATAAATTCGATCGATGTTCTGAGTTCTGGGAATAAAAATTCTCTCATAGGAAGATTCATTACCCCTTTATTCCTATCACTACATAGTATAAAGCAAAGTCGCTTTCCGCTTCCCGCGTATGTATGTATGTTTGCTTATATCTTTAAAACTACACAACGGATTTTGATGCGGTTTTTTTTAATAGATAGAGTGATTCAGGAGGAAGGTTTATATGTATAATAACATGCTACCCGTGCGAAGCCGGGGCGGGTCGCTAGTAGTTTTATATAGAAAGTCGTTTCGTATATTATTATTCATACTTAGTTGTTTAATGTATATCCCACTTCCTACTAATATTACATAAAAATAAGGGATTAAAATTAAACTTTACAGTAATATAGATCATCAGAATAACACATAGGCTATTATATCCAAGTACCACCCGTGCGAAGCCAGGGCGAGCAGCTAGTTATGAAATAAATATGAAACTTAGTATGAATAATATGCAATCAACGAATGTCTGATTTATCTCTGATTGCTTCAAAAATGTTGATGTAATAATATGCAGCTCGTCTTCAAGTTTTTTATCTAAAGCAAAAACATAATTGCAAACGTAATACCTATTAAAAGTCCATCTCATTATGTCTGGCATTGCATAGGTAAGATTTAAACAACGTTTATAATAAGCTAAAATGCAAGAGGTGTAGTTTCTTTTCGCGCTTAGCTGCAGGACCAAATTGTGCACATTACCTACGATAGTTTAGATCTAGATTAGCTCTTTATTTTGTACTAGCTGACCCGTGCCCGCTTCGCTGTGCGTAAGACATTTCTAATACCATCGTTGACTTTTTTGTAGACGTTTTTAAGGTGTACAATACTGTAGTACATTATTTTGATATATCTCGTGGGGTTCAGCCAGCATTTGCAATGTAAGCGCAAAAAAATGTGTTTATTTACGACATCACATTAGAAACCTCTAAAATTATCAGTGTTTCTCTACTATATTATGCATGTATTATACATATAAACCTTCCTCTTGAATCACTCTGTTTATTAAAAAAAACCGCATCAAAATCCGTTGTGTAGTTTTAAAGATATAAGCAAACATACATACAGACATACAGACGCGGGAAGCGGAAAGCGACTTTGCTTTATACTATGTAGTGATGATACTCTGTTATTTTTCTATTTTTCTTTCGTTTGCCTTCACCTTGTTCGATCGCCACCAGACTGGAGTTCTACATAGCATTTACGAAAATATTAATCGAAATAGATTATAGGCCAGGGTAGATCCAGCCGTGTTGGTTGCCTGATTATGCTAGGCTTGGTCTCGAGCTGGATCCTAAGACGTTTAAAAGTGATCCTTGTTTTTTATTGTAAGAATACTTTTTAACTTTGACATAATATTGTACCTACCATGGTACCTGTAGCATGGTACCTGGAAATCAATCAATGAAGCTATTATTTGGGCGATAATATTTAGTTTTTACTAACCTATTCTTTTTATTTTCAGGTCCACAGCAAGGGTCTTAAGTTTGGCATCTACGAAGATTACGGCAACTTCACTTGCGCCGGATATCCGGGTGTCGTCGGTCACCTTGCTGGAGGTAAACAAATACATTTAATTTATAATAATTTTCACATTTTTATATTTATTGTTCTATATGAATCTTCTTCGATATAAGAAAAAATGGGCACTAAAATTTAAGTTTGAACTTACAATTTAGGTTAGTTAGGTAGGTAGGTAATTAAAATGTATGTTTAATTATATTTTCATCATCATCGCCATCATATTCAGCTTGGCTCACCTCTCTTGGCTTATGCTATTCACCTCTATATTTCACTAAGTAATAAATTGTTCAATTTTTTTAAATAATTTTTGAATACACGTATAAAATCATCAGTAACAGATACTGATAATTTCCAATAAAACCCAGTGAAAAATAAGCGAATTTCTCATCTGGTTTTAGCATTTGACGAATTACAAACGACAAAGAAAAAGTTTTTTTTAATAATATTTATAATTATCTGCTTCTTGCTTGTGGCCTAGATCCATAACAATGAAATACGCTTATTATTACTGACACATGCATCTTGCCAAACCTACAATAGACTTACGTAGCCTACATCATTGAAATTACTAATTGGGTATTACACAGTGGCGTCATGACCTAATGTTAAAATGTGGGCGATTTAAATTCTACATAAGGTAACGGTTGGACCGTTGCAATATGAATTTGCAAGGATCGTAATAAGGAGCGGGGGTTGTGGGTCAAAATATTTATTACAAGCAGTTACAGATGTTGTCCTGTCAAATTTCAATTTTCCTAAATTTTCTTTCATATTAACACAGACATAACAAAAAAGGATTAGCAAATTCGGTCCAGCTGTACGATGCTATGACCAAGGCCTATAGGGATTTACGATCACGACTGTAATTCCCAAGTACAGTAGTCATCCTTTTAGATCTCTGCAGGTGTTTAGATCCTTGAATAGGTATGCCTAATTGGAGTAGTAGTACAGTTCCAAACATTACATTAGGCACATGCCCACATTTTGCAGTAGTTAACATTCCATACGTAACAGGTTGCAAGCCTAACCTAAAAATATACTGACCGGTTTCCTCAAGATGTTTTCCTTCATATAAACTCATTATTACCACCCTTATTTCTACTATTTGTCTGACTTCGACTCTGCTTGACCAATACCAATTTTATTGCATAACCCTTGCGTGTGGTAGTAATTTGCGCGGTCACGTGACTTCCTGCCTACTGTCTGACTTCCCAAGCCTTAGGCAAGTAAGTAAAGTTATGACTGTATAGGTTAGTGTGCAACAACAAAATTAAAAATTCAACTACTCTTTGCGTGCACAACTATTATGAACCTTAGAGCTCTTACACGCCAACAGCACGTTGCCAACGACAGAGAGAACTGCAGCGGTTGACACGCCGACGGTAGCCGTTGAGATTTATCAACTTTGATGATCAGCGACAGCCGTCGTAAGGTTTTTCGTATAGGAGCAAGTAGCAAAATACTTGAAATCACTTACGACTTCTTTACATATAATCCATGCTCTGTTTATTATTGTTTTATTACTGTATTCTTGCAATTTATAATTTAAAATACATCAATTTCGTCACTCATTTTATAAATCAGCGGATCCGAAACTATTTACAGTCGACTAACAAGTCTAACAACAGCACACTACAATCGCAAGCGTTGCTATAGGTCGACGGCTGCCATCAACGCGTGACAGCGGCTGCAGTTGTCTCTGTAGTTGGTAACATGCTGTTCGTGTGTAAGAGCTCTTACGTACAGATTCCGTGAATTCCACAGCAGTTTGTGCACTAGATACACATGTAAATCATGTTTGGATTAGGTAATTAAAGCGGTAAAAATATATGAACACGCGAATGGAATGTAACATTTCAACTCGGATCCAAACATATTGATGTTTGTATGACTTGCTTGGGTTTTTTGGTAATTTTACAAGCTAAAGAAGAATACTTTTTGCATGTACGGGTGGCTACGGTCAATGGCTACGGTCATGGTATGGTCGTAGTATGGTACAAATACGTTGTACCATCTTACGGTTGTTTACTTCTGGTTAAGAGTAGATTTATATTAGACCGGGCCGTGCCCGGGGCGTGCCGTGTAGGTGGCCCGGATGGGGTACGTATTTGAAACGTTACTTACAATTTGTATGAAGCAGTTTATATTAAACAGTGCCTGATCCGTGTCCCGTCCGGGCCCGTCTACTTACTAAAAGCTCTGGCCTGGCCTGGACACGGCCCGGTCTAAAGCCGGAGTCCCACGGCACGTAAAACGACGGGCCGCGCCGGATGACGCTCCGCCTGTGTGCGTCCGGCGCGTCGCGTACAGAGCGTTTCGAGCACGGGCCACCACGGATGCATCGTTCCCACTCCGCGTCCGTCCACCTTGGCGCGGTCTGGCGCGTGAAAACGCGGGCCGTGGGACCCCGGCATGATATAGATCTACCCTTAGTTATCAAACTAGACATGCACGTCTACCCTTAGTGTTGTCTCTCGACATAAACTGATTTGCATCAAATCAAACATGTCATCATCTTGAGAGTATTTAAATACGACAGCAAAATTTGCGTAAACATAATTCAAGCTACTACAACGGATGAGTGACAGACAAAAGGACATCGCGTGCCTTCATGCTATTAGTTAACTGAATCGATATTAATTTGCGATTCTCGTAACTTCCCGTATTGGCACATTAGTGGAGCGCCATTACACAATTTCATTAGTCATTTTACTGTCATATGGCAAATGAAATTAGTATATAATTATGACTAGCTGACCCGTGCCCGCTTCGCTGGGGGACAGATAGTTTCACATCTGGTATTCCAATCTTCAAAATAAATTATAGCCTATTATGTTGCCGAGAACTAATAGCCACATAAAAAAAAGTTTCATCAAAATCCGTCCAGTATTTTTTGCGTGAAAGCCGGACAACAGACAGACAGACAGAGAAACAGACAAACAAAAAATTCAAAATGTTTTTTTTTTGGCTTGTGTTACTTGTATGACCCCTTAGACCCCTAGGAGTATTTTTTTAGTTTTTATTTAATTTACAGAATTGAACTCTTCTACAGTTTTATTATTATGTACTTATAAAAAAGATAAGTTTCTACTAAGGTTTTGTCATATTGTGCATGATATGATGCGCTGCTTGTGGTCATTTTAACAACACTTAAATTTTCAAATCGGTTTATTTTGAAAATAATAATAAAACGACGGTATTCAAATAACATAGAATAGAGTATTTATCCATCTCTTAGGTTAAGCAAAGGTTTTGCAACAGGCGATATTTATTTATTAATTATTTATATTTAAATAGACAAAACGGGAAATATATGGTTTTGGTCAAAACTATCTAGAGTATTCTAGAGGTACGCACCACAATGTTACGAATCAAAACGGACTATAGATAAATAATTGCATTTACTATAGATTTTAAACAAGTTGATTTGCTATGCTTAGTTATTGACTGACAAAATTGAAAATGTCCAAAACCGGGGTATATACCACAACCGGGTCTTTGACCCTAGTGCGTTTTATCGGTTAGAATTGTTGATAAAACAATATCACACTAATAAAAAATTCGTTTAATTATTTCGTTGATTGAGAAGATAAGTTTAAGCATATACTCGAAGTATAGGACACACCTGCCCCGCTCACATAACACTTCTAATCTTTTCCGTCTGTCTGTCACAGAGCTGTATCTCATGAACCGTGATAGCTAGACAGTTGAAATTTACATAGATTAGGTATTTATGTTGTTGCTACAACAACAAATACAAAAAACAGAATAAAATAAATATTTAAGGGGGGCTCCCATACAACAAAGGTGATTTTTTTGCTGTTTTTATAGATAACTAGCTGACCCGTGCCCGCTTCGCTGTGCGTAAGACATTTCTAATACCATCGTGGACTTTTTTGTAGACGTTTTTAAGGTGTACAATACTGTAGTACATTATTTTGATATATCTCGTGGGGTTCAGCCAGCATTTGCAATGTAAGCGCAAAAAAATGTGTTTATTTACGACATCACATTAGAAACCTCTAAAATTATCAGTGTTTCTCTACTATATTATGCATGTATTATACATATAAACCTTCCTCTTGAATCACTCTGTTTATTAAAAAAAATCAAAATCCGTTGTGTAGTTTTAAAGATATAAGCAAACATACATACAGACATACAGACGCGGGAAGCGGAAAGCGACTTTGCTTTATACTATGTAGTGATGGTAAGGAATCCGTAGAGCGCGAGTCCGACTCGCACTTGGCCGGTTTTTTTATGTTCCGTGTTTTACTTAGTTAGCTACCGTGTCGTAAAATAATCTATTTGTTTATCCATCAAGCTTACAGTCTATTAAAATACGGAACCCGTCAATAATAATGCCTGATCGCGTTTTCGAAACGACTCAGCATAATTGCTGCCTTCCTGCTAAGACGGATTTATGCTGCTAAGCGGATTTGGAATATTTATTAGCTTTTGATGTTAAATATTTCAATTTATTGCTTAAACACTACTTTAAACACGGAACGCAAGACTGGTTGCAAAAAACATCCTTTCGATCTTCAAAGGTCATCAATTGTATATTTAAATGGTCTTTTATAAAAACACCATGCAATTCACATTTTTTCAGTTTGCATGTTTTTTTAATGTTTTTAATGTTTTAGTGCATCAAACAACAATATTAAACTTTATTCTAAAATCGATAGCTTCGTACCATAACTGTGTTCCGATTTGAAGAGTTTCTGTTCCTACCCATATCTGTGAAGTTACAGACTTATGAGATTACTTCTTTAGCTTCCGCCCGCGGCGTGGTACCTGGATAAAAGCATTATATTTGTTATTCCTGAATATAATCTATGTATATTCCAAGATTCAGCAAAATCCGTTTGTTCATTTGGGCGTGATTGAGGCACAAATATCCAAAAATCCTCACAAACTTTTGATTATTAAGATTTTACTTAATGTCTCAGGATAGACAACACAGTACTGATGTTTTTTTTTTACGATAAAAAACATGGAACTGATGGAATGCTTGC
Organism: Hydriomena furcata; assembly: GCA_912999785.1. Taxonomy (NCBI): domain Eukaryota; kingdom Metazoa; phylum Arthropoda; class Insecta; order Lepidoptera; family Geometridae; genus Hydriomena; species Hydriomena furcata. The sequence continues at coordinate 7,077,680 of OU538838.1, forward strand.
GTGCTTGCAGATGCTGCAACTTTCGCATCATGGGGTGTTGACTACGTGAAGCTGGATGGCTGCTACGCCCTACCAGCTGATATGGACCATGGCTACCCCGCGTTCGGACGGGAGCTCAACCAGACTGGCAGGCAGATGGTTTACTCCTGCAGCTGGCCGGTTTACCAGATTTACGCTGGACTTCAGGTATAAATCATGATTCTTTTAACAATTATTTTACAAAATCATCATTGGTATCACACAATTTCAATATTAGCTCACTATACGCTCACTACTCAATACTCAAGGTATGGTAGATATCCCCAGGCACTCAGGTTCTCAAAGATGTCTAAGGGGGTCAGAACCACATCCAAACATTACATTTGGCATATTCCCTTTTTGCAGTAGTTAGCATTCCATATAAAATTATATGGCAGACATCAAGCTAACTGAATAATACTAACTGGTTTTTATACGATGTTTTCTTTCACCGTTTTCGTTAATGCACACATAAATTTTGAAATAGTAAACTTATTGTTACACCTTTGCGATTCGAGCCTACCATTTTGTGATAGTCTAGGCACCTTCAATGGAAGGTGCATAATGATGCCAACATGCATTTTACACGTGTATTTACCCCTTTCCAGCCGAACTTCACGTCGATCATAGAGCACTGCAACTTGTGGCGCAACTTCGACGACATCCAAGACTCGTGGGCATCTGTCGAGTCTATCATAGACTACTACGGAAACCACCAGGACGTCATCGTGCCCAACGCAGGCCCCGGCCACTGGAACGACCCTGATATGGTGATTTGTTTTAAATATCTACAAAACAACTGAAAAACCTTCAAAATTAATTAGCAAATGTTTTTCATTTGCCATAAACCTTAATTGACCATTTAGAATTCACAGCTTCCAAATATGGCTTCCTTTGTTTACAAAAAGGTTAATACTATTTACATTTGAACGATCTTCAGAATGCCACTGACCCAAAGTCATAAAAAACATCCTGTATCATCAGCAATTTAGTTGTCACTTCAAAGTCGTTTCACAATTATTTGTTTTATGCTACTAGTCATATTAGATTTTTTTGTGATTAGTTAGGCAAAACTCAACGCAGTATTTAACCACTGAAGTAATGAGAATTAGGAATCCTATCTCCTTCACTTTCTACTATACATTGTCGATGTTTTTTTCATAATGTGTAATCCCATCTCCGTTTAAAAGTTAAAGTAAATTACACTCAAATATTTTACAAATCTGTTGGCTATTCCCAAAAAGGTTGTTTACTTACTGATGTTCTTCGTCGTTGTATTAAATAGGATTCAATACAATCTTCAATCAGATGTCAAGATCACTTATCTCTACGCAACTCTCTTTTTCCAGTTAATCATCGGAAACTTCGGCCTTTCGTACGAGCAGAGTAAGACCCAGTTCGCCATCTGGGCTATCCTGGCGGCGCCGCTGCTCATGAGCGTGGACCTTCGGACCATCAGGCCCGAGTACAAGGCTATTCTGCAGAACAGGAAGATTATTGACGTGGACCAGGACCCTCTGGGTATTCAGGGAAGGAGGATATACAAGGTATGGAGCTCACGAAGGATTGTTTTTATTTTGTACAATGAAACTGTGCGTTGAACCCTTGACCATCGACTTTTAATTTACATGCTTTCGATGATAGCCAAAGAAAAGCCCAAAAAGATGAATGCTCTCCGCTGACAAAAAAAATCTGACTGCTAATGAAGAAAATTTTGCCATCATAACAAGCATTTTCTTGTTGGGCACACAGTGGAATCTGTCTAAGGCATATTGTGTTTCTAACATCAAAAAACCTTTTCAGCACCGAGGCATCGAGATCTGGTCCCGTCCCATCCTGCCCGTTCAAGGGCAGTACTACTCTTACGCGGTCGCCTTCGTGAACAGGCGGACAGACGGAACGCCGTCAGACGTAGCCGTGACTCTCAGGGAGTTGGGACTCAACAACCCGTCTGGATACAGAGTTGAGGTAAGATGCTCCAAGATCTTCTTTTGATAATAATAATAATCTTTGAATAAAGAACAAAGGAGGTTATCATTTCGACGCCATTTCTTTTGATCCTTTTTACCTGGTGATCCGATTTAGATTTTTTTTTTTATTATGTAGAGAATAGTTCAAAGTTTGTCCCATTTGTATTTATGTAGGACTTTTATCATCATCTTGACTTTTCTATTAGTTAAAACATTTTCGTCGGTTTTATTTTTATTTTTTAAAATAAATGGAACGTTTCCGATTCTATTATAAGTAAAGGTACTGATTCAAATCTCGCTGAATAGGTAGGTACATAATTTTTAAGCAGCGTTCAAAAAAAATCTTAGCACCAACTTACCTAATTGTTTTTATTCCAGGACCTGTATGAAGATGTAGATTACGGAGTGCTGTCTCCGCAGACCAAGATCAAAGTGAAAGTGAACCCCTCAGGTAGCACGTGTTGCGCATGTTTATTATTTAAGTTGACTACTAAAGAAAGTTTAAAACTTCGAAGTTAGATATCTCACTATACTTTTTCTGCACAATATTTACAAAATACACTAGAAAGAATTATTAAGCTTTCTTAGTATAAAAAACAATTATTTTTATGGTTAGAAATAATTACACTTTCTAGTATGGAAGGAATTTACATAATTTCTCAATCGATAGATAATTCTTTATTGCACAATACAAAAACATGTACATAGGCGAACTTAATGCCAGTTAGCATTTTCTTCCAGCTAACCTTTTTGTAATGTAGATATGAGTAGGTCAGGAGTGTATCAGTTTTGGAGATTTCCAAAATCTGTTTTACAGGGGATAAAATCTGATAAGATTTTAGCAAACAACTTCGATTCAGTCGAATTATTAAATCATAACAATATCTTACTTCACATTATTACAACGGGAAATTACTCACGTAAATGATAAATTTTGAAAGTGAAATAATATCTTACTTGTTCTGACTAATAAATGCTAACAAAATAATAAATGTAGACCCTTAATGACAACTAAAGGCAACTTTGTTCGGTGATGTCTACTATGTGCCTTTTATATATTAAGCAGCAAACATGATATAAGATGGAACTATCTTCAGAACTTGTTAGACATGCACTGGTTTTCACCGATAATGGATTTTAAGAGAGAGTTTATTGTTATAAGCCGTGTTGGCCGAGTGGGAGGTACCTCGACTTTCAATCTGAAGGTCGTGGGTTCGAATCCCAGCGTGCATCAATGGATTTGTCAGTTCGAAAAAATTAAAAGCGCAGCAAAAACTCGTGCTCAACACGGTGAAGGAAAACATCGTAAGGAAACCAGTTAGTATTTCTTATAAGCGGCGATGGGCTTGCAACTTGGCACGTATGGAACGCTAACTACTGCAAAATGTGGGCATTTGCCAAATATAAAGTTTGGACATGCCTCTGACTACCCCACTAGACATCTTCAAAGGATCTGAGCGTCTAGAGATCTGAGATCTTGCCGTGCGAACGAACAATAACACCGTTTGCGCGCGGCAAGTAGCTCGCGGCCGCCACGCGCGGCTGTCGTCCAAACATAGCGTGGCTAGCCGCGCTATGTCTGGTCACACCATTACAAACTTTAAGATTTATAGTATTAGTAGGATAGTTGGATGATATTATAGTGAAAACTGATTCTAAACCTTATTTCCTTTACACAGGTGTGGTAATCCTACGAGCAGACGCCCAACGACAGTCATTTGCCTACAACGCGATACCTACGCGAACACCCTATGCACCACTAGACGACGTATTCTCTCTAAACAAAAAGAAGAAATAGACGCCATTTTACCTATCTGCCGCAAGTAACAAATAACGCCATCTGTTGAAAACTATCGGACAACTCTCGAACAGAACGATCTACATGTACAATTTTATAGATGGTATTATTTGTCGAGTTAACTTCTTTTGCGTTATCTCTGTGAAAACAGTTACCAGTCTGTATGATTCTCGGACGATTTGACCACAGTATCAAGATCAAGCTATTTTTGGCATGTTTTAAGTCTATCATGTGAATACACGTTTTATTTAAGGCATAAACATAAACAAATGTCCTGTAACGAAGAATAATCTAAACAAGTCAATTTATAGTAAACTTTTATCTAACTATTTTCAAAAGGCGTAGCTTTCTGCTACGCCGTAAACTTTTTATGAATATTCCTAAAATAATTACCTTTAAAAAACTTAAAACAAAACCGACGTCATAAGTCAATATATTTTACACTAATTAGAGGTATTTTTAACCTCAAACTTAAATGGGACCAAACGGGAAGTATATCCTCCCAACCAAAAAAGAATTTGCCAAATCTGTTGATAAATGACATTCTTAAATGAGGTAGAAAAAAAATGAAACCTCCTTTTTAATATCCTTTTTAATATAATTTTTAATTTTTACTTTTCCGTCCAGTGGTTTTATCGTTCAAGGTATGATTCCAGTCTTGCCTGTAGGTTATGTATTTATGTTTCTCACTGTTGTGATCGTTTGATGTAAATGTTAAAAATTGTGAACAATTGAATTATTGCCATTATGTTGTACCTAGGATAAGTGTGTACATTTTAGGTGCCTGTAAATGTAAGTTGTTTTAGATGCAATAAATAACTAACTTTTATTTTGTATTATTTATTTTAATAACCTGTCAAAGGTTTGTTTACATCGACTTATTAATTGACATGATAGATTATATTATACCTATATTAAAATAGTAAGCCCGGTAGCCTTCACAGTATCACCTTAAGCGAAGTTGTGCGAAGCTGTCGGAGCGAACCAATGACATCGCTCGACATTTTCAAACTCGAATATCTGAGCGTTGTCATTGGTAAAAAGTCTATAATATGATTTACATTGATTAATACTTTTTCTTGTTCATTTTCAATTCTACTCATAGAATGTTTTATATCTTTATCAGCTTTGAATGTCTCTTACTTGTCATTGGTCCGCTCTGCAAAGCTTCGCACAGCTCCGCGTAGATGGAAACTCACTCTTATTGGTACTTTTAGCACCAAGCATTGCTATGATTAGATTTCAAGGGTATCTATAGTTACCAACAAAATTGGCATTTAAAAAAATTACAGCTGTCTGTGCGAATATATCTCAAGTTGGCGGTTGCAAGGCGTGTTTTAAATATTCATGGCCTAATAAGGTAGTATATTGCCATAGGCATTTACTTCTGCTTGATCTGCTTCCAAGTGGTATAAAAAGTTATCATTTCAAGACCTATCACTCACTCTGGTTCATTTGTACCATCAGACAGTCCGATTGACGTTACAACTGGCTCCGATATTCCACTAGTGTTATTGATGTTAAAAATGGCACTAATTTTGTCCCCTTAAAAATCACTTGTACCATCAGTCAGCACCGTTGACGGTACAACTTGCAATGATTTGACCTAGAGACATTTCAAATATCCTGTTTTTTCGTTGCATCATTTATCTTTTATCTGATTAAATTGAGCTTTGGAAATTCAACGGATCATTGATTTATATTTTTGAAATATATTTCGTTTGTCAGTCTGGTATCCCGGCCCGTGTACCTCAATGGAGATACTGTAGTTCCCATGTTTTCTTCTTCGATTATATTGCTGCTTCTAAAAACAACAATTTTATTTAAATTAAATGAAATAGAATCACGTTATGTGAATAACAGCCTAAGAGTCAATATAAACTTATGGCAAATGTGTTTAAATCTGGGTTTTTATATATAGCAGATCTCTAGATATATTTTTGTCAATCTGGATTGATATATTAATTACCTTTCACGCCGAAGTTTTGATGCGGTAAGTGTAGAAGTAGTAGTTGCAAAATCCTCTTCACTAACATCAAGTATATCATTGTTTATATCGCCATTTTTATTTTCCAAAAAAATGAACTCATTTCGATCCTTTTCTTCTTCTTTTGAAAACTTTTCACTTTCAGAAACTTCTGGGGGAGATAAAAAGTCTATAATATTATTTACATTGATTATTACTTTTTCTTGTTCATTTTCAATTCTACTCATAGAATGTTTTATATCTTTATCAGCTTTGATAAAATGTCTCTTACTTTGGCTCGGAATTTTTCTGTGCCTTCCATCTTCATTGATATTTTGATTGCTTGATATCATTTTCACGGTGTAAGTTCTCACTTTCATCAATGGTTTTCTAGTGACTTCTATTTTAGCTTGGAAACTAGTTTTTTTAGAAATTGGAACCATTTTTACCATCAGAGGTTTTCTTGTCCCGATTTTACCTTCATATGTTTCCGTATTTATTTTATCTGTATAAGATGTATGAGGACTTACAACGAATTTTATGTTGTTTTTGGGGAATATAGGCAATCTTTTTCTTATAGGACTTGAGATTGTTGTCGTATTTTCTTCAGATTTAGACACCATTTGGTCACTTTTGCCAAATGAAAATATCGAACAAAAAAATAGAATCTGCAAATGTGAAAAAAATATTCATTCGTTTTAAAATCGGGCTCATTTTGTGGAACAATTAAAAATGAAAAACGATTTCATGGAAAAGGAGATAAATAGATAGAAAATACTTTATTGCACACCACATACTGAACAAAGAAATATAAAACACAAACAAAAAAATATGTTGAACAATCGGCGGTCTTATCGCTGATCATCGATCTCTACCAGATAACCTTAGGATGGACATGGACTAAAGAAAAATTACATGGGGCACTGATGATGCACTAAAAAGCAAAAAGATAAAGAAAGAACGACACTATAACGGCTCAAATATTTTGTAAAAACACTTACCGGGAATATTTTCATTATAATTTTGTATTCAGATACACAAACCACAACTATTGATGAACATTCACGGACACCGTACGAGACACTAACTTGTAAATAGAAATTGCATCAATAATGCTTTCTCCCGATAGCAATAAGATAATGAATAGCACATAATTACTATGCATTTATTATATCAATTAGTTTACTCAAGAAGAGCCTAATGTCTTTTTATTACTAAGAGCGACTTAATAGGCGAAGGTAATAATGATTCACCAAATAATTTGATATGGAAAAATAGAATAAACCTCCGATCACTCCTTTGACTCATAGATGTTAAAGATCCCATAGATATCTATTCAGTAGTAAGTAAATTTCAGTCACTCCGACAAATAGCAATAATACAAAAACATTTTGTTTTTTATCTGCAATCGACTGAACACGTTTTTGTAGAAAAATATGAGTGTATAGATTTATTGAGTTATACTTTTTTAATTGTATGTACCTGCATTTATTATTATTATGGTCCGAAAATCAAAACTCTCCATTCGAAAACAATGTAAGTTTATTAACCAAACATGGTCTCACAGGTCACGTTATCTTTGAATCTATACATTTAGTCATACATACACAGTTGTAAATAAATAACCATAGGACATTAACCCGACACAAACAAAGTAGGTATATTAAATGAACAAGCTAATAATTTATGAACCAATAATAAATAATTCAATATGCAAAGTGGAATCAAAATCACGTGAGCAACCCGACAACATCGAGTTGAGGTAAATGCCCTATTGTACCTCGAAAATCAGGCACGGTACAGCAAAAAGTGTACCCCTCATTTGGGTTATCGGGGTGCCACGACAGCCAATAAAAATCACTGTTACCTCTACAGAGATCTTTACAGAAGAAAAGGTCGTGAGCCTCTCTAGCTGTAACGTACGGGTTGTTGATGCCCACAAAGGCGATGCCACGACTTGATGATGGTTCATAGACGACTTTGTAGAAGTACAGAGGAACAGGTATAACCGGGTTGTTATTCTCGTCATTGTACAAATAGATGTCCATTCTGTGTCCGTATTCATTCTTCAGACTCGTCACTCCATAGGTTCCGGTATAAATGACTGTGTCGTATCCTACTTGGTGGATATAGTTCCTTAAATCCACTTCCAGGGTGTTCCAATTACCGCTGTTGAAGCCGTACCATTGAGGGGCGCAGTTGACGTAGTGGAATGTAGCGCGCTCTCCAAACGCTAACGCAAAATCTGTCTTAGCTGCTAAATGACCTCTTGAAAGAAACTCTGACTTCGTCATGTAAGTCTCCACTAATGCACCAACTACTTGAGCTACAGCTGATCTTTGGCCTCGAGGAGAAAATAATGAATCGACCGGAACGAACCCGTAGACATCGTTGGCAATAAAGAAAGGCCTGTCGACTCTGGTCTGGTACATAGCGTTGTAAGGTTTTTGCGTGTATTTTGAGTAGATAGCATTGAGGGTTCCTTCGTTGAAACAGGACTCGTATAGTGGGTAGAAATGGTTTTGAACCATGTACCCGACTTCGAAGATAGGATTACTTTCAAAGCAGATTCGGTTGGTCCGTCTGCTAACATAGTTTGGTGGCATACCACATCGGAACAATGAGAAGGGTGCTGGAGCGCTCAGCCAATGTTCATTTATGAAGTTGTCTCCACCAGCGCAAGTTATGGTTGCTGTTTCTTCGTCGCGTATTTTGTTTGGGTGATATAAAGTTCCAGTTCCCTCACAGCTTAGTGTCAGAGTCTCTCCGTACTCTAGAATGATGTTCCCCGAGCTATCCGTAGGCTCCAAGAGTTTCCCTTGTCGTATTACAACAGGAAGGGGTTCGCCAAAGTGAATTCTGGAATTCAGTCTGCATCTCTCCCCTCGTTGTATGTTCAAGGCGCACAGAATAAGCATAAATGCTTTTTGGAACATACTTTATCAATGTACTTAGAACTTGTTTATCTGGGCGTTTTTTATTGATTCATTTTCACAAAATAATTTGATTCGAAAGTTCCACTGAAATATTTTGTACTTACTATTGTTTCATTTCATGGCGTCTGTCATCAATGAAAATGTTGCCAATGTCAAGTATTTAGATATTTTACTTTCTTTCTTTTACCGAAGTAATACAGGTAAATTTCCACCGAGATTAGAATTAAAATCCCACAACACAAGATAAAAAATAAAAAATGAATACCAAGCTTCGCAACAGCAAGGCTAAAATGAATTAAAAATATTATGTTTGTTGTTTGTATTTTTGACCAACCCCACTTATGTAGGATGAGGGCAAGATGATGATGTATTTTTGGATGTGTGGATGTTTGTGGCTCATCACGCCCAAAACGACCAAACAGATTTTGAAATAACCTGGAGTACATAGCCTATGTCTTGGAGTAGCATATTATTCATTTAATGTAAGTACCACACGAGTGACGCCACTGACAAAAGCTAGTAGTTTTATATCAAGGTTTTGAGGGACACTCAAGGTTTTGACAAAAATTTGCTTCTATGGCTTTTTTAATTCAATCAACCTCTTTATGATTCTGCAGAAAACCTTTTTTGTTTAAAATCCAGTAAACCCCCGAATATAGATCTTGAACAAAGATAGAGAAGTTACAAACAAAACACTGTAATTTGAGATATTTTATTTTTTTATTCTCCGAAAATCCATCAATAAAGAAATTACCTACTTGCAGGTGTTATTCTTATTGATATGAAAAAAGTTCGAATAAATTTAACGATAGATTTTCAATAAGAAGTGACGATATAGTTTTTATATATTTACTGTAAGTTAAAATAAAACTATATTTACTTCACTCACAGAAGTTTACAAATAGTTGGTGAGGTCTCTGAGCTAGGTAATACATAACCTGTGTTTCAGGATAAAGTTATATTTAGATAGGCACTTGCTTCTAATTCTATGAGAAAAAAAGCCAATAGGCTTTAGGCTAATAGGCAGGCTGACAAACGAAACAAAGCCAAACTAATTGCTGCCTACAAAAAGATAGAGGTAATTGTTTAAACTTGAGAAATCCTATTCTGCGGTGTTCGTGGCTGTTAACCTTTTAGAAGTAAACTTGACTTTGAAAAATAAAAAATATACCTATAATAGGTACCTAATAATATTTATACCTATCTACCTTTGTAGGTACATACAAACTATACGTGCCGAATAGAAAACCACGCATATGACGCAAAAAAAAAGTTTTTGATTTCTCTAGTATCAGCTCAAATGGTGAACTTTACAAAAAAAGTATTCTGTTACTAGCTGCTCCGACAGACGATGTCCTGTCAAATCCCAATAAAATCTACAGAAAAAAGGACTTTCAGTTTTTCCTGAACTTTACGCCACCCTTATCACTTAGGGGTATAAAATATAGCCTAGGCTACGACTAATATTCTCAAAACTACTGAATATACAAAAAAAAATCGGTCAAGCCGTTTCTGAGGAGTTTGGTTACAAACACTGACACGAGAATTTAGTTCCCATAGTAGGTACAAGCTTTGCGCAGTTTTAGGGCTTTGGCGTTGTGTGAAATATCCTTCAATTTACTTATTTATTTATTAACTGAATCAGTAAATAGGTACCTAAAAGTAAGTCACTGGCAAAAAACAAACTAAATATAAGTAAGTGACGGAAATGAAAGATACGAGCCATGATCTTGAACTATACTGTTCGCTTCTGAAGGTCGAATGACACATAGGTACTTGTTTTTCATTATTATTGTCCTATATTATTATCACGTCAAGATCTCAGTACTAAATTATGAATAAGCTTACACACTAGACCCACAGTAAGTAATGGTGGTGCCAGCGGTGCCCAGATCTGGGAGAGGCGCAGAACTGAACAAAATAGGGTGCAGTCAGGGACTGGGTGCCCTCAAAATTGGGGGGCTCCGTGGATTTTAGGGGCGCAAAATGTTTGCCGTTGAGCGGAGGGGGCGGTAAGGGGGTAATGATGGCCCTGGGCGCATTTATAGAAGCTCGGACGCATTAAACTCTAGTTACGGCACTGCTAACAGGCGCACTGACTAATTTGAACTTTCTAACTAATAAAACGGATGTATCTCCTGACCTTTTCTACTGAATTAGGAAATGGACTAGATGGATTTGGATATTTTTATAAACTGCGTAGTGTATAGTGTAAACGCTCTATTAAAAATAGTATCTAATGGGTGGTAATTGATATCACACAGAGCGACGCTAACAGTGATCCTCGTGTGAAAGACGCCTTACGCACGTGCAGAAGTACTAAGTTATTATAGACATCTCAGAATTTGACTTCCTACTAATATTGTAAATAATTGATGTTTGGATGTTTGTGCCTCAATATTGCTTAAATGACCAATCAGATTTAGATATAGCTTGCAATATAAATAGCCTATATAGGTAGGTATACAAAACAATACAAAACAAAAAGTGACAGTTCATGCTAACCCCCCTGTACAAGGAATTTTACGAATTTTGGTAGAATGCGTATCATGCATTAGTCAAAACTGCGTTGCTATGACGCCTAAATGTTTTTAGTCTGTGATGTCAGATTTATTGCACACCAGCGCCATCTATACCAAAATCATCCCTTTTGCGTTTTTTTATCTTTTTGGGGATGTTTTTCATATATTATAGTAGTCTATGTTTTATTCATAATATCTACAGCAAATTTCGAATTAATCCGTTTGGTCGTTTAGACCTGATTGAGAAACAAACATATAAACAAACTCACAAACTTTCACATCACTACATAGTATAAAGCAAAGTCGCTTTCCGCTTCCCGCGTATGTATGTATGGTTGCTTATATCTTTAAAAGTACACAACGGATTTTGATGCGGTTTTTTTTAATAGATAGAGTGATTCAGGAGGAAGGTTTATATGTATAATAACATGCTACCCGTGCGAAGCCGGGGCGGGTCGCTAGTTTACAATAATATTAAGATAGGATAACGAGCCATTATGGCCTAGTAGGAGGTGGCTCGACTTTCGATCCGAAGGTCCTGATCCCGGACGTGCACCAATGGTTTTTTTATGCAAAAAATATATCTACCTACCTTTAAGCGTTCTCAAACAATGAAGAAAAACATGAGCGCAAACCAGTTTGCATTCTTATAAGCGGCGATGGGCTTGCAATAAGTGGGCCTATGTTTAGACATCAAACTAACTTTAGACATCTTCAAAGTTCTGAGCATGTGATCGATTTGATAGAATGTCTACCACAGATTTATTATAATTTTTGATGAAAGCAGAAACGTTTTATCTCAATAACCGCAATACATACAGTTTTGTTTTTTAAGACAAAGATAACTCAAGGATAAACTATAGACAGAAACACGATTGGTGAAACTTTCCTCGATAGGTTTATTTTCCAAAGTTGGCTCTTTCAATACACTAATTTCGTTTTTACTCAAAACTATGAATAGATAAACAGTTCATTTTTATATAATTCGTCAAATCATACTAGCTACATAAATGAATGACAGTTTCTTTTTAAGTTTGATGGTTTTCAAGATAATGCGGTTTTATCACTTTTTGTTTTATCCGGGTAGACTCAGCCCATACAAAGGAACAAACATTTCAAGCATTACCATAACATTCACATATTCCTGCTCCCACACTAGAATCCAATAAGTATTATGATAAAACCCTATGGATTGGATTTTAATACTTATTTATGAACTTATGTATAGTACCTACTAGCGACCCGCCCCGGCTTCGCACGGGTGCAAAGCTGATACCAAAATATATTACAGAATGTCTTTGTATACTCGAATAACAGCATTCATTCCTCCATACAGCTTCAGAGCTGCAGATCTAACGTCCAGACTGATATTTTTCCACTTCATTTAGTGATTGTATGCTGAAAGTGGCCTGGTCACTACCCTTATTAATGTATTTAGTAACGTATTAGATTGACTTTATTGAACTGCACAACTCGACGTTGATATGGGCAAAAATGTTCAAAAGGATAAGCGCAAAAAAATGTGTTTATTTACGACTTCATATTAGAAATCTTAAAATTATCAGTGGTTCTCTAATATATTAAGCATGTTATTATACATATAAACCTTCCCCCTGAATCACTCTATCTATTAAAAAAACCGCATCAAAATCCGTTGTGTAGTTTTAAAGATATAAGCATACATACAGACATACATACAGACGCGGGAAGCGGGAAGCGACTTTGCTTTATACTATGTAGTGATGTACTAGTTGCTAAGCCTTTCTAAGCTAGCCAGCGCTGTCTGTGGCACTAAACTGTAAACTGACTAAACTGTATATCTCATAATAATACGGTCAAACTCGCTTAAAATCAGTAGATTCGATTAACATAATAAATAGAGTAAAAAAGTTAAAAAAAAACGTTAAAACAGGTTGATATAAGTAGGTTTATTTGTTGACATTTTAAAATGATTGACATTGACATTAAAAACAAACATTTTCGTAATAAAATAACAAAAGCTGTGTAGCTACAATTTTAATATCAGCCATAATTTAATGGTAGTTTTTGACATAGCACAAATGAGCCAAGAATCTGTCCTAGTCGGGTTTAAGAACATTTAATTGAACTACCTTTACCTAAGTTACTTAGGTAGTGCCGGATTAAACCATAAGCAATTTAAGACGAGTAATAAATGTTTTTGATGAATGCAAAATAGTTTTTTCTTATAAATCCAAAATATACAGGTTTGTTTTTTTATGACAAAGATGACTAAGGGTATAATCAATTCAATGTTGACTCTTGAAAAACACTAGATTCGTTTTTAATCAAAACTATGAATAGCTAAACAGTTCATCACTACATAGTATAAAGCAAAGTCGCTTCCCGCTTCCCGCGTCTGTATGTATGCTTATATCTTTAAAACTACACAACGGATTTTGATGCGGTTTTTTTTAATAGATAGAGTGATTCAGGATGAAGGTTTATATGTATTAAACCCGTGCGAAGCCGGGGCGGGTCGCTAGTTTTTATATAATGCGTTAGATAATCATACTAGCTGCGTAAATTATAGACAGTTTCTTTTTAAGTTTAAAGGTTTTCAAGTTAATGCAGTTTTATCACTTTTTCCGTCTTATCCGGGTAGACTCAGTCCATATAAGGCCCATACAGCCCCCCTCAGGGCATCACGTATAGGGGGAACCAAAATGCACCAAAAAAAATTTAAGGGACTGTGAAGGAAAAACATCGTGAGGAAACCAGTTAGTATTCTTATAAGCAGCGATGAGCTTGCAACCTGTCACGTATGGAATGCTAACTACAGCAAAATGTGGGCATGTGCCAAATATAATGTTTGGACGTGCCTCTGACTACCCCCACTAGACATCTTTATAAGGATCTAAGCGTCTGGAGATCTGAGTGGATGTCTACCGTACTTGGGGATTACAGTCGTGATCTTATTATATTATTATTATTAAGTATTATTATTAGAATCAATCTCAATGTAATCTATTCTCATAGCTATGGTTATGAAAATCATAGATTTTTACGATTTATGCTAGCAGGGCAGGGAAATGATTACGAGATGGACTTTCGTGACACTCTCGCCTCCAACCATCCAGCAATCAGCATCGACGTAGCAACATTGTACCAACTGTTCATAATTAGTACGAACAAGAGTTATAAAATTATCAAATCAATAAACTAAAAAAATCCGGCAAGTGCGTAGTACTCGCACACGAAGAGTTCCGTCAAAAAATCACGTTTGTTGTATGGGTGCCCCACATATGAATATTTTATTTTGTTTTTGGTATTTGTTGTTATAGCGGAAACAGAAATAAGTACATAATTTGTGAAAATTTCAACTGTCTAGCTGTCACGGTTCATGAGATACAGCCCTGTGACAGACAGATGGACAGTGAAGTCTTAGTAAAATGGTCCCGTTTTTACCCTTTGCGTACGGAACCCGTAAATTTCAGGACGTCTGTTATCTCCGTATTTAGGTTATTCTTCCAACGTTTATTCCTACTCCAATCGCCGAGAGTTGCGGACGTGTATCGAATATGGTACAATAGTATTTGTAAACAAACTAAGTGTATGTGCTTGTGCTATTTATTTGTGGAAGTTTCTAATCATGAGTCGGACTTTGTTTTTATGTGTGAGTGTGAGTTATTCCTTTGTTTAGTTATAAGTTTATAACGTAGTAAAAAAAACTACCAATGTTTCTATCATGTGACTGGCCTCACAGCTCAGTTGGTAGTAACTCTGCCTTCTGCATTGTAGCTTGTGGGTTCGATCCCTACCCAAGATGTTTTTGAGTTTTAGGTATGTCTGTCTGTGTGTTAATAATAATAAGTAGGTATGTAGGTATTTACAAAAACAAGTATATTTATTCTATCAATTATCTGGTCACTATGTCAGTACAAGCTTTGCTTAGTTTTCGGTTAGATGGCGCTGTGTGTAGTACTTCAATATTTATTTATTTATTAATCATAATAAGAGCAGATATACTGAAAATGGATCTACTGCTAGAAACAGATTTTTATGAAAAGTATTTTTAGCAAAATTAAAACTAAGTAGGTAACTAATATTAATAAACATAATTGCTTATATTTTTAAACATATGTACGTATGTAGTTTGAAGGGGTAATATATTTTAATGATTGTGCTATAATGTAGCCATACCCTAGTACCTATTGTTGATATTGTAAATAGACACTTCGCTAACATAATCATTATTCCATTATTTTATTAATGATTAAATAATATACAATTGAATACATGGATCTTAGGGTCCAGAGTCCTCGCTACTCAATTTGTCTATAAAAGCATGCAAATATTAAATTATACTTACATTACCTACATAAACCTTTGCGTCTGTGTGTACGTTTGTTTACTACTCGATGTATTTTGATAGATGTGTAACATGTTTACTGGAAATCTTACATATAAAATTCTCGTAACAGTGTCACAGTGTGACAGTTGGTTACAAACCAAACTACTCCGAAACGGCTTGACCGATTTTTATGATAATTTTTTGTGTATATTTGTTAGATATTCTAGATATGAGAATAGATCGTAGCTAGGGGGGTATTTTTTATATCCCTAAGTGATAAGGGTGGCATAATGTTCGGGAATAACTGAAAGTGCTTTTTTTCTATGGGATTATTAAATTTGACAGGACGTAGGGACAGCTAGCCAAACTATAAAAAATAACATTTTTAGCAAAAGTAGCCGTTAATGAGTAGGTGATATCAGGTGCATAATTATATAAGTTTTATTCTACACTTTTTTATTCTAAATTAAATTTATTTCCATAGCACACACGGCCAAAAAGCCGTTTTAAACCAGTTTAAACTCGATTAATCATCTTGTTTTTGCATCTTGCACAAATATTTACACCTATCTAACGATGGTAATCCTTACGATGTTATCCTCCTCGATTTGTAGACAAAAAAGTACAATAATAAAAAAATAAAAAATCACGCCTAATAGAAAACCAAACTAAAATTTTGAAAATTACTTTTATACGTAATTTTTTTTTTGTATTTTTGCATTGTCAGCTGTCCTTAATAAGTATGCAAAGTTTTTGAAGGAGGTCATAATCACGTTCAAAGTTTTCGTTATTACCATATACCAAGCTAATATAAGTGTGTTAAAAGGTAATTCTTTTAAAAAGTAAATTCATATGAGCAAGTTGCCAACTCTGGTCGCCCAAAGGCCTCAAATTCATCCATTTCAACATATTGGTTCAGTCGCATCGTGTGGTACTGAATCGGGTGGCAGACCTGTTAACGAGTCACAATTAGAACCACTTATCTGTCGAGGACAATGTCCGGAGTCAAGATTAGCATCAACACGAGACGTCAAAAAAGTAGTGCTGGTGTCGAATAAGTGTAGCTCAGCATTCGAATCTTTTCGCGGTATAGGTACCTACCCTATCTATACTTCTAACGCGAATTTCCATTGTCTTTTTATACGACTACTTCAGTAGTGAGACTAGCATCACCATAATATGACGGCAAAAAAGTTGTCCTGGTGTCGAATAAGTGTAGCTCAGAACTCGAATCTTTTCGTAGTATAGGTACACTTTTAACGCGAATATCCTGTCTTTTTACCCGACTACTTCAGTAGAGATCACCACAAGCACCTTTAGTTGTTTTTCCTGTGACTCCAGGCAAAACATTTCCTTAATATAGCCAAAACTAAAACTGCTAATAGAAATATTTTATTTTCAGGTAATTTCAGTAATTTTGGCTGTTATATCATCAGATATCAATGGTCACACAATATTTTCTAAAATGAAGGGTCCGAGTGAACTCACCTTGAAACCTAAAGATGGAAAGCCGTCAAGTCCAAAGTTCCACGTATCCGAAGATTATAGCAAATATAGTTACATAATAACTACGATATAGGATAAATATCTACCTACATAAATCTTAGACAAAATTATGTTCATGTAACCTCCCGTGTCTAGTGTTCTCATTTTCAAACAGCCTTATCTTTCATGTGCTAGCAATTTTTTTTAAATGTATTTGTATGTAACTATGTAACAACTAGGTGGAATCTCTCAACTCAATTTTGAAGCAGTTATCCCCAACCGATTAAGCTGAAATTTGGCATACTAAGTAACTTCAGTGACAATGCAATAATATGGTGACAGCGAGCTGATCTGATGATGGAGTCAGGAGCTGTTCAACAGAACTCCTCAGTAAATAGTCTGATTGAGATAAAACGTTGCATACCTACAATCTCCAACAACAATATAAAATTATGATATTAGCGAGCTGGTTTGATGATGGATCTCGAATGTAGCCATAGGAACTCCCTAACTATACCACATAACCACGTCGTCGTACTTGACGAGTACTAGAGCCCTAGAATATATAAAAGCTTGATTTTAAAAATATATTAAAAAAATATATTTGTGCTGTTTTTAGTGCCCCCCAAGACGTGATGCCCTAAGGTCCCTAATTGCTTAATTTGCTTTGCTTATGGGTCCGGCACTGTACAGGACATATTAACATAGCAGGGGGTAATAAGAAGTAATGTTACAACAGAGCACCGTGGTAGGTAGAAGGATCTTATAAATACTTAAATAAAAGGATAAAGTTACCTAACGTCTTAAATAATAATGTAGTACTACCAGTACCTAGTTCTAAGAAATCAATATGTATTCCTGTAGGTATTTTATATATAGTTAACTAATTGAGTACCTACCTATAAAACTTCAATAAAAAAATATCTTTGCTCTACATTTTTTTTCGTAGCATTATTCATGTTAAACTTATGAAGTCAAATGTTATCATCAGTTTCCTCATTAAGGTTAATAAACTTATTGATAATGTTGGGAATTGGGAATGAATTATGAACGTAACAAATTATGTAGATTAGATTATTATTCTGTTATGCCGTCTTCCACAGCCAGAACAGAACAAAATTATGCTGTAAGATACCTAGATAGCTCAAGTCGCAGCAGTTAATTTTAACTACCTATTCACACTTTCCCTATTAACACACTTTCCTATTACAAGACTTTAAAACAATTGATTCTATCGATTTAGTGGCGAATGGACTATGTGTGTATTGGACTATATAGCACAATGGACTATGTAGTCGATGGCTGCCACGTATGAAAATACTAACTAGGTAGGTACCTACCAAAATGTGGGCATGTGTTTTTAAACAGACCCGCTGCACCCCTTTGCAAGGTTGAATTTCGGGAATCCTTACTTAGTGCACCCCTACACACCAAAAGGAACAACTACACTTTCCAGACTTTCAGACTATTTCCTCCAGGTCCAAAGAAAATGCATTTTTATCTTCCCACATTTGTTATTTTTCACAGTAACAGACCAGAACCCTAATCTACACACACGTGTCGTCCGCTCTCCGCCTGGTCGAAGGCATCGGCTCCTTGAACCTCTGCATTGATCTCCAACAGGCTTTTGCAGACGCGCTATACGTATCCATGTACTCCGTCCGCCCCGGGAAGTCGGTGAACCACGTCTGTATAGACTTCGGAGCGACTCCAGTGTGGACCGGCCCGGGTGGATTGATGGTGGGTCGGACCGTGGGTGGGTTTTCGGTGAAGTGGGTGGGGTCTTTGTAACAGCGGAGCACCCCGAGACGGTTGCTCTCCATGGGGATTGGGGCGTTAGACTGCGAGGCAGCTATGATGGTCTGGTAGTCAACTACTGGTTGGGCTAGAGAAGAAACCATAATTCGATTCTGAAATCATTGATTGTGTCTAAATCCGTTTCAATGAGCATTCTAGAATAACGCGTCTCTAAACATTCAAGTCTGAAGATCAGGTTTTCCGTTGCTTTCATTCGTTTGTCATATTCTTTTCTGAAGAATCAGGAATTTTTATAATTTGGTAAGTTCCTAGGTAGGTAAAGGGTGACAAAGAAAGAATGAGAGATATGATAGGTCTGTAGCCAGATCTTACGAGCCTAAAAAGTTTAAAGCCAAAATTTTAAAGTCTAATGAAGTAGGTAACTCACATCTCTTTTTGAAGGTGGCCTGATACATCGTTATCATTTTGCCGTCCAGATCGTCGCATGGGTGGTCCAGAATATCATTGGTCACATCTACCATCTGCAATATCATAACAATACTTACTTTATGTTAATATTAAGTTGATATGTATACTTAAAATAATTGCGTTAACCATTTTAGCCTATTACCAATCATACCGCCAATTTTATCTACGAGTATAGTAAGTAAGTATTGATGTTAGATAAGGAGTACGTACCTAAAATATTAGATAGTTAGTTATATACAGTGTTGGTAGGTAGGTACCTATTGAGATGACTCCCGAAAACTGGAGGTACCAAACACACCCTGCCCTTACCAATTCCACTGGCTACTTCAGCTACTTGTAATTGTTTTCGCATCGAATTCAAGAGGCAAAATAAACATTCTTCAGAAATCCTTTGATAATGGCTAGCCTAATACTACAGGCTATAGTATAGAGGCTGATCATAGGCCTACCATAAATTTCTAGCGATCGATCTACGGCACCCAGCAAGTGGATAGCAGGTAAATCAGCATGCCTAGCATAGTGACCCGAAAAATGTATTTGTCAACGGAAGAATAGACAATAATTTAATTTGAACGTAGATATAACCTGCGCTCATTGGCGGATGGGCTGGCAGAAAATTTAAAATGTATCTATTGAATTTAACAGTTATCCAATCGAAATAATATAATAATATATATTTCAATGCCCGTCCGCCAATGCGCAGACCCTATAGCGCCGCCTTACCTACCTACTTAGGTACTATGAAACAGAACTTCTGTTGGCGGACGGGCATTGAAATATATAATAGTATATTATTATTATTTTGACTATTATTATTTTTATACTTTAGGAAATGTTAGGTTAGTTATATTGTTAAATTTGTTTGATTTTGTCACGTATTTTTTAGCACGCCAACCATTTTGTTACCTTTGAGGTTGGCTGGCAGAAAATGCTTTTAGCATTAAGCCCACCTTTTTGTGCAACTGTTTTTATATATTTGTGCAATAAAGTATTAAATAAATAAATAAATATATTATTTCGATTGGTTAACTGTTAAATTCAATTCAGAACTACCAGGCACATTGATCCACAGCATTTTACCTGTCTCCTTAGTTGTTCATAGTCCTGACAAAGCTTCTGCTCTTTCTCCAAAAGCTGTTTGTATTGTTCCACTCTTGGAGAGTAAGAGTGAGCATCGCAGTGGCAGTACGGAGCGACGGGTGCTGGTCTTGTAGTAGGAGCTGCGTTTGGACTCGGTGGTTCGCATGGTCTGGAAGATAATTTATCTCAGAAACCTAGTTTTGTTGTAGAAAACGCCTCTTACTTATATCAAACCTACGAAAGAATAGAGAAAGTAGGTTACCCACCTAGGCAGGAACAGAAAACTTCAAAGGTCTAGAAATTTATCTTGTCAATACTCGACATCTTGGCAAGATCCCTGATCTTTTTGGACGTAATAGATGGTAGAGGTACGCAATATAGATGGTAGCAAAAATATGCCAGCCAAATTCGAACGAGCAAGTCGCAAAGTGCACAACGTAAGTAGTTATGAGTTTTATACTAGGCGCTAAAAATCATTAGATACCTACTTTCCTAATATACGTTGCGGTAATTTGCCTTTTATTTACAAGTTATATATATATATATATATATATATAGAACGCATTCTCAGAACGGCCGAACTATAGGACTTACTTTCCAACTATTGGCTTTGGAAAAGGCCATTGAAAGTCATTGGTTGTAGTGCTTTTGAAATCCATCTTGAGGTAAGTATACCTACTCTGCGAAAGAAAATTGATAGATTAAAATAGACAGGTACAATAAGTAGTTGTTATAATTATTCAGTACATAACCGTAGAACATTACAAGGATGACAATTATTGATGCTACTCATAAGGACCTATGTTACCTACGTAGTTATGTAGGCTGCGCTACCCAAGTACCTAGGTACATACCTTAATTGATAACGTTTATATTTTTTAGATTTATTACTACTAGTCGAGCTAACTGACACCCTACATAATTTAGAATAGCTTTTGAAGCCAAAAATTTTAGTTGTAAAATAATTTCTTCAATGAGGGAAGATAAAAACATTTTTGAAGTTTATTTTTCTTTGTCACTTTGATTTCTTACAAAGAGGTTTATTTCTAAAAAGCTGAGCACAATGAGGCTCTACTAAAGCAAAAATCAGTGCCCTTTTCAACCTAATGATGTTTTTTTTTTGCTAAAAGCTTTGTATTCAACTACCAATCGTGATGCCCGTGATAAACTTGACAGATGACAGCAGCACTTCTTGTTTATCTGTCAACCGTCATCAAATCAAATCAGCTGTGTATCGCACACAGGGAGCATGTAAAAAATAGATGTGCGTATTTAAAATTAATGGTGTGAAAATGTCCCAGTGGACTAATGATAAAAAAACTAAATGTTTATGATAAATTCATTACCTGTGAGATATGGCGCGCCGGAGGAGCAGCGGCATCACCAGCCTAGGGTTTAACCAGGACCAAGGTTCGTTGTAACTTGTAAAGCCTGCCTACTTCGTCAACCTTCTTTGTTCTTGTGTGGTGGATTATTCATGATTCTGATGACCTAAGTGCGAGGGGAAGCGTTTTTAGGGTCAGGATTTGTTTATTAAATGGTATTATTGATGTTTCTATTCAAATTTGCATTGTTAAAAAGCGTGGCAGATCTGTAATGATATCGTAGCACGCGTGTTGACTTCTACTCCACGTGTTGTTGATAATATTTTTAGTAACAAACCCACGCAGTTGTAGCGTACGTGATTTAGCTACTATTGTTCGAATGTTTACTTTTGTAAAACGCAATTGTAGCTACGAGTTTATGCTAAGTTTAGCTGCTGTGGTACCATTGTGTGTAAATATTGATGTTGATTAAAATTTTTGAATTAATTCAGGAAACTTATTAAAAATAAATTCGATTGAGTTTATTGTTTATGGAATGGAACCTAAAAATGTTTGAATTCATTATTATTTATTTATTTTCCTGTAGTAAAACACTTTATCTTAGAACCTATTTAGGGTAGGAATGGTCTATGACTTATATTTAATCCACTATGCTTATGCAAATAAATTTAAAAAAAACACACAACAGTTTAAAAAAATCCACATGTCAATAACTTCGAGTACCTACCATGGTACTCCAACTCTAACCCTGGAACAAAATATTTACAGATCATGCATTTGTATCTCGTAATCAGAATCAAACCCCAGCTTTAATATCTTAGCCAGGCATTTCCCTTCCCCACAATATTGGGGTCTATTTACAACACTACCCTAATGAATTATTTCATACCACTGCAATCAACGATTAATTAATTTATTAAGACTTTATAACAGACCAGTATCTTGCCATATGTGAAGATAACCATTTGACTGCGCAGCAGACAATTTTCCACTTTATGCAGTGACAAAATTAAATTTTTGCGGTTACAACTAACTTCATGTAAGCCAAAACCCGCTGAATGTACTGTAACTCACCTTCCTGAAATAATTAATATATATTATACTAGCGACCCGCCCCGGCTTCGCACGGGTAGCATGTTATTATACATATAAACCTTCCTCCTGAATCACTATCTATTAAAAAAAACCGCATCAAAATCTGTTGTGTAGTTTTAAAGATATAAGAAAACATACATACATACGCGGGAAGCGGAAAGCGACTTTGCTTTATACTATGTAGCAGGGACCGAATAACCGAAAAATTAAGATACCTCTATTTATCGATATGACGTCATACCGATAAATTCCGGTATTCCATATATTTCAATACCTAAAAATATAACGGTACCGAAAAGCTTCTACCGAAATTCATAGTGGTATACTAAAGGTTGAATAACGATACCGCAATTTCTACCCAAATATTATAGGTTTTCTCACTCCCCGCGCGGCGGGGAGCGGCGGCGGCGGCGGTCGGTGCATCAAACGACTTACTACGTTTGTTTTGTTGTGTTGTGTCAGTTTCAGTTGTGTGTGATGCGACATACCTACGAACTATACCTATAGCGAACTGCAAATTCAAAATCGAACTCAAAATTTCATTACTTAGATGATAGGTCTGTTCCCTACCTACGTACCTACGTAGTAGGTACTGTATCTACCTCTACCTAGTAGGTATTGTCGGCGGATCTTAGTTTAGTTAGGTAAGTATCTACCTACCTACGTAAAGATAGCTGTTTGGTTGCGCGGCAGACAATTTTTGACCTTATCCAGTGACACATAACCATTCTTGCTGTGACACGGCACGTAGGTAGGTAGGTACCTACTGACCTTACCTGCCTCACTATGTTTTGTACCTATTGAATGTAGGTACCTGCCTACCTCGGTACCTACCCACCTAGGTAGGTACCTACCTACCTAGGTGGGTAGGTACCGAGGTAGGCAGGTACCTACCTACCTAGGTGGGTAGGTACCGAGGTAGGCAGGTACCTACATTCAATAGGTACAAAACATAGTGAGGCAGGTAAGGTCAGTAGGTACCTACCTACCTACGTGCCGTGTCACAGCAAGAATGGTTATGTGTCACTGGATAAGGTCAAAAATTGTCTGCCGCGCAACCAAACAGCTCACTTCACAGATGCCAAGATCCACCAACCCGGGTCAGCCGGCTTATTTCGTAAAAACTATGTTTATCATGTTATGGCTTTCAATGAAGTTTAGGTGGGACATATAAATTGGAATTCTCATAAATTTTAGAGAATACCTACCTACCTATTTCACCTAAACTGCATTGAAAGCCGTATAGAGTAGGTAGTACCTATGTACTTTACTTACTATTAAAGTATAAATATTATGTGGTATGTGGTAGGTAAGTATAGGTTACCTAATACCTACCTATAATTAAAAATTTATAATAGGTAGATATTTGTTTGACCCACCCACCTATGCACTGTTGCGTAGTGAAGGGTAAGACTAGGAATAGATGCCTCACTGTTGTGCGTGTGTAGTGAAGGGTAAGACTGGGAATAGATGCCTCACTTTTCGAAGTTTATATCGTATTTACTTACCTATCTACATATATAAAAATTTTGCTTTACCTACTGACTGACTGATCTACCAACACACAGCCTAAACCGAAACTTAAAATTTCTTCAGCGCTGTAGGTTGTGCGTTCAATCCCAACCCGGGGCAAATATTTGTGTGATGAACATAGATATTTGTTCTGTGTCTGGGTGTTAGTACCTAACTATATCTATCATAATTATTTATGTACCTACTTAAGTATAAAATTATTTACCTAAGTATTCTATCAGTTAACTAGTTCCCATAGTACAAGCTTTGCTTAGTTTAGGGCTAGATGGCGATGTGTAAAATGTCCAACAATATATATCTATTTATTTATTTATTTATTAGTTTAACATAAATCTATTTGTTATTATAATAACTGCCACAGATGACTAACTCCATCAAAATAAGTATAAATAAATATATGGACGGGCAGAAAACTGTATTAATTTGTGGGAAATGGTATGTGGGTTTTATTTATTTCTTCTCAATGTGTATAACCTTTTTTTAGGTAGAAAAAGACGTCTGTCATCAGATGTTTTTTGCGGCTTGGATGTTGGAATGTCGCAGAGTATTTTGCCGACAGTTAGCAAACGCAAAAAAGCAGATCATAGACGAGTTTCTAATTCATCTGATGAAGGATCGCCATCAGCCCCAGTGTCCCCTGTATATGAATCTGATTTACATTTGAAGAACTGTATGCCGTCGCCGAAAAAAGAAAAAGAGAAACCAGGAACTGAATGTGTTTTCGAATGCGATGATTGTGTCAGAGAAAATAAAATTGATAAAGGAAGTTATCATTTCTGTCACATGCTCTTGGATGAGCTACAATTTGTACGTCCATGTATGCGAAACATGGCGTATAGGCATATCTTAAAGATTGTTGACGCAGTAAAAGGGCAACATAAAATGGGCGAAGAAATCCAAGTAACTTATCCACCTTTTAAACACTAGATGTACAACAAAATTGATTAAAAATAAAAAAACTATGCAAATTTTAAACATGTATTAATGTTATCTTTATTACTTATTTTATATTTCCTACTAATATTATAAATGCGAAAGTTTGTGTAGATGGATGGATGTTTGTTACTGTGCAGTCGGCGGATCTAGGCACTCGTGAAGTTAGCCGTAGAAACGCACAAATGGTTATTATGTCACTGTATAAAGTCGAAAATTGTCTGCCGCGCATCCAAACGGCTAACATCACCAGTGCCTAGATCCGCCGACTGCACTGTAACAAACATCCATCCTACAACTACTTCAACTACTAAACAGACAGATTTGGTTGAAATTTGGTTTATAGATAGACTATGACCGGGTATAGATAAAAATTGTCCTATATTTAAATACAGGTCATAATCTAATACGCTAATCAGTAATTGATTGTTCTGTTGGCAACGTTCTACAATTGGAATTTCCAAAAAAATAAACAATTAAAACAATTTCGCTCTTATTCCTTTACAATAAAGTCTAAATTTGAGTAATCACAAAATTTTAAATTTGGAATTATTTTTTTTCGTTTATTTCTGATGAACGAAATAAATAAGAAAATCAAAATTTCACTTTACTTTTATTGACTAGATTTACGTAAAAAAATAGTTAAATTACTTAAAACTAGCCTACGTTTTAAAACTGTCATCCTGAGGTTACGCAAATTTAGACTTTAACGTAAAGGAATAAGAGCGATGGTGTTTTAGGATTCCGAAATTTTTTTATGGGCACAATAGAATCGCCACCTACTTTAATTTAAATTTTATCATAAAGAAATAAAAGAGAAGTTATGTGTATTTATTATGTAAATACCTACCTGCCGGTAATTTATTTTCCCGACATTTCGATTATGTTACTTACCTACAAATAATTACAATAGCCATGGTCGCGAGCAGACGTCATAGTCGGGAAAATAAATTAAAGGTAGGTACTTAATTACGTGATAAAGACCCGTGTCAAAATCTATAGTTAAAGGTAGGTAGGTACCTACCTACTGTGCGTGAACGCGTGCGCAACAGAACAGAACAAACAAAGTTTTATTAACCTGTGTGTCGCTCGATTGACAAAGACGTGTGTGTGCGTTCACAACAAACGAACTCGCTCTGAGTTTTGCCCCTCACGCGCCCTCCCCCCCCCTCCTCCCTTCTCTCATAGCCGACGAACGACACTCAAGATTTTTTCGATACCGTTATTCCATACCGGTATAATTTCGGTATGGCCCAACCGCTATCGAATAACGGTACCGTTATATTTTTGCGGTACCAATACCGTTAACCTCTACCGCTTTCAGTCCCTGCTATGTAGTGATGAATAATGCCCAGGTGCCATACCACAAGCTAGTTAGACTAAAACAGTATTATTTACGGTATGAAATTGACAACTCTTTGACTTACTTTGAGTATGTTGTATGGCCCCAGCTCAATATTTTGTTTATAATTGCAGGCTGTTTCACTTGCTGCCTGAAGACCGGCTTACGTGTCTACAATGTGGAACCTCTGGTGGAAAAGGCCCATTACAGTAAGTCCTGATGGGTTTTTGATTAGATAAATAAATATTGGTGGACAATATAACACAGCGCCATCTAGCCCCAAACTGAGCAAAGCTTGTACTCTGGTAAATAGATAACTGATAGAATACTTAGGTACTATACATTTTTTTTTATTACTAAACACTCAGTTTGTACCTCGGCCCTGAGCATTTTACCATTTCTGTTGTGACTTAGTTAAATTATTTAAGGGAAATAGAGTTCTTTTCTAAAGGAGCTTGTATAGGGGTGTACCACCACCAAACAGCATTGTAAAGTTCTAGTTTAAAAAAAAATATTTAAGTATTTTATAAAATAAAACAAACAGCCAAGTGCGAGACGGAGTCGCGCACAAAAGGTTCCGGACTATTATCTATAAAAAACTGCAAAAAAACACGTTTGTTGTATAAGAGCCCCACTAAATATTTATTTTATTCTGTTTTTAGTTTTTGTTGTTATAGCAGCAACAGAAATACATAATCAGTGAAAATTTCAACTGTCTAACTATCACGGTTCATGAGATACAGCCCTGTGACAGACAGACGGACAGCGAAGTCTTAGTAGTAGGGTCCCGTTTTTACCCTTTGGGTACGGAACCCTAAAAAAGTTAGTCAATATCGAATTAATCAATCTCAAATTCAATTATTTTAGATAGTTAAATCAAATTTCAATTGATTAATCATTCTCATGACTTATCATTTTGAACAAGTACACATTAGATATTTTACAACTCTTATAGTTTTGCCAAGCCCGTCTGTCGGTAATCAATTGTGTTTAGTGACATTAAGTAGATACCAACTTATCTAGGTAGACTAGGTACGTACCTACATTAGCTAGAAACTATGCCTACTTATCTACCTACAGATAGTTATAACCTTGTCTTTGTGATTCATGCATATTTGCTTTGCAAAAAGTAACCTAAGCAAATAATAGCAGTTAAACGAGTAGGTTTTATACATATAAACCTTCCTCCTGAATCACTCTATCTATTAAAAAAAACCGCATCAAAATCCGTTGTATAGTTTTAAAGATATAAGCAAACATACATCCATACATACAGATATACCTTCTCATACTACCTTTACCTAGAGAATTTTTGATACCTTAGGTTACATTATTGCAATTTCCGTAGGGATCTCTATTTTTTTTTAATAACATTTAGTCTATTTGACTTGCTGATAATGTAGCTTTTAGTAGTTGAAATAATTTTGAAATTGGTCTAGTAGTTTTTAGTTTATCCATTACAAACTAAAATACATTTTTTATAATAAATAATAGAATAAAACCGGCCAAGTGAGAGTCGGACTCGGATCGAAGGGTTCCGTACCTATAATATATCTATAAACTTAGTAATAGGGTTCCGATTTTACCCTTTGGGTACGGAACCCTAAAAAGGGCAAAAAAACACGTTTGATGTATGGGAGCTCCACTTAAATATTTATTTTATGTTGTTTTTAATATTTGTTGTTATAGCAGCAACAGAAATACATCATCTGTGAAAATTTCAACTGTCTAGCTATCACGGTTCATGAGATACAGCCCTGTGACAGACAGACGGACAGCGAAGTCTTAGTAATAGGGTCCCGTTTTTACCCTTTGGGTACGGAACCCTAAAAATAACGACTGTATGCCCAAGTACGGTAGACATACTCTCAGATCTCAAAGCGCTTAGATCGTTGAAGATGTCTAAAGGGGTTAGTCAGAGGCATGTCCAAACATTATGTTCGGCACAATACCCACATTTTACAGTAGTTAGCAATCCATACGTGACAGGTTGCAAGCCCATCCCCGCTATAGTGTAGAAGAGAAGTGCACTTAAAAGTACCTAGTTAGGTAACGATCTGAAGGGAGTGTGAATGAACTTTTAAAATTAGCCCAAACCGTATCACGATTCACGATCGATACAATCTAATCTTAGTCTAAACCAAACGCTCGAAACGCTGCATTTATAAGTGTATGCTCAAACGAGGACGCATGGTAAATGCATTCGTTTTCATCCGTTACATATACCAAACTGGTTGGAGAATGAATGAGTCGAGCTGAAAGTATATTTTTGATTTTCATCATCATTCAAAATATATTTTGAACCGATTTTTTTATTTATGTACTAGTTAGCTAACCCGGTGAACTTCGTATCGCTTTAGAATGTTAATTTCCCGTTCCCGTTCCCGTTAAAAAGTATCCTATGTCCGTCTCCTGGTTCTAAGCTACCTCCCCACCAAATCGGTTCAGCCGTTCTTGAGTTATAAATAGTGTAACTGTTCTAACACGACTTTCTTTTATATAATTGAATTATTATTATTATTTTTCTGGCAATTATTCGAGCATACCTTTATATCTGGTGATCCTATTTTGATGTTCTTTGTTCTATCGTGTATAGAATAGACCAAAGTTGGTCCCATTTTAGTTGTATTTATGTAAGACTAATAATAGTTCCTTCATAAAAAACCGGCCAAGAGCGAGTCAGACTCGCGCACGAAGTTTTCCGTATCATTTTCTATAAAAAACGGCAAAATAACACGTTTGTTGTATGGGTGCCCCAATTAAATATTTATTTTATTCTGTTTTTAGTACCTATTTGTTGTTATAGCGGCAACATAAATACATCTTTGAAAATCTCATCTCACTGTTTAGCTATCACGGTTCATGAGATACAGCCCTGTGACGGATAGACGGACGGCGAAGTCTTAGTAATAGGGTCCCGTTTTTACCCTTTAGGTACGGAACTCTAAACACTAATATTTTTACATCGTTTTTATTTTTAGTTTTTAAAACGTAATTATAATACTTACACAACGCTCTAGATCTAGATTAGGTATCCTAGTGATTATTTCCCTTCTTCATTCTTGACTGAGCAAAAAGGTCTAGCAAATACTCTTAAACCTACCGAAGCGTTCAGCTTAATAGGCACGATTAAACTCAAAGCATGGTAGACATCTTTTCATACTTGGATAAAAAGTGGAAATCCTATTGATATGCAGTTACAGGACATGAAATAACAAGGAGTTATGTTTCATCTTAATCCGCTTGGGAGTAATCAGGTCACAAAACCATACAATATCCTCTAGAGATGGGTCGTACTTGTGTTTTGACGTACCAGGTCTAAGTTATACCACCTCCGACAAATACCAGGTTGATATACCAGGGTTTTCAAATCTGACGCTTATTTTATGGTATAAGTGTTAGTTTTGACATTTGAACGATACGTTGTCGATACAATAGTGGTTCTTCACCAAATCTGGCCACTTGTTCCAATGAAATTAGTTGAACAAATGAAGCATTAAAGAATTAGTTCCTGATTCACAAAGACGTTGTCTATTTAATCAAACCATACCGGTAGTGTGGCGCGACCTTGCATACCGTGTTTAGTTTAGCTTCCGAAGATGTGGACTGACATACATTATTTAAACAAGGAACTGACCAACCGATAAACGATTTGAAATTTTGTGGTCTAATTTATAAAAATACTAGCTTTCATCCGCGGCTTTTTTCGCGTGGTACCTGGACAAAATGTAGCCTATTTGCTATTCCAGCTGTATATATTCCAAGTTTCATCTAAATCCGTTCGGTCGTTTGGGCGCGATTGAGGCAAGGACATCCTTACAAACATTCATATTAGTAGGAATAATTTTAATTAACTTCTGAAGTCTAAGCACTTCAGCTGAATGATGTGTGTAAGAGTTGATGAAGTGCTTGGACTTTAACATCTCTTACACACATAATTCTAGTGTTTTTCTAAGTCTCTGTAACTAAGCTAAGTTTGAAAATTATTTTAGAAAAACCACAGGAACTCGTTACGTTAGGTACGTGTAGAATGTAAATACTCAAATTATGTTAATAAGTAGATTTTTTTAATGTTAACAGTCGAATTATAGTCTCTTCAAAAGAGTTGCTTTATTTTCAAAATTATAAGCTTTGGTACCTACAACCTTTTTTACAAGCAATTGAATTTAAAACCAGTTCCCGTCTGAGATTGAGCATATCTTTGTAACTTCGGTGATAATACAATGATGGATAATGATGATGGAACTCTATGGTAGCCTCTAGGTATATGAATGAGCTCCTCAACTACATAACCCCATTGTATTTGGGCTCGTTGGATTCATCAATCTTGACAAGTACTTACTAGACCCAGAATTTTACAAAACTGGTACATTCGGTATAAAGAGGTAAAATTTGTTAGAAATTCTTTTACATATTAAAAGCTACATTATCAGCGCGTAACATATACAATATTTAATTTAAAAAAAAAATTGGGATTCCCTCAAAAATTGCAATAATGTAACCTAAGGTAACACACATTTGCCTATCTTCATTAGTAGGTACAAAACTACACACGTACGAAGCCTAATAGGCGGACTACTAGTAAAAACAAATTTTCTACAGAAAACGTAACGTTTTAATTATTTCAGACAAAGAAGAGCTCGGCGAGGTGTCCCTCTGCGAGATGGTGTTCCGCACCAACTGGCTGCTGGTGGTGAAAGCTAGAAAGCCTTGCAGCCTGATGCTATTGGACGACCAGCAGCGCGCTTTCAGAGCTGAAGTTGTCTTCAAATCGCCGATACGCGCGCTTCGGGCCAGGAAAGACAAGTAAGACCTACACAGACCTGTCTCTACCCGTAGGTGCGGGGCGTCCGTGTACTGAGGTCATAGGGACGCCGCTATGCCTCTCATAGCTGCGCACTCAAAATCTCGACAGCTTTGCCTTCGGAGGCTCCGAGGTTTTTCTTGGGGTTCCCGGGAGATTATTACTCTTAGCCAAGCTTACATTTTCGTCGATAGGTTCTCACCCCGGCGCAAGATAGGCTAACGACGGCCCTGGGGTCTACTATCGGTGCTATCATGTGATAGACCAATGTCTCGTCGAATGGTTTCTAAAAGAGCTGGGAAGCCTAATGCTCATTGTCAGTTTCGATCGTCTTAAATGTCAGAAGAATTGAATTTCGTTTGTAGTTCGCCCCAGTTTTGTAGGTACCTACTCGTAATGTGGAGCCTAATGGGTAGCACATTTTGGCTCTTTGCCGACTTTTCTTTCATGTATTAGGTGTTCTGTCGCGCTATACAAGTCGTCCGCGTTTAATTGGTTCAGGCGTGACTTTGCGGAAATCCATTAAGAAATATCTAGTAGGTACTAATCCGTTTATCTAATCCTGATGAACTCTAAAATATAATACATAGGCGCGCAAAAATATAGCTATGCACTGCGTATATTTACGTGCAGGGCCTATGCAATCACGATTTTAATCGTTCATAAGCACTTAAGCACCTATGTGATTCACTGTACACGGTATAATATGTAAATTAGGTTGACGTAAATTGACTTAAATTTAGGTAGACGGGTTTCAAACAATTATACGAAAATCGTAAATGTGTTTGAATATATCCTAAGTTTTAGAATCGTCGCCATAAGGTTCAAGCGAATTCAGACTTTAACGTAAACCTAGTAAGAACGTTCGTATTTTACATTAAAATTGTCATGTTTATATTGACAAACTCTAGACATAAAAACGTCACTATTGCTACCTTACATGCATGTGTTGCTTTCTCATTTAAAAGTCTGATATTTACGCCTTCTGTGTATTACGTTTTCAAAAAATTCTGATATTTTAGCGATTATGTTGTGTCCACGCTAAAAGCTATAATTCCTAAAGAACGATCGCTCTTACTCCTTTTATACTAAAGTCTAAATTCGATCGTATTTTACGAAGTTTTGGCTTTAGGCAGACACAACAGAATTGTCACCATTGACGTCTTATGTCTAACATTTACTTTTTCAGGGTAGCTGTGGTACTATCCTCGTCAGTGCAAGTGATATCGCTACCGTCCCTCCAGCGAGTGGCGCTACTCCGAACGCCAGCGAACGCGCGGCCGCTATGCGCGATCGCGACGGAACCGAACGCAGCGCAGATCGTGGCAGCTCCGGCCCAGCGACGCGGATCATTGCAGCTACTGGTATGTTGCTCCTACTTGGCCGACACGGCTACACAGTAGACACGTAACTTCACATTGGTGCCAAATCTGTTGTCTGGACAGACTAAAGGTGTAACCAGACATTGCGCGGCATTCGCAGGACACAAGTTTGCCGCGTGATTAGTTTAAACTGTTTGCGCGGCGGTGTTTTTAATCTTGATAAAATACCGTCCACATACAATCGAAAATTCGAAATAACATCGTTTGTGTAGCTCGCGGCTGCCGCGCGCGTGTTTCGTCTAGCCGCGCTCGATTGCCGCGCTGTGTCTGGTCACACCTTATCCAAAATTATGTAACAATACTAACATTTTGCATAGGTACTCTTTGTAGGGTGGAATAAATCGATACCACGAAATTACATGTGATTCAGCAATAAACTTTGAAAAACTAAAAATCCTTTTCCAGGACGTGTCCCGGGCAGTAAAAGGTGCCCATTCCAGCTCCCCCGTCGTTCTTGGCTGCCACCAAAGCGACCTCGTCTGCCTCAGTCTATCAGCCAATGGTGCGAAACTAGCCACGGCTTCCGAAAGAGGCACAATCATACGGATATGGGACACGAGCAGCAAGCAGATAGTACATGAGCTGAGGAGAGGATCCGACTACGCAGATGTTTATTGGTGAGTAGTCTACAGTAACCTGACAACGCAATATCGATAACAAGCAGCACTATCGGCTAATATCTGAACGAGGCACAATCATACGGAATGGGATACGAGCAGCAAGCAGATAGTAACTACATGAGCTGAGAAGAGGGTCTGACTACGCAGATGTTTATTAGTGAGTAGTCTACAGTCAGTGCTGGATTAAGACTACCTACCTACTTGATGCCCTGAGTTATTCTAAATCTGGAGTAATAATCTCCCTTACCTGATGCCCCATTTTCAAACAGCCTTATCTTTCATGTGCTAGCAAATATTTTTTTTGGTGCCCCCCAAGACGTGATGCCCTACTGCTTATGGGTTAATACTATATATAATATTAATTAATAATTTTTTAAGTTGTTAAAAACTCTTCGCATGCTGTGGTACCCTATAATTGCGGGAGCACTTTGCTTTAACTTTTTGTATTAAGTACTTTTTCTTGAATGTGAATGTGTACACCTGTGTTGGGTATCCTTTTTAATAAATAAATAAATAAATACGGCACTGTCTATAGTAACCCGACAACGCAATATCGATATTAAGCAGATAGTACATGAACTAGAGGAGGGTCCGACTACGCAGATAATTTATGTATTGGTAGTCTCGAAACGTCAGCAATACAAGGAAAAACGTGGTAATTAGCCGTATTTTAAGTTAAATGTATTGGTCATTTTGGGAATGTTTTTCGTATTTTAAGCTATCTTATCTACATGATATACAGCAAATTTAATTAATACCATATTTGGGATTACTTTCG
Organism: Hydriomena furcata; assembly: GCA_912999785.1. Lineage (NCBI taxonomy): Eukaryota > Metazoa > Arthropoda > Insecta > Lepidoptera > Geometridae > Hydriomena > Hydriomena furcata. Next base: position 7,111,805 of record OU538838.1, read on the forward strand.
TTCGTAACGCTATTTATATGTATTATCATTGAAGTTTTGTCTTTGCAGCATCAGCATGAACCCGCTGGGCACCCTGGTGTGCTGCGTCAGCGACAAGGGCACTCTGCACGTGTGGACGTGCGGCAGGGGTGCGCCCGTGCACCTTTGCGCTGCCAGCACCCGCGCCGAGAGCAGAGCGCGTGCGCATTGCGCGTTCTGCAGCGACACTAGCGCCGCGGGTGTGTATACATACAGTGCAGTTACTAAAGTTAATCTATTAAAAAAAAATCCTAAGAGTGCTCTGAGCGCCCGTGGCGCCCTCTATTTATAAATATATCTTTTAATTTGAACTAAATATATGAAAAAAGACTGTCATATTGTAATTGGTAGGATGATATATGTATATCCGATAAAAAATATAATAATAGTGGCAACCCTCGATATTTCGTTCATATAAAGTTATTTCCAACCCTCGCTGCAACCCCTTAGAGGTTGAATTTCGGTAGTTCCTTTCTTAGTGGTGTTTAGGACACGAAAAATAATACACCCTCCAATTAAGTTTCTAGGCCCAATGGTTTAGGCTTTGCGTTGACAGATCAGTCAGTCAGTCAGTTCAAGAGTTTTATACATTTCATTTAGATAGTCATAGTCTTGTCACAATCATTAAAACGGTGTTTGATGGCCACCGATATTTAATAACAAACCGGTCAAGTGCGAGTCGGAATCGCGCAATTCAACTGTCTAGCTATCACGTTTCATGAGATACAGCCCTGTGACAGAGACTGACAGCGAAATCTCAGTAATAGAGTCCCGTTTCCCGTACGGATCCCTAAAAATCAATTGCAGGCTCCTCTCAAAGCCTCTTTAATTTTTTTTTTTTCAGTGATTTGTGAAGATGGCACCTTCCACAAGTTCACGTTTGCAGCTGAAGGGAATTGTCATCGGAGCGATTTTGAATATTTCTTGCAGGTAAACTTTTTATGTGATCCAATAGAATAACTGATAAAATACTTTATGCTTAATATTTTTATAATACATTTTAAGTAGAGATGCGCCGAATATTCGTTTGGTATTCGGTATTCGGCGTATTCGGCATCTTTTTCACTATTCGTATTCGGCCGAATATTCGGTTTTGGTGCCGAATATTTTCGGTTCAAATATTTCTATTTTCTTGGCTACACGACACGGTGGGTGGGTATGAACTAAAAGACAAAACGTCTCATGTAAGATTTATGTTATATTATAAGTCAAAGAAATCCTACGAAGAATGTGTTGAATAAAGTTAATAAAAATATTTTTATTAACTTTAAATCAACATTTATTTTGAAACCGCAAGTCATCTTAATATATTAGGTCCTTACATATGAAATTTATGTTTTTGGAAAAAGCATAACTATTTTTTTAACATTTTTATTTAATCAATCAAATTACGTTGTGATCTTTTGCAATTTTATAGGGAGTTCATTGATTCCTTTACTGAAAAAATTGCGGGAGCAAGAATCAACAAAATCTTTGAAGATGTTTTGGACTGCCTCATCTGAATTGAATTTTTTTCCAATCAAGAAATTATCCAAATTTCGAAAAAAGTGGTCCGGCAAGCAAGCTCCGGGGAGTATGGTGGGTGACGGAGACATTTCAATCCTAGCTCCTCTAGTTTCGCTACCGTTTGTTGTGCAGTGTGTAGTCTAGCGTTGTCCTGAAGCAAGGACTAGAGTGGTTGACCAATATCGGCTGTTTAACGGCTAGCCTTTCCATCATGGTTTCCAATTGTTGACACCAACGCTGACATCAACTTTCGCTTGGGGCAGGATTTAGCCGGTTCTCCTGGGTCAAATCGGTCAGTCAAGTCCTACAGTCAAGTCGGTCAGTCAATTCGGTCATCAATTCTGTCAGTCAAAACGGTCAGTCAAATCGGTCAGTCAAGTCGGTCAGTCAAGTCGGTCAATCAATTCGGTCAGTCAAGTCAGTCAGGCAAAACGGTCAGTCAAGTCGGTCAATCAATTCGGTTAGTCAAGTCCGTCAGTCAAGTCGGTCAGTCAAGTCGGTCAATCAATTCGGTCAATCTATTCGGTCAATCAAGTCCGTCAGTCAAGTCAGTCAGTCAAGTCGGTCAGTCAAATCGGTCAGTCAAGTCGGCCAGTCAAGTCGGTCTGTAAAATCAACACAAGTAGCACCCGGAAAAACAATGAAATGGTACCGAATAATTCGGCCGAATATCCGGTTCGGTAAAGGTTAAACCGAATAGTATTCGGTATTCGGTTATTCGGTGAAACCACTATTCGGCGCATCTCTAATTTTAAGTATTATAAAGGAAAATGACGGGGGAGGCCTATGCCTCCGTGGGACAATATAGGCAGATAAAAAAAAACTACCCCACTGACTACCCCCACTAGACATATTCAAAGGATCTAAGCGTCTGGAGATCTGAGAGGATGTCTACCGTACTTGGGGATTACAGTCGTAATCCTATTTATTTATTTAAAAAAAAAACACCCAGACACAAAATAAACATCTAAGTTCATTACACAAAAGTATGTTTTGTGTGTGAATCGAACCCACAGTGCAAAAGCGTAGAAGGCTATCAGGCGCTATCAACTGGGACCATACCACTAGGTCCTGAAGTAATATTCCACGGTGTGAAAGAGACAACGCTATATGAACTCGTTTAGCAAACCTCAAGTAATATTCTTATACAGCTCAGTTGGTAGTAACTCTGCCTTCTGCGCTGTACGTTGTGGGTTCGATCCCCACCCAGGGCAAGTATTTGTGTGATAAACATAGATGTTTGTTCTGTGTCTGGGTATTTAAGTTTGTATTTACAAAAAAAAAAAAAGTATATTAGTATCCTATCAGTTATCTGGTTCCTATAGTACAAGCTTTGCTTAGTTTGGGGCTAGATGGCGCTGTGTGAAATGTCCACCAATATTATTATTATGATATTCATTTAGGCCTTTGAAGTGAGCTGTGAGGTCGGTAGTAAAAGTGTTTTTTTTTCAACAGGTTGGCGACGACGACGAATTTCTGCAATGATTTTATTAAAGAATATTTTTGTATAAAACACTGTATTTACCGAACACAATAATCATTAAGTAATAAACAGTGAAAAGTGGTGATAAAATTAGTTATATATAACACAAATCATTGTAAATTTATATGTGATTTATTATTATTAAAGTTTAATGTATAATCAATAATGTGTGGATAGCATGCTACAAATTAGGGGTTCAGCTCTATTAATTAATGATATTTAAATTTTAGTTTTGTGACTAGTTTTAAAGGTCAACAAAAAATGTGTGAAATCTTATGTTAGAAAAAGAGCTTAACTCTTTTAAATGACAATATTATTTTTCACAAATCTAAATAGGGATAGCTTATAAGTAGGTAATTTGTATTAAATTTTAGTAATAAGTGATAGTATGGTAAAAGACAGATGGCACTAACTTGCATTTTTTATTTAGGGCAAATTTTAGTTTTTTTTTTAGCAACCAGTACAAAAATATTGCAATATAACAAGTTAAATGTGCCCACAATCGGGCAGTATTGTTTCAACATCAAAATACTAAGCTGTTTTTAACCAACGAAAAAAGTTCTCAATTCGAAGTGTATATTTTTTTTATGTATGACCACGCATAGCTTCTTTCCTGGTTACCCTCTTTCGATGTTTTTTTTTCTATTGTGTAGAGAATAGTCCCAAGTTGGTCCCATTTAAATTATATTAAGGCGCTCGACGATTGTTTTTGTTCGAAACGAAAAAAGAAATACTTGTGAACAAGCCACATCTCCTATTTTATAATGTATAGTATATGTGAATAAAGATGTACCCATCTTTAATCACTTAGATAAATAATTCTACCGACCGCTGCAATGACGACAAACACACGTCGGCGCGTGGTCCGCCTTAGCTTTTCGAATAAATTAATGATATAAATATGTATAATTACTTATCAAAAATCTATTCTAATAGAAATCTAGATCTACATATTACCTATCTTTAACAATAAATCACAAGTTGATTTTAATAGTAGGTATATAAAATATTTCGATCATAAATTCTAAAACGTATCATTTTGAAATAATATCTTTATCGTGAAAAGTTTCTGCTATTATGTTTTCAGCTTAATAGAAATCTAGGTAAGAACCTGAAGTAATATACTTATAAAAATAGGAGATGTGGCTTGTTCAGAAGTATTTCTTTTTTCGTTTCGAAAAAGAGCAATCAGCGACTGGGAGCCCCTTAATGTAGGAACTTAAAAAAATGAATAGTCCATTGACTTTTCGATCGAAACATTTTAGGTTTTCTTTTTACTTTTTTACGTTATTATAACACTGTATTATTGTAATTTTTTGCGCAATATAGGCAATTAGTGCTTTAAAATTTCTGTAGGTACGGTGCTAACATACCTAAATAAACAAAAAGTCCAAGTACTTTTTAGGTACTTATGTTTAAAGAAATACCCCTTTTATGCTTAATTTCATTGACATCATTATTAGATGTTAAACTTATTGCTATTTTTAGGCCTAGTTCCCATTGTCTCTTTGAATTGCATACTTACCTACTTATTATGTTATTATTTTCTATGTAGTATCATTATTGTACCTTTTTGCATTTGCTTAATGTATAGAATATTATTCTATGTACATAGTTCAGAGATCTGTAGTGTACATACATTTTTATCTATTATATACTTAGTTACTTTATTACATGTTTAAAATTTAGTCACCCATATTATTTTATAGCTATAAAAACAGTCCATTATATTAATATATGCCTACACAAAATGTTATTGTATGTATGATTATGTAAATATTTTCATAGCATTATATAGTTTTTAATAATTGATATTAAAACAAATATTATTTAATTATTTGTCTTTCACTTTTAAAATAACTTAAAAGTATTGGTATGTAAATAAATAATACAAATATACATATTTTTTTATGGATTGAAAAATCAAAGCAAGATCTTTTAAAGCTGGGTCATCTACCCAGGGTTTGAAAATTTATCAATTAAATAAATATTTTGTAACTAAATATTGTTTTATTTCTGAATTTATTTTTCAGCACTTTTTATATACTTAAGGCCTTTAAGTTTCCTTTTACACTGATGTCTAATAAGGTAAAAGAAATAAAATTAAAGAACATTTCATAAATTATTTATTAAACCTAAGGTAATCTAATTATTTACATGCCAACTCTTCATTCACTGTCTGGTTTCTTCCGTCCAAATGGATCTGTCCACACTTTCATGTCTGGAACAAAAATAATTAATTTTACAGCTGCCTGCTTCACACGGATGTATTGATAAAGATTATAGGTATATTTTTACAGATTACTTTATTACAATATCTACTAAGTAGATATCTAGAATTTTATGAAAACAGATTAAAATTAGTCCAGTGGTTTTTTAGTTTATCCATACAAATAAAAGATAAGTTTTTTCTCTTTATAATTTAGACATGCAGCAGCGTGACCAGCCAAGTTCAAGTCTATGTTGGTCTCCGTTTCAAACATACTACAACATTCATACCTATCTTCATACTCTTATCACATGACATTCTTTCCTTTGCATGAAATGCCTCAACTTTTTTGTTACTGTTGCTAGTACTAGTATTCAAACTTAATAATATCCTCATCACCCCGTTCTATGCCCAACACTCCAACAATACAGTACAACAGGTCTTATTATCATGTTGTAAATTAATTGTTTTAAAATGAAGTTTAGAAGGAAGATTTTAATATTGTTCACTTACTTCCTGGCTGTATGTCTTCTTGTCTGATATTTTTTCTAGCCACTCTTTGTATTTCCTCTGAAAAAAAGCAATATAGTATAGTGGAAGATGATTATCACAATCCAGCCAATTTGGTAAAGGTGTTTCTAGCCATGTCTACAAAATAAATATTGTGGCCCTGTACCGATTGGGCGGTGTGGTTGCAAAGCGACAAAGCCCTTTTTTTCTTATGTTTAATAAATTAAATTAAATTAAATATTGTGGCCCTAAATAAGATGCATGAGATGCAGTTGTAAGTGTAAGGAATATGCTAAGTACAATGATGCGTACGTAGGTACCTACATTCATATTACTTACAGCCTTAACTTTCATGTTCTAGCAAATATTGTTTTTGATGCCCCCCAAGATGTGATGGCCTAAGCAATTGCATAATTTGCTTATGGGTTAATCCAGCACTGCTCTGAACTCAAGTTTATAATATAAATAATGTGGTGGGTTTACCCCCTCTTCCCGGCTCACATACCCGAAAATTTTTAGATGAAATGAAATTGACTCACGACTGTAATCCCCAAGTATGGTAGACATACTCTCAGATCTCAAAGCGTTATGATCCTTGAAGCCTACTAGGCCTGGTGGCCTCACCACTGGTGTAAATGTATGTAGTAGTTTAAAGTAAGTTATCAGTAATTGGTGATCTTAAGGGGCTCCCAGTCGCTGATTGCTCTTTTTCGAAACGAAAAAAGAAATACTTCTGAACAAGCCACATCTCCTATTTTTATAAGTATATTACTTCAGGTTCCTACCTAGATTTCTATTAAGCTGAAAACATAATAGCAGAAACTTTTCACGATAAAGATATTATTTCAAAATGATACGTTTTAGAATTTATGATCGAAATATTTTATAAATCAACTTGTGATTTATTGTTAAAGATAGGTAATATGTAGATCTAGATTTATATTAGAATAGATTTTTAATAAGTAATTATACATAATTTATATCATTAATTTATTCGAAAAGCTAAGGCGGACCACGCGCCGACGTGTGTTTGTCGTCATTGCAGCGGTCGGTAGGATTATTTATCGAAGTGATTAAAGATAGGTACATCTTTATTCACATATACTATACATTATAAAATAGGAGATGTGGCTTGTTCACAAGTAACTGGGTTCAGATCGTGTAGATCGAGTGCAATCTGTTCGGGACCTCGGTATTCAGATGGACACGGAATTAAACTTCCGAAACCACGTAATCGACATTTGTAAAAAAGCTTTCAGAAACCTGGGGTTTGTATTGCGACAATCTAGCGACTTTCACAACATCGGCACCATCAAGGTATTGTATAATGCGCTAGTTAGAAGTAGGTTGGAGTGTGGAGCCATGATATGGAGCCCTTATGAAAAAAAATACAGTGGTATGGTGGAAAAAATGCAAAACAAATATGTAAGGTGCCTTTATTTAAAGCTATACGGAGTTTACCCATTTTTCCCATTAATGTATCCCACTTTATTCGTTTTAGGTATGGTGGGTTATTTTAAACTAGAAATTAGAAGGGAAATGATATTAATAACGTACATTTTTAGCTTGATTCGAGGCATGGTACACAACCCTCTTGTTTTAATGAACGTAGGACTATACGTACCTAACAAGTATGTATACGCACGCCGAAGACCTAGGCTACTTGCTATTCCGAGGGCAAGAACTAACCTCCTGAGCATGTCCCCGTTCACGCGGGCCCTTCGCGCTATTAATGGCTTATGTGCAGATGAGGATGAGGATGTTGATATATTTTTTATGTCCTTGCCAAAATTCAGGGATGCGGTTTTAAAATTTTTAGATAGGAAGCATAGGAATATTTATAATGGTTTATTTTAAGCTATAGTGTTAAGTTATAGTTATTAAGTTAAGAGTAATCCTATCAATGTTAATGTTTACTGTATTTTCTGTATCTCTTTTATATTTATTTGTCGCTTTGGTATTATACTGTAATGGCAATGTAAATATGTAAATAATAAATAAATAAATAAATAAAAATAAATAAAAGTATTTATTTTTTCGTTTCGAACAAAAACAATCGTCGACTGGGAGCGCCTTAACCGACTTCTACTGTCAAACTGTTAAGTAGCTAAAAATGCTTTTGGTGCCAATGTGAGGTTATGTAATCTTAAATCTATAGGCTGTTTATTACTTTGTTGCTATTTAGCTTCAAGAGCCGTAAACACAAACAAAACTCACTATATTCCGAAGCATCGATCATGGGGCTTATTGCAATTGGATACATAGCGAGGCCAATGAATCCAACTATGCCTGTTATAAATGCGGTGTAGCGCCAACCCCTGTACATTGCCATGATTGTGTGGCTTTCAATTATCTCATTTGTGATATAAAAACGACGACGGTCGGGTGTATTAATTTCAAACCACACCAACCACCAACAACAAGAAGAATGGTTCTTTGGTTTTTGATATTTAAAAATTTAAATCAGCTGAGACTCTGAGACGAAGACGACTGTCGATTTGACATTGATGATTTTTAGACATTGTCATTTACATACCTACATTTTATATTATGACATTGACATAATCTGTTTCGTTCGTTTCGTTTCGTTCGTTTTTCGAAATCAGATTTAAATAGTTTTGCTTATCATTTGAGTTTTTAACATGATTTTATGCTAACCTAAAATAAATATGTACCTATTTATAAATACAACGCACAAATAAAACCTTTTGAGGGAAATAATGTACTTTAATCACACTACACAAGTTTGAAAAAGCCTAAGTTATTTAAACTATTCGAGCTGAACTGGGTTAGTACCTACCTAGTTGGAAGTAGATAAATTAGACTCTACCTACTTACCTAACTTAATTAGTTCGCCACTTAGAAATAAATAAAAGAGCATATTAACCCTAGACACCTAACCTTCGTCGATTCGACGAGTACACAACCGAAATATAGCTATATCTTTTTTGCGCACGCGCCGATCTAACCGTCTTCGTTTGTCAACTCAGCGTTTGCCGAGCTCTCTCGGGAAGCGACGGGGTCCGGCACGTAAGTACTTTATTTTTCGATATATTGCAAAAATAGTCGTCGTTTCGACGAATGGTTAGGGTTTGTGTAATAATTTTTACGCTCTAAAATGACGCTTGTAGGGACTTTGCGAGCTAATAAAAGGGTGATCCCAGATGAAATGAAGAACCATCGATCTCGAAACGTCCAGACATCGATGTTTTGTTATGATGGCCCCCTCACACTTTTGCCATACAAGCCAAAATCATCAAAAATGGTATATTTAGATATTTACTATCTTCTTGCGATGAAGAGGCCTCAATCAACTCCGAAACAAAAAAGCCACGCATGATTGAGTTCTACAATAGCACAAATGGTGGCGTGGACACGTTTAACCAAATGTGCTCAGTAATGACATGCAGCAGAAAAACTAATCGGTGGCCAATGTGTGCCAATGTCTTCTTCAACGGCATGCTAAATATATCGTGTACTAACAGCTACATAATCTACTGCCACAATGCATCGATGATGGGTCAGAAAGTCATGATTCGACTTGATTTTATGAAGAAAATGTATACACAATTAGTAGAGCCCTGGCTCAAAATCCGACTGGCAATTCGTACAATGACTACTACGCACGTAAAAAATAAAATGATAGATATATTAGGAGCAAAAACAGATGAAGACCAAGGTGAAGGTCAAGTTGATGGTTCAGGTGAAGTTCAGTCATCATCCAGCAATGACCTTCAGTCAGTCGAGGGCCCAAATGTGAGGAAAAGAAAAGTCTGCGGTTTCTGTTCCTATACAAAAGGCGCATGACAAAGTTATATTGCACAAAATGTAACTCTGCAATTTGTGGTGAACACAAAGTTGATTATTGCATTGAATGCGCATCAAAATAGTAGTTTTTATATATTTGTCTGAATGATAGGACTGTTATAATTTATGTTCGCCAAAGAAGAAAAGGCTATTTTATGTTGTTTTTTTTTTTATTTATTTTTTTCTAAGCGTGTATCTTATTTGAACTCTTACAAATAGTGTCATATAATATAAGGTATAAAATAAATAATGTTGTAGGAAAACATGAATTGATAGTTTTATTTACTAAAACAATACTTGGTTTATGTATATAAGGAGAAATAATTAAAAAAAATATATAATAAAATAAAATATTAAGTGCTAAAAATTGCTCGTCGAATCGACGTATGGTTAGGTTTAAAGGGGTATATGCGAAGGTTAGGTGTCTAGGGTTAAGTAAGTATCTACACTTTTATGGCATTTATATTCTCGTAGGAGTTGCTGACCCCCTCTTCCAATAGCTGAAGAAGCTTTGCGTAGACCAAAGTTGGTGCATCAATAGCCCAAAGGAAGTCAATGTGATTAAACTCATTCAGCGGCACAACATAATGCTCTATCGGATTTGCGAGCTGGACGTACAGATTCGTCACATCTATATCGCTGGCTAGCCAATCATTATCCGAGCTAAATAAAGCAATGGGAAGAGTTATTTTATGAACCGGGTACTCCGGTGGCGCAATAGTTCCGTATTCCTTGAAGTTTCCATCAGGCCCGTAATCGAACATCTGAAATCGCCCCTTGTTCTTTATTTCCTGCGCGTAATGAACCAAGGTTCTTGTCGAGGCTCCAGCAGGAACATGGCTTAAGATTATCGGTAGCAAGGACTTGTTAAACTGTTTTTCATCATGCCCGCATAAAACAAACATGGAGTTTTCGCATATCGCTTCTTCATAGTGATTGATCTCGCAGGCATGTTTCGATAGCCATCTCAATACCGAATTCTGGGGGAGGAACTCGTTAGCTCCTAGGAGCTTCATCAAATACTCAATGTTGTTGCTAAACTTTGCCAGTAATCTTAAAGGACTCTTTATATCCGCCATAAAAGCCACAGGTGCTAGAGCAAAACCGGCTCTTAAAATTTTATTGTACTGAGTTTTTGTGGACAACATCGCAAACAATACAGTGGTGCCCATTGAATGACCGACATAGTTTATCTTTACGTCCCAGCCTTTTATTTCCATTATGTAGTCGATAACTGCAGGTAGGTCGTGCTGGCTGACATCGTGGAATGTGAAATTCCAGAAGGCGAACGTGTCAATATTTCTGGACACGTGGGCTCTGGAGTAGGTGTTACCCCTCACGTTGGCCATCCAAACGTCGTAGCCTGCTTCGGATAGGATGTAAGCAAGGCCTTTGTTCGGTCCTGGTATGAGCCAATCAGCAGAACTTCCGAGTAGACCGTGGTGGAGTAGAACGGTTTTTCGAGGGATTTCCTTGGTTGCATTTTTTGCAAACGGTATCCTATGTATTGTAAGGATGTATCCGTCTTCTGTGACAATGGTGTGAGACTCTGAATGGTATCCATGCAGCGCGATCATCTGCGGAGAGGTCATGTGGATTGCGGGGTCTTCGTCTATGCAGTTATATTCCACCTTCGCCGGAGCTATGGAATCAAACACTTGGTTATGTGCAGCTTCAGCATCTGCGATGTATTCCTTAAATTTACGTTTGATCCTCAATTGTTTTGCGTTATCGACAACGAACTCTTTGTGGGTGGAGTTCACGCCAAGATAAGAAGTGAATTTGTTACGCACATTTTCGACGTAAAAATCTTTTATGCTCCGTCCCTTTTGCCTTACGTAGTTCGATATCTGGGATGTTTTGTTTGTGAAGGTATCGAACAGGTTGGGAAACCAGGAGACTTGACGACAATCGCACTGTATTGCTAAGACTGTGACTGTGAGCACTAGGATTATGTGGAGCTTCATATTCGCGTGTGCTCCCGGACGGCACTAGACGGACTGAACTAAATACAGCGGTGGTATTGTAATTTATCCCCAAGAGGGGTCAAGGGGAGGCAAATGAATCAACTGCATGTACAGTTGACAAATACGCGTGCGTGTTGATAAATAATAGACTTTAGAATTTCTGAATGATTCATAGCTGTTATTATTGTTCACCTAAAAGTGTTTATGTTGCGCTAACAGTTTGCAACTGATTATTTTTATTATTTTACCTACCTATTCTACTACCTTGTGTTGTATGGTTTGTTGTTCATATTCCTTATTATATAATCGGTAGGTAACTACTTGCATCATCTTTAAATATACTTGCATAAATAGGTACCTACTAAATTACCTATATATAAGTGTCCTACCTACCTACGTCATTTCCACTTTTATTGGTTATACCTACCTATCTACCATTGATACAGGTACAGAACAACGTTTGTTTAAATATCTAACGCTCTCAATTACATAATGTGTGGCCTCTAAATATATTGATCTATTTATTATGTAGGTACATAATAGGTGCTAACCTATCCATACCAAAATAGGTTTAGGTAGGTACTTACGTAGGTACGTCTTTGATAGCTTAGTCATTACATTAGTCATAAGGTCATAATAACATAAGATAAAGTAGGTAAACATCGTTACAAAAATATTTTTATTATTTCGTGTTTTTAATTTATAGTTACCTAACACTAGCTGACCCGTGCCCGCTTCGCTGTGCGTAAGACATTTCTAATACCATCGTGGACTTTTTTGTAGACGTTTTTAAGGTGTACAATACTGTAGTACATTATTTTGATAACCTACTCTCGTAGCCGACATAATTATTGTTACATTCATTTCATTTTATAAATGGGTTACAAATAATAATAATAATAAAACCTTAATCCATTAAATCTATATCTATACTAATATTATAAAGAGGAAAGATTTGATTGTTTGTTTGTTTGTTTGTAATGAATAGGCTCCGAAACTACTGGACCGATTTGAAAAATTATTTTACCATTAGAATCCTACATTATCCCTGATGAACATAGGCTGTAGAATATTTTCAAAAACGTTAGGGATCCGTATGAAAACTTCGATAATGTAACCCAAGGTGAGAAAAAAAATCCAAAAAAAATCCTTATAACGCGTACGCTGCGGAAATTGTTGACAATAGAGCAAAGTGATGTACTACAGTCATAAAGAAAACATCAATATCTACAAATAAGTCAACGATACCATTTGTCTATCTATTAGGGATCCGTATGAAAACTTCGATAATGTAACCCAACGTGTGATAAAAAATCCAAAAAAATCTTTATACCGCGTATGCTGCGGAAATTATTGACAATAGAGCAAAGTGATGTACTACAGTTTTAAAGAAGACATCAATATCTACAAATAAGTCAACAATACCATATGTCTAACTATTAGGGATCTGTATGAAAACTTCGATAACGTAACCTAACATGTGAATCAAAAGCAATAAAATCCTTATATCGCGTACGCAGCAAAATTATTGACAATAGAGCAAAGTGATGAACTGCAGTTTTAAAGATTACATCAATATTAACAAATAAGTCAGCAATACCATAATTATGTCCAACTATTACAGTTATGTCACAATAACTACTTTTTCATGTTAAAATATGCAATGGTAACGCCGCCTGTACAAACTAAGCCACATTATTCGTACTTGGGTATTAAACCTTATCCAAAAAAATCACTTCATTTTCAAGGCCATGTCACCTGTAAATTACTTTTTTAATTATACAATTCCCAAATTCCATACCATTCAAAAGTTATTATGAGTGATAAAGATGTTTTGTATATTTGTATGGAATAAATCCAAAAACTACTGGATAGATTTAAAAAAATCGTTTACTATTAGAATGCTACATTATCTCTGAGTAACATAGGCCATATTTATTGTTTGAAAAAAATAGGGATCCCTATTAAAACTTCGATAATGTAACCTGGGTAAAAAAAATACCCATAAAATCGTTATAATACGTTACTCCCGTGCGGAGCCGGGGCGGACTGCTAGCAATCTATAAACTAAACTTATTACTAAACATGCTTTAGCTATAATATGGCAATATGTTTTTTTTGTTTAATTAGTATCGATTGATAAATTTTCTCTAATAAGAGCCAAGCTTGTTTAAATAATATAATATAATAATTTAGTACAATATTCATGCATATTAGTTTTTCTTTTTTCCTAACATTGTAATTTAGCCATTACTTATTTTTTAAATATTCTATTTTGTTTACTATGTCATTATTTATTTTATACTTACAGTAAATTTATGATATCTTTGATTGTATTTTATTTTTTTGATTATATTTTATGTATTATATAGGTATAATTATATAGTATATTTATTCATTTATTGTTATTCAAGGATCTCTGTCCGAGTAAAGGCCTCCTCCAGATTGTGCCTCAAATGTTTAGTCTTATTGCTTTCTTTTTGGGTGTTATTGCTGTATTATTAGTAACCTGTTGTTATTCTATTAGTTAATCTGGTTCCCATAGTAGGTACCTACCTAGTAGGTAGGTAGGTAGTACCTACTTACAAGCATTACTTGCTTTGGGGGCTTGGGGCTAGATGGCGCTGTGTGAAACGACCACCAATATATTATATTTTATTTAGTATTTATTTATACTCTACATCAATATTCGAACTCCATTTCGCATGTATTTTCAGTTTTGATTTCCTTCGTTACCTCTAGCTCTTGAGTGTACTGGGATCGCTTAATTCCCAACTCCTTTTCAAGCTTTAGCGCTTGCAGTTTACGAAGATAGATGTCGTGATTTAAAAGTTCTAGAGTCAGTTTCTTTCTTTGCTGTAAAAAATCGTCTGTCTCTGTTAATTTTGCTCTATGGTTTCTCTCGTGTCCATCAAATGGCCCTCTTGACTGAATATTTTGGACATCAGCAAAGTGAGGAACAACCTGGTTTATCACTTCTTGGTCCCCTGTTTCGGGAAGTTCTTCGACAATCCCATCTAAAACGGGCAGGTCTTGTCCAATGATGTTTAATATCTTCAGGTCCACTTTATCAAACTTTATGGAACCACCTGCTGCTTCAGCCGCAATTGCGTTTTCTCGCTTTGTCTGTAGAATACAAAATAATAGATATTAAGATGTCAAAATTTCTACATTTAAGCTCTAAATCGAAATATCTACCTACAGGTTCGGAAAAAAAAATGCTATTGTTTATGATATTGTTACACAATTTTAACCTACTAACGCCATCTGTTAGCTAATGAAACAAGTAAGGTGCTTTCTGGTAAGATCGGTGAAGGTGTACAACCCGGTCACAATATCTGTGCACCTGACCTCGTGACGTCATGGGTACGGGCGAGGCGGGAGAGAGAGAGAGCGGGAGAGGCGCCGCATTCCAGCGAGGTGCACAGATATTCTGACCGGGTTGTAAGTGCAGATGACATTACGTTCTAAAATAGTAACTAGAGGCAATACAAAAAAATAATTTCTAAGACTAATTTCAGGTTTTCTGAAAAATAGTCCGATCTTACCAGAAAGCACCTTAATGATTTCTTTAGTTCTCACTAGATGGAGTTGTCATTAAAAACCGTTTAACCTAAATGGAAGGAATGGCAAAAGTGGCCCCAGCCAGATCACTGCAGAATAAAATAAAATAAATGGCGATGGAGAAATAGCATGGATACAACAAAACTGTTTGTTCTGCAAAAAAGATGTCTACGCATTATCCTCCTCTTGGGTGTAATGGAGAGCTGGAAGCCTTATTTTAAACAAGAAAAAATCTTAACTTAGTATAGGTAGGTATATTATTAATAAGGAAGTAAGTATCTTCGTCAAAAATAACATGCATCTATTTCAAAAATATGCTCGACCACAAAACCTAAGTCCCCAAAATAGATTAACTTTTCCTTTCACTAAATTACAAATGTTTCATTCAGGTCCACACGCAATGTCCGTCAAAATTTATAATACCTAAATAACATAGGTACTTACCCTAATACAAAATGAAAATAACCTACACAGATTCAAAACCCTACTCAAAAAATATTTAATTGAAAATAGTTTTTACACTCTGCAAGAGTTTTTTGTGAAAATTAAATTAGTTTAGGTAGATAAGTACCTTGTTAATTAAGACGATACTTAAAATTTTTGACGTTTTGTATGGGCTGAATTTACCCGGATAAGACGGAAAAAGTGCTAAAACTGCAATATCTTGAAAACCATCAATATTAAAAAGAAACCGTCTGTAATTTATTTAGCTAGTGTGATTAACTAACGAATTATATAAAAATGAACTGTTTAGCTATTCATAGTTTTGATTAAAAACGAAACTAGGGTTTTTGAAGAGCCAACTTTAGAAAATAAATCTATCGAGAAAAGTTTCACCGATCGTGTTTCTGTCTGTAATTTATCTAGATTATATCCTTAAGTTATCTTTGTCGTAAAAAACAAAATTGTATGTTTTGCGGTTATTGAGAAAAATAGATTCTGCATTCTTCAAAAACATTTATTACTCCTCTTAAGTAGGTAATATTATTATATTTTAGAATTTTATTTTATTTTGTTTCATTTTATAATTTTATGGGCTAAGTGATCTTTTGGAATGCCCTATCCGGGCTCATGTTGATACCATACTTATTTAAATACCTATAAGACTTTAATGTACACATGAAAGCAAAAAACTTTGAACTTTTTAAACATACCGTGGTCCGGCTTTTCCACACACTAAAAACTTTATCTCGGATGAATCTCCAGTCCCGATTCTGAGCAACAAGACCGACAGCTTTTGCCCTTTGAAGCACTGCCACCCATCCCCTGACCTTGTCAGCGTGGGTGATACTATTCGAGAAGGGTGCAAACAATGTGCCCTTTTCTTCTTCAATCACTTCTAGAACAGACAGCTTGCGCGCCGTCACCTCTCTCTTCTTTTTAGAAGACAGTTGAATAATTTTCATCTCAAGGTGTTTATTTGAAGCTTTGGACCAAAGCGTAGAATCTTTCAAAACGTCTGCGCTCTGCCGAAAAACGTTTCGTACTAAAGCATACCGTGTATGTAGAGTAGGATTGAAGACTCTAGGTAGGTAGGTAACTTGCGAGATCGCACCGATTTTATGACGCGTAGATCTACCTACATAAAGTACCTATAGTACTTCAATACAATGTTATAATACGACTTTATATTAAATGTAGTAAGGTTCTATTTACTTTGGCTCTAGCTGTTAAGGGACATTGCCCCTTTCCTACCACACCGCTGCGCTAGTGGCGATAATAGAATTTCAACTCTGTGATTAATTAATTAAGATTCAAATTATCATGACCACTGGTAGTGTCATAGCCGCATGCCGCTTAGCTTTTGCTCTTTCTCTCTTTGTTTCGTTTAGCCCTGCAAGACACAGATGAAATAACAAACAGAGCGTCTATATTACCTACCCTTTACTATGAAGAATGTGATCAGAATGAATGAAGCTAATAAGGTGTCTGTATGCAACTAATGTCCGGCCGTTCCACGCCTCGTGTTACTTACGAACTTAGATAATATTGTAACAGCTCTAGATTCAATTATGGATCAGTATAAACATTTTTTTATTGGCTGGGGTTGCCAACCGTTCTCTAAAATAGAGTATTTTACCTACTCTGAAATAATCTATAACAGTAAAGGACTATTTAGGTATACCTACTTACTAGTGCCAGTATCATACATTCATACATGATGCATACTTACTAAAAACTGAATAAAAATGTTGAATAAAATTAAACTCTTCTCTATAAGTCTTTATTTACCTCCATTGAAATCAGACATACTCTATTTCTTCTAATAAAAGTTGGCAACCCTAACCCTATCCTATCAAAGACAGAGGACATTTTATAAAAAGGCTATAGTAGAAAAGGTACCTTGACTTATTCTGAAGTTCTAATCAATGGATTCTGAATATGTTTTTCAGAAAAATATATATGCGCATTATAACATATAGTATAGGTATAACTACTTGTAAGTGTGAAATGCTAACTACGGCAACATGTGCTGTGCCTCTTACTACTCCCTTAAGAGGCTGCCAGTCGACGATTGCTCTTTTTCGGAACGAAAAAAGTAATACTTCTGAACAAGCCACATCTCCTATTTTTATAAGTATATTACTTCAGGTTCCTACCTAGATTTCTATTAAGCTGAAAACATAATAGCAGAAACTTTTCACGATAAAAATATTATTTCAAAATGATACGTTTTAGAATTTATGATCGAAATATTTTATATACCTACTATTAAAATCAACTTGTGATTTATTGTTAAAGATAGGTAATATGTAGATCTAGATTTCTATTAGGATAGATTTTTGATAAGTAGTTATACATAATTTATATCATTAATTTATTCGAAAAGCTAAGGCGGACCACGCGCGGTCGTGTGTTTGTCGTCATTGCAGCGGTCGGTAGGATTATTTATCGAAGTGATTAAAGATGGGTACATCTTTATTCACATATACTATACATTATAAAATAGGAGATGTGGCTTGTTCACAAGTATTTCTTTTTTCGTTTCGAACAAAAATAATCGTCGACTGGCAGCGTCAAGGATCGTCAACTTCAAGGATCTGAGCGCCTGGAGATGTAGATGTCTACCATACTTGGGAATTACAGTCGTGATCCTATTTAGATAATATGAATCTGCGAATCATAAGCTTCAAGTTTTTTTCTTCTTCTCTTATCCATTTAAAACTCAAGAACGACTGGACCAATTTTTATGAATTTTATGTTTTTGGAATTGTACGTAAATAAGAATAAGAAATTGAATTCGTCCGGAATAGGATAATAAGTAGGTATTAAAACATTAAAGAAAAAAAAATGAAGAACCATGGTATCAAACTGAGGGTCCCTACTCACTGCAAGTGAATATAGTTTGATACCACAGTAAACGGGAACGGGAACTTAACACAACATTTGTTAATTCTAAAGATATACGAAGTTCGCCGGTTTAGTTTGTTTATTACAAAAATGAATTCTATCTATTAATCTATTAATCTATCTATCTATGAATTCTAAATAAAAATGGCTATGAAAACTAAAAAAAACTAAGGAAAGATAAAACTATAAAGAGCTGCGTAGGTGTATCCATACATTATAAATAAAATTGAAGTGTCTGTCTGTGATTTTAAAATAACTGTATTTTCTCAAGTGCTTACAGGGTTATTTAGTTACCTACATGATACTAAAACACTAACAAACTTTTTACAAAAATAATAAATCTAATCGCACAACGTTAGCAAACTTCTACACAATTCACTTTATTAGTGTCCAAGCTAAAGCTAAAATATCACTCTTATTCCTTTTACGTTAACGTCTAAATTAGCGTAACGTCAAAATGAAAGTGCTTAGAATATTTTAACCATTTCATTTTTTTAGATCTTTAAAAAAAAAAAAACATTTGAGTCTACACCTTTTTACATGCTGTCTAAATTTACGTAATTAAAATGAAATTACTTAAAACTACCCTAAGTTTTAAAACTTTCATTTTGATGAGCTAATTTCGACATTATTGAAAAAGGAATAAGAGCGATCGTATTTTATAAAGTTCTAGCTTTAGGAGGACTCTACAGCAGGGCTATTTTGTAAAAACATGATTATGTTGAATGCAATATCCAATGTTAGAGAATACCTAATCTGTACACTTTTCATAGTAACTATTCACTGTTTATGCACCTATACTGACGCTACTGCGTAGGTAATGTATTGGAAGCGGAGTATAGGTGCCTAAACATCATAAAAAGTGTAGGTATTATGGCATTCCGTACCAATAAATATTGGTATGTTTTTACAACATAGCCCAACAGGATTGTCACTATTAGTTGGTTTACTTTCCGAAGAATCATTTTTGTAGAAGATTATACACGTCAGTACCAAAAAGACCGCGATATCCAAATGAATTCTCAAAGTCTTCCAGCAGACAACAAAATGTGTATCCCTTTGAAGCATCAGTCCATTGGATACCTCCCATCCAGTTAATATGTTGACACCTATCTTTACACTTTACGTACTTAGCAGCTTTTGTATTGGTAATATCTGGTATATTTAGTTGTATAATAGCAACTGCGGTTTTCATCGACGGATTTTGGATCACCTGTGAATAAAAAAAATATTTACCAAGACAGCTAGTGATGGCAATTCTGTTGTGTCCACGCTAAACAAAATCCTAAAAACGATTGCTCTAAATTGAAGTTAAGGTTGTGGGTTCATTTCAATACCCAGGACAAAAATTTATGTCCGTTGAACATAGTTGCCTGTTGCGTCTCTGGAGAAGTATTTTAAGTATGATTTACAAAAAAATCGTTTTATACATACGTTTTTTATTTGTATTAAGTTCTCTTAGTATAAGCGCTGTCTGAAATTACTAGTAAATTGAATGAGCTCAAGATAATGAAATAATTACCTTCCACAGATATGTAGATACAGGTAAGCTGGATTTATCGGCCAAAATGATATTTACATCTGTACCAGATGGATCTTCTAGCTTCAAAGGTTCAGCAGTTCCGGTCCACACTATCAAGTCATCGTCTGTCGACTGTGCTAAGCTCCTCACTCGCGCCTCTACTTCATCCCAATTCTGAAAAACGAATTGTATAAAAAAACCGGCCAAGTGCGAGACGGACTCGCGCACGAAGGGTTCCCTACCATTATCTATAAAAAACGGCAAAAAAATGGGAGCACTTCAATATTTATTTGTTTTTAGTATTGTTAAAGCGGCAACAGAAATGCATACATAATCTGTGTGTTAATAATGTATAATAGGTATACGTATTTACAAAAAAATGTACTTAAGTATACTATTAGCAGGGCTATTTTATAAAAGCATGATTATCATGTTATGATGTTGAATGCAATAACCTAATGTTAAAGAATACCAAATCTGTACACTTTTCATAGTAACTATTCACTGTTTATTCACCTATACCTACGCTTCTGCGTAGGTATTGTATTGGAAGCGAAGGTATGGATGCCTAAACAGCATAAAAAGCGTAGGTATTATGGCATTCAGTAGGTACCATAACATGATAATCATGTTTTTACAAAATAGCCCCACAGTTCTAGTTCCCATACAAGCTTTGCTAAGTTTGGGGCTAGATGGCGATGTGTGTATGAAATATAATACAATATGAAATAATTTATGGTAAATACTTAATAAACAAAGATTTATATTTTAATTATATATATTTTTAAGCTTAGTAGGTAATTATTAGATTAATAGATTATTGTAGTGCCCTAGCGGGGTCCACGTTGAGAAACTCTGTGATACCTTAAGAGCATTGTAACCAACTGGAGCAGTAAATAAATGAATATGAATATGAATATCTACCAACATTTATGTGATAATTTATTTTAATAAACGTGTATATACTTACTTTTGAAGAGCAAGTACTCCAATGAGGAACGACATTAAAATGGGTATAAGTTGCTCTCTCAGGTAGGCCCGGGAACACGTCCAAAGGATTTACCAACTGTCGTTTAGAAAAAGCGCAATCATCATACATGCGCCACTGACGACCCATCGCTCTAGACATAAATTGGTTTTGATCCTTTGCATCGTAGACTTTATCAAAATCATATAATCCTTCTAATCTGCCATTGAACCAAGTCATAGCTTTTGGCACAGAATCAGCTAACGGAGAACGCAAGTGCTGTTTGCTATACAGAGGTATATCATATGATAAATCCATGCACACCTCGTAAATTTCGATGTTTTTGTTTAACACTTCGTAGACTATCTTCATGTTTTCCGATTGATGTCCCAAGCATGGCTTCCCAGTCGATTTTACTAGCGGTTTTAATTCTTCTGTACATTGTAAATCTGAATAGTTGTACGGTGTTCCTTCGATGCGTAATTGAGTATTTTTGTCGCAGTATGCATAAACATAGTCGTAGTCGAATAGATTAAATTTACTAGTTCTTGGACAGATTAACAGAATTGTCTGATTTTGCGGCATATATAAATATCCAGCGTCGTAAGAGTATTTGTATGAAGGTAATTGAAAATGCTGAGTTGAAATGAGCGGTTGCTTTTTGTCATTTGAATCTATTTTCAATAAACATTCTGAAAAAAAAAATAATTAATTGAATATTTTTTGACAATAACAATATCCGAGAGAGTGTGGAAAGAATTCTGGTTCTCATACATTTTGTTTTCTCGCGAGAAGTTTCGCCGAGACTTATCCCATGAGTGAGGATTAGAGTTTTATTTCCTAAAAATATATTTACCTGTCAAAGTGACATCAAAAGTTCTGGAAACATTATCAATACCGTTGGTCGCTATACATTTATATTTGCCGATTTTTTCTTGGTTCATTTTAAAGTGATAATATGAAACTGTTGTTTTAATACTTTTTCCATCAATAGTCCAGAACACCTTAAACATAGAAAGTATTATGGTTTATTAAAAAAGTATATATTATATCATATATGAGTACTATTCCCAGGATAAACATTTGTATAATGAACTTAGATAATTTTTTAAACTATCGTGATAAGTAAACGTAACTATAGATTTTGACACGGGTTTTTATCACGTAATTATAAAGATAATAAATACCTGTGTCAAAATCTATAGTTATGTTTACTAATCACGATAGTTTGAAAAATAATCTAAGTTCATTACATAAATGTTTATCCTATAAATAAATTAAAGGATTAGGTACGTGATAAAGACCCGAGTCAAAATCTATAGTTATGAACTTGGATGTTGTTCTGTACCTGTTATTCACACCCAGAAACATTAGTATAGAATAGAATTTCTATTTGCAACTACATAATTACAATGTTTATAATACGTACTTATTACACACAATTTAAAAATGGTGACAACAACTGACACAACAAACATACTGTAAGAAAAATAAAATTGATGTTGCAAAATAGACTCAACTCAGCATGTTGTCAGAATCCTGGTTGGGAATTGAACTTACAACCTACAGCGCAGAAGGCAGAGTTAATATCAACTGAGCTGTAAGGCTAGTCATAAAATCACTACATAGTATAAAGCAAAGTCGCTTTCCGCTTCCCGCGTCTGTATGTAATATGTATGTATGTATGTATGTATGTTTGCTTATATCTTTAAAACTACACAACGGATTTTGATGCGGTTTTTTTTAATAGATAGAGTGATTCAAGAGGAAGGTTTATATGTATAATACATGCATAATATAGTAGAGAAACACTGATAATTTTAGAGGTTTCTAATGTGATGTCGTAATTAAACACATTTTTTTTTCTACAATAAAGTCCGCGATGGTATTAGAAATGTCTTACGCACAGCGAAGCGGGCACGGGTCAGCTAGTAAAATATAATAATATATAAACATTCTACACATATTCTTTAAAATAATTTCTTTTTTTGTTCTTCAAATTTGTTTTTCTCTATTATAACTACTCATTTTTTCAATTTAATTTAATTATTTCTTCTTGTTTACAATCTTATCTACCATGCTCACTTTGTACCTCAATTTTGTATTTTTAGGCAATTATTTTAACGCATGCTGTGGTATTCTGTAGTGATACGCATAGATTTAAGTTATTGTATATTTTATTTTGTGTTATCACTGTTGGATAAGTAAAGTACCCATAATAAATAAAAAAATAAAAAAATACCAACCTTAGTATCAGGATCACCGACTGTCACACAATCTAGATTAGCCGTTTCTCCAAATCCAAGAGAAAGAGTTGTATTTACATCTTCATTCATAAACTTTAGTTTAGATCCAAGTTCAAGAATAACATTGGCAGTCTCAGCTTTATCAAAATCGGTAACTCGGCAAGTATATAAGCCAGCATCGGATGTTTTGGCATTTTTTATATATAAATCGTCCTCACGTATTTTCGTTTTGTTCTGTGAAATAAAATCTTCATAAAAATCTACATAAATATAAAAATGAATGTTTGTCTGCATCAATATGAACCTTCATCACAATCGGAGCAGCTGTTTGGCCGTGATAACGTGACAGACAGACAAAGTTACTTTCGCATTTATAATATTATAGGTATATAGAAGTATAGATTTAAATTTGAATTTATTTGAATTTTAGATTGACTAAACTTACTCTGTACCATCGTAGATATTCTCCCTTATTATGAGTAATAGGACAAGCAACTGAAAATGATGTACCTAACTCCCTTTCTAAAGTAGAATTTGGATTATTCAGCGATGGATAATCTGTAATAAAATATGTAAAATTAAAACAAGTTAATACCTACATGAGAAAAATATGACACTGACGCGTATATATAGATTTTTGTCATAATCATAAATAAAGACAAATAATAAGACAGGCGTTGTGTGTCCGCCAATATTACTAGCCTCAAACTAAGCAAAGCTGTACTATGGGAACCAGATAACTGATAGAATACTTATGTACTTTTTGTAATTACATAACCGGTTTGGCCGTGTTAACGTCACGTGTCAGATATACAGACAGACAGAGTTACTTTCGCATTTATAATATTATTATAGATTTTAGTGGTTAAATGGTATTAATTTAGGTTGGTTGCCATTTTAACACATGAATGGTGCACTTTGATTTATTGTAGTGTCATAACCCCATATTCTTAGTTGTAACCTCGACTCTACCTTGACTCAAACTCTTTCGAGGCCCCTCGAACTTATTATTTAAAAGTACCTCATGTTTGGTATATTAAATATTTAGATTTTTTGGATGTTCCTAAATTACGTCATAACTTCATCAGTCCGAGGAGATTTTCATTAAACAAACCGTCACACGCATGCGTCGTTCAAAAGCTGTCGAGGAATATCATGGTACCTTGAGTTGACTATTCAGTGAAGTATGGTCAAGTCGAGGTGGAGATATTTCGAGGTTACAACTAAGATTAAGAGGCTGCCAGTCGCTGATTGCTCTTTTTCGAAACGAAAAAAGAAATACTTCTGAACAAGCCACATCTCCTATTTTTATAAGTATATTACTTCAGGTTCCTACCTAGATTTCTATTAAGCTGAAAACATAATAGCAGAAACTTTTCACCATAAAAATATTATTTCAAAATGATACGTTTTAGAATTTATGATCGAAATATTTTATATACCTACTATTAAAATCAACTTGTGATTTATTGTTAAAGATAGGTAATATGTAGATCTAGATTTCTATTAGGATAGATTTTTGATAAGTAATTATACATAATTTATATCATTAATTTATTCGAAAAGCTAAGGCGGACCACGCGCGGACGTGTGTTTGTCATCATTGCAGCGGTCGGTAGGATTATTTATTGCAGTGATTAAAGATGGGTACATCTTTATTCACATATACCTACTATACATTATAAAATAGGAGATGTGGTTTGTTCACAAGCCACATCTCCAGCTCACAGCTCCAGCCTCACAGCTCAGTTGGTAGTAACTCTGCCTTCTGCGCTGTAGGTTGTGGGTTCGATCCCCACCTAGGGCAAATATTTGTGTGATGAACATAGATGTTTGCTCTGTGTCTGGGTGTTACTATGTATAATAAGTATGTATTTACAAAAAAAAAAAGTATATAAGTATTCTATCAGTTATCTGGTTCCCATAGTACAAGGTTTGCTTAGTTTGGGGCTAGATGGCGCTGTGTGTAAAGTCCGCCAATATTTATTTATTATTTATTTCTTTTTTCGTTTCGAACAAAAATGATCGTCGACTGGCCGCTGCCGCTGCTCTTAAGGGGTTTATTGTATTTAGTTGGACTCTGTGGTAACTAATTAATTCGATTTGTTAAAATAGGTATACTTAATATACTTTACCATCAATTGCAATTTTAAATGAAGTTTCATCACTATATTTCACGTTGATGGCTTGACAAAAAACGCCACTTAAATCATATCGTTTAGTCACATTGGGTAGGTATAACGTATCACCAAGATCTGAAATAAAATAATGTATATTATTTAGCTTATTACTGTGGGCCGCGCTTAAAGACGTTCATAGAGTGCGGTATAAATTCTTATTTATACAATGGGCCATTTGACAAGATTTCAAAAACCATTTTAGATTATTCAGTAGTGACTATGGAACCCATAAAAAATATTGTTTTCAATTCTGTATCGATTTATACTCAAACTGCAAGGATAGTATGAAAAAGTCTATATCAGGTGACAGACCCTACTACGATTAAAATTATAAGCCTTGGCAATATTTTTGTCTATCTATGTATGTATCGACACATGCTGATCCGATATTGAATCTAGAGATCTTGCTATATTCCCTGAGCTCGTAGTAACTAACGAGGACAGGGCGACTGGAAATTGGTTGCATATTTGTACTAATTCGGAAACACGAAAAATTGCCGAAGCGTTTACGACTTATAGATACTGGTGGACTGGATAGACTTGTAGATACTGGTGTCGATTCTGTTGTGTCCACGCTAAAAGCTAAAATTCCTAAAAAAAGATCGCTCTTATTCCTTTTACGTTAAAGTCTAAATTCGCGTAACCTCAGGATGTAATTTCTAAGACGTAGGCTAGTTTTAAGTAATTTAACGATTTTTTCATAAAAGTCAGTATGTAAAAATTGTGTCAACTAAAATGAAATTTTGTCTTTTTTTTGTACGTCTGAAATACACAAAAAAAACTAAATATTCAAAATTTAAGAACTTCCATTTTGAGGTTACGCTAATTTAGACTTTAAAGCAAAAATAAAAAGAGCGATGGTATTTTTTGAAGTTTTAGGCGGACACAACAGAGTTTAGTGATTTTCATTACTGTCATCTTCGTCAAGTCCATTTATTGTCCAATGGTAATAAGGCTTGGGATATCCGGTAGCATTGCAATGTACACTCAGCGCCTTATCGCCATCTACTGCTCTTATAGTTGTATTTGACTTGTTGTGTATCGTTACGGCAGCTGTAAAAGTTAGCAAACATTAAATGCTGACTGCTCGTCTTGCGAAGTCAAAGTCATTTATTGCTGAATCACATTCACAAAGTTAATATTAACTAGCGACCCGCCCCGGCTTCGCACGGGTAGCATGTTATCACTACATAGTATAAAGCAAAGTCGCTTTCCGCTTCCCGCGTCTGTATGTCTGTATGTATGTTTGCTTATATCTTTAAAACTACACAACGGATTTTGATGCGGTTTTTTTTAATAGATAGAGTGATTCAGGAGGAAGGTTTATATGTATAATAACATGCTACCCGTGCGAAGCCGGGGCGGGTCGCTAGTTATACATATAAACCTTCCTCCTGAATCACTCTATCTATTAAAAATTGAATGTAGTTTTAAAGATATAAGCAAACATACATACATACAGACGCGGGAAGCGGAAAGCGACTTTGCTTTATACTATGTAGTGATGATTATAATTTTGTGGTATCAATGTATTCTACTCTACACTATAAGGGTGTGCAGCAATATTTATGCTTACAATGGGTGATTAGGTCAACAACATAAAATAAAGTAAATATCGATAAGTAGCATAAAAAAAATCATAAAATTTGTCGTCCAAAAAATTAGACCACATAGTAGTAAAATGCAGATGTCTAAAAAATAATAATACAATATCAATGCACAACAAATACCCAATCAAGTTAACATGTCAGTAAAGAATTAATTTATTTTGTTATAGCATTTTTAGTAAATTCTCAGCTTTCTCTGAAACAACGAAGTTGATAATGGGCTATTTGGCAAGATTTTGAAAACCATTCTAAATTATTCAGTAGTGACTGTGGAACCTATAAAAAATATTATTTTAAGTTCTGTTAAGTATTGGCCCTAAAAATGTAAACTAAATATCGAAAATTTAAATAACCCGCAAAAACGCGTTTTTATGCAAATGGCGTCGCAGTAGTTTCTGTGACGTTACATGCTTGTCAACAAATAAACAAACGTCAAGTTTTTCAAGGCAGGCGATGACATATTGACAAGCATAATACGTCATCGTTGATTCGACCAATCCTGACCGTTTTGTGTCACGTGACTGGCGTTTAAAAATAGATAATAATATGGGTTTTTTAATAAAGCATTGTTTATTTTCAAGTTATTTTACTCCATAACGCTTTATGAAGGCATAATTTACATAGATTACTATCAACAACACTTTATTTTTCATACTTTCAAATAGCCTTGGCCCAAAGGGATGTTCAGACGAAAGGGACGCCTGTGAGACACCACGACATTGCGCAGTTGTATTTTTTATATGTTAGTCTGGAAGGTATTTTTTAATAAGGGCCTAGCTTTTTGTATATTACGTTTGCTGTTGCCTGAAATAAAGATTTTATTATATTATTATTAAGGGTGAGTTTCCACATACATGGAGCTGTGCAAAGTTGTGCGGAGCGGATCAATGACAGCGCTCAAATATTATGTGCTACTATTTGAATTTGTGCTGAAGCTCTTTAGTAATTTTTATTGTTGTACGTACTTGAGTAGTACTTTTAATTATTATTCTTGTTTGAGCCTTCACCTTGTTCGATCGGCACCACACTGGAGCTCTACATAGCATTAAGGAAAGGATCATTGAAAAAAAAGGTAGACCCCAAGCCGTGTTTGTTGCCTGATTCATCTAGGCTTGGTCGCGAGGAATCGGAGTAGCTTCACCTAGTTCCTAAGACGTTTCAAAAAGATCCTTGTGATTTTATTGAAATAAATGATAATAAAAATAAAAATGATTTGACAGGTGACAGATCACCGCGCGCTACACACTTAGGTAAGCATATTCATTTGTTATGTTTATGCTGACAGTAGAAATCGTATTACGATTTCTAATCGTAAGGGAAAACCTGCCCACACAATATTGCACTTATTTGCAGTGCAGTTTCGTACTAGTAAGTGTAGTAACCAATATTTTTCAGCAGATGCTAGTGACGCTTTTTTGAAAAGATTGCATGGCTATAGCCCATTTAGAAGTAGGTCACCTGGTAGGTAACAATATAATATTTATTAACTTACTATAAACATCGACCTCGTATGTAAACTGTGAGCGTCCTCCCAAGCTGTTGTAGGCGACACAAGTGTAGCGGCCTCGTTGGTCTAATGTAATGTTATCTATCTTTAATTTATTACTATCGTGTAGCCTGTAAATAAAATATTAGGTATAAATTTTCGGTAAAATGTGAAACTATAAATATTTTAAGAGTTCTGTTATATGAAGAACACCATTTTTGCAAGATGGCGGTCGTATAGAGTGTCCGTTTCTACTGATGCGGAGCTGTGCGGAGTGGATCTTGACTAATCAAAGCGGTCGACATTTTTAGATCAACTAGGTTGGTACATATTTCGAGCACTGTGTTTGGTCAATTCACGTTCAGCAGCTTGGCACAGCTCCGCGTCAGTTGAAACCCACTCTTATATAAGAAACTAGCAAACCCGTGACAGACTTTGTAATTTAAATAGTAAAAAACACTTTCAGGAACTTTAAATTTTTTCCCTATTAACCTTGTCCTAATAAAATAAATTATGAATTTTGGTAGAATGCATATCGTACAGTAGTCAAAACTAATATCAGATTCTTTTGATTACGATTATTGAGCGACCTTAGTAGTATCAACCTTTTTGGTAGAATGCGTTGCTATGACAACTCAATGTTTTTGATTTTCGAGATGTACATTTTTTTGCACACCTACGCCATCTATACCTAAATTATCCTTTTTGCGTTTTTTTATCATTTAGGGGTTGTTTTTCGGATTATAAGTTCCCTCTTTATTTATTCAGATTTTTTATCTACGTACTACAGCAAATTTGATCTTAATCCGTTTTGTCGTTTATTTTTGATTAAGGAACAAACAAAGCATCCTTATCACAAACTTTCGCATTTATAATATTACTAGCGACCCGCCCCGGCTTCGCACGGGTAGCATGTTATTATACATATAAACCTTCCTCCTGAATCACTCTATCTATTAAAAAAAACCGCATCAAAATCCGTTGTGTAGTTTTAAAGATATAAGCAAACATACATACATACATATTACATATTACATACAGACGCGGGAAGCGGAAAGCGACTTTGCTTTATACTATGTAGTGATTAGGATCATGAGCGTTTTGTTATTCGTTTGTGTGCAATGCTCTAATGGCGATAGTCTAAGATCCAGCTTATGATATTGTAGATAGGGACCGTTGCATAACATCTCACTGAAAAACATGCATTCAAACTATTTGGTCCAAAACTATTTTGTTAGTGTGCTTGAGTTTTAAATTCTCCTAGGTTATGTGTACCCTATGACCTTCTTTATTTGAAATCAGCTGATAAAACAAAAGAAACATGATAAAAAGTTTCAAATATAAAATACTGTCTTCTGGTTTATGAACTCATAATCGGTCACTTTGAGGCCCAATAAAATGTGTTATCTATGTCATGTAGATAAATGTCAACAAAAAGAGATGGCATTAGATTTATTGGCCTATTTAGCTATCGGAGGGTTTTATGACTTATTACCTATTTACTTTTAATCGGTTATTGTCTTTAAAACTCGATGAAAAACGAAGAAATACAGGGCCGGCAAAAGGTACTTAAGTAATACTAGCCGACCCGTGACAGACGTCGTCCTGTCAAATTTCAATAATCGAATAGAAAAGACAATGTTTTTAGTTTGTGATGTCAGATTTGTTGCACACCAGCGCCATCCATACCAAAATCATCCCTTTTGCGTTTTTTTATCATTTTGGGGATGTTTTTCATATTTCAAAGTAGTCTACATATGTTTTATTCTGACATTATATCTACATCTACAGCAAATTTCAACTTAATACGTTTTGTCGTTTAGGCCTGATTGAGGCACAAATATACATACAAACTCACAAACTTTCACATTTATGATATTATTAGGATTAGGATTAGGATTACTATTTATGTATGCTAAGGAAATTCCTAAGTAATCATCTTTATTTGCCTGTCCTTATCCCACTTGAGTGGGGTCGGCACAACATTGCACAATTTTTTCTTTCTTTCATACTCCCCTATCGGTCGTCATCGTAGTATTCACACCTTTCTCACCCGTGTCCTCTTTCACACAGTTCACCCATCTGTTCTTAGCATCAACCACACAGTCTATAGACTCTTCATGCAAGGCGAACACTTTCAAAAAACACATTAGACTTATACTGCTGATTTTAAAACACCGAGATATTAAAACGGCCAATAAGAATGCTCACTCTCCCTTATTTAAGAAATACCTAGCATAGTTACGAATACTCATTACCTAAAGATAACCTAAAGATAAATTGTTCCAAAACGTTTACTTACAAAACTTTTGGCGGATTTATCGGCTCGTCATTGGTACCTTCAAAAAGCCATTCGATTTTCAGCTTTGGTTCAGATGTGCATTTTAGTTTCAATGTGTCATTTATACTTGGTGTTCGTTTTTTTTTTCCATAATAATTTATTTCTATAGCTGTAAACAAGAAATGTATGTTTGATGACACCCAGACACATAACAAACATTCACACACACAGATCATCACACAAATGTTTTTCCTGGGGATCAAAACCCACAACATACAGCGCAGAAGGCAGAGTGCAGAGTCCGACAACCAAATGAGCTGTGAGGCCGGTCGTAATATCTTGAAGATTTCTGTGATCATAGCAATTACAAAGACCCGTGAAAGACATCAGTCAAAACAAGCTTTTATTTAATTATAATGTTTGGTTTTTTGTATGAGCTACCGGATAAGGATAAGAACTGAAATTGCATTATCATTCATTAAAATTAATTATATAATTGGATAATGTACCCTGTGCAGCTAAGATTTAAATAAAATCGGCCAAGTGCGAGTCAGACTCGCGCACAAAGGGTTCCGTACCATATCGTACCGTATCTATAGAAAACGGTAAAAAAACACATTTTTGTATGGGAGCCCTACTAAAAAATGTTTTATTCTAGAATTAAAACTATCGTGGTTGTTAATCATTTTAAATAGAAATACAGCTAATTACCACGTTTTTCCTTGTATTGCTGACGTTTCGAGACAATTCAGATGCTCTTCATCATGAGCATCGCCCGCGACCGCGATCAACGGCAGATCGGCGAATACAAGGAAAAACGTGGTAATTAGCCGTATTTCTATTTAAAATGTTTTATTCTGTTCTTAGATTTGTTGTTATAGTGACAACAGAAATACAACATTTAATATTGTAAAAAATTGAACTGTGTATCTATCACGGTTCATGAGATACAGCTCTGTGACAGACAGATGGACAGCGGAGTCTTAGTAATAGGGTCCCGTTTTTAACCCTAAAAACAAATTTTATGAAAACGCAAGATTTTTTAAAATTTACGCGTTTATGTTGTTAAAAGTAATAAAACTTATACGTTTTAAAATTTACAATATGAGTACAGTTCAAGTGACATAAGCTTGTAAAAACAGTTCAAATAAATTGTACTTACAGTAAACTTCAATGTTGACAGTTCTCGTCGCACTGCCATATTTGTTGGTAGCTGTGCAGGTATAGATTCCATCACCGAAATCGGGAGTAAAACTGAAATATTATGTTATTTCAAAAACAATTTACACCAATACTTACAATAATATTGGCGAATTTTACGCACAGCGCCATCTAGCCCCAAGCAAAGCTGTACTCTTGGAACCAGATAACTGATAAAATACTTATATACTTTTTTCTTGTAAATACATACTTATAACATACATGCAGACACAGATAAAATATCTATTTTTATTACACAAATATTTGCCCTGGATGGGGATCGAACCCATAACCTGCAGACCAGAAGGCAGAGCTACTACCAACTGAGCTGTGAGGCAAGTTATATATATACAAAATACATAAGAACCAGTTGAGCCATCTAATGACCGTTGCAAACAGTCTATAGGTAGCTCAACTGATGCAGATCACTACCAGAAAGAAGCGTTCCCGAGATACTGGCGGCGTTGAAATATGCCTCATAGCTCAGTTGGTAGTAACTCTGCCTTCTGGTCTGCAGGTTATGGGTTCGATCCCCATCCAGGGCAAATATTTGTGTGATAAAAATAGATATTTTGTATGTGTCTGGGTGTTATTATGTTATAATAAGTATGTTTTTACAAAAAAATATATATGTAAGATTTTTATACGTTATCTGGTTCCCATAGTACAAGCTTTGCTTAGTTTGGGGCTAGATGGCGATGTGTAAAAAATATATATTTCTTTATGCTCTTAATACACCCACGGTTTTATTATCTCTCTTGTGTCACATAGATAACACTATTCAATATACTGCTAGTTTATTACTTCTCCGGCTTTTTATATTTTTTTTATCTTTTTATATTTTTTTTATTTTAAAGCCTATACTTCCGAGGTGGTCCCATTACCACCAAGTCTGCATCTGACGATGGGATCCCAGGGAAATCGAGAGAAACCTTCAAATCTTATGGGCATTTCTAGACTTTGCCCTTCTTGATCTCGCGAAGGGGGGAGCCTCCCTACTACAATTTTTATTTATAAACATGAAGTCGGTTTTGTTTTTTAAACGTAATTATTTTATATATATAAACCTAAAACTGTGGTCCACGTTTGTAGCGAAATTCATCTTGCTCGAGTGTTTTGACCATTTCACTGTGGGATTTGGTTTGCCATCAACTGAACAAGGTATATCAATCATCGCACTTGCTTCTACTGCATACGTCTCCTTATCCTTCTTTATTGTAGGCCGGTCTGAAATTAGTGAGGTTAGTTCATATGAAATAGATCTAGGCAAAACATTGATTTATTTGTTAATAATTTAAGTTAAAAAAATTGAATACAAAAAGACGGACTTAATGCCGAGATATTTTTTACCGGTCAACTCAAGTGGTAGTAAGATAAGGCATGCGAAAAAAAAAAACAAAAAAAATATTACAAAAAATAACTCAAAACAGAATAAATAGAAGTACGGATAATTACCAGAATACCAGTATTGGCCAATTTACTGTTAACCGCGGTCACGGGCGTTGCTCATGATGGAGAGGATATGAATTGTCTCGAAACGTTAGCAATACAAGAGAATAAGATTGTAATTAGCCGTATTTTTATTTGAAATGATTAATAACCACAATAGTTTTAATTCTATATGGAATTAAATTGTATTTTTACCGATAAAAAAGGAGCAGTTTCTCTTTATTCTGTATATTTTTTTTATGTTTGTTACCTCATAACTCCCTTATTTGTAAACCGATTTGGATAAATATTTTTTTGGTTGGGAGTAATAAACTTCCCGTTTTGTACCTTTAAATTGAGAAAACATGCTACTTCTAAAGTTGAAAAAATAGAAGTTGATTTATTCAGATTGAGTACTTCGTGGAGCCGAAGCCTCGATTTTTGGGTTCCTCGAGGTAAAAATACAAGACAACTTCTCATCGCTTTTATTTTCACACAACTGACTGTCGTTATAATTCTTCGAAGGTAATACACAAAATTTCAAAACTATATTCCAAAAAGGTTTTCATAAATATTTATTAAAAAGGTTTTACAACATGAACTCACATTCAACTTGTAGATCTATCTTCAAAGAGTCTGATCCCATAACATTTTCCACCTGGCACCCATACATTGCATTATTGTCTCTACGAACATCGGTGACAAGGAGAGTATCTTGATTTTGAGCTTTTTTGATTTCGATATATTTTTTTGTGCCCTTATATTTGACAAGCCATTTGATTGTAGGCATAGGCTTTCCTCTGATAATCCTGAAATATCGATTAATAATAAAGACATCATTTTAAATATTTTACAAGCTTCCGTGGTATCTGAATAAAAAATATCTTATAGAAAGAAAGAATAAATTTATTTTGTGTCAACATAATCTCTTAAAACTAAACAAAAAACATACAAATTGGCAACATTGACAACAAAATTGGTCATCATTAGCTATAAGCTGCAACAGCGAGAGTTGATGCAGCGCTGATTTTCAGTGGAGCCATATACATTTAATATATAGAATAAAAAGTTAGGCTAAATAGGTAAGTTTGTTAGGATGGAAGTTACGGAAGCTTATAAGCTATTCCAGGATATAAGCAATGTATAAAAAGTTTAATGCCATCAAAAACATAACTTGTAAAAAAAGCCAAGTCTCGCAACGCAACTCAGTTCTTCTACCGTAAAAAGTTGTGAGATCCATGTAATACCAAGTCGGTTAATTTATTCAGTCCCTACTTTAAGGGTCCTTCTGTCTTAAGTTATTACGTAAAGGTTAGCTAATTACGTAATAACATAAGTCAGAAGGACCCTGGACAGCCATTATGGCGTGATTAAACCACAAACGTACCTACAAACTTTTAATTAGCCTTAAGTAGAAAGATTTTAACAAGAATCCTAATAATGTTATTAATGCGAAAGTTTGTGATAAGGCTGCTGCTATGCTTGTTCCCTAATCAAAAATAAACGACAAAACGGATTAAGATGAAATTTGCTATAGTATGTACATAAAATAAATCAGATCAATCAATCAGAATAAATAAAGGGGGAACTTATAATCCGAAAAACAACTCCTAAATGATGAAAAACGCAGAAAGGATGATATTGGTATAGATGGCGTTGGTGTGCAACAAATCTGACATCACAGACTAAAAACATTTAGTCGTCATAGCAACGCAGTTTTGACTAATGAATGATATATAATATGATGACGCAACGCATTCTACCAAAATTCGTAATTTATTTTATCAGTACAAGGATTGTAGGGAAAAAATTGGAAGCTGCCTGAAATCGCTTTTTCCTATGTGATTATTACAAAAATAATTGACAGAACAATATGCAATGCATAGGAATGTTCTGTACGTACCTGCATGTAAGGGGAACACTGGTTCCTTCTTCAACATAATAACTTCTTATGTACTTGATTATCTCACCTGGTGTTTTAAAAATCTGCGGCCGTTCTGAAATTAATTAAAAACCATAAAACATTGCATCTTTTTAAAACCAAATCACCTGAATCAAAAGTAAATTTGAAATTATATAGAATCACGACTGCTGTTTTTCTCAAGAACGGTAGATATCCTCTCAGATCTACAAGCGTGCAGATTCTTGAC
The DNA here is from genome assembly GCA_912999785.1 of Hydriomena furcata. Taxonomy (NCBI): domain Eukaryota; kingdom Metazoa; phylum Arthropoda; class Insecta; order Lepidoptera; family Geometridae; genus Hydriomena; species Hydriomena furcata. The sequence continues at coordinate 7,147,287 of OU538838.1, forward strand.
GATGTTTATAGGGATGTAGTCAGAGGCATGTTTAAACATTACATTTGGTACACATATTCTTGCAGTGGTTTGCATTCCATACGTGACAGATACGGTTACGGTTACGGATACGGTTTCTTTACGGTTTGTTTGTTCTGTGTCTGGGTGTTAGTATGTGTAATAAGTATGTATTTACAAAAAAAAAAAGTATATAAGTATTCTATCAGTTATTATTTATTTATTTATTTATTTACGATGTATTCCTTCACATTTGAGCACGTGTTAATAAGAACTTTTTTGAACGACTGTTTTAAATCTCGATTAGCTTAATCATTTATCAAGCTTTTATTTAACTTGCAATTTATGTATGTAACTATGTTTGTTCGGGTGGAATCTTGCAACTCAATTTTGAAGCAGTTCTTGCAAACCGATTAAACTCAAATTTAGCATACACTTTTAGTTATGGTGGCAATACAATAATATGACAGCGAGCTGATCTGATGATGGAGTCAGGAGCTGTTCAACATCCACTCACACACAACACACTCACAACGGAACTCCTTAGAACTTTGTATTCTTGTCAAGTTCCGATGTCAATGTGGTGGTGCTCGATGGTTAAAATCATTTTACAAAAGCTTGTCATTAAAAAATATTTTTCAACAGAAAACTTATTATTTATGATGTCATTGTATTTCCAAGTGGATATTTTACTTACCAACTCCTGAAATTGTTACTTTTGCTTTGCTTATACTTTTATTATCATTGTTTCTTGCTTTGCAAAAATATTCTCCCTCTTGGTGGGGTTGCATATTTTCAAAAGTAAGCGTACTACCATTAAATGATATTTTGATACCATCCTCGTTTTTTAAGTGAATGAAACCTTGTTCATATTTGTACCAAGTGATTTTAGCTGGAGGATAAGCATCTATTTTGCAATACAGATTGTCCTTAGCTTCGTACGCTATTACCGTGTCTGCAAATAAAAACGTTGAAAGAGTAACAAATACACACACACACACACACACACACACACCCACTCACTCACTTACTCACAAACTAGTAGGAATTGTCCGTCAAAATTTGCAAACCAATAAAACCATTTGTTGGTATCCGATTGAGCTACAATTTTGCATACACCTTCATCCAGGCGCTAAGATACTTGAATATTACTAAAGAGCTTAGACAGAGGCACGTCCACATTTTGCAGTAGTAAGCATTCCATAAGTCACAGGTTGCAAGTCCTTCGCTACATTATTATTTCTTTCACTAGGGAAGACAGAGTAGTTTTTTTTGTGATTAATCTTTATTCGTTTGTGCTTACCTTTTGGCTTTTCTATGACATAAAAGTGCTTTTTTATTACAGCTTTTACAATGACAGATGCTCTGTGATCACCATGAACATTTTTTGCCACGCAATGGTAGTTATTAGTTTTGTCAACTTTGTTAATAACTAGAACGTTGAGGTATTCATATGGAAACTTCACAACAGATGTCTGAAACATCAGAAAGAAAGAAGTAAAGGTAAGGGCTTGAATTACAACAAAGATCTGTTTGACGTCTATTTAGGTAAACCAATTATTTTTTAAACATAGTTTATTATTTATTCATTGGCCGTACATCACAGATAACATTAATACTAATAGTAACATAACCGCTAATGTCAAAATCTTCACTTTATTGATTTAAAGAGATAATTATTATTTTGAACAATTAATTATTTGATTAAAAAAAAGAAGATAACTTACTGAACCTGATAAAATCGCGCCATTGGTGTCTATCCAGCGGATCTCGGGAGCAGGATTCCCAATAACATTACATTTGAGATAAACTGCTTGGCCAATATATACTTCCTGCTTTAGATCCCCCTCAATTGTAACCGTTGGTTGTTTCTCGACTGTATGAAAAAATAATTAGCAAACATAAAACCAGAAGAAAATTCGAACTCAGTTTCGTGAATGACTTTTTCACCTTTTACACTGATTATTTTGCTAGCAGAATCCAGTGTGTTTGATGCAATACATTCGTATGCTCCATTATCATCCAGGTTTGCTTTGAATCTGAAGTTCAGAAATCAAATTACACAAAAAAAACGAAATACAATAGTATTTCAAAGCAAATCCTTTTCAAACTTACATGACACGATGGTCACTGCTTGACACGAACTTCGTACCAATCAAAGGTTTACCATCTTTTTTCCACACCACGTCTGGTTCAGGAAAGCCATCAACTGAACACGTCAACGTTACTTCCTCACCGGCTTTTACCGTCCTCGGCTCAGAATCAAAGTCTACAGTTGGTGGATCTATGAATAAAAAGATTAGCTATCAATTTAGTTTTCAAAATAAGGTACCGATAGAACTGCTACGATAGAGGTTACGTTACACACATTTAACGATCAGTGTATATTCTATTGAGTCATTATCCACCATATTTCTTGCAACACACTTGTACGTTCCTCTATCCATGCGTGTAATATTTGTTAGATCTAGATTTTCTTGATCTTTAGCCTTTTTAATTTCTACAAAGTTAGTAGAAACGGTGTCTTTATAATACCATTCGATGGTGGGCTCTGGTGTTCCTTGTTCAATTCTATAAAATAAAAATACTCTGATATGTAAATATTCAATATTCTAAAATAAGGATACTAAAACATTTAAATATTTACCGGCAATTGAGTTGTGTGGTTGAGTTTTCAAGAATGGACCGAGTTTTGGTAACTGCTCTAATTTTGGGCGCAACTAAAATCAAATAAAAAGCATGAATTAATGATCTCTCAAGAAAGCTTTAACTTGTGATCGCACAAGTATATTTTTGAATTTTCGTACCCACTCCAGAAATTTTAATTATAAAAGGATATGTATTATTGTGTTGTGGATTTATTATTTCACACTTAAACTTTCCTTCGTCGATGGGCTGCATGTGTTTAATGGTTAATACTAATCCGTCAGATGATACCGAAATATCATCCTTTGATAGAATAGATCCATTTTTGTACCAATTCACTTCAGCAGGTGGATAAGCGTCTGCTTTACAAAAAAGTTTAGCTGTAGTGTTGTATGGTATTTCATAAGTGGTATCTGTAAAGAACATAATATTTTTATTTACAGAAATAAATAATATCTAATACTAACATATTAGAAAATGTAAAAAAAATACAAATAAATGAACTATCTAAAGACGGTTGTAAACAGTTTATAGCTCAAGTGATCCAGATTACTAACAGTCAAAACGTTCTCAAGCTACTGGCCGCAAAAATATAATAAATCAATTAATTTTTTTAAATTGTCAATAATTTTGATAAATTAGGTACCTTTAGGGACTTCTTTAACCTTGAAAAAAGGTTTTCTGATAGTTATGACATCTACTTTCTTCTCGTCATGATCTCCAAGTGCGTTGTTTGCTTTGCATTGATACGTTGTATTTCTGGTATGTTTTTCGATGAATAGTTGGCTCACAAACGTATAAGGACTTTTTTCTACAACTTCCTGAATTTAAAAGAAATAATTATTTTTGAATAGTTTCACTTTAAAACACTAAACTTTAACAATAAAAAAGTAAATGGATGTACATTGTACACAAACACTCACAGATGCCAATTTAACTTTATTGGTTAAATCGAACCAAAAAATATCCGGTTTAGGGTATCCCACAACATCACATGTGATGTTAAGAGGTTCGCCATATTCAACATCGATTGGATTACTTCCTCTTATAGAGACTTTTGGTGACTTCTCCACTAAAATATATTAAAATTTAGTTTCCGGTTTCAAAAATGGCAAATTAAATGTATTAAAATGCAAGATATCATTCAAGCTTTACCTTTTACACTGATTATTTTGCTAGCAGAATCCAGTGTGTTTGATGCAATACATTCGTATGCTCCATTATCATCCAGGTTAGCTTTGAATCTGAAGTTCAGAAATCAAATTACACAAAAAAACTAAATACAATAGTATTTCAAAGCAGATCCTTTTCAAACTTACATGACACGATGGTCACTGCTTGACACGAACTTCTTACCAGTCAAAGGTTTACCATCTTTTTTCCACATCACGTCTGGTTCGGGAAAGCCATCAACTGAACACGTCAACGTTACTTCCTCACCGGCTTTAACCGTCCTCGGCTCAGAATTAACGTCTACAGTTGGTGGATCTATGAATAAAAAGATTAGCTACCTATCACTTTAGTTTTCAAAATATACCTATAGAACTGCTATTATAGTGCTTACGTTACACACATTCAATGATCAGGGTGGATTCCATTGTGTCATTGCCTACTGAATTTGTTGCAATACACTTGTATATCCCTCCTTGACTCCTGTTTACAGTTGCCAGCGATACATATTCTTGGTTTTCAGCTTCTTTTATTTTTACAAATATACCAGAATTTTTATTTTTGTAATACCATTGGATACTAGGTTTTGGTGTCCCTTGTTCAATTCTGTAATCAAACTTGTACATTTCTTGCATGTTTTAAACAATTTGATAATATTATGATACTCTTAAAAATGTTTTTTGGGCGGACAATGGGCGGTATTATCGCTTAAGCGATATCTTTAAAATAACCTATGAATGGAGTGATTATGAAGACGAATGAAAGATTTGTCGGACTTGCACTTTAATACAATGTTTAATAAAAATTATAATCAAAGAATTAATTGAGCGGATCGGAAACCGGCTTGATAAGGACTTAGGCAAAGTCAAAGTCAATAGTTATTTATTTCAATAAAATCACAAGGATCACTTTGCAACGTCTTAGCAGCTAGGTGAAGCTACGCCTGTTCCTTGCGACTTAAAAATAAGTTAAAGCTGGTTGAAGACAAGATGCTTGGGATAGGAATGGGAGGATAGATATGGGATAATAATCGGTAAGGAGGTATAGAGAAGGGGAGATGGGCTTAGATTTCTTGGAAAGGGGGATTATGGAACTGAACAGGAAAGGAACCAACAGAAAATTTCAGGAGGTGACAGATTATTAGAATTAAGGAAGCACCTCGTCGATTACAGAAATCAACATATTCCGACCAATATTGTCACCTACAATAGCATTGAAGGTAATTGATAGAATTCTCTTTTTACAACAACATGTGGTAAATTGCCTAAAAACGAAAGCAAAAAAATCATTAAAATAACTAAATATTTTGCGAATAATGTGTTTCTAATAGATTTGTTTTCAAAATAACTCAATAAAGGTAGTTTAATAAAGAAATACGAATTGTCTTGTACGCTATGTTAAAATGCTAACAATATATCCATCAATCTGCAAGACTGGACTAGAATTAGTAATGTGATTACTTAATTGCTATTTATGATAATGATATCGTCACCAAAAACCTTGGCAAGATATGTATTACATACTAGCCGACCCGTGACAGACGTTGTCCTGTCAAATTTCAATAATCAAATAGAAAAGACTGAATGTTTTTAGTCTGTGATGTCAGATTTGTTGCACACCAGCGCCATCTATACCAAAATCATCCCTTTTGCGTTTTTTTTATCGTTTTTGGGATGTCTTTTCATATTCTAAAGTAGTCTATTATTTATTCGGGCATTATATCTACATCTACAGCAAATTTTAACTTAATCCGTTTTGTTGTTTAGGACTGATTAATTACCAAACATACAAACATCCTCACAAACTTCTGCATTTATATTATTACTAGCTGTCCCGACAGACGTTGTCCTGTCAAATGTCAATAATCCCACAGAAAAAAGCACTTTCCGTTTTTCCCGATCTTTACGCCACCCTTATCACTTAGGGGTATGAAAAATAGATGTTGGTCGATTCTCAGACCTACTCAATATGCTCACAAAATTTCATGAGAATCGGTCAAGCCGTTTCGGAGGAGTACGGTAACTAACATTGTGACATGGAAATTTTATATATTAGATAAAAATATTTAGGATACCTGCAGATTAAATTAGCATTGGTCATTCCTTCCTTAAATTTCAGACTTTTTATTGTTTTTTCTATAATAGGCGCTTCTGAAAATATATAATAACACAATTATTTAAAATGATATATTCGTTTTAAATATCCACATGTTATGCTAGGTATTTAGTCAGAATAGTTACTTTTTATATATTTTAGTTACAAGTTATTAAACAATAAATTATGACATAATAGGTAGGTACTAGGTATAGAACAAAGTATATTTAATTATGTATGAAACCTACATAATAATAGTAATATTTTCCTTACCTGTAACTTCTTCTATAACTTTAGGTTTTACTTCAACGGAAACAGACTGTTTATCGACTCCTTTATTATTTTCGGATTTACATATGTATGTTGCGTTTTCATTAACTTTATCTATTTTATGTACGCTTACGTATACATATGGCAAATCATGAACAAACACCTAAAAATTTTTTTTATGTACAACAGATTAGTATTTTTGAAATTTATGGAGGAAGAATATATTCAGCAATGGACGTCATAGTTGAAATGATCATTAAACTTACGTCAGTCTCTAGGATTATCCCGTTTTTCTCCCAAGCGATTTTGGGTCTTGGATACGCGTTGACTGTACATTTCAATTGCAACGGAGTATCGAGCTCAACGTTTATTTTTGAACCTCCTTCTATGGTTATTGTTGGTTTTATTTGTGTTGTGACTTCTGTAATAACAACATCTTGTATAAACTCACTCACACTGGCCTCACAGCTCAGTTGGTAGTAACTCTGCCTTCTGCGCTGTAGGTTGTGGGTTCGATCCCCACACAGGGCAAATATTTGTGTGATGAACATAGATGTTTGTTCTGTGGCTGGGTGTTAATAATATATATAATAAGTAAGTATTTACAAAAAAAAAGTATCTAAGTAATCTATCAGTTATCTGGTTCCCATAGTACAATCTTTGCTTAGTTTGGCTAGCTAGATGGCGCTGTGTATAAAGTCAGCAATATTTATTTATTTATTAAACCATCTTAAAAATATATTCAAAGTTTTTAAATAAATTGGTAAAAATCTACAAATTACAACTTGCGTTATATCAATAAAGTTAAGATGGTATATAAACATTTAGGGCAGGCGTCACAGCTTAATTTATATAGCAGATCTGCTTTATTCGCTGTAGGTTCCATTCTTACACAAAATAAATATTTGTGTGATAAATATAGATATTTGGTCTATGGCTGGACATACCTATCTACGCATTTAGCTATAAAATTGATTTCAATTACTCCAGTATTCATTATGTAACTATAAATTAATAGACCATTTGAATTTGGAGTATATAACGCTAAACTATGTGGGTGTCCAACTGTCCATAGTATAGTTACTGGTCAAAACTATTTACATAAATAATTCTATTTATTTGTAATCTATACAAACTATAATATTTACATATAATTATGTAGGTATCATGTCAGTTAACTAATTAATTTATAGAATAATTTTCCTCCCTCGCATTGAAATTCAGATAATTTATAGATATTTATAGCAATTCAAATTAGGTATTTGTTATGCAAAAACATACGGATTTCCCTGATTATGACTAACAGCAGTTCCAACAATAAAAAAACAATGGGTAAAAACGGGACCTTATTACTGAGACTTCGCTGTCCCTCTGTCTGTCACAGGGCTGTATCTCATGAACCATGATTGCTAGACAGTTGACATTTTCACAGATTATGTATTTCTGTTGCCGCTATAACAATAAATACTTAAAACAGAATAAAATAAATATTTAAGGGAGGCTCCCATACAACAAACGTGATTTTTGCATTTCTAGCGCCATCTAGTTTATTTTATGTTACTATAAGTAGTTTAGTAGGTACAGCAAACGTGATTTTTTTGCCGTTTTGTATAGATAATAGTACGGAACCCTTCGTGCGCGTGTCCGACTCGCACTTGGCCGGTTTTTTTGTTACTGTTCTTACCGGTGCCGGGGTTCTGAGCCTTTACTAAAGTTGTTCCAGTTCTTGCTATAGTTTCATTGTAATCTAAGTTTACACCAATAACCTGTAACAAAAAATTGGGTAGGTATGTTTTAACATTTTTTTTTACATAAAATAATATAAAGCTTTTGTAAAATCCTGGGGCTATAGAACTCGTCAAGACAAACCCGACGAGCCCAAACACGATGTTGAATAGTTAAGGAGTTCATATCAGACCGAATCAGCTTGTCATCTTCCGCGCTGTAGGTTGTGGGTTCGATCCCCACCCAGGGCAAACATTTGTGTGATGAACATAGATGTTTGTTCTGTGTCTGGGTGTTACTATGTATAATAAGTATGTATTTACAAAAAAAAAAAAGTATTTAAGTATTCTATCAGTTATCTGGTTCCCATAGTACAAGCTTTGCTTAGTTTGGGGCTAGATAGCGTTGTGTGTAAAGTCCACCAATATTTATTTATTTATTTATTATTAAGTTTTTGCTCAATCGAACTGAGGAGTTTCGTCGGCAGCTTTTGATTTTTGTCACATAAGCTCACTATATTATTGTATAGTAACTGAAGTAATACAAATATGCAAAATTTCAGCTGAATTGGTGGAGGGGAACTGAAATTCAGTTGCAAGATTTGACCCACACATTACTAACAAGGCAAATTATATAAACATACACTTAATCATACATACACACATCAAAAAAGTCTAAGCAACACGTATTGATTTTTGAATATTTCGATTAGACTTTTATGATGTGCGTACTTAAAATCACGCCGAAGATCCCTCTGGCAGAGACGACGGCTTTCCACTTTCTACGATCTTGAATTCTTTTACTTCATTAACTCTCTAACACTCCAAGAAAATACGTCGAGGTCTTCCAACGGTGCACTCAATTAAAAAAAAACTTGAAAATAATAATAATAATAGGATCACGACTGTAATCCCAAGTACGGTAGACATCCTCTCAGATCTTCAGACGCTTAGATCCTTTGAAGATGTCTAGTGGGGGTAGTCAGAGGCACGTCCAAACGCACAAAAATACTTACTACGATCCGAAACTCATTATTAGGTGCATTAAATGGTTCCGTAAGAAATCGCTTCCGAGTGTTATCTAGTGGATTCAGTGACATGCTTCCATCAGATATTAAATTATCGAACTCATCAATTAGCTGGATTGTTTGTGGCAAAAATTCTCCCACTACCACTATAAGCAAATATGTTTTAGCTTCTGAAAAAAAATAAGATGTTTGATGTTTGTATCTCAATCACAAACGACTTTAAACTTGAAACATACATAACCTAATCCTGGAGCCGTACCAAAATCTTACGAGTAAGACTAAATCAGAGACGAACACGTATAACTTTATCACTTTAGTGTAATAGTAATACTGCTCTTGTCTTACTTTAGGGATTGCAGTACGGCCTCTGGAATAGCTTATAGGCTATTTTTATTCAAGCTTGTAAGCTGTATGGGAAACAAAAATTTACCTGTACATGGCTTGGCAGTTGTATCATTTAGTGACGTGGGCACAAAAGCAGAAAACCCATAACGAAATTTGATAGTCGACTTTGCGGTCACCACTATGTAAGACTTGCTCTTGCAACTGATTGTGACTGTTTGGATACCTAGTTTAGTTTCATTAACTTTTAACACCTGAAAGAGAGATAACAATATTTGTAGGGTTCCGTACCACAAAAGAAAAAACGAATCCCATAAAGGATCATTTTGTTATCCGTCTGAGCCGGAACACCCCGCTTTCCCAAGGAGTTGAACTCCCTCAAAAGCTCGAATATGTTGGCATTATCGAGATTGGTAATTAAATGATAAGTATCCAAAATAATTAGCCCCTAAGCAAGAGGGGTGCTGTAAATTTGATGTCTGTCTGTGGCATCGTAGCTCCTATACGAATGGACTGATTTAATGTAGTTTTTTTTTTCTGTGAGATGGTTCTTAGCTATAATTGTTGAAGAATTGTTGAAGCATCTTCTAGTGGTCTGATCGATTTCAAATATGCTTGTGACTTTAGAGGCGAAGATATTTTAAATTTAATAAATGATACTTACCATTCTGTCTATCCTAATAAAAATATTTCACTGCAAAATTGAATTGGCTTATCACTTGTATGTGTCAATATAAACAAAATAAAATAAATATTTAAGCGGGGTTCGCTTAAATATTTATTTTATTTTGTTTATATTATTTGTTGTTAAAGTAGCAACAGAAATACATAATCTGTGAAAATGACAACTGTCTAGCTATCACAGTTCATGAGATACAGCCCTGTGACAGACAGACGGACAGACGGACAGAGAAGTCTTAGTAATCGGACCCCGTTTTTACCCTTTGGGTACGGAACCCTAAAAAGTGATAAGCCAATTCAATTTTGCAGTGAAATATTTTTACCCATACAACAAAAGAGTTTTTTTTTGCCGTTTTTTATAGATATCGGTACGGAACCCTACGTGTGCGAGTCTGAAACGCACTTGGCTGGTTTTATTATTTTATCACTTACCGTAACATTTTCTAGTTTTACCAAGTTAACTACTTCTAACGTATTATTGTCGGGTCCAGTTATTTTCAAAGAGAGATCCAAGCAGGTAACTGCTATAGTAGTGTCCGTGGTTGCATGGTCAATTGTATACTAAAAAAGTAAATTGTAAGTACCACTAAGAGTTATAAGAGTTTACCCACACTTAAAAAAAAAATAGGATCACGACTGTAATCCCCAAGTACGGTAGACATTCTCACAGATCTCCAGGCGCTTAGATCATCGAAGATGCATAAAGGGGGTAGTCAGAGACACATCCAAACATTATGTTTGGCACATGCTCACATTTTGCAGTAGTTAGCATTCCATACGTGGCATGTTGCAAATCCATCGCCGCTTATAAGAATACTGACTGGTTTCCTCAAGAGGTTTTTTTAACATCTATTTTACACGGCTCCGGACACGGCCCTGTCTAATTACTATATTTTTAATCAAAATAACTATGGAAAACTTAATATGTAGTAATAAAATTATACTTACGCCAAACGTATTGCCTTTTCCAGGTAGAAAATGTTTTGCAACTATTTTTATTCTTTCCTCAACGATGGAGTCTAATATATATTTTATTATCTGAAAATTGGAGGAAAAGGTATGTTTTTACTAATGGACTGCTCTGCATCTACTCTTATTTTAAACATAGTTAATAACAAATGTATGATTTTTTTGGTAAATTAGATTATAGTACTATTTTGGTCATACAGGAAAAAAACAGGATTAACTCCTAGAGGTACTAGAGGAACTACTGGTTTATTAGTTTAGTAATATTTTTTTCAATTTGTGAATATTTCAATTAACAATTATGTGGTCTGTTAGAATCGTTATACAGTAGAAATCATCTGTAAAATTCATAGCAAAAAGTTACAAAATAACCTATTGAAACTTTCAAATTAATCTCAGATTTCTAGTCAAACCTCATGCTCATCTATTAAGCCTCATGTAGGGTGAGAGCGCTGGTTGTGGGCATTTTAACAACATTTTAATTTTCAAATAAACGGTTTGAAAATAAAATAATAATTAAAACGACGATTTTTAAACAGCATAGAACAGAGTAGTTATCTATCTCTTAGTTTAAGCAGAGTTTTTGTAACATTTGATATTTATTTATGAATTATTCCTATTTAAATAGACAAAACGGGCAATATTTGGTTGTGGTCCAAACAATCTAGAGATAGAACGCATTACAAATGTCACTAATCAAAACGGACCAAAGACAAATAATTGTATTAACTATAGATTTTATACAAATTTGTTTGATAAGCTTAGTTATTGACTGCCAAAATTGAAAATGTCCAAAGGCGGGGTAGGCACCACAACCGGGTCTATCACCCTACCAGTAATTTCACTGACCGAAACCGAAACACAGCAATGCTGTTTGAAATCAGAAATAGGATTAGCGAGTCCCTTCTCCTGTCTTATCGATTCTTCACAAAAAACCGGTCGATCCGGTCGAACTTCATAAAAGAAAAATATAAAACTACGCAGAGCTCCGTTTCTACTCACCTCAACAATAGTGGTTTTATGTACTTCAAAAACAAGCCCGGACGTAGCATTTGCTAAACGCTCATACACTTTGTAGCCTTCAAGACCGTGTCTCTTCTGGTTACATTTACCAGTTAAAATGAATACAATCTGAAAATGTCGATGCAATTATCTTGTAAAAATTACTAATAAAATTAAATTTAATAATGGTGATGAAATGAGATACAAATACAAAATGTTTTTATTGCATTCAAATATAGGATTACATAATGTGATGCTTTAGTTTTCACTGTGTTGCAGGAAGGCAGTAACCTCCCCAAAATATAACATACATTTTGCATCATTTGACAAATGTAGGTAAACATAAAAGAGATAATCCTAGCAGCGACAGAAAATAGGGATTTAAAAAATCTATTGCCCAAGTTATATATACGTACTAGCTGACCCGTGCCCGCTTCGCTGTGCGTAAGACATTTCTAATACCATCGTTGACTTGTTTGTAGACGTTTTTAAGGTGTACAATACTGTAGTACATTATTTTGATATATCTCGTGGGGTTCAGCCAGCATTTGCAATGCGCAAAAAAATGTGTTTATTTACGACATCACATTAGAAACCTCTAAAATTATCAGTGTTTCTCTACTATATTATGCATGTATTATACATATAAACCTTCCTCTTGAAACCGCATCAAAATCCGTTGTGTAGTTTTAAAGATATAAGCAAACATACATACAGACATACAGACGCGGGAAGCGGAAAGCGACTTTGCTTTATACTATGTAGTGATAAGTGGCGATAGAGACAACAACAGCGCGGACCCAATATTCCTATTCAAAAATGACGAAATCGCTATTTCGTATTCACCTGTTTCCTCCTACAAAACTGAATCGATTTTATTATTTTTTAAATAAGAAAGATATTATTTATTATTATTTCATTGATTATATTCGATTTTTTTTACTGATCCCCTCCAGAATGAAATGAATCCAGCAAAAAGTTGAAGATTGTGACAAAATAAACTTTAATCTTTTAATATATAAAATTCTCGTGTCACAGTGTTTGTAACCAAACTACCCCGAAACGGTTTGACCGATTTTAATGTTTTTTTTGTGTAGGTATATATAGCAAAGTTATGCAAAACAAGAGTGACAGAAAGACAACTGTTAATTTTTTGACGGGGCTATTGCTCTTTAAAAGACAAAGGACTACCAATTATATAATCCATGTACCTATTAGGTAGCCTTCCTACTTTGTCATACAAGTACTTAGTTGATTTTACTATTTTATCAATCATGAGTTAAAACACTTTTTACCTGTCTTGTCTGCCAGGAAGTCTGAAGCTAAGCTGAAAGACTGTCTTGGAAGCCAGTGTACTAACTGCGGTAAAATTGCTAAAATTTGTATAACAATAGAGTGTACGAAGTGCGAATAAACGTGTGAGAATAGGTCATAGGGTATTTTTTATACTCCTAAGTGGCGTAAATTTTGGGAAAAACTGAAAGTGAGTTTTACTGTAAGATGACAGGACAACGTCTGTCGAGAAAGCTTCTACCCCTAAAATAAAAACAAATAATTAGCTTACTTGTATTTCCTTCTTTTGTGCTTTATATTTGACATAATCATATTTTGCGTGGTCCTTTGCATGAGCATCAGTAAACACATAAATTGTTGATCCGGGGGAGCTATTCTCAATTCCTGTCAGTATTCCTGACAATGATTGTTCAGGACAATCACCTCCTGATGTGAGTTTAAGTATAAATCCATTCTTAAACTCGTCCCTGTTTTTAGTGATAGTCACATTATTGACACTTTCTTTATATTTATGTTTACCTGCAAAAAAGGAATCACCAATCATTGTCTTCAAATTTTGCATTAGATTAAACTTTGGTAGAAAGTAATTATTACAAGTTTTTATTTAAATTAAAATTATATGTTTCCCATAGTACAAGTTTTGCTTAGTTTTGAGCTAGGTAGAACTGTGACAAATGTCCACCAATATTCTATATTAATGTACTAATGTCTATACTAAGTCTATACTAATATTATAAAGATGAAAGATTTGTATTTTTGTATGTGTATGTTTGTAACGAATTGGGTCAAAAACTACTGGACCGATTTCAAAAATTCTTTCTCCATTATAATCCTTCAATATCCCTGATGAACATAGGCTAAATTAATTACTAGAAAAAAATAGGGATCCCTATTAAAACTTAAATAATGTAACCCAAGGTGTAAAAAAATAGCAATAAAATTATTAGTACACCTATCAGTGCGACGCCGGGGCTGAATGCTAGTTTATTTATAACAGTATAGATATAGTGCATTATATTTATTGTTTTTTAGGGTTCCGTACCCAAAGGGTAAAAACGGGACACTATTACTAAGACTTCGCTGTCCGTCTGTCTGTCACAGGGCTGTATCTCATGAACCGTGAAAGCTAGACAGTTGAAATTTTCACAGATTACGTAAATATGTTGCTGCTCTAACAACAAATACTAAAAAAAGAATAAAATAAATATTTTTAAGGGAGATTCCCATACAACAAACATGTTTTTTTTGCCGTTTTTATAGATAATTGTACGGAACCCTTCGTGCGCGAGACCGACACGCACTTGGCCAGTGTTTTTTAACACCTTTCTACTTACCGGGATCAGCAAAAGTCACTAAGACGTAATTATCGATATATGATGCATTTGATTTCACCACTGCATCGAATATAACATTCGCTTCGCGCTCGACTTGCTTTCTCACAACTTCCATAGAATTGGTAACGTCAAACACGAAAGTCAGGCTAATTTTTCTTTCGGTTTGTCCGTTTGAATAAACTATGAGCAAGATAAAATAAAATAGGCCCGCACAAGTCATCCTTGCCGAATGAAAGATAGCCGAACTATGATGATTAGTCTGTGATACTTAGATTATGTAAATTTTAATATAAGTAAAGACAACCTCATTGGCGAATGCCATGAGACGTGAGACGCAAGTGACGCAGTTCTTTTTTTGGGTAACATACCCTCGTATTCAAGAACGACACTATGAGAACACGCACCCACAGTGGACGAAATCTTTTTTCTTTAGTTTAGAGACTCTTATTACTAGAAAGCTGTAATTTAGCATGAATATACATTATTAGTCACGCCGACAAAGTGGTTAAATGAAATCTTAAAAACAATTTTTTTATAATTAAATAATACTACCCGTGATAGACGTTGTCCTGTGAAATTTCAATAATCGAATAGAAAAGACTGAATGTTTTAAGTCTGTGATGTCAGATTTGTTGCTCACCAGCGCCATCTATACCAAAATCATCCCTTTTGAGATTTTTTTATCGTTTAGGTGATCTTTTTAATTTTTTAAAGTAGTCTATTATTTATTTGGGCATTATATCTACATCTACAGGAAATTTCAACTTAATCCGTTTTGTCGTTTAGGCCTGATTGAGGAACAAACATACATACAAACTCACAAACTTTCGCATTTATAATATTACTAGCCGACCCGTGACAGGCGTTGTCCTGTCAAATTTCAATAATTGAATAGAAAAGACTGAATATTCATAGTCTGTGATGTCAGATTTCTTGCACACCAGCGCCATCTAAACAGAAATCATCCCTTTTGCGTTTTTTATCGTTTTGGGGACTTTTTTAATTTTTTAAAGTTGTCTATTATATTTATTCGGGCATTATATCTAAATCTACAGGAAATTTCAACTTATCCGTTTTGTCGTTTAGGCCTGATTGAGGAACAAACATAATTACATAGAAACTCAAAAACTTTCGCATTTTTGACTGGTATTTTTTTGTCCATAACTTAGCTGAGAGACTTAGTTCTAGAAAGCTGTAATTTAGCATGAATATACATTATTAGTCACGCCGACAAAGTGGTAAAATAAAATCTTAGAAACAAAACTTGTGTTGACGAAAACGAAACTTCCACCCTTGGCTTCGTTTTGTGGTACCTGGATAAAACGTATTCTAGAGTCTGGCCGCGCTAAAATAAGTAATAAGCCTCATAGGTTCGTGGTAGAAAACTCATTTAGGGTTAAGCTCGCCTTTGTACATATTCTTTGTAATATCGTAATTGTTAATGTTTTCTGTGTACAATAAGGTATTAAAGTAATAAATGCAGAAGTAAATAAATTTCCAAGCGCGTTTCGGAGCAGACAGCAGTGAAGGGTTCAGAAGTCAGTAGGTACTTCTTAGATATCGCTTGTATCACATAGGCAAGTACCCATTCAAATCGATTACCAACTTCGTTACAAACACGGCTATAGTAGCCAATAAGGGCGTTGGTGGGTGTGGATGGAGGAGGGTAACGTTAAAAAAGTCACCTAGAAAACACACACAGACATACATTATCCCAAAACTTTTTTTTATAGGTACCTACTTCTTTCCTATCGGGATCAAAAGGCTATCAGACCAACTAATACGAGTAGACCTACCTACTTCAATTGAAATAAATCGCTATAATTTGTCAGTTTATCGTAACGCGCTAACATTTCAAAGAAAGAGATAATACATTTTATAGTTAAGGCGCTACCAGTTTCTAAAACCGCAGCAGAAACGACTAAGACAGTTAACAACGGCAAGCTCTAGATGGCGTCTGCGTATCGTAAATATTATCGACAGTTTTTATGAGATCGCGTTGCTGGTACCTACGTAGGCAAGTAATAGGGGTAGCTTTACCCACCCCTCAATAAACATTTTCACTTTGTCCGCCTTTGCTTTTTGAATAAATTAATGATATAAATTATGTATAATTACTTATCAAAACCTATTCTAATAGAAATCTAGATCTACATATTACCTATCTTTAACAATAAATCACAAGTTGATCTTAATAGTAGGTATCAAAATATTTCGATCATAAATTCTAAAACGTATCATTTTGAAATAACATCTTTACCGTGAAAAGTTTCTGCTATTATGTTTTCAGCTTAATAGAAATCTAGGTAGGAACCTGAAGTAATATATTTATAAAAATAGGAGATGTGGCTTGTTCAGAAGTATTTCTTTTTTTGTTTCGAAAAAGAGCAATCGTCGACATACAGCCCCTTAAGTTAATTCTACGTAGAATTGTTAATACTAGATAAAACGTATAGGCGTGTTTTTATCGACGCCATTATAATTTGCTCATTTATAATACAATTGAATTAGTTTGATTATAAATGTTTGGCGAATACCTACACATGAAGCTGTGAGTCGCTAAACGCATAATACGTGATAAAAATACTAAACGAAAATACAACGAACGAATTGTATTTTTACGAGAACATTTTATTTTTTCTACGAATTGTATTTTTAACTGACGAAAAAAGAGGCGTTTCTTAACATGTATATTGTATATGTAAAAAAAAAAAGGATTACGACTGTAATTCCCAAGTACGGTAGACATCCTCTCAGATCTCCAAAAGCTTTGATCCTTCGAAGATGTCTAGTAGTAGTCAGAGGCACGTCCAAACATTATATTTGGCACATGCCCACATTTTGCAGTAGGTAGCATTCCATACGTGACAGGTCGCAAGCCCATCGCCGCTTATAAGAATACTAACTGGTTTCTCACGATGTTTTCCTTCACCGTTTTGAGCACGTGTTTTTGATGCGCAAATAAATTTTTCGAACAGAAAAATCTATTGATGCACGCCGGGATTCGACCTTCAGGTTGAAAATCGAGGTACCTCTCCCACTTGGCCAACACGGTTTTTTTGTATAATATGTATAATTTTTTTTGTAGTTTTTTAATCTTTTTCTTGGTAATCCGATTGCGATGATTTTATTTCTACTGTGTCTGTGTTCTGTATAGGTCCCATTTAAATAATATTCATGTAGGACTAAGAGTTTCTTAATAAAACTTTTAAAATTAATATCGTCCCTTTACTTTTCGATTGGTCAAAAGTCAAAACAATTGATTACAAGTAATTAAATTCATTTTAAAACAAATTACATAACCACTATCTAGACTCGTGTTTCATTTTAAAAATTGCATTGCTTTATTCTAAGTGCACTTAACTAAAAAAATAGAAATAGTATCACGAATTCACGACTGTAATTTACGGTAGACATCCTCTAAGATCTCCAGACGCTGATCAGATGAAATGATGATCAGATCAATGCCAATGCCATGAAAAACCCCCATATTGCATGGCATTGGCATTGACATTTTGCAGTAATTATACATTTTTTATAGTATTCTTAAGGTGATATATGAAATGTTTGGTTTTTTGTATAGGCTGAGTCTACCCGGATAAGGCGGAAAAAGTGATAAACTGCATTATCTTGATAACTATCAAACTTAAAAATAAACTGTCTATTTACTTAGCTGGATGATTAATTATATAAAAAAATAACTGTTTAGCTATTCATAGTTTTAAAATAAAACTAGTGTTTTTGAAGAGCCAACTTTGGAAAATAAATCGTGTTTCTGTCTATAATTTATCCTTAAGTTATATATATATCCTTAAGTTATCTATTTCATAAAAAACAAAACTGTATGTTTTACGGTTATTGAGAAAAAAACGATTCTGCATTCATCAAAAACATTTATTACTCGTATTAAGGATTCACAGACAGATTTTACATATATAATTTAGGCGATGTTACACGAAAATCCAGGCATTCATAGAGTGTGCGTGTTGAATGATAATATATTGAGTACTATTTAATGGTATTAGTTCTGGCACGTTACGATTCATTTTGAAGAGGATGAATGAAATCAGTGTGTTATCTGCATGAAGAATGTGATGTCAGTACATTCAGCAAAAGACGTATAAAATAGTTTTTTTTAAATTATTCAATAAAATCGCAAGGATCACTTTGAAATATCTTAGGAATTAGGTGCAGCTACGCCTGTTTTTGGCGACCAAGCCTAGTAGAATCAGGCAACAAACACGGCTGGGGTCTATCATTTTTTTCAATGATTAATGCTATGTAGAGCTCCAGTGTGGTGCCGATGGAACAAGGTGAGGGCTCAAACAATAATAATGATTAAAAGTACTAACCAAGTACGTACAACAATAATAAAATTAACTAAAGAGCTTCAGCACAAATTCTAAAAGCTGCACACGCTACACTGATTTAGCGAAAGATGAAAGAACTATTTGCTTAAAAATAATGAAAGTAGACAAATGTTAATCAAAATGAAATAGTGCAGACTAAGTAAATTAAAATTTAGCTGTCGAGTGGCAGAGCGACATCAGGCCACGAGGATTTATTAGTGTGATTTAGTTGTCAAAAGATATGTCGTATTGTGTGACTCAGTAACTACATTTTATGAATGCATGTAGTGTTTGTACAAGGCGCCAGTCGATTGTCGGTAGAATGACGAATACCGCTATCGTTATTCAGTATAGATAACTATGCCACGTGACCATACTGCCGAGTATTAATAATCAAGTTTCCTGCGGTAAATGGGTTATTTTCACGTAGTGGGAGGTTAGTCGGAAACTCGACCAGTACTGATAGTCCAGTCAAAAAAAGAGAAGAAGGCTGAATTTTGGATGTTATGTGAGGCTTAGAAAAGCTTAACTTTAAATTTGTGTTTGTGCCTTAAAGTCGACTAAGATTACTACCCGCAGCGATAGCTGTTCACGCGTAGATGTATCTGAACCCATTTCCAAATTACAGTCGCTATCGAGTACCTATAGATACCTAAGTATTTGTATGGAATTAAGCACAGCGCTTTTATCGGTAACTACACTGAACTAAAATCTTCCATACAAATAGCTAACGATACTCTATCTCTATATAGCAACTGTAGTTTCGAAATCTCATAACTGAAATAATATTATCACCGTGTCGTCGCCGCCGCGCGTAATTGGAAAAATGTGCCGTATTATAAACCGACTTCAAAAAATGGAGGAGGTTCTCAATTCGCCTGTATGTTTTTGTGTGTATATGTTTCTCGACTTCTTCGGCGTTTGTGGACGGATTTCAATTTTTTTTTTAATTTGAGCCTATACTTCCGAGGTGGTCCCAATACCACCAAGTCAGCATATGATGATGGGATCCCAGGGAAATCGAGAGTAACCTTCAAAATTTATGGGCATTGATAGTGGTTTTCAACTATAGACCTTGCCCTTCTTTCATTGGCATACACTGAGTGAGGGGGAACCCTCCCCCTCGCGAGATACGTTCGTAATAGAAATCATGAACACCGCGAGTTGACGTCACGTTTTTGAACCACCTATAAGGCACAGATAACAGGGCTCCTGGGTTTTTTAATTATGTATTTTAAAGTACTACATTTTTTATTTATTAACATGAAATCGGTTTTGTTTTTAGTTACAGAAACGATTTCATACATTTTTGCTTTCCGGGCTACTGACGCCGGAGCCGCGCCAGTGCCGTGCCGGTTAGTGATAAAACGCATATCTGTACAGATCTACTCAATATAAAAAAAAATATAGCTGAAGTGCGCTATACATAAGTTTTTTTTGTACTCGTCAATACAAATCCAACGAGCCCAAACATGACACGTCATATGTGTAGGTAGTTAAGCAGTTCCTATGGCTACATTCGAGCTCCATCATCAGACCAGCTTGCTAGTACCATAATGTTATATTGTCATTGGAGATTGATAAGTATGCAAAGTTTTATCTCAATCAAACTATTTACTGAGGAGTACTGTTGAACAGCTCCTGACTCCATCATCAGATCAGCTCGCTGTCATATTATTGCATTGTCACCGAAGTTACCTAAGTATGGCAAATTTCAGC
This sequence comes from Hydriomena furcata, assembly GCA_912999785.1. Classification (NCBI taxonomy): domain Eukaryota; kingdom Metazoa; phylum Arthropoda; class Insecta; order Lepidoptera; family Geometridae; genus Hydriomena; species Hydriomena furcata. Next base: position 7,167,902 of record OU538838.1, read on the forward strand.
TCAATCGGTTGGGGATAACTGCTTTAAAATTGATCTGCAAGATTCCACCTTAACAAACACAGTTACATAGTTACATACAGCTTTTAAAAAATAATTGCTGAAATGCGCTATATAAAACTCGTCGGTTTTTGGTATAACGTAATGTGGTAACTAAGGCAGAATGTGATAAATACAAAATCCTATTTCAAATTGTACATTGACATCATTGAGATATTTTTAAAACAGGATAAGGATAATATCACTAATTGTCCTTCTATTTTACTAATTATCCTAAAAATTTTTTGTAGTAACTAATTGTAATAAATGTCTATGTTTTGGTATGTGTGTTTACTACAAAAAAACTATATTTCACTAGTTTCTGACAAAAACTAGCACTTTAAAGCTTAATATTTCATAAACGGATCTCATTGTTTTCACAAATCAAATAAACATCCCCACTTTAGGTGTAGCGGAGGTACCCTAAAAAAAAATGTTTTTCAAGATTTTATTCTACGACTTTGTTGACATTACTAATATGTGTATACATGCTAAATTACAGCTTTCTAGCATTGATAGTTATTAATAATAACCAATGCTAGTAGTTGTAAATAACAAAATACAACAAAAAGTACTCGTAGTTACAGGAAGATTCGTAAAATTGTAATTATCGAAAACCACGAAACAACACGCAAGTACCTACCAACACAAATTGTCCAAATATAGCAAAATAACGTTATTGTTATCCTTCTTACCTACTAATAATCATAATGTGAAAGATGGTGGGGATGTTTGTGATTCGAATACGATTGAACCTATTTGAATGAAACTAGGAACTGACATTGGTATAGGCTACTGAAAAGTATGGGCATGTGCCTAATGTTATGTTTGGGATTGCCTCTAATCCCTTTAGATATCTTCAAAGATCTGAGAGGATGTCTACTGTAGTTGAGGACTACAGTCGTGATCTTATTTTTTTTTTACTTTTTATCCGGGTACCACGCGAGCGAAGGCGCGCGCAGCAGCTAGTCACTACATAGTATAAAGCAAAGTCGTTTTTTTTAATAGATAGAGTGATTCAGGAGGAAGGTTTATATGTATAATAACATGCTACCCGTGCGAAGCCGGGGCGGGTCGCTAGTTATGTATATAATATAGTCCTACATAAAGAGACCACCATAACTCCCGGTTGTCATTTCAAGTTATAAAGTCAAATCAAAATGATTTCGAAAAAACATTTTGATATTTTCAAATATTTCTTACTGTTTCTATGTTTAAGTGAAGTTACATGTGTTAAAAACAGTAGTATGGTAAGAGTGGGCATTTTAACAACATTTTAATTTTCAAATTTATATTGACAAAATGATTAAAACGACGATTTTTAAACAACATAGAATAGAGTATTTATCTATCTCTTGGGTTAAGCAAAGGTTTTGTAACATTTGATATTTATTAATGAAATATTCATTGCATATATAGAAATAACAGGAAATTTAGTTTTGGTCAACCAGGTCTAGAAGTATGCATCTCAACTGTCACAATTATTGACTGCAAAAATTTAAAATGACCAAAACAGGAATCACAACCGGGTCTTTGACCCTATATCTCATGTAATAGATGACACAGACTCAATGCGAGAAGAAATAGATCAAGTGAAGTCTGGGGTTAACATTTACTGGCTGATATTTCAGATACTCTTCATCATAAGCAAGTGAATGTTGAATATAAAAGTTATTTTTGTTTATTTATTACAGATTTCTGACTACGATCCGGATAATTACGAACATACCACACGAACTGAATTACTAATTGAACCAAAACCAGAAGGTAAATATAAATATTCCCGTTTATATCAAAAAAACTAATACCAATGGTATTTCTTTATTGCCCTAATTAATATTCTATTCCTAACGAATACCACTTATACACGAATACCAAAATAGGTTAAACGGTATGAGATAGTGCAGTCAGTAGTAATAGAAAAACCGGCCAAGTGCGAGTCGGACTCCCACACGAAGGGTTCCTTACCATTATCTATAAAAAACGGCAAACATACATGTTTGTTGTATGGGAGCCCCACTTAAATATTTATTTTATTCTGTTTTTAGTATTTGTTGTTACAGCAGCATCAGAAATACATCATTATGTGAAAATTGCAACTATCTAGCTATCACGGTTCACGAGATACAGCCCTTTGACAGACAGACGGACAAACGGATAGAAGGACAGCAAAGTCTTAGTAATAGGGTCCAGTTTTTACCCTTTGGGTACGGAACCCTAAAAAGCTCTTAAATTTGATTTATGGTGAGTTATTAATGTGTTTGATGAATGCAGTTTTGTTTTTTATGACAATGATAACTTAAGGATATAATCTAGATAAATTACAGACAGAATCACGATTGGTGAAACTTTTCTCGATAGATTTATTTTCCAAAGTTGGCTCTTCAAAAACACTAGTTTCGTTTTTAATCAAAACTATGAATAGCTAAACAGTTAATTTTTATATAATTCGTTAGATAATCATACTAGCTAAATAAATTACAGACAGTTTCTTTTTAAATTTGATGGTTTTCGAGATAATGCTGTTTTATCACTTTTTCCGTCTTATCCGAGTAGACTCAGCCCATACAAAATGTCAAAAAATTCACTTATCACCTTAAGTAGTGTTTATTTAATCAAAATCTTCTTTCAAACAAAACTCAGTCTTTTCAAACAAACTAATGTGTAGTAGGAAAACGTTTGGTTCATCTTCTTAAAGTTTATATGACAAATTCGTTGTTTATTATCAAAATTACTTAAAATTTAGTAAGTATTTATGCTCTTCAATGCCATTAAAGAAGCACGCGTTTAAGTGTTTTTTGATTTTCATCCCTTAACGGGGTAAAAAGGGGCGTTAAAGTTTATTATCGAACTTTGTACTTTAATGCACAGAAATCGGAATAAAAAATTGTAAAATTCGAAAAACGAAAAGTACTTATTTCTATGTGATTATTTTAATTTAGACAGCACAACGACTGTCGCGGGTCCAGCTAGTTTATATAATAAGAACAACACAGAAAATCTGTACTGACTGTACCAAAAGTTATGTTTTGGTATTCATTGGGAATAGAATTTGTACTTCATTTAAATATTTATAATTTAAAATTCGTTAAGAATAGAATATTAATTACGGCAATAAAGAAATACCTACCATTGGTATCAGTTATTTGTATTAGACAGGAATAGATTAAATATTATAAGAAGTATATTTTGAAAACCGCCATACAATCACAATAGCTGCTGGCACAGCAAATACCTGTCACGTATGGAATGCTAACTACTGCAAAATGTGAGCATGTGCCAAATATAATGTTTGGACGTGCTTCTGACTACCCCCACTAGACATCTTTAAAGGATCTAATCGTCTGGAGATCTGAGAGGATGTCTACCGTACTTTGGGATTACAGTCGTGATCCTAATTTTTTTTTTTAAGTATCTCAATCTGTTTACTCTCAGACGCAAAGAGACAACAAAAAGCCAATAAAAACAAACGAAGCGTTCTTTTTTGACATTATGTTTATTTATATTTTATATTTCAGTAATAATAAAACCCAAAGCACCCGAGGTTAAAATTACTCAAGGAGAAAAAGTCGAAGTTTACATTAATGAAAGCATTAAGTTAACTTGTGAAGTCTCTGCCTACCCCGCGCCTAAAATCGTTTGGACAGATGCTGATGGTACTGTTCTCACTTCTAAGGTAAATGCAGTCTTCCGCTATAATACTTTAATTGTTATTCTTGTTTGAGCCTTCACCTTATTCGACTGGCACTACACTGGAGCTCTACATAGCATTAAGGAAAGGATCATAAAAAAAAGTAGACCCCAAGCCTTGTTTGTTGCCTGTTTCTTCTAGGCTTGGTCACGTGGAATCGGCGTAGCTTCACCTAGTTCCTAAGACGTTTCAAAGTGATCCCTATGATTTTATTGAAATTAATTATTTTTGTATTTGAATTTGAATACTGATGTAATTATGCAGGAAGAACTCCCAATGATTTTTTTTAACGTAAAGTTGATAATCATACATTATGACTTGAGGTGCAAATAAGAAAAATAAATATTTATTTTATTCTGTTTTTAGTATTTGTTGTTAGAGCAGCAATAGAAATACATAATCTGTGGAAATTTCATCTGTCTAGCTATTATGGTTCATGAGATACAGCCCTGTGACAGACAGACAGACAGACGGACAGCGAAGTCTTAGTAATAGGGTCGCGTTTTTACCCTTTGGGTACGGAACCCTAAAAACAACTTATTAACACATTGACGCGTCAAAACTTCTGATTTGTAAAAGCAACGCTAAAAACAGATCGCGCTTTAAAATATGTTTTTGCATTTACAAAAGGATATTTCCTTATAAAATATATAAAAAAAAATTTGCCTACATAGTTGTAAAAAATAGGAAACAATAAATTATGTACTATAAATTTTACATCATTTTCCATTCATTTTTTGCTCGTGTTATTTTTGGCTTTTTTACATAAAAAACTCTAAATAAATTTAATTATTTTAAAAACATAAAAACTTGCACAGATTTGTCAATATAGCCTTCGATCTTCAGATACTGCATGCTGTTATAACTTTAATATATGTTTTTTTACAGATTTCTGAAGTAGAGCTACCTTATAAGTACATTAGCGAATTAAATGTGTCGAAAGTAAATCGTTCATTATTGTTCTATTGCAATGCTAGTAACGATGTAAACGATACAGTATCCAAGAAGATTAAAGTCAATTTAAGTTGGTTCCGGGCGATAATACAACCTCCAGGTAAATTGATTTGTTAGGAAGCTAGAGATTAAATAATTAAATTAAATTAAATTTGACTGGTCTCACAGCTCAGTTGGTAGTAACTCTGCCTTCTGCGCTGTAGGTCGTGGGTTCGATCCCCACCCGGGATAAACATTTGTGTGATGAACATAGATGTTTGTTCTGTGCCTGGGTGTTAATATGTAATATGTATGTATTTACAACAACAAAAAACGTATTTATGTATTATATCAGTTATCTGGTTCCCATAGTACAAGCTTTGCTTAGTTTGGGGCTAGATAGCGCTGTGTGAAATGTCCAACAATATTTATATATATTTTAAAATGCCAAATATTCAATTACTCGGTTCATTTACTACCAATGACAAACATTTGTGTGATGAACATAGATGTCTGTGCTGTATCTGGGTGTTAGAATGTAATAGTAGCAATTTACAAAAGAAAAAAGTTTATTTATGTAATCTATTAGTAACATTTGTATTTTTGTCTGTGAATAATGGTTAAGTATCAAAATCTATAATACCATAGAGTACATATCCTAATAATATTATAAATGCGAAAGTTTGTGATATAAATGATAAAAAACCCAAAGAGGATGTTTTTGGTATAGATGGCGTTGGTGTGCAGTAAATCTGACATCACAGACTTAAAACATTTAGTCGTCATGGCAACGCAGTTTTAACTAATCAATGATACGCATTCTACCAATTTTTTTATTTTATTGATTAGATATCCCCGCGAAACTGGTATATGTTTGATAACTATGGTATCAATCCTAATAATATTATAAATGAGAAAGTTTGTGAGTTTGTATGTATGTTTGTTCCTCAATCAGGCCTCAACGACAAAACGGATTAAGTTGAAATTTGCTGTAGATGTAGATATAATGTTAGAATAAAACATAGACTACTTTAAAATATGAAAAACATCCCCAAAATGATAAGAAAACGCAAAAGGGATGATTTTGATATAGATGGCACTGGTGTTCAATAAATCTGACATCACAGACTAAATAGATTCAGTCTTTTCTTTTCGATTATTGAAATTTGACAGGACAAAGTCTGTCATGGGTCAGCTAGTCACCTATAATCACTACATAGTATAAAGCAAAGTCGCTTTCCGCTTCCCGCGTCTGTATGTAATATGTATGTATGTATGTATGTTTGCTTATATCTTTAAAACTACACAACGGATTTTGATGCGGTTTTTTTTAATAGATAGAGTGATTCAAGAGGAAGGTTTATATGTATAATACATGCATAATATAGTAGAGAAACACTGATAATTTTAGAGGTTTCTAATGTGATGTCGTAAATAAACACATTTTTTTTTTCTACAATAAAGTCCGCGATGGTGTTAGAAATGTCTTACGCACAGCGAAGCGGGCACGGGTCAGCTAGTATTTAATAACCTGTGTGAAGCCGGGGCGATACGTGAACAGAAAAATGTAATCTTTTTTAACCGACGAAAAACGGAGGAAGTTCTCAAGTCGCGAAGGGTGAGAGCGCTGGTTGTGAGCATTTTAACAACATTTAAATTTTGAAATAAACGGTTTATATTGAAAAAAATATTAAAATGAACATAGAATAGAGTATTTATCTATCTCTTAGGTTAAGTTAAGGTTTTGTAACAGGCGATATTTATTTATTAATTATACATATTTATATAGACAAAACGGGAAGTAGTTAGTTGTGGTCAATCAAGTCTAGAGGTATAATATAACGCATCACAACTGTCATTAATCTAAACGGACCATAGAAAAAGAATTGTATCTACTGCAGATTTTAAACAAGTTTGTTTGCGATGCTTAGTTATTGATTGCCAAAATTGAAAATGACCGAAACCGGGGTAGGCATCACAACCGGGTCTTTGACCCTATATTTTTTTCAAGTATGACCACGCATATCTGTTTACCTGGTTATCCGATTTCGATGTTTTTTTTTCTATTGTGTAGAGAATAGACCCAAGTTGGTTCCATTTAAATTATATTCATGTAGAACTGACAGTTCCTTCAAAAACTAAAAAAAAAAAAAAAAAAAAAAAAAAAAAAAAAAAAAAAAAACCGACTTCAAAACTATTTCTACCTCATATAGGCCCCTACCCCGGCTAGCCCTCCACTCGGTGTATGCCAATGAAAGAAGGGCAAGGTCTATAGTTGAAAACCACTATCAATGCCCATAAATTTTGAAGGTTTCTCTCGATTTCCCTAGGATCCCATCATCAGATGCTGACTTGGTGGTAATGGGACCATCTCGGAAGTATAGGCATTCAAATAAAAAAAAAAATCGTAAATTTTGTAAATCAAACGCCGGAGCAATCGCGTAACATACACACAAAAAAACAACATACAGGAGAATTGAGGACCTCCTCTTTTTTGAAGTTGGTTAAAAATGAATATCGGCCCTTGACTTTGCGATTGGTCGATACATTTTCGTGGGTTTTCTTTTCAGTTTTATGAACGTAATTATTTCTTTACAGTAAACACACGGGCCGAATATGGAAAGAAAAAACATTTGTCGTGTGATGTTCAGTCTCCAATTCCCGGAGAAATGAAATGGCATGTGCCAAATCACTTAAAACCTTCGGACTATAGAATATCTAGAAACAAAAAGATTTTGACAATCAAATCAATGAGCTATGCAGCACAAGGATGGTACGAATGTACCACGGTATATAAAACGATCTCATACACGACTTCAACAAATTTATCGATAAGTGACCTAGGTTAGTAAGCTTTAGTTTAATATAACCATGATTTTATCTGCAGTTAGAAAAATTGGCGGTAACATGAAATTAACTGTAAAAATCTTGTATTTTTTAGCACCACCTTCAATAAACATTACATCAAGCAAGAGTACTGTATTGTACGGAGAAACTATAAATATTTTGTGCAAGTAGGTGTACAAAATTTTAGATGATTTATAAGTTAGGCGCTTTTGTGCAGTAATCAGTAGTAGATATTTCTAGACGTCGTAATAAAATAAATAGGATCTTAACTGTAATCCCCGAGACTTATATAAAACACCCTTTAGAGATCTTTAAAGATCTGAGCGCCTGGAAATCTGAGAGTAAGGTCAGCGCTACACTTGACGGAAACTTCGGCATGGCGGCACGCCAATACATGTTATTGCATATTATATGTATAGTAGTCCCCTACTATGCTAAATGGGGATTTACTCAAGCGTCATAGAGACCTATTTGGTTGTCGGATTAGTGGAATATACACTTTTAAGCATGTAATAACTTAAGACAGAAGGACCCTTAAAGTAGGGACTGATTAAATTAACCGACTTGGTATTACATGGATCTCACAACTTTTTACGGTAGAAGAACTGAGTTGCGTTGCGAGACTTGGCTTTTTTTACAAGTTATGTTTTTGATAGCATCTCATTTATTTTTGTAGATAGTCCAAGTTTTTAGAGTTCCGTACCCAAAGGTTAAAAACGGGACCCTGTTACTAAGACTCCGTCTGACGCGCTCGAGAATTTCTGATGATTAATTTTTTTTACTAATCTGATCCTTTATCCTTGACGGGCGGCCATATAATATACGGGGCTCATATTTGGTGGAGTTTCTTTATCGGGTACAAGGTATCCCCCTGTATGTTAATCTGCCGCTCTATGTTAAATCCTGAAATCCCCTCTTGGGCTCCCCCACTTATATAAATCCGGTCCGCGACAGAGCGACCGATCTTCCGCGTAGTGTGCCCGCTATTTGTAATCTATAAGCAATAACATTGTAATGGCGTTCCGTCGCGAGTTTCCGTCAAGCTGGCCTATGTCTGCCTTTTATGATTACAGTCGTGATCCTATTTCATTTTATCTTTGGCATAATTTTATTTGTTTGTTTTGTTGGTTTCGATTTGGAATACTACCAGTTAAGCCAGATCAAAGATCCAACTCCCATTGATTAATGACATAATTATTTTCTCAGTATCACCGGAGGAGTACCACCACCTAGAGTGAGCTGGAAAGTTATGAGGAAAGGCGAGAGTGTGTTGAAAAATATGTCAGGTTCGGGACAAAAACTTATGGTCGACAACGCCACTTTCGCAAACGCCGGACAATACCAATGCCATGCAAACAATAAAGAAGGACATGTGAACTCTACAATTGGTAATTGATTGACCTAATTATCTCTACCGTACTTGGGGATTAGTCAATCCTGTTTCATTTTTATATATAAAAAAAAAACTATATGCTGAACATTTTATCTGCAGACATAACCGTACAAAAAGCTCCAGAGGCATCCATTGATGAAGGAATAGAAGTTGAGGTTTTGTATGGTAGCGCCAACATATTTAAATGCAGAGTTGTAGCCTATCCACCTCCAACAATTGTGTGGCGGGACAATGAAGGTCAAGAGCTTGATTCAGAGGTAAACAAAATACAAATCTTGTCACATCATTACACAAATAAAGTCTACTAGATATATGGGGATTGTTCTATAGTAAATTAGTAAACAACTCCGTGACTTTGTTCGCGTCAAGTTACTCGTATTTTCAAAGAAATATCTGATTCCGCTGCACATCTTAAGAGGCTCCCAGTCGCTGATTGCTCTTTTTCGAAACGAATAAAGAAATGCTTCTGAACAAACCACATCTCCTATTTTTATAAGTATATTACTTCAGGTTCCTACCTAGATTTTTATTAAGCTGAAAACATAATAGCAGAAACTTTTCACGATAAAGATATTATTTCAAAATGATACGTTTTAGAATTTATGATCGAAATATTTTATATACCTACTATTAAAATCAACTTGTGATTTATTGTTAAAGATAGGTAATATGTAGATATAGATTTCTATTAGAATAGATTTTTGATAAGTGATACATAATTTATATCATTAATTTATTCGAAAAGCTAAGGCGGACCACGCGCCGACGTGTGTTTGTCGTCATTGCAGCGGTCGGTAGGATTATTTATCGAAGTGATTAAAGATGGGTACATCTTTATTCATATATACTATACATTATAAAATAGGAGATGTGGCTTGTTTACAAGTATTTATTTTTTCGTTTCGAAAAAAAACAATCGTCGACTGGGAGCGCCTTAAGGGTTTATTTTTGGGGATATGTTTCTTAGTGCACCCGTAGAGGGTCCATCAATTTAAAATGAATCTCCAAATTATGTTTCTAGAACCTACTAGGTTTCAAAATAATTTTCCGCTGGCTTCTTTTTGTTACAATTAATTAGCATTGCCATCCAGCGCAGCGTGGCAATTCCACCATAATTTTAAAAATGCTCCATTCAGTAGTGACCTGAATCAGTTGATTTACTTTTGGATTGTTTGCAACGGTCTTTAGATAACTGAATTGGCTCTAGTGTATTTTGATAAGTTATTTATTTTTGTTAATAAACCTTGGTAATATTTTCAGGATACCAGTTCTGATTACGAAAAAGTCAGTAAATTGAATGTAACTAATATGAAAACCTCCAACACATATTCCTGCCATGCCAACAATTCATTGAACGAAACCGTAACTAGTATCCAAGTACTGGTTAAGCATCCAATTGAATTTCATACACATCCAGGTGAATATTGAAGTTTAGGTTTTAGAAGTAGAGTAGTCGTTTTGATAAATAGTTGCTGTTCTGTTTGTGGAGCAATAATAAACTAGAAATACGAGGGATACCTACTGATTGGTGGAGATTAGTGCATAGTTGTTGTTGCAGTTCATGCCTTAAGGTGATAAGTGAAATTTTTGACTTTTTGTATGGGCTGAGTCTACCCGGATAAGACGGAAAAAGTGATAAAACTGCATTATCTTGAAAACCATCAAATTTAATAAGAAACTGTCTGTAATTTACTTAGCTAGTATGATTTTCTAGCGAATTATATAAAAACGAACTGTTTAGCTATTCATAGTTTTTATTAAAAACGAAACTAGTGTTTTTGAAGAACCAACTTTGGAAATTAAATCTATAGAGAAAAGTTTCACCAATCGTGTTTCTGTCTGTAATTTATGAAGATTTATCTTTAGGTTATCTTTATCATAAAAAAAAACAAAACTGTATGTTTTGCGGTTATTGAGAAAAAACGATTCTGCATTCATCAAAAACATTTATTACTCGTCTTATGTAAGGATCATGATTCAATTTTCTTGAAATTATATCAAGGTAAAAAAATATTTGATTATGTATTTCAGAAATCACAAGCGTCAAATACAATCAGGCGGCTAAAATCATTTGCGACGCTAAATCCGAGTTTTCTATGAAAATGAAATGGTTTTATCAGAAAAACGAACACTCAAACATATCAGAAATACACACATCTGCCAACTACCTGATATCTTCCGACAATCGCACACTCGAAATTATATCTACGAATTTTGATCTGATTGGAAATTACACTTGTGAAGCTTCTCTTGTGGATGATGAACTAAAAAATAAATCTTTCACAACCATAGTTGAAATAAACGATCTTAGTAAGTATTCAAAAATATAGATTTTGACACGGGTCTTTATACGTAATTACCAATTAAAGCAAATTAAGTGCTAAAGACCCGTGTCAAAATCTATAGTTATATCTAACTAGCGACCCGCCCCGGCTTCGCACGGGTAGCATGTTATTATACATATAAACCTTCCTCCTGAATCACTCTATCTATTAAAAAAACCGCATCAAAATCCGTTGTGTAGTTTTAAAGATATAAGCAAACATACATACATACAGACGCGGGAAGCGAAAAGCGACTTTGCTTTATACTATGTAGTGATAATCACGATTGTTTGAAAAATAATGAAGCGTTAATATTTTTATGATGTTGAGCAGATTTTGATGATTTTTGTTGTATGTTTATTAGTAAAAGATAAACTAAAAAAACTACTAAACCAATTAAAAAAGACCTTACACCTATAAAAATCTGCATTATCAGCAAGTATCAAAAGCTATATGTTATTTTCAAAATAATTAGAGATCTCCACGAAAATTGCAATAACTTAACCTTAAGTACACAAGGTGCGAAGCCTTCTATAATGATTTAGTGTACTTTAGTATAGAAGGTAAGAATATAGATTAAACTAGCCAACTCGTGACAGACTTGTTCTGTCAAATTTCAAAAATCGCATAGAAAAAAGCAATTTCAGGTAACTTCCAATTTTTTCTCTATAAATCTTGTACAATAAATTACAATTTTTGGTAGAATGCGTATCATTCGGTAGTCAAATTGTTGACAGATTTTTTTGATAAAATAAACTTTGAGTACCGAGCTACCGACCTTTTCAACCTTTTTGGTAGAATACGTTGCTATGTCAACTAAATGTTTTCGGTCTGAGATGTCTAATTTTTTGCACACCAGCGTCATCTGTACCAAAATCATCCTTTTTGCATTATTTTATCATTTAGGGGTTGTTTTTTGGATAATAAGTTCTGTTTATCTGATTTTTTATCTACATACTACAGCAAATTTCATCTTAATCAGTTTGGCCGTACTGATTAGGGCACAAACATTATATCTTTTCACAAAATTTCGCATTTAATATTATTAAGGTGTGTCCAAGCTCAGCGCGCAAAGTGCGCGTCAGCTGTGCGGCACGCGGCATTCGCATGACACAAGTTTGCCGCGTAACTAGTAAGTAAATGTGCGCGCGTCCGTCGTCCAATCAGAGCGCGGCTGCCGCGCTCAAATGCCGCGCTATGTTTGGTCACACCTTTAGGATATTGACCAATAGTGGCTTTTTTTTAGGTAAACCACAAATCACAAATGACCGTTCTGCGTATTTTGGAGTGACAGGAGACTTGGTGCTCAATATTTCTTGTAATGTCACTGGTGTCCCTAAACCAAACATAACTTGGACACATGAAGGCAAAGTAGTGTATTCAGGTATGTACTCATAATAACTAAATTATACCTCAATGTTTTTTAACGGTTATAAAAAAAAACTATAATATATCGTACGGTGAACTAAATTACCTAGTTAAGTTAAGTCAATGCTTTTTAACGGTTAAAAATATATATAACAGAGCAACTCTTACGCTTTTTATCAATTTTACAGAAATGATACAAGTAACTACATAACTTAGTTTTTGGTATCTCAAATCACGTGCTCAAATCAGTGGAGGAAAACATCGTAAGGAAACCAGTTAGTATTCATATAAGCGGCAATAGGGTTGCTTGGAATGCTAACTACTGCAAAAATGCCTCTGACTAACCCCCTCTAGACATCTTCAATGGATCTAAGAACCTGGGGATCTGGCAGGATATCTATCTTGGGGATTACATTCGTGATCGTATTTTTTTCTGTAAAAAAATCTGCACTCAGAATCTTCGAAGTTCAAGGACAATATAATTTCGATCTCGACCGTTGGTTAGGTAGATAAGATATCCACTAAGATCTTTGAAAATGCTTAAGGGGGTAGTCAGAGGCACGCCCGAACATCATATTTTGGCACATGCCCACATTTTGCAGTAGTTAACATTCTTTATGTTGCTGGCCCATCGCCGCTTATAGGAATACATCTGGGTTCTCACGATGTTTTCCTTTACCTTAAAAAGCACGTGTTAATTACCTTCAATAGATATTTTTTCAGTGGGTATCAATTATGTGCGTTATCGTAATAAATATGATTCAACGATTAGATCTGAAGACTTATTATTATTTTTCCAGATAAAAAAATATTGGTTTCAAACAATACACTCCTTGTTATGAACCCCATAGAGAAAGATTCCAGTAATTTTACCTGCGTAGCCGAAAATGTCTATGGTTCTGCAACACGAACATTCGATATTATTGTCTCAGGTTAGTAATATAAATTGTATCGAATTAGCAATACAACAATTCTAAGCCTAATGAAAACAAGACACGTTTTCACAAGCTTTTATTTAAGACGGCTATTTTCGAAATTTCGACGTTTTGGAAACCGTTTCTTTCGTAAATAAAAAGGATTGTTTTTTTTTTAAATATATGTTGTTTTACACTCTCTTGACACAGCTAAGTAGGCGTTACAAGTTTTCAAGTAATAGACGTAATAGTCGACCAACTTATCTGGGGGCACGTCGACCACTTATTCAGGCCATTTTCGACCCCCTATAACTTCGTTGTGGATAAAACTAGAAGCCTGAATTTTCAGTAACCAAGGAGGCATTATATAAACACGGTATATTTTAAATTTCATTTAATTTAAACCAGTAGTTTAAGAATTATAACTGGTCAAAGTTTCTTATTTTGTCACTCACTCACTCACTCACTGACTGACTGACTGACTGACCGATCATCAAAAGTTTAAGGCACTTCTAGCAGACATAGAAGCTTCAAATTTAGAATACAATTAGTGTTTAGTGTAAAAATCCTAAAAAAAAAACCTGCCAAGTGCGAGGTCGGACTCGCGCATGAAGAGTTCCGTACCATTATCTATAAATCACGTTTGTTGTATGGGAGCCCCACTTAAATATTTATTTTATTCTGTTTTTATTTGTTGTTATAGTGGCAATAAAAATACATCATCTGTGAAAATTTCAAATGTCTAGCTATCATGGTTCATGAGATACAGCCCTGTGATAGGCAGACGGACAGACAGACCGACAGACCGACAGACAGACAGACGGACAGACGGACAGACGTACAGATGGACAGACGGACGAACGGACAGTGGAGTATTAGTAACAGGGTTCCGTTTTTACTCTTTAGGTACGGAACCCTAAAAAGTAGGGCTATCTACAAAAATAAATGAGATGCCATCAAAAACATAACTTGTAAAAAAAGCCAAGTCTCGCAACGCAACTCAGTTCTTCTACCGTAAAAAGTTGTGAGATCCATGTAATACCAAGTCGGTTAATTTATTCAGTCCCTACTTTAAGGGTCCTGACTTATGTTATTACGTAAGTAGCTAACCTTTACGTAATAACTTAAGACAGAAGAACCCTTAAAGTAGGGACCGAATAAATTAACCGACTTGGTATTACATGGATCTCACAACTTTTTACGGTAGAAGAACTGAGTTGCGTTGCGAGACTTAGCTTTTTTTACAAGTTATGTTTTTGATGGCATTAGATTTGTCTTAAATATTTTCAATTGCCCTAAGATTTTATAAGTTTTTTATGAAAATAATCACTACTAACTTATTTAATAATTTATTTATTTACAGATTACATTAATTACGACGAAGATCTTATAAAAAATTCTACAGTTAGCTACTTAAAACAGGGACAGTCAATAAATATACAATGCCTTTTGCCACACTCTGATCCAAAATCTATCCGGTGGTATGTGGTGAGTATGTTATTTTTTTCGGTAGGATTTTTATTTTATTATTGTTTTACTCAACAGTTTGTATTGTTAATTTTTTAATTACTTATCCACCTATTTATTAGGGTTCCGTACCCAAAGGGTAAAAACGGGACCCTATTACTAAGACTTCGCTGTCTGTCTGTCTGTCACAGGGCTGTATCTCGTGAACCGTGATAGCTAGACAGTTGCAATTTTCACAAATGATGTATTTCTGTTGCTGCTATAACAACAAATACTAAAAACAGAATAAAATAAATATTTAAGTGGGGCTCCCATACAACAAACGTGTTTTTTGCCGTTTTTAATAGATGATGGTACGGAACCTTTCGCGCGCGAGTCCTACTCGCACTTGGCTGGTTTTTTCTAAAACAATCATACTACATAGGAAGGCTGAATTTCCTATTCCCTATACCTATGGCAATATATATTTTGGATATTGTTTTTTTTAAGAATGGAGTAAACGCGAGCGTTAATGGATCGTTTTACTCCTTAAAAAATGCTACGTACAGTAATGATGGAAACTACACTTGCCGATTGAATACCGAACAAGGATCTGAATCTCAGAACTACGTTGTAGACGTCGGGTATGAGCCCATCTTTTCTGAAACACTGCCTAGAACATTTAATTGGATTGGAGACAAGTTGGATAGGCTTTCATGTGTAGCGAATGCCAAACCGAGCGCAGAGGTGAGTCGTGGGGTTGCTGACGATTCGGACACAATAAATTCGGACACTTTGTCCGAATTGTCACTTTGCAATTTTAATATTTTTTTCACTGACGATTCGGACACCAATGTTTTGTACAGTCGGATATAAAAACTTAAACTGCTAAGAGGAATATAATCAGCATGCATTTTGGCAGTATGGTAATAAAAATAAGATGAAATATTTGTCCAGGTACAGCAACTAGCGAGAGAGAGCTAATGCATAAACTAGATCTCAATAGTATCATCACTGTATTCCCAAGTACGGTAGACTTCCTCACAGATCCCAGGCACTTAGATCCTTGACGATGTCTCTAAAGGGGTTAGTCAGAGGCACGTCCAAACATTACTCAGCAGCATTCTACACGTGACGTTGCAAGCCCCTCGCCGCTTACAAGAATTCTAACTGGTTTCCTCACAATGTTTTCCTTCGCCGTTATAAGCACGTGTTCATGCGATATAAATTTTTTAAACAGAAAAAACATTGATGGACGGCTGGGATCGAACCCACGATCTTCAGATTGAAAGTCGAGGTAACTCCCACTTGGCCAAAACGGCTTTTAAAAAAAAGTTGTATAAAAAACGGAATATGTGTCAGTTTATATTGTTTTTATGTTTTTTGTAGGTAAGTTAAATATTCAACTAATTTTTAACTGAGTTTACAATAATAGTTAAGAAAATCGATAGATTTGGATAATTATGTTTATTAATTTTAATCTTTTCTGTATTTTTGTCCTTATCTATTGATTAATAGTAATAATAGGGTTTTAATTATTATTAACGCTTTTAGCAAAGTACTCTAAATAGTACATCTCGTTATAAAAGATTTATATCTTTTTCATAATGGTGGTCATTTTTGGCATCAGCATTCAATTTTTCGTCAGAGGCTGTTACTAGTTCTACTTTGGTCTTCTTTATACACTGACCTGAAATATCAATATCACATGACATCTTTGACATTTTCATTCTCAGGAGATGGGGAAACATCATGTTCATCTAATTCTAATTAAAACCTAAAATACTCAGTTTCGGTAACTTTTTCTTAGGAGTGATATAATGTAGTTTAAAATTTTCTAAGTGACTGTACAAAACAGCTTCAATATTTTGGTGGTGTCCGAATCGTCAGTGAAAAAAATATTAAAATTAAAAAGTGTCAATTCGGACACAGTGTCCGAATTTATTGTGTCCGAATCGTCAGCAACCCGAGTCGTGTATTAACATGTGTTTTAGCCTAATTCATGTTATCCCATTCCATATGGGGTCGGCACAACATGTAGAAAAAAATGTTGTAAAAATGTTTTGGCTTGGGATGTTTTAACTGCCCCCTGGCTGACGTCAACTTGCTATGCACTACGTCGTTGCCGTTACTGGCTGGACATGGTATTAGACCTTAGAGCAACACGGGCTTCCTACAGAAGGGAGTAGTCTTAGCGATAGATTACTATTAAAATAGTTCTGGCGTTTGTTGCGGGGGGAAATGTGCACACAAGTGCAGTTCCGCACACTTATATGCAAAAACAAAACTGCCAACTGGCTGTAACGATGACGTTAACACATAAACAATCCAACAATACACTAATAATTCGTGTACGGATGACTCACACATTGACACGTCTTATAAAATATGTATGCCCACTTGGGCTTGTGCTTTGACAGAGCCCGTGTTGCTCTAAGTATTAGACACAAATGTCTTAACTTCAAATCTCTTTTAAATCATTAAAATTCTACTTAGTTTGATAAGGTGAGTTTCCATCTACGCATAGGTGTCCGGTATTGCGCTAAGCTGTGCGACGCGGACAAAACACAGCGGTCGACATTTTTAAACTCGAATATTTGAGCGCTGTCGGTGGTCAGCGCAGTTTCGCACAACTCTGCTTAGGTGAAAACTTACCTTAATGCTAGCGTCACCATTATCGAACTATGGCAAATTACAATTATGTGATAGGTGTAGCCGTATAATTTAGTCACCAGATAGATTTAGACAGGGACTGAAAGCGGTAGAGGTTAACGGTATTGGTACCGCAAAAATATAACGGTACCGTTATTCGATAGCGGTTGGGCCATACCGAAATTATACCGGTATGGAATAACGGTATTGAAAAAATCTTGAGTGTCGTTCGTCGGCTATGAGAGAAGGGAGGAGGGGGGGGGAGGGCGCGTGAGGGGCAAAACTCAGAGCGAGTTCGTTTGTTGTGAACGCACACACACGTCTTTGTCAATCGAGCGACACACAGGTTAATAAAACTTTGTTTGTTCTGTTCTGTTGCGCACGCGTTCACGCACAGTAGGTAGGTACCTACCTACCTTTAACTATAGATTTTGACACGGGTCTTTATCACGTAATTAAGTACCTACCTTTAATTTATTTTCCCGACTATGACGTCTGCTCGCGACCATGGCTATTGTAATTATTTGTAGGTAAGTAACATAATCGAAATGTCGGGAAAATAAATTACCGGCAGGTAGGTATTTACCTAATAAATACACATAACTTCTCTTTTATTTCTTTATGATAAAATTTAAATTAAAGTAGGTGGCGATTCTATTGTGCCCATAAAAAAATTTCGGAATCCTAAAACACCATCGCTCTTATTCCTTTACGTTAAAGTCTAAATTTGCGTAACCTCAGGATGACAGTTTTAAAACGTAGGCTAGTTTTAAGTAATTTAACTATTTTTTTACGTAAATCTAGTCAATAAAAGTAAAGTGAAATTTTGATTTTCTTATTTATTTCGTTCATCAGAAATAAACGAAAAAAAATAATTCCAAATTTAAAATTTTGAGATTACTCAAATTTAGACTTTATTGTAAAGGAATAAGAGCGAAATTGTTTTAATTGTTTATTTTTTTGGAAATTCTAATTGTAGAACGTTGCCAACAGAACAATTAATTACTGATTAGCGTATTAGATTATGACCTGTATTTAAATATAGGACAATTTTTATCTATACCCGGTCATAGTCTATCTATAAACCAAATTTCAACCAAATCTGTCTGTTTAGTAGTTGAAGTAGTTGTAGGATGGATGTTTGTTACTGTGCAGTCGGCGGATCTAGGCACTGGTGATGTTAGCCGTTTGGATGCGCGGCAGACAATTTTCGACTTTATACAGTGACATAATAACCATTTGTGCGTTTCTACGGCTAACTTCACGAGTGCCTAGATCCGCCGACTGCACAGTAACAAACATCCATCCATCTACACAAACTTTCGCATTTATAATATTAGTAGGAAATATAAAATAAGTAATAAAGATAACATTAATACATGTTTAAAATTTGCATAGTTTTTTTTATTTTTAATCAATTTTGTTGTACATCTAGTGTTTAAAAGGTGGATAAGTTACTTGGATTTCTTCGCCCATTTTATGTTGCCCTTTTACTGCGTCAACAATCTTTAAGATATGCCTATACGCCATGTTTCGCATACATGGACGTACAAATTGTAGCTCATCCAAGAGCATGTGACAGAAATGATAACTTCCCTTATCAATTTTATTTTCTCTGACACAATCATCGCATTCGAAAACACATTCAGTTCCTGGTTTCTCTTTTTCTTTTTTCGGCGACGGCATACAGTTCTTCAAATGTAAATCAGATTCATATACAGGGGACACTGGGGCTGATGGCGATCCTTCATCAGATGAATTAGAAACTCGTCTATGATCTGCTTTTTTGCGTTTGCTAACTGTCGGCAAAATACTCTGCGACATTCCAACATCCAAGCCGCAAAAAACATCTGATGACAGACGTCTTTTTCTACCTAAAAAAAGGTTATACACATTGAGAAGAAATAAATAAAACCCACATACCATTTCCCACAAATTAATACAGTTTTCTGCCCGTCCATATATTTATTTATACTTATTTTGATGGAGTTAGTCATCTGTGGCAGTTATTATAATAACAAATAGATTTATGTTAAACTAATAAATAAATAAATAAATAGATATATATTGTTGGACATTTTACACATCGCCATCTAGCCCTAAACTAAGCAAAGCTTGTACTATGGGAACTAGTTAACTGATAGAATACTTAGGTAAATAATTTTATACTTAAGTAGGTACATAAATAATTATGATAGATATAGTTAGGTACTAACACCCAGACACAGAACAAATATCTATGTTCATCACACAAATATTTGCCCCGGGTTGGGATTGAACGCACAACCTACAGCGCTGAAGAAATTTTAAGTTTCGGTTTAGGCTGTGTGTTGATAGATCAGTCAGTCAGTAGGTAAAGCAAAATTTTTATATATGTAGATAGGTAAGTAAATACGATATAAACTTCGAAAAGTGAGGCATCTATTCCCAGTCTTACCCTTCACTACACACGCACAACAGTGAGGCATCTATTCCTAGTCTTACCCTTCACTACGCAACAGTGCATAGGTGGGTGGGTCAAACAAATATCTACCTATTATAAATTTTTAATTATAGGTAGGTATTAGGTAACCTATACTTACCTACCACATACCACATAATATTTATACTTTAATAGTAAGTAAAGTACATAGGTACTACCTACTCTATACGGCTTTCAATGCAGTTTAGGTGAAATAGGTAGGTAGGTATTCTCTAAAATTTATGAGAATTCCAATTTATATGTCCCACCTAAACTTCATTGAAAGCCATAACATGATAAACATAGTTTTTACGAAATAAGCCGGCTGACCCGGGTTGGTGGATCTTGGCATCTGTGAAGTGAGCTGTTTGGTTGCGCGGCAGACAATTTTCGACCTTATCATGGTTTTGTGTCACTGACACAAAACCATTTCTGCGTACACACAGCTAACTACACGAATGCCTAGACCCGCTGGCAGAACTGTAGGTAGGTACCTACCTACCTAGGTGGGTAGGTACCGAGGTAGGCAGGTACCTACATTCAATAGGTACAAAACATAGTGAGGCAGGTAAGGTCAGTAGGTACCTACCTACCTACGTGCCGTGTCACAGCAAGAATGGTTATGTGTCACTGGATAAGGTCAAAAATTGTCTGCCGCGCAACCAAACAGCTATCTTTACGTAGGTAGGTAGATACTTACCTAACTAAACTAAGATCCGCCGACAATACCTACTAGGTAGAGGTAGATACAGTACCTACTACGTAGGTAGGGAACAGACCTATCATCTAAGTAATGAAATTTTGAGTTCGATTTTGAATTTGCAGTTCGCTATAGGTATAGTTCGTATGTCGCATCACACACAACTGAAACTGACACAACACAACAAAACAAACGTAGTAAGTCGTTTGATGCACCGACCGCCGCCGCCGCCGCTCCCCGCCGCGCGGGGGAGTGAGAAAACCTATAATATTTGGGTAGAAATTGCGGTATCGTTATTCAACCTTTAGTATACCACTATGAATTTCGGTAGAAGCTTTTCGGTACCGTTATATTTTTAGGTATTGAAATATATGGAATACCGGAATTTATCGGTATGACGTCATATCGATAAATAGAGGTATCTTAATTTTTCGGTTATTCGGTCCCTGGATTTAGACGCAAAGAGTAAACATTCGCCGAATCGCGTACCTAAATCTAGCAACAGCATTATTTAAAAAAATCATCGACGTTTATTTTTTTACGCTAAGTGAGTTGTCTGAGAGGGGTAGTCAGAGGCAAGTTCAAAAATAACATTTGGCACATGCCCACATTTTGCAGTTTTTAGCATTCCATAAGTGAGTTATGTGACAGGTAGGATTTTTTTTTTCTAATGGATGATATATTTTTTTAATAGATAGAATGGTTCTACAATGGAAATAAATTACTTGGCAAACATAATTCAGAGTTAAATATCTTCGACTGGGGAGCCTACACGTGTAATGCTAGCAACGTACATGGCAGCGCGCAATTCACAATCAATGTCACTAGTGAAGGTAATATAACTTTTTTTTTAATCAATTTTTTTACTTATTATTCAGATCAAAAGAAAAAATTGGTTGTAAATGATTTTTCCTACATATGAGAACCTCCTACTTTTTAGAAATCGGTAAAAAACAGATATAAAATTGAACATTCTCCAAGATACTCTGTGTAAATAAGGAATTTACTACCACTACCATTATTCATATTTTTTCAGATTGTATAATAAATAGAACAGCTGAAAGTGTACAAAACACACCGTTAATTATCGAGGATGAGTCCTGGCCTAAGTTTGAAAAATACGAAGAAATGTATACCATCAGTCAAAATAAAACAATTACTTTAGAATGCTCCACCCAAGATCAATCTAATAACACTTTCAAAACACATCCGAATGACACAAAAATAAAAGCAGAATGTTACAACGAAGACAAATTTACCGTTGATGGAAAAACATACAAATTCAAAGATCTACAATGTCAGAATTATGTGAGGCCGTCTCATCTATTTACAAAAAAACCTTGTATGCTTAACGGTGAGATAATTAAAGTCGGATTCAAGCTTGATAACGACTTTTTGGGAGTATACAACGTTTGTTATAGCGAAGCCTATAACAAAACATTGAGCACTAAGGTGGTCTTATCAGAAGCAAATATTGGGAACTTGGTTGGGCCTTCTTTCATGCTGAATGAAGGGATAAAAACAGGCAAGCAAGTCAGTGACATTATCAAGTGTCAGTACAACCAGCGCTGGTTGGTCAATCCAAAAGACGTTGCGTTTGGACCGGCGCAGATCGCCACACTGTCTAACAAGTACAACGCAGTTCCAGTGTACGAGCCTTGTGAAGGCAGCTCCAGGGTAAGCAGGTTTTTATTTATTTCGATTTATTAGTAAGGTGGAAAGTGTATTGGTGCTTAACGTTATTTTCTCTATCTCTGGCAGGTATCCTGGAGTAACATCGAAAATCATGTGTCTAAGATCATGGACACTACATCTACAATGACCGTGTGGACTGGAGCAAGCCAATACAACTCTAAAGCAATACCTCGGTATTTGTGGAAGGTGAGTTTTTGATAATAGTTAAATCACTTTTTTGTATCAACTAAGCTACTCTTATTGATTTTGAGATTGTACGTACCTTAGTGGGGTGCAACGGGGGATGAAGTCTGTTTGAAAATAACTTCACGTTAACAATCTCGGGCCGAAAACGGACAACACCAGTTTCATCAAAGTCATTCATCAAAGTCCATCTTACAGTCGTGATTTTAAAATGACTGACGCCGCCCGACTCAATGTTTTTTTTTTCAGGTGATGCAGTTTGAAGATATGTCATTGAGGACGATCGTGTACGTGAATGATCCTAAACCAGACAACAGTGATATTCTGTGCTCAAATATTACACAGGAGTATAAAACGAAAGACCAGTATACCTACTCCTGCCCCATGGACCAATTTTATAAAACATTTAAAGTACCTATGATCGAGTTTTCGTAAACTGTGATTAGGAAAGGCGGACATTGTGTCTGCGATGTTTAGTGTTTTATGCATTAAGTAAAATAAAGTATATTTTTATATTTTTTATTATGACTTTAGTTAATATTTTTTTTATATTAAATAAGCAGACCTGGCCACGCGTTGCTGTGTCAACAGATATCGCCATTTATTATAATCTTTTGGAGCTAACAGATAATTGTGACTGTCAGATAATAAACAAATATTTTTGCAATAATATAATTTTGCGACTATATATTGAGATGTAAGCTATCGCTATCTTTCAAGTTGGATCAAACTGCACACGGTGTGCAAAGATTAATTAAAAGTTAAGAAGTTTAGGAGTCCATCGCTGACAAACAACGTGAAGCGTATATATTAAGATTTATCTTTGTGAAAAAAATATTAAACTTGATAAGTAGTTGTTTTTCTTAACACCAATTTCCGGTTATGTTTGATACCTACCCAAATAAAAAGTAGGTAACAAAAATTAAGCATAAGTACATTATAATTATGCTTTATTTCAAACAAAAACACGCAACATAAGGTGCCAAACCCCCAACTTCAGACTAAGAAACTGTTTAAAAACTGCTATAAGTAGAAATTACTGCCATGTTGTTTAATAATCTACAAGCTAACCCGGCGAACTTCGTATCGCTTTAGAATTAACTACCGTTCCCGTTCCCATAAAAAGTTCGTCTCCTGGTTCTAAGCTACCTCCTCACCAATTTTCAGCCAAATCGGTTCAGCCGTTCTTGAGTTATAAGTGTTGTAACAAACCCGACTTTCTTTTATATAGTAGATTGGGAATCTAATGCATTATTCCTGGGAGGTAACTTATCGTTAATTAGGCACAAGCTGGATGCGACTAATCACTCCTTAAGTAGGTAAACCTAAAAATCTAAAATGAGTTGATAAAGCAGCTCGATGACTTGTTGACGTTAAACATTTATAGCGGCGGGTTAGACCGGCTGTTGGTCCGGCGCGGCGACGACGCCGACGCGAAAAACTGGGTCCGAACCGCGTTATGCTGTCACGATTTTTTGTTCTAAAATTATTTACTGTTTCACTCACTCAAACATTAGCTCGCGCAATGTATGACACATTGCTCGTTTAGAAAGAAAGCTAATTTTGATTTGCCAAGTAAAATGACAGTGTACAATGTACAATTTACTTGTTCGGGTGAAATCTTGCAACTCAATTTTGAAGCTGTTATCCTCAACCAATTGAGCTGATACTTATATAACTTCGGTGACAATGCATAATAATATTATGACAGCGAGCTGATCTGATTATGGAGTCAGGAGCTGTTCAACGTAACTTCTTAGTTTATAGTCGAATTGAGGTAAAACTTTGTAATATCAATTTCCAATGACAATGTAAAATTATGGTATTAGCGAGCTGGTATAATGACGGAGCTCGTATGTAGCCATAGGAACTCCTCAACTACACAAAATAAATACGTCGTGTTTGATCTTGTTGGATTTGTCTTGAACCCTAGAATTTATAAAAGGTTGATTTTCAAAATATATTTTTAATAAAAAAAACTTAAAACTATTATGAACTAACTTGTGACTTACAGTAAGAAAAATAATTTAAACAAATTGTATGCATATAACCTGTACAAAATAATATAAATGTTTCACACCTGCCAGGCGTCTCGCGATGGCTTCCATTTTTTTTTCTTACTGAAATATCTTGACATTTGTTTTATTTTACTGAAAAATTATAAATGAAAAATATCCTATATTAACTTACCTATAAATTTTTGTTAAATATTTAGGATCTTTATAAATTAAACCAACCTAATAATAACATAAGTTCTGCTTATTTATGAATGTATCTTTAAACTATACTTGATCCTATCTGTGCCAACCTGATTCTCGGCAATGCACATGTACAAGCCTTCGTCGCTCTGTGTCACGTTTTTCAAGTTCAATATTGGATTGTTTCTGAAATAGACAACATAATATTAATAAATGTAGGTACAAGTCCGTGTAAGATGTTTTTTTGTTACTTAATCATGAAACTAACTCGCAATAACTGCTAATACTTTTATATTACACGGGTTAAGAGCCATTGATCGTAACCGAACGTTAAACGACATCTAGAAAAATGCTTATTAGGCGGCTATTTGACAGTATGTAAAATAAAGTGTTGTTGATAGTAATCTATGTATATTATGCCTTCATAAAGCGTTATGGAGTAAAATAACTTGAAAATAAACAATGATTTATTGACTACCCATAATTAAAATGATCTATTTTTAAACGCCAGTCACGTGACACAAAACTGTCAGGATTGGTCGAATCGACAATGACATAACATGCTTGTCAATATGTCATCGTCTGCCTTGAAAAACTTGACGTTTGTTTATTTGTTGACAAGCATGTAACGTCACAGAAACTAGTGCGAACATTTGAATAAGAAGCGTTTTTGAGAGTTAAAATCTAGTCAAATACTACCATTGTGCCGTTCTTTTGATCGTTTTCGCATGAACGAAGAATTCTTTTCACTAAAGCGCTCTTGTGACGTCACAGCGTGGATAAAAAGACACACGCTTGGTTTTCATACAGATGGAAGGATCTGCGTCATCCATTTCGATCTATGTATGAATGTGCTTTTAAAGAACAAATCAAAGTACTTACCGAGTTAGTATATTCGACGTTGAGTCGACTGCTATAAACTTCCACTTAATGCTAGGTGCCGGACTGCCGTACAGAACATTGCATGTCAATTCTACTTGTCCTCCGATTATTGTGTTCACTGTCTCAGATTTGGGAGTCTCGATAAAAGGAAGAACTGTAACAGGAAGTAAGACTAATTATTTACGCTTTCTTCACATTCTCATTTCAAAATATATCAAGTAACTAAAAAATGAAAAAAACTCAAACGAATTCAAGAAATTGACCGAAAATATTGTGTGTCAGTATAAGCCGTAGTTACGACCACGTTAGAACCACGATCGTATCCAAAGTCCAAATGCCAAAACTGACACTTTTACTATACAAAAAGTGCCAGATTTGAAATTTTGACGATACGTTGTCGATACGATACTGGTTCATGCTAACCCCCCTGAGCTAGCTATACTAGATAAATGAGATGAATGAATGAAAATACTTTATTGTTCATAAAAACAAATACCAATAGGCCTTACGCCTAAAATTGTACCTGCATCTACGAGGTTTTTACGTAATACGTCTTGCAATTTATGAGACAGATTATTGTTTTTCTCTTAGTTCTTAGTATTTAGTAGTTCTTGTTTTAGTTCAACAATTTGAATTTTTTTAAAGCAACTTGCCTAAAACGTTGACTGTTACTGTTCTTTCAGCTCTGCCGACATTATTTTGCGCAATACAGTGGTAGTTTCCCGAATCATTAAAATGCGCAGTGAAACTGAAAAATAAACGAATATAAATATTGGTGGACCTTTCACCAAGCATCTTTCTGCTCCAAACTAAGAAAAGCTAGGGGGTTCCCTTAGAGAACAGATAGAGTACTTATTTTTGAAAATACTAACATACCTTCTTAAATGCACTATAACACCCAGACACAGAACAAACATCAAAGATCACACAAATGTTTTTCCTGAGTGGGAATCGAACCCACAACCTACAAGACATACCCTCGTATTCAAGAACGACACTATGTTTATGAAAACAGATTTCGTCCACTGTGGGTGCGTGTTCTCATAGTATCGTTCTTGAATACGAGGGTGAAAACAGAGATACTACCAACTGAGCTGAGGCCAGTCGAAAATGATTGAAGCCTATCATGGCCATTTGGTTGTTCCGCCTCAAGTTAAAAACTGGGGTCACTTACTGCAATGTATGGTTTTCATCGGTATGATACCTCTCTCCCAAAATAACGATGACGTCTTCCTGGTTCATCTCCCAGTGAACAGTTGCCTCAGGAACCGCTTCTACATCACACAATAAATGTACGCTATCTCCCTCTTTCACTGATGCCGTTTCAAGTTCAATGTTTTTTATGGATGGTGCATCTGCAAAAAAAATACCAAGGCATTCATATTGACAGGTAATAAATACTTTATAGCGTTTGCAATGTACTGGCTAGCAATTTGATTGCGTTCGTTATTAGTAAGCTGTGTTGGCCGAGTGGGAGGTACCTCGTCTTTCAATCTAAAAGTCGTGGGTTCGAATCATGGCGTGCATCAATGGATTTTTCTGTTCGAAAAATTATATGCGCATCAAAAACACGTGCTCAAATCGGTGAAGGAAAACATCGTGAGGAAACCAGTTAGTAGTAGTTATAAGCGGCGATGGGCTTGCAACCTGTCACGCATGCAATTCTAACTACTGCAAAATGTGGGCATGTGCCAAATATAAGGTTTGGACGTGCCTCTGACTACCCCCACTAGACATCTTCAAGGGTCTGGAAGTCTGAGAGGATGTCTAGTAGACATCCTCCCTCATCCCAAGTACGGTAGACATTGTCTACCGTACTTGGGGATTACAATCGTGATCCTATTTATTATAAAATTTATAACTGGGTATTTTTTTGACTACCGACCTTCGATATTTATGTTGATGAAAGTGATAACAATTTACGTAGTTGCAAGTAGGCGTGACGTTCCCGTGCTTGCGGTTCCGTCCAGTCCAGGAGCTGTACCACAAGGTCCATAAGTAATATCAAAACAATATTACTCGCTTCACTTTTGCACAAGTTATATTATTTTCGAGCTTGTGGTACGACCCCTGACAGCGATAGAGACAAAACAGTTTACATCAACAAAACAAAAATCTCCCTTAAGAGGCTCCCAGTCGCTGATTGCTCTTTTTCGAAACGAAAAAAGAAATACTTCTGAACAAGCCACATCTCCTATTTTTATAAATATATTACTTCAGGTTCCTAACTAGATTTCTATTAAGCTGAAAACATAATAGCAGAAACTTTTCACGATAAAGATATTATTTCAAAATGATACGTTTTAGAATTTATGATCGAAATATTTTGTATACCTACTATTAAAATCAACTTGTGATTTATTGTTAAAGATAGGTAATATGTAGATCTAGATTTCTATTAGAATAGATTTTTGATAAGTAATTATACATAAAATAAATAAATAAATAAATAAATATTGGCGGACTTTACACACAGCGCCATCTAGCCCCAAACTAAGCAAAGCTTGTACTATGGGAACCAGATAACTGATAGAATACTTATATACTTTTTTTTTGTAAATACATACTTATTATACATAGTAACACCCAGACACAGAGCAAACATCTATGTTCATCACACAAATATTTGCCCTAGGTGGGGATCGAACCCACAACCTACAGCGCAGAAGGCAGAGTTACTACCAACTGAGCTGTGATTAATTTATTCGAAAAGCTAAGGCGGACCACGCTCCGACGTGTGTTTGTCGTCATTGCAGCGGTCGGTAGGATTATTTATCGAAGTGATTAAAGATGGGTACATCTTTATTCACATATACTATACATTATAAAATAGGAGATGTGGCTTGTTCACAAGTATTTATTTTTTCGTTTCGAACAAAAACAATCGTCGACTGGGAGCGCCTTCAACTAATAGGTATTTGTACTTACATTGGATCTTTATTGTGGCATATTTAGAATATTTCCCCATTATATTAGAAGCTGAGCACTTGTAACTACCGCCGTGTGTTTTGTCTGCTGATGATATTCTGATTTCACCATAGTTTACAGTTACGCCAGATAGTGCAGATACATTGTCGTAGTCATATGCATCAAAAGGTTTGTAATGCCATGTTACTTGAGGTGCGGGTTTTCCCTTTGTAACACTATAATCAGACCAATAATTTAATAAACGCTTCATCTTCTGGATTATAGAATTAAAACTATCGTGGTTGTTATTCTTTTTAATTAGATAGATAGATAGATTATAACTTTATTGTTCACCATCAATTAGCCTCAATTTAGCATCAATTTATAGTTCAATTAGCCGTATTTATAGTTAATATCTTCTGAATTTATAAGGGATTTAAAATTACCATAGTAAGGATAGCAGCAAGCAAGATTTGAATTTCAGTAAGAAACACAAGTCGTTAAAATAACGAAAACTATTAGAAATTGAAGTTTTTTTTTAATGCCTTTTACACATAATGCAGGAATCGACACTAATATTGGAACATAAAGAATGTTATCTCTCTACTCATGGTCGTCATTCGCCATTGGCAAGATAATGAACAGAATACCTATACTCAAATTGGAAAACATGTATCTAATACCTTGAAACGAGCAATTCTTGTAATATATGTATAATCTGAATCTCAGAACCTGTTCCATTGACTTCTATATAATTTAGTATGCAGGCGGTTTCGAGGGCGATAAATTGAAGGTAAAAAATGTATTCTGATTGGCCAGTTCGCTCGGTGTCCTATATCAGCAATAGGTATAAGCCTAATGTGTTGTGATAAAGTATTCGCCTTGCATGTCTATAAGCTAAGTGGTCTATGCTTATAGGTGACACATACATAAAATACACAAAAAATATAAAAACACTCACAGACATTCAATAGTTGCCCAATCGCCAGGTTTCAGAACAATTTCAGTTTGCCTTATCTCAACCTCAGGAGCCTCTAAAAATAGATATTTAGATATGTAACTACTTGTATGCATTTGAATATATACAGCAGATATAAATTAGCATGCTCGTAGTAGTTACAGAATGTACAAACGGCCCGCTAGATAGCATGCCGTGAATTGACCAATTACACCGCTTGGGTCAAATATTTAGAGCACTGTGATTGGTCAATTCGCAGGCGACTCCGCACAGCTCCGCGTCAGTAGAAACCCGACCAAAACCCTGGTTTGTTTGTCGTCAGTAGAAACCATGTTTTTACGGCCGCTGTCACTTCTATGCCACGCCACATTTTTTTATTCTCAAGAGATCACGTCTGATGTGAACACGATGTCGCTAACCTTGTACGACTATGCTACGAACTCTCTTATAAATTAGTACTCTACTCACCTAATCCCGAAATACTGATGCTTGCAGAAAATGTTCTACTTTCCGCTTCGTTTGATGCTGTACAATCGTAAATCCCACCATCATCTATGCTCATGTTCCTGACAGTCAAAACATTTTCTTCTATATTCACCTTTGGGTTTGAAAATGAATCTAATTTGGTGTTATTAAAGTACCATTCGATTGTTGCTTCTGGATATGCGTTTACTTGACAAGGCAGTAAAAGATCATTACCGTACTCAACGGTAGTATCTGAAAATATATACTTAAATTAATAATTAAGAAACGCTACAATAGTTCATTAATCAAGCAAAGACATTTTTTTTAAATTGTCAAACAAAACAAATTTATCACTAGATTCTATGATTGAGTGTTGTTGAAATGGCACACAGCTTATATAGTAGTAGTAGTAATAGTAATAGTAGTAGTAGTAGTAGGTAGTAGCTCTGCTATTTACGCGGTTTCGATTCCCACACAATATATACATTTCATTTTTGTGTGATGAACTAAGATGTTTGTTCTGTGTCTAGTTGTTACGTTATAGGTAAGTATTGACAAAATATATGTATATTTAAGTATGTATTCTAATAAATATATCTGATTCTTATAATATAAGCTTTACTTAGTTTGGGGCTATCACTAACGGCGGATATAGCAGCCTATGCATTAAAATAATGAGCTATTTGACAAGATTTTGAAAACCATTCTAGATTATTCAGTAGTGACTGTGGAACCCATAAAAAATATTATTTGCAATTCTGTTAAGTATTGGTCCTCAAAATGTAAATTAAATATCGACAATTTCAATAACCCGCAAAAACGCTCCTTGTGCAAATGGCGTCGCACTAGTTTCTGTGACGCATGTAATGCTTGTCAACATAAATAAACAAACGCCAAGTTTTTCAAGGCAGGCGATGACATATTGACAAGCGTTTTGTGTCACGTGACTGGCGTTTAAAAATAGATAATTTTAATTATGGGTTTTTAATAAATTATTGTTTATTTTCATGTTATTTTTACTCCATAACGCTATATGAAGCCATAATTAACATATATTACTATAACCAACACTTTATAAAATCAAAAATAGTTTTTTTTTTATATTGTTAGTGTACATTAATATAAATAGTGTACTCTAATAATACTACAATCTAGCCATATGGCAGGCTAATGAGTAGTTTCACTTTGACCTAAAATGCTATAATATTATTATTAAACTAAGAATGTGTCCACTAACACGTTTCTTACTGTCTCTAATTAAGGAGAAGACACTTTGTTTTTGTGTTCTATAAACGTAGTACTAACTTACTCTTACACTACACAAAACTGATTGTATGATACACTACATTACACTAGCTCAAAAGGTTTCGTTCTTTTGAGCCTTCTTACTTGGTCTGTGTACCACTTTATAAAATCAAAAATAGTGTTGGATAAATATAATAGGAATCCCTTTCAAAAGTTTTTAGCACAATATAAGATTTGAAAGATTCTAAAGATTAGCAAGATAATTTTACTTTACCCGTAGGAGTTTCTATAACTTCAAAGCTAAAAGTTCTGTTCACAAAGATATCTATACTCTGTGAAGCTTTGCCTTCAAAGTTCTCGGACTTGCAGTAAATTGTAGAGTTTTCTGTTAAGTTAGATATCGTCATATAGCTTATGTACACCAATGGCATTTCCAAGAGGACATCCTGTAAATTAAAGATTAAGAAATCATTCGTGAACTCAAATATATAATAATATATCTGCTAAATAATATTATTTTTCAAACTATCGTGATTAGTAGACATAACTATAGATTTTGACACGGGTCTTTATCACTGTATCCACGCACTATGTGTGGGTGTCGCGATAGACCATCTCAGTGCGTGGATACAGTCAGTGTGGTGTGTCGTAATGTGAACATGGACATTTCTATTTCTAAAGACCAAGTGAGGGTAGTTTCTTCAACTGTCTCCGCTTCTCGACGGTAGCTCCGAGTACTCCAGTCTGCCCGCGACCATGGTTATTGTAACATAGCCGAAACGTCGGGAAAGTAAATTAAAGGTAATTACGTGATAAAGACCCGTGTCAAAATCTATAGTTATGCTAAATAATAGCTAGTGCTTCTTAAACATCTAAGCATTGGTCTGTTTCCGATAATCATTAAACTCTATATAGATATAGATTGATATCGCCAGGCAATCAAACATCGACAATCTGTTAAATATTTGCATTTTTTTCCAGTTTCATAGAATCATTCACTCATCATAATTTTGTAATTAAAAAAAACAGCTTTTAGCTATATTTCTATAATAATATAAATGCAAAAGTAACTCTGTCTGTCTGTGACGTTAACACGGCCAAACCGCTGGGCCGATTATGATTAAATTTATTAGAGATAGTTTAAAGTCTTGGGACTAGACTACTTTTTACCCAAAATTTTCTTTTGATATACAGAAGTTGTAACGATGCGTTAATAATAGTTTTTTTATGGTGGTCGAAATCTCGTGTTCGGTTAATACAAATAAAAAAAAAAATAGTATCACGACTGTAATCCCCAAGTACGGTAGACATTCTCTTAGATCTCCCGACGCTTAGATCCTTTGAAGGGCACGAGGTCAGAGGCACGTCCAAACATTATATTCGGCACATTCCCACATTTTTAGTAGTAAGCATTCTATACGTGACAGGCTGCAAGCCCATCGCCGCTTAAATTCAATTTACCTCTGCTGGTAAAACTCCATGTCTATCTTCCCATTGAATTTTAGGTGTCGGATGCCCAGTTACTTTACAGGCAAGTGTCAACTCTGTTCCGTAATCAATTAAACTCAATTCTGTGTCAAGGATCTCAACTTGTGGTCTTGAAGAACTCACGTTTGCTTCTGCAACAAAAAAAAAACCGGCCAAGTGCGAGTCGGACTCGCGCACAAAGGGTTCCGTACCATTATCAATAAAAAACGGCAAAAAATCACGTTTATGTATTGTAGCCCCAATTAAATATTTATTTTATTCTGTTTTTAGTATTTGTTGTTATAGCGGCAACAGAAATACATAATCTGTGAAAATTTCAACTGTCTAGCTATCACGGTTCATCAGATACAGCCTTGTGACAGACAGACGGACAGCGAAATCTTAGTAATAGGGTCCCGTTTTTACCCTTTGGGTACGGAAACCTAAAAAGATCTTGTTTGGGCTAAACGTAATGGTATTTAATCTACACTTCAATACTAATATTATAAAGAGGAAAGATTTGATTGTTTGTTTGTTTTTTTGTTTCGACTAGGCTCCGAAACTAATGAACCGATTCCAAAAATTCTTTTACCATTAAAATCCTACATTATCCCTGATGAACATAGGCTATAGATTATTTTCACAAACGTTATGGATCCATGCGAAAACTTCGATAAAGTGTGAAAAAAATCTAAAAAAATCCTTATATTGCGTTTGCTGCAGAAAGTATTAACAATAGAGCAAAGTAATGTACTACAGTTTTATAGAGGACATCAATATCTACAAAAAAGTTTGTAATACTATATGTCTAACTATTAGGGATCCCTATTAAAACTTCGATAATGTAACCTAAGGTGTAAAAAAAAATGCCATAAATAATACCATTATTACACCCGTGCGACGCCGGGGCGAACTGCTAGTATAATATAAAAAACCGGCCAAGTGCGAGTCGGACTCGCGCACGAAGGGTTCCGTACTATTATCAAAACGGCAAAAAAATCACGTTTGTTGTAGGTACGGGAGTCCCACTTAAATATTTATTTTATGCTGTTTTTAGAGAAATACATCATCTGTGAAAATTTCAACTGTCTAGCTATCATGGTTCATGAGATACAGCCCTGTGACAGACAGACAGACGGACAGACAGACAGACGGACAGCGAAGTCTTAGTAATAGGGTTCCGATTTTACCCTTTGGGTACGGAACCCTAAAAAGGAGAAAATTGCACTTTTGTTTGTAAAGGAAAAACTAAAAAACTACTAAACCACGAAAATTGCAATAATGTAATCTAATGTATAAAAAATAGCCTATAATCTATATTATAGGTATGTAAATAGGTCATGTATATAGGTATATCTTTAAAATTATGAATATACTAGCTGCTCGCCCGGCTTCGGGTAGCCACGGGTAGTACTTAGATAAAAAGTAACCTATTATACGTTATTCTGATGTATAAGCTATAATATTACTGTAAAGTTTATTTTAATCCGTTTAGTAGTTTTTGCGTGAAAGAGTAACAAACACAAACACACACACACACATTCACTCACTCTCAAACTTTCGCATTTATAATATTAGTAGGATAGTAGGATTTAGAAATTATACGAGTAATACCTGATGTTTGAGGGAAAATGAATTTCGAGGATCCCTTGATATCCTCTTGAGTGATTGTATCTCGGCCAATTATCTGAAATAAATAGATAGATGGTGTTATTGGTAAAAGCTAATTACCTCCCTATTCCGATACCATAGTTTATCTTTCACCAACAGTCATAAGTTTTTATCATCTGCAACTTGGTCCTATATTGGTGTACCAAGAAATAACCATAAATGAACAAGCGAGGTCATATATGTATATTTAAACCTGGAAGATGAAGAGTGAATTTCGTAATTTACCATCCTCAGAGTACCATAAACTGCCTCATAAACTTCAAATCACGTTATTACTGTAGTTTTGACTATTTTATGATGCTTACCCATATGCGAAAAGTTTTTCCAAGCTCCACAAAGTTTTGACTAGAAATGTATAGACCAGGCCGCTTTTCCTCTAAGTAAATAACCTTTTTGGCACTTTCGCCGGCGTTCAGCCATTCAATCGATTCCAATTGTATTGAATTGTCGATGCTTATCATGATGTAGTTAGGCAAACCTATAAAAAACATATAGAATAAATGATTCAGAAAACAAATGACGGTATCTCAATCAAATCGTCGTTTGCAGTCATCGACCACATTACCCAATAGACTTCTTATGGCTTCATTTCTTCAAACAAAAAAAAATAGTCAAATTGTTTAAGTGTGCGGGTCAGGGGGAGCGGTAAAATATGCATTCTAATTGACCGGTTCAATTTCACAGCCCGCCGCGGGGCGAGTCGTGAACCGCGCTTGGTTTCTTATATCAGCAGTATAAGCCTAATGTGTTGTTTGAAAATGTTCGCCTTGCATGAGGAGTCTATAGGCTGTGTGGTCGATGTTTGCAGTAGTCTATGGTTTGGGATCTGTGGCCTGGGAACTCTTGAAAACGATCAATGATACATCGGGACAATCGTCATTTCGTGTCCGACTATATTTTGAAAGATAAAACGACCAACAAAACATTTACCTATTTAAACAACCACATATACTTAACATGTTTAGATATAAAGGCTGTTGGCAGTCCATTTAAATAAATAAATAAATTAACATCATACATTTTTCTACGGCAGACGATGATTTCTAAGGCGCAAAATACACAGAAGCGATGAAAGATTCGGATACGATGCGGATGAGAGACGGATACGGCACCGATGCGACTTAAATTACATATAAAAGGCAAAGATCTGCTTAAGATCGTTGTTATATAGGTTGATTGTATTCGTGTGTATTCGTACTGTATAACAAGCGATACGTGCTCTTCGCACGGCGGTCGGTCGCAACTGCAAGCGAGGTGGCGCGGATTCTCAAGTGATAAATCCGCGCCGCATCCTTTCTGTGTAATTTACGACGCATCTCTTTCATACATTTTGTACGAATAAAATTTGAAGCGACAACAAATCCGATCCACATCCGCATCGTATCCGAATCTTCATCGCTTCTGTGTATTTTGCGCCTAATAGTGCTACGGTTTGGCCGAATATAATGGAGCACTGTCACTGTCGTCGTACATGTATCGGTTTACAGTATTTGGAAGAAGAATGGCTCGTGTGGAAGCATCTATAGACAGATCACTAGGATGATTATCATAACTCTCACCTGCTATGGGCCTTGAACTCGTTTCCACCAAGCTCCGTGGCTTTTTAATTGAAAACCCACATCGAAAGGGGATGTAGTTCCTTTCATAGAATGTTACAACAACCTTTCCTTGCCCACGGACGCTCACCGAGTATTGTCCAAGATCCGGCTTGTTTAGATGCACAACCTTAACATAGGAGCAAGCGTTACAATTTTTCACACCATCTACAACTACATCTACCATACTAGTTTAGTACTTGAGTAGTACTTTTAATTATTATTCTTGTTTGAGCCTTCACCTTGTTCGATCGGCAACACACTGGTGCTCTACATAGCATTAAGGAAAGGATCATTGAAAAAAAAAGGTAGACCCCAAGCCGTGTTTGTTGCCTGATTCTTCTTAGCTTGGTCGCGAGGAATCGGCGTAGCTTCACCTAGTTCCTAAGACGTTTCAAAGTGATCCTTGTGATTTTATTAAAATAAATGATTATTTAATTTAAGTTTGATTTAAAACGAACTGTTCAACAGAACTAACTGGGCTGTGTTTAAGAACAACGCCCGACGACGCTGGACGCCGTAACGGACGTTCAGGAAGTCGGTGATTCACCCGAGTGAGTTCACATCAAATCGTCGGGTGCGTCATCGAGCGTCGCCGGACGTTGTGATACTACCTATATTTTTATATCCTCTTCAATACAAGTACAATTACAAGTATTTTCATAGACTAAAATAATAGTTAGTTATGTGTGGGTATCAAATAATCAAGAAAGTTTGAAAAATAACAGTACCAACCAGTGCATGTCTTGTGAACAACACTCTGTTGACAGACCGCGCGTGTTGAGAGCTAGGATCTAATATATTCAGTGTTGGGTTGCTTCCCGACACGGCAATCAGGAAATCCGTAGTGAAGGTATCCACTGAAAACTAATGAGAAAACCAAAATATATTATGCAGTTTCCGGCCGCGACTTCGCTCGTGTGATGCTCTGGTTTGACAAATCATAATTATATATCACTAGCCGACCCGTGACAGACGTTGTCCTGTCAAATTTCAATAATCGAATAGAAAAAACTGAATGTTTTTAGTCAGTGATGTCAGATTGGTTATATATTATATATATATGTGCCATCTATACCGAAATCATCTCTTTTGCGTTTTTATATCGCTTTTGGGATGTTTTCATATTTTAAAGTAGTCTATTATTCATTTGGGCATTATATCTACATCTACAGCAAATTAGGAACAAACATACATACAAACTCACAAACTTTCGCTTTTATAATATTATTAGGATAACTAGCTGTCCCGACAGACGTTGTCCTGTCAAATGTCAATAATCCCACAGAAAAAAGCACTTTCCGTTTTTCCCGATCTTTACGCCTAAGGGGTATGAAAAATAGATGTTAGCCTATTCTCAGACTTACTCAAGCTCACAAAATTTCATGAGAATCGGTCAAGCCATTTCGGAGGAGTACGGTAACTAACATTGTGACATGGAAATTTTATATATAAGATAAGAAGATTATGTACAGTTATTACTGCTATAGTAAAGTTTCAAGGAGAGTCAAGAGGTGTTTAGAGGTTTCCTTAAAAAATCATAAAACTCTAATTTTATTATGTATACGAG
This sequence comes from Hydriomena furcata, assembly GCA_912999785.1. Lineage (NCBI taxonomy): Eukaryota > Metazoa > Arthropoda > Insecta > Lepidoptera > Geometridae > Hydriomena > Hydriomena furcata. The sequence continues at coordinate 7,205,503 of OU538838.1, forward strand.
TAAATCAATTAATAAACTTACTAGGTTATACTTTTATAAACATACCGATAGTTCTTCATGATTTGTGAACTTTTCTTGTGGCATTACGTCCGTCCATTCTGTGTTTATTACTTCCTTCATGAAAATAAAAGCCTGAAAAATTTACAATTTTGTTATTTTATTTGAAAAGATGATTGGTATAGGAAAAAAACTAAAAGTATTTTTTTTGAACGCTGCTAAGTGCTAAATAAATTTAAAAAAAAAACAGACTGGAGACCACGAAAGTGTTACCAACATTGAATAAAATATTTCAAGTGCACACAATTGAGGAAATCAGGAAGTGGCTATAGGTACCTACCTATCTGGCGGCCAGTCCATTAATCACGTGAGGCTCGAAAGGGGGGGGAGGGTGTTCGGCAAAAATCACGAAATATCACAAAAGGGGGGGGGGGGGGGAGGGGGTTTTGTAGTAAAAGATCACTTGTAATTTATTTTTTCGTCAAACGCTCGTTTTCTTCGATCCCAACCTTTCTGTCTTAATATTTTTAACATGGTCCCTAATTTTCTAGAATAAAATTAGACTATACTTTATACCTGTATTTAAAGATAGTTTTCCATACAAAATTCAGATTCTTGTTACAAGGTACAAAAAAAAATACATGTGATTTTGAGTGGGGAGGTTAAAAAATGCAAAAAAAAACAAAAAAAGACGTGTGGCACTCAGAGACTGCCGCGGTAAAGCTATTGCATAACATTTTTTAACAACTTATGTAATTATAATTATTTATTTTAGCATTCCACACGTAACAGGTTGCAAGCCCGTTGCCGCTTTCAAGAATACTAACAGGTTTCCTCACGATGTTTTCCTTCACCGTTATAAACACGTGTAACGCGCATATACATTTTTCGAACAGAAATATCCATTGATGCACGGCCAGGATTCGATATTTACCTAACTACATGAATTCAATAATTTAATTTCAAACTTTTTAGTCGATCATGTCTGTGAAGTACCACCTATTTACCGATAGTGGTAAAATAGCGCCACCTGCCAGCGGAATTGCGAACCTCTCAAACCCCGTCATCTTACCTCTCAAACCCCGAGCGTTCGCATGAGACCGCGAAAAGCACCTATAATAACGTAGTATCATCAAATGAAACTAGATGGCGCTAAAATGCGAAAATCACGTTTGTTGTATGACTTAAAATATATTTATTTTATTCTGATTTTAGTATTTGTTGTTAGAGCAGCAATACAAATACATAATCTGGTCAGCATTTGTGATAATAATAATAATAATAAAATGTATGTATATAGATAGAGTACCTACTCACTCATTTTCTTTCACCATTTTTTCGTGACTTTCTTCATTAATAAATGCACGCATAAGTCACCAGATTGCGGTAGGCTTGTCAATTAAATATCGATACATTGATATATCGATATTTTCAGTTCGATATATCGATATATCGATGTCAAATATCCAATATCGAAATTGTATCAAAAACGATATTTCCTTTTGTTTTTATTTGGTCGACTCTGCTTTTTAATTTGGTACTTAGGTTGGTTTTTAAATGGGCAACTCTGTATTTAGACATACTGAACTGAACTGACACTGACACATGTCTTGTGTATTTGTTTAGGTAATAAATAATTAATATTTTTTATCGTTGTTCTTGATTTATTAAAAATGATGTCTATTTATTATTATTATTACCTATTTATCTAGTAATGTACCTAAGATGACTGAAGTAGATTAGATATGATAGTCATATTGTACCGATATATCGATATTTTAAAATAAAAATAATACAAATATCGATATCGATATTGATATTTTTAAAAATATCGATATCTATATATATCGATACTGTATTGCATTTCCGACATCCCTAGATTGCGGGGGAAGAGGGGGATTAGGCATGCGCAGTAACGCCGATACAACCAATGCCACCTATTGGCTAGTTGCTAAACTAAAGAGACAAGCGTGATATTTCAAAAAGTCATTAAAAGTTCTGCTATTCATCGATAGATGTCAAAATCTTTAACCTACCTATTTACCTAACTACGTAGCATTCCACACGTAACAGGTTGCAAGCCCGTCGCCGCTTTCAAGAATACTAACAGGTTTCCTCACGATGTTTTCCTTCACCGTTATAAACACGTGTAACGCGCATATACATTTTTCGAACAGAAATATCCATTGATGCACGGCCAGGATTTGAACAAGAAATTAATTTGAAATTAAGTACCTATTTACCTAACTACATGAATTCAATAATTCAATTTCAAACTTTTTAGTCGATCATGTGAAGTAGGTACCACCGATATTAACCGACTTACCTTACCGATAGTGGTAAAATAGCGCCACCTGCCAGCGGAATTGCAAACATCTTTAATCTTACCTCTCAAACTCCGAGCGGTCGCATCGCATGAGACCGCGAAAAGTAGGTACTTATAATAACGTAATAACATCAAATTAAACTAGATGGCGCTGGAATGCGAAAATCACTCTAACACTCACACTCACGCAATACGTCGTAAAATTTTCGTTACGAAATTTCTGGATTCGGTCTCCACGCTCAAGGCCCGCGATAGAAGCTATGCAATAGCTTAAAAATCACGTGATTAATGGACGGCCCCTGGTGACATACTAACCTGTCGAAGGTCGTAAGTCGTGTCGAATCGGAAAAATGCGCCAGAGCAGGCTTTTGACAGGGCATAGTAGACGTCCACATTACCAGCCGAGCAAAACCCACTCAAAAAAATTATAACCTGAAAGCAGAAGCAAATCGAATACCAGTTCGCACCAGTTCAGATGAGTCAAGCCGTCTCAAGTCGTACTCAAATCATCGAATCGAGTGCGAAATGTATACCAAATAACGACTAAAACCTATATATCATCGTAATAGTAGCGGCTGTAATACAGAGGAAATTGTAATTATCTATGTAAAAACTAGAAAAAAGTGTAATGTGTGCTGGGACACAATATAGTAGCAGTGAAACCCTCTCACCACGCGAGATATTAGTCTACCCCCTCCACGCGGCCGTAACAGAAAAAATCCTAATATCCCCCGTCTATATAACAGTTTTACTTCAAAAAGAGACTGGTCAATTTGCATGAGATAATATATATGTATGGTCTACTAACCAATAGCAATAACATCATAATGGTTGTATTGTGATACCTCAACTATACCTTGCAAAAGTGCATCAAAATCTTATAGGCGGCAAAATAACATTTTTAGATATAAATCGATATACCAAATATAACATACATCTATACATCTATACATCTATATCTATACATATAATAAAACTGTAGAAGAGTTCAATTCTGTACATTGAATGAAAACTAAAAAAAATACTCCTAGGAGTCTTCATACAACTAACACAAGCCAAAAAAAAACATTTTGAAATTTTTGTCTGTCTGTCTGTCTGTCTGTCTGTTGTCTGGCTTTCACGCAAAAACTACTGGACGGATTTTGATGAAACTGTTTTTGTTATGTAGCTATTAGTCTTCGGCAACATATTGGCTATCATTTATTTTGAGAATTGGAATACCAGATGTAAAAATATTTGTCGCTCAGCGAAGCGGGCACGGTCCAGCTAGTATGTAGCGAAAACTTAAAGTTATAAATCTTACGTTTTCGCTACATATTTGTTTGAGCAACTTTGTGTTGGCTATTTCTAAATACTAGGTATTATGATTAATTTGTTTCTCAGCTACACAACTATCTCTAATGATATAAGTACCTACCTACTCATTATTTGTTTACCGCAAAACTATCGGGTCAACTAATGGTATTATTATCAATTCTTACTATCAAAAAACTCTCAATAATACAACTTATATACCAGTGGCCTTATTTCATTTATTTATGTTCACTCACAGGCTCAGGGTGCGTTTTTACTGACGCGAAGCTGGGTGGAGTGGAGTGGCGTGGCCGTAAATTTACTAATAAATAGAATAGTATATATATTTTTTTCTATTTCGACCACAAAATTCAGACAATAATATATAGAATAAGATATACAGGTGATGGAAATAAGGCTACCCCTCAGCATTTCCTACAGCAGCGCAAGGTTGCTGGAGTACTGGTTTTCAACATTTTTGGGTCAACTATTTCGAGCAGTGTGATTGATCAATTCACTGTCTGCTCCGCTCCACTCCGTACAGCTCCGCTTCAGTGGAAACCCACCCTTTAGGTATCGTTGCGAAGTGATCGGGCTGAAATATCGATATCCGAAAATTTACTTTTTGGTTTAACAATAGTTTGTTAACGTACCTGGCTATGGCTCTCCTTGCACAGAGACTCGATAGACTGATATCTATTGTAGTCTTTTGCATATGCGTCGGTGAAGACGAAAATGTATGATTCAGGCTTACTAGCCCGCAATGCCGCTTCGATGCCCGCTAGCGAGTTTTCAGGACAATCACTACCACCACTGGTACTTATAGAATTAAGTCGACTGGTGAAGTATCTTGCCGAATCTGTGATAAACGGGGTCTCTACGACTGCAAAATAAAAATATCGATGATCGTAATAAAATGAATATTTATGCTTCTCATCTCTTTTTGACTCATTGGTCTATTCCACCAATCACATTGGTCTAAGTACTCGGTCCTTTTATGGGTTTAAATAAAAACCGCCGACAAAAAAAAAACAAGAAGGACATGGTTAGAAAACGAATAAACTTGTAAACATAGGGCTCCAGTATCCCTTAGAAATGGTAAAAAGCAGATAAGACGCACATCTATTGCTGCATCCAGTTCTAAAACGTATTATTTAATAATAATAATAAGAAAGGTACTTACGTATGTCTTTGAAGGGCACCAAAATATAATTATCTATGTCCGTGTTATTGATAGAATTAACCACTTGACCAATATTAGCTTTTATAACATTTAGTTCATTGTTCATGGAGACTGTCGTATCGAGGACGACTGTAAAACTTTTATCACTAATAATTGCGATAATTTTCAATGAAATAACCAAAACTATTAGTTTAAACATTTTGAAACTACACACTAGACTTCATTTAACGTAATGCATAGTGTTTGAATCGTTCTGGACTCTTAGGTTTAGATACTTAAGGGGCGGTTAATTGCGTTCTACCCAACACAAAATCAAGGTACCTAAATAGTTTATAATAATGAAAGTACCTCCCAAGATAGTACGTACCTCCCAAGTACATGCAACCCAATAGGTTCTAAAACAAAGCTAGATGTTTTCTAACCCTCGTATTCAAGAACGACACTATGTTCTCATACTCTCACTATGTCGCACCCACAGTGGACGAAATCTTTTTTCATAAACATCACTTTATGAGTTGATCGGCACTATGGCGCACGCTACCGTGTGCCTTTAGAGCTCAACTTTGGCTAGAGGCACACGACAATGTGCCTCTAGTCACACCATGCAGTGTCGCACAACACATAAAGTGATTTTTATGAAACAAGATTTCGTCCACTGTGGGTGCGTGTTCTCATAGTGTGTTTCTTGAATACGAGGGTAGTCTGAGATTGAGGGAGACATGACCCAGAAAATTACTTTACTGCAGCTTTCATGTACAATACAAATATAATTTAATTACTCGTATTCATAATCAATGACGGCACCTTAACTTGTGCAATAATGTAGCAAACCGATAACATTTGAACCTTTTTTGTAGAACAGCAATGGCATTCTCCTTCTTATCAATACTGTACAGCACCTACTTATAATCAAATGCTACCTTTGTTCAATATCTATTTCGGAAATAGTTAGCTATGTTATATACTCGTTATTACGAAAAATACACGAACAACAAACACATACACACGTACATACACGGAGAACAGTGGCCTGAGCACGAACCACGAACACTTTTTGTAAAGTAAAAGTGTCAGTTTTGGCATTTGGACGATACGTTGTCGATACGATAGTGGTTCATGCTAACCCCCCCAGTATTCGATTCTAGTAATGTACTTGTATAATATTATTTTAATATACTCGTATAAGAATCACAAGTCCAAACTGACTGATTTAACATGTAACTGAAATAATGGACAACGCATAGTCTTAAAATGTGACGATGCATCGTCATCGCTGCGCTCGTGATTCAATTTTGGAATCCTTCGCTTGCTCGGTCATCAAAATTGAACACGCGGTTAAAAAGCAACTTTGCACTCTTGTATAACAAATAACTATTGTTAACACAAACAATAGGCACGTCCAAACGTTATATTTTTCACATGTGATAGGTTGCAAGCCCATCGCCGCTTATAAGAATACTAATTGGTTTCCTCACGATATTTTCCTTCACCGTTTTGAGCACGTCATTTTGATGCGCATATAATTATTTCGAACAGAAAAATCCATTGATGCACGCCGGGATTCGAACCCACGACCTTCAGATTGAAAGTTAAGCTACTTATCTACATGTTACATTATTAAAGACTAGCCCGTAACAGACGTTGTCCCGTCAAATTTCAATAATCGAATAGAAATGACTGAATGTTTTTAGTCTATGATGTCAGATTTGTTGCACACCAGCGCCATCTATACAGAAATCGTTGCGTTTTTTTATAGTTTTGGGGATGTTTTTCATATTTTAAAGTAGCCTATTATTTATTCGGGCATTATATCTACATCTACAGCAAATTTCAACATAATCCGTTTTGTCGTTTAGGCCTGATTGAGGAACGAATATACATACAAACTCACAAACTTTCGCATTTATAATTTATTAATTAAAGATAAACAAACAATTTATAACTGTAAGAACACTAACTCCGACCCTAGGAATATCCTGTGTTGTGGGTAGTTGGTCTCTTTCGTCGATGTGACGCCATTAAAACCGATACAGAGTGCTTAGGTTCGATAAGTGTTATTAAAAATTATAAGGTTCAAAATTAGTAAGGTTATGATTGTGTACTAATATCAAAAAATCACTGGAATGAAATGAAATGAAATGAAATGAAATGAAATGGCACAAGTATGTATACTTCTTGGCATTCAATAAATCACTAAACATCCCGTTATGTGGCTCATCCAGGCATACAATATCATTGCTGTCTGGGTTAGGAGTATTCACGATAACGATAATATCATATGATTCGTCATCATACATCACCACCTGAAAAACAAAATATTTTTTTTTATTCATATTACGCAACGCAATCAAAAAAGCTTGTTAAAATTACATATTGCACTACCATTCTCTTTCCAAATTAAATAAAGTTAGCTGGATGAAAATGCTAACTAGCATTAAGTTCGCCTATGTATTACATATTCTTGTATTGTGCAATAAAGATTATTTTATCTATCTATCTATATATTTTTCGTCGTATTACTCGTACGAGTATGCTTATACTTAATTAGATTCCAGGTTCCAGTCACAGAACAAAATATCATACAAAATTGTTTGCTCTTGGTGGAAATCGAACCCATAACTTACAGCGCAGAAGGTACAGCTATTACCAACTGAGCTGAGAGGCCAGTCGATTAAATGCAGTTCTTCACATCCTAAACACCGACATCGGATTTAAACCAAATTTTTCAGAAGTTAAACCAAAATAAGAAGTTAAACCAAAATAAAGATTTTGGTTTAACTTCTGAAAAATTTGTATGAATAAATACTAAACTAGTTGCTACACTAGTTTAGTATTTATTCACTAAGCAGGCAGAGACCGCTAAGATTTCTGTAAATCATCACTGTCATCACTACATAGTATAAAGCAAAGTCGCTTTCCGCTTCCCGCGTCTGTATGTCTGTATGTATGTTTGCTTATATCTTTAAAACTACACAACGGATTTTGATGCGGTTTTTTTTAATAGATAGAGTGATTCAGGAGGAAGGTTTATATGTATAAAAACATGCTACCCGTGCGAAGCCGGGGCGGGTCGCTAGTCTACTATATAAAAGAAAGTCGGGTATGTTATAACACTTATAACTCAAGAACGGCTGAACTGATTTGGCTGAAAATTGGTGGGGAGGTAGCTTAGAACCAAGAGACGAATATAGGATACTTTTTAACGGGAACGGGAACGGGAGTTATCTCTAAAGCGATACGAAGTTCGCCGGGTTAGCTTATTATAAATAAAAATATGAGTAATAAAGTGATACTCTTCTCAAAAACTCACCTTCCACAGGTACCGAGGTATTCCTTGAGAGTCGTATTGGCTCGCTACAGTCCACACGGTCATGTTAGACATATTGTCCCTCGCCATCATGGACTGAATATAAATTTCAATGCTACTCCAGGATATCTGTAAGAGATAGAAAATAACGTTTTATTAAGCACCAATACACTTTCCACCTTGCTAATAAATCAAACTAAATAAAAACTCGCTTACCCTGGAGCTACCTTCACAAGGCTCGTAAACTGGAACTGCATTGTACTTGTCAGACAGTGTGGTGATCTGCGCCGGTCCAAACGCAACGTCCTCTGGTCTGACGAACCAACGCTGGTTGTACTGACACTTAATAATTTCACCGTCTTGCTTGCCTGTTATTATCCCTTCATTCAGCTTGAATGACGGCCCAACCAAGTTCCCTCGATTTGCATTCGACATGACCACTTTAGTGTAAAACGTTTTGTGATCGGCTTCGCTATAACAAACTTCGTATACTCCCAAAAAGTCGTTATCGAGCTTGAATCCGACTTTTATTATTTCACCGTTGAATATGCAAGGTTTTTTTGTAAAAACATGAGACGGCCTTACATAATTCTGACATTGTAGTTCTTCGAATTTGAATGTTTTTCCATTAACGATAAATTTGTCTTCGTTGTAACATTCTGCTTTTATTCTTTTGTCATTCGGATGCGATTTAAAAGTGTTATTAGCTTGGTCCATGGTGGAGCATTCTAGGGTTAAAATTTGATTTCGACTAATGGTTAAAAATTCTATATCAGATTCAAACTGCGGCCAGATGGATGGTTCGTCTCCGATAATTAGCGGTGTGTTTTGTACTCTGTCAACTGCTCTGTCTATTATACATCCTGTAAACAATTGTTCAAGGTAGTTAGTAAATTATTAAACGAGTGAAAGATACCTCGATGTATGTAATCAAAAATACATGCTTATTTTTTAATATTTGAATATGATGTGTAATATAAGCGATTTATCACGTGCTTAAAATGGTACAAAAAACATCACTTTTATAAGCTGTAATGGGCTTGCAGCCTGTCATGTATAAAATGCTAATCACTGCAAAATACAGACTTGTGAAGAATATAATGTTAAAACGTAGGTATCTCTGACTACTCTCACTAGACATATTCAAGGATCAAGTCATATCCTACTTAAGGTGATCCTATATTTTAATGAAAAATTCTATATTACCGTCACTGGTGACATTGAACGTGCGTTGCACGCTGCCGTGCACGTTGCTCACTTTGCACGTGTAGGCTCCCCAGTTGGTGATGTACAGCTCCGACATGTTTTCGCTATCTAATAGCTCACCGTTGTAAAACCATTGAACCTATAAATATTTTTTATTTTTGTATCTAAAAAAACACTTTTAGTCATAGAAATAATTTAACATCTACAGAGGTTTCTCTTTGTCGCCTTTTTACAAGAAATGAATAGTGAACACTGAGCGAGCAGTTTCATCAATCTTGCTCTTTTAATAATTAATCTGACGATTCTAGGTATATACTCGTAAGGTGAGTATGAATGAGACTGTTGAAAGTGGAAGGCTTTGGCGTATTTTCTTGTATTTTCTCGGCTCTGAGACACAGGCGTGATTGTATGATGTATGTACCTACATAATTATTTAATTATGTATGTTGTATGCTAATTGTTTGTGTCATGACTCACCTCTTCCTTTGGTTTGGCGTTCACGTAGCAATCTAGACCATCCATCATGTTTCCATGCCAAATAATAGTCGAAGACTGTATTTTAGAAAAAATGGGCTCATATCCGACGTCTACAACGTAGTTCTGAGATTCAGATCCTTGTTCGGTGTTCAATCGACAAGTATAATTGCCGTCGTTTGAAAAAGTTACATTTTTTAATGAGTAAAACTTTCCGAGCACCATAGTTTTTTCATTGTTCTAAATAAATAAAATAAAATATTAGACAATATTTAAAAAAAAATATACAAAATCTCACAACCAAATTAAATAGTAAAAACAAGCTTTTGTAAAATCCTTCGAACCCAATGTTTTTGCTTAATCAAACTATTTGCTGAGGAGTTTCGTTGAACAGCTCCTGACTCAGATCATTTTCAGATTAAGTTTGTGAGAATGAGAAGCTTGTAAAAATATATGAAAAGACATACTTACTCGATCGGTACTTACCACATACCACCTGACGGACTGAGAATCAGAATGTGGCAAACGACATTCAATATTTGCTGACTCCCCGGGTTTAAAATAGTAGGTGGGTGAATGGTTTAGGTTATCTTCGTCGATATCTATGAAGTCTGTAATAAATCAGTAGGTATACATTTACTGTCTAATCAAAATCAGTAGTTTTCATAAAGTTTTGTATCCAGAATTATGGAACAGAATAACTATTAAAATAATTACTAATTTATGGAAAATAAATATTAAAATCATTATCAGTACATACTGATATTATAGTTTTATAATTTATTTACTTGGAAACCAGACTAGCAGATGGCTATTGCTGCTAAGCATCAACCGTTGCCTTTAACATATCATTATCCTGTTGGTCAGGAAAACCCAGAACGCCTCATGTGACCGGTAAAATTCGCCTGCAGCCATACCTTTCAAACCGGAACACAGCAATGCAGAAATAGGTTCCAATGGTACAGACAGACCACTAAGTATTTACTAGTCTTCAAACATCATTACCGTTACATTTTTATGAATAAAATAATGAATAAAACCACAATCAATCTTGATATTGAGCAACACTCAACATAGAATATGGGTCTTAAAAAGTCCTTACCAGAGACCATAGCGACAAATCGCTTTGACGCATATCCATAGTTGTTTCTGGCTTCACAAGTGAAATTACTGGAATCTGCCTCCGTGGGGTTATTGATAAAAAGTGCGTTTTTATCAACTTTTATTTTGGAATCTAGAAATATAGTTTTGGATTAGATATTCGAAACGTAAACTTAATAAATCGTGTTTAATTTTTTAGGTGCATTGAGCAATAAAATCATGCCTACAAGCTTTGTGTTATCTCTTATGCCTTTCAACGACAGTTTCAGTTACTAAAATATAGCCTTAAAAAGAAAAAATATGTTTTATGATGAGGACGTACCTGAATTGTCTACATATTTATCACCATGTTTCCAAGTTATGGTCGGTTCAGGAATACCCGTGACGTCACACGGAATCTTCAGTACTCTATCGCCTGTCACTCCGAAATACGCCGAGTCAACATTTGTAATTTTCGGTTCGCCTGAAAGAGTTGTTTAACTTTACATTGGTTTAACTTTAGATTGTAGGCATCTGTCGTCAAAGAGCGTACAACAAACTATTAATGTAACGTACGAAAATTATAAAAAGTATGTAAATAGTTGTAAATGGTAACGTTTTGCAGTCAAACCTCGCGGGTCCAATTGGTATAAACCCTGGTATTTGGAACTTCGGTTTAAGGGATCTAAACCATACCTTATGATAATAAAAAGGAAGCAAATTTGAACTAAGTACAAATTCCTAACCATGAACAACAACATCAATAGTGCGAGTCTTCGGTGTGCCAACGTTATTTGTCGCAGTGCATTTGTATGATCCAGCATGTTCATAGCCGATCCTAGAAATGATTAATTGCTCTCCCTTGTTTGGTATGGCAGTAAATACGTTTGAGGCATGAGATTTAAACTCCCACGACAGAATGGGTTTCGGCAGCCCATTTGATCTGAAACCGATGAAAATAGTTTTTATAAAGACGCAGTGAAAGCAAAAAAATATTAACACTAATAAATTAATAGACAGCAGGATTCAGGCCTTCTATATATTTATTCGTGTCAATATTTTTGATGGGTACAGCACGCATGGTAGTAATCCTTTTAACAATTCTTACAACCAGGGTTTTTTTCTTTGGACTTTCAAAAATTGTCGTTTGATGAAACTTAGAAACTTATTGAATAAAATAATCCTCAAAAGATAATTTAAATGTTTTAACACATTCTCAAATTAAAAGGCGGTTGGCCCTTCAAAAACAGGTATTTTTTAATTTTGGTGCAAAACTACCAATTAGATTAGATTAAAAATAATAATAAATTTATAGATATAAGATTATACTTGAAGTCATTTCTTATAAAATTGAGAAAAAAACACTGCAATCAGACTAGCCGTTACGGAATAGCTATGTATCTGCCCCGGTTTCTCTCGGCTGTACTATTATCTATAATATAAAAATAAGTCGGGTTTTCCTTCCTGACGCTATAACTCCAGAACGCACGAACCGATTTCCACGGTTTTGCATTCGTTGGAAAGGTCTCGGGCTCCGTGAGGTTTATAGCAAAGAAAATTTAGAAAAAAATTCAAGAGAAAAGCAGGAAATCAGGGAAAATCATTTTTAGGGATCGGTAACGGGAACGGGTACGGGTACGGGAACGGGAACGGGAACGGGAACGGGAACGGGAACGGGAACGGGAACGGGAACGGGAACGGGAACGGGAACGGGAACGGGAACGGGAACGGGAACGGGAACGGGAACGGGAACGGGAACGGGAACGGGAACGGGAACGGGAACGGGAACGGGAACGGGAACGGGAACGGGAACGGGAACGGGAACGGGAACGGGAACGGGAACGGGAACGGGAACGGGAACGGGGACGGGGACGGGGACGGGGACGGGGACGGGGACGGGGACGGGGACGGGGACGGGGACGGGGACGGGGACGGGGACGGGGACGGGGACGGGGACGGGGACGGGGACGGGAACGGGAACGGGAACGGGAACGGGAACGGGAACGGGAACGGGAACGGGAACGGGAACGGGAACGGGAACGGGAACGGGAACGGGAACGGGAACGGGAACGGGAACGGGAACGGGAACGGGAACGGGAACGGGAACGGGAACGGGAACGGGAACGGGAACGGGAACGGGAACGGGAACGGGAACGGGAACGGGAACGGGAACGGGAACGGGAACGGGAACGGGAACGGGAACGGGAACGGGAACGGGAACGGGAACGGGAACGGGAACGGGAACGGGAACGGGAACGGGAACGGGAACGGGAACGGGAACGGGAACGGGAACGGGAACGGGAACGGGAACGGGAACGGGAACGGGAACGGGAACGGGAACGGGAACGGGAACGGGAACGGGAACGGGAACGGGAACGGGAACGGGAACGGGAACGGGAACGGGAACGGGAACGGGAACGGGAACGGGAACGGGAACGGGAACGGGAACGGGAACGGGAACGGGAACGGGAACGGGAACGGGAACGGGAACGGGAACGGGAACGGGAACGGGAACGGGAACGGGAACGGGAACGGGAACGGGAACGGGAACGGGAACGGGAACGGGAACTTAACACAGCATTTGTTAATTCTAAAGCGATACGAAGTTCGCCGGGTCAGCTTGTAGGCTATATTTATTTTTTCCCCTTAATTTTTAATAGTCATTCTGCTATATTTTGGGACCAACAAATCAAAACACATGAAAATCGGTCTTGCCGTTCTTGAGTTATAAATGGTGTAACTAACACAACTTTTGTTTTAGGAGACAAGAAAGAAGATGAATAAAATAAGTTTCTACTGTTGAAAAATATTTTCAATGACAAACTTTTTTAAAATCATTTGAACCATCTGTCACACAATATAACATTGTCATTGGAACTTGACAAGAATGCAAAGATTTTACTCAATCAGAGTATTTAATAAGGAGTTTCGTTGTGAGTGACTGTTGAACAGCTCCTGACTCCATCATCAGATCAGCTTGCTGTCATATTATTTATATCACCGGAGTTACATAAGCATGCAAAATTTTAGCTCAATCGGTTGGGGATAACTGCGTCAAAATTAAGTTGCAAGATTCCACCTTAACAAAAATAGTGACATAGTTACATACGTATGTATGTAACTATGTTGTTAAATATTGCAAGTTGAATAAAAGCTTGTAATAAAAATATATCCACCGCACGGGGAATCTCTTACTTGCAAGTTATTACTGATGTCCTCTGGCCGACCATGACTGTTAAGTCACCATACGTTATTTCTGGAGCCACTGTAAAATATGAACAAAGTTTTTAAACAACAGTAGCTTTGGTCGCAGAATACTACCGAAAAACACTCCCGAATACCGAAAGTAAAGTTAACAGACTTTGGTTCAAGAACTTGCATTGATACCCAAGCATCAACAACTTTTTATAGCACTATTTATCGTTTTTCGACTGCGCCAGAAAGAGAGTAATGTTTCTCGTGCGTATTTATGTATGTCCATTTCTTTGGAACGCTCTACAGCAAAAACGATTTGACGTATTACAACATATACTCAATGGATTCGTTTCAATTGTGGGAATAGACAAAAGCTATACATTTTTTGAATATGGCACTTCGAAGGTGGATAGCATAACAGTTGTTTTAGTTAATTATTTTTTAGTAGTCGGGTTTTATATTTTTTATAATAATTTGTTTGAAATACTTACAAAGATTGTTTATTTCAACTTTGGTGGTAAAAGATTTCTTTTCACGTTCATCATCCACAAGAGAAGCTTCACAAGTATATTTTCCAATCAGATCCAAATTCGTAGACATTATTTCGAGTGTGCGATTGTCGGGAGATATTAGGTAGTTGGCAGATTTGTATATTTCTGTTAGCTTCGAGTGTTCGGTCTTCTCATAGAGCCATTTAATTTTTATAGAAAATTTGGATTCGGCGTCGCAAATAATTTTAGCAGAATCATTGTATTTCACGCTTATGATTTCTGAAATAGATTATCAAATATTTTCAAAACAAAATATATAGAAGTATTATTTACCAATATAGTTTATTTTATACTTTGGTTGTCAGATTTCTTATAATTTTTATCATCCATGTGATAAGCATCACAAGTATATTTTCAAAACAGAAACAAATCCGTAAAAATAAAATACTGAACACGAAACGCGAATACGCAAAACCGAGAACATAGTGACACCAATGCTGTGTAAGAACTACTTAATCAAGAGCACAGTCCCGTGTGTAAAGAGAGTCAAGTGCGCAAAATGCGTAAAATAAACTACGACAGCTGATTTTCTTTTAATCATCTAGAAAAATGTTTACTATTCTTTAAGCGGGAATCACTATCAGATGTGCAGATTGGTTTCAAGTCTGCCCGTGGATTTTATAGCTGACGGGCATGGACATGCCGATTGCCGACCCGTATCCTGCCGTGTAACCGGCCGATCGCATTCATCACGCGCTGGCACGGACAACTATCTTATTTCGTAAAAATGGCCTATTTTAGAATCTATGTAGGTACCAAAACTGCATTGAATGCCATAATATGATAATCATAGATTTTGACAAAATAAGCCAGCTGGTCTGTTCATGAATGCGCGCGTGGGTCGCCTACCAGCATTTCACTATGGAGAGCAACTAATATGTGTATATATTTAAAGAAATTAAGTGTGCACAACTAGGGCAGGTGGCAGACTCTAGCCGGGCCAGCCCGCCCGTGGAAGTCTGGTAGTGAACTCCCCGCTTATACAAGTTCGATGGCAACTACACCCGTCTGGTGATGGAGTTTATGATGTATTATATGAAAGGACTGCGTCATGGCTTAATGATTTTTTCAAGCCGTGACCAACATTTTAATGTGAAATCCACAGCACGGAAGCACTCAGCTGTTAATTCCATTAGCGTCCACCCATCCATTTGGTGTCTGCGCTATAGATTGCATAACCGTCTCGAACACACGAATGTTTTTGCTTAAGGTCCTGTATGTCGATGATTGCTCTTTTTCGAAACAAAAAAAGAAATACTTCTGAACAAGTCACATCTCTATTTTTATAATGTATAGTATACTAGCCGACCCGTGACAGACTTTGTCCTGTCAAATTTCAATAATCGAATACAGTATTCGATTATTGACTGATTGTTTTTAGTCTGTGATGTCATATTTGTTGCACACCAGCGCCATCTATGCCAAAATCATCCCTTTTGCGTTTTTTTATCATTTAGGTGTTGTTTTTCGGATTTTAAGATACCCTATTATTTATTCTGATTTTTTATCTACATACTACAGCAATTATTACAACAACGGAAAATTACTCACGTAAATGATAAATTGTCAATGAGGACACCGACAATGCGAACCAAACGCGCGCGCGTTATGGTCCACTCACCCTGAAGAAGATTCTCTAGATGAATCGAAACATTGTCGGTGTCCTCATTGACAATTTATCATTTACGTGAGTAATTTCCCGTTGTTGTAATAATGTGTAGTACAACTCACGAAAGTTTTGAAAGTGTAATACTACAGCAAGTTTCATCTTAATCCGTTTTGTCGTTTAAGCCTGATTGTGGAACAAACATACATTTCTTTTCACAAACTTTCGCATTTATAATATTATTAGGATGTGAATAAAGATGTACCCATCTTTAATCACTTCGATAAATATTCCTACCGACCGCTGCTCGTGGTACTACCATGGGCGGCGCGTGGTCCACCTTTGCTTTTCGAATAAATTAATGATATAAATTATGTATAATTACTTATCAAAAACCTATTCTAGTAGAAATCTAGATCTACATAAGTATTACCTATCTTTAACAATAAATCACAAGTTGATCTTAATAGTAGGTATCAAAGTATTTTGATCATAAATTCTAAAACGTATCATTTTGAAATAATACCTTTATCGTGAAAAGTTTCTGCTATTATGTTTTCAGCTTAATAGAAATCTAGGTAGGAACCTGAAGTAATATATTTATAAAAATAGGAGATGTGGCTTGTTCAGAAGTATTTCTTTTTTCGTTTCGAAAAAGAGCAATCGTCGACATACAGGGCCTTAATATAATAACATACTAAAATACTCGCCTGGATGTTTTGTGATAAAATGAATTGGTGACAAAACAGACACCTGTACACTGTTCACAGTCTTGCCCAAATCATTTTCGGCGGAGCATGAATATGTTTCGAATGTCTTTATGTTTTCTACTTTTAATTGGCTGGTTACTTTGTGGCTATTGTCAATAGTATTCTGAAAAAAAAATTGAGCATAAGATTTTTTTTACAATTATTATAATATTATTTATAACAGTTTTGTATATCAATTGAGAAGTCTTGTGGGATGAGCGTCGACTAAGTTGTCGAAAATATTGATGTTGGAGCGCATTTCTCCATCATGCCATCAACAGATTAGTAATATGCATTTTATCTACCTTTGAAAGTAGCTCATTTCCTTTGCTGTCTCTCCACGTAGTTTTTGGAATTGGGAAAGCGATAATCTGACATTTAAACTCTTTGGTGCTTCCATACGGAACTGTAACTGCAGCTCCTTCATCTATGATGACTTCTGGGGCCTGTAGCACAACCAGCTCTACAAAACAAAAAATAATTTTCTTAGTTTGTTGTATACTCAATTAAAATACTGAAAAAAAAACGAAATAGGATCACGACAAACGCCAAGTAAACTAAACATCCTCTCAGAAATCCATTCCCTTAGATCTTTGAATATGCCCCAAGGGGGCAGTCAGAGGCAGGTCCAAATATCACATTTAACACAAACATGTCTAAGCCCATGGACGCTTTTAATAATATTAACTATTTTCCTCACTATGTTTTCTTTCGCCATTATAAGCACATATTATTTTTCAGACACAAAGATCCATTGATGCACACTCGGTATTCGAACCCATGACCTTCGAATTAAGTTGAAGTGTCTCTTCACTTGGCCAACACTGCATGAGTATGAGTAATACTAGGTATGTAATTCGTTATAATATTTTTTTTCCAAACGAGTAACTTACCAGTAGATAATTTAGCCTCGCCTAGAGCATTCTTTGCCGTGCATCGATACTGTCCAGCATCCACTAAAGTGGCACTATCGAGGGTGAGTTCCTGACCCGAAGCAAACAGATCTCTGTAGACTTTATCGTCTTTCTTCATAACTTGCCAGCTCACGACAGGTGGTGGTATTCCTCCAATAATTCTATGAATAAGTGATATGTATTAATCTTAATATTTTTATATGAATAATATTATAAATGCGAAATTTTGTTGGATGTTTGTGCCTCAGGCCAAAACAAATGAACAGATTCATACTCTAGAAAATCAAATAGACAATGAACAAACCCAAAAATCACTTTCAAAATTAAAAAAAGACGCAAAAAGGATGATTCGAGTAACGCATAAAACTTTGTTGACTTAAAAAATTATAAGCTTTGAAAACTCGTGTCAAATAATAAAAAATGTTGAACCTACGAGTATTTAATAGCTAACTGAGTTTAAAATAACGTTTTTATACAAAATTTACGTATTTATTTTGTATCGTTTTGAAGATTCATTACTTATATTAAAATCTTAAAGTTGAATTACTCACTTGCATGGGATTTTTACTTCATTTTTATTTGGTACGTTTATCTTAGGTTCTGGAACTTGCAATAAAGGTGGACTAAGATCGTTTATTTGAACATTCGTTGTGAAATTCACTTTTTCATTTCGATCATTGGTCAGAGATGCTTCGCATGTGTATATTCCGGCAGTATCTAGATCCGTAAACAAAATATGAAGTGTGGTTCCGGTTGGCCAGACCGTGTACTTGTCAGATGTGTGTATTTCTGTAACCGCTAAGGCTTTATTCAGGAACCACCTAATTTTATAGGAAAATGTGGATTTGATATCGCAGGTAATGTTTACATTTGCTCCGTATTTACGAGAGATGGTACCTGCAACAAATGTTTTATTAAATCGATAAGCCACATGAACATAATAAATGAATGTTGTAATAATTGTGAATACCCCTCAGTTAGGTTAAAAAATACCTACAAGTATATAATAATAATTATTTAAAGTTACCCAGAGAGGTATCATAATAAAAACTGTACCTTTAGTTCTCAAGTATAAATTTACAATGAATGAATTCATAGTTTACCTTCAGGATGACTATGAACAACAAAAGGTGATGACACCGATACATTTATGGTGCTCGCTTTTGTTCCTAGGATGTTTTTGGCAAAACAAGAATATGTGCCGGAGACTTTGACATCTTTTAGATTAAACCGACTCGTTGTTTCATGATTGGTAAAAGTATTCTGAAAACAAAAAAAATATTTCTAATGAGTATAATGCCGAAATCTTGCATAAATCAGTTTTAATTAAGGTATATCCATGACAATGCTGTTTCAGAATCTGATCTCTAAACCAAAGTCTTGGTTAGTTAGACAGGATTACCTGAGAATCCAATGTATTGCCTCTGCTATCTCTCCACGAAATTTCCGGAAGTGGGTATGCGGTAATTTTGCAAGTTAAATCAACAGAACTTCCATAAGCAACCAATTTGTTTGCACCTTCTTCTATGACCACCATTGGTGTTTTTTGAACAATCACTTCTGTAATGCAAACATATATATTTAAATAAAACTATAACTAGTTATAATGTGAACTAAAAGATATCGACTCCCAAATGTCTAAAATATTAGTAAAGTCTTTTTTCATACCAGTTGTTTTGTTAGCTTTTCCTACACTATTTGTTGCGACGCATCGGTACTGGCCGGCATCTTCCAGTCTCGCGTGGTCCACAGTCAACTTCTCGCCCGACACAGATTGATCTATATAATCATTGTCATCTTTCTTCATCGCCCAGCTTATACGGGGATGCGGTACTCCGCCGGTAATACTGATAATTAAAAGTTTTAGGAAATGTAGGTATAACGGTTATTATTAAACAGTTGATAGGTACTTACTTGCACCAGATATTTATTTTGTCGCCATGTGAAACTGTGATTTTGTTTGGTGGTGACAGACCGATTGTTGGAAGAGCTAAAATAAAGAATTTGAAGTAATTCTAATATTATGGTTCAAACAATCATTTGCGTGGTTTTCATCTTTTCAGATCGCTAGGCAATCAATGGTTTGCTTTCTATTAAAATCCAATTAAAAATGAATGATAAAATACTAACCAAGGTCGCTTATCACAACATTTGTTTCTATAATATGCTTTTGTTTCGAGTCTGATTTTAATGTTGCTTCGCAGGTGTACTTTCCTTGGTCTGCAAGGCTCACTGATTCAATTGTCAACACCTTTTTATCAGCAGATAAACTTATTTTTGAAGGATTAGGTGGAGTGTTCCATTTAATTTCCATGGAATACGAAGAAGAAATGTCACATTCCAATTTCAGTTTATGCCCAAATGCGACTGGCGTTGATGCTAAAAATGCAATAAACAATGCTTTAACAGTTATATTAATATGGTGTAGTGGCTGAGTGTAATATTGTAGATATTAAAATAATGTCTATACCTAAAAAATACCGGCCAAGTGCATGTTGAGTCACGCGCAATGTATGGTTTCGTAGTTTACACAGCTAACAACGTTATTATAAGTAATTTTTAATGGTATTTCTACTAAAAAAAAAAACATTATTTCTTCTTCAAGTACATTTTATAAGTTGGTCGACTAGTACGTCTATTACTCGTAAACTTGTATAGCCTACTTAGCTGTGATAGTTTTGCTTTTCATTTCAGTATATGTACTACTACCGTAAATTTTTTCACGCCCCCAAACCCAACATTTTTGCTTTAATGGGGGGGGGGGGACTTTTTAGCACTTTAAAGCTTAATATTTCACAAACGAATTCCTTAATCGAAAAGTTGTTATCGCAAACTCCCCATACTTCTGAAAGACCTATCTAATGATAACCCACAACATGGGGTGCACGAAAACATAATAATAACATCCCCACCTTAGGTAGGAGAGGAGGGACCCTAAAATTGATTTTCAAGATTTTATTCTACGACTTTGTTGACATTACTGATATGTATATGTATATACAAATACATGCCAAATTACAGCTTTTTAGCACTGATAGTCCCTGAGCTAAGCAGACGGACGGACGGACATGGCAAAACAATAAGGGTTTCTTGTCTTGTAGACTACGAAACCCCAAAAAAGATTAATGGTATCCTATTATATCTGGTTCTTATCTGGTTATCTGGTTCCCATTGTACATACTTTGCTTTAACATATTGATCATAGATAGTTAGATAGTGCTGTATGAAATATATACATAGTTGCAATAAGCTTAGCAACGCACCGATTGTAAAAAATATTTACGATTAGAAAATATTTACAAGTAAAAGTAAGATTCCTAAATATCAGTGATAATATTAAAATAAAATTATTATTGTGATTGACATTCAGGATAACTGTAAACAATAAAAGGTATGACACCGATGTATTTAAGGGGCTCCCAGTCAACGATTGCTCTTTTTCGAAACGAAAAAAGAAATACTTCTGAACAAGCCACATCTCCTATTTTTATAAGTATATTACTTCAGGTTCCTACCTAGATTTCTATTAAGCTGAAAACATAATAGCAGAAACTTTTCACGATAAAGATATTATTTCAAAATGATACGTTTTAGAATTTATGATCGAAATATTTTATATACCTACTATTAAAATCAACTTGTGATTTATTGTTAAAGATAGGTATTATGTAGGTCTAAATTTCTATTAGAATAGATTTTTGATAAGTAATTATACATAATTTATATCATTAATTTATTCGAAAAGCAAAGGCGGACTACGCTCCGACGTGTGTTTGTCGTCATTGCAGCGGTCGGTAGGATTATTTATCGAAGTGATTAAAGATTGGTACATCTTTATTCACATATACTATACATTATAAAATAGGAGATGTGGCTTGTTCAGAAGTATTTCTTTTTTCGTTTCGAACAAAAATAATCGTCGACTGGGAGCGCCTTAAGGCGAGTAATTAATGTGTTTGATGAATGCAGAATCGTTTTTTCTCAATAACCGTAAAACATACAGTTTTGTTTTTTATGACATAGATAACTTAAGGATATAATCTAGATAAATTACAGACAGAATCACGATTGGTGAAACTTTTCTCGATAGATTTATTTTCCAAAGTTGGCTCTTCAAAAACACTAGTTTCGTTTTTAATCAAAACTATGAATAGCTAAACAATTGATTTTTATATAATTCGTTAGATATTATAATTAATTATATTAATATAAATATTATTATTATAATATTAATTATATTAATACTAGCCAAATAAATTACAGAAATTTTCTTTTTAAATTTGATGGTTTTCGAGATAATGCAGTTTTATCACTTTTTTCGTCTTATCCGGGTAGACTCAGCCCATACAAAACGTCAAAAATTTCACTCATCACCATAAGTTGCTCGCTGTTGTTTTTAGGATGATTTCCGTAAAGCAGGATTGTAAAAAGAAAAATAGTAACAGCAAGAAAAGAAAAGAGGAAGAGAGGAACAATCATAGTTACCTACCCGGAAGGGTTTCTAACTATAATAAAAACTGTACCTTTAGTTCTCAAGTATGAATTTACAATGAATGAAATCATAGTTTACCTTCAGGATGACTATGAACAACAAAAGGTGATGACACCGATAAATTTATGGTGCTCGCTTTTGTTCCTAGGATGTTTTTGGCAAAACAGGAATATGTGCCGGAGACTTTGACATCTTTTAGATTTAACCGACTGGTTGTTTCATGATTGGTAAAAGTATTCTGAAAACCAAAAAAATATTTCCAATGATTATAATGCCAATTTTTTTATAAATCAGTTTAAATTAAGGTCTATCCATGACAATGTTGTTTCAGAATCTGATCTCTGAACCAAAGTCTTGGTTAGTTAGACAGGATTACCTGAGAATCCAATGTATTGCCTCTGCTATCTCTCCACGAAATTTCCGGAAGTGGGTATGCGGTAATTTTGCAAGTTAAATCAACAGAACTTCCATATGCAACCGATTTGTTTGCACCTTCTTCTATGACCACCATTGGTGTTTTTTGAACAATCACTTCTGCAATGCAAAAAAAATAATATTTTTTTTTAAAATATGATTAGTTATAACTATAAATAGTTTTATGTGAACTAAGAGATATCGGCTCTTAAGGGGCTGTATGTCAACGATTGCTCTTTTTCGAAACGAAAAAAGAAATACTTCTGAACAAGCCACATCTCCTATTTTTATAAGTATATTACTTCAGGTTCCTAACTAGATTTCTATTAAGCAGAAAACATAATAGCAGAAACTTAACAAGAAGAAACAGATATTATTTCAAAATGATACGTTTTAGAATTTATGATCGAAATACTTTGATACCTACTATTAAGATCAACTTGTGATTTATTGTTAAAGATAGGTAATATGTAGATCTAGATTTCTATTAGAATAGATTTTTGATAAGTAATTATACATCATTTATATCATTAATTTATTCGAAAAGCAAAGGCGGACCACGCGCCGATGTGTGTTTGTCGTCATTGCAGCGGTCGGTAGGATTATTTATCGAAGTTATTAAAGATGGGTACATCCTTATTCACATATACTATACATTATAAAATAGGAGATGTGGCTTGTTCAGAAGTATTTCTTTTTTCGTTTCGAACAAAAACAATCGTCGACAGGGAGCGCCTTGAATGTATTATCTACAATATTATTAATATTATTAGTCTCTTTTCTTACCAATTGTTTTGTCAGCTTTTCCTACACTATTTGTTGTGACGCATCGGTACTGGCCGGCATCTTCCAGTCTCGCGTGGTCCACAGTCAACTTCTCGCCCGACACAACTAGATCTTTATACTCATTGTCATCTTTCTTCATCACCCAGCTTATACGGGGATGCGGTACTCCGCCGGTAATACTGTCAATTAAAAGTTTTAGGAAATGTAGGTATAACGGTTATTATAAAACAGTTACAGAACAAATGATAGGTACTTACTTGCACCAGATATTTATTTTGTCGCCATGTGAAACTGTGATTTTGTTTGGTGGTGACAGACTGATTGTTGGAAGAGCTAAAATAAATAAAGAATTTGAAGTATCCCAAATATATATAAATAACAATCTTTCTCGTGGTTTTTATCTTTTTAGATCGCTAGGCAATCTTTATATTAAAAATGAATGATAAAATACTAACCAAGGTCGCTTATCACAACATTTGTTTCTATAACATGCTTTTGTTTCGGGTCTGATTTTAATGTTGCTTCGCAGGTGTACCTTCCTTGGTCTGCAAGGCCCACTGATTCAATTGTCAACACCTTTTTATCAGCAGATAAACTTATTTTTGAAGGATTAGGTGGAGTGTTCCATTTAATTTCCATGGAATACGAAGAAGAAATGTCACATTCCAATTTCATTGTATGCCCAAATGCGGCTGGTATTGATGCTAAAAATGTTATAAACAATGCTTTTACAGTTATATTAATATGGTGTAGTGGCTGGGTGTAATAATGTCGATATTAAAATAATGTCTTTACAAAAAAAAAAGGTTTGGAGTATGGTATTCTATTAGTTATCTGATTCCCATGGTACATACCTTGCTTATATTGATCATATTAAAATAAAATTATTGTTGTAATTGACGTTCAGGATAACCGTAAACAACTAAAGGTGATGACACCGATGTATTTATGTTGCTCGCTGTTGTTTTAAGGATGTTTTTCGCAAAGCAGGATTGTAAAAAGAAAAATAGTAACAGCAAGAAAAGAAAAGAGGAAGAGAGGAACAATCATAGTTACCTACCCGGAAGGGTTTCATAATAATAACTGAACTTTTAGTTCTCAAGTTTGAATTTACAATAAAT
This sequence comes from Hydriomena furcata, assembly GCA_912999785.1. Lineage (NCBI taxonomy): Eukaryota > Metazoa > Arthropoda > Insecta > Lepidoptera > Geometridae > Hydriomena > Hydriomena furcata. The sequence goes on from OU538838.1 coordinate 7,230,197, forward strand.
GAAATCATAGTTTACCTTTAGGATGACTATGAACAATAAAAGGTGATGACACTGATACATTTATGGTGCTCGCATTTGTTCCTAAGATGTTTTTGGCAAAACAGAAATATGTGCCGGATACTTTGACATCTTTTAGATTTAACCGACTGGTTGTTTCATGATTGGTAAAAGTATTCTGTAAACCAAAAAAATATTTCCAATGAGTATAATGCCGAAAACTTGCATGAATCAGTTTTAATTAAGGTCTATCCATGACAATGTTGTTTCAGAATCTGATCTCAAACCAAAGTCTTGGTTAGTTAGACAGGATTACCTGAGAATCCAATGTATTGCCTCTGCTATCTCTCCACGAAATTTCCGGAAGTGGGTATGCGGTAATTTTGCAAGTTAAATCAACAGAACTTCCATAAGCAACCAATTTGTTTGCACCTTCTTCTATGACCACCATTGGTGTTTTTTGAATAATCACTTCTGTAATGCAAACATATAACATTTAAAAAAATATATTTAAATAAAACTATAACTAGTTATAATGTGAACTAAAAGATATCGACTCCCAAATGTCTAAAATATTAGTCTTAAAGTCTTTTTTAATACCAGTTGTTTTGTTAGCTTTTCCTACACTATTTGTTGAGACGCATCGGTACTGGCCGGCATCTTCCAGTCTCGCGTGGTCCACAGTCAACTTCTCGCCCGACACAGATAGATCTTTATACTCATTGTCATCTTTCTTCATCGCCCAGCTTATACGGGGATGCGGTACTCCGCCGGTAATTCTGTCAAATAAAGGTTTTAGGAAATGTAGGTACATTATAACAGTTATTTTTAAACAGTTACAGAACAATAATAGGTACTTACTTGCACCAGATATTTATTTTGTCGCCATGTGAAACTGTGATTTGGTTTGGTGGTGACAGACTGATTATTGGGGGAGCTAAAATAAATAAAGAATTTGAAGTAATTTAAATATTATCATTCAAACAATCATTTGCGTGGTTTTCATCTTTTCAGATCGCTAGGCAATCAATGGTTTTCTTTCTATTAAAATCTAATTAAAAATGAATGATAAAATACTAACCAAGGTCGTTTATCACAACATTTGTTTCAATAACATGCTTTTGTTTCGGGTCTGATTTTAATGTTGCTTCGCAGGTGTACCTTCCTTGGTCTGCAAGGCTCACTGATTCAATTATCAACACCTTTTTATCAGCAGATAAACTTATTTTTGAAGGATTAGGTGGAGTGTTCCATTTAATTTCCATGGAATACGAAGAAGAAATGTCACATTCCAATTTCAGTTTATGCCCAAATGCGACTGGCGTTGATGCTAAAAATGTTATAAACAATGCTTTTACAGTTATATTAATATGGTGTAATAATGTAGATATTAAACGAATGTGTATACAAAAAAAAGGTTTTAAGTATGGTATTCTATTAGTTATCTGATTCCCATGGTACATACTTTGCTTATACTGATCATAGGTAGTGTTGTGTGAAATAAACACATAGTTGCAATCAGGTGATGACACTGATACATTTATGGTGCTCGCTTTTGTTCCTAAGATGTTTTTGGCAAAACAGGAATATGTGCCGGATACTTTGACATCTTTTAGATTTAACCGACTGGTTGTTTCATGATTAGTAAAAGTATTCTGAAAACCAAAAAAATATTTCCAATGAGTATAATGCCTTAAACTTGCATAAATCAGTTTAAATTAAGGTCTATCCATGACAATGTTGTTTCAGAATTTGATCTCTAAACCAAAGTCTTGGTTAGTTAGACAGGATTACCTGAGAATCCAATGTATTGCCTCTGCTATCTCTCCACGAAATTTCCGGAAGTGGGTATGCGGTAATTTTGCAAGTTAAATCAACAGAACTTCCATATGCAACCGATTTGTTTGCACCTTCTTCTATGACCACCATTGGTGTTTTTTGAACAATCACTTCTGCAATACAAAAATAATAATATTTTTTAAAATATGATTAGTTATAACTATAAATAGTTTTATGTGAACTAACAGATATCGGCTCTTAAATGTATTATCTACAATATTATTAATATTATTAGTCTCTTTTCTTACCAATTGTTTTATCAGCTTTTCCTACACTATTTGTTGCGACGCATCGGTACTGGCCGGCATCTTCCAGTCTCGCGTGGTCCACAGTCAACTTCTCGCCCGACACAAATAGATCTTTATACTCATTGTCATCTTTCTTCATCACCCAGCTTATACGGGGATGCGGTACTCCGCCGGTAATACTGTCAATTAAAAGTTTTAGGAAATGTAGGTATAACGGTTATTATTAAACAGTTACAGAACAAATGATAGGTACTTACTTGCACCAGATATTTATTTTGTCGCCATGTGAAACTGTGATTTTGTTTGGTGGTGACAGACCGATTGTTGGAAGAGCTAAAATAAAGAATTTGAAGTAATTCAAATATTATGGTTCAAACAATAACTTGCGTGTTTTCATCTTTTCAGATCGCAAGGCAATCAATGGTTTGCTTTCTATTAAAATCTAATTAAAAAGGAATGATAAAATACTAACCAAGGTCGCTTATCACAACATTTGTTTCTATAACATGCTTTTGTTTCGAGTCTGATTTTAATGTTGCTTCGCAGGTGTACTTTCCTTGGTCTGCAAGGCCCACTGATTCAATTGTCAACACCTTTTTGTCAGCAGATAAACTTATTTTTGAAGGATTAGGTGGAGTGTTCCATTTAATTTCCATGGGATACGAAGAAGAAATGTCACATTTCAATTTCAATATATGTCCGAATGTGGCTGGTGCTGTTGCTAAAAATTCAATTATCAATGCTATAATTTAACAGTCTTTTAAATAGTTTGCAGCAATCAGCTCAAAAAAGCGTTGAACGTCAAAATACATGCAATTGGATGTAGGTGTGCATGAGAAATATACTATGTACATACTTGAAGGCGATATTTTAACCGTAAACGGTGATCGTGTAATAACATCAATTTTCGTGGATGTCGTTGTTTCAGTATTTCGGGCTTCGCAGTAATATGTTTTATTGCTTGTCAAATTTGACAGTTTCAAGTAGCTGATGTAGTCATATGGAAGCTCAACTACACTTCTCTGCAAGAAACATTGAATATATATAAGGTTATATTTAGTAGATTTATGTCAGTTCAAGTAAATAGTACATATTTATTATGTATTTAATTAATATGGGTTTACTAATGGTCGAGTTCACTTTTCCACCAAATATTTCGGTTTGTGTAGGAACGTGTACGTGTATCTTTGAAGATTTAATATGGTAGTGTTAACAACAAAGTCAATAGGTGCATTATATAATGCACTGAATAAGAATACTTATAGAAACATAGCATGCTTGGTCAACTCACCTTTATACTGAGAATAGACGAGTCAGATGAGGTCCACGTCATGTCAGGCGCAGGGTAACCAGAAACTTTACAAGTCAATGATATTTCTCCATTATAATCGACATACACTCTTGATCCTTCAGCGATAGTTACTTCAGGAGCTTTGGGAACTAAAAATAATAATAAAGGTAGGTATCGTATCACCCATGAATTTGCATGTTTTGGAACATAAGAGTTATTACTTTGAAAATAATGATTAGAGTGCTAAACGTCTTTATGAGCTGTTGGAATGTATTAATGTATGATGGTGGAACACCAAAGTAGATGAAATTAAAAGCTAAGCTGAATGATGTGCCTTTATATGCAACTTTGGGGAAGATAAGCAGTGCTTTATTTAGCAGTGTGTGGCGTGAAAGAAGACTAAAAAGTATCTATGTATGATAAGAATGAATAGAACAGAAGAGCCCTGTTCGTCAGGATCGTAGCAAGTGGTGATCCGGGATCGCTGCTTTTCTTGTGAAATACTTCAATATACTTTTCTAAATAGCTAACAGGTAGCTAACTGGACGCACAAGATTTGACAATCTTGAAATTTTATGTTCAGTAGTGGTAGCAGAAATACGTACTCGTATGCTAGTAAATGGTAATTTTGTGGTGATTACAGAGAATACTCAGAAACATGATCTCATAATTGAATATTTAAGATGCACAGCTGAAGGTCACATAAGTTTAGATAAAAGCAATTCCATGCGATGGAAGGGCGGGCGTATATTATGCTTACCTGGTGGGGGAGGTATTTGTGGTTCGATTGGAGTCTTTGAAATTCTTCTTATATCTCTACCCGTCTTCTTTACTTTACCTGTCACCTGCAAAACAGTTAATTATGTCATGAGATACAATCATTAAAGAAAAATTCATAAGAAAATATATAATTTCATTTAGTCCTTTCACGCGATTCTCTACATTCTACAACGCAACGAAAAATTTTGCAAACAAAGAAAATTATTTTCTGGGTGTTTTAAGTTTGAATGAATTGAATTGAATTTAAACATACAAACTTTCACATTCACACTAAGATTGTGAAAGTTTGTATGTTTGTAACATCTGAACCGAGTATAAAAATAGATTATTACTCTAATTAAAAAAAAAATAGAATACCTTTTATCTCGAAAAACAACCCCTAGCAGATTAGAATGGGATATTGAAGTATTAAAAAACCACATTAATATTTACTTGCGCAACAAATGTGCACTCACCTGTATTTTGAACATACTTGATGGTGAAACAAAAGTATCAGTAATATAGAAATCACCATTTACTCTCATCAGTGAAAACGTGGAACCGTTAACAATATGTTCATTCATGTCTAGAATTTCAGCAGTTTGAATATCTACCGTATGGTCCGGATCCGTGACTGATATAGATAAGTGATGTTTTTGACCTAAAATACAAAATATTAATAAATTTATTTTAATGAAAAGAGCTAATAATGTAATCCCAAGACGTGTCTTTAGGTTCTTTGTCTTATAAGGTAAATCAAGGTTAGTGTTTGACTGCAGAAGTTGTTACTTAAGCCTTTAACTTTAAGTTTTCGGTTCACATACAAGATCAACTATCCATGATAAAGTCTGCCAACGGCCAACACGGTATTGAAGTATGGGTATATTTTGATCAACCTTATTCGTATTTTAACTTACCGGCTATAGGTAGTTTAGAAGCATCAGCCAAAGATTTAGGCACAAACTCCGAGAACCCATGATCAAACGAAAAATCTGTTCTAGCGTAGACCACGATTGAGATTTCAGTCTTACCCTTGACCCAGGCATAGTAAGTACCAGGAGATGGAGCACCAAATTTCACCACCTAAAATGTTCATAAAAAGAGGTATTGAATCGTTTAGGTATTCGTAATACCTTCCAGGTGGTTTCAGATTTTAAATACATAGAATAGAATCATTAAATTAAACGAACCAAAAAAAAATATTCAAACCAAAAATAAAACCGATGAAAATGTTAAGACCAATCGAAAAGCCAAGAGACGATATTTTTTTTTTTTTAGTTTTAACACTGCCCTATTGGATTCTTTTGTTCTCGTGTTTAACAATTCTTGCTCAAATAACATTTTGTTAATATTATTGATTGCAAGAGATTAAAGAATTCTGTCGCTATGGTTGGCTTCATACTAAATTGTTACTTATGCCTTTAACCTTAAGTTTTCGGTTCACATACATGATCAACTATCCATGACAAAGTCAGCCAACGGCCAACACGGTATTGAAGTATATAAATAAGTTAAAATACATTGGTAAAAAGTATAAATTGTAATAATTATATACTCGAATAACAACCCCTAGCAGATTAGAATGGGACATTGAAGTATTAAAAAACCACATTAATATTTACTTGCGCAACAAATGTGCACTCGCCTGTATTTTTATTATTTTTATTTTTCGAGTATATAATTATTACAATTTATACTTTTTACCAATGTATTTTTATTATTATAAACAGTACTAGCTGACCCGTGCCCGCTTCGCTGTGCATAAGACATTTCTAATACCATCGTGGACTTTTTTGTAGACGTTTTTAAGGTATACAATACTGTAGTACATTATTTTGATATATCTCGTGGGGTTCAGCCAGCATTTGCAATGTAAGCGCAAAAAAATGTGTTTATTTACGACATCACATTAGAAACCTCTAAAATTATCAGTGTTTCTCTACTACATTATGCATGTATTATACATATAAACCTTCCTCTTGAATCACTCTATTTATAAAAAAAAACCGCATCAAAATCCGTTGTGTAGTTTTAAAGATATAAGCAAACATACATACATACATATTACATATTACATACAGACGCGGGAAGCGGAAAGCGACTTTGCTTTATACTATGTAGTGATAATAAACTTAACAAAACTGTCAATTCATACATTTTTAGTACATACCTTCGCTAATGGTTTCCACAATAAATGTTGAGTGCGTATACGATGACCACCTCTCGTTGGCCTGTCTGTTACAACGAGGTTAACATTCACGCCTGATGAAGATATTATCACATATTGAGTTTTGTCATCCACTGTAAACTATAAAAAAATACACGACTAAGATACGTACAAGTAAGTACACGACTTGAAGAATTCAATGCTCTTTACGATCACTTACCGGAACTGGAGTATAACCATTAGGGTTTACGGGTACAATCATTGAAGTTAGAACGGATTTTTGGCCTTTGATTGACTCCTTTATGGTATTGAGAACCTGAAATACAACAAATATTTCGCATTACAAATGTAATAACAAAAAAATACGTCACGCTTGCAGCCATTGCCATCAAACATCAAAAGTCATTTTGTTGGTTTGCAAACAGCTTTAATTTTATAGGTACTACTCTAGGTTTTTATTTATCTCAAATCCAGGTTACCTACATGATGTAATTTTAACATATTTTTAACACAATTAAATTGGTGAATTTCGCAATGTCTTCTACACACATCTTTGATAGATTATGATACTGATAAAGATAATAATTTTATGTTATAACGACTGTCGCCATTTCTTTGTTAAACCCAAAACTTTATCTGAAATTTATAAAGTTCTAGCTTTTATAAAGTTCGACTTAGTCCGCGTAGATTCAGGAATTCTATCTTCGACGACTTTATCGTAAAATATTGAAAATTCTTAAAATAAACATATTTTATGAGGCAAAAAAAATGCGTAATGTCCGTCCCAAGACTTTAAACTATCTCCACATGAAATTTAATCACAATCGGCCAGTTCGGCTGTGTTAACGTCACAGACAGACAGACAAACTTTCGCATTTATAATTTGAATATAGATTTCTATAACTGCATCTCGAATGGCATCCTGTCTTCTTCCGACAATGAACAAGCCCAGATTATTTATATTGAAAGAATATGTTCTAAATGTTGTTGTTGTGTTGTACGCTTTGTTCCAGAAACATTTCAGCAAAATATGAAAACATCTAAAAACTTACGTATTTTACATCGTCCTTTGGCACACGAAACACTTGTCCATTAGAAGCTTTCGCAATATCGTGATAAACTTTAGACTGTAGTGGATAAGCACTGCCGCAGTCACCTGTTAAAATAAAAACCACCTAAAAGATAAAACATTTGGTTAATCGGATACCAGTAAATTTATTTATAATGATTAATATTTCAATCGCACACACTAAAAATACAAAAAGGCGACCTTAATGCTTATGCATTTTCTACCAGCCAACCCAAGTGGTAGTAAGAATCTTATAAGATGGTGGTTTGCGTGCGATACAAAACAAGAGATACAAAAACTTAAAACTAAATTTAATACGATTCTTTATATAGACTCATAAACTACATTTAACAGAAATTACATTAATAATAAATAATTGCATATTAACCTGTGTTATATCAAAAAAATTGTTAAGTGTATTTACTAAGGAGTAATAAAGTTAGAAAGTTAATTTATCTAGATTATATCCATAAGTTTTCATAATAAATGAAAACTAAGATTCGAAAAAACGATTCTGCATTCATCAAAAATATTTAACGTCTAGTCTTTAACTATAGATTTTAAACATGTTTGTTTGCTATGCTTAGTTATTGACTGCCACAACCGGGTCGATGACCCTAAAATAATCTTGACTGAAAATAGCGAAATGACTAAAATGTTCTAAGTTTTAGGACTGTCATTTTGATATCGCGCTAATTTAGACGTTAACGTAAAGGAATAGAGCGATCGTTTTTAGGAATTTTAACAGAAGAGAATCGCCACCGTCATGCAAGATAAATGTTTTAGGATACAATACATGTTCGTGGGTAAATTACATAAAGCTTAGTAATAATTTAGCCTAGTAAAAATTAAGTTAACTTTTTTAATATCACGCGGTAGTTCGTTTCACAGTCTGTCTGCTTGTACCGAAAAAGAGTTTCCACTAAGTTATCAAGGTTTACTTTGCATTGGTCAATTTAAATTGATCAACTTGAACTCTTTTTAGGAAACGTATAAAAATATAATGACCTGACTCTGCATCTTCTCGCAAAGGTTTATTATCTCATTCACTTTTTTATAATCTTTAGCGCTGGCGTCGGTAAACACATATATGTAGGATCCAGGCTTGCTTTCTTGAAGTGCCAATTTGATTCCTGCCATGGCATATTCGGGACAGTCTTTGTTATAACGATCCTTTCTTATTTCTATTTGATTTAGAGCATAAACGAATTCATTTTTGTTGGAAGTTTTATTTCTAAGCACCGCATCTGAAATGATAAGAGTTAAGTGTAATATAATTACTCTATTATATGTATGTCTTATGGTACCTAACTTGGTGGTGCCTGGTACTTGGTGGTCTTTTCTTGGTCTCTCTCTATAATCTAAAACTGTGATTTATATTTTCAATACCTACTTAATAATCACTTATTTTCCATACAATCAGTTTACATCTTACTAATACTTATTTATATATACTACTTTTATGAACTCGGAAGTTTGTGAGAATGTTAAGGGTGAGTTTCCACCTAAGCGGAGCTGTGAGTGCGGAAGGGACCAAACACAGCGTTCGACATTTTAAAACTCGCGACAGTTGTTGCAGTAGCTAGAAAGAAAAACTATGTGTCTACCTACATCAAAATATTTTAATATTTTTTTGTAATTAAAACTTTTAATAAACTTACAAGGGTCATTGAAGGTCACAAGCACAACGTCTTCGATTTCACTCGCCTTTTCTCTCTTCACGATGTCCATGATTTCCTCAGCAGCATCTCTTACTTGTTTTATATCATCCTTCATTGAAAAAGTGTCGTCAATAACGAAGGTTAAACTGATTTTTCTCGTACAAGATACACATAGTGTCTGAAAAAGTATTATGAAACACAAACGCAATATCCACCGCATTAACATATTCGAGTCGTGCGGAATACTGCGAGCTTATCAATAATGTTGAGGTTTTTAAAGAAATAATAGCGTAGATAATACATACCTACCTACATACAATTATAAATTCCTTGTACAGATATTATTTGTGATTTTTTATGTTTACAAGTCTAATAAGCATATTTAGGGTTCCGTACCCAAAGGAAAAAAACCGGACCCTATTACTAAGACTTCGCTGTCCGTCTATCTGTCTGTCCGTCTGTCCGTCTGTTTGTCACAGGGTTGTATCTCATGAACTGTGATAACTAGGCAGTTGAAATTTTCACAGATTATGTATTTCTGTTGCCGCTGTAACAACAAATACTAAAAAGAGAAAAATAAATATTTAAGTGGGGCTCCCATACAATAAACGTTGATTTTTGCCGTTTTTTATAGATAATGGTACAGAACCCTTCAAATCCGACTCGCACTAGGCCGGTTTTTTACGCTGATTATGCCAATTATCACTTAACCCGAAATTGAACCCAAAATTAATCTTTACAGACGTCATATATTAATTGTAGTCGGTTACCGCTTCTTAGAAGGTAACTAGGGTCAAAGACCCAGTTGTGGTGCCTACCCCGGTTTTGGTCATTTTCAATTTTGGCATTTAATAACAGCATAGCAAACAAGCTTGTTTAGAATTTATAGTTAATACAATTCTTTGTCTATGGTCCGTTTTGATTAATGACAGAGTTGTGACTTGTGATGCATTACTACACCCCTAGACTAGATTGACCACAACTAAATATTTCCCGTTTTGTCTATTTAAATATGATTAATTTATAAACATATATAGCCTGTTACAAAATCTTAGATAGAAAGATAACCCTAATTTATGATGTTTAAAATCATCGTTTTAATCATTATATAAATAAACCGTTTATTTGAATATTAAAATGTTGTAAAAATGGCCACAATCAGCGCTTCCACCCTATGATAGCCTATTTTGTTATGTAGTGATTTTGTTAGGTTCAGATTGTTTGTAGGTACCGTACGTAACTTATGAAATGAAAATGAAATAGGCTCACGACTGTCATCTCCAAGTACGGAAGATATTTCATACTATCAGATCTCAAGGCGCTGAGATCCTTAAAGATGTCTAAAGAGAGTAGTCAGATGCACGACGTATTTTTTGGCATTGTATTTTGCATAAGTACCTAAGCATTCCATACGTGACAGGTTGCAGGCCTATCGCCGCTTATAAGAATACTAATAACTTAACCTAATACAACTTTGTATCCAAAGTGCCTACTTATGAATATTTTTGAATGTAGATATTACGTACAATGCGGTCAGCTGATCTTGAAAATCTGAATCCTCGAAACATTGTCGGTACCTTCATCGACATACTTTTACGCCAATAATTACCCGTTTTGACTATATTTTATTTTTATTTTATTTATTTGGGAAGAAAGACGGTCACACACACATTACAATATTTGTATTAACTCTAAGGTAGGTATAGGTATATTTTGATTAATAGTATGACCCACAACATCATCATCATCATCTAATGAATGAAAGCATTCTTACAAAAATATTAACAAGTAAATGAATCTCAAGTAAATAATTCTATTATGTCCAATGTGAAAACAAACTGATAAATTAATTAGGTATAAGCAAGGCATAGTGTTAAATTATTACGTAGGTAAAAGGAAAGGATAAGGGCAGAAAGGTGATGATGAGGTGCAGGCAATTGCAGGCGCAAAATAATCAACCGCAGGTGAACATACGTACAAAACACAACATAATGGTACCCAGGCGTAAGTTCACTGCGTTTGCCAGATTGGCACGATCTGTGAGTACCACTCACTAAAGTTTTGAAAATGAAATTGATATAGGTAAGGTTAAGAAAAAAAGTTATTATTGTTTGCTAGGTTGACAGTACATAAAATTAACTGGTTATGATAAGCAAGTACCTAACCAGTTCGGAAATCCCAATCAATGCTTATTTTAGTATTTCCAGTAATTTTTTTGTTTAACCTATTTATTTTTAAACAATAAAGATAGCACAAGTATTTATGTGAGTTCAACATACGATGATACGAATGACAAGTAGGCGAAGTATTGTTCATTAAGACGAGTAATAAATGTTTTTGATGAATGCAGAATCGTTTTTTCTCAATAACCGCAAAACATACAGTTTTGTTTTTTTATGACAAATATAAGTTAAGGATATAATCTAGATAAATTACAGACAGAAACACGATTGGTGAACTTTTCTCGATAGATTTACTTTCCAAAGTTGGCTCTTCAAAAACACTAGTTTCGTTTTTAATCAAAACTATGAGTAGCTAACTAAACAGTTCATTTTTATATAATTCGTTAGATAATCAACAGATTCTTTTTAAATTTGATGGTTTTTAAGTTAATGCAGTTTTATCACTTTTTCCGTCTTATCCGGGTAGACTCAGCCCATACAAAAAATCAAAAATTTCACTTATCACCTTAAATACTGGGTTTAAAAAAGTAAATTATTGACGGTCACGTATATAAGAGTAGTTCTGGGTTCTAACCCTACACTAGGATTTTCTGTTTCGTGAGTACCAGAAACTAGGTACTAGTTGGTACCAACAATCGCATACCCAGAATTCCAGAGCAAATATTTGCAGATAATGCAAGCCAAGGAGAAGCAAGATTTTATAATAGTAACATTGATTTTTCAATTCAAATCTTTCAATTGATTATTAATGTAGTTCTTCTTATCCTGATAATTAAATTGTATGGTCATGAAAGTTACCATAATATGTCACCAGCTGTCACCAGCGAGCTGATCTAATGATGGAGACAGGGATTCAACGGAACTCCTTAGAAATAATAGTCTGATTGAATTAAAGCTGGTAAAGTAAATAGGTAAAGTTCCGATGACATTGTAATATTATGCGAAAGGTCATGCAGGTCATGCATGCAAGTTTGATTGTGGAGTTTAAAGGTTGGAATTTTTTTTCAAACATATTTCAGAAATAGATTTCAACAGAAAACTTATTCAATTTAAAATACAATCGAAGTTATTAATATTATAATTTTTTTGTATATCAGCAGTGAATGAAATCGTCCTAATTTAAATGATGATGATTATGAAGTAGTGATATTGGCATAATAGTGTGACATAGGTAATATTTAAAACGCAATAAAAATATATGTTTTACTATATTTATTATTGATAGATACATGTAATATTATATAATTTTTCTCGAAATCTGTCCAATCCAATTAAATCCTAAATCTTATCATTTAAAATTTATTTTTGATGTGTTTTTTATTTTATTTATAAAGGAACAAAAAATTTAGTTAAACAAAATAATATTTTTTTTTTTATTATGTAGACGCCACATGACGTGGAATGAGGGTAAGAAGAAGAAACAGAATCAAAACAATGCGAATTCTTTCTTCGTAATATTAACTAATTTCAAAAAGTCATCTATGTGACAGATGTATGTATAGTCATTGGCTTTCACTAAATTACTAAAAATCCCCTCCTCTTCGTTATCCTGACTGCTATTATCCTGACACAGAATATCACTGCTGTCCGGGTTAGGATCATTCACATACATGATAATATTAATTGAGTCGCCTTCAATCTTCACCACCTGGAAAAACAAAAAACATGATAAAATGGTCATTTTGGACAGCACCATGTTGCTCCAAACCAAGCAAAGCTTGCACTAGGGAACCAATTAACTCATTGAATACTTATTTTTTTTAACTACGAGTAAGTACTAGTAATCCTAATAATCTATTATTATTAAAATAAAGTCGAAAGTTACTCTGTCTATCTGTCTGTTTGTCTGTCTGTGACATTATCACCCAAACCGCTGGGCCGCCGATGCGATAAAATTTCATGTAGAGATAATTTATAGACGAACAATGGCTACTTCTTTCCCAATTAATATTTTTGTATTAGGAATGTAAATGTTTTACGAAAAAACCGTCAATTTGTTCTGAACCGAGTAAAAGCTAGTATTATAAATGCAAAAGTTTGTGAGTATGTTTGTGCTTTAATCAAAGCTAAGATAAAAAAAAAATAAAAAAAAAGAGCCAGATAAAATTTGCTTTGGGTATATGTAGATATAATGCCCGAATAAAAGATACGAGTGGTTTTTAATCCGAAAATCATCCCCAAAATTATAAAAAAAAATTAGTAAGAAAGGTGAATTTTGTTTAGATGGCGAAGGTGTGCAAAAAATCTGACATAAGTCTTCATGACTGCATGATACGCATTATACCAAAAATGTATGAAAACATTAAAATTCGGATAACCAAATGTTTCGCGACAACGTCTGTTGCGGGTCAGCATGTATGACATTATATGTAGGTACATTATACATGTACATATAAAACAGCCAAAAACATAACAATCATTCACACACAATCAGCGCAGAATTTAGAGACACCAACTGAGGTGAAAGGCCAATCGAATGACCACGTGACTCGTTTTCTGTTCACACTTTAGGTTCCAATTAAACTATAATTAAAAAGTATTTTTTTAGGTCTCTCCTAATAGGAAGTATCTTCGGCTGGTTGTTAGTTATCTAAAGGAAACTTATATTTTTCCAATTCCTCTTATAAAATTATCTTGACTAATGCTTTATATGTATTTACAAGTCAGGGAAGTTCATAAAATAACGGTACCTAATATAAGTTAATATTTAACATAATAATCTTTATCATATTCAAATAACAGATGAAGTTATATATTTCTTAACCATCTTAGACTATAACTACATAATTCACTAACTAGGTAGAGCCTATTGTTTTTCTGCAAAACATCAAGATTAGATAACTAAAAATATTAGTATCTAGTCTAGTACGAAATAGTAATATTATTATGAAAACTGACCTTCCACAAGTACCGAGGTATTCCTTTAGAGTTGTATTGGCTTGCTCCAGTCCACACGGTCATTGTAGATATAATGAACATCGTAGACTGAACATGATTTTCGATGCTACTCCAGGATACCTGCCAGAGATAGAGAAAATAACGTTAGGCACCAATTCACTTTCACCTTGCTAATAAATCAAACTAAATAAAAACTTGATTACCCTGGAGCTGCCTTCACAAGGCTCGTACACTGGAACTGCGTTGTACTTGTCAGAAAGTGTGGCGATCTGCGCCGGTCCAAACGCAACGTCTTTTGGATTGACCAACCAGCGCTGGTTGTACTGACACTTGATAATTTCACTGACTTGTTTGCCTGTTTTTATCCCTTCATTCAGCATGAAAGAAGGCCCAACCAAGTTCCCAATATTTGCTTCTGATAAGACCACCTTAGTGTTCAATGTTTTGTCATCGGCTTTGCTATAACAAACTTCGTATACTTCCAAAAAGCCGTTATCGAGCTTAAATCCGACTTTCATTATTTCACCGTTTAGCATACAAGGTTTTTTTGTAAATACATGAGACGGCCTCACATAATTCTGACATTGTAGTTCTTCGAATTTGAATGTTTTTCCATTAACGATAAATTTGTCTTCGTTGTAACATTCTGCTTTTATTTTTTTGTCATTTGGATGAGTTTTGAAAGTGTTATCAGTTTGATCCAAGGTGGAGCATTCTAGGGTTAAAATTTGATTTTGACTAATGGTTAAAAATTCTATATCAGATTCAAACTGCGGCCAGATGGATGGTTCGTCTCCGATAATTAGCGGTGTATTTTGTACTCTGTCAACTGCTCTGTCTATTATACATCCTGTAAATAATTGTTCAAGGTAGTTACGAGTTCATTATTGTACGAGTGTTAAATGACCTAGTTAAAGATACCTTGACTTATAATCCCAAGAACATGGTAATTTTTAATATTTGAAAATGATGTGTAATTTATGCGCATTAAGGCGCTCCCTGTCGACGATTGTTTTTTTTCGAAACGAAAAAAGAAATACTTCTGGACAAGCCACATCTCCTATTTTATAATGTATAGTATATGTGAATAAAGATGTACCCATCTTTAATCACTTCGATAAATAATCCTACCGACCGCTGCAATGACTACAAACACACGTCGGCGCGTGGTCCTGCTTTGCTTTTCGAATAAATTAATGATATAAATTATGTATACTTATCAAAAGCTATTCTAATAGAAATCTAGATCTACGTATTACCTATCTTTATCACAAGTAAATAAAATAAATCAACAATAAATCACAAGTTGATTTTAATAGTAGGTATCAAAATATTTCGATCATAAATTCTAAATAATATCTTTATAGTGAAAAGTTTCTGCTATTATGTTTTCAGCTTAATATAAATCTGGGTAGGAACCTGAAGTAATTAATATACTTATAAAAATAGGAGATGTGGCTTGTTCAGAAGTATTTCTTTTTTCGTTTCGAAAAAGAGCAATCGTCGAAATACAGCCCCTTAACACGTGCTTCAAACAGTATCAAAAACAACCACTATTATAAGCAGTAATGGGCTTGCAGCCTGTCATGTATAAAATGTTAATCATTGCAAAATGGGGACATGTGCCGAATATAATTATAAAATGAAAACACCTCCGACTACTCTCACTAGAATTTTCAAGGATCAAGTAATATCCTACATAAGGTGATCCTACTTTTAATGTAAAATTCTGTATTACCGTCACTGGTGACATTGAACGTGCGTTGCACGCTGCCGTGCACGTTGCTCACTTTGCACGTGTAGGCTCCCCAGTTGGTGATGTACAGCTCCGACGTGTTTTCGCTATTTAATAGCTCTCCGTTGTAAAACCATTGAACCTATAAATAAATGTTTATTTTTGTATCGGAAGAACACTTTTAGCCATATAAATAATATTACAACTACAACAGAGGTTTCCCTTTGCCGCCTTTTTACAAGAAATGAATAGTGAACACTGTACGAGCAGTTTCATTAATAAGTTGTTATACGACTCTTGCTCTTTTAATAATTAATCTGACGATTCAAGGTATATACTCGTAAGGAGAGTGTGAATAAGACTGTTGGAAGTGGAAGACATTGGTTGTAATTTCTTAGCGAGCGACGTTTTAAAAAAAGACCAGGTCAAGAGTACTCTGAATACATAACTAATTAATTATGTATGTTGTATGCTAATTGTTTGTGTCATGACTCACCTCTTCCTTTGGTTTGGCGTTCACGTAGCAATCTAGACCATCCAGCTTGTTTCCATTCCAATTAATAGTTGAAGACTGTATTTTAGAAAAAATGGGCTCATATCCGACGTCTACAACGTAGTTCTGAGATTCAGATCCTTGTTCGGTGTTCAATCGACAAGTATAATTGCCGTCGTTTGAAAAAGTTACATTTTTTAAGGAGTAAAACTTCCCGAGCACGTTAGTTTTTTCATTGTTCTAAATAAATAAAATAAAATATTAGACAATATTTAAAAAAAATATACAAAATCTCACAACCAAATTAAATAGTAAAAACAAGCTTTTGTAAAATCCTTCGAACCCAAGGTTTTAAGTTAATCAAACTATTTGCTGAGGAGTTTCGTTGAACAGCTCCTGACTCAGATCATCTTCAGATTAAGATTGTGAGAATGAGAAGCTTGTAAAAATATATGAAAAAAACATACCTACTCGATCGGTACTTACCACATACCACCTGACGGACTGAGAATCCGAATGTGGCAAACGACATTCAATATTTGCTGACTCCCCGGGTTTTAAATAGTAGGTGGGTGCGAAGTTTAGGTTATCTTCGTCGATATCTATGAAGTCTGTAATAAATCGGTAGGTACACATTTACTTTTTAATCAAAATCAGTTGTTTTCATACAGTTTTATATCCAGAATTATGGAACAGAATAACTATTAAGGGGCTCCCAGTCACTGATTGCTCTTTTTCGAAACGAAAAAAGAAATACTTCTGAACAAGACACATCTCCTATTTTTATAAGTATATTACTTCAGGTTCCTACCTAGATTTCTATTAAGCTGAAAACATAATAGCAGAAACTTTTCACGATAAAGATATTATTTCAAAATGATACGTTTTAGAATTTATGATCGTAATATTTTATATACCTACTATTAAAATCAACTTGTGATTTATTGATAAAGATAGGTAATATGTAGATCTAGATTTCTATTAGAATAGATTTTTGATAAGTAATTATACATAATTTATATCATTAATTTATTCGAAAAGCTGAGGCAGACCACGCGCTGACGTGTGTTTGTCGTCATTGCAGCGGTCGGTAGGATTATTTATCGAAGTGATTAAAGATGGGTACATCTTTATTCACATATACTATACATTATAAAATAGGAGATGTGGCTTGTTCACAAGTTTTTATTTTTTCGTTTCGAAGAAAAACAATCGTCGACTGGGAGCGCCTTAAAATAATTACTAAATTATGGTAAAAAATCCTTTAATCTTCATTAGTACATACTGCTATTATAGTTTTATAATTAATTTACTTGGAAACTGAACTAGTAGATGGCTATTGCTGCTAAGCATCAATCGTTGCCTTTATATTTAATTATTTTGCTGGTCACAAACACCCAGAACGCCTCATGTGACTGGTAAAATTCGCCTGCAACCATACCTTTCAAACCGGAACACAGCAATGCAGAAATAGGTTCCAATGGTATGAATAGACCATTAAGTATATACTAGTCTTCAAACATCATTACCGGTACATTTTTATAAATAATATAATGAATAAAACCACAATCAATCTTGATATTGAGCAACACTCAACATTTGATTGAGTTTCAGAATATGGGTTTTAAAAAGTCCTTACCAGAGACTATAGCGACGAATCGCTTTGTTGCATATCCATAGTTGTTTCTAGCTTCACAAGTGAAATTACTGGAATCTTCCTCCATGGGGTTATTGATAAAAAGTGCGTTATTATCAACTCTTATTTTGGAATCTAGAAATATAGTTTTGGATTATGTATTCGAAATGTAAACTTAATAAATCGTGTTTAATTTTTTAGGTGCATTGAGCAATAAAATCATGCCTACAAGCTTTGTGTTATCGTTATGCCTTTTAAAGACAGTTTCAGCTACTAAAATATAGCCTTAAAAAGAAAAAATATGTTTTATGATGAGGACGTACCTGAATTGTCTACATATTTATCACCATGTTTCCAAGTTATGGTAGGTTTAGGAATACCAGTGACGTCACACGGAATCTTCAGTACTCTATCGCCTGTCACTCCGAAATACGCCGAGTCAACATTTGTAATTTTCGGTTCGCCTGAAAGAGTTGTTTAACTTTACATTGGTTTAACTTTAGATTGTAGGCATCTGTCGTCAAAGAGCGTACAACAAACTATTAATGTAACGTACGAAAATTATAAAAATTATGTAAATAGTTGTAAATTTTTGGTAAAGTTTTGCAGTCAAACCTCGCGGGTGAATTGGCATTGATCCGGGTATTTGGTGCTTCTGTTTAAGGCGCTCCCTGTCGACGATTGTTTTTGTTCGAAACGAAAAAAGAAATACTTCTGAACAAGCCACATCTCCTATTTTATAATGTATAGTATATGTGAATAAAGATGTACCCATCTTTAAT
Organism: Hydriomena furcata; assembly: GCA_912999785.1. Taxonomy (NCBI): domain Eukaryota; kingdom Metazoa; phylum Arthropoda; class Insecta; order Lepidoptera; family Geometridae; genus Hydriomena; species Hydriomena furcata. Next base: position 7,248,955 of record OU538838.1, read on the forward strand.
CACTTCGATAAATAATCCTACCGACCGCTGCAATGACGACAAACACACGTCGGCGCGTGGTCCGCCTTTGCTTTTCGAATAAATTAATGATATAAATTATGTATAATTACTTATCAAAAATCTATTCTAATAGAAATCTAGATCTACATATTACCTATCTTTAACAATTAATCACAAGTTGATTTTAATAGTAGGTATCAAAATATTTCGATCATAAATTCTAAAACGTATCATTTTGAAATAATATCTTTATCGTGAAAAGTTTCTGCTATTATGTTTTCAGCATAATAGAAATCTAGGTAGGAACCTGAAGTAATATACTTATAAAAATAGGAGATGTGGCTTGTTCAGAAGTATTTCTTTTTTAGTTTCGAAAAAGAGCAATCGTCGACATACAGCTTAAGGGATCTGACTAAATCGTACCTTTAAATGCTAATCTATATTTACATAAACTAAATCTGTTATGTCCTTCTGTTTAAGGGATTTAACTAAATCGTACCTTATAATGATAATCTATATTTACGTAAACTAATATTTCAAATGCGAAAGTAACTCTGTCCGTCTTTCTGTGACGTTATCACGGCCAAACCGCGACGCCGATTATAATGAAATATTATATACCTAGATATAGATTAAAGTCTTAGGACGGACATAGGCTTTCTTATAATTTTTTTTATTTTCATAATTATTAGATTTCCTGAAACAACACCGACGAAGTCGCTGGTTAAAAGCTTGTAAAGGAATAAAACAAATTTGAATAAGATTCCTAACCATGAACAACAACATCAATAGTGCGAGTCTTCGGTGTGCCAACGTTATTTGTCGCAGTGCATTTGTATGATCCAGCATGTTCATAGCCGATCCTAGAAATGATTAATTGCTCTCCCTTGTTTGGTATGGCAGTAAATGCGTTTGAGGCTTTAGATTTAAACTCCCACGATACATCGGGCTTTGGAATTCCATTTGCTCTGAAACCGATGAAAAAGTTTTACTTACAGAATCAGTAAAAGTATATAAAAATGTTTTTTTATACTTTTACACGCGCAATGTAAGGTTTCGTAGTTTACAGAGCTAACAACGTTATAATAAAAAAAATTCAATGGTATTTGTACTAAAAAAACCATTATTTCTTCTTCAAGTACATTTTATGGGTTGATCGACGTCTATTACTCGTAAACTTATAATAGCCTACTTAGCTGTGATAGTTTTGCTTTTAACTTCAGTATATATGTATTACTACCGTGAATTTTTTTACGCCCCCAAAACCAATATGCTTTTAGGGACGACTCTAACAAAATTTGCCACTTTAAAGCTTAATATTTCACAAACGAATTCCTTAATCGAAAAGTTGTTTAGCAAAACCCCTATTCTTTTTAAAAACCCACATATCCCACACGATGGGGTACGCGAGAAAAAAATTACATCCCCACCTTAGGTGAAAAAAAATGAATTTGATATTTTAATCTACGACTTTGTTGACATTACTAATATGTACAGTATATACATGCTAAACTACAGCTTTCTAGCACTGATAGTCTCTGAGCTAAGCTGCGGACAGACGCACGGACATGGCGAAACTATAACGGTTCCTTGTAGACTACGAAACCCTAAAAATTGACCTAAATAAATCAATAAACACGCAGAGTAGTTATTCTATTAACAACTATCATCTACTAGGTAAGCATTAGGTAGGTACTTAATCGAAAAATAAAATTTTCATCTAAATTAAAGATTTTTTTCTTAAGGTGACTGTTAAATTTATGACAGCTCGCATTTTTTGTACTCGGTCGTATTCAGTGGCCGCACACTAAGAATAGTGCAAACGCACACATTGAAGCTACTTCACACTTCATTTACCAAGACTAAATAACTAGTCTTGATACTTGAAAATATTTGGTGCAATAGGTATGTCATATTTGTATAGGTAGGTATGTACTTAATAATTTTATAGGTTGCACTTGACAAAAAGAAAATAAATATAGAAAAAATTAATATATATTATAAGACTGGTTACAAATCGTAAAGTGCTACTACACAGTTACTAATATTTGACTGTGCAAAAAATATTTGTTAGGTACCTACTAATAAAATACATTATGACAAAACGGTAAGTATCGTTTTTTTACAAGCTCTTATTTAACTTGCAGTTTATGTACATATTTATGTATGTATGTTTGATAAGGTGGAATCTTGCAACTTAATTTTAAGCAGTTATCCCCAATCGATTGAGCTGAAATTTTGCATACATAATATGGTGACAGCGAGTTGATCTGATGATGGAGTCAGGAGCTGTTCAACGGAACCCTTCACAAAATAGTCGAATTGAGGCAAAACTTTGCATACCTATCAATCTCAATGACAATGTAAAATTATGGTACTAGCGAGCTGGTCTGATAATGGAGGTCGGATGTAGCCATCGGAACTCCTCAACTACACAACATAACCACGTCGCGTTTGGGCTCGTTATTTTTATCTTGACGAGAACTAGAGCAGAAGACATTACAAAAGCTTGATTTAAAAAATATATTTTTAATAAAAAAACTTATTGTCATCTAAAATCGATGACGGCACCGCCAACGTTTCGAGTACCACTCACAGAAAGTTTTGAAAGTGAAATACTGATAAAATATGTAGGTATGCTTTTGAATATTGTGTGCGAGCTATGATCTCGAAGATCCATAGACCGCGCGTAGCGAGGGTCAACAAGTTCTGGAATTAAACAGTTATTGTAAAACTTTACTAAATAACCCTCCATAATATTTTCTTTCCAGAAAAATCAAATATGAATTTGTAAAAAGAGATGACCAACTCTTTTTAAAAATTCATATTTTCCATTGTATTTGTACTAAATGACATCACAAACCTGCAATACTTTTTAAGACCTATCCAAAGACATGAGGAGTATGCGAGAAAAATATGTATTTATTTCTACCACATTGTCGGCGTGACTAATGTATATTCATGCCAAATTACAGCTTTCCAGTACTAAGAATATCTGAGCTAAGCTGCGGACGAATGGACGAAAATGGCAAAACTATAAGGGTTTTTTTGTGAACTACGAAACACTAAAGAGCACTTTCAGTATTTAGAATTAAACAATTTTTCAGGACACTTTATTTTTTTTTAACTATTTAATTATTTGCATCATGTACTTAAACTTAAGTATATGCCATCAAAAACAACTTGTAAAAATAAAAATAAAAAGCCAATTCTCGCAACGCAACTCAGTTTCTTTTTTTGTCTTTTTTTTTGTTGGAACTATGCTCGTGTGTAGTAAACTTAACTTGTGAGATATTGCATAAGTAGCCTAAGATGACCAGAGATAATCTGTCGATGTCAGTCTCTCTTCCCTGTTCGCTTGTTACGGCTGGTCGTGTTCTATATCTCTACAATAAAGAATCCATATATATCACCCAGATCGTGTATATGTATAATTTAACCAAAAACCCATCAGTTCTTCTATCGTAAAAAGTTGTGAGATTTCAATGTCTGTCTGTCTGTCTAAAAAATGGCCTGAACTGCTTTTTTGCTTGACTTGGCGGGGGCACTACCGTGCCCCCAGATAAACCTTGCTTTGATAATAACAAATACCGACCTTTTTAGAAGGTTCAACATTTTTGGTTCAATGCGTATCGTATCATTCGTCAGTCATTCATCAGTCGTCAAAATTGATTAATGCTAGATTTGTTGCACACCAGCACTCGGAGTCTTTTTATAGTTTTGAGGATGTTTTTTAATTAAAAATAGCCTATTTATAAGGTAGAGGTATATTTACATCGACAGCAAATTTCAATTTCATCCGTTTAGTCGTTTAGGTCTGATTGAGGTACAAACATCCAAACATACTTAACATCCGCACAAACTTTTAGATTTATAATATTAAAGGTAGATAAATAATAATTATAAATTATATTCATAATCTGAAATTTATGTAATTTTTCTAAATCCAATTATAGATAAAGTATCATTTTTTTCCATCCATGTATAAAAAAACACGCTTGGTAATATAGGGTAGATTGGGTCTAAGCGATACAGGTAAGGATCATGGTACCTTAGAACTTTCATTTCAAAACAGAAATGTATCAAATCAACATTTATATTTATTTAATAGGACTAATTAGGGACACTTCAAAAACTACAGCAAAAGACGTTGTCCAGAAAGTATTATCACTAAAATGGAAATAGGCCGGGCACATACAAAGATTACAAAATGAGAGGTGATCTAAAACAATTATGAATTGGGACCCAATACATAAAAAACGAAGAAGAGGAAGGCCTGCTATGCGATGGGATGATGACATCGTGAAAGTAGCAGGCAAAACATGGAGCAGAGCCGCTAGAGATCGGGAAAAATGGATAGAGCTGGAGGAGGCTTTTACCGCTGAAAGCGGTCCTTACACATAATTTTATATACCTATGCATAGATACATATTTAAGTTAATTTTATATTGTGCAAGGAAATAGAAGCTTTTATTATTTATTATTAATTAGGGACACAACCAGGTTCACATTTTCCTGAAATTTAATATTTTTATTAAAATAACAATCAAATACGAAACATCGGCTTATTTCGATTTTGCTCCGACGCGACGTATGCAAAAAGGTAAAACCGTATACTATTATCATATTGTTTCGAAACCAAACTCGATGAAACGCATCTTCTACAAAATAAAACCATCCAACTCTTTCAACAAACCATGCATTGTACCTAACCTTCATCTGTGTGGCTTGCACTAAATTCTTCAAGGCAATATATTATACAAATGTTATCATTAGTTTTGCATGTCCAGTATTTTACCCCGGTATACCATTATGTAAGACCTCCTCTAAATTCGAAGAAAAATGTGACGTGGACGTGCTTCCCCGAGCGCGTCTGAGCGCTAACTGACGTGCCGACTTGAGGTGAATGTGAGTTTTGTATGGAAAAAATGTATGGAGAAGTTTTATTGCATTTTATATTGTTCATAAATGAAAAAGTAAATTATTTGAAAACAAGATAATGCCACGCGGTATAGAGAAATATAAAATCTACAATTTCGTGTTATTTTCAAATAAAAATATGCTGTGGGTCTAAAGATATTGGTACCTAACCAGACCCCATTTTTCGACATTTTCAGCGGTTCTTGCGACGGTAAAAACGTATTTTTTTGAAAATGTTGTATTGAACTGGCCAGTTTTTATTATCTACTATTAAAGATGAATATATTATCAGTAATTTTGTATCATTATATCCTCACAACTGTGATTCCTGGTTTTTAAATCGGTACCTGAAAATCATTGAAATATGTGTGTGGGTGTGAGCCGGGCCTTAAAATCTTCAGAAATTTGAGATGAGATGACACTTAGAAACTTTTTGAATATAATAAACACCAAAAGTGTTATCTCAAATGTTTCGACAGAATTTAAAGCCAAAGGACATTTGTAGGTCGTTTTTAATACTTTGGGCCAATCCTGGTATTGTGCCCTCATAAATTATAAATGTATATTATATGTTGTGATAAACTCGACGTCATCTTTCATAAGATTGCGAAAAAACATTAAAAGCAGTCCAAAAGCATTGCGGAATAATCGGATTACATAACTTCTGTAAAGTTGTCTTACTTGCAAACTGTAGACATCCTCTTGCCAACCATAACGGTGACTGTATTGTCACCATCCGTTATTTCTGGAGCCACTATAAAATATGATCAAACTATTATAACAAAACCCAGCACGGCTCAGAAAGGCGTAAAATACTTACTTTTGAAAAGCACTCCCGAACACCGAAGGTAGTTCAGTAGGTAGCAGTATCTTATAAAAAACTTTTTCAATTGCATTCAGTGTTTTTTGAAATACTTACTAAGATTGTTTATTTCTACTCTGGTTGTGAAAGATTTCTTTTCGCGTTCATCATCCACAAGAGAAGCATCACAAGTATATTTTCCTACAAGATCCAAATCCGTAACCATTATTTCGAGTGTGCGATTGTCGGAAGATATTAAGTAGTTGGCAGATGTGTGTATTTCTGATATCTTCGAGTTTTCGTTTTTCTGATAGAACCATTTTATTCTCAAAGAAAACTGGGATTTGGCGTCGCAAATTATTTTAGCAGTATGCTTGTGTTTGACGCTTGTGATTTCTGAAATACATCATCAAAATAGTTTTTAAAACAAAATATTTAGAATTATAGGCTGCCGAAAGGCCTATGTCATAGCTTGCTGACTTTATAAAACCGGCAAGCTACGTTACAAACACAGTTAAATATTCACCTGGATGTTTTGTGATAAAATGAATTGGTGACAAAACAGACACCTGTACACTGTTCACATTCTTGCCCAAATAATTTTCGGCGGAGCATGAATATGTTTCGAATGTCTTTATGTTGTCTACTTTTAATTGGCTGGTTACTTTGTGGCTATTGACAATAGTATTCTGAAAAAAAATTGAACATAAGATTTTTTTTACAATTATTATAATATTATTTATAACAATTTTGTAAATCAATTGAGAAGTCTTGTGAGATGAGCGTCGACTAAGTTGTCGAAAATGTTTATGTTGGAGCAATGCATCATGCCATCAACAGATTAGTAATATGCCTTGCATTGTATCTACCTTTGAAAGTAGTTCATTTCCTTTGCTGTCTCTCCACGTAGTTTTTGGAAGTGGGAAAGCGACGATCTGACATTTAAACTCTTTGGTGCTTCCATACGGAACTGTAACTGCAGCTCCTTCATCTATGATGACTTTTGGGGCCTGTAGCACAGCCAGTTCTGCAAAACAAAGAATAATTTTCGTAGTTCGACTGTAATCGCCAAGTACGGTAAACATCCTCTCAAAGCTCCAGGCCCTCAGATCTTTAAATATGCCCCAAGGTTCAAGGGGATAGTCAGAGGCAGGTCCAAATATCTCATTTAACACATGTCTAAGCCCATGGACGCTTATAATAATATTAACAAGTTTTCTCACTATGTTTTCTTTCGCCATTACAAGCACATATTATTTTTTCAGACACAAAGATCCATTGATGCACACTCGGTATTCGAACCCATGACCTTCGAATTAAAAGTCGAAGTGTCTCTCACTCAGCCACTACGGCATGAGTAATACTAGGTATGTAATTCGTTATAATATTTTTTTTCCAAACGAGTAACTTACCAGCAGATAATTTAGCCTCGCCTAGAGCATTCTTTGCCGTGCATCGATACTGTCCAGCATCCACTAAAGTGGCACTATCGAGGGTGAGTTCCTGACCCGAAGCAAACAGATCTCTGTAGACTTTATCGTCTTTCTTCATAACTTGCCAGCTCACGACAGGTGGTGGTATTCCTCCAATAATTCTATGAACCAGTGATAAATATTAACCTTAAATCCTATCTTAATGCATACATATATAAAATCATTCTTCAATAATTCTATTAACAAATAAAATCTTTCTTCATTAATTATTTCTACATGCCCAAACCATCTAAACATCCTTTCCTCAATCCTCATCACTAAGTCATTTTTCACTTCATAACGTTCTCTTATCACGCTATTATTCATTTTATCTTCCTAGGTTATCCCGCTCATACTTCTCAGAGCTTTCATTTCTACTGCATTTATTCTACTCTGATTCTTCTTCTGCCATACCCAACTTTCACTACAGGAGTGTTTAATGCTGACCTTAATGTATGGCACATTAAGGTCGGCATTATCACTCCTGTATGCTCGGCCAGCCGTGCCTTTTCGGACACTTTCCTTAACTAACTCACTAAACTTACTTTTACTAATATTTTAAATGCGAATGTTTGTTGGATGTTTGTACCTCAATCAGGGTAAACGAAAAAAATCATACCCTAGTAAAACAAAAGGCAATTGATGAATCTAAAAATCACCCTCAAAATTCAAAAAGAACGAAAAAGGGTTAATTAAAATAACGCATCAAAACTTTGCTGATAGTCCAGTCATTACGTCGAAAAAAAAACAGGTTAGAAAAAATTTATGAAAAGAAAAATTCAATAAAGGCTCAATTTTGGATATTATTTGGATAATATGGTCGACAATTTGGAGCTAAACTTTTCTAGGCCCCTTCCAACGTTAATATTTAAAATTTAGCCTTTTCGAATGCACATGGATTTCTTGGACTTGAAAATGATAAAATAAGAAATATGACATAATGTCAGTTTTGACGACTCGTGTCAATTACTCACTTGCATGGAATTTTTACTTTATTTTTGTTTGGTACGTTTATCTTAGGTTCTGGATCTTGCACTAAAGGTGGACTAAGATCGTTTATATGAACATTCGTAGTAAAATTCACTTTTTCATTTCGATCATTGGTCAGAAATGCTTCGCATGTGTATATTCCGGCAGTATCTAGATCCGTAAACAAAATATGAAGTGTGGTTCCGGTTGGCGAGACCGTGTACTTGTCAGATGTGTGTATTTCTGTAACCGCTAAGGCTTTATTCAGGAACCACCTAATTTTATAGGAAAATGTGGATTTGATATCGCAGGTAATGTTTACATTTGCTCCGTATTTACGAGAGATGGTACCTGCAACAAATGTTTTATTAAATCGGAAAGCCGCATGAACATAATAAATGCTTGTTGTTATAATTGTGATCACCCCTCAGTTAGGTTAAAAAATACCTACACGTATATAATAATTATTATTTATTTTAGTTACCCAGAGAGGTATCATAATAAAAATTGTACCTTTAGTTCTCAAGTATAAATTTACAATGAATGAAATCATAGTTTACCTTCAGGATGACTATGAACAACAAAAGGTGATGACACCGATACATTTATGTTGCTCGCTTTTGTTCCTAGGATGTTTTTGGCAAAACAGGAATATGTGCCGGAGACTTTGACATCTTTTAGATTTAACCGACTGGTTGTTACATGATTGGTAAAAGTATTCTGAAAATCAAAAAAATATTTCCAATGAGTATAATGCCGAAATCTTGCATAAATCAGTTTTAATTAAGGTCTATCCATGACAACTCTGTTTCAGAATCTGATCTCTTAACCGAAGTCTTGGTTAGTTTGACATAATTACCTGAGAATCCAATGTATTGCCTCTGCTATCTCTCCACGAAATTTCCGGAAGTGGGTATGCGGTAATTTTGCAAGTTAAATCAAGAGAACTTCCATAAGCAACCGATTTGTTTGCACCTTCTTCTATGACCACCACTGGTGTTTTTAGAACAATCACTTCTGCAATGCAAAAATATAATATATTTAAAAATATAATGAGTTAATTATAAATACTTTTATGTGAACTGAAATGAAATGAAAACAATGTTTTTTATTGCTACAATGTCAGCAATTATAAATATGTATGTTACAATAGGCGGTCTTATGGATTAAACGGTTTCTTTCAGACGACCTGCTTAACCTAAGACTTAGCCTTACGATATCAACTCCTAAATGTCTACAATATTATTAGTCTCTTTTCATACCAGTTGTTTTGTCAGCTTTTCCTACACTATTTGTTGCGACGCATCGGTACTGGCCGGCATCTTCCAGTCTCGCGTGGTCCACAGTCAACTTCTCGCCCGACACAGATAGATCTTTATAATCATTGTCATCTTTCTTCATCGCCCAGCTTATACGGGGATGCGGTACTCCGCCGGTAATTCTGTCAAATAAAAATTTTGGGAAATGTAGGTACATTATAACAGTTATTATTAAACATTTACAGAACAAATGACAGGTACTTACTTGCACCAGATATTTATTTTGTCGCCATGTGAAACTGTGATTTTGATTGGTAGTGACAGACCGATTGTTGGAACAGCTAAAATAAATAAAGAATTTGAAGTAATTCAAATAATATTATGGTTCAAACAATAACTTGCGTGGTTTTCATCTTTTCAGATCGCTAGCCAATCAATGGTTTGCTTTCTATTAAAATCCAATTAAAAATGAATAATAAAATACTAACCAAGGTCGCTTATCACAACATTTGTTTCTATAACATGCTTTTGTTTCGGGTCTGATTTTAATGTTGCTTCGCAGGTGTACCTTCCTTGGTCTGCAAGGCTCACTGATTCAATTGTCAACACCTTTTTATCAGCAGATAAACTTATTTTTGAAGGATTAGGTGGAGTGTTCCATTTAATTTCCATGGGATACGAAGAAGAAATGTCACATTCCAATTTCAATTTATGCCCAAATGCGGCTGATGTTGTTGCTAAAAATGCAATAAATAATGCTTTAACAGTTATATTTCTAAAGTGTGGTGGCTGGGTGTAATAATGTAGATAATATATTATAAGAACGTTTTTGTAAACGAAAATAGTTATTTGTTATACAAGAGTGCAAAGTTGCTTTTTAACAGCGTGTTCAATTTTGATTACCGAGCAAGCGAAGGATTCTAAAATTTAATCACGAGCGCAGCGAGTGATTCAAAATTAGAATCCTGAGCGTTAGCGAGGGAATCAAAAGAGCACGAGGTGAAAAATCTTTGCACTCGAGTGCAACACGTAACTTTTCATTCCACCTCAGCGAGGAAATGACTAAATGCAAAAAAAAACGTTTACAATCACAAGATAGGTACTTTTATTTCAGTTTAGGTATTAACTACTACATTATGACAGGTAAGTATTACAGAATAATCTTAATAATGACGTGAAAAAATGCCGCGTAAAGAACCGCGTACAAAGCAAATTGAAAAAAGAACACCAAGAAGGTTCCTAGTCTGAGTTTTTAACAAATTAAAAAAAAGTTGTGTGATATATTCGGCACCATAGAGGTAGCAGTAAATAGGTTTAATGATTTTTTTAATTCACGAACTCAGTGCAAACGATGTTCTAAATTCAATTTACTTTATCCTCTAGAGAATAAAAACGGCTTTTGCACTCAGATATTGAAGAGCAAAAATACTCTTTCCGAGATGGTGGGATGAAAATTAGATTTATGTACTCTATCAATTATCTGGTTCCCATAGTGAAAACTTTGCTTATTTTGATCATAGATAGTTCGACGGCGCTGTGTGAAATATCCACATAGTTGCAATCAGCTCAACAACGCACTGATTATAAACGATTTGCAATTGTTACGTAGGTAGAAAATATTTATAGAGAAAAAGTAAGATTCATAATTTTAAATTTAAATTATTATTGTAATTTACCTTTAGGATAACTGTACACAACAAAAGGTGATGACACTGATATATTTATGTTGCTCATTGTTCTTTTCAGGATGTTTCCCGAAAAGCAAGATTGAAGAAAGAAAAAAAATATTAGCAAGAAAAGAAAAGAGGAAAAGAGAAACAATCATAGTTAACCAGAAGGATATCATAACGTATTCATACCGTACTTTGTGTAGGTACAACTTCTAGACGGTGACACCCCTGTTTTTGTTTGCGTAACTGCCTGCCGTGTTTACAACTTATCTTTATTTATTGCTAATTTTAGAAAACCCTAGTGTCTAGTTAAACTTAACTTAGGATTTAAGGCACTATTTACCAAAAATATGTAATTTTGTTAACAATGAACGATATCTATCTATCTATAATAATAACTGTACTTTTAGTTCTAAAGTATGAATTTACAATGAATGAAATGATATTTTACCTTCAGGATGACTATGAACAACAAAAGGTGATGACACTGATACATTTATGGTGCTCGCTTTTGTTCCTAAGATGTTTTTGGCAAAACAGGAATATGTGCCGGAGACTTTGACATCTTTTAGATTTAACCGACTGGTTGTTTCATGATTAGTAAAAGTATTCTGAAAACCAAAAAAATATTTCTAATGAGTATAATGCCGAAATCTTGTTTAAATCAGTTTTAATCAAGGTCTATCCATGACAATGCTGTTTCAGAATCTGATCTCTAAAGAGAAGTCTTGGTAAGATGGACAGAATTACCTGAGAATCCAATTTATTGCCTCTGCTATCTCTCCACGAAATTTCCGGAAGTGGGTATGCGGTAATTTTGCAAGTTAAATCAACAGAACTTCCATAAGCAACCAATTTGTTTGCACCTTCTTCTATGACCACCATTGGTGTTTTTTGAACAATCACTTCTGCAATAGAAACATATAATGTTTTAAAAAATATAATTAGTTATAACTATAAATAGTTTTATGTGAACTAAGAAATATCGACTCCTAAATGTCTACAATATTTTCAATATTATTGGTCTCTTTTCTTACCAGTTGTTTTGTCAGCTTTTCCTACACTATTTGTTGCGACGCATCGGTACTGGCCTGCATCTTCCAGTCTCGCGTGGTCCACAGTCAACTTCTCGCCCGACACAAATAGATCTTTATACTCATTGTCATCTTTCTTCATCACCCAGCTTATACGGGGATGCGGTACTCCGCCGGTAATTCTGTCAAATAAAAATTTTAGGAAATGTAGGTCATTATAACAGTTATTATTAAACATTTACAGAACAAATGATAAGTACTTACTTGCACCAGATGTTTATTTTGTCACCATGTGAAACTGTGATTTTGTTTGTTGGTGACAGCCTGATTGATGGAAGAGCTAAAATAAATAAAGAATTTGAAGTAATTCAAATAATATTATGGTTCAAACAATAACTTGCGTGGTTTTCATCTTTTCAGATCGCTAGGCAATCAAAAATGGTTTGCTTTCTATTAAAATCCAATTAAAAATGAATGATAAAATACTAACCAAGGTCGCTTATCACAACATTTGTTTCTATAACATGCTTTTGTTTCGGGTCTGATTTTAATGTTGCTTCGCAGGTGTACCTTCCTTGGTCTGCAAGGCTCACTGATTCAATTGTCAACACCTTTTTATCAGCAGATAAACTTATTTTTGAAGGATTAGGTGGAGTGTTCCATTTAATTTCCATGGGATACGAAGAAGTAATGTCACATTCCAATTTCAATTTATGCCCAAATGCGGCTGATGTTGTTGCTAAAAATGCAATAAATAATGCTTTAACAGTTATAATTCTTTTTAAAGTGTGGTGGCTGGGTGTAATAATGTAGATAATCACTACATAGTATAAAGCAAAGTCGCTTCCCGCTTCCCGCGTCTGTATGTATGTCTGTATGTATGCTTATATCTTTAAAACTACACAACGGATTTTGATGCGGTTCTTTTTAATAGAGAGAGTGATTCAGGAGAAAGGTTTATATGTATAATAACATGCTTAATATATTAGAGAACCACTGATAATTTTAAGATTTATAATATGAAGTCGTAAATAAACACATTTTTTTGCGCTTACATTGCAAACGCTGGCTGAACTCTACGAGATAGATCAAAATAATGTACTAAATATTGTATACCTTAAAAAGGTCTACAAAAAAGCCTGCGATGGTATATGTTTATCTCTTAGGGATAACCTACAATAATCAATTTCTATCCTTTACTTTTTACGAGAAATAATGGCTTATTTACGAAGCGATTTTAATCAATACGGCATCAATCCTTATCTAATTAAGTATCTTAAATACATTTTGCATTTAATATGGAATAATATTGCCCATTCTGTAATATATTTTGGTATCAGCTTTGCACCCGTGCGAAGCCAGGGCGGGTCGCTAGTATATTAGAGGAACGTTTTGGTAAACAAAAAATTAGATTTATTGTATTCTATTAATTATCTGGTTCCCATAGTGAAAACTTTGCTTATTTTGATCATAGATAGTTCGACGGCGCTGTGTGAAATATCCACATAGTTGCAATCAGCTCAACAACGCACTGATTATAAACGATTTGCAATTGTTACGTAGGTAGAAAATATTTATAGAGAAAAGTAAGATTCATAATTTTAAATTTAAATTATTATTGTAATTTACCTTTAGGATAACTGTACACAACAAAAGGTGATGACACTGATATATTTATGTTGCTCATTGTTCTTTTCAGGATGTTTCCCGAAAAGCAAGATTGAAGAAAGAAAAAAAATATTAGCAAGAAAAGAAAAGAGGAATAGAGAAACAATCATAGTTAACCAGAAGGATATCATAACGTATTCATACCGTACTTTGTGTAGGTACAACTTCTAGACGGTGACACCCCTGTTTTTGTTTGCGTAACTGCCTGCCGTGTTTACAACTTATCTTTATTTATTGCTAATTTTAGAAAACCCTAGTGTCTAATTAAACTTAACTTAGGATTTAAGGCACTATTTACCAAAAACATGTAATTTTGTTAACAATGAACGATATCTATCTATCTATAATAATAACTGTACTTTTAGTTCTAAAGTATGAATTTACAATGAATGAAATTATATTTTACCTTCAGGATGACTATGAACAACAAAAGGTGATGACACTGATACATTTATGGTGCTCGCTTTTGTTCCTAAGATGTTTTTGGCAAAACAGGAATATGTGCCGGAGACTTTGACATCTTTTAGATTTAACCGACTGGTTGTTTCATGATTAGTAAAAGTATTCTGAAAACCAAAAAAATATTTCTAATGAGTATAATGCCGAAATCTTGTTTAAATCAGTTTTAATCAAGGTCTATCCATGACAATGCTGTTTCAGAATCTGATCTCTAAAGAGAAGTCTTGGTAAGATGGACAGAATTACCTGAGAATCCAATTTATTGCCTCTGCTATCTCTCCACGAAATTTCCGGAAGTGGGTATGCGGTAATTTTGCAAGTTAAATCAACAGAACTTCCATAAGCAACCAATTTGTTTGCACCTTCTTCTATGACCACCATTGGTGTTTTTTGAACAATCACTTCTGCAATAGAAACATATAATGTTTTAAAAAATATAATTAGTTATAACTATAAATAGTTTTATGTGAACTAAGAAATATCGACTCCTAAATGTCTACAATATTTTCAATATTATTGGTCTGTTTTCTTACCAGTTGTTTTGTCAGCTTTTCCTACACTATTTGTTGCGACGCATCGGTACTGGCCTGCATCTTCCAGTCTCGCGTGGTCCACAGTCAACTTCTCGCCCGACACAAATAGATCTTTATACTCATTGTCATCTTTCTTCATCACCCAGCTTATACGGGGATGCGGTACTCCGCCGGTAATTCTGTCAAATAAAATTTTTGGGAAATGTAGGTCATTATAACAGTTATTATTAAACATTTACAGAACAAATGATAAGTACTTACTTGCACCAGATGTTTATTTTGTCGCCATGTGAAACTGTGATTTTGTTTGTTGGTGACAGCCTGATTGATGGAAGAGCTAAAATAAATAAAGAATTTGAAGTAATTCAAATATTATGGTGCAAACAATCATTTGCATGGTTTTCATCTTTTCAGATCGCTAGGCAATCAATGGTTTGCTTACTATTAAAATCCAATTAAAAATGAATGATAAAATACTAACCAAGGTCGATTATCACAACATTTGTTTCAATAACATGCTTTTGTTTCGGGTCTGATTTTAATGTTGCTTCGCAGGTGTACCTTCCTTGGTCTGCAAGGCCCACTGATTCAATGGTCAACACCTTTTTGTCAGCAGATAAACTTATTTTTGAAGGATTAGGTGGAGTGTTCCATTTAATTTCCATGGGATACGAAGAAGAAATGTCACATTTCAATTTTAATGTATGTCCAAATGTGGCTGGTGTTGTTGCTAAAAATTCAATTAACAATGCTATAATTTAACGGCTTTTTCAATAGGTTGTAGCAATCAGCTCAAATCAATCGTTGAACGTCAAAATATACGCAATTGGATGTAGGTGTGCAAGAGAAATACATGATGTACGTACCTGAAAACGATGTTTTAACCGTAAATGGTGATCGTGTAATGACATCAATTTTCGTGGATGTCGTTGTTTCAGTATTTCGGGCTACGCAGTAATATGTTTTATTGCTTGTCAAATTTGACAGTTTCAAGTAGCTGATGTAGTCATATGGAAGCTCAACTACACTTCTCTGTAAGAAATATTTAATTTATACTAGGTTATATCTATTTGATTTATGTCAGTCCAAGTAGTACAACTGATTTGCGGTTAACATGAATATTGGCTGTACAAGTCTGCTCTATATTAGATATCCTATTGAAGCATTATTGAAGCATTAATAATAGAATGAAGGTTAACTAGGTACTATTATAAAATCTGACTGAACCCTAATAAGAGTTTTCTAATGTTCGAGTTCATATTTCCACTAAATATTTCGGTTTGTGTAGGAACGTGTAGTGTGTATAACGTGTGAACGTGTAAACGTGTATACACGTTCCTACACAAACCGAATTCAGTGCATTAGCACTGAATAAGAATACTTATAAATACATATCATGCTTGGTCAACTTACCTCTCTACTGAGAATAGACGAGTCAGATGAGGTCCACGTCATGTCAGGCGCAGGGTAACCAGAAACTTTACAAGTCAATGATATTTCTCCATTATAATCGACATACACTCTTGATCCTTCAGCGATGGTTACTTCAGGAGCTTTGGGAACTAAAAATAATAATAAAGGTAGGTATCGTATTACCCATGAATTTGCATGTTTTGGAACATAAGAGTTCTCGTAATTTTATTACGAGATTTATAATAAAAAAAAACTAAGATCTGTTGATAAACAAAAATCATCGAAACAATACAATGAAAAAGTATATTGAAGTGTGTACCACTTCAATTATTTACTTTTCCTTCGTGGCAGGGTAAAAAGCTGAGCTATTTAGCTATAGGTCATCTGAGATGGAAATAGTCCCTTATAAATGTTGCTGGGAGCTGTTGGGAAATGGATGCACAAGATTTGACACTCTTTAAATTTTATGAGATGTTCATGTTCAGTAGTGGTAACAGAAATACGTACTCGTATGCAAGTCTATGGTAATTTTGTGATGATTACTGATAATACTGAGAAACATGATCTCATAATTTAATATTTAAGATGCACAGCTGAACGTCACATAAGTTTAGAAAAAAACAATTCCATACAAGCGAAGATGCGGACGTATATTATGCTTACCTGGTGGGGGAGGTATTTGTGGTTCGACTGGAGTCTTTGAAATTCTTCTGATATCTCTACCCGTCTTCTTTACTTTACCTGTCACCTGAAAAACAGTTGATTATTGTCATTTTTTTCATGATTGTATATCATGAAAAAAAAACACAAAATGTGTTTTAATTTTGTCCGTTTACGCGATTCTCTGCATTCTACAACACGTTTCGCAAACAAAGAAAATTATTTTCTGGATGTTCTAAGTTTAAATACATTCACACTAAGAATGTGAAAGTTTGTATGTTTGTAACATCTGAACCGATTTCAATGGGAATTAAGTATAAAAAAAGATTAATAATTTGATAAAAAAATAAATTGATTAACTTTTATCTCGAAAAACAACTCCCAGCATATTAGAATGGGACATTGAAGTATAAAAAACTCTATTAATATTTATTTGCTCCACAAATGTGCACTCACCTGAATTTTGAACATACTTGATGGTGAAACAAATGTATCAGTAATATAGAAATCACCATTTACTTTCATCAGTGATAACGGTTCCATAACAATATGTTCATTCATGTCTAGAATTTCAGCAGTTTGAATATCTACCGTATGGTCCGGATCCGTGACTGATATAGATAAGTGATGTTTTTGACCTAAAATACAAAATATTATTAAATTCATTTTAATGAAAAGACCTAATAATGTAATCCCAAGACGTGTCTTTAAGTTCTTTGTCTTACAAGGTAAATCAAGGTTAGTGTTTGGCTGCAGAAATAGGCAAATCAGTATTCCTTGCTAGTAATATTTTATACTACTAAAAATAATAGTAACACGACTGTAATACCCAAGTAAGGTAGACATCCTGTCAGATCTCCAGGCAATTAGATTCATTTATATTTTTTTCTATACTACAACTACAAGTATCTAATGCTTAAATACTCGTTACAAGTAAGCTGATTGTTGTTTTCGTACTTTGAATTATTGAAACATTACATAATTTATCTACCTGATTAAATTTCATCCTGCTTACCAGCTATTACTTTTATTTATGATTATTTTTACCACTTTCGCAACTACCCACTCCCAAACAACCGCTAGTTGAGCAGTTGACGGTCGGTTCACTTTTATTAGTCACTAGCGACCCGCCCCGGCTTCGCATGGGTTTAATACGTATAAACCTTCCTCCTGAATCACTCTATCTATTAAAAAAACCGCATCAAAATCCGTTATGTATTTTTAAAGATGTAAGCATACATACAGACGCGGGAAGCGGGAAGCGACTTTGCTTTATACTATGTAGTGATCTATGAGATCCAACTATCAATGTCAAAATCAGCCGGATTACTACGTTTTTTATCACAAGCTTTTATTTATCTTGCAAAGCATGTATGTATGTAACTTTGTTTGTTAAGGTGGAATCTTGCAACTTAATTTTGAAGCAGTTATCAGCAACCGATTGAGCTGAAATTTTGCATAATTTTGTAACTTTGGTAACAATCCAATAATATGGTGACAGCAATCCGATCGAATGATGGAGTCAGGAGCTATTCAACGGAACTCCTTAGTAAATAGTCTAATTGAGTTAAAACTTCGGATACCTATCAATATAAAATGACAATGTAATATTATGGTACTATCGAGCTGGTCTGATGAAGAAATCCGAATGTTACCATAGGAACTCCTCAAATATACAACATAACCCCGTCGTGTTTGAACTCGTTCTATTTGTCTTGACGAGCTCTAGAATTACAAAAGCTTGTTTTCAAAAATATATTTTTAATAAAAAAAAAAACTTATTATTTGCAACTTTACCTCCTACTTGGGCATCTCAGCTTGTAGTATTGAGGTACGAGTATATTTTATTAAATTCTACTCGTTAACTTCTAACGTTAACTTACCGGCTATAGGTAGTTTAGAAGCATCAGCCAAAGATTTAGGCACAAACTCCGAGAACCCATGATCAAAAGAAAAGTCTGTTCTAGCGTAGACCACGACTGAGATTTCAGTCACACCCGTAACCCAGGCATAGTAAGTACCAGGAGATGGGGCGTCAAATTTCACCACCTAAAATGTTTATATAAAAGAGTTGATTATCGTAAGGTTACATTTTAGAATTTATCATCGAAATACTTTGATACCGACTATTAAGATCAACTTGTGATTTATTGTTAAAGATAGGTAATATGTAAATCTAAATTCTCACTAAGATAGTTTTCTGATAGGAAATTATATTTAATTTAAATCATTAATTTATTCGAAAAGCCCATGAATCAGTACCGCTGTGACCACTGTCAACGTCAGACGTGTGTTTGACGTCATTGCAGCGGTCGGTAGCAAGAGTCATTTATCGAAATGCCTAAAGATGGGTAATAACTCTAAAATAATATTGAAAAAGATAAAATGGTTATGAGTGGGTAATGTAGTAGGTGGGTAATGTTACCTATAGTAAAGCTTATTACCTGCCTACGTAGGTACCAGCAACGCGATCTCATAAAAACTGTCGATAATATTTACGATACGCATACGCACTAAGGGTAAGTATGACAGAGGTAAGTGTGCGTTTGTGTTGTGTTGTGCGACACTATGCAGTTTCGCATAACTCATAAAGTGATGTTTATGAAAATAAATTTCGTCCACTGTGGGTGCGTGTTCTCACAGTGTCGTTCCTGAATACGAGGGTTAGTCGTATCTGCCGCGGTTTACAGCCCTTTACGGCCCCTACAGCGCTTTAATGTACTATTTTAGTACCTACCTTTGATGATGGTTTCCACAATAAATGTCGAGTGCGTATACGATGACCACCTCTCGTTGACCTGTCTGTTACAACGAGGTCGATTTGCTTGCCTGATGAGGATATTATCACATATTCAGTTTTGTCATCCACTGTGAACTATAAAAAAATGCATGACTAAGATTGAAGCACACGACTTGAAGAATTCAATGCTCTTTACGATCACTTACCGGAACTGAAGTATAACCAAAATTGTTTGCGGGTACAACCACTGAAGTTAGAACGGAATTTTGGCCTTTGATTAACTCTTTTATGGTATTGAGAACCTGAAATATAATAAAAAATATTAGACTAGGTACTTGTACGAGTAGGTATGTGTAACAATTAATTATTATATAGTTAGTATGCATTTTTTTATCTAATTACGAAATTATTGACATCATCCATTAAAAACTGTAATTTTTATGGTGTTTTTATCATTATTTGCAAACAGCTAAGACTATACAAGTTTAGGTTTTTATTTATCAAAATCCCAGTATAATGATGTATTTTAACCCAATTGAATTGGTGAATTTCACAATGAACTCTACACTCAACTTTGAAAAATAATGTTAAGGATAATAATTTAATAAACGACTTCCGCTATTTCTTTGGAAAAGTACAAATTCCCTGTACCTTCGTACGTTACGCTTAAATTATTTTAACTGAAATTTATAAAGTATTTCTATTTAAAATCTCAGCCACCTCGAATAGCTTCCTGGCTTTTCAGACAATGGATAAGACCAGATGTTAATATTCAAAGAATATGTTGAAAATTGGAGCCTTGTTGGCCGAGTGGGAGGTACCTCGACTTTCAATCAATGAATTTTTCTGTTCGAAAAATTTATATGCGCTTCCAAAAACACGTGCTCAAAATGGTGAAGGAAAACATCGTGAGAAAACCAGATAATATTCTTATAAGCGGCGATGGGCTTGCAACCTGTCACGTATGAGTGCTAACTACTGCAAAATGTGGGCATGTGCCAAATATAATGTTAGGACGTGCCTCTGACTACCCCCACTAGACATCTTCAAAGGATCTAAGCGTCTGGAGATCTGAGAGGATGTCTATGTCTACCGTACTTGGGGATTACAGTCGTATGTTGTAAATATTGTAGTAGTTTGTTGTGTTGTACCTACGCTTCGTTCTAGATACATAGAAGCTTATAATTGACGTTTAAAAACTTACGTATTTAACATCGTCCTTTGACACACGAAACACTTGTCCATTAGAAGCTTTCGCAATTTTGTGGTAAGCTTTAAAATGTGGTGAATTAGGGTGGCCACAGTCACCTGTTAAAACAAAAACCACCTGTAAAAAAAAATGATTACTCACAGGTAAGTAAATTTATTTATAACTAGCGACCCGCCCCGGCTTCGCACGGGTAGCATGTTATTATATATATAAACCTTCCTCCTGAATCACTCTATCTATTAAAAAAAACCGCATCAAAATCCGTTGTGTAGTTTTAAAGATATAAGCAAACATACATACAGACGCGGGAAGCGGGAAGCGGAAAGCGACTGCTTTATACTATGTAGTGATTTTATTATTACTTGAATCGCACTTAAAATATGTAAACAAGTGTATTTACTATAATAATCATAAAGTTAGTGGTTAGGTATTTTAAATAACATTGTATTTTATTTTTTTTAAAACACTCTTTCAAGACAACTTTTTAAGGTTTCGCAGTCTACAAGGAGATAAGGGATCCATTTGTGAAATATTAAGCTTGAAAGTGCCATTTTTGTTAGAGTCAAGTGCACCCCTTGCCAGGTTAATTATTGGTTTGTGAAAAAATAAACTCCATTTTAACGAAGTTAAAAGTAAACCTATTACAGCTAAATAAACTTTTACAAGTTTAAGTTTACCTACGTGTAATAGACAACCAACTTATATAAAAACGTTAAGTAATAACAAAAACAAATGTACAAATACCATTAAAAATTACTTAAATGTATAACGTTGTAAGTTGTATGAAACAGGTAGTAAACTACGAAACCCCACATTGCACGTGGCCCGACACGCACTTGGTCGGTTTTTATTTGATACTAGCACGCAGCCGCTGTTTGTACGCGTTGCTGTGTCAACAGATACCGCCATTTTGTTAGAATCTTTTGGAGCTAACAGATAATTGTGACTGTCAGATAAAAAAATAATAATTTACAATAAAATAATATTGCGACTATTAATTGAGATGTAAGCTATCCTATCTTTCAAGTTGGATCAAACTGCACACGGTGTGCAAAGTTTGATTAAAATCGGTTAAGTAGTTTAGGAGTCCATCGCGGACAAACAACGTGACGCGTAATCACTACATAGTATAAAGCAAAGTCGCTTTTCGCATCCCGCGTATGTATGTATGTTTGCTTATATCTTTAAAACTACACAACGGATTTTGATGCGGTTTTTTTTAATAGATAGAGTGATTCAGGAGGAAGGTTTATATGTATAATAACATGCTACCCGTGCGAAGCCGGGGCGGGTCGCTAGTTTATATATAATAAGAAGAAGATAATACGGTAGTTCATTCCTCAGTCTGACAGATTCTACCATGCTGCAGCTCCAGAAGCATTGAAGACGCGTTATGTGCCATAAGTGAATTTATTTTACAATTATCTTTATTGTACTATCCTCACGGGGCCAGCAGCGGGACAACTTGCGTATATTCCGCGGATACCCATCTCCATTTAAGCCATACCATAGCCATACCTATCTAAAATAATCACATTTAGAAATGTCTTTCGCCCAGTGAAGCGGGCACGGGTTAGCTAGTACACAATATATTTATAAAAAATCAAATGAAACAGTGTTACAATGGGCGGCCTTATAGCTAAAATCGATCCAGGGAACCTTTGGATAGACAGGACAGATTTTGATATTATTAACTAATATTAGCTTTCATAAGTGGATGCATGCATGTACATAAACTGGTTCACTCGTTGCAACCTTATGGCTTAAGCTCTGTAATGATCATAATCGACTCGAGTCAACTGTCAAATTCCCATTTTTTTTTGACAGTCACTTGCTCTAGGTTGGGTCGATGTAGTCCTACTTATAAAGGTTTAATTTGCATTGGTCAATTAAATGGATCATCTTGAACTTTCTTGGAAACGGATAAATATGTATAGGTATCATAGATACCTGACTCTGCTTTTTCTCGCTAAGGTTTATTATCTCATTCACTCGTCCATAATCATTAGCGCTGGCGTCGGTAAACACAAATATGTAGGATCCAAGCTTGCTTTCTTGAAGTGCCATTTCAATTCCGGCCATGGCATATTCGGGACAATCACGATTGTTATAATTGTGTATCTTTATTTGATTTAGAGCATAAATGAATTCATTTTTGTTGGAAGTTTTCTTTCTAAGCACCACATCTGAAATGATTAGAGTTTTGTGAATTGCAGGTCACAATATTTACTGCTAAGGAGGCAAAGAATTCGAACGCAAATATTATTTGAATAAAAACTGTCTGAAACGACGGGTAATCGTGACGTGATGGGTAATATATTAAGTAGCTGCAAAATCCCGGGAGATAATTTTTTTTTCTCATAGTGAGTGATAAAAAGTAGAGTGTATCACTCGGGCGCAAAATATATATTTTTGGCTTGGGCGACGTACTTTGTATCCATCGCTACGTTCAGGATTCTACTAAAGAATCCCTTACTTCGCTCTGAAAAAATATTATTTTGCTCCCTATGACACAATCTATAGTTACAAGAACATGTTATTCAAGTTCAAGATTTGACTTGACTAGTTTTTACCAACAAATTAAATTTTGATTTGTTTGCACTTGATTTCGTACCCGTTGGTTAGTAAGCCTAACTTATTAAGTGTATTTTAATCTTGTCAGTCTAGACCAGACCTAGACACTGGTATCTACACTTTGGCAAAGTTTGTTGTTGGTTGATGAATCAATGCAGATATAACCAATAACTGTTATATCATGAAACACCGTTTATTACACCGCTCATACTCATACATACTCGATGCGGGTCAAGAAAAGTTGATCATTTATTCAATTAATGTTAAGCCATATTTAGCCTTTTATGGACTTTTTCCTTTGACCCCGACATGTTAGTCTCCCAAAAACCTACCTTGATACCAAATAACAAGTTTCCAGGTCATCTGGACGTAGATTAGGTTTTTGATCTATAAGTCAGTGAGTGAGTGTCAGTCAGTCATAAAAATGCGGGTTTTTAAACGTTAGGTAATTATATCAATAACTGTTTAAGCTACATATATAAAATTTTGTTTTCTAGATGAGCTAAGTGGTTTATAAACGTGCCTACATAAAAATACTTTCATATATTTCCGAAATCAAAACTTTTGATAAACTTACCAGGGTCATTGAAGGTCAAAAGCACAATGTCTTCGATTTCACTCGCCTTTTCTCTCATCACGATGTCCATGATTTCCTCAGCAGCCTCTTTTACTTGTTTTATATCATTCCACATTGACAAAGTGTCGTCAATAACAAAGGTTAAACTGCTTTTTCTCGTACAAGTGACACATTGTGTTTGGAAAAGTATTATTAAACACAAACGCAAAACCCACCGCAACAACATATTGAGTTAAGTCGTGCGGAATACTGCAAATTTTTCAATAATGTATTGGTTTATAAAGGAAGTTAGTGCAGATAACATATTTATTACGTAATACTTCGATTTAGTTCTCCTTTTCCCACTTATGTTAATCTTTAATGTGGGGTCGGCAGAACATGATGACGAACATATTGCGAAGAGAATTTGGCTAATGTCTTACATACAACCGGCCGCCTGCCTGACGTCAACCCTTTTTGGGAATAGAGGAACTTGACCACTTAAATACAATAGTTATTAGTATATCCTAATAGTTCACAACACCTTTTTTTTAGGAATCCTATATTTTATGTTCTATCTATCAAGCATTTTTCTCAAAACCGAAGAGACGCAAGATAATAATAATTAGGTACGTTTTAAAAACTAAAAACAAAACCGACTTCATGTTTGTGGAGATTTGTTGGCCTTAAATGCCCTATTGAATCTGAGGGCAGCGTTTTTTGTCTTGACTTAGGTAGGTGTTCCGATGTCAAACGTGGTCTTCTTCATCAGTTCCACATCAATAAATAATACTTTCTAAATGCAAATGCTTGACTTGTTGTTGTGAATACTAAAATATTTATATCATGGGTTTCATTATCCAAAACTAGAGTTTGATAACAATACAAGATAACGACAAAACAAGAAGTATATACCCTAAACAAAAAAAAGATTTTTCGAAATCGGTTAATAGATGACGGAGTTCTGAGGTAACAAACGTAAAAAAACAGCCGACTTGAGAACCTTCTCTTTTTTTTCTTCGGTTAAAAAACGAATAGTGGCTAATTTATCGACTTCCTAACTTGGCAGTTTTACAAAATCAGGTTGCCAGAATGATCATTTTAATTTTTAACTTTGGATCAATTCATTAGCAGCCATGATTACCTCCTCTAATTAGGTAATATAGACGGTAACAGAGCATTGCCGTTATCATTGAATAACTTAAATATTTTTAATCGTAGCAAAAACAGTTGCCGTGTTGGCCGAGTGAGAGGTAACTCGACTTCCAATCCGAAAGTTGTGGATTTGAATCCCGGCCGTGCATCAATGGATTTATGTAAGACAACTCCCGAAACGTAAACATCTTTTCAAATCTCTAATAGACACTCAGATCCTTTAAGATGTTACATTACATTTGGCACATGCCCACGTTTTGCAGTAGTTAGCATTCTACGCGTGACAGGTTGCAAAAGACCGTCGCCGCTTACAAGATCACTTACCGTTTTCCTCACGATGTATTCCTTCACCGTTGTACCTACTAACAACGGTGATAAAACGTATATGTCAACGTAAACGGGCATGTGCTAATGTAATGTAACATCTTAAAGGATCTGAGTGCCTAGAGATTTGAAAAGATGTTTACGTTTCGGAAGTTGTCTTATTACCTTCCGTATTTTATGAATTATTACGCGTCGAATTGAAACTCTCCTTATTCGTTGGTTGAAAATAGAGAACTTGTATATTAGACCAACTCCCTTGTCTGAGATGTCTTACTTGTATGAGGTTGGTGTGCACACTACTCATTATTTTCACAACAAATTGTTTTGGTCAATAAATATATTATTATTTAATGTATTATTACGCTCAACTAACGCAATATGTCGTGTTATTCACGCTGGTTTTTGATAAAGCAGTGATACCATTTAACCTCTAACCCGAATTCGAGCCGAAAATTATAATTTTGACAGATCACCAACAAACGTGATGACGTCACCGCTTCTTAAGAAACAACTAAGAAGAAACTTTTTGATATGTGTAGTGATTTTTAACAGACATGAAAAAAAAGTGGATGTTCACAAGTCGGTTGTATTTTTATGTTTGTTACCTCAGAACTTCGTCTTTATTAACTGATTTGTTGACTGATAATTTAGACTTTAACGTAAAGGAATAAGAGCGAAATTGTTTTAATTTTTTTAGGTAATTCTAATTTTATAACTGTGGCAACAGAATCGACACCATTATTCTTACTGGTAATTTTAGGTCTTCTCCTGTTATAATATTATGAATTGAGGGAACTCCTCAAATATTGTAGGTTGTATCAAGCATTTGCATTCAGACGTATAATTTGGTGATGTGGAACTGATGAAGAACACTGCAGTTGTGCGCCGAAAATTTTAATTAACTTACTTAGGACAATGCAGCACGCTACCCTCAGATTCAATAAGGCATTTACGGTCAACACAAACATTATGTCTGTTTTGTTTTTAGTTTTTCATGTTCCTTTCCATTTTTTCCTTAACCATGTTCATTTCTATTTATAAAATACTAGCTGACCCGTGCCCGCTTCGCTGTGCGTAAGACATTTCTAATACCATCGTTGACTTTTTTGTAGACGTTTTTAAGGTGTACAATACTGTAGTACATTATTTTGATATATCTCGTGGGGTTCAGCCAGCATTTGCAATGTAAGCGCAAAAAAATGTGTTTATTTACGACATCACATTAGAAACCTCTAAAATGATCAGTGTTTCTCTACTATATTATGCATGTATTATACATATAAACCTTCCTCTTGAATCACTCTATTTATTAAAAAAAACCGCATCAAAATCCGTTGTGTAGTTTTAAAGATATAAGCAAACATACATACGCGGGAAGCAGAAAGCGACTTTGCTTTATACTATGTAGTGATTTTTCATATTGCTAATGAGTTACCTGTTTTTGAAGTTGATTAGCTTATAAATAGAGCTGAATCACATATTTATTTCGAGACTGTTTTATAAGGATAATTTTAGTTTAAAATACAATACACGAGTAACAAATCTTCTTTAATAATAAATATAATAAAACTGTAACCAAGTATATCCGTCATTAAATATTTTTGAAAATTTAATTTGGCGGAAGTATTATTTTCTTTACAGATGCTGAAAATGCCTTTTTTTGTCTATAGGTATGTATGTATTTCATTTTGAAATCGCATCACGCCGAGACCACTGGACATTATTTTAATGAAACTCGAATCTGGGGGCACTGCGTAATTAGCTAACCTTTACGTAATAACTTTAGACAGAAGGACCCTTAAAGTAGGGACTGAATAAATTAACCGACTTGGTATTACAAGGATCTCACAACTTTTTACGTTAGAAGAACTGAGTTGCGTTGCGAGACTTGGCTTTTCTTACAAGTTATGTTTTTGATGGCTTAACTTTATTTAAACTTATAGTACACGGGAATAGGCTTTAGGATACTTTTCATTTGACTGCAAAGCCAGTTACCTGAGATATGATTAAATAAATGCTGGTAATATTTCAAAACCGATTTTTGATAGGTATTGTTGCTGCTGGTTTTTCCTCTTAATAAATAATGTTGTTTTTGTCTGTTTACGAGTTCGGAAATCCCAATCAATGCTAATTTCCCACTTAAATATTTATTTTTAAACAATGAAGATGATAACACAAGTACGTGCGACATTAACCAACTCACTATGATACAAGTACTTATGTAGGTACACTAGCAGTCCGCCCCGGCGCGGCGTCGCACGGGTGTAATAATGATTTTATAGGTAATTTTTTATACCTTGGGTTACATTATCGAAATTTTCATACAAATCCCTAATAGTTAGACATTGGTATTACATACTTTTTTGTAGATATTGATGTTTTCTATAAAACTGTAGTACTCGTACATTACTTTGCTCTATTGTCAATAATTTCCGCAGCAAACGCGTTATAAGGATGTTTATTGGATTATTTTTCACACGTCGGGTTACATTATCGAAATTTTCATACGGATCCCTAACGTTTTTGATAATATTATATAGCTACCACGCTACATAGATATTTTCATCAGGGATAATGTAAGATTCTAATGGTAAAAGAATTTTTCAAATCGGTCCAGTAGTTTCGGAGCCTATTCGATGCAAACAAACAAACAAACAATCAAATCTTTCCTCTTATTATATTAGTACTAGCGACCCGCCCCGGCTTCGCACGGGTGCAAAGCTGATACCAAAATATATTACAGAATGTGTTTGTATACTCGTTAACAGCATTTATTTTTACATTTTTACTTATTTACTATGTTATTATACGAGTACATATAAACCTTCCTCCTGAATCACTCTATTAAAAACCGCATCAAAATCCGTTGTATTGTTTTAAAGATATAAGCATACATACAGACGCGGGAAGCGGGAAGCGACTTTGCTTTATACTATGTAGTGATTAGTTAGGTATATGTATTTATGAGGCAAGGTACATGCTGATGATTAAAACCGGACAAACTGTCCATAAAAGGAACTATGCCAATATATTTCAAATACTTAGAAATACGGCTAATTATCACGTTTTTTCTTGTATTGCTGACGTTTCGACACAATACAGATGATCTTCATCATGAGCATCGTCCGCGACCGCGATCAACGGCAGATCGACGAATACGACGTAGGTATATGTATTTCTATTTAAAATGATTAACAAACACAATAGTTTTAATTCTAAACTTAATGCCAATATAAGTAGGTAGACCGTGAGGCTGAAACTGAAACTAAGAAAAGTACAAAAATATCTTTAACATTATTTATGGTTCATGATAGACATGAAATAGATCGGCATAGACAGGACTAGAAATGCTGATAGGTACTTGAATAACTAGAATGAAAGATAAAAAATGTTTGCATGATAGTCAAAATTTGTTCCGGGTCTGGGTGTTGTAGTACCATAGTAGGTATTACAACCACGTAGTTATTAAAAACTAGCAGTCCGCCTCGGCGTTGCACGGGTGTAATAATGATTTTATGGCTAATTTTTTTACACCTTGGGTTACATTATTGAAGTTTTATTAGGGATCCCTAGTAGTTAGATATAATATCACAGACTTTTTTGTAAATATTGATGTCCTTTATAAAACTGTAGTACATCACTTTGCTCTATTGTCAATAATTTCAGCAGCAAACGCAAAATAAGGATTTTTTTTGAACTTTTTTCACACGGTGGGTTACATTATCGGAGTTTTCATACGGATCCCTAACGTTTTTGAAAATAATCTATAGCCTATGTTCATCAGGGATAATGTAAGATTCTAATGGTAAAATATTTTTTGAAATCGGTCCAGTAGTTGCGGAGCCTATTCGATGCAAACAAACAATCAAATCTTTCCTCTTTATAATATTAGTATAGAAAAACTTTACCTAGTTGTACAAAAAAATCAAAACTATACTAGAATAAAGAGGTTTTTTTATTGAAAATGTATTATTCAATACATACTTTTATAATCCCAAGGCTCTTGTACTCTTCAAAACAAATCCAACGAGCGCTCCTAAGGCTACTTTCTCCTTTATCAGACCAGCTCGCTATTATCCTAATATAACATTGTCATTTAAAATACTAATTTAGTTAGCAATTTGTTTTTCCTTAATTGTTGAAATGCTTTAATAGTTATTCTGTTATTCGAGGTAAAGGCAAATCCAACAAATAAAAAATCATGAAAATCGATCCAACCGTTCTTGACTTAAAAATGGTGTAACTAACACGACTCTGACTTACATTTAAAAATGCCATCAAAAACATAACTTGTAATATAAATAGGTTTTCTGATGAAAAATATTTTTCTATCTACCTACTGTTTTGTTTATCGTTTTAATTACAGAACAGGTATAATCAATTAGAATATATATGTCCGTCTGTCAGTCACAAGGCTGTATCTCATGAACCGTGATAGTTAGACAGTTGAAATTTTCAAACAACAAATACAACAGAATAACATAAATATCTAAATGGGGCTCCCCTACAACAAACATGTTTTTTTGTAGTTTTTTATAGATAATGGTACGAAACCCTTCGTGCATTGCTCCGACTCGCACTTAGCCGGTTTTTTTATATTGGTTACACTTATTACGGTCAACGGATCTAAGCAAAAGTGGTTTAGAATCTTTGCTTAAGGTTGAAAATTGTCTCCATGTGGATTGAAGTTATCATATGTATGTATTTTAAAAGCTTTTATTTAACTTGCACTGTTCATTATATTTTTTTTTGTTCAAATATTACTGATATCCCGGGAAAACCCGATATCTAGGTAAATCCCGAGCTGTGGGGCTATTTTGTAAAAACATGATTATCATGTTATGGTACTGAATGCCATAATACCTACGCTTTTTATGCTGTTTAGGCACCCATACCTTCGCTTCCAATACAATACCTACGCAGAAGCGTAGGTATAGGTGCATAAACTGTGCATAGTTACTATGAAAAGTGTACAGATTAGGTATTCTCTAACATTAGGCTATTGCATTCAACATGATAATCATGTTTTTACAAAATAGCCCTGCTGTTTGTATCAATATAAGCCGTTATGATAAGCCTTGCTTATATTTGCTATTTATACAGGTAATTATGTTAAAAACAACAAATACTAAAAACAAAAATATAAATATTTAAGTATAATATTATAATATTTATATTATATATATAATATTATACAAAAAAAGTGTTTTTTGCCGTTTCTAGGGTTCCGTACCCAAAGGGTAAAAACGGGACTACTAAGACTCCGCTGTCCGTCTGTCCGTTTGTCTGTCACAAGGCATGAACCGTGATAGCTAGTCAGTTGAAATTTTCACAGATTATGTATTTCTCTAAAAACAGGATAAAATAAATATTTAAGTAGGGCTTCCGTACAACAAACGTGATTTTTTTGCCGTTTTGATAAGAGTACGGAACCCTACGTGCGCGAGTCCGACTCGCACTTGGCCGGTTTTTATTATAGAAGATACGTACTATATATACGAGTACGGAACCCTTCGTGCTCGAGTCCGACTTGCACTTGGCCGGTGTTTTATGTTTGTTACTTCATATATCCGTAATTTACTAACAGATTTGGAAACTTTTTTTTTTTTTAAATTCGCGCGTTTGATCTCATTTTTATCAAAATCTAGTTCTAAAGATGGAAACCACGAGGAGTTGAGGAAATTCTTCAAATATTTTAGGCATACATTTACAGCTAAAGTCAAAAAATTGCATTCCGTAAGTATTGTATTGGTGGTGTGAAATTGATGAAAAAATCCTAAGCTAGGCACTGGAACTCTCGATCTATTCCTTCCTTCCTCTATTCCTTCTAATACCAAAAACGAATACCAATGGTATTTCTTTATTGTCCTAATTTTTATTGTATTCCTAACGAATACCAAATTATAAAAAAATTTATGAAGTACAAATTCTATTCCCAAAGTATAATATAATAATAAATAATAATAAAAATATTTATTTTTCAAAAAGGCTTACACAGAAGGTTTACACTTAGTTAGGTAAGTTAACCTAACTTACATAATACTCGTATCATCAACAATACAATGTGCAATAATTATTAGGGTAATACAATAGTAACATCTTAATTACCTACCTAGGTGAACCTAGGTAAAACCTACCTAGGTAAAACCTTGTGTTTTGAATGGGTAGATACTCTACTTTGCATCAAGCCTTGTAGATTCAATAACATTGACTCCTCGCTCTAACTAAGTTTAAGCTAGCTATACATGTTGGCCCAACGTTGCCGAGCGAGGGCCAATACCAACGTGTAGACGGCATGTTTGCCTTGCCTTGCCATCGCTCGGTGTCGCTCGCCTAGCTGGCCGAGTGAATACAAGCGCCAACGTGTATAGAGGCCATTTGCAATGACTTGTCACCACTCGCGGTCGCTCGCGGCCACTCGCCTCACTTCGGAGCCGTGTCGGTTTTTTTGCACAAATCAAAGGCGCTTGTCTACGCTCGGCCAATCGTGTCCACATGTTTGTCAGCCCGCCATTACGCGTTTGGTGTCGGTCATTGCAATAGTTTGCGTAAACTTGCCGAACGTCTAGACGGTAGCACTTGCCTTGCATCGATTTGCCTACGCTCGCGTTGGCCATAGCTCGGCCAACATGTATAGCTAGCTTTACACTTGTATATAGACGCGAAGGATCCTTGCTTCGGCTGTCTACTTGGGGTTAAGCTCAGTAGGTATATCTATACTTCGTAATGAGCACATTAATATTAGTTGTTGGTTTAATGTGCTAGAAGTCTATACTAAAACTTATAACTTAATATTATTTCAGCCAAAAATTAAAAATATTGTGTATATTCAGCCTGTTTTTAAACAGTTTTTTGCTCTTGTTATTTTAGGTAAGTGTTTTTGTGTTATGGAAGATAAATGAAAGAGTGCAATCTATTGTCGGTAAAAGGTCAAATCAAGAATACCAAAACATAACTTTTGGTACAGTCATAAAAACAATTTATTCCCCAACTAACTTGCATAACATTTAGATAGGTAGCTTAACAAAACACAATTTTAGTTCCAAGATTTGGATACATTAAATTATTTTTTCACTTGACTTTACTCTAAAAAACAATAAACGCTGCCCTCAGATTCAATAGAGCATTTACGGCTAACAAACCACCACAAACATTACGTTTTTATACCGACTACAATAAAGGGCATTACACACGACTAAGATACTAAAATATTTTATCTGTATCGCCCCTTAAGAGGTCCTCAATTCGGTTGAGATACGAAACGATTTAACTTTACCAATCAAGGGTTATCATTTTAATTACCCATTGGGTATTTCCCAAATAGATTCGGACGGACCTACGTAGATTAATCAATATCTACTCATAACTACATAATTATTTACTACATAAAGAATATGAGGTACCTACATCCTGATATCAAGTATTTACAAACTACACAACAAAGATATATAGATGCGTTATCTATAAAAAATAAGAAAAAACCGGCCAAGTGTGAGTCGGACTCGCGCATTTAGGGTTCCGTACTATTATCTATACAAAACGGCAAAAAATCATGTTTGTTGTAGGTACGGGAGCCCCACCTAAAAATTAATTTTATGCTGTTTTTAGTATTTGTTGTTATAGCGGGAACAGAAATACATCTTAATGTGAAAATTTCAACTGTCTAGCTATCACGGTTCATGAGATACAGCCTGGTGACAGACAGACGGACAGCGGAGTAATCCCGTTTTTACTCTTTGGGTACGGAATCCTAAAAATATAAAAAATAATGAATTACACATACACCTTGTAGTTTTTTAATATGTACGTTATTTTATCGTTATACTTAGGTATTATCTTTTTATAAATCACGCTCCACACCGTCGAGTAAACCCTGAAAAGCGGGACGGAGCCTGTCCCGCGCGGGACATATCATTTTGGGTAAAAAATCGGGACGTCTCGCCAAAATCGGGACTTCTGGCAACGCTGGTCTAGATAGGTAGTGGTTAATGACATTAAAGGGTTCCTCGTAAACTACGGAACCCTAAAAACCCGGATTTTAGAAAAATACAGAGTTGATAAATTATTATTATTGTGACCTTTTATACCTAACTGCTGAACTTGGGAAGAACGATATCTCCCAGTAAGAAGGTATGTAATACGAAACCTCGCCTCATGTGTCCTCAGTACTTAGCAATTACTTAACAAGATACAACGTATCAACAAAATGATTCTGAAAAAACGTATCAAATATTTAGTTGTATTAGTAGTTTTAGGTCTAAATAGTGTTTGTTGTGATGAGAAAAGTAGCTTAACTTTTGTTATTGATGACACATCTTCGATGTCAGACGATATAGCACAAGTGATAGAAGGTGTTAATGATATTTTCGATACCGTTTTGAACTCCAATGAGTCTCAGATTGAAGACTTTGTTTTAGTTACCATGAACGACCCAGGTAAGATTAAGTACAACTCTCTTGGTTTTTTTATATTCACTAATTCTAGGAATGCTTTGAATTAATATTTACCTACAAGTAAACCAAAAGCTGAACGCCTTGCGTAGCTCAAAAGATTTAGAATCCGATCAAGATTTAGAACAAAAGATCAATTAAATAAATAAATAAAGTTTTCATTACATAAATTGGCGAAAGTTTACGATCGTCAGATCGTAAGCACAGGCATGATGAAATAAATCTATTCTTGTAACGTTAAGTTTAGTCAAACTTATTATGAACTAGCTGACCCGTACCCGCTTTGCTGGGCGACAGACATTTCGAAATGTGATTATTTTGAATAGGTGTGGCTATGGTATGGCTTAAATGACGATAGGTATCCGCGGATATACGCAAGTGGTCCCGCTGCCGGCCCCGTGAGTATAGTCATTGGTAGCCACGATTTTAGTATCCCGCAACTTTTATATCAGTACTTATGACTTACCCATTAAGGAGTAAACCCGCTGCAGAGCATGCTGTGCATGGCACGCAACGCATCTTAGCTGCGTGGGTTAATTTGTTAGACAACGTGAGTCTACATTTCCACAGCTGCACACGCTATACACGAATATGAATCCACAATCACAACTATGTAAAACTGTAGCGCAGCATAGTTTTGAATTTTGATTTTGAGCTACCTGAGCATATATTCGAGCAAGACATGCGTGCCCCAATGACGACAAATAATGCGTAGCGTGTCCGTGGGTTGCAATGGACACAATTACATACATATTCTTTTAAATCTGCCAACGCCATGCTCGCTGTGTACGCGATACACGCAGACGTGATGAACGTATGATTCAAAACTGCGCTGTGCTATAGTCGTACATAGTTGTGAGTTAATATTCCTGTATAGCGTGTGCAGCAGTGTAAATGTAGACTCACGTTATCAAACAAATGAACCCACGCAGCTAAAATGCGTCGCGTGCCAGTGTACAGCATGCTCCGCGGTGGGTTTACGGCTTAAAGCAAAACTTGTCGCACGTGCGTCGCCTCTCTGTGCGCCGTGGTGGGTTTGCGCCTTTACACTAAACACATGTTGAAAGGGCTCGAGTTTCCTAACAGGACGATAGGAATATCGCGACAGCTTTCATTTTGTTTTACTCATCATAACTTCAAAACGAATCGACCGATTTGAACAACTCAAAAAGTGATTTACTCCCAAATGTATAGCCTTAATGCTAATTAGTTGAGTTGGATAAGTAATATCATGATATGGATAGAAACAAAAACGGTTATTTATATCTAACTATCGTAATATTTAGATAATATACCTCCTCGCAGACTTTCTTATGCGCAATAATGAGGACATTCAATAATGTATCATTATTTGTTTACGTACTATCAATAGTTTTTGCAGCACACGCGAAAAATGCAAAAAAAATGAGTTTATCCATTACAAACATAAAACAAACAATACAGACAACAAAAAATCAAATCTTTCCTCTTTATAATATTAGTATACCAACTAAAATAACCCATAATGGTTTAGCAAGCCTACACAAATTTAAAGAATGTTTGCGCCTATTATTATATAGGTTAGGTTAGTAGTAGTTAGGTAGGTAAACATGTGCTATTATATAGGTAGGTTAGTAGTAGTTAGGTAGGTAAACATGTGCTGCTATCTGTTGAGTTTTTTATGAATTAATGTATAATTCGTTATTCATTTTTAGGGTTCCGTACCCAAAGGATAAAAACGGGACCCTATTACTAAGACTTCGATGTCCGTCTGTCCATCTGTCTGTCAAAGAGCTGTATCTCATGAACCGTGATAGCTAGACAGCTGAAATTTTCATAAATGATGTATGTATTTCTGTTGCCGCTATAACAACAAATACTAAAAACAGAATAAAATAAATATTTAAGTGAGGCTCCCATACAACAAACGTGTTTTTTTGCCGTTTTTTATAGATAATGGTACGGAACCCTTCGTGCGAGAGTCTGACTCGCACTTGGCCGGTTTTATTTTATTCCTTTTCTTTCGATTGTCGACAGCATGTTGACCAACTTTGCCTAAAGCATTATATTAATATCTCATATAGATTACTCTGACCCAGATCGCTATAGTTCCACATCTGGTATTTCGATCTTCCAAAATTATAGTCTATAAGTTGCCTAGGACTAATAGCTATACAACAAAAAAAGTTTCATCAAAATCCGTTCAGTAGTTTTTGCGTGAAAGCCTGACAACAGACAGACAGACAGACAAGACAGACAGACAATAATTTTATAACGTTTTTTTTTGGCTCGTGTTACTTGTATGAAGACCCCTAGGAGTATTTTTTTTCGTTTTTATTCAATGTACAGAATTGAACTCTTCTACAGCTTTATTATATTATATGTTAATATATGTTAATATTTTATATGTTATATGTAATTATAATGTTTTTTTTTTGGCTTGTGTTACTTGTATGAAGACCCCTAGGAGTATTTTTTTTCGTTTTTATTCAATGTACAGAATTGAACTCTTCTACAGCTTTATTATATGTATAGATAGATGTATAGATATAAAGATATGTATAGAAGATAGATAAATTATCACAGTGAACAAAATACTTTTCGGAAATGTACTTACCTGGCATCATTTATTTGAATTTTAGGTACTGAACTTAAAACCATCACAAAGGACAGAAAAGTGTTCAAGGACGCGTTATCTTCGATCATTGTGCACGGTGGTGGCGACTGTCCCGAGTATTCCATGTCAGGAATAATTAAGGGAATAACGAACAGTAGGCCTGGGTCTACTATCTATGTGTTTACCGACGCGTCATCTAAAGATTACGAGCAGTATGATGAAGTCAAAAACATTGCAATTAAAAAACAGATTCAGGTAAGAAACATCATCATAATTTCAGCCGTAGGACGTCCTCTGCTAAATATAGGCTTTTAGCATAGATTTCCAGAGCGACCGATCTTGGGCGGCCTCTTCGGCATCTTTATCAGGTCATCTTTTCATCTAGTGGGAGCCATCCTATGCTGCTTTTAAGGGTTTCGTAGTCTAAAATTTTATTGTTTTTCCATTTTTGTAGGTTCAACTTTTTTTTTATTTTTTTTTATGTATGTTTGTTATGGTGGAATCTTGCAACTCAATTTTGAAGCAGTTATCCCCAACCGATTGAGCTGAAATTTTGCATACTTATCTAACTTCGGTGACAATGCAATAACATGTGACAGTGAGCTGATCTGATGATGGAGTCAGGAGCTGTTCTACATACACTCACAACGGAACCCCTTAGTAAATGCTTCGAATGAGTAAAAACTTTGTATACTTGTCAAGTTCCGATGGCAGTGTTATATGATGTGACAGGTGTAGCGCGCTGGTGCTCGATGGTTTAAATGATTTTACAAAAGCTTGTCATTGAAAAACTTATTCGTTTAGCTGCCGTAATGTCAGTCATGGAATCTTTTCATTGTGCGAAGCTACGGATATTATTAATTTTACCTGTTTATTTATTTTCTAGGTCGTGTTTGTTTTGACTGGATTGTGTGGTTCAAAAAATACGCCAGATTACAAGGTGTATGAGCAGATGGCCACTGCAACTTTAGGAATAATATTCAATTTGGGCAAAAACGATATTTCTGATGTAAGTATAATATTTTCAACCGATAATAAGATAAGGTGCTCAATTAGACGCGATTATTATTATTAAACTAGCTGACCCGTGCCCGCTTCGCTGGCATGTAATAAAACTTTATTATTTAGCATTCTTATAAGTAGCGATGGGCTTGCAACCTGTCACGTATGGAATGCTATCTAGTAATTAGTGTAAAAATTACATAGGCATGATGTGCCATATTTTATGGTTTTTTTTAATATAATAAAATAAATATTCCATTTCATAATCGTTATTGATCCCAAAATATCAAATCGTATTTTTTTCAGATTCTGAATTACGTAGTGGAAAACTTAAAGGGCAGAAGTACAAGAATTGCAACTGCGAATTTCCCACCAGGCATACATTTATTGAATGTAAGTAGGTAGTTATTACATATTTTTTTTTTACTATTACGGTTGCCAGGGTGTTTTAAAAGACCGTATATTGTTATTAAACGAGATAAAAATTTACGCAATGTCACATGAAGCAAAATGCGCTACGCAAGATATTAGTTACTTGTAGGTACACAATCAGTGTACAATCAGTGTCAATGAGCCAATTTCAGAAATTTATTGCAAAATTTTCTTTTTAAGAAAATGTACCTATATTGAAAACGCTATGCTATTAAAAATTGGCGGACTACAGTCCGATAACAATAGTTGTCAAGTAAAAGAGTGGTCGCCATGATAAGAAAAGGTTATCTACTCTCTTGTGATATAAACACACCGAAATTGTAGGTAAATTACCTACCAAAGCTATTTGGAAAATTGTTTTTTGATTTTTTTGTTTGGCCCGATTTAATTTTGAGGAAAAAATACCACCTCTAAGGGTAAAAAAATGGGGATGAAATTGTATATTGGGACTTATTATAACTACATACTCAATTAATATTATGGGTGTGGAAGCCTATAGACTGTTCTGACGTCCCGGTGCCGCCCCGCTCTCGCGCTGTTTCGACGCAACTCGGATACCGGCAACAATAACACGTTGACGCTCGTGAGAATGGAGGATTCTCAAAATGTATAGGAACACGTTTTGAGAAATTATTTCGCCGGACAAAATTTCAATGCCCGTGTAAAAATTAAGAATCAAGCTTCAATTATTTATTTTCATTTGATTCTTAGAAGAAACCGGCAATTCTAAATTAATAACAATATCTTATGTTTTAGTTTACCCTTGATAGTGAAGTCAAAGGCCTGATGATAACAGCCACTGGAGAAAATAAGCCGGTGTTGGCAGTCACCAGACCAGATGGAAACAAAATAGATACTGAACTCATAGTCGACAAAGCTGAAATATCTGTGAGTTGGTACTTATTTGTGGGAATCAAAAATTTCAATAAAAATAAAGTATGAGTAGGTAAGGTACTTAATTATACTTAAGGGTGTTACTGTGTGCTTTGGCCAATCGATAAAACATTAATTCACAAAGATTCGACCGTCAATCGAATATAGATTACCGTCTATCGACGATTAATCGACCGTACGGTTATCGCCGATCGATGATAGATCGACATTAGTACAAACAGACGTCAATACGTCGATGCAGTAGGCTATTTAACCAGTATCTTTTAAAATGTCAGCTGTTCTGTCGTCGTTTGAAGCTTGATCAATAATAAAATATCACGCAAAAGAATACATCATATTTTCCCTTGACACAAAATGCTGATTTATTATTCAATATTATTTTTTTCGGTTGTAAAAGAGCGAGTTGTTATTGTCATAGGAGGATATTATCCATTTAGTGTGCGTGTGCCAAAACAACTAGATAAAATCTATGTGGTCAAGTAATTTTCAATAAAAAAAAAACTTGCAGATAATAAAGATTCTGGAACCAATTTTATCAGGCCTGTACACCATTGTGGTTAGCAGCAGCTCACAAATACACGTGGTCGTCTCAGCTAGAACAGATGTCAAGTTCCAACATGGATTTTCCACTTTGAAACCTTCATCTATTAAAGATACTACTACAACACCACTGCCAGGTAATGTACCTACCTAATCACATTTTAAAAACTAAAAGAAAACTGACGAAAATGTTTCGTCGGTTTAAGGTTTGAAAGTAGTTGTACATGTAATTAATTTAATAGGAAAACTATCACGTCTAAGTAGGCTTAACAAGTTTACTAGTAATTATCGACCAACTAAGAAAATGTATTTTCTAAGTTGCTCATTGATTACTCTAAACTAGAAGTAACTTTTTAGTACAAATATTGTTTAAAATTACTTATATAACGTTGTTAGCTGTGTAAACTACGAAACTCTATATTGCGCGTGGCTCAACACGCTCTTGGCCAGTTTTTTTAAATTCCTTTGCTTTCGTAAGTCGAAACAGGCCATACATAAAATAAGCAACAAAAAAATTATCCTCTTAGATTTTCCGGCACTCCGATGTCTAAAGAGGGTTAAAGGCCTTAAAGCCCTGCAGGGTGATTTTGTAAGAAATGATTATCATCTAGATTGGTCGTCTGTCCAATAATTATTGGCAATAAATCACCTAGGCTCCGCCCACTGAAGGCCATCGAAAACTTTCGATCTATTTACGATTCGTTCATCCAGAAGTTCTATTACTGTCAGTAGGATTGATTATGATAAATAGAGTGAAATATGTTAAAAACGATACTAGTGATATTCTTAAAAAAATATATTATTTATACTGCAATAGATATTGATTAATATTTCCATGTTTTCCTTTAATATTTTTCGTCGTGGTTTAAATTATCTATCTTTCAAAATTAATAACGGAACGTAAGAACGAATGGTTTATATGTGTTACAGTTATTTTTTAATTTTAAACAAATTTTACACATCGACACACACACACATCGAAAATGTTAACTTGAGAGGTATTGCATTCGTTTGACGTATAGACGTTCAATTGTTCACCATAGAGTGAATGATTTTTAATAGTTACTATGAAAAGTGTACAGATTAGGTATTCTGTAACATTAGGTATATTGCATTCAACACCATAACATGATAATCATTTCTTACAAAATCACCCTACTGATCGTCTTCAAGTAGGTACGTAAAAATCCAACTAAGTACGATTTATTTATGTAGAGGTTTATGAAATTCATCTTTCAAAAACCTATAACGATATTGGCCCGTTGGAAACATGAGTAAGAATCGTACTGTATTTGATTCTTTATAATGGTTTTTTTTTCAGATGTACAATCCTATATTATCATAAAACTAACCGACGGAAACATAGAACTAAAAACTGTAAAGATACTTGAAATGAACGATACACTGATAAAGGAAACACCTTTGGTTGCAATTAATGAAAAAGAGCAGCTTTATACTACGAAACTTGAAGATCTCCCGAATACTTTATTCAAAATAGCTGTAAGTATCCATGTCAATCATTGTCCATTAACGTTCATTGAGCAAAGACAATTACTATCCGCTAAGAACAATGTATTAAGATGTCTGTATCCAAAGCCGCAGTTTTCTGATGGTGATAAAACGAGTAGAATGTATATTAACAAACGACTAGACTGTAAGAAATAAAGGTAGAGACAAACTGAGCCCATGTATGCAACTTGAATGAGATGAACTCTTGAATTTGTATGAAAAGAGTTGAATCAGCGTCGCTTACGTAGCGTAACATAAGTATGTTTCTGATTTAATTATTTTCATACAAATTCAAGCAAGAGTCTTAGATATCATAATGCGTTGCATGCGTTGCATACGTTGCATACGTGGGCTCAGTTTGTCTCTACCTTATAGGTATCGAGTTTGTTTTCAACAAACAAAACTAAATACGATTTTAACATCTCGTAAAATTAAATGATTGTTAATTATTTTACTGTACATGCACGAAACAGAATGAAACGGATGCCATCAAGTTTAGTTTTAGTTTAGTCTGGCACCTCGGCATCATTGATTGCTTGGCAATACAAAAGAACAAGAAAAATGTAAAGTTCTTATTTTTTAAGTTTTATTTTATGATCGGTTATTATTTCGTTGTGAGACAAACCTTGACTTGACAAACTTTGTTGATTTTTCCTAAGTAACAAGGTCTCTTGTAGTTAAAAAAGTTGCACATAAAATTAAAATAATACCCCTTTCGATAAACATCATATATTTGACGTTGTATATTTTATAAAAAATCCTATTTCAGATAACTGGCTACGATCCAAAAACCAATACGACTATAACAAGAGTGGGATCACCTATTGCATCGCAACCCAAACGCAACCCCGGTAATTATAAATAATAAAGACCTAAGGTTTTTTAGTCGAGACTTTCATATTAATAAGTACTTTAGGTGTATTCCGTTTTTTAGGGTTCCGTACCCAAAGGGTAAAATCGGAACCCTATTACTAAGACTTCGCTGTCCGTCTGTCTGTCCGTCTGTCCGTCTGTCCGTCTGTCCGTCTGTCCGTCTGTCCGTCTGTCCGTCTGTCCGTCTGTCCGTCTGTCCGTCTGTCCGTCTGTCCGTCTGTCCGTCTGTCCGTCTGTCCGTCTGTCCGTCTGTCCGTCTGTCTGTCTGTCACAGGGCTGTATCTCATGAACCATGATAGCTAGACAGTTGAAATTTTCACAGATTATGTATTTCTATTGCTGCTCGAACAACAAATTCTAAAAACAGAATAAAATAAATATTTAAGGGGGGGCTCCCATACAACAAACGTGATTTTTTTGCCGTTTTGATAATAATAGTACGGAACCCTTCGTGCGCGAGTCCGACTCGCACTTGGCCGGTTTTTATATTTATATAAAATGTTATAAAGTTATGAGAAACGACTTGACGGATTACAACATGATGAGGTGTCGTTGGATTCGTCTCAATATTGTGGAAGTAAAAAAAGATACATTTTTTAAATATGGTGCCCCCTACTCCAAAAAGGGGAACAACATATTTTATGTATTATTATTGAGTTTATAGCTTTTTATAATAATTAGTATTATATTTTGACCGCATTTTTCTCAAAATTTGTATCCAGTAAAATACTCAAATTCAATTCCACTTGTTCCAATTTTGAGTAACGTAGATATTAATTTTGTGCACTTGCTACAGTGACGTATTTACTATGTTTATTTTAGCAAAAATTCCACTTAAGGCACCAATCGTGACTATTCTGGGTCCGCCAACACTTTACGTTGAATGGGATGTGCCAGTGCAATTGAAATGCAAAGTCAATGGATACCCTCAGCCGAACATAGTTTGGGTGAACAAGAATTCAGGAGAGAAGCTGCCAGCTAATGCAAGTTAATTTACTTCAGACTCTTCATCAAAAACGAGTTCTTTTATTATGTGTGGCCATCTTTTATTATGTGTTTGAAAAAATGCTGTAAAATAAACGTTTCGCATTTCTCAGCTTTAGAACTAGAAATCGCAGCACATTGGTGATTTTCTACCTAAGCAGCTTAGCGCAGCTCCGCACAGCTCCGCGTAGGTGGAATCTCACCTTAAGGCGCTGCCAGTTCCTAAAACCGCGGCAGAAACGATTAAGACAGTTAACAACCGCAAGCTCTAGTTGGCGTATGCGTATCGTAAATATTATCAACAGTTTTTATGAGATCGCGTTGCTGGTACCTACGTAGGCAAGTAATAGGGGTAGCTTTACCCACCCCTCATAACCATTTTCCGTGGTCCGCCTTTGCTTTTCGAATAAATTAATGATATAAATTATGTATAATTACTTATCAAAAACCTATTCTAGTAGAAAACTAGATCTACATATTACCATCAAATAGTAGGTTGCAAAGTATTTCGATCATAAATTCTAAAACGTATCATTTTGAAATAATATCTTTATCGTGAAAAGTTTCTGCTGTTATGTTTACAGTAGGAACCTGAAGTAATCACTACATAGTATAAAGCAAAGTCGCTGTCGCTTCCCGCATCTGTATGTATGTTTGCTTATATCTTTAAAACTACACAACGGATTTTGATGCGGTTTTTTTCAATAGATAGAGTGATTCAGGAGAAAGGTTTATATGTATTAAACCCATACGAAGCCGGGGCGGGTCGCTAGTATATTTATAAAAATAGGAGATGTGGCTTGTTCAGAAGTATTTCTTTTTTCGTTTCGAAAAAGAGCAATCGTCGACATACAGGGCCTTAACTATGCTTACTATGGGTCTGTTTGTATGAAAATAGATCAACATCTCT
This sequence comes from Hydriomena furcata, assembly GCA_912999785.1. Taxonomy (NCBI): domain Eukaryota; kingdom Metazoa; phylum Arthropoda; class Insecta; order Lepidoptera; family Geometridae; genus Hydriomena; species Hydriomena furcata. The sequence goes on from OU538838.1 coordinate 7,292,563, forward strand.
AGAAGGTCCTTTCCAAAGATCTTTTTCTCGAAGCGAAATCCATGTGACACGTATTAGGAGTGCAATGGCTGATTGCATAATGCATCTAAACAACCATAGATACCTTCAGTACGGTCGGCGTATCTAACTTCACGTAATTAGGGAATGCAATCTCGTTCTTGCGAGATCTCGCGAAATCTCGCGACTTCAGGAAACATTAACTGCGTTCAAAGCACTTAGAGGTAGAAAACTAACTACGAAATTGCTGGAGTCATTAATCAAAAAGGAAATGAATTTATACAAGTCGGGGGTCAAAAGGCGAACTTTTACTGTGCGAACGACTGCCTGAGATCTATGGTTCCAACTAGCGTTGAATCCAAACAGGGACTTCTCAACGGCTGGTTATCTGTCCAGCTAAATAAGAAGCCGTTTAGCAGATGATTCTTTGGACATTTTGTGCTTCTTTCAAAATGATTTGTAATAATGGCGTGGAACGTGAATTGTTGAAATTGAAGAAGCATTTCATTTGATTGGTATATTTTGTCAATTAATCTTGAGTCGGTATAGTTTTCTTTATTAGATAATAATATCTCAGTTTAATAGTCAACTCAACTTAGTCAATGAGTTTTATTTTTGTTTTTGATATTTTTATGTTTTGTTATGAAATAACTGTTTTATTATTTAAATACTTTTGTTTTATATTAAAATACTGGTTGATTGTTTTATTTTTTACTAGCAACCCGCCCCGGCTTCGCACGGGTAGCATGTTATTATACATATAAACCTTCCTCCTGAATCACTCTATCTATTAAAAAAAACTGCATCAAAATCCGTTGTGTAGTTTTAAAGATATAAGCAAACATACATACAGACATACAGACGCGGGAAGCGGAAAGCGACTTTGCTTTATACTATGTAGTGATGATTTGATTAGATACGTCAAAGTTTACTACTTAAAATTTATTCAAAAAATGATAGATAGATACTTCAACAATGTTAAATACATAAAAGTTTATTGAAAAAATTCGTAAAAATAAATTTTAATTTCATAATTATTATTATTTATTTCCTAATTTATTCAAATATTGCGTTTTTTTGCAAGAATAAACACACAAAACTGCGAATCTCGAGATTGTAATTCATAAACTCGCAAGATCTCGCCTGAGATCCAATCTCGCGAGATTGCATTCCCTACACGTAATCCACGATTCGCCGTCCATAGATACTGTACTAAGATTTAAAATGTGTTTTTTTTTCAGGTATCTGTAGTGGAGCTTGACAATGAATTCATTAGTATACTCGATATTGACAAGGTTGTTACAACTACGAACTACCAATGCAAAGCCGATAATGTACAAGGATCTGATTCTACTAGCGTCGCAGTGCAAATCACTACAATACCTCATTTTAATATCTTGGCGAAACCAATCGGTAAATAAGTAGGGTTAAGCCCTCTTACCACAAGCTCTTAATTTATTATTAAAACAGTACGTACAATTAAAAGTGACAACGGTAAAAAAAATTGTAAAGCGTTATCACTTTGGCGAGTAAAACTTTTTTAATATAACTGTAAGAGCTTGTGGTAAGGCCAAAGTAGGACGGGATTATAAAAACTTTTCAAGATAAGTTTATATAAACATTTTTTTAATCATTTTCTTACTAAACAGTGTTTACCTGCATAATGCACATAGCACTTAAGGTGATAGATTTTTTTGCCATTTTGATTATATATTGTAGTTCGTAAAACTTTTCTAAACAAATCTATAACATTCTGGTTAACAGAAAAAATATATTCTAGAATGTCTTCGCACATAATGATTTTACATAGATTTTTATAAGACCCAAAACCGTTTCTATCAGAGTAGAATTTGAACCTACGGGGTCCCCTACGGTGCGCGTTATTGGATTTCGCTATTGATTTTGTAGTACTGTAGTTTTGGTACAAAATATGTAGTTAATTGATTCAGGCGTGTCTTTGCGGAAATCCATTTGTGGTTTCTGATTATGTGGTGCGAAATAGACGTGATAACAGTAAACTCCAAATGCCTAAAATTAAAACAGCTTTCCTACAAAACAGTTTAGTCTGTATAAGGGGCTGCCAGTCGACGATTGCTCTTTTTCGGAACGAAAAAAGTAATACTTCTGAACAAGCCACATCTCTTCTTTTTATAAATATATTACTTCAGGTTCCTACCTAGATTTCTATTAAGCTGAAAACATAATAGCAGAAACTTTTCACGATAAAAATATTATTTCAAAATTATACGTTTTAGAATTTATGATCGAAATATTTTATATACCTACTATTAAAATCAACTTGTGATTTATTGTTAAAGATAGGTAATATGTAGATCTAGATTTCTATTAGGATAGATTTTTGATATGTAATTATACATAATTTATATCATTCATTTATTCGAAAAGCTAAGGCGGACCACGCGCGGACGTGTGTTTGTCATCATTGCAGCGGTCGGTAGGATTATTTATCGAAGTGATTAAAGATGGGTACATCTTTATTCACATATACTATACATTATAAAATAGGAGATGTAGCTTGTTCACAAGTATTTCTTTTTTCGTTTCGAACAAAAATAATCGTCGACTGGCAGCGTCTTAACGAGAACAACACGTTTTTAAAGGGTGATACACATGGCTAAGATACTATAACATATTTTATCTTATGATTCAATATCGCTCGCCATACAATTCTATCTTACGATACGAATATTTTTATAAGAAAGTCATGTTAGTTCCACTATTTAGCTAGCTAAATGAGGTAGCTTAGAGCCAGGAGAAGGACATTGGATGTTTTTTATAACGGGAACGGGAACTTAACACAGCATTTGTTAATTCTAAAGCGATACGAAGTTCAACAACATCGGAGAACTCCGCAGACGTGTTGCTTCGCCGAGCGCTAAACAGAAATAGAGCGAGGCGCGCCAACATCCCCCAACATAAATATATAGTGCCCGAACCATCTGTCAACCGTCGTAAAACTTGGAATACTAGTATTTAATTTGTTCAACAATGTAAATGGTCTTAGATTATATTTTGTTATTTATAGACTTTCTAATACTGACATAAAAACCTTTGTTAGTAAGTGTGTAAAATATTAAAAGTATGATTATCATTTATCAAACTCAATGAGATTATAATTTATTTTACAAACATCTTTCCTATATTTTTCCGATAATGTCTAGAAATCAATATTACAAAATAAACATTTAACATAAACTCTCTAACCTACAAGGTAGTTTTGATTAAGAAAAGCTCTTATATTTTTAATCGAACATCACTTATGAAGCTCGTTTGATCAGTTTATAATATTTCAGATACGATTATAAACTACCTTGATAAAGGCAACATATCTTGCCAGGTAGATGCCTACCCACCTGCGACCATCACATGGTACAAAGATAGAAGGACATTACTAAAAGACGATAACCTGGAATTTTCTGATGACAATTCTGTCATAACAATAAAAAAAATGAATATTTCAAATGAAGGAGATTATATTTGTGAAGTTAGAAATGCAAACAATAGAAAAATACTACGAGAAAGAGTCACTATTACTGGTATTGGTAAGTATTATACCTTGCAGATATCTATAACTAGTGGAAACCACCGTGACTTGGTCCACGTTAAGTTATTTAAAACCCATGAATTTCGTTATTTTCAAATAGACTTGACCCGCTGCCCTCCCTTAGGGGTTGAATTTCTTAGTGCACCCCTACAGGAATACACTCTCAAAATTTCAAGTTCTAGGACCATTATAGTTTCGCCAGTCCATCGCATCGACCACACACCCACACAGCCTATAGACTCTTTCGCCATGCAAGGCGATCACTTTCTTACAGCACATTAGACTTATACTTCTGATCTATTGGGCTATGTGGTCGATGGTCTATAGTCTGTTCGCAGCTTAGTTCAGACGCTCTTGGTACTAGAAAGCTGAAATATGGCATGAATATATATATATTTAGTATATCACTACATAGTATAAAGCAAAGTCGCTTTCCGCTTCCCGCGTCTGTATGTAATATGTATGTATGTATGTATGTTTGCTTATATCTTTAAAACTACAACGGATTTTGATGCGGTTTTTTTTAATAGATAGAGTGATTCAGGACGAAGGTTTATATGTATAATAACATGCTACCCGTGCGAAGCCGGGGCGGGTCGCTAGTATACTTATAAAAATAAAAACTCTACAAACTATGTATCTTTAAAATTGAATCTGAACGCGAAATGCTAAACAAGTTTTATTCGATTTCAGAACCTCCAATTATCGATTATCACACAACGGCTATTGCAACTAAACCCGGTACCGATGTAGTGTTAACATGCAAGTAAGTAATATTCATCACTGATTTTTTCACACAGATCATTATTTTTAACCGACGAAAAAAGAGTTCTCAATTCGACATGCACCTATAATATTTTTTTACGGAAAGACGGACAGGCGGACAGCGGAATCTTAGTAATAGGGTGCCGTTTTTACCGTTTGGGTACGGAACTCTAAAAACCAATATCGTCCCTTGACTTTTTGATTGGTCAAAGCGTTTTTTTATGTTTAAACGTAATCATTAGGCGACCGTACCTTATCCTTGTAATTGACCTAAGTAGTATAAAGCGGCGTAAGTATAAACAGGGACATGTGACACTTGTATAAAATTACTGCGCAACTCATTGAGACTCATGACTTGATATGACACGCTGTTTCGAGTGTAAAATGACACCTTGTATAACCATAGCGCACATTTGTTCCGATGTCTTATTTATCTATACCTACTTACAAGTCTATCCTAATAATTCTAATAATATTATAAATGCGAAAGTTTGTGAAAAGATATTACATATAATGTTTGTACCTCAAACCTAAACGACCTAACTGATTAAGATGAAATTTGATGTAGTATGTAGATACCAAATCAGATTAACACAAGTGGGAACTTATAATCCAAAAAATAACCCCAAAATGATAAAAAATGCAAAAAGGACGATTTTGGTATAGACGGCACACCAGGTGCAAAAAATTAAACATCTCAGACCGCAAACATTTAGTTGTCATAGCAATGCATTCAACCAGAAGGTTGAATCCTACTAAGGTCGCTATTCGAAATTTATTTTGTCAAAAAAATCTGACATCAATTTGACTACCGAATGATACGCATTATACCAAAACTCGTAATTTATTTTTTTAGGTCAAAGTTTAATATAGGGAAAAAATTGGAGCTACGCGTTTATTGAAATTCGGGCAGGAAAAAGTCTGTCACGGGTCGGCTAGTAGGTACTCAATAATAAAAATGTGAAAGTAACACTATAATGTCTGTCTGTCTGTGATATCAAGGCCAAACCGCTAGGCCGATTGTGATAAAATTCATAAAGACGTTTTAAATCCATAATTTTTTTCTGTTTTTTAGGAATTTAATTGTTTTACGAAAATTCTGAATCTACGCGAACCAAGTCGCAAGCGAGTCGAAATCGGAAATCGTTTTAGACGATTTTATAGTAAAAAATTCTGAAAAAGTATCTTATGTCCGTTCCAAGACGTTAAACTGTCTGTATATGAATTTCGTCACAATCGGCCCATCGGTTTGGCCTTGATATCACAGACATTTCGCATTTATAATAATTATTATAGATAGTATAGACTAATATATTTAAAGTATAGATATTGTCAAGGAGATATAGATATATCGATATAGATATCGAAAAACTAGCCACCGTGGATTTGCTTACCTATAGCCCAATTTCAGGCTGACTGTTGCATCGACTGTAGTCGATGGACTGTTGTGTCTTATGCCGGGTCCCACGGCGCGCGTTTTCACGCGCCAGACCGCGCCAAGGCGGACGATCGCGCCGTGGGAACGATGCATCCGTGGTGGCCCGTGCTCGGAAAGCTCTGTACGCGACGCGCCAGACGCACACAGGCGGAGCGTCATCCGGCGCGGCCCGTCGTTTTACGCGCCGTGGGACCCCGACTTTAGTCGAGCGCACGCACTCAACGTAGTCCTTCACTATTACACAAGGGAATAGAGAGGTAGTTTTTTACTCACGTATCTATATTGCGTCTCATTTGTTTTTCAGCATAGTTAAGGGCTTTCCAAAACCTCAAATAATTTGGTACTATCTACAAGATTCAGGTGAAAGTATAATAATAGCCAACTGGAATATTAATAATACACAAATCACGATACATAATGCCGATAAGGGAAGCACTGGGACATATGCCTGTTTAGCCGAAAACGAGTTTGGCAATGATTATCATGAAGTTTCCTTGACGATCGAATGTATGTATAACATCATAAAGACCGAAGTTTATTCTGTTGTAACTATAGAAAATATTTCACTATGAATATTATGTGATTGTTTTTTTCTCACATATTTTTTCGATTCAGTCGTACTTTTGTGGAAGTCTATTCCAAGATATAAAATTAACAATACATTTTGGAATCGGCTAAATAGCTCTAACAACAACATCCTGAGGGCCGTGTTTGACTATCTGCCCTATTCAATTTAAAAACATTTTATTCCATCTACTTGGACGGATATTTTGTCTTAATGTCTTTTTATTTCTATTTTATAATACTTTGATATGTGATATCATATCACATATCAAAGTAAAGTATTATACTATCAAAGTATTACACTGTACCTAACTACACCCATAATGGGTGTAGATAGGTACAGTGTACTTACTTGTGCCTGAAATAAATGACTTTTATTTTATTTATTTATTAATACTTATCTCGTACATAAGAGTTTGGAACCAACATTAATGCACACGTGCAAATTAAAAAAAAACTTACTCAAACATCTTTACGAAGCATCTTTAAGATTTTTATTGGTTTCATAACATAATATTTAAAATTAAATATTTATACATCAATTTATATTGTGTTCTGATCGAAAATGTCGTTTGAAAAAGGATTATTACTAAAAGCTGTTTGTCAATCAACCATTCTTGAAATTAAGTTTTTTTCGAGATCCTTATCATAGTGATTTACCTACTCAAAATTACAGACCCGGCGAAAATAAAGGATGACGTGGAAGAAATTAAAGTGGCAGCAGGGAAGTCAATAGTCATGCCATGCGATGTAGAAGGTGAGCCTGAACCTGTGGTCACTTGGTACAAAGACAACGTTCCATTGAAAAGAACGAAAAATATATACATCTACAAAAACCACAGTTTGAGGTATGTTATAAAAGTAAATTTGCGAACTTTTTTAATAAATAAAACCGGCCAATTTCAATCGCGCAAAAACACGTTTGTTGTAGGTATGTAAATATTTATTTTATTCTGTATTAAGTAGTTGTTGTTATAGCGGCAACAGAAATACATAATCTGTGAAAATTTCAACTGTCTAGCTATCACTTTTCATGAGACAGTCTTGTAACAGACAGACGGACAGCGAAGTCTTTGTAATAGAATCCCGTTTTTACCCTTTGGGTACGAAACCCTAAAAACAGCACAAGACATTATTATTAACACGATCGAACCAGACAAAAAAATTAAATGGGTTGCCTTTGTAATGACGCCATTTGGTTACTATGTTCATACAAACCAGACAACAGTCTTACAACTACTCTGTTTGTCATAGAAACATAAAAAAAAAACTTTCTCTAATTTTAACACAAAAGTTTGTTTAAGACGCTGCCAGTCGACGATTATTTTAGTTCGAAACGAAAAAAGAAATACTTGTGAACAAGCCACATCTCCTATTTTATAATGTATAGTATATGTGAATAAAGATGTACCCATCTTTAATCACTTCGATAAATAATCCTACCGATCGCTGCAATGACGATAAACACACGTCGGAGCGTGGTCCTTCTTAGCTTTTCGAATAAATTAATGATATAAATTATGTATAATTACTTATCAAAAATCTATCCTAATAGAAATCTAGATCTACATATTACCTATCTTTAACAATAAATCACAAGTTGATTTTAATAGTAGGTATATAAAATATTTCGATCATAAATTCTAAAACGTATCATTTTTAAATAATATTTTTATCGTGAAAAGTTTCTGTTATTATGTTTTCAGCTTAATAGAAATCTAGGTAGGAACCTGAAGTAATATACTTATAAAAATAGGAGATGTGGCTTGTTCAGAAGTATTACTTTTTTCGTTTCGAAAAAGAGTAATCGTCGACTGGGAGCCCCTTAAGAGCCGTGTGTGAACATGGCTGCTATAATGTATAATGTATAATAATAGAATGTATATGTATAGCTTTAAATTATCTTAATGTATCACACACACAACAGGTAATGTAATGTATCTTTGTATTTATTCCATTATACGGAAATAGTTTAGTAATTATACATAATTTATATCATTAATTTATTCGAAAAGCAAAGGCGGACCACGCGCCGACGTGTGTTTGTCGTCATTGCAGCGGTCGGTAGGATTATTTATCGAAGTGATTAAAGATGGGTACATCTTTATTCACATATACATTATAAAATAGGAGATGTGGCTTGTTCAGAAGTATTTCTTTTTTCATTTCGAACAAAAACCTTAAGAAACATAATGTTATAAGTACCTTATTTTTTTTAGGATAACAGTGTATTTGAAAGATAATGGAACCTACACATGCAATGCTACCAATCAATTTGGAAACGTCAGTAGAGTGGTAAAAGTTGACGTCTTTGGTAAGTTTTGTGTTTTTTTCTGAACTGCTAAATCAAAAGCGTTCGAACAAACAGAATAGATTTTATACTCAATGGCACAATTCGTTCAGTTAACATATTTTTTTAAATATTATTATACATAAACTTAACACATTACAATCAAATGTTTATTTTCAGTATCTTGATCTGACATTACAAGGGTTTAAGGGTTCACTAATGTTTCACCGACAAACGTTACGCAAATCTTCATTTCAAAACCAACGATTCGTACACTATTAATTCCACAAATATATCATTCCGCAAATGTATAATTTCGCAACTCAACGGGTCGTATACTATTTATTTCAAAAATGTATCATTCCGCAAATGCATCGTTTCATAACTCAACGCTTCGATTAATTTTATTTAGCAAACATTTTATTACGCAAACGTATTTTTACTTCGCATATAGTTTATTCTACAAACATATTTTTTCACAAATGTGTTTTTTTATAAATATATCATTTAATAATAAACAAACGTATAAAAAGACGTACGATACAATGTTTGAAATGAAATAACATTGAAATCAAGCCAAAAGTTTGCATATTAGATTTTGAAAGCTTGAAGTCAAATTTTGAGAATGTAATCCAGCACGGCTGTAATTTCCATCTTGGACAAATAATTTACAGGTAAGTTTTAATTCTATACATTTTATTATCTTACTAAATATTAAGAGGTAATGGTTAATTATTAAATGACCTCTAAAGTTAATTACATTAAACTAGTAAAATAACAGCATTTCGGTTCTGGCACTCGCCGGCCGCTGCCGCGGCACGCTCGCTTCGCTCGCTCGGCTCGTGCGGCGGGTCACAGTTCTAACCTAACCGACAGTGTCGTTTGTGGTGGTGATGTTTTTTTGAATAGGCACTACATTAATAAAAACTAGTTGATTCGAAATATTGTGCAATTTATTTTATTTTACCTCAATATTAAACCATGCATATCACATCTTAGTACTAGTAAATTAGCACGTAAATTAAGTTTTTTTTTTTAGTAAAATATGTTATCGAAACTTTGCATTTGGGAAACGTTGGTTAGAAAAGTGTTGGTTTTTGAATTGATATAGTTATGATATGAATTGTTTTTGAAATAATATGTTTTGAACTGAACATTTGCGTAATGAATACTATGCAATATGAATTATTTATGAAGTGATGAGTTATGAAATTAATAGTTTTGTAATAATACGTTTGCCAAGTGAATTATTTATGTAGTGATGTAGTTGCGGAAAGTTGAGATTTGAAACGAAAGGGTTCCGAAACGTTGGTTTTGTAATGAAGAGTTTTGAAACGTTTGTCGGTAAAATGAACGGGTACCGGGTTTAAGACCTCTTAGTAAAACTTCATGTTTTGAAAAACTACAAAGTTACGAGTAAATGTTTTTAATCATTTGATAATGGTGTCGATTCTGTGGACACCGAGCAAATCTTAAAATTTCCTAAAATATAATTAAAACAATTTCGCTCCTATTCCTTTACGTTAAAGTCTAAATTAGAGTAGGTGGCGATTACGTTGTGTCCATTTTACAATTTGGGAATAAGAGGATCGAGTTTTAACACGATCCTTTCTATAAAGCTAAAGTCTCAATTCGCGTAACCTCAGGATGACGTAATTTAACGGTTTTTACGTAAATTTGGTGAGCACATAAAAAGGTGTTGACTTAAGTGTTTTTTTGACTTTCTTATTTGTTTTAGCATATATATACGAAAAAAAACGCAATTTTAAAAATACTCTAAATTTAAGAATTATTTTATTTATAGGTTACTCTAATTTAGACTTTAACGTAAAGGAATAACAGCGGAATTATTTTAATTTTATTTTAGGAAATTTTAGGATTAGCTCGGTGCCGACAGAATCGACACCATTGTTTACATAATATTGCACGTCTAATAAAATTTATTCGAAGACAATGTTGAAATAAAAATCACATTATTTTAAATGCTTTATTTTTATAGAATTAATAATTAATCTTTATTTTTGTTTTTTTTTGTCTAAAGTTCCACCCACTATAACTGTTCCAAATGAAAGCAAAATGGTAGTAGAGGTGGGAACCACGCTGAGTTTATCTTGTCAAACTAAAGGCTACCCTATGCCCAATACGCAATGGACTTATTACAGCTTCAACCCAAATGTTACTTCAAAATCAATGTTGTAAGTACCATTAAAATAATACCATTGTTTTTCATAGGAAAATACATTTATGTGTACGCAATACGAATGAAATAAATAAATTATTTTTTTTTCAAATATATTTTTAAAATAAAGCTTTAAGGCGCTCCCAGTCGACGATTGTTTTTGTTCGAAACGAAAAAATAAATACTTGTGAACAAGCCACATCTCCTATTTTATAATGTATAGTATATGTGAATAAAGATGTACCCATCTTTAATCACTTCGATAAATAATCCTACCGACCGCTGCAATGACGACAAACACACGTCGGCGCGTGGTCCGTCTTAGCTTTTCGAATAAATTAATGATATAAATTTGTATAATTACTTATCAAAAATCTATTCTAATAGAAATCTAGATCTACATATTACCTATCTTTAACAATAAATCACAAGTTGATTTTAATAGTAGGTATATAAAATATTTCGATCATAAATTCTAGAACGTATCATTTTGAAATAATATCTTTATCGTGAAAAGTTTCTGTTATTATGTTTTCAGCTTAATAGAAATCTAGGTAGGAACCTGAAGTAATATACTTATAAAAATAGGAGATGTGGCTTGTTCAGAAGTATTTCTTTTTTCGTTTCGAAAAAGAGCAATCAGCGACTGGGAGCCCCTTAATAAATTCTAGGGCTCTAGTACTCGTCAAGACCAATCTAACGAGCCCAAACACGACGTGATTATGTTATTATTAACTCAATCGGTTGAAGATAACAGCTTCAAAATTGAGTTGCAAGATTCCACCTTAACAAACATAGTTACATATATATATACATTGCAAGTTACATAAAAGCTTTTAAAAAAGACGTATTAGTGAAAAAAAATAATTGATTAATGTTATGTTAGCTAAGAAGTACCTACTTTATAGACTAAGATGCATAAATCGATAGGTGTTTATTAACAACTCGAATTTAGTGCTATTATATAAGTGTTATTATAACAATGTTAACTAATGGTTACATTTCAGCACATCACTTGGCTCATCTTTATTAAAACTAAGAAAAGTACAAGTAGAAGAAGAAGGATATTATACCTGTACTGCCAATAACACTAGTGGGGAAACCAATATAACTTACGAAATACATGTTCATGGTAAGTAGATATTTTCTATAGCATCATCATCGGATCAATAGCAAAATAAATTAATCGGACTCACATGAGTAAATATTGAATAATCTGGGGGCACGGCAGTGCCCCCGCCAAGTCTAGCAATAAAGCGGCACGGCTGTACCATCATTTTCTCGCAGCAGTTCAGGCCATTTTCGTCCCCTTATAACTTCGTTGTGGATAAAACAAGAAACCTGAATTTTCAGTAACCAAGCAGTCACTATATAAACACGGTATATTTCAAATTTCATTCAATTTGAACCAGTAGTTTAAGAATTATAACTAGTCAAAGTTTCCTATTTTGTCACTCACTCACTCACCTACTCACTCACTGACTGACTGACTGACTGACTGACTGACTGACCGATCATCAAAAGTTTAAGGCACTTCTGGCAGACATAGAAGCTTCAAATTTGAAACACAATTAGTGTTTAGTGTAAAAATCCTAAAAAAACCTGCCAAGTGCGAGTCGGACTCGCGCACGTCGTGTTCCGCACCATTATCTATAAATCACTTTTGTTGTATGGGAGCTTACCTTATGTTATTACGTAATTAGCTAACCTTTACGTAATAACTTAAGACAGAAGGACCCTTAAAGTAGGAACTGAATAAATTAACCGACTTGGTATTACATGGATCTCACAACTTTTTACGGTAGAAGAACTGAGTTGCGTTGCGAGACTTGGCTTTTTTTACAAGTTATGTTTTTGATGGCATTTCATTTACTAGCCAAAAATTAAATACCTATATGTACCTACGTCTTTTAAAATAGAAATATGGCTATAATTACCATCTTTGATCTTGTATTGCTGACGTCATAAGCATCACCCGCGATCGCACTCAATGTTAGATCAGAGAATATTCATATACCTAGTATAAAGTTATCCGATCTATTCGTACTTATTTAAATTTAAAATTATGAACAACCTCTACAGTTTTTATTCTATACCAATAACAATATTAAAAACAGCAGTTGCTTGGAAATTAATTTAAATCTAATGTTAGTATCATTTATTTACTGCTCGGTAATAAATAGGTAATACCAGGTAATACCTACATTCCACTTCGGGGTAAGTTTCGAATAAAACTAATTTGCTTTTTTTGGGTTCCGTACCCAAAGGGTAAAAACGGGACCCTATTACTAAGACTCCGCTGTCTGTCTGTCTATCACAAGGCTGTATCTCATATATACATATATATAATAGCTAGACAGTTGAAATTTCACAGGTAATGTATTTCTGTTGCCGCTATAACAACAATATACTAAAACAGAATAAAATAAATATTTTAAGTGAGCTCCAATACAACAAACGTGTTTTTTTGTAGTTGTTTTATAGATAATGGTGCGGAACCTTCCGTGCGTGAGTCCGACTTGCTCTTGGCCAGTTTTTTATCGAAACCAAGCTGCTAGTTATTAATTTTGGTTATAAAAACAATATCGTTTTCTTTATTTTAGCGCCTCCTAAGTTGGAAAAAATCTATAAGGATAACAGTTTCAAAGCTGTCGAAGGTGACTTAGTTATGATGATAAAGTGCAAAGCTACTGGGAATCCGCCACCCGTCATAAAATGGATGAAGAAGTTCGCTACAGGTTGGAATAATTCAAAAACTTAAGTTTAAACTTTACAGACATAATATTTCTATGCAGCAGAACAACCCTTCGGTCGAACCTTTCGTTGGTTTGTCATGATATATCCTACATCAAAGAGTAACTCAAAAAATGTTGTACAACCATACTTTTTTATAAAACGTGTTCAAAAGACCTCAAATAACAAGAGGCAAAAGAAAAATTTTCGATCAGAAAACTTTGTCTGTCTTTTGTTTTACCGGGCTTTATACGAAAACTACTGAGCCTATTTTCATGGAAGCTTCATTATCTGGTGGCTTAAAGTCCCAGAAGAGTCTGGAGGGGCATATTTTATTTTTCTACGTTATTTATTATAAACAAGCTAACCCGGCGAACTTCGTATCGCTTTAGAATTATATCCCGTTCCCGTTCCCGTTAAAAAAACAAAAAATACAGACAATTTAATAGTTTATTCACCCTTTTTAAATAGTTTACACAAAATACATTTCTGAACGCATGCATAAATGTCAATCATTACTTACAGTATTTGACAGGATGGACAACAAATGCTAAACCAATGAACATTTATTGAAAATGATTCATCTTTCATAATTATGTATTCGTCGAGTTTTCATTGTTTTTAAGATGTATTCTGCTATTCGGGGCGGAGACAAATCCAACGAATCAAAAACCATGAAATTTGGTCCAGCTGATCTCGAGTTATAAGTGTTGTAACAAACCCGTCTTTCTTTTATATAGTAAAAAGAAGATTATATATGAAATAAAGTCTATTACCATCATGCGTACGAAGTCACAAACGGGTACAACTAGATATTTTCTCGTTTAATGAAGATTCTGTGAAAATTTACAACAACTACGTGGGACGTGCTAAGCAAGAGTTCAAATAAGATGCAAGAGGTCGCAGGTTTGATCCTGCGATAGGACAACTGTTTTGCGGCTAAATTTAGCTTTAAAAAAAAATAACCTAACGATATTTATCGAGTGTCAATAGAGCAAGCCCTTACGATGATGATGATTCGATTTTATTTTGCAGGTGATGACTACGCCATAGAAAATGGGACATTATTTTTGAAAAATATTAGTAAAGATGACGAAGGAATTTACGTTTGTGAAGCTAAAAACGACTTAGACATTGAAAGAGATAATTATGAAGTGTTTGTCGAGAGTAAGTATTACAAGTGCCATATAAAAGTTATTTTATATAATTGATAATAAACTTTGTATTGCGTTGGGCACTTCGTCAAATAATCCCCAAAATGAATCAGTAGCTAAGCAAAGTAGGAAACACGATAACTCACATGACCTAATAATCCCTTCTACCATGTTGATTAAGACCCTTTGTATATATCCTCTTACGAGTTTTAGGGAAATTCTTAACGAATACATCCCTGGGTAGTAGTAAATAGTATAAAATAGGCTAAAGGGCTAGACTTCTTCTTATTTTCCATGCTCTCATCCAATTATGCTTCTTTGATTCAATATTGTATTTGATGTGAACAGAATTCCCGGAACAAGGCCCTCCAACATTGACCGTAGTGATCGGCCAAGGTAATTCTTCAGTGGTACAGTGCGATGTGCCTCACAGGGGAACAGATCAGCTTAGGTGGTACAAGGTAAACATCTATCAGTAAATGTTCTCTATTAGACAGGAGCTTATTTTAGCCGACTTAAAAAAAAGCATGGAGGATTTTTTTTATTATCCCAGACATAGGTAGGACTTCTATTCTGATTTTTCTTCTGCCATAGAAAACTTTCACTGCCATACTTTATTGTCAGCACTAACACTTCACTATGCACGGCCAATAGACCTGAAGCTGTCCTTTAAAGGACAGCTTCTTCCCTCTAAAATCTTCTCTTATTACACAGCCTTGACAGTAGAGTTATACCAATTCCCTACCATTCAATGTTTCACTTGCTGTCGATATGGACACACCAAAACGCAATGCAGATCAAAACCTAAATGTTTCCGCTGTTCCCAAGAACATTCTGGAGACAGTTGTGAGGTCACGGAGGCTAATGCCAAGTGCTTACACTGTTCTGGAAAACACTTTGCCACAAACAGAAATTGCCCTGAACAGGAAAGACAGAAATCCATCAAATCAGTTATCAGAACAGTGTATCATATGAGGAAGCTGCTTCCCAGTTCCCTAAATCTTCTCCATCCTATGCTGAGATGACCCATGAAAAGGTCACCACTTCAAATCCCATCCATCAATCCCAAAGCTACCCATCCGCAAGTCCATCCCAACCCACACGCTCTTATGTTAAAGCAGTCTATGCTAACCCGCGCCCCAAAGCCCCCCTGGGCAAGTCTTTTGATAAGACTGCTCATCGCGAAATGGTCTCTGACCCATCTTCATCTCTCCCTAATGGTTGTGCCTTGGGTAGTACCCCAAGCCTTCTACAAAATGAAAATATGATTGAGACCCTCTTGGACCTTAATTATAAATATAATATTAATGAACCCTCATTCCATACCGTCCAACGTTGCCTCAAAACTTACACAACTAGTCTCTCTCTCTGGCCAATATGGATCCAGTGGTCGTTCTGCAATGGAACTGCCAGAGCAGCAGAGGCAAAAAACATGAAATCCTCCATTTAATTTCCAAATTCAGCCCGTCAGTCTTTGCCCTCTCGGAAACATGGTTGAAGCCTGAAATTCATTTTTGGATCTCAGGTTACTCCTGCATCCGAGAGGACAGGACTGACGGGCATGCAGGATGCGCCTTATTAATAAGGCGCTCCCACTCCTTTTCCCAAATTCCCCTTCCTTCCCTCTCCCCTGATATCAACGCTGTTGGTATCAGAACCTTGGATATCTCTTTCATTTCTCTTTACATTCCTCATCCCAACTCTTCTTTAATTCCAGATTTACTCCTCCTATTTACATCTATACCTCCTCCAGTAGTGGTCATGGGTGATTTTAATGCCCATCATCCTGCATGGGGTCACCATCGTACGGACCTATTTGGCCTTTCGCTTTTGGAAATTATTGATGAAGCAAACCTTTGTCTTCTTAACGATGGTTCTCCCACTCGCAGGGTTTACCCTACTCAAAACCCTAAGAGCGCTGTAGATCTTACCCTAAGTTCTCCCTCCCTATCCCCCTTCCTTTCCTGGAGTATTCTTCCCGCATCATATGGAAGTGATCATTTCCCTATCCTTATTTCCGTCACAAATAGATCCACCCCTTTTTGCAATCCTAGTCCTTCTTTAAAATACAGACTTTCAGGTGCAGATTGGCTAGCATATTCTTCTTCCCTTGACCTCAAATTAGATTCTGCCTCGAATGCTTCTGTAGACACTTCTCCCCTATGTGCTTATAACACATTTATAGGCCACATTAATTCTAGTGCTGATTCACACATTCCACTCAAAAAACCCACCAAACATTTCAAAACATCCACTCCATGGTGGGACTCTGATTGTACAAATGCTGTCTTGAATCGAGAAGCAGCTGAACGGGAATACTGCTTAGAAATGACTGAAACTAATTTCTTAAAATATCAAGAAGCATCGGCTAGGTTCAGAAAACTAGTTTCCAAAAAGAAAAAACTTGGATGGATAGGTTTCTGTGAAAACCTATCACCGCTGACACCTTCATCTCTGGTCTGGAAACAGATTAAAAGATTTAGAGGCGCCTGCGATGCTCAAAATCCTACTTCTAATGACCCTCTGTCATGGATTGAAGCATTTTCAGATAAAATAGCTCCACCTTCAGTCCCCCCTGCTAACTACATCCCCTCCCTTCCCTCTTTTATCCCTTCTCAAAACTATTTTGACCAACCCTTCTCTTTCATTGAACTGACTCTTGCACTTGACGGACTGAAAGACTCTTCTCCTGGTATAGATGGCATTCCTTATTCTTTTATCACTAAATCTTCCGATAAAGCTAAAAATACTTATTTAAATATTGTAAATTCTTTCTTCATGCACGGTATCATCCCTGAACAGTGGAAAACCCAGATAATTATCCCTATCTTAAAGCCTGGCAAAGATCCCTCTGACCCTAACAGTCGAAGACCTATAGCTCTGTCTCCCGTTTTAGCCAAGGTCATGGAACATTTAATTAAAAACCGACTCGAATGGTTTGTAGAAAGCAAATCTATACTAGGAATATCTCAATTCGGTTTTAGAAAGGGAATGAGTACCATGGATAGTCTCAGCCTACTGACAACTGATATATACACTACCTACTTTTAAACAACGAAAAACACTAGTAGGCGTTTTTCTAGACATCGCTTCCGCATATGATAATGTTTTACTTCCAGTGCTCAGGAATAAACTTATTCAGCTGAGTATCCCTGAGAGGCTCACCCATTTCGTATGTAACCTTCTGATGGAAAGATCAGTAGTGATAAAATCATGTAGCGGACTTCTTCCTCCCAAGACCGTTTGGAAAGGCTTACCTCAAGGATCTGTTCTTAGCCCCTTACTTTATAGTATATATACCTACGATCTGGAAAGTGCTGTGGACTCGTTCTGTGAGGTTCTCCAATATGCTGACGATTTGGCGTTGTACGTCAAAATCCGAAACATAGAAGAGGCTGAAGATAGACTCAATTGCGCCCTTCTCTATCTAGATCGTTGGTTAGAGAACCATGGTTTATCATTATCTGTTTCAAAATGTTCTACTGTCGTTTTCACTAAAAAAAGAATTATCCCTTCAATCTCTTAATCAACCAAGAGGTCATACCTCAATCTAATTGTACTAAATTCCTAGGCATAACTTTAGACTCTAGAATGTCCGGTGTCCCCCACACTAGCTTTATCTCACAGAAGTGCGAAAGAAACATTAACATCATACGCTCTCTGTCCGGTGTCTGGTGGGGATCTCATCCCTACACGCAAAAGCTTTTATATAATGCCATAATTCGAAGTCACCTGGATTATGGATCCTTTTTATTTAATCTCTTTAATAAATCTGGTTTGGAAAAACTCAACAAAATTCAGTCAAAGTGCTTACGTATTATTTTAGGAGCTATGAAGTCATCTCCAATCAATGCTATGCAGGTTGAGTGCTGTGACCCTCCTCTGTACTTACGTAGGCAGTTCCTATCAGACAGGTTCTTCTTTAAATTAGCTCAAAATTCTAGTCATCCTCTCACAACAAAATTAATCAACCTCCTTGACCTATATGACACCCATAACCTTGACAAGCTCCCTTGCCTTCTGCAAAGCTATAAGAAATTCTCCCAACTCCCCAACCCCGTTCATCAATTTCCAACAAACCCTCTTTATCTTACATCTTATAATTCCCTTATTTATAAACCCAGCATATTATTATACTTTGGTATAGACAAAGACGCCCCAAATGCACGGGAAATATTCTACGAACAAATGGCTACCAAATATAATGGATGGTATTCTATTTTTACTGATGCGTCTAAATTAACTACGGAAAGCGCTGTTGGAGCTGCTGTATGGATCCCCTTCACTAGTATAACCCTAAGTTTCAAATGCCCTCCCTCTACTTCAGTTTTTACAGGGGAATCTATCGCCCTTTTAGAAGCTATTCTCTTTGTAAAATCCCATAACCTAAATAACTCTATTATTTTCACAGACTCTAAAAGTTGTCTTCAAGCGATCATGTCTAACCCGTTCCGTTCCAGATCTCGGTTCCCAATTATTCTGAAAATTAAAGAAACTCTCTTTCAGTGCCACAGCCTAGGCATAAACATCATACTTGCCTGGATCCCCGGTCACTCGGGCATCCCTGGCAATGTAATTGCAGACTTGTGTGCTAAAGATTCTGCAAATACTGGATCCCTTGAACACTTCAAAACATATTCCCACGACCTATGTCTCTCCCCTAAAGTTCTCCTTCAAGAATCCTGGTCCAAAAGGTGGGATATTTCTAAAAAAATAAAGGGTAAACACTATGCTGACATCCAACCCGACATTCCCTCCTCCCCTTGGTTCTTCAAATTTCGCAAGGCTAACAAAGTCACCACCTCTACAATTTGTCGCCTTAGACTAGGTCATTCCTGCACTCCAGTTTTCTTAGCCAAACTCAGAATTAGGGACCATTCAATGTGTGAATGTGGTTTAGACGAGGGAAATGTGGACCATATATTTTTTAATTGCCCGAAAACAAGACTCTCCTTGTATGATATCCTTCCTCCTGAAATCCCCCGTCCTCTATCCCTTAAATGTCTCCTATTCTTTATCTTTTCCCCTCAAATTAATTATTTTCTATGTAAATATGTGCATGTACATAAGATAAAGTTGTAAAATATTTTATAGGTTTTTGGTTTTTTTTTTATATATAACTAACTTTATAGATTAATATTTATTTTACTAACTCCGTTGTAATATGTGTTGTGTTGTCTTTTGTTTTTTAGAAATCAATTTGGTTTTCAAAATTTTGGTTGAGTCTCCCTCAGAATACCGACCATATTCTAATAAATACGCACCCTCCATCTAAATGCTTACGAAACTATCATAAAACGGACACTGGCAGAGTTGTGACAACAAAAGTCATAGAAGCCATAAACAAGAATTGAATTGAATTGAACAACGGCCATTTCAGACTCTTTCCGGCTACTCATAAGAGGGTTTTAAAATTATCATATTGATTATTGGGGGTATTATTTATCTTATTTTTTTTTTGTTTTCAGGAGAATGTGCTGGTGCGTTCAGGGGAACTGACAATCACAAACGCACAACTGTCAGATTCCGGTCTATATACTTGCAGGGTCAGCAACTTCATAAACTCAACTTCTGGTAACACCTTGGTTAAAATAGGGTTGAAACCAAGGTTCGCCACAGAAGAGGAAGAAAATATCGAGTACGTTGAGGGCACCCCGCATTACCTCAATTGTAAAACGATTGGCGATCCGAAGCCTAAGGTAAGTAACTTTATGAAATCTAATCGATTTAATAATGCTACATCTACTTTCCCTCTAGCATGTTATTTTTGGCTTATAATCTGTTCATCAGCTGATCTGGTGATCTGCATCTGCCTTCTGCCTGGTGATAAGGTTATTATTATCGTAAAAAATTGTTAAGCCCTTTTATATTAGAGGAATCTCATAAAAGAGCATCTCCTCCTTTTGTTAAAAAAATAACGGATATTTTTCAGATGACTTGGTGGCATGACGGTGAAAAAATAAACATAACGGAAAACTACCATTATGTCGACATGGAAGTAGGCACGCATGGAAGATATACTTGTGAAGCCAAGAATGATTTTGGAAGTATCACTCGATCATTCAATGTCAGATCTAAAGGTATTTACTTATGTGTTTTTGTCATTTGTTTTTGTAGACAGTTCTTATGAAGATTACTAGCAGTCCGCCCCGGTATCGCACGGGTGTAATAATGATTTTGGACTTGGATTACATTATCGAAGTTTTAATAGGGTTCCTTATTTTTTTTAGTTATAAATATAGCCTATGTTATTCACAGATAATGTGGCATTCTAATGATGAATGATTTTTTATATCGGTTTTTAAAATCGGTTCAGTAGTTTTTGAGTTTATTCGTTACAAATATACAATCTTTTGTCATAATAATATTAGTACCTATAGATTATTACTACACTCATAATAACTTTTGAATGGAATGGAACTTGAGAATGGTATAGTTAAATTATATAAAAAAACTGGCTAAGTGCGTGTCGGACTCGCGCACGAAGGGTTCCGTACCATTATCTATAAATAACGGCAAAAAAACACGTTTGTTATATGGGAGCCCCACTTAAATATTGATTTTATTCTGTTTTTAGTATTTGTTGTTATAGCGGCAACAGAAATACATCATATGTGAAAATTTCAACTGTCTAGCTATCACGGTTCACGAGTTACAGCCTTGTGACAGACAGACGGACAGAAGGACAGCGAAGAAGTTTAGAAAAAAAAATGTATTTAAGTATTCTATCAGTTATCTGGTTCCCATAGTACAAGCTTTGCTTAGTTTGGAGCTAGATAGCGCTGTGTGTAAAGTCCGCAAAAAAAAAATAGGGTCCCGTTTTTACCCTTTGGGTACGGAACCCTAAAAACCGGCCAAGTGCATGTCGGGTCACGCGCAATGTAGGGTTTCGTAGTATATACAGCTAACAATGTTATAATAAGTAATCTTCCATTCCATTTCCATTTTTTCTAATTTTATTTCTTCTTCAAGTACATCTATACTAATATTATAAAGAGGAAAGATTTGATTGTTTGTTTGTTTATTTGCATCGAATAGGCTCCGAAACTACTGGACCGATTTGAAAAATTCTTTTACCATTAGAATCCTACGTTATCCCTGATGAACATAGGCTATAGAATATTTTCAAAAACGTTAGGGATCCGTATGAAAACTTCGGTGAAAAAGAATCTAAAAAAAATCCTTATATCGCGTATGCTGCGGAAATTATTGACAATAGAGCAAAGTAATGTACTACAGTTTTAAAGAGGACATCAATATCTACAAATAAGTTAGCAATACCATATTTCTAACTATTAGGGATCCATATGAAAACTTCCATAATGTAACCCAACATGTGAATAAAAAGCAAAATATTAAAATCGTTATATTACTCCCGTGCGGAGTCGGGGCGGACTGCTAGTTTTATATTAAGTTGGTATACACATATTGAGTTGGTCGACTATTACGTCTATTACTCGTAAACTTGTATAGCCTTCTTACCCTCGTATTCAAGAACGACACTATGAGAACACGCACCCACAGTGGACGAAATCTTTTTTCATTACGCACACTATAACACACACTACCGTGTGCCTTTAGAGCTCAACTTTGGCTAGAGGCACACGACAATGTGCCTCTAGTCACACTATGCAGTGTCGCACAACACATAAAGTGATTTTTATGAAAAAAGATTTCGTCCACTGTGGGTGCGTGTTCTCATAGTGTCGTTCTTGAATACGAGGGTTAGTTGTGATAGTTTTGGTTTTAACTTCAGTATTACTACTACCGTTTTTTTTACGCTTTTTTTACGACTATTATCTCGCTTAACAAACATAGGTAGTTACAACATATATAACATTACGTGTAAACAAAATTGACTTGTACCCACTAACGTATAAAGAATGTTCAACGGCCAAGTCACATAACATTCTATAATAATAAAGAAATCGCAGTGAAGAACCTCAGACTTGACACGACTTTGTCTAGATTTCATTACTTTTTAGAGATAAACAAGCAGCTCCATCGAGACTTGGCTAGTTTTTTACAGAATGTTTTTGGTGGGATTTCACTTCTTTTTGTAGAAACGTGGGCTTATTGATTTATTTTATTAGATTTTCTTATTTGACACAGTTTTTTTCGAACGAAGTTCCTTATGGCGCGTTGCGAAGGAGGCTAGACGGAAAAAAATCAGACGAAAAGTTGTCACGACACGTTTTGCTATAGTGTAGTAAGCCGTGCGGCGTGTTATTATTATTCTAGTTTTTATGGTTTTCCCTTTATATGGCCATTAAACCCTATCTCTGTACCAAATTTCAGCTTTCTGAGTTCATGGGAAGTACTAGTTGTATTCTGATGATCATGAGTGAGTGAGTGAGTGAGTGAGTGTCTAAAATGCGAAACTTTGCTTTCGCTTAACTTCGGAACTAAATGACCTACAGACATGAAATTTTGGATTTTAAGTATGTGATTATAGCTTACTAGATGACGATAATTTCTGCGTTCTGGTCTTATCCAGAGGTTCTCAAATAGGGGCCTGAAAATGCGGCGAAATGGTTCCAGTAAAGGTAGTACGGCAGTGTTTGCTTCGCGCTCGACTTGGCGGGGGCACTGCCGTGCCCCCAAAAAAAACGCAAAAAGGATGATTTTGGTATAGATGGCGTTGGTGTGTAAGAAATCTGACATCATAGATTAAAACATTTAGTCGTCATAGCAACGCAGTTTTGGCTATTGAATGATACGCATTCTACCAAAATTCTTAATTTATTTTATCAGTACAAGGTTTGTAGGAAAAAAATTGGAAGCTGCCTGAAAACCTGGGTATAAATCCATATTCAAAAAAATCACTTCATCTTCAAGGCCATATCAGGAATTGGAACAGAAGTTATTGTTTTTTTAAGTTAAATTTGCTGTATCTCCTTATAATTACCTATAGGACTGACATAAACATGTTGTTTAAAAGTCCATATAAATAAAAAAAGGCCATATCAGTACCTGTAAATGACTTTATTAATTATACCATTCCCAAGTTCCATACCATTCAAAAGTTATTATGAGTGTAATAATCTATAGGTACTTAGAAACTAATATTATTATGAGGATTTTTTTTTGTAACGAATCAACACAAAAAAACAACTACTAAAATAAAATAACTACCTATTTCAAAAATTAATTTACCATTAGATTCCTACATTATCTCTAAGTAACATAGGTTATATTTATTACTAGAAAAAGTAGGGATCCCTATTAAAACTTCAATAATGTAACCTACAAAATCATTAAGGTGATAAGTGAAATTTTTGACATTTTGTATGGGCTGAGTCTACCCGGATAAGACGGAAAAAGTGATAAAACTGCATTATCTCGAAAACCATCTAATATAAAATTAAACTGTCTGTAATTTATTTAGCTAATATGATTATCTAACGAATTATATAAAAATTAACTGTATAGATTCATAGTTTTGATTAAAAACGAAACTAGTGTTTTTGAAGAGCCAACTTTGGAAAATAAATCTATCGAGAAAAGTTTCACCAATCGTGATTCTGTCTGTAATTTATCTAAATTATATCCTTAAGTTATCTTCGTCATAAAAAACAAAACTGTATGTTTTACGGTAATTGAGAAAAAACGATTCTGCATTCATCAAACACATTAATTACTCGCCTTAATTACACCCGTGCAACGCCGGGCTAGTTGTCAATAATTTCCGCAGCAAACACAATATAAGATTTAATTTTTAATTATTTTTCACCCTTTGGTTACATTATCGATTTTTTCATACGGATCCCTAATAGATAGGGTATCACGGACTTGATGTTTTCTGTAAAACTGTAGTAGGTACATCACTTTGCTCTCTTGTCAATAACTTCCGCAGCGTACGCGTACGCGATATAAGGATTTTTTTTCATACGTTGGGTTTACATTATCGAAGTTTTCATACAGATCCATAACGTATTTGAAAATATTTTATAGCCTATTTTCATCGGGGATAATGTAAGATTCTAATGGTATTTTTTTTATCGGTCCAGTATTTTCGGAGCCTATTCGATGCAAACATTACGTTGTCCTGTCAAATTTCAATAATCGAATAGAAAAAACTGAATGTTTTTAGTCTGTGTCAGATTTGTTGCACACCAGCGCCATCTATACAGAAATCATCCCTTTTCCGTTTTTTTATAGTTTTTGGGATGGTTTTCATATTTTAAAGTAGTTTATTATTTATTCAGGCATTATATTTACATCTACAAAAAATTTCAACTTGATCCGTTTTGTCGTTTAGGCCTGTTTGAGGAACAAACATACATACAAACTCACAAACTTTCGCATTTATAATATTATTAGGATTGTTGTAAATTATTTCTTCCCTCGTATTGGATAGTCTTGTAATAGGACAATGATAGTTACATTCTTACACTTTTTTATTTTCAGATTGTTTGATTGATATAAAAATGAAATCATCAAAACTACCATTGATGGTATCACCAAAAGGTGAATGGCCTCAAAATATCATTAAAAATGGTTACATGTTAATTCCTAAAAATGATTACGTCGTATTTTTATGCCCGAATCGCTTCAAGATATTTCCAAATAAATTTGTTCTCGGGTTTTGTGAAGGAGGAAGCACATTTAAAATTAATGGACTAAATTACGAGCACTCACAGATCGAGTGCACTCAGAAAGTGACACATTTTCTCGAATCTACCGAAGTAAGCTGTTTCCCTGATGGCAACACGGAATATCTAAACGTCGTTTTTAGTATGAGATCACAAACTGTAGAAGCATATTATGGAGTATGTTTCGACAAAGACAATAATGTTCCTTTGTATGCGACAGTGCGTATGAGTAATTCTGTAGCCGATGTAGACTACCCGGGAACCGAATGGGCAGATAGTGAAATGGTTAATCTGAACTATGACGACGCATACAAATGTAATCGTCAGATTAACGCAACCTCCTTGAATTTGAAGAGATGGTACCATCGGGATGACAGATGTTGTTTTGCGAAGAGGATGTTGGTGAGTCCGAAAGACTTGTTCCCCGGAGTTCCGCAAAGATCTGCTTATAGCCTCTTAAATGTCGTCCCTCATTGGAGCACATGCAACGCTGAAGTAAGTGAATAATTAAAAGTACCTAAATGTAGGTACATTTTTAATAATTATTTAGACAATTTAATAATTGTTTATTATTATTTTAGTCAAACAATTGGAACGAAGTGGAACGGAGAGTGCGGTCCTTGGCTAAGGCGACGTACAGCGAGTTGGTGGTAACAACAGGCGTGGCAGAAAAACTAAAAATACCTGGCGACGATAAACATAATATATATAATAAATATCTGTGGAAGGTATGAACTTAAATACTGCTTTTATTGATTAATCGATAAGTTTGTTCCGGGTTCAGGAGTTGTAGTAACATGGTAGAACAAGACAGTTACAAGATGTTTATTACTTCCAGGTGGTCCAAGACCCGGTGGA
The DNA here is from genome assembly GCA_912999785.1 of Hydriomena furcata. Classification (NCBI taxonomy): domain Eukaryota; kingdom Metazoa; phylum Arthropoda; class Insecta; order Lepidoptera; family Geometridae; genus Hydriomena; species Hydriomena furcata. The sequence goes on from OU538838.1 coordinate 7,318,701, forward strand.
GAGGTCCTCTTTAGTTATTATCCAAGTTAACGTGCCAGACTTGCTTCGGACTGAAGCTGCTACTTACGTACGTTGCCCGGACATTTGCAACGAAACGAAATGGATGAAAGGCTCCACCTGGTACGACATCCGGAGAGGATTCACATACTGCTGTAAGCTACGGGAATTCGAAGATAGCTTTGGTTTTGGGGGAATTTTTAAACCTTTCTATAGTGTCTTGAGTGACGTTTCTATAATTCCAAAACATAGTCTTACGTGAGATTTTAGAATTTAGTTTTATTGAATTCCACGTATTATATAATTGTGTGTAATATACAACACTAGTTTTTAATTACCAAAAAAAAAATAACGTATTGTCAGTGTCTGTTACTAATTAAATTTAAGTAGTTAAAACTTAAATTAAAAAATTAAAAATAATATCCTTAAAAAAAACACAATATTTAGTTAACCGTTTATTCATACGCACCTACCACATAGCTACTCATATTTTCACGATTCTATCCATTCATAAATAGCTCGCCGTCTCCGTTGTAATTTGTGTAGTATTTTCTAGTACTGACACCATAAATTAGTGCCAATTTTCGGTTAAAAAGAAACCTCGATAACTTTGTGATAGTGCAATAATAAATCATGCTGACAGTGCTCAGATCATAAGAAGCTTCTGCTGCAACGGTCAATTTTTTTTTTCGGTATATTAAAACTATTATTGTATTATAATAATTGTGTAATAAATTAGATATTAAAAATATATAAATATTTATTTTTTCACTACTTGGGAGATGGGAAGCTCTTAGCATGGGACACTACTTCAGTTGACACACTAGCTCGTTACCATGTTCAGGTTGGACAGATGCAGCGGTAAATTCGGTCTAAATCTCAAATACATTTTTAGAGTCCGTAGGAAGTCCACCGGGTTCTTAAAATTATTTCAGGATGTCTCAGTTCAAAGCGATTGATGATTAAAGAGGAGGCTTATATTTGCGACATCGAATCAGAATTGCCATATCCAGTTTGGCTGGCTATAGTGTAGTGATCTGGCTCAGTTGATCTATCTGTAGCCTTTAGATAGCTAAACAATTTCCTGTTTATTTTGTAATATTGTTAGTTTTAAATGTTATTTTATTCTGTTAATACAGATTTTATTATATACTAGCTGACCCATGCCCGCTTCGCTGGGCGACAGTGATTTCTAAATGTGATTATTTTGAATAAGTATGGCTTAAATGAAGATGGGTATCCGCGGAATATACGCAAGGTTTCGTGCTGCTGGCCCCGTGAGGAAAGTCATTGGTAGCCACGATTTTAATATCCCGCAACTTTTATATTGTAGTCTTATGAACGACCGATTTGAAAAATTCAAAAAGTGGCTCACTCCTTATTAGCCTTAATTGCTAATTAGATAAGTAAAATTATGATATGGATAGATACAAAAACGGTAATTATACCCAAACTTTAATATTTAGATATATACCTCCTCGCAGACTTTCATATGCGCATTTATGAGGACATTCAATAATGTATCATTATTTGTTTATGTACTCTCAATAGTTTTTGCAGCGCACGCGAAAAATGAAACATTTTTGGTAGTTTTTTTACGCCTTTACATCAAACTATCGCATTTTTTATAAGGAATCAATTACTTTTTCAAAAATAAAAGATATCCTATGTTACTCAGAGATACTGTAGCTTGGTAACAATGATATTAAAATCGGTTTATAGCTTTTGAGTTTATCCATTACAAACATAAAACATACAAACAAACAATACACACAACAAAAAATCAAATCTTTAAAAATATAAATAGGATCACGACTTTCATCCCCAAGTACGATCCTCCCAGATCTCCAGACGCTTAGATCCTCCGAAGATGTCCAGTGGGGGTAGTCAGAGGAACGTCCAAACATTATATTTGGCACATGCCGACATTTTGCAGTAGTTAGACATTCCATATGTGACAGGTTGCAAGCCCATCGCCGCTTATAAGAATACTAACTGGTTTCCTCACGATGTTTTCCTTCACCGTTTTAAGCACGTGTTTTTGATGGGAATATAAATTTTTCGAACAGAAAAATCCATTGATGCACGCCAGGATTCGAACCCACGACCTTCAGATTGAAAGTCGAGGTACCTCCCACTCGGCCAACACGGCTTTCCTCTTTATAATATTAGTAAACCAACTAAAATAACCCATAATGGTTCAGCAAGCGAACATAAATATAAATAATGTTCATGAACCGTGATAGCTATATAGTTAAAATTTTCACAGATTATGTATTTCTGTTGCCGCTATAACAACAAATACCAAAAACAGAATAAAATAAATATTTAAGTGGGGCTCCCATACAACAAACGTGTTTTTTATAGATAATGGTACGGAACTCTTCGTGCGCGAGTCCGACTCGCACTTGGCCGGTTTTATTTTATTCCTTTTCTTTCGATTGTCGACAGAATGTTGACCAACTTTGCCTAAAGCAGATATATATCTCTTAATATCTCTTATAGATTACCCAAACCCAGAACTCTATAGTTCCACAATTGGTATTCCGATCTTCCAAAATTATAGTCTATAAGTTGCCTAGGACTAATAGCTATATAACAAAATTAGTTTCATCAAAATCCGTTCAGTAGTGTTTGCGTGAAAGCCTGACAACAGACAGACAGACAGACAGACAGACAGACAAAAATTTCAAAATGTTTTTTTTTGGCTTGTGTTACTTGTATGAAGTCCCCTAGGAGTATTTTTTTTCGTTTTTATTCAATGTACAGAATTGAACTCTTCTACAGCTTTATTATATCTATACATATAGAAGACTAATGTATAATTCGTAATTCTTTTTTAGGGTTCCGTACCCAAAATAAATATTTAAGTGGGGCTCCCATACAACAAACGTGTTTTTTTGCCGTTTTTTATAGATAATGGTACGGAACCCTTCGTGCGCTAATCCGACTCGCACTTGGCCGGTTTTATTTTATTCCTTTTCTTTCGATTGTCGACAGCATGTTGACCAACTTTGCCTAAAGCAGTATATTAATATCCCTTATAGATTACCCAAACCCAGACCACTATAGTTCCTCATCTCGTATTCCGATCTTCCAAAATTGTAGTCTATATGTTGCCGAGGACTAATAGCTACATAACAAAAAAAGTTTCATCAAAATACGTCCAGTAATTTTTGCGTAAAAGTCGCACAACAGACAGACAGACAGACAGACAGACAGACAAAAATTTCAAAATGTTTTTGTTGGCTTGTGTTACTTGTATGAAGACCCCTAGGAGTATTTTTTTTCGTTTTTATTCAATGTACAGAATTGAACTCTTCTACTGCTTTATTATCTGTTAATACAGATTTTATTATATATTATTATTTATGTTACACAACGTTAGTAGCTTGCACTTGCAATTTTCTGACTTTTGCTAAAAGCATTTGTGTCTAATGACATCTATAACCCACCATTTAAAGTATTTCATATAGCAAGGAATAAAAATAATAATACTAAATTGAATACTTCAGCGAAAAGACTATTGAGATATGAAAAATAAGAATAAGAGATAAGACCTATACTTATAGAACAATTAATAAATTAATATTATTTATATGAATATGAAAGCTTTTATGAAGATTATATTGGTTCTCTGGTATAATCTGCTTATTCTCTGAACCTAACTTAAGAGTTCACACCAACGTCTTTGTTGCATTTAGGTGACGGCGTATTAGGGAGATCAGTAGCCGCTAAAGCGTAAGCCAACAAACAACCAACAACTGCCACTTGTCTCAATCTCCTTGTCTTTTGACAGTTATATGTTGGAAATTTGATAATTGAAGCCGATTACGATTAACAGTGAGCTTACGCAATAAGGCCGCGGTTTAGTAGACGTTGTGTTACCACCTGCCTCAGTTATTGAAAGAGACAGGATAAGCAGGTATCCCATTCAATGGTTTGCGTGGAACGAATAATATTCTAGACAATGGAAGAAAAAAAAAATCTGCTTTCAGTCACTACATTATAATAGGTAAGTTATAAATGTACGAGTACCTAATACAGCAATCTAACAATATTTCATTATTATATCAATATTACCAATTAATTTTATCATTTAATGGTAAAAATATTTGTTTCTTGTGTTATTTTCCTAATAATTATAATAAATGTTTTAAATACGTGCACAAAATGGAAAAGGAAATCATTCTGAGGAAACTATTTATTATTTCTATAAGCGGCAACTAATATGCCTATAGACTTGCAACCATACGTGACTATGTAGTAGTGCTAACTACTGCAAAAAATAGGATATGTCTAATATAATGTTTCGATGCGCCTCTGATTATCCCCGTTAGTCATATCCAAGATTCTTAGCGCCAGGATATCTGAGAGTTTTGTCTATCGTATCGGGGATTAAAGTTTTGACTCTGTAACTTATTTTTTCTACAAAGAGTCAAATTCTTTTCAGTACAACCTGTACACCTTCCGTGTATATTATGCTCGGACAAACATACATACATTCAGAAAAAAATACGTAGAGAGGTAATTAATTTTAATTCTCTTCCCTAAATAATTCAATTTATTTCATGTTTTTCCACATTAGATATATTCCTAATTTTGTAATAACCCAATTTTAATTAAAACTCGCGTAATTTACGCATAAAGATAAAACGGCTTTATACCTACACAATTGGGTACCTAAATAATATATAAGCAGGCATTCATTTATTTCTACACAGTATCACAAAGCTAATCAGTCAATAATGTTGCTAAAAACAGTACTCCGTTCTGGTTTCGTTGTATTTTTCATGACAATATGCGTTAGAGACACTGGCTTAGCCTTTGTTTTAGATGGTCGAAAGTGTTTGGTTTTTGAAGAGTTGGTCACAGACGCGCCTGAAGTCAAAGTTGCAGAAGTCGATACAGTACTGTTCAATAAACATTTACCAGGTATGCTTGTTTACTATTTTTATTCCACTTTAATATCTTTGAACAATTACTTATCGCACATGAGAACAAAAAAATACCTACACTTTTCTTTAACAATTCGTGATTATTCAATATCTATAAAAGTATTATCTCGCAAGGTGAAGGTTTATTTTTTTTCGGTCATACTGATTATGTTCTCCTCAATATTTTCAATTGGTACAGTTCTTATTTTATGTATAGGATAACTTTAGGTTTTTATTTATAGGTGATCGATAAAGAGCTATAATATCCTATTGTAAAACATCACAGTAGTTGAGGTGCTTAGTTATAATTATGATCTAATAATCGCATGGTAAATGTGTGGGTTAATCGTTATTTTTATATTCTGCGTAATTTGAAGCTTGTATATGTGTAGTTTGTCGTTTAAATGCTAAATTTACATAATTTTTGCCAAATCGCTTACGCGTTGATAACTCTGGACAGTTCCATACGAAAATTTTATTATTCTTATTACGCTGTAAGTAGGTAAGTAGGATGAGAGCGGTGATTGTGGGCATTTTAACGACATTTAAATTTTCCAATAGACGGTTTATATTGAAAAAATAATAAAAACGACGATTTTTAAACAACATAGAATAGAGTATCTATCAATCTCTTAGGTTAAGCAAAGGTTTTGTAACAGGCGATATTTATTTATTAATTATTCATATTTAATTAGACAAACGGGAAATCGTTAGTTGTGGTCAATCAAATCTGAGAGATCAGAGGTATAACGCATCAAAACTGTCACTAATAAAAACAGACAATATACAAATAATTGTTTTAACTATAGATTTTAAACAAGTTTGTTTGCTATGCTTAGATATTGACTGCCAAAATTGAAAATGACCAAAGCCGGGGTAGGCACCACAACCTGGTACCGGGTTTGACCCTACCTATGTATTTACAAAAAATAGACAAGTAGTAATAAGTATTATTCTATTAGTTGCCTAATTCCCACAATACAAGAAGCTTTGCTTAGATGGCGATGGTTGAAATATTTACCAATATTATTTATATAAGTACCTACATAACATCTTTTCAGAAAAAGTAAAAGTGAAGTACGCACAACATATAAAACTAATATGTGACATAAATCTACCTAATCCGAATATAACATGGTACGGAAGGTCTCAAGTATTCACAAATGGTCTGAGCGACGACCATAGGGTGCTGGATATTGAATCAGTGGGTATAGAATACCATGGCGAGTATATCACATGTCAGGAGAGGATGATCCTCAAGCCTAATACAGTGAAGGTCGTAGGAACAAACCTTCTAATAAGTAATTTAGGTACGTAAATATTTATGCAAATATATAAAAGAGTTATAAGTGCTGTAACAAACCCGACTTTCTTTTATATATCTTTTTTAAGATGTATTCTGTTATTCGGGGCGGAGACAAATCCAACGAATCAAAAACCATGAAAATTGGTCCAGCAGATCTCGAGTTATAAGTGTTGTAACAAACCCGACTTTGTTTTATATAGTAGATAAGATAAACCATGCTATAATTGGTCACCTTAGTAACAGGCAGTGTCTAATAAAAACATTTAAATTAAGAAATTGGTGTAAAGGGCTTCACACACGGCAACTATAATGTATTTTAAATAGAAATACGGCTAATTACCACGTTTTTTCTTGTATTGCTGACGTTTCGAGACAATTCAGATGCTCTTCATCATGAGCATCGCCCGCGACCGCGATCAACGGCAGATCGGCAGAACGGCAGTCGCGGGCGATGCTCATGATGAAGAGCATCTGAATTGTCTCGAAACGTCAGCAATACAAGGAAAAACGTGGTAATTAGCCGTATTTCTATTTAAAATGATTAACAACCACGATAGTTTTAATTCTATAACTATAATGTATGTTAATGTACATTACATCCCGGGATGTATAGCTTTAAATTATCTTAATGTATCACACACACACAACAGATAATGTTATGTATCTTTTTGAACTTTTTGACATTCTTTTCGAACAGAGATGTACGGAAATGTGTTGAGATGTATTAAGATGTATCGAAAAAAATGTATAAGTATTTTCATATCGCTCTGTATCATAAGATACGAAGATGTAAAAATGTATATTATAGCTGTCGTGTGTGGTCTCCTGACGATTTCTATGGAAAGATGTAATGAGATGTATCGTGCTATAATCTTTACATTATAGCTGCATTGTGTAAAGCCCTTTATGTGTGTTAAGTACCCAATAAAAAACAAATAAACTCATAACAATAACTAGCCCACCCAAGATGCTATGATTTGATAATATACCTACACGCATCCGCTCTTCACGAATTATAAGTTCTTGGCATCAAATTTAAAAAAAAAACAATCAGGCGGTGATGCTTGTACTCTGAGCTCTGTCACCGTTTTGAGGGTATGGAACCCTAAAAACGGTGACAGAGAAAAAGAGTAAAAACGAGACCCTATTACTAATACTTCGCTGTCCGTCTGTTTGTATGTCTGTCTGTCTGTCATAAGGCTGTATCTGTGATCTGTGTGATAGCTAGACAGTTGAAATTTTCACAGATGGTGTATTTCTGTTGCCGCTATAACAACAAATAAACATAATTAAATAAATCACGAAACAGACAGAATCTTACGGTCTAGCTATAAAGAGGCAATCTCAAGTCCGTACGCCATATCTAAACCATTTAAGAGTTTCTAATAGAAAAACAATGTTTCAGCTAAACCAGAGATAGGTAAACTCCCGATAAATAACGTAACTGTGATGGACAACAGCAATACAACGCTATCATGCAAGTAAGTAGCACTTGTATCTTAAAATAATAATAATAATAGGAACACGACTATAATCTCCAAGTACGGTATACATCCTCTCAGATTTCCAAACGCTTAGATCCTTTTAACATGTCTAGTGGGGGTAGTCAGAGGCACGTCTAAACATTATATTTGGCACATGCCCACATTTTGCAGCAGTTAGCATTCCTTACGTGATAGGTCGCAAGCCCATCGCCTCTTACCGCATACCGCAGTACAAACTGGTTTCCTCACGATGTTTTCCTTCACCGTTTTGAGCATATAAATTTTTCGAACAGAAAAATCCGTTGATGCTCGCCGGGATTCGAATTTGTATCCTACTATAATAATAATTAGTTATGCAGTGAACGCTTTCAATCTGAACGCAAATTGAAAATGACGTGACATATCTGCTACACAATTTCGCCTGCTTTTTTGATCACTGACGGTGGAGAATGGGATTCAATGTTACACTCCTGTGAGACACACGATAGTCACCTGCGAAAGATTTTATATAATAGCGACGCTTCCGCCGCCTCCACGAACACCGTCACAAATACTATGTTTATCTGACACCCAAAAAATCACGAAACTATCGGACAAATCCGAAGATGTCACTTCTGATAATCATGATTTTTCTGCATTGTCATTTTAGTTATTTTAGTGAAGTGTGAAATAACAATTGAAATTTTTAACAGAATCGTCGCAGGCGTGCCCCCGCCTGTCATAAGCTGGCAAATGATGAGGATCGATGACAATAAGTTCAGGAACATTTCTGCGATGGGTGAAACCTTGAACATTTCCTTAACAAATGTTGGCCAGCAGTACCGGTGCATTGCTAAAAATATGATGGGCGAAGATAGCAAAACTATTCGTAATACTCAATACATTATGACGATCAAACTAACCAGCTAACTTTTTACTTGACATCTATACTAATATCATAAAGAGGAAAGATTTTATTAATTGTTTGTTTGCTTGTTTGCATCGAATAAACTCAAAAACTACTGGACCGATTTTAAAAAGTTTTTCACCATTAGAATTCTACATTATAAATAATAAATAAATAAATAAATATTGGCGGACTTTGCACACAGCGCCATCTAGCCCCAAACTAAGCAAATTATGTATCCATTATCTCTAAGGCTATATTTATTACTAGAAAAAAATAGGAATCCCCATTAAAACTTCGTTAATGTAACCTAAGGTGTAAAACAATTAGCCATAAAATCATTACACCCGTGCGACGCCGGGCGGACTGCTAGTCACATTTCTTTTTCTGCAGGCTTCTGCTTTCCAAAAATACGGTAATATGGCGCTTATAAAATAGTATCCGGGAAAATGAATTCGGATCTAGCCATAGATGGATCACATCCAGATCTTATAAATTCTAAGGTCGATGCTTTTTTTTTGTTTTATAGATGTGCTTGTACAAAATTCGCCAGTGGCTTTAATAGAAGAAGGATCAGAAAAAACGTTCAACTATGGTGACACCACTGAGTTTAATTGCAGAATAAAAGGGTACCCTCTGCCAAATACTGTGTGGAAGGATAACCAAGGGCACAAATTACATTCTATGGTAATCACATTATATTTTTGCTTCTACATCAGCGTTCTACAATAGGGAAACAATATTTCAATGGCATGACTTTGTTATATTGCCAGAATTGTACTTAACAATATTCCAAAGAGTTTTTGGTCTCTGTTAGAAGAACTAAGTGAAGAAGAACTAAGTTAAGTAGCATTACTGGGTTCCGGTAAGAAGAAAGAGTATGATTGCAAGTGAAATGCACATGGTGCTCGACACCTTTATACCTCAAGTTGGCAGATGTAAGGTGGTATTGCCTGGGTGGTAATTACGTTCTGATTGATCTTACTTGCGTGGTAGTCTTTAATAGTGCTTGTCTAACTCGAAACAGGTATAAAAAACACAGTTATGCTTTTTTACGACTAATAAGAGCGACGTTTTAACTTAGTTTAACTGCTAAACTCAAATGTCTAGCTTAGACGGGTTAGCATAGTAACTAGTTGTATTTTTCAGGATATTCCCATAAACTGGCAAGAAAAAATTAGTAAACTCAAACTAAATGGATTGAAAAAGTCAAACAACTACTCTTGCTACGCGGAAAGCACCCTCGGAAGTGCAGTAAGCAGCATCAGCGTAACGACTTTGTCACCGTTTGTTGTTCACATGCATCCTAAAGGTAACTGTGCTTCAAACTACTAACGAACGTCACAATAGTTTTATTAAGGCTCTTAATGTAATAAAAGCCGTGTTGGCCGACTGAGAGGTCCTTCGACTTTCAATCCGAAGGTCGTAGCTTCGAATCCCAGCCGTGCAATGGATTTCACGACTCGAAAAATTTATATGCAGGTTTGCAACATACAGAATGCTCAATACTGTATAATTTTTGCTGTAACTGCAGTTTGAACATGCCTATAACTACCCTATTTAGTCATCTCTAAGGATGAGAACTAAGTAGATGTCTACCGTACTTGGGGATAAAATAATAGTACAATACAATCAAACTAGCAACCAATTTAAGGAAAATGAAATATTGTGAATTTTCTGGTCTGAATTATAATTCTTGTTATTGTTCTATCTAATAATAACATAGCAGGAAAATAAATGGTATACCAAAAACCTTGCTTATAGTCATATAATCTGAACGTGGTAGATATCTATGCGTGTAATACCATACTAAACTATACTATGTTGAATTATGTATTGTTATATTTCAATTAAAACATAATGATCACTTTGAAACGTATAAGGAGCTACGTATACATCTACGCCTGTTCCTCGCGACCAAGCCTAGAATAAACAGGCAACGAATGAAATAGGATCATGACTTTAACGTACTTAAATACTTATGTCTAATAAAGGTAGTCAGAGGCACTTACAAACATTACATTTGGCTCATGCTCACATTTTGTAGTAGTTAGCATTTATTATATGACAGGTTGCAAGCAGTTTATAATAAGAATACTTACTAACTAGTTTCCTCACGATGTTTTCCTTCAAATTTTTGGTCAGTTCAGTCAGTTAGTGGTACAACAAAATGGCGACCAGTGTTGAAATAAATAATTTGACTGTTTACTTATTTTTTTTACTATTTCAGAAAAAACAAACGTACATTATGAAGCGTCAACAAACATAGTTTGCAATATCACAGCCTCGTTCCCAATGAAAATAAAATGGTTCAGTCCGAAATCAGCCAATTCATTAGAGCAGTCCGAAATACACTCGGACAAACAATTCAAGATAACATCCGATGAAACCATGCTTCAGATCGTGTCTATGGACTTGGCTATGGTTGGGAACTATACATGTGAAGCATATCTTGTTTCTGATAAAAACGAAAAGACAGCTTTCACCACAGATGTGCAAATTGACGATCTGGGTAAGAATAATTGTTTGTTTAATGCTCATGTAATGTCAGAACTCGACAGATGTTTCTTGTTCAAATTTCAATAATTTCATAATCAAAAACACTCAGTTTTTTTAAAATTTTACTACTTTCCGGGCAACTTTATTTATTTTTATTACTAAAAACAATGGCCTGACAACAAACACATATTTTATTTATATAGAAAACTAATTAATGGAATCCCGCGATTATGTGATTACTTTGAAAATTCCTATCTTACACACCTCAAACACACCAAAAGGAATACTCTGTCATTACTCTCGGTTTAGGGTGTGCTTTGATACGAGTAGATCAGTCAATTAGTAACGCAAGAGTTTTATGTAGACGCACGTGGCTATGCACGCTTTGTGGTTATTAAAGCACGAGGTAGGTACCTATCTTTACTTTTCGGCCCATAAACTATCGCTATACAAAAAAATCACATTGATCCGTGCCTACGTCGTTACGTGAAAAAAGGACAAACCAACAATCGTAACACACCTTCGCATTACTAAAGTAAAGATTAATAATTGATTTTATTTCAGCTTCTCCATTAACTAACGACACTAACCGATTAATCGTTATGGAGGACAATTGGATAACTCTAAACTGCAAGTAAGTTTAATAAAATTTATTGATTGACCTTTAACCTGAGTCAATATAATTATATTTTTTGTTGCAATTTATGTAGGATATTTATTCTTAGCTTGCCTAGTCATTTTTAATAGATCGTCTATCTAAATTAGGCAACTTTCAGTGCGGTGACCAAAAAGATGAGTGAACGCTAGTGGTTAACAGCTTAGCGTTTCGGAGAAGATGTCGGTCCCAACCAGCCTTAAAAAAGTCGTTAAGCTATGACGGAGATCTTTTGGCGGCCTCAGATCACTTGATTATCAGTTTGTTATTCAGACAGTTGTGGATTGAGATTTAATCACGTGTAACTAATTCAACAGAATCTTCGGAGGAATACCCCGTCCTACATTGAACTGGCAAGTAATGAGATATGGTGACACCACATACAAAGATCTTTCTTCTTCGAGTGAAGAGTTGGATTTCATCAGTATAAAAATAGCAAACGCTGGAAAATACCGATGCGTGTTAAAGAACGCTTTAGGAGAATGGAGCAAAGTCACTGGTAATAAAAAGCTTAATTTTTTAGCAAAGTGCGGCAATGTAAATTGCCTGTTAAATTTTTAGTCGCTAATACTATGATACATTTGATTTTGATGATGGTCACACAAGGTATTGAGGGAAACAATTAAAATATATTTTCGAATGAAAAGCATCCCAATAATTTAATTTACAGATGTGATAGTGCGAAAGGCCCCAGTGATAACCATTAACGAAGGATCAGCAGTATCTGTCGCCTATGGAAGCAACAACACATTCACATGCCGAGTCTTAGCTTACCCATTGCCTAGTATTACATGGAAAAATGCCACAGGAGATGTGAACTTAGCCGAGGTAAATTAAGATTTTTGTAAAACAATCATTTTGGCCGAATGGGTTATATTCGTACTAACAATGGATAATCGACTTTTTTCATCGGTTAATTAACCGACAAAATAACGACTGAAGGTAATTAATAAAAAACTATTTTTTCAGAATACCACAGAAAATGGGTTTTTACAAACTAGCAAAATAACAGTATCAGTGATTAGAGCCAATAACACATACCACTGCCATGCGAACAACAGTCTGGGTCATAATACGAGCAGCATTAACGTAACCGTTCTATCACCATTCGTCGTCCATCAGTATCCTGGGAGTATGATTTTAGCTTTAAAATATTATTGAAAAAACTTAGTTACTATATTGTATAATGTTATATATTTTTATGAAAGCTTCTTTACAATCCAAATATTAGTCTAATATAAATCTGAATGTTTGTAGACCAAACGGATTTGGATGTAACTTGAATACACATAGCCTATGCCCTGAAATAGCATATTATTATTTATCCAGGTATAAAAGTTGGCAAATGCTATTAAATAATAAGCCATCCTACCCCCCTCTATCTATACCTAAATTTGATCACGCCTATAATGAAAGAGCCCCGGAACATAATCGTTTATAGCTGGTATTCATGCTTATTTCTTTGTATGAAATTGTATTATTTTACTTTATGAATGCTTTACCTCTGAATATCCCTTTGAGACATAGAAGAACTGCAGAAGTCTATTATGCTCGGGATTTACAATTAAAAGCCTAATACGTTTTCTATTTCAGATATTATTGATGTGCACTACGTAGCATCAACGAGCGTGGTCTGCAATATCACGTCTTCCTTCCCATTGAGGATAAAGTGGTACCACAACTCGACAGAAGTCCACACGTCTGACAAATACACAATATCTCCCAATGAAACCGTACTACACATAAATTCCATGAATATGAACCTCGTTGGAGTTTACAGATGTGAAGCAACTCTTTTGTCTGACAATAGCCAAAAGAAAGCTTTCACCACAACCGTGCAGATAGATGACCTCAGTAAATATTTTTACAAACTTATACTTGTAACCTACAGTGGCAAATATTTTAATTATTTTAACAAGAGCTCGTAACTTACTTTTTCTCATACCTCTTTAGATTTTAGCCTCAGAGTCCCTTCAAATATACACACCTCTCTATCATGCTAATATCATAAATCTGTTAGTTTGTAATTCGTTTGTATGTTTGAACGTTTGTAGCTTAATCACCTTCAAACGTCTAGAGTAGAGGGACTTAAATTAAACATAATATATAGCTTACTAGCGACCCGCCCCGGCTTCGCACGGGTAGCATGTTATTATTATACATATAAACCTTCCTCCTGAATCACTCTATCTATTAAAAAAAACCGCATCAAAATCCGTTGTATAGTTTTAAAGATATAAGCAAACATACATACATACGCGGGAAGCGGAAAGCGACTTTGCTTTATACTATGTAGTGATTTAATAAAATAGCATAAAATATACTTTTTACCACCCGAAAAAAGCCGCAGGCGGAAGCTAGTAATATAATAATTGATTTCTAGCTAGAATAACGTGACTGTTTTCTTTATACAGGTTTTCCAGTAATTACATTTACTAATGGTGACAGTGTGGCCATCAAAGCATTAGAAGAATTGACATTATTTTGCAAGTAAGTTTATCTCAGTCGGGTTAATCCATGAGGTTGTCTTAGTACTCCAAGGGCAGTTCCAAGCCCAGATACCCACCATATACTACCATTTAAGTTTTAGGGTTTCGGACTCAACGGGTACACCTCAGCCCTATTGTTGGAGCAACACATTCAGTTGATTGCAATTTTTGAACATCCAGCTTTTAAAAAAAATAAGAAAATCAAATCTAATTAGACGGACAGACGGACAGAAGTCTTAGTAATAGTGTTCCGTTTTTACCTTTTGGGTACGGAAACCTAAAAACAATACATGTGCTGATAATTCGGTTTACGCGGAAATAACATTTGTGTAATTTCCGCGTAAATCGCCATAGAAGCTCATAAATATCGCCAGTATTATGATTATTTTTGTGTATTACAGCGTCACTGGGAACCCTGTACCTGTTGTGTCGTGGCAAGTACAGTTGTCAGGTTCGTCCAGCTACAAGACATTAGGAAGAGGATTGTCTATAAGTTCCAATAACTTCAGCTCCGACCAAACAGGTGTATACAAATGTACAGCAAGCAATGTTGCTGGTGAAGTTAGTAAATTGATAAACGTGACATTGAGACGATAAAGTTTTTAGCACAATTACTTATTTTTAATCATTATTTATTAATTAGCTGTTTTTACATTACATATGAAAAACACTCCCGAAAACTGAAACTAGGATGTTCAGACCATCTTGGTCTGTTTTAACTGACAAAAATAGAAAAAAGTAGCAAATTGTTCAATTTTGTAATACACAGGATTTCTAAAGATAATTTTTGCGTAATTTCGAATCGATACAAGTTGAACATCCTCCAGGATTAAGCAATTTGATTTTCCTTAGGGGCATTGGTAGAGGGTAGGTGTGCTTGTGTCTTCAGTTTTCGCGAGTCGTTTTGTAGTTCAATTTAAGTGGTACCGTGCCCTCAAAACTCTGTCATAATCCTTTTTTCACGAGAAGCTGTACTCTTAAGGGGCTGCCAGTCGACGATTGCTCTTTTTCGGAACGAAAAAAGTAATACTTCTGAACAAGCCACATCTCCTATTTTTATAAGTATATTACTTCAGGTTCCTACCTAGATTTCTATTAAGCTGAAAACATAATAGCAGAAACTTTTCACGATAAAAATATTATTTCAAAATGATACGTTTTAGAATTTATGATCGAAATCTTTTATATACCTACTATTAAAATCAACTTGCGATTTATTGTTAAAGATAGGTAATATGTAGATCTAGATTTCTATTAGGATATATTTTTGATAAGTAATTATACATAATTTATATCATTAATTTATTCGAAAAGCTAAGGCGGACCACGCGCGGATGTGTGTTTGTCATCATTGCAGCGGTCAGTAGGATTATTTATCGAAGTGATTAAAGATGGGTACATCTTTATTCACATATACTATCACTACATAGTATAAAGCAAAGTAGCTTTCCGCTTCCCGCGTCTGTATGTAATATGTATGTATGTATGTATGTATGTTTGCTTATATCTTTAAAACTACACAACGGATTTTGATGCGGTTTTTTTAAATAAATAGAGTGATTCAAGAGGAAGGTTTATATGTATAATACATGCATAATATAGTAGAGAAACACTGATAATTTTAGAGGTTTCTAATGTGATGTCGTAAATAAACACATTTTTTTGCGCTTACATTGCAAATGCTGGCTGAACCCCACGAGATATATCAAAATAATGTACTACAGTATTGTACACCTTAAAAACGTCTACAAAAAAGTCAACGATGGTATTAGAAATGTCTTACGTACAGCGAAGCGGGCACGGGTCAGCTAGTACATTATAAAATAGGAGATGTGGCTTGTTCACAAGTATTTCTTTTTTCGTTTCGAACAAAAATAATCGTCGACTGGCAGCGTCTTAATAAACATTATGTTAATTAATAAAATATGTGTAAATAAAGTTTTTACTTAATTAACGTTGTTTGATAATTAAATCCAAGGTCTCGACACTGACATTATATTATTAAAAATAATTTATATTGATTTATGTAATTGATCCACGTATAATTTCCGTTAATTTGACGAGATAGCGTGCAAGTTCATATGAGATAGTGTGTTCGTGTGTATATAATTGAGTTATGTGTTCGTATGATGTAGTTTTAGGACCACTGGAGCCTAAAATTATTTTAACATTCATATACCTAGCTTTATGCAAACAAATTCGCAAGGATTCTACTAGTAGGTTATTACTTAGTAAGGTTAGGTTTAAAAAAATTATTCTCGAAAAAGACATTATGAGAAACATAATAATTAGGGTAAATAATTTACAAACGTACCTAAATATGATTATGTTCTGCAACATTCTCACTATTTTTCAGAGCTAATAGCAGGTAAGAATGGTGACAGATACATCACATTAGGTAGTTTCATAAATATTTTTATGAAACATTTCGAAATGGGGTCATTGGTATTTAACATTACACACATAGAATGTCGGCTGCATGTGTCAAATGATTATACCTACCAGTAGGTACCTACTAAAACATTTGCACACTAAAATAAGTAAATATCCGAATTTCACACATCATTTTTGGAAGAAACAGAAATATGTACCTACTTAGGTATTCGAGCTAGATGGAGTTCACTTTTGGTAAAAATGACATGTTTCAAGTTTATTTTAGGTATTTCAATTATTAAATTTGTTTTGAGATTATTGAGGCACACAATCTACTACTTCATGTGGCACAATCAAGTTAGGTACAGTGTTAGGTTAGATGCCCCTCACTAACCAATTAATAGGAGGTACCTAAGCACATAATGATTATGTACTTACGCGTATGTTTGTAATACGTTCGATACGTATGAACGATGCTTCTCGGAAGACACAATCTACAAGTGAAGAGTTAGTGAAAACCCACGCTACTTCGTTCACCTGAAGTTATTTTCAAACAGACTTCAACTACCGTACTCCTAAGAGATTGAATTTCGGGAATTCCTTTCTTAGACACCCTAACACACTAAAGAAATAGGTACACCCTACAAAATTCAAATCTTAGGACCATTGGTTTAGGTTGTGCGTTGATAAATCTGTCTGTCAGTCAGTAACGCAAGTAAGTAAGTATGTAAGTATTTCGATAACACCGAACAGACACATACTAATCT
This sequence comes from Hydriomena furcata, assembly GCA_912999785.1. Taxonomy (NCBI): domain Eukaryota; kingdom Metazoa; phylum Arthropoda; class Insecta; order Lepidoptera; family Geometridae; genus Hydriomena; species Hydriomena furcata. The sequence goes on from OU538838.1 coordinate 7,336,094, forward strand.
TGACCCCAGTCTAGGATTCCCTGTGTCGGTAACAGAAAATACATTTACCATAATACAACAACACCTAAACCCGGAAAAATATTATCAGATCACGTTGACAGGGATTGAACCAGCACTTTTGCCTCTAAGCCGGGCACTCGCCTATCACATCACTGACGTCGTTAAGGATCTGAATGCATATGAGGTACTCGGTTCATTGACGGCTTCGGTATTATACTTCTCGGTAACTGATAATAAACTTGAAATATTTATCTTTCGCATAGGTATTATAGCAGGAAGGGCTATATGGGCAGGAATTCAGTATTCGTTAAGTATCCTAATCCTATACGTATTGTAAGGTTCCGTACCCATAGGGTAAAAACGGGACCCTATTACTAAGACATCGCTGTCCGTCTGTCCGTCTGTCTGTCACAGGGTTGTTTCTCATGAACCGTAATGGCTAGACAGTTGAAATTTTCACAGATTATGTATTTCTGTTGCCGCTATAACACCAAATATTAAAAACAGAATAAAATAAATATTTAAGTTTAACAAATAATATTTTTTTTATAGATAATGGTACGGAACCCTTCGTGCGCGAGACCGACTCGCACTTGTCCGGTTTTTTTTATATAGGTAACCAAATTGAATGTTAACATTAATCAAGCGATCACGGGAACGTAATCTTAAGATCTAACAATGTATTCTACTTCCTGGGGTCACGTCATATATTACTTATTATGACGTGACCCCAGTTATTATGCTTTAGCAATGCAGTATTGATACCTACATTGATATGTAGGTATCAATACTGCATTGATAAAGCATAGGCCTCTTGAACTATTAATATTATTAGCGACACGTCCCGGTTTCGCAAGGGTGTATTTTAGAAGTCTTTTTATACTATAGAATTGATTATAGAATTTATTTTTAAGTACAAAAGTTTGTGAGTATGTTTGTAATGGTTGATATTCAATCAGGCCTAAACGACAAAACGGAAATGAAATTTGCTGTAGTTTAAAGATAAAAAATCAGAATAAAATATATGGTACTTATAATCCGAAAAACAACCCCTAAATGATAAAAAAACGCGAAAAGGATGATTCTTACATAGATGGCGCTGGTGGGCAACAAATCTGACATTACAGACTAAAAACATTCAGTCGTCATAGCATCGCAGTTTTGACAAATGAATGATACGCATTGTACCAAAATTCGTAATTTATTTTATCCATTATAAATAAACTTTTCGTGAAAAAATATCTAACTGAAGGAAAAAACCGCATCATAATCGGTTTGTTAAACTGGTCGATAACTCTTGAATGAATTATGAATATTTTATGGTTTACCTAGCTTGATTAGTTTTCGCATTAGCAAAGAGGTAAAACTTGTAAAGATTTTGGTAATAATCATTTGAAGGTTTTGAATCTATTGTTGGATATTTGGCTAAATTAAAAATAAATTATAGTTTAAGCCTTTAGGCTGTCATTTATGCCTAATAAAAATAAACAAAAAGCATTTTTGCAATAGTTTCTATATATCTGACATTTACAGAGTTTTATTACTCGTAGTTTGTAGTACAGTGTTTGATAAGAACCGTCCTAAAATCCAATAACACATGAAACACAAAATTAGACTATATTCTTAGGCGCTGAGATCGAAATAACTTGTTCGTTATTTTATAAATGAATATAATATATCTATATACTATGAAAGGGTGTGGTCCATCAGTTATTCTATTCCTTTTACAAAACGCTAATGTCATACGACTTGTCAAGGTTAACATGTCCATCATAGAATTGAAACTATCGTGGTTCTTAATATTATTAATAGAAATATGGCTAATTACCACATTTCGACTTGTATTGCTGACGTTTTGAGACAAATTTAGATGACTCTTAAATTATGAGCATCATATTTAATTACCATACAAATAAAATAAAAGTTAAATAAATAAATAGTCTTTTGTTTTATCATTACCGATAAATAACAATGGCCATAGCTGGTCGTGAGCGTTACAACTGGACAAGAGAGCCTTCTACAAATATGTTACAAAACGGTGAAGGAAAGTATCCTGAAGCGCATCTAAATATCTGAGAAGCAGCGATGAGCTTGCAACCTGTCGCGTATGGAATGCTAACTACTGCAACATGTAGCCATGGGCCACATAATGATAATGTTTGGACGTACCTCTGACTACCCCCTTTAGACCTCTTCAAGGATTTAAAAACTTGAAGATCTGAGAATAATGGTGTTTATCACGCACCTAATAGGTAATGTTTTACCCGCGACGTTTCGAATATGTTACAAAAAAGCAAAGCACCCTACAAATATTATTGAAGTTTTATACTGCACTCGCTGTCCCGCGACAGACGTTGTCCCGTCTAAATTTCAATAATCGCATAGAAAAAAGCCCTTTTAGTTTTTTAGGGTTCCGTACCCAAAGGGTAAAAACGGGACCCTATTACTAAGACTTCGATGTCCGTCTGTCTGTCTGTCCGTCCGTCCGTCTGTCACAGGGCTGTATCTCATGAACCGTGATAGCTAGACAATTGAAATGTTCACAGATTATGTATTTCTCTTGCTGCTCTAACAATAAATACTAAAAACAGAATTAAATCAATATTTAAGGGGGGCTCCCATAAAATAAACGTGATTATTTGCCGTTTTTATAGATAATGGTACGGAACCCTTCGTGCGCTAGTCCGACTCGCACTTGGACGGTTTTTTTTATTTTATTGTATCAATGATATTATATTATCGCCGTTCACGCGCATCACGCGTGAAGGCTCTAACGATTTTGCTAATTCTTTTTTGTTGTGTTTATTGTGAAGTGAAGGTTCATCTTCATATTGCAAGTTTGTCATGACAACGTTCTGTCGGGACAGCTACACAGCTAGTAACCGATAAAAATAAGTAATTAAGTAACCAAAGAGCTCTTAGATTAGGTACTTACCTTGATATTCATAAATGAATCTGCTAGTTAGGTTCACTGCTTCACGATAATACATATTGTAGTGTATACGGAATATTAAAGTGATGATAACGTCTTCGATTCCCGAGGCTAGCCGAGTGAATACGAATGAATACCGAGCGTTGATCGGAGCACTCCAAGCAAAGCCTGCGAGCGAAGCACACGTTTGATTATATGTATCATTCGAGATGTTTTATTTAATACCCAAGCAACCTGTACAAGTGGCGACCGTGCCAGGTTACAACTATTTACGTAAGTAAACAAAAAATAAAACACAAAAAAAAAAAGGTAGATCAACGAGTCGAAACTGTTTTGTCTTACAAATAAAAGATGGGAAACTTACTAGATTGTTATTACAAATAAAATACGAACAAAAATCAAAGTTAATGTACCTAAAACGAAAATCTAAGATAATGTACCTAATTATTATCTTTCTAAGGTGCATTTTATAATGATTCTACTAGCTTATCGGACTAGTAGGTGAGAGGAGCGCATTTATCGCCTCCATAATACCTTCTGGTCGACTTGTTATCATACATTTTGCATTAGAATTTCATATCGTTTATTCACACCTACCTTCTTTGATAGGCAGTAAACTTAGTAAGTATGTATCCTAGTCTGATATTGTAAGAAGGCAATTACTGTTTTCGCGTTGGTTGGTACCTACGAGTGGGCATTTTATTATGCCTGCATAGAAAAACGAGATGTGTACAATGTACATAGATACAGTGGTACCTCAGGTTTGAGTCTCCGACAAAATATATTAAACGATTTGTAACCATAACTTTTAAGTTATATAACAAAACTATTTATAGTTTTGTCACGATTAATTTTATTTCATTTGGAAATACTCAACCCAATATTAAGAAAATATTGGAACGTTTATATAATATAATTACTATTATCATTGTCTTTAAATAGACCATCCATCCATCCAAAGTGAAATAATACATTATGCATTTGTTTTGGTTACAATCATTTAACGAACACCTGTATTTGTCGGTTTCCAAAAAACTAATTGGGGTATCACTGGATAAAAGAGGTAGTTTGGATTACCAAACGGTACCTGTAAAATCGAAAATAAGAAATGATAGTTTGACATAATTGACAAACGGTATCTAAATACATTTATGGTATGGTTTAAATAAATCTGAATGGAAATGATAGTTTGCCAAATTGACAAACGGTATCTAATGGTATGGTTTAGAGAAATCTAAACAGAAGGTAATATTAAAGTTTGACAAATTGACAAACGGTATGGTTTAGAGAAATCTAAGCGAAAGGTAAAATTATAATTTGACAAAATTGTCAAAAGGTATGTAAATATGGTATAGTTTAAGAAATCTGAACGAAAGGTAAAATTATAGTTTGATAAAATTGTCAAACGGTATCTAAATATGGTATAGTTTAGAGAAATCTGAACGAAAGGTAAAATTATAGTTTGATAAAATTGTCAAACGGTATCTAAATATGGTATAGTTTAGAGAAATCTGAACGAAAGGTAAAATTATAGTTTGATAAAATTGTCAAACGGTACCTATCTAAATATGAAATAGTTTAGAGAAATCTGAACAAGGGGATTTACTATTATTATAGTTTTCCCCATCAAAATGTCGACTTTGATGTGCTTAAATGTAGCTCAAACAGTTATTGACTTAATAACGTTTAAAAATCCGTATTTTTACAACTGACTCGCACACTCACTGACTTTTATAGATCAAAAACCTAACTTACTTCCAGATGACCTAGAAACCTGATATTTGGCATCAAGGTAGGTTATTGGGAGTATACAAAAGAAAAAGTTCAAAAAGTTAACTTAATAAGTTAAGGACCAACGTTATTTGACCCGCGTCGAGTACGAGCGGTGTAATAAACAGTGGTTCTGATAGTTATTGATGAGACCTGCAATTATTCATTAGCTGGCATCATTTAAAGATTTGAAACGTTGCCAAAGTGTAGGTACGCGTCTATGTTAGACTGTCGAGATCAAAATAAACAAATAAGGCTTACTATCCAACGGGTCGGATTAACGACAAAGTCGTTTCATTACACATATATTATGTATCTGTGAAGGTACCTAACTTGTATTTAAATAAAATATTTTATTTGGTGTTTTTAACCATTTACGTCGTGTTATGTAAGTTTATGTACATATTGCGACCATAAAGGTATTTGATAAAGATAAAAAGCTGTAAGTATGTACCTGAAAAACAAAAATAAAATAAAAAATAAAATATACAGATATTCCATCAAAAACATAAATGTGAAATGATAGCCAAGTTAATTATAACTTATGTATGTTCTTCTTATGTCAACGAAATCGACAAAATAAATGAGATCTATGAGTACCAAGTTCTGTGTAGAAAATCCTAAAAAAAAATAGTTACAAGAACATGTAACATGTTCAAAAAATCTTGAGCTTGAAGCTCAAGATTTGATTTGTTGGTGGAAAAATTAGCCAAGGAAAAAATGCATTTCATCGGCTTAGTGAGGGTAGACATTATAATCACCTTTATTTGTAGTAAAGGCTTGACAGTGTTCGGTGTTTATTAGTTGACTCGAGAATACTATTAAAAAAATAATAATAATAATATTGGAATTAATTTTGTTGCCATGCGAAAACATGGTAAATTTTATTGACGACATCGTTATTTATGTAAGCGACGACGCCCAACATGATGAGAGAATCAAAAAAGTATTAGTAGTTATTACCCGTTCTTTCGAATAAGAGCAAATGCTTATATAGTAGGGTCAAACAAATAAACTTATTTGGTCATCGTGAGAGCTTCACGTAAAGGTATACATATAGAAAAAATTGAAATAGAAAAAAAAAGGTACTTAGGTATTTAAAAAATCTATTGCTGTTGCGCTGTGCCCGATATGACATGTATAAACGTATGAATGGTGATAGAGACAACGGCACCTCGGACCCAATTAAATTCTTAATGATGAAATCGCTATTTCGTATTCTCCTGTTTTCTCCTTCAAAACTAAATCGATTTTAATATTTTTTTCAAGAATAATAAAGAGAAAGATTTTGCTTTGCCTGTATGTTTTTCTTTTATTATTTTACATTCGTCAAATTGGTTTTATGGACGTCTGAAGAGGGCGATAAAACTGGTAAAATTTTGTGATTTTAGAAGGCTTCTAAATCATAAACTAATTAGTTTTTGGAGAAAAACATAACATAGAGGCATACAATGGTCCGCATAGATTGTATGGTCGAAATATTAAAAACATCATTATTCAGGGAGGAGACAGGGAAAAACGAGGAACGTCGAGGAAAATGCCTGCCCAGCAATGCTCTTAAGACATTAGGATACTATGATTCTAATGATAAGACACAAGTTTACGCTGATGCTAGTCCTGTCGGGTTAGGGGCTGTTCTTGTCAAGAATGGGTAGCCCCGTGGGCCAAGAATTATTGTATAATGGTAATAAAAGTCTTCTGATCGCGAAAATTGGTATTGCTAAACAGAAAAAGAAATTGGTTTTGACTGCAAAGTCAAAGTCAAAGTCAAAGTCAAAGTCAAAGTCAAAGTCAAAGTCAAAGTCAAAGTCAAAGTCAAAGTCAAAGTCAAAGTCAAAGTCAAAGTCAAAGTCAAAGTCAAAGTCAAAGTCAAAGTCAAAGTCAAAGTCAAAGTCAAAGTCAAAGTCAAAGTCAAAGTCAAAGTCAAAGTCAAAGTCAAAGTCAAAGTCAAAGTCAAAGTCAAAGTCAAAGTCAAAGTCAAAGTCAAAGTCAAAGTCAAAGTCAAAGTCGAAGTCGAAGTCAAAGTCAGTCAAAGTCAAAGTCAAAGTCAAAGTCAAAGTCAAAGTCAAAGTCAAAGTCAAAGTCAAAGTCAAAGTCAAAGTCAAAGTCAAAGTCAAAGTCAAAGTCAAAGCTTGAATTCATTGCTTGAAACACAGGTGTAGAAGATGTTAATTAATTACTTCTACCTGGATGACTAGGACAATATTTCATTGCCCGGAAATACGGACGTTTTCTAAAAATGAAACCTAGCTAGATCGATGTATCACCCGCATACTAAATTTCACGAACATCGTTGGAGCCGTAACCGAGATTCAGATTAGAATTGCCCGTTTAATGGTATTAGATAATTATGAAACCAATGTACTCTGCCTATGTGAAGTCATGCAATATGAAATGTAATTAAATGATATACCATTAGGTATATCATTTAATTAAACAAAAAATAATAATAATATTTTTAAAAAGACAACAGTCACACACGGAAATAATTAGGCACATTTAAAATAATAAAACATAACTAATTACAATTAGAATTTACAAGATTTCTATCATTCATGTAATCGTCTATGGCATAATAATATTTGCTACTAATAATTTGGTAAGTAATCATAAACCTTTCTAGGTAATATTTGGGCCTAATTAAAAACCGCGTGCAAGAATTATCATGGAGTCTGTACAGTACAGTCATGATGAGGTAATTGCAATTAGTAAAGAACTATGATAAGATGCATGTTATGAAATCACTTTAGAAAATTTTTAAAGGTATGTTTGCTTGCCTTTGAAATAAACAAAGAAATAATATTATTGATATAATACATAATAGTAATATTATTATTATAATATTATGCATACTTTCATAAAATCACGCCTGTTTACTAAAGAGGTAGGCAGAGACAACGGCTTTCCACTTGCTACAATCCTGACACTTCTTTTGCTTCATTCACTCTGATCAATTGAACGTTGCGAGTACGCCTACAGTGAGCAGTGACATACATGCAGATCTTGAAACGAAGGATATGGATGCAGAGATGAAGATTTAAAAGAAAGAAGAAGGATAGGTGACGACGGAAAAGTCATCAAAGATGCAATTGAAGAAAATAAATTAGCAATAACATGCAATGATGCGATGAAGGAAGTGATGTGGTATTAGAAAATGAAGCTAATGGAAAAACACTATGTAGAAATATAGTTAATTAAAAAAGGGTTGAAGGCAAGTGGAAAGTCTGATAGAGATAAAGATAGTTTATTTGCTTGAACACAATGTAGGTTACACAGATATTAATAAATACTATTTTAGAAATGTTTATGTAACAACTAAATAAATCATATGTTAAAGTTAATTTAATTAAAATTACATATTTAATGATATACATTAGTCTTACCTAACGATTGAAATATTGTACTTAAATGATCTGATGTAACTAGAATTAATTATTATTGTTACCAGGTTGTTACTAGAATTATTATTTCATTTTCTTTTTGTAAAAGGTAGATGTAGTGTATACGGAATATTAAAGTGATGATAACGTCTTCGATTCCCGAGGCTAGCCGAGTGAATACGAATGAATACCGAGCGTTGATCGGAGCACTCCAAGCAAAGCCTGCGAGCGAAGCACACGTTTGATTATATGTATCATTCGAGATGTTTTATTTAATACCCAAGCAACCTGTACACATATTATTTACACGATTTACCAAACGAGCGTAAATTCAAACAAGACAAAAGAAAACTCATTTTGCGTCACGTGAATCATACAGGACTTTTCTATAAAACCAAATGCAGCAGATATTACGCGAATGACAACTCAAAAATGTATGCTCGTTTGGCCTCACACTAATACGTGCAAAATAAATATCTGTTTATCACTTTTCACATACATGTACATAATTCATATAAATTTATTCATAACATTCACCAAAATCGGCAATTTTACTAAATTGAAACAAAAAAAATTGAAAAAAGAATAAAGAACGTTCGATTCACTTTTTAAATTTTATTCGACCTACACTGCTGGAAAATAAGAAAAAAAGAAGGAATGAATTTGGATTGTTTCTTTTTATTCTACCAAGGAGTTTGAATTTAGTAAAAAAGGTTGATACCTATTTTTCACCTGCGAAGTAAAAATGTTATAGGTGAACTTGACATAATTTGTTCTTTCTATAAATAAACTTGCACTGGTTGTACCTTCTAAGACCTAAGCTTATAATCAGACTAGCTTCTGCCCGTGACTTCACTCTCGTGGTAGGTAGTTTAGCTGTGGCGGCATGATTGAAACACAAACATACAGACTCATTACATCTATACTATCTATACTAATATTATAAAGAGAAAAGTTTAGGTTTTTTGTTTATTTGTTTTTTTGTTTTTTTGTATGTTTGTAATGGATAAACTCAAAAACTACTAAACCGATTTCAAAAATTCTTTCACTATTACCAAGCTACATTATCCCTGAGTAACATAATTATTTTTTATTTTGAAAAAGTAATAAATTCTTTATAAGAATGACGATAGTTTGAAGCAAGGTGTAAAAAATTGCTAAAAATTTTGCCAAGTCAAAATGGAACTGCCAAAGTGCCTTCCACTAGGCCAATACGGCTCTATATTTCTAAACAACTAAGATCATTAATTGCTCAAGTCACATCATTCGGCCTTCTTATCGCCCGACATAGACAAAAAAACTTTCGTCACGTTAATACAATAGATTGTGGCTAAACATCACGACTTAGACGACCCCATATTTGACCCCTAATTTGGTAAGACATGATCTTTTACGATGCAGCGTGTGTTAAAAACTATCAAGCACTATATTTAGTTATCGTTTAGCGAACCCATTGTCCTAGGTGAACAACAAACGCGACGAAGTGACGCGACGACATACTCGTATCTCAATATATCAAAGAGGCTTTACTAATGTGGTCAGTTGAAACAGTAAAAACAGTAAATAGTATTATACTAGCCGACCCGTGACAGACTTCGTTCTGCCCAAATTTCAATAATCGCATAGAAAAAAGCACCTGAAAGTGCTTTTTTTCTATGCTACTTCAATTTTGTTCCATATAAGCATTGTCCTGATAAAATAGTAGGTTCAACCTTTTTGGTAAAATGCGTTTCTATGACAACTGAATGTTTTCAGTCTGACATGTCAGATTTTTGCACACCAGCGCCATGTAAACTAAAATCATATGTATTGCGTTTGTTTATCACTTAGCGATTGTTTTTCGTTATTTAGTCCTTACATAAGGGTCCGTCTGTCTTAAGTTATTAGCTAACCTTACAGTGAATATAATTTGAATGCAACGCGATGAGCTTTATGAGTGTGAGCATAAATATTTGTCCGCCATGGAAATCGAAACCACCTTTTGCTTATCAGCAGGGCAATCACAATTACTTCTTTTATAGATCTTCTAAATATAAAAAACACTTGCATTGTTGACTGACTGACTGATCTATCAACGAAATGGTCCAGAAAATTTGAAATTTGGAGGGTGTTTTTCTTTTGGTGTGAATAGAATAGGTGCACTGAAAAAGGAATTCCCGAAATTCTACTTTCAAGGGGTTGCAGTCGTTGTTGAAATCACGAAAATAACTTCACTTGAACGAAGTCGCGAAGGATTTCACTAGTTTCTAATAAAATATACGAGTACCCATCATACCAAATCAACTATTGAATGATATTATAATCATACATAATAATGTACTTATTGTTATTATTATTAGCCGTGCTGATAGAGTGCGAGGTTCCCCAAAATTAGAACCGAAGGTCGTAGGTTTAAATCCCGGCCGTGTATCAATGGAAGTTTCTATTCAACATCGTGAGGTAATAGTTATTATTATTATACTATGAATATGTGGGCACGTGCCAAATGTAATATTCGGCTTGCTTCTAACTAACCCCCTTCGACATCTTTATTGACCTGAGCACCAGGAAATCTGGAAGGATGTCTACCGTACTTGGAGACTGCTGTCGTTATACAGATCCTATTTTATTTAATTTTCTAATAAACTTCCTAGTACTATATTTTATAGCTAATCAATCTAGGAAACATTTATAGTCAATCAAATCACGTCAGCTGTCAGATAAATTAGTATAAATTCAAATTTAATAAACACAATAAATGCGTTAATCAATTTTGAAGTAAAACTGGCAATCAAATGCTGTGAGGTCGATAAAATAAACAGAAGTTGATGATGAAGTAACAAAACGGGCCTAATAATTCAAAATTAGCATAATACAGAATAATTATTACATACGCCACTCCAGTATACGATTTTTTTTATTAACTTTAGTGATGTGCCCTTGCAACTTTATATAAACCCTCTTATTGAAATTACACCTCATTCTGACCTTACAACTGCGTGATCAAAAAAGGCTTAGCAAAACGATAAAACTTTTATAAAAATAAGTGTTAAACTCGTTAGCTATGACAATAAAATTGTTATGTTATGAATAATGCAAAGCAATGGCTTTCCACGACATAATATGTCGTGGAAAGTCATTGCTTTAAATTAAAATATTATTTAAACTGCAAATAAATTATAGGTACCAACTGGCTTAAAATTACAATGCCAAGGTATGTACGTATATAAATAAATATGATAACTTTTGATCTGGTAAAATCCGATTACATAATCCGTGTTGCCTTGTTTTTCTTTTTCTATATCTGGCTCAACACATAACAAAAATCATATATACTGGTATCAACTAATAGTAGTGTTTCTTCTTTTTTCATCTCTTCTTGTTCGTCCTATCTAAACCCCCTTCGTCCGTCCCTGAATTGACATTGACAGTTGCCTGGTATTGACAGCTGCCTGTCATTAATACTGACAGTTGCCTAACCTCTTGTACCCGTGAGACAGGAATCTACTCAGTAGATAAGTACATACCTACAAACAGTACACCGATGATAACTTTTCAAATAAGTAATTTCACAATGCCTGTGACCCCTGACCTCCTTTTCTATGACAATGGAATTTAATTAAATGATATCGCATTTCTTATGCATATAATTTATTTTGTTTTACATATATTAACAGTTTATGCAAGACTAGCATCCACTCGCGGCTTTTCTCACGGATACGCTAATTCAAGACACGGTCTATCTGTTATCCAAATCAGTTTAGCCGTAAAGATGTAATTTTTTTGGTACCACTGTAGGCAGAACAAGTAACTGAGCTTCTGTATGTGGCATGTACCATCACCCAAATCATCATTTTTTTCTCCTCTCACTTAATGTGGGGTCGTTACAACATGTTGTCATTGTTTCGAAGAGGGTTTAGCTTATGTTTTACTACCGGCCGCCTGCTTAACGTCTTTCGGAATATCACCATCACCTAAATGAATACACTAATTCGTAAATCATGAATACAGAAATCGTAATCTACGATGATCTGTACTTATCCCTTGCGTACGCCTTAGAGGCATAATGTACAAGTGTTAAGCCTCATGAGCCTGTAACAGCAATGTTACTTGGTGGCTACTTACTAACTCCCCCAGGCGAGCATCTTCACAAAGAACTCGTTAATTAAAACACAAAAACAGAAACATCTTATTATACTTACAAACTTTTGTATTAATAATATTAAAGTGATTACGAACCCAATTTAGAGGATTGGCGAAGTGATATTTTCCGAACAGCTAATTATTAAAGTTGCCTGTTCTATTTGTCGATGTTGCCCAATTAAGTATTTAAACATTCTAAATTAATTAGCTAGCAGTTTTAATCTATAAGCATGGTAGTCATCCTCTCAGATATCCAGGCATCCTTAAAGATGTCAGAGGCACGTCCAAACATTACATTTGGAACATACCCGCTTTTTGCACTAGTTGTGTCAAGTTGCTATTCTATCGCCGCTTATAATAATACTATCTGGTTTTCTAATGATGTTTTTTTCTATTCGACTATTTTTTTTATTAAAATCGGGAATTGAAACCACGTTTTTTGATCTAAAATCTCTTGCTGGGCCAATACGGTATTTTTTTTACCTACCTTCCTTATAAAACGATACATAACTAAAACACATCACTAGTATACAAGCGGATGCGGTCACTCGGCCTTCACACTCATGCCCTTTGGCTAAGGATGCTGATGCTCTAAGATGCCATTCAAGGTGTTACAATAATCCAACTGTGGGAAAACTGGGAATTTTAAGGTTACCATTTTCATAATTTTATTACCCGTGACAATACTCGTAAATACAAAAGTACAGTCGGCTGCAAAGTTAAGAACTTTATCAGAATTTTTAACTACATACCTATTAGTTTTCGTCTGCTATTTCGCTCGCGTGGTTTAGATAAAATTAATCCTATATGCTAAGACGTTAGCTTTGTATACTCGTAAGTTTTATTCAAATCCGTTTGAGCGTTTGGGCGTGATTGGGCCACAGACATCTAAACATAAACATCCTTACAAACTATCGGATTTATCAAACTTAAATAGAAACAAAATGACACTTTTTTAGTCAGTCTGTGGAAACAACATAATTGGCCAATTTTTGTCTTTTTTTCATCTATTTCTGTCATCTAGCACAATACCTATTTTATTAATGTTTTTATTTTTTGTTTTTATTATATTGTGCTAGATGACAGAAGCCATAAAAAAGGTGATGATAAAAAAGTTTATGAAGAAGCTATATATCATGGTCGATAAAATCATGCTTTATACTCACGAATCGAATGTAAAAAGGCGTTCAATTAAACGAGGAAGTACCATAATTATATTATGTACTTGGGAAGTTGTACTTAAGTAATAGGTATACAGCTGTTTAGTTAATTAAGTATCGTCGATAACAAGAGGGATTTTAACAGCATTTATATGTATAAAAAAATGCAATTGAATCCATTTTTCCGGCAATCCTAATAATATTATAAATGCGAAAGTTTGAGTTTGTTTGTATGTTTGTACCACAATCAGGTCTAAACAACAAAACAGATTAAGATGAAACTTGCTGTTGATGTAGATATAATGCCAGAAAAATCCGAAAAACATGCCCAAAATTTAAAAAAATATGCAAAAGTGAAGATTTGGGCACAGATGGCACTGGTGTGCAAAAAAAAATCTGATATCAGTTTTGGCAACTGTATACGCATTGTACCAAACTAAACTAAATAATTTTAAAATTCAGAAATCTGATACTCGGTGCTTTTTTCTAAGCGATTATGACGTGACAACTGTCACGGGTCGGCTTTAACATACGTTTGTCTCGTTTCTTAATACTATTTGCTTATATTTTGACCTAAATTTTAAACTGTTTAATTTATTTTGCTCATATAAGATAAAAATACCTGCTAAGGGCCTGTTTCACCATCTTCAAGTAAAGTCCTAAGTCCGAACGTACCATTTGACATTTGATAGTTTTGACACTTTCATACATTAATTTAGCGCTAACTGGAAAGTGACTAATCAACAATTTACATGAAGATGATGAAACAGGCCCTACATATTATATTCAAACATTTTTTTATATAACTCATGACCAGTCAGAAACTAATGGTACTAAAATAAATGTTACAATTATTTTTAATTTGATAAGAAATAAATATGTTCTATGAGCGATTAACTAATTACCGCCTAAAGTTTATCAAATACCTTGTTTTCCTTATTACCTATGCGTGTTTTTTATAAATAACTTGGTGATTATTTTATAGAGTAAAGAATCATGTTGGTATTTGCTATAAAAACTATTTCACAAAATTAAAATAGGACCACGACTGTAATCCCCAAGTACGGTAGATATCCTCTCAGATCTCCAGGCGCTTATCCTTGGAAGATGTCTAGTGGGGGTAGTCAGAGGCACGTCCAAACATTATATTTGGCACATGCCCACATTTTTCAGTAGTTAACATTCCATATCATATATTTTTGTATCTTGCATGATATTAAAAAAAAAACCATTTTCATTATTTTTCAACCTATCGTACCAAAACCGATTACAGTTTTCTTTTTCGATTTCATCCCTAACTAGCTCAATAACCCTTTTGCTTTGCCAAAGTCGGTTAAAAAAAGAATAACAATGGTCTCGCTCCGTTTCTTGAAGTAGGTTTAAAATAGGTCAATAGCGCATAGAAGTGAAATTCCATTATTCCCTACAATCATGTCTTAAGACATCTTCTGCTGAAGATACGCCAGGTACCTACATCTCCCGGTTCGTATTTCCAACCATTTTCTGCCTGCTATCTGTAAAAATAAAAAGATAGGTCGATAGAACAACCAGCGTGGAGTGTTTTAGAAGAAAGCACTTATCAATATGATAAATACTAGCGACCCGCCCCGGCTTCGCACGGGTTTAATACATATAAACCTTCCTCCTGAATCACTCTATCTATTAAAAAAAACCGCATCAAAATCCGTTGTGTAGTTTTAAAGATATAAGCAAACATACATACAGACATACAGACGCGGGAAGCGGAAAGCGACTTTGCTTTATACTATGTAGTGAAGTGATTACTGCGTCGTGCTGTCAAACGTATAACTTGCATCAAAATTATTTTTCAAACTATCGTGATTAGTAGACATAACTATAGATTTTGACACGGGTCTTTATCACGTAATTACCTTTAATTTATTTTCTCGACGTTTTGACTAATGTTACAATGGTCGCGGACAGAGTCTAAACTTAATTTAAACTTACGTCTAGTTTAAAAAAAAATGTTATCACGTTGTCATCCCCAAGTACGGTATACATCCTCTCAGATCTCCAGACGCTTAGATCCTTTGTGGTCAGAGACACGTTCAAACATTATATTTGGCAAATGCCCACATTTTGCAGTAGTTAGGCACATCTAGTTTAAGTTCTATAACTAACATATTACCTGAACTATGAGTTGTGCTTGGAAAAATAGAATTCCACGACGATACGAATCTAATGTCCTTTTGTGAACTAAACAAAGAAGCATTCCTATAAAAGTACTCGTATAATGAGCCACGTATCGAGTATTGACTAATGCCGATGCCTGGAAGCCCTTGGTTTCCTAAATACGGTCACTGTTTTATGACAGTCGTACGAATGAGAGGAATCGTGAGTCGTGAGTGTGGGGGCTCATAAACTGTATTTGTATGGATTGTAAAATAAATAGGATCACGACTGTAATCCCCAAGTACGGTAGACATCCTCTCAGATCTTCCAGACGCTTAGAGCCTTTGAAGATGTCTATTGGAGGTAGTCAGAGGCACGTCCAAACATTATATTTGGCACATGCAAACATTTTACAGTAGTTAGCATTCCAAACGTGACAGGTTGCAAGCCCATCGACCTTATAAGAATACTAACTGGTTTCCTCACGATGTTTTCCTTCACCGTTTAAGTATCGAGTGCTGCCTTTCAAGCTGTTGTTAAAGTTCTTTTTTTTGTTACTTTGGTAAAAACTTATCAGTAATATTTTTATTATAATTAGTTTTTATCTTGCTCGGTCAGCACCACACTGGATTAGCTCTACATTAAGTTTACAAAAAGAAACGTATAAAATTTTTTAAACCCAACAAGCTGTGTATTACCTGATATTCCTACAGCTTATAGCTAGCCAAGCCATGGCTGCGAGGAACAGGCGTAGCTTCATCTAACTCCTAAGATGTTTCAAAGAGATCCTTGTGATTTAATTGAAATAAATGACACTTTGCTTTCTCGTATCACATAGAGAAAAAAATACAAGAAACCCATTCAGGAATGAATGGGTTTCTTGTATTTTTTTCTGTAATTTTTTTTGTTTTACATTACCGAATAATCGACATTAATTGCATTTAGTATTTACAAGTAATGTGGTTTTTGTAATATGAAATGAAATGAAAGGTTTTTATTGTAACACAATGTAAGCAATTACAAATATGTATGTTACAATAGGCGGTATTATCGATTAAAAGATTTCTTCCAGAAGACCTGCTTAACCTAAGGCAAATAACCGTGGTCATGCTCTCGGCCGCCGTGGTGTACGAGTTGGACATTCAGTCCCCGAACTAGTATAAACTGTATCTCGGCGGTAGTGTTTGTCATCAACATCCATCATTTGGAGTAACAAAAGCATGGCTATAACACTAGGAAAATACTACACTATAAATATAGGAAAAAATACTTGTAACTAACAAGCCAATAGGTTAATTATTAAATTAATCTATTGGCTAAACAATAAATTACTAATATAATATACAAGCAAGCAGTGTAATGACGTCATAATCTTTTGTAAATATAACCATTTAGTCTACTCAAACCTGGTACCTATTCCTTTCTGTCAGTTTTACTTATAATTGGCATTTCTGTAAGTCTTGTATAGTAGTAAAAATAAAGATAGAAACATTTTTTTTTATATTACAAGCTGACCCGGCGAACTTCGTATCGCTTTAGACTTAACAAATGCTGTGTTAAGTTCCCGTTCCCGTTCCCGTTCCCGTTCCCGTTCCCGTTCCCGTTCCCGTTCCCGTTCCCGTTCCCGTTCCCGTTCCCGTTCCCGTTCCCGTTCCCGTTCCCGTTCCCGTTCCCGTTCCCGTTCCCGTTCCCGTTCCCGTTCCCGTTCCCGTTCCCGTTCCCGTTCCCGTTCCCGTTCCCGTTCCCGTTCCCGTTCCCGTTCCCGTTCCCGTTCCCGTTCCCGTTCCCGTTCCCGTTCCCGTTCCCGTTCCCGTTCCCGTATTATCAAACCTAATAAAGCTCAAATTGACTCTACGTTTTAGTTAGAAAACTTTTGTATGAGAAAAAGAAAAGGGCTATTTTTAGGGTTTTCCCGGCAATTATTCAAATTTTTATCACCTTTTAAACCTTCCCTAGACCTCCACGAACATTTCAAGACCAAGATAAGATAAATCCGTTCAGCCGTTCTCGAGTTTTAGCGAGACTAACGAACAGCAATTGATTTATATATATATAGATACATCATGATATGGATAGAATCACATAGCCTATGTTACTCAAGGATAATGTAGCTTAGTAATGGTGAAAGAATTTTTGAAATCGGTTTAGTAGTTTTTGATTTTATCCATTACAAACATACAAAAAAAAACAAAAAATCAAAACTTTTCTCTTTATAATATTAGTATAGATTAGGATGTACAATATCAAGTGTATGTCAGTTATCATGGCAAGATTCGGTTCTAAATTTTTATCGTATTACTGTAAAATATTTAGGTAGCTATTCAAATTGTTTAAGTAAACACTAAGCCTCCCTGTGTTGTCAGTGAAGAAGCATCTTAAAATGGGCAGATTTTTTTAGAAAATCTCAGGTTAAAAGGTGCAATGTTCGATGCATATTAAACAATAGATAGTTTGAAGTAGTATTGGTCAAAATCTTTTTTAACTATGTCAATGGCTTTTTTTTCTATTTTTATCCGCGACAGAGTGGAGACAGTATTTGCGGCACAGAGCCTCGATGATACTCGTAGCATAGATTGTCACCAGTTACGGTGGATGATAACGCTTTATTCTTCTCTTTCTATAAATAGGTATATGTAGTAAAATTATTTTTATTGTTTTATTTGTTATGTTTATTTATGTATGTAAGTCACATTATAATTTTTAATTTACTTATAAGTGCATCATTAATGCCCAATGTAATTTTCGTCAGTCCATCTCCAAAGAATGTCTGGTAGAGAGTTCAGCATAGTTTTTAGTTCTTAATGCTTTGTTATTTATTTGTTTTAATGTTTATAAAGTATTTTATATCTATCTATCTATCTATATTTGTATGATAAAGAATTATGGTTTGTCCATTGATGGGGTTAGTCAATCACTTACTTCACTATCATGAGACAGACAACATAGCAATGTTGCTACATGAAAGAAGAACAAACCAACAAACGTACAAATAAAAAACAGATACATTTAATATATTTAATATTGACAGATGTAATATTTAGTCTCGTTGACATAAAAATAAAATAAAATAACATATAGCAAACTGACATGGTTCGAAATGAAAGCTAAATTACGACTTTGACTCTTTAATGTGCCAAATATTTTGCATATAAATAAATAAACAAACGTACTAGCATACGAAATATGTTTCCAAATGCTTGTTTCCTTGGAAATTATGTTGGTTTATTTGAAATCGCACTGTACCCGGATTTCGTAAGTGATTTTTCGTGGCATTGTTTAGAAATCCACACGTTAGCATCGGGACGATAATTGAAAAACCATTGGCTTCTGATTTTATCTGCGTGCACAAAATATGTTGCTCAATCCGGACGATTGACCTGCAGTTTTATTGTTTAGAACAATTGGGTATGTCCGATGTTATATCCGGTTTGAAGTCAGCGTACACTATAAAAAATATTGATATGGTGTAACTAATGTGAGTAAATACTTCCCAATTTAATATTTTAAAGGTTTTGTGCCTCAAGGGAAAAATATGAATTAGTTTTTAGGGTTCCGTAAAAAACGGGTAAAAATGGAACCCTATTACTAAGACTCCGCTGTCCGTCTGTCTGTCTGTCTGTCACTAAGCTGTATCTCATGAATCGTAATAGCTAGACAGTCGAAATTTTCACCGATTATGTATTTCTATTGTCGCTTTAATATAACAACAAATACCAAAAACATAATAAAATAAATATATAAGTGGGGCTCTTACACATCAAACCTATTTTGTTTTGCTGTTTTGTGGTTTTAAATAGCAAAATCGAAGAAATATTAGTCGGTTCGCAGTAACAAAATTCTACACTGAACTTTATGTTTATGCCATTTTTTAGGACTATCTTAGTGCTGACATTTCCACACAAACTCGCATCTTTAAGTACGTTTCATAGAGGTAGCTAGTTTCACCAAGGTTAGAAGGGTCCTATACCAACTGATAAACGTTATTAGGTATATAGACGCACACAGCGATAACATAAAGTGTTAAGTGCGTAGGTACCAAAGCGATAAAAATGACCTTATATATTTAAATTAAATGATTTTATTTGATACAATCACACACAGAAGACAGAAGACACAAAATAAAAATTAAATTAAAACAAAACAGAAAGAAGTAGTCTACTGTGCTGCGTGGACCAAAAAGGTGCTGTCTCACCTTATTTATTTTTATTTAGGGCGTCCTACAGAAAAATCCATTAATACATCTAATTAAAAACAATTAGGTATACTTACTTAAATTTATGTGTTTTCCCAGTTACAGGATGTCACAGCATGCAATTAGATGACTCAACTTAACAAATAAACCTAACAAAATAAGTAACAAAAAAAATAAAAAGAGAGAAAGAGAGACTTAAAAGCCGCCACATAAACATGAACGCTATCATGTCATGATCAGCGCAGGTTTTCAGACTGACCACTGGTAGCAGGTGATCTCACAAACACAAACAATTATAATATTATAATAAACAAAAGCAACTTAAATAATACTAATAAGTTTTTTTATAAATATATTTTTAAAATCAAGCTTTTATAAATTCTGGGCTCTAGTACTCGTCAAGACAAATCCAACGAGCCCAAACACGACGTGGTTATGTTGTGTAGTTAGGCATTTCTTATGGCTACATTCGAGCTCCATCATCAGACCAGCTCGCTAGTATTATTATTTTATATTGTCATTGGAGATTGATCGGTATGCAAAGTCATCTCAATCAGACTATTTACTGAGGAGTTCCATTGAACTGCTCCTGACTCCATCATCAGATCAGCTCACTGTCACCATATTATTGCATTGTCACGTTACATAAGTATGCCAAATTTCAGCTCATTCGATCGAAGATGAGGCTTCAAAATTGAGTTGTAAGATTCCACCTTAACAAACATAGTTACATTGTTACATACATACATTGCAAGTTAAATAAAAACAAGAAAATAAAAAATTGTAAGTTTGGTGGCATTAGACCTCAATTTGAATCATAAGACAAAGACATTTTTTTAAAACGTTAATGTCATCCTAATAAATATATGGCAACTCCACTCCAAAAAGAGGTATCATTAAAATATTAATATAAAAATATACGAGTGGGTCAGACACTAACATAACTATCATTATAATCACGAATATGAGTCAGTAGACATTTAGATGTCTTAACAGGCGGAGGCGGGAATCGACCCGGTACTATATAATATATATGCATAGGTACATGAGTGCATTATACAAGGATCTAGCTTGAGCTTATTGACTTGCTGGATGTGGCTAATGCCGGGCGGATCAAATGTTTTCGTGAGTTGCATTGGTTCAGGATCTGGGTGTGTAACAAACTCGTAGACAGATACCCACGATACAGATAGATAGAAACCTAGTGTGTGGACCTAGTGACTAGTGAGACTAGTGTGTGGGTGTTTATTTTAGATTCTTCTCGATCTTTTTTGTAATGGATAAATTACTTGACAAATGTACAAAAACACCTGTCATCAGCTACATTATCAGCGAGAAACATGAACTATATTTTACTTAGAAATAGAGATTTCGTAAACGAAAAATTAATAATGTTATCTAAAGTATTAAAAAAAGTTTATAATTACGGAATAAAGTCACAGCTTTTGCGTACCAGATTGAGCACAAGATAATGTATAGTTTTTGTTTCTATCACGATGTGTATCAGTATAATGCATTGCGCCTCCGAACATCCTATGCCATATCGTGCTTAGCATAATCGAAATATATAAAACTTTTGCGTTACTGACTGACTGACTGATCTATTACCGAACAGTCTAAACAACTCATCCTAAAAACTTTAAATTTTAAGATTGCATTTTAGTGTGTAGTTTGGTTTGTGAAATTCAACGCCTAAGGAGGTGAAACGGGGGTGGAAGTGTGTTTGGAAATAACTTCGCTTGAACGAAGTCGCGAGAGTTTCCACTTGTAGACAGTAAACTTGCCGCATCACGGAATCTTACATCTGTGTAAAATGTGCATTTTACGCACGTGCATTATCTACTCTTATACACATCACTCAATCATCTCACCAAAGCTAGTCACATAGAAACAAGACTATTTAATTACTTGTAATTTATTTATGTACCTTCATTTAAAACATCGCTTTGTGTACCTACTCATTAAGATGTCGTAATAAATTCGGTTTTATATTAGCTTCGGCGTACGTCATCGCAGGCGTACCCAGATAAAATTATGCCATCAAAAACATAACTTGTAAAATAAAAAAACCGGCCAAGTGCGAGTCGGACTCGTGCACGAAGGGTTCCGCACCATCACTACATAGTATAAAGCAAAGTCGCTTCCCGCTTCCCGCGTCTGTATGTATGCTTATATCTTTAAAACTACACAACGGATTTTGATGCGGTTTTTTTTAATAGATAGAGTGATTCAGGAGGAAGGTTTATATGTATTAAACCCGTGCGAAGCCGGGGCGGGTCGCTAGTTATCTATAAAAACTGTAAAAAAATCATGTTTGTTGTATACCCCCGTAAATATTAATTTTATTCTGTTTTTAGTATTTCCGTTGTTAGAGCAGCAACAGAAATACATTATCTGTGAAAATTTCAACTGTCTAGCTATCATGGTTCATGAGATACAGCCCTATGACAGACAGACGGACAGGGAAGTCTTAGTAATAGGGTCCCGTTTTTACCCTTTGGGTACGGAACCCTAAAAAGCCAAGTCTCGCAACTCAGTTCTTCTACCGTAAGAAGTTGTGAGATCCATGTACCTAATAGGTACCAAGTCGGTTAATTTATTCAGTCTCTACATATGGGTCCTTCTGTTTTAAGTTATTACGTAATTAGCTAACCTAACATCATCTTATAGTGACGATTATCAATATTTAAAAATATTTTATGGTTTAAATAAATAGATTGACTTGGTCGGTCGTAGAGGTCGAGATGGTCGAAAATAGTCTGAACTGCTTCGAGAAAAGGATGGTACAGCCGTGCCGCTTTTTTTTGCTTGACTTGGCGGGGGCACTACCGTGCCCCCAGATAATTATGCTGAACTCAAATCTGACAAAAGCAACCCCCAAACACATTTTCTTAATCATATCTACCTGAAAGGCATATGCCTCTAAGCAGCGAAGGGCTTGCAACCTGTCACGTATGAAATGCTATCCACTGCCAAATGTAGGTATTGTGCGAAACGTAATGTTTGGACGTGCCCCTGACTAACCCCTCTAGACATCTTTAAGGATCTATTTTGAGATCTGAAAGAATGTCTACTGTACTCGAGGATTACAGTCGTGATTCTATTAGGCATATTGGAAACATAACTAACTAAATATTCGTCTATTATCTCTAAGTTTTCATTTCAAATTTGTTATTTACAAGTTTAAGACATCATTTGAATCCGATTCCGAAATCATTGACATGCCGCCCGCTGAGAAAACCATTTGATAACATAAATTGTTATCTACTGTTTGCGAAATATTAGGTTGGTAACATACTCGTAGCCTTTTCATGGTAATAATAATTATAATAAAGAACCCAAGGTTCAAAGGTCAATACAAAGTCAGGTAGCAACCTAGTATTCATTGTTATAAATAAAATAAATAGGATCACGACTGTAATTCCAAAGTACGGTAGACATCCTCTCAGATCTCCAGACGCTTAGATCCTTTGAAGATGTCTAGTGAGTGTAGCCAGAGGCACGTCCAAACATTATATTTGGCACATACCCACATTTTGCAGTAGTTAGCATTCCATTCGTGACAGGCCCATGTGCTCAGAACGGAGAATGAAAACATCGTGAGGAAACCAGTTAGTATTCTTATAAGCGACAACGGGCTCGTAATCTGTCCTTACCCCCTTTAGACATCTTCAAGGATCTGAGTGCCTTGAGATTTGAGCGGATGTCTACCCTAGATACATTCGTATAGTCGTTATCTTATTCAACATTAAAAAACAAAAAACCGGCCAAGTGCGTGTCGAGTCATGTGCAATGTAGGGTTTCGTAGTTTACACAGCTAAAACGTTGTAATAAAATATTTTTGAATGGTATTTGTACTAAAAAAAAATGATTATTTCTTCTTTATGTACATTTTATAAGTTCGTTGACTAAATTACGTCTATTACAACCCGATCAGAATATCTGTGCACCTCGCTGGAATGCGGCGCCTCTCCCGCTCTCTCTCTCTCCCGCCTCGCCCGCGATATGACGTCACGAGGTCAGGTGCACAGATATTGTGACCGGGTTGTACAAGTAAACTAGTAAAGCCTTGTGTAAACGGAGGGGGGGGACTCGACTCCGTCAAAATTAGCATTTTTAAGTTTAATATTTCTTAAACGGCTCTCTTAATCGAAAAGTTGTTTCTTGTAAACTACGAAACCCTAAAAAGCGTTCGTCTTAAAATTCATTAATAAATTTTTATGATCACATGTCTTGGAATGTAGGTTCTGAGGATACAAGGCAGTCATTCTAGTTTAACAACTTTACGACTCTTTATTTCTCCGGTTAGGAAAATTGTATCCATATTTATACATATAATTAAGAATAATATATCTACCGTCTATCTTTTATACAAGTTATAAACTTCTATAAGTACAAGTTTATAAACTTTACATTATTATCTCTATAGATAACAACAATTTTATGTTTTTTTTTAAGTCACCGTACTTTACATGATGGACCTGAGGTCAAGTGCGAGAACATCTTTTCGAAAGGACCTCTTAAGTCACCATCGACTTACAATCACCAGATTGTATCGGGTGATTGGAACACGTTAAATGGGCGGTCCGACACTCGTGTTTTACAATACCTTCGATTGTGAAATATGTTTTTGGGGTACCGTTGAATCTATGTTCGGGGTTCACTGTCAGGATTATTATTTTTTCCAAAAAATTATAAAAAATAATCACGGCTGTAATCCCCAAGTACGGTAGACATCATTCAGATCTCCAGACGTTTAGATCCTGTGAAGATGTCTAGTGGAGTCAGAGGGACGTCCAAACATTATTTTTGGCACTCGCCCACATTTTGCAGAAGTTAGCATTCCAGACGTGACAGGTCGCAAGCCCATCGCCCATGCATATATGGGTAAAATATAACATTAGCCTTCGTTTAGGTAAGCTGGGTTGCTTAGATTAGATTAGACGACCGCACTGGAGGTACCTTTAGAAATATTCAAGGACGCCTGGACATCTAAGAGGATCTACCGTATCAGGGAATGTTGTCGAGATTAATTTGTTTTTTTTTTTTTTTTCATTCAAAATTACCCAAACCAACCTGATTTTCAAACGCTTTATGGTTTTGCCTTGTCTCTACTAATGAAGGTATGAGATACAAGTATCTTTGTATTCGCAGCGGAATTTCTAGCAACAGTATTGTATTTTGAAGTGAATTGAGCAATTTATACTGTAATCTAGTAAATTAAACAGGTACACATTTTGGCAATGGACATAGACAGGCTTTGCTTCATAGGTCAGTTAGAGTAATTTGCGTAGTTCACATACCATTTTGGGTATCTATTATTTTGATTAACATTTTATTGATTACTAGCGACCCGCCCGGGCTTCGCACGGGTGCAATGCTGATACTAAATATACTACAGAATGTCTTTATATAAAACGTTTTTTTTTCACAGCTTTTTGTCATTAGACAATTATTGATGATTTTTTTTTTCTCGAACGTTCGCGACCGGACTATCTGCGCGTTTGACGCCTAGCTGCTAGGCCGGTCGCGAACGTTCGAGAATGTTCGTTTTACGAAGCTACTCGCTAGGTGACTCGCTAGCCTCTAGGTGCCAAGCAAGCCGCCTGCCTGTGCGTTCGCGTTTTTAATTAGGGATGACTGAGAGTGTTATAAACGTAAGAGTAGACAAATATAATCAGAAAGCTTCGAACTGCTAAGCTATCGGGAGTTACACGTGTTATTGTGAGTCAACCATAAAAGATAGACATATGCTGTCGTGGGATATTTTTTATATAATTTTAAGGAGAACATTTCCGTCATACATGATTTCTGTGTAGCTTTAACCTTTAAGGTTGCACACGCGACGGAAGCTTAAAAAATGGAGTAACTTCTCCCGTTTTCCCAACATTTTCCTTCACTGCTCTGCTCCTATTGATTGCAGCGTGATAAAAAGTATACTATAACCTTTAGTAATATAGTTCAATGACTATAACCAGCTCAGGAGTATGAATAATAATTGTACCAAGTTTCGTTAAAATCCGTCGAGTAGTTTTTGTTTCTATAACGGTTATACAGACAGACAGACAGACAGACAGACAGACAGACAGACAGACAGACAGACAAAAATTTTACTGATTGCATTTTTGGCATCAGTATCGATCCCTAATCACCCCCTGATAGTTATTTTGGAAATATATTTCATGTACAGAATTGACCTCTCTACAGATTTATTATAAGTACTAGCAACCCGCCCGGGCTTCGCACGGGTGCAATGCGTATACTAAATATACTACAGAATGTCTTTATATAAAACGTTTTTTTTCACAGCTTTTTTTGACCCCTTCTAGTACAATTGCTGATTTTTGGAGTACAATTCGTACAATTCCATAGATTTGTAACTGCATTAAAATTAACCCTTATCCACGGTGGGTCCGGCTGCGTAGTATCACACGATTTCTATGATTCTTTTTTTATGGAATAGTTAATAATGTTAACTTTTTTAATGAGGGATGACTGAGAGTGTTATAAACGTAAGACACATATAATCAGAAAGCTTCGAACTGCTAAGCTATCGGGAGTTACACGTGTTATTGTAAGTCAACCATAAAAGATAGACATATGTTGTCGTGGGATATTTTTTATATAATTTTAAGGAGAACATTTCCGTCATACATGATTTTTGTGTAGCTTTAACATTAAAGTTGCACACGCGACGGAAGCTTAAAAAATGGAGTAACTTCTCCCGTTTTCCCAACATTTCCCTTCACTGCTCTGCTTCTTTTGATTGTAGCGTGATGAAAAGTATACTATAACCAGCTCAGGAGTATGAAAAATAATTGTACCAAGTTTCGTTAAAATCCGTCGAGTAGTTTTTGTTTCTATAACGGTTATACAGACAGACAGACAGACAGACAGACAGACAGACAGACAAAAATTTTACTGATTGCATTTTTGGCATCAGTATCGATCCCTAATCACCCCCTGATAGTTATTTTGGAAATATATTTCATGTACAGAATTGACCTCTCTACAGATTTATTATAAGTATGGACTAGCTGACCTGTACCCGCTTCGCTGGTCGACAGATAGTTTCACATCTGGTATTCCAATCTTCAAAATAAATTATAGCCTATATGTTGCCGAGGACTAAAAGCTACATAACAAAAAAAGTTTCATCTAAATCCGTCCAGTACTTTTTGCGTGAAAGTCTGACAACAGACAGACAGACAAAAATTTCAAAATGTTGGCTTGTGTTACTTGTATAAAGGCCCCTAAGAGTATTTTTTTTAGTTTTTATTCAATGTACAGAATTGAACTCTTCTACAGTTTTATTATATGTATAGATAATGCGAATGTCATTCATCACACATTTGCAATTTAACCCTCTGCGTTCTTCTTGCCTTTTAACCGAATACTTTCGACCACACCGAAGTAGTTAGAAGCTTTTTTTTTTTTTTTTTTTTTTTTTTTTTAATAATAATAATTTTATTTATTTCAATAAACCAAGCAAAATTACAAGCTATTGACTATATAATCTTCAAGTACGATAGACATCCTCTCAGATCTCCAGGCGCTCAGATCCTTGAACATATTGCCAGAGGCACGTCGAAACATTTGGTACGTACCCTCATTTACACAGTCCCGAAAAGAAAGAAGTCAGTATAAGAAGAGCAAAGAAAAATATTCTCAAAAATAAATTTTGTATTACCAAAAATTACAAGTTTTCTGTGACCAATAAATTAACGGGAACTATAATGTCAATATTGAAACACCTGAAAATAATACCAGACAAATACGATTGCCCAATAATTATACTTCACCACTGGGTGAAAACTGTTATAGTTTTATTTTATCTATATTATTCTTCCGTCATGTTTTTTTATGTGTGTTTGTAATATTGTTTGTGCCTATCAGAAGTCCTAGCCTGCAATAAAGTGGTTTGATTTGATTGATTATTACCTACGGTATCAATATTTTAAGGCGGATACACTAGTAAACTTAAATTTATTAGCATCAACATCTCAAAACAGTATAAAAAAGAAAAGTTCATGGTCAGTTCACTTAATTATAAAAATGCGTGTGTTTCTGTCACATAATCTGTCTCAGTCCGAGTTCTAAATAAATAAGTTTTCTGTATAAAATACTTTTGAATGACAAGCTTTTGTAAAATCATTTAAACCATAGAACACCTGCGCGCTATCACCTGTCACATCATTTATCATTGTCATCGGAACTTGATAAGTATGCAAAGTTTTTACTCAATCGAAGTATTTACTAAGAAGTTCCATTGTGAGTGTTTGATGAACAGCTCCTGACTCCATTATCAGATCAGCTCACTGTCACCATATTATTGCATTGTCACCGAAGTTATTTATGTATGCTAAATTTCAGCTCAGTCGGTTGGGGATAACTGCTTCAAAATTGAGAAAATTGAGTTGCAAGATTCCACCTTAACAAACATAGTTACATACATACATATACATTGCAAGTTAAATAAAAGCTTGTAAAAAATGGATAGTTAGTGGACACCGACGTGGTGTGATTGATCCGCAAACATTAAAACATCCTCAAAAACCTTCGCATTTACGATGACCTTATAATTTTGTATGTCCGTCCAAAACGCGAGCAGGACAACCAAACGCTAATCTGATTATAGTTTACCGGTTTAGCAACTTTTAAATGACAAGTGTATTTTTTTTCTTACATTTATTTAAAAATATATTTTAGTTTCATCACAATCGCCGACAAATTTGACATGGATGTGTTTTTTTTATTGTCATGGACTATTTGGAATATTAAATACTCATACTGCAAATAGATGCTGAAACATCTTACTCTGTTTAGTTTTTTATTGTTTAAAAACACACACTTCAACTTCTCAACAACTCTCTTTTTTTTGTAGCTGGGAAAAATGCATGGGAGGGATATGTGGGACTCCCCGGTCTAGGAACCTGTATACCCACTAATCAATCCAGCGGCTGTCCTGCATCGTCTATGTGGGGGAGGGCTGGGAAACCGGCAGAGTCTTTATGTCCAGTCCCCCGCCAACGTTAAAGGCGTGCGGCCGTTCCAGCCCGACGGAGGTGGTGAATAGGTGCAATGCGGGAGAGTTAGAGTGCGCTCCCGCGCCTCTCTCCCGCTATTCACCACCACCATGAGGCGAGAGAAGACGATTACGATCGCCTTCTCCCATCCTCATTCTCCCTCTCCCCCGGCCGCAACACCTGCGCTAACCTTAGTCCATCTAAGTTTTCTTAGGTTTAGAAACACAGTACATAAATATATCAGTCCAAAAAAAATCGTAGCAAATGGTCGTAAATGTCACACTAATGCTGGAATAACTCCGTAACATAACACCATCGTGGTAGATAGAACCTATGGGTTAGCACGAGTTCAAACCTTTATGAATCGCGCGATGGTCACCAATATAAAGATAGATTACCAATATAAAGAAATATTAATGATTTCAATCAAAGAATCAAACCAATTTAAATGCTTTAGAAAAACTAGTTTATTTTTAATTAAAAATATTAATTGATGCACTCCATTATCTCCCATTACATATTATTTTATTGATATCTATATCTATATCTATACTTCTATACTAATATTATAAAGAGGAAAGATTTGATTGTTTGTTTGTTTGTTTGTTTGTTTGTTTGTTTGTTTGTTTGTTTGTATCGAATAGGCTCCGAAGCTACTGAACCGATTCAAAAAATTATTTTACCATTAGAATCCTACATTATCCCTGATGGACATAGGCTATATAGTATTTTCAAAAACGTTAGGGATCCGTATGAAAACTTCGAAAATGTAACCCAAAGTGTGAAAAAAAATCCTAAAAAAATCTTTATATCGCGTTTGCTGCGAAAATTATTGACAATAGAGCAAAGTAATGTACTATAGTTTTATAGAAAACATCAATATCTACAAAAAAAATATAATACTATAAGTCTAACTATTAGGGATCCGTATGAAAACTTCGATAATGTAACCCAACGTGTGATAAAAAATCCAAAAATATCTTTATATCGCGTATGCTGCGGAAATTATTGACAATAGAGCAAAGTAATGTACTACAGTTTTAAAGAGAACATCAATATCTACAAATAAGTCAACAATACCATATGTCTAACTATTAGGGATCCGTATGAAAACTTCGATAATGTAACCCAACGTGTGATAAAAAATCCAAAAATATCTTTATATCGCGTATGCTGCGGAAATTATTGACAATAGAGCAAAGTAATGTACTACAGTTTTAAAGAGAACATCAATATCTACAAATAAGTCAACAATACCATATGTCTAACTATTAGGGATCCGTATGAAAACTTCGATAATGTAACCCAACGTGTGATAAAAAATCCAAAAATATCTTTATATCGCGTATGCTGCGGAAATTATTGACAATAGAGCAAAGTAATGTACTACAGTTTTAAAGAGGACATCAATATCTACAAATAATTCAACAATACCATATGTCTAACTATTAGGGATCCGTATGAAAACTTCGATAATGTAACCCAACGTGTGATAAAAAAATCCAAGAAAATCTTTATATCGCGTATGCTGCGGAAATTATTGACAATAGAGCAAAGTAATGTACTACAGTTTTAAAGAGGACATCAATATCTACAAATAAGTCAACAATACCATTTGTCTAACTATTAGGGATCCGTATGAAAACTTCGATAATGTAACCCAACGTGTGATAAAAAATCCAAAAAAATCTTTTTATCGCGTATGCTGCGGAAATTATTGACAATAGAGCAAAATAATGTAATACAGTTTTAAAGAGGACATCAATATCTACAAATAAATCAACAATACCATTTGTCTAACTATTAGGGATCCGTATGAAAACTTCGATAATGTAACCCATCGTGTGATAAAAAAACAAAAAAAATCTTTATATCGCGTATGCTGCGGAAATTATTGACAATAGAGCAAAGTGATGAACTGCAGTTTTAAAGATTACATCAATATTAACAAATAAGTCAGCAATACCATAATTATGTCCAACTATTACAGTTATGTCACAATAATAACTACTTTTTCATGTTAAAATATGCAATGGTAACGCCGCCTGTACAAACTAGGCCGCATTATTCGTACCTGGGTATTAATCCTTATCCAAAAAATCACTTCATTTTCAAGGCCATATCAGTACCTGTAAATTACTTTTTTAATTATACCATTCCCAAATTCCATACCATTCAAAAGTTATTATGAGTGTAATAATCTATAGGTACTAATATTATTATGAGTAAAGATGTTTTGTATATTTGTATGGAATAAATACAAAAAACTACTGGATATATATCAAAAAATCGTTTACTTTTAGAATGCTACATTATCTCTGAGTAACATAGGCCATATTTATTGTTTGAAAAAAATAGGGATTCCTATTAAAACTTCGATAATGTAACCTGGGTAAAAAAATACCCATAAAATCGTTATAATACGTTACTCCCGTGCGGAGCCGGGGCGGACTGCTAGTAGGTATATCAGTTGGTTAGTAGGTATTGATTGCAAAAATAGTTTAACTATTAAAACCTAAACGTTCTGACTCGTGGGAATAAATATTGATCTGATAGTGAAAGTTTGTAAATACTTACCAAAAAGTAAAATTTGACATCATTTTATTGTACACCTGCTATGATCGCTAGCGATATAAACCTGTTTCAAGTGATACTCGTTTCTTGATCAAAAATCGCCATTGTCTTCAATACATTATGGTTATTACATAATGTGGATTTGTATGTCAGATATCACAATTTAACGATTAATCATTGGAATTGGAAACATTGCAACACGTGAGTATGGGTGTATAGCTCTTAACCTTTAGCTAGTGAGGATATAATTATGATTATTTCCATTGTCGAAATTCTTAACAACGTCGTAAAATTTGCAAATAAAAATGTTATAGGTTATGTTTATTGCAGCTAAATGCACTTTGCAAATCGTTATAATTATTCACATTAATTACATATTTGTTTTTTCAATGAAGACGATCATTCTTTTTAACCCTTCGATTGTAAGGGGTCTTTTAAGTTTGATACTTAAGTTTATTTTATGTTTATGGCTTTTTTACTTCAGAATAATAGCTCAGATCATTTTTCAATGCGGTTTTTTATAAGAAAAAAATGTATATATTTTTTATGATTTTTTTCTATTTAATTTGCTATGAAAAAGTAAAGATAATTAACGTTAAAATGCATTAAAACTATCAATATAACTTGTTCCCCCATTTTTTTTCAAATTTAATTTTAACCTTTCTGACCTAATTATAAAATACAAAAAAAACTATTGCAAACTATGATAAATAAATCATTTTTCAAATTCGATAAAAAATCCAAATTTTTCGAAAAAAAATGTATAGGGCTCAACTCTTTCTGTATAATATTATTTGGAGCTTCCAGAACCGGTTGTAGATTGAAAACCAATGTGTGGGTGGGGCAGCCTCAATGAGTCTATGAATTAATGCTGTGATCATTCATCACTTAATAGGTAGGTGCTTAGTAAAATTAATAGATTTCATAAAGATAGATATATAATATATAGATAGATAATATATAATAGATAGATAGTTAATTTTTTAAGTTCCGTACCCAAAGGGTAAAAACGGGACCCTATTACTAAGACTTCGCTGTCCGTCTGTCCGTCTGTCTGTCACAGGGCTGTATCTCATGAACATTTCTGTTGCCGCTATAACAACAAATACGGCGTAAAATAAATATTTAAGCGGCGCTCTCGTACAACAAACATGTTTTTTTTGTTTTGCCGTATAGATAATAGTACGGAACCCTTCGTGCGCGATTCCGACTTGCACTTGGCAGGTTTTTTTAATCATTATCATCATCTTACATCCCAATTAAGTGGGGTTAGGACAATATTCTTCTTTCATCACCCTCTATCTGCCGTCTCATCATTCTTTTTATAATTATGATGAAAAATTCCACCAATTATCCTCGCCGTATACTTTAATCACTACCTGTGCATATAGGTAGGTACTATGTACAGTTTTTGTAAGTTTTACTTTTTTAGCGAAAATTACGTTAAACCATAATAGTTTTCAAAATGACATAAGTTATATCATTTTACCCGACCTTGACCGCACCGTTCATTAAATCATCAAATTCAGGCATTATGTAATACCGCAGGAAATACCTCCGGCATGATACATGCCCAGCCCAGCCACTGGACAGACGACCGCTATGCAACTGGGTCAGAATAATGCCACGAGTTTCACAGCTGCCGACTCTTGGCCGCGACTCGATTAAACTGAATACCCATTCATGATTAACGTGCCGAAAAAGTAGACCATTTCATCATCAATTTCTTTTCCTACTTAAAGTGGACAACATGTTAAAATTAAAAACCGGCCAAGTGCTAGTCGGACTCGTGCACGAAGGGTTCCCTACCATTATCTTAAAAGAAGACCTATGCGCACCGAAATGGGACTAATTATATGGAAGCAATTAAAAAAAAAAAAAAATGTGATCACGACTTTAATCCCTCAGATCTCCAGACGCTTAGATCCTTTGAAGATGTCTAGTGGGGGTAGTCAGAGGCACATCCAAACATTATATTTGGTATATGTCCACATTTTGCAGTAGTTAGCATTCCATACGTGACAGGTTGCAAACCCATCGCCGCTCAATTTAAAAACTAAAAAAAAACACACTTCATGTTTGTGGAGGGTTGTTGATCGTAAATGCTCTATTGAATTTGAGGGTAACGTTTATTGTCTCACGTGAGTTAGTAAAACGCTCATGTATGAGTTTTATAGTGGTTTTCGAGTTTTGAAATTTATATCGGGCTTTTTTCTAAAATTTCTAGACAAAGAATTGTTTTAACTATAGATTTTAAACAAGTTTTGCCAAAATTGAAAATGAGAAAAGCCGGGATAGGCACTACAACCGGGTCTATAACCCGTTACACTTAAACTCTCTCTTGACTCCTTCGTGACAAAAGTTATATTTCAGACTAAACATTTTAATTATAAGTATTATAATAATGTAAGTACCTATAAAAGTTCCTAGAATATTAGGCTTAAGAATTGAATAATACTAAGATCATTCCTTACATACGATGATGCTTTGAAATGCCCACCAAACTTGCTCACAGATTCTTAGATTAAATCATTTCACGGTCACTAATAACATAAATAATGTCAAAAATGTCAAGTAAATTATGCAGAGATAATATTTATACAGAATCATGTTCCACTTTGCAAATTAATGACGAATATAATAATATACACATTTTCACAAAAAACAAATACCGTTTAAAAAAATGTAGTTCAAGTTCATATTATCGTCATAATTATTTTTAACGCTAATTATTGATGTCAAAATAAGTTTTATTTGATTTCGAATGAAATAAGTTCTAAATAAAAACAAGTTAACAACTGTAACTCCCATACGGAATACATCCTCTAAAATCTCCAGGCGCTCAAATAAGTCCACGACTGTAATTCCCATACGGAAGACATTCTCTCAAATCTCCAGGCGCTCAAATAAGTCCACGACTGTAATTCCCATACGGAAGACATCCTCTCAAATCTCACAAGAGTCAGAGACAAGATCAAATATTGCTTTTGGCACAAGCCTACATTTTTTAGAAGTTTACTTTTCATACGTGACAGGTTTACCTAAGTTTTAATATGTGAAATAAAAACTATAGGCTTTCCTAGTTTACTGCATGCTTGTTAATACCTTCCTACCCTCTTAATCAGACCTTATAAAGCATTATGCGTCATCTAGTCATTAAAATTTTATTAAAGAAGCTACATAAATACTTTGTAAAGGCTAGTCCAATTTTAATGGTTCATATAATAGAAAATGGTTACGAAGTGGCCCCATTTTACAAAGTTTTTGTGAAATTAAGTATTTATTAAAAAAATTACGTACCTGCAGGTTGCAGATTCTTCCATTTTATTTAGATAAAGATCTGATAAAGTCTGTTTTTTATAAGTACAAAAAAACCGGTGTTCTTGTAAATTAATCGATGATTAAAATTAGCGCTCAACAAAAATTGACGACTTCCGTAAGCACAACCAAATGTCATAACTGACATTTATACCGTACAATAAGTGTCCGTTTTGACATTTGATAGCGACGTCGATACAATAGTGATTCGTGCTAAAGTGATTTTTATGAAAAAAGATTTCGTCCACTGTGGGTGCGTGTTCTCATAGTGTCTGTCGTTCTTGAATACGAGGGTTGGTTCCTCATGGTACAACTTAGCACAACCAGTTGTGCTGTAACTGATCCCTACATAGATATGTTCCGACACCATCTTCACTCGAGTTCTACCGTATTTGTAAAACAACTTTTTTCAAACTTTTCCTTTCACTGACATCAGACTGACACTATTTTCATCGCAATTGATGCCACATTTGATTCAATATAGTTCTATTTATTTATTATTTTGATTGAAAATATTACTCAATTTATTTGGTCATGACCCGAAACAGTTTAATCCCAGAAATTAGAATGACTAGCTTAATTTCCAATTAATAAATACATTTCTGTACTATTTTTATATACTAAAAACTTAAATAACTTTACTTAGTTCATTTATATATTTACAGAAAATCTAGTTAGTTACCTAAGGTATACAAAACAGAATACTTTTAAACTGCTTTGTTTTTGTGTAAATTTTGAATTAATAAGAAATAAAATTAAACCATATCACTATAAGAAACGTCCCGCGAATAGAAAACCTGATATGCCAAATAGGAGTTAGCTCTGGGATTAAATCAATGAAATTACAATTAGATCGCTAAATTTTAAATTGAAAGCCGTGTTGGCTGAGTAAAAGGTACCTCATCTTACCAGTACGAAGGTCGAGGGTTTAAATACCACCATGCATCAATAGATTTTCTATTCATAAAAAATACGTGCTCTTAACGGTGAAGGAAAACATCGTGAGAATACTAATACTAACTAGTTTCTATTTAGTATTCTTAGAAGCGGCGATGTGCTTGCAACTTGTCACGGAATACTAACCACTGCAAAATATGGCCATGTGTCAAATTATAAGTTTGGACACGCTTATGACTAGCCCAGGATCCCAGAAAATCGCCTGGAGATCTGAGAAGATGTCTACCGTAGGTACTTAGGTATTCCTATTTATACATATTTTATTAAAATTTTAAAATAAAATGTAGCTTAGAACGTTGAGGCGTCATTCAAAACAGTTCAAGGTCACACCCCCATTCATTGTTCATAGTAAATCGCAAGTGATGTCACTAAGATGAGCTTTACTGCAGCCAAAGGCTATATAAACACTTTCACTCTTCGTGCGCTCGAGTCTTGGGATGAGTCTGCGCGCACTCTGACCCCAGCAAGCGCGCCAAACGGACATTTGAGCTTAGAAGTTTATTTTTTTTAATTGTGTGTGTGACGTGCGTGAGGTGATTTTTTTCTATTGTTCAAGGTAAGTGATTTTGGATTTTTGTGACTAATGTCAACTCATTAACTGTCAATTAGTTTAAACATGGTGTCTATTTACTAAGACAGAATTTAACATATTTATATAATGATTATGCAAACACCAAAATTTTTTTTTTAGGTCGACTACTTACATTTTTATTACTATTAATATTTTATTGATAGTTAAAATGCGCGCAGTATCCATAACACTATAAATGTATGAATCTACATGGCTAGTAAGTAATGACCTACATTTTGTTAATTCAAACAATTTTTTTCAAAGCATAGTTTGATGCGCGATAAAACCGTATTGTCTCGGAAGTGCCTTCCGGCGATGCCGCCTTCAGATAACATCCAGGAAACCGGATAACTATACACTTTTAGTTTCTATTACAATCTAAAGTGTGCATGCTATGCATTCCTTCACACACATTATATACGCATGGAGTGTTCTTACACGGGCGATATAAGGCTCTATTCTAATCAACACCATGATATCTGATATACACCCGTATAAATATTTGAAAAAGAAGAATTGTAGGCTTACAACTGTATAAGCATGACATCATCTCAGAATCATCGCAAATTCTAGTTTAAAAAAAATCGTTCTATAGTTAGGTAATCCTTTTTTTTTGATGAGCTTTTCACCAAACCCTCAATTTAATTAAATCCTTCAGATTTGAAAAAGTGCGATTTAAATCCACTCGACAAAAGTTCCGTAACTAATTAGGTTAGAAACAGCCTAACTCTAAAAAACACAAAAAATGTATAAGAAATTATAAAAGTAAATTAGATGATCGTATTTTAGCTTTATACAAAAACTACTTAACCGTCATAGAAGAAATTCAAATTATAAAAGAGAATTATAATTACCAGCGAGAAAAACGTTTTTAGTCTAAAAGTCCAAAAAAAAATCCGTATTTTATCCAGATTTTGCATGGTATGATAGCGACAAAATGACATTAAAAAATCTAAGTGAGCGACTTCAGTTGCCCGTTTAGTGCCAGTTTTAGAGCGTCTATACCACATGGGTGTGTTCTCGTACGCACCCGTTCACCGGCACACAAGTCTACGATGGTAATTCATTTGTATTGTATGGTAAATCACACTTGGCCGTCACTTGGCTTTGTCCAACATTGCATCTATAAACTGCATTTACTCACCAACAGATGTACGTAACGTATGCATGACAACCATAGACAATAATAGACAATTATGAGAAAAAGTATTTAATAAATCTGCGCTTTAAATAGCAAGAATATGAATCAAGGACTTAAGCAATCTTATATGTCTTATACGTTTTATTCTGTTTATATATTGCCATTTTTCGTAAAATTTTCTAAGAAAACTGCATAATGCGATTTAAATCAATCACTTCCAGACGATCCAACGGACTTGGATAAAACTTGGAATATACATATTGTATGTCCTGGAATAGTAAATACATAGAATACGTTTTATCCAGGTGCAATACGAGCGAAGCCACGGGCAGTAGAGTTAGTTTGAATATAAAGCTACGTGTGTTGCATACTAAAGACTTCAACGCGCTTCTTCTAGATTTAAGTTTTTTTGTTACGCGCGGGTCCACAAACATCGTTTTCATTTATCTTGTGTCATTGCCAAGTATTGGTCCAATTGCACGTACCATTTTTTAACTCCCCAGTTTCGGCGTACATGTCCTGTTTAAATAATTAAGGTTCACTCAAAGAAATAAAAATCCGAGCGTGTGGCCTGAGCACGAACCTCTATCGCATCGATAACGTTACTCTAAGTTTGAT
Organism: Hydriomena furcata; assembly: GCA_912999785.1. Classification (NCBI taxonomy): domain Eukaryota; kingdom Metazoa; phylum Arthropoda; class Insecta; order Lepidoptera; family Geometridae; genus Hydriomena; species Hydriomena furcata. The sequence goes on from OU538838.1 coordinate 7,373,988, forward strand.
TGGCTGTTACTCTAAAGCTTCACAAAAGTCTAAATAAGCTAGCCTAAATTCACATCAGCCCCGATTGTAGCCGTTAAAAAAACTATAATAGTAAAAAATAGTAAATGATGATCAACATCATTTAATTAATATAGTTTTTATTACGGCTACAATCGGGGCTAACGTGAATCCTAAAAGGTTAGTGTTCTTATTGGTTCGTACGTTTATTTCGTTGATGCAACTAGTGTTTTGCAATTGCTTCGCAGGCCATCACCAATAATTGAAGATGTACAAAATATAAAATATTACTGTTTTATGCATGTCCACGCGCTTTTAAACCATCATAATAAAATATGAATATTGAATAGTTGATCATCCTAAAAGCTTGTTGCGAAAATAACTACATGGTTGAAAATATTATCATACTCGTAATATATAATTCGCACTTTAGAACTACTTCTTGGATAGGTTTAGCACACATAATTCCCGAAACCATTCAGAATATCTACTGCTAAGTTCTGAGCTCCTGGAACATTCATCAATGTCTCATGTAACTTTAATTTTATCCATTTCCATCTCAAGCTTGACTGGTAGAGATCGCTGATCAGCGATAAGACTGCACATTGTAAAGCATAATTTATATCTATCTTCTATCTACATTGTGAAAAAATCTGTCTACGGTATCGCACATCTCAACACTTTAAAATACAAAGGTTTTTTTAAGAAACAAACTGCGGTCTATCTACAGCAGCAGGTTATTTCAAGATCCCAAAAACATCGTAAAAATCTTAACACATAAAATACTTACAATGATTTGTTGTGTATCATAAATCTCTATTTACCCATAAAGCATGCACCTCGCTAGTTATTTCTGCCAGCATAGTCTGAATTAAATCCTCATCACGGAGCCACAGCATTCCTCCAATCACTAATGTCAAGCTTAGTTTATTCAGTCACACTACATTTCAAACAAGTTAGCGCTTACGTCCCCTTGACCTTTGCAAAGAAAGTAACTTTCCGATCAACTACAACCTATTTCCAATTCTGTTCCATAAGCAGGTTTCTGGTAAGCTCACACACAACTACAAAACTAACTATAATGCTCAATATTTAATAAACAAACCATTAATATTTATTTCATATGGGTTTATTTAAACGTTCGACTACAAGTACATATTATGTGAACCTCCATTGCGACTGCTTGGCAATCGGTTTTGCTTATTCAAAATAGGGAGTTAAAAATGACCAACTGGCATAGTGAATAACTGTAAAGATTACTCCAGAAATTGATGAAAACAGAGATATTATACTTGCGTTCAAACCGTCTATGTAAAGTAAATCATAAAACTTTATTGATAAACGAGTAGAATAATATTTGCCTGAGAACAAATTATGCTTTCAGATCTAAAGAGCTGTTTAACTAAATTTGAATAAACGTTAATACACATAATCTACCCCTACAATTGTACGCTAAATCATATAAAATAATAAATCATTTGCCAATAATTCGCCATCGACAGATAAGTCATAATAGTGTTATTATGGCAAGTATTACTTATATGGCTCTGACGCCCTGAGGCAAGCCATTGAAGCTAGAGCTAAATATTATATAAATCTATTGTCATGGAACATTGCTACTTGACTTATTGTCTTGAATTATTGACTTTTTGTCAGGTGCCCACTGTTAGTTCATTTTCCAATATTGTTTTCTTGTTGTATACCTTTTGTTATAATACATTTTTAAAAATAAAAATAAAATAATATTATTTTTCAAAATTACACAGGCCTTTGCCTCTATAAATAAGTAACTCAATTGACCCAGTGTTTTTTTTTAATTCTCTATTAAAATGTGTTCTAGCAATTGTATTTGTAACTGTTATTTTGTTATTTATATTTAGCAACCCAAAAAAACACGTGTCATTATCTATACATATAATAAAACTGTAGAAGAGTTCAATTCTGTACATTGAATAAAAACTAAAAAAAAATACTCCTAGGGGCCTTTATACAAATAACACAAACAAAAAAAAACATTTTGAATTTTTTGTCTGTCTGTCTGTTGTCCGACTTTCACGCAAAAACTACTAGACGTATTATGGTGATTTTTTTTTTGTTATGTAGCTATTAGTCCTCAGCAACATATGGGCTATAATTTATTTTGAAGATTGGAATACTATCTGATCAGATGTGAAACTATCTGTCGACCAGCGAAGCGGGCACGGGTCAGCTAGTTAACAATATATCATCTGGGCAGGAATAAGGGATTTACTTCATGAATATGTTGTTTCAATAATTTTTGCAACTTGAATAAACTACTAGTTTCACAGAGAAGCCAGCTAATTAGCAATTATAATTATCATTTATATTGCTAGGCAGTACATTCACTTTCGCTCAAAATCCCTACCAAAAAAATAAGAAAATGAAATTAAGGTTAGTAAAAGTTGTTAAGCGTTTTTTAAGATGCCAAATAAACATCTCATTACGAACAAAATAAGGTCATTTGATAAAATACAACTACCTACACGATGACCGTGTCACATCTTCAATTTATTTCATTCATAATTTGGATTCAAGTACATACTTGTTTTATACTTTATGACACAATAATATTATTTTTAAACGACCTCCAGAGTAAGGCTTGGATAAATTAACCAATATAAAGTCATAATATTCTTTTTAAGTTCAGCCCGCATATTTCTCGACTAATGGAAACCCTCGTGACTCTTTAAATTGAGTTTAAACCCCGCTGGAACTCTTTGGATGACAACGGGTTGAATTTCGGGAGTTTCTTAATGCAAACCTACACATTAAAAGGAATACACCCTCCAAATTTAAAATTTCTATGACCAGTGGCTTAGGCTGAACGTTGATAGATCATCGTCAGTCAGTCAGTAACGCAAGTGGTTTATATTATTAAGATATTAAAACATAAATAAAAAATAAATAAAACCAGTAAAACGCTTGACAATTCTCAAAACTGGCTTATCCATTTTATTGCTACATCGCATGTTCATTTTTATTGTCTTAGGTAATTCGGTGATCCAAACCAGTATTTTTTGTCAAAACTAGAAAAAGAAAATATAAGAAATAAGATCACGACTGTAATACCTACTACAGTAGACGTTTTAAAAATCTCCAGGCGCTCTGATCTTTTAATATGTCTAAAGGGGGCAGTCCAAGGCACATCCAACCATAGCATTTGGCACATGCCCACATTTTGCAGTAGCATTACTAGCATTCCATACGTAACAGGTTGCGATATTATGCGCATTACGCACGTGTTAATACGTGCGTAATGCGCATAATATTATATAACAGGAAAACCCACTGCTGTACGGCCGGGACTTGAACCTACGACCTTTGAATTGAAAGTCGAAGTACCGCCCAGTCGGTCAACACGGCCTATTAGAGTTTTACACATAGCAATTCCTATTTTTACTGGACCAGAACCGTCATAGTAGCATACCAGTATAATAGCAGTATAATGATTTTAAAATAATAATTATTCCTGGATTTATAATTAAGAATACACTAAACCGACATGTATTCACGAGGAATGTGATGAGAGTGAATGAAGTAAAAGAAGTATGTCAGGATCGTAGTAAGTAAAGCAGTAAGTAAAAAAAACCGGCCAAGTGCGAATCGTACTCGCGCACGAAGGGTTCCGTACCATTATCTATAAAAACAGCAAAAAAATCACGTGAGTCGTATGGGAGCCCCCCTTAAATATTAATTTTATTCTTTTTTTAGTATTTGTTGTTATAGCAGCAACAGAAATACATAATCTGCGAAAAATTCAACTGTCTAGCTATCACGGTTTATGAGATACAGCCCTGTGACAGACAGACGGACAGACGGACAGACGGACAGCGAAGTCTTAGTAATAGGGTCCCGTTTTTACCCTTTGGGTACGGAACCCTAAAAAGTAGTAAGTAAATTTTATGTATGTAAATAATAAATAAAATAAATAGAATCATGACTGCAATCCTCAAGCACGGTGGTTATACTATAAGATCTAAAAGCGCTTAGATCCTTGAAGATATCTAAAGCGGACAGTCAGAAGCATGTCCAAACATTATGTTTGGTACAATACCCACATTTTGCAGTAGTTAGCATTCCAAGCGTGACAGGTCCCATCGCCGCTATGTATAAATGAATTTATTATTAAAAGAACTATGCACTAGACACGCTACGTATGTGTTCTAAAGAAGATGAGATCGGTACTGTAATGTCAGGGGTCGACTAGCGAAAGCAAAAAGTTACTTTTGCGTTGTGTAATGTTACGCTGACACGGAATAGTACATTGTAAGGGGCACGCCACACTGGCACTGTAACATGCTTGTTTATCACGTGACCATTCTTTTGGTCATTCTGCATTTTGATCTTTAAAAGAAAACCGACAAAAACGTTTCGACCAATCGGAAAGTCAAGAGACGATTTTCGGTTTTTAAGTTTTATGAAAAACTATAAGTATACTAAGTTTATACAATTAATAAGGAAGTTACTTGGAACTATTCTCTACGCAATAGAAAACAATCATCATACAAGTCGGATCGCCAGGTAAAAATAATATGCAAGATCATCCATTAAAAACCGGCCAAGTGCGAGTCGGACTCGCGCACGAATTCCATAAAATTATATATAAAAAATAGCAAAAAAATCACGTTTGTTGTATGAGAGTCCCAATTAAATATTTATTTTATTCTGTTTTTATAATACGTAATCTGTGAAAATTTCATAGATACAGCCAGATACAGCCCCGTGTCAGACAGACGGGCAGACAGACGGACAACGAAGTCTTAGTAATAGGGTCCCGTTTCTACCCTTTAGGTACGGAACCCTAAAAAGCAACAAAAAAAATTATACACTTCGAATTGAGAACCATACATTTACATACACATTGCTGTTCGAGCTGTTTAAAAAACACATTTGGCCACTACCTCATCCGAATATACCTTATTCATTACGCTAGTTGCTCTTTCGTAAGAAATTTCCCCGTGCGTAGACGCAACCTTAACGTTATGATGAGTAAACATGATATGTGATAATATTCAAAGTCAATAATTGCGATGTCTGTAATCTTTTTTCGGTTGTTGCAATATAAATATTGATTTAATTGCAAAAAATAGAAACGAATGGTTTTGAAAGTGATTTCAATAAATAAATAAAAAACCGGCCAAGTGCGAGTCGGACTCGCGCACGAAGGGTTCCGTACTTATCGATAAAAAACGGCAAAAAAAAAATACGTTTGTTGTATGGAAGCCACACTTAAATATTTATTTTATTCTGTTTTTAGTATTTGTTGTTATAGTGGCAGCAAAAATACATCATCTGTAAAAACTTTAACTGTCTAGCTATCACGGTTCATGAGATACATCCCTGTAACAGACAGACAGACGGACAGGGAAGTTTTAGTAATAATACCAAAAGGTAAAAACGGGAAGAAAATAGTAGGCTAAGTATTTATGCATTCTCGTAAACACAACTGATTTTGATTCTATTGAACGCATACTGTTTGGTTGAGGGGAAAACCCTAGAATAGAACCCGCATCCTTCCTATGTCACATCCCTAATCCTTTTAAGTGGTTCCTGTTCCATGCCTACCTCAAATAAGGGTTTTAAATAACGAAATGACTGTCTTAATTTATATCACTCACATGCCTCTATATTATAACACACTATTATTACAATAATATTAATGCAAACGGCATTCCTATCAACACGAAAACATTTGGAATGTTTATAACGTTAGGTCAATGAATAAATAATTTATTGATGTTAATAAGGCCTTTTCATATGAAATACTGTGGTATCATGCATAACTTACCTTTCAAGGGCTACCTTGAGCTTAAAATTGTATTTATATTGGAGTTAATTTTTTCCCTGACATTGACATCAGGCCGATATTATTTCGCAATTTATAAATAAAAACTCCACTAAGCCCATAGTCTTGACACATAGTCTTGACCCTACAGTAGGATTCCTTATGTCGTCATCATCATAATTTACTTCTCCTTTTCCCACTGAATGTGGGGTCGGCAAAACATTTTGTGAAGAGGGTTTGGCTTATTATTGTCTCTTATACTGTGTCGTGACTATCAAAAATATCCAGTAGATATCATGGAAACCTAACACCCAGACTCGTAAAAAAAACCTTTTTTTTTATATTTTCATATTAATATTAACCTTACTAGAAATACAAGCTTAATATTTAACCAAAAAAATAACCCGTTGCTGTAAAAATAATTGGGTAACATATTTAACCTAGTTAGGAATGGATCTATTTATTCAGGTTGCTGGCTTAGGTACTAAGTAAGTATACTAGTGTGAAAATAGGAAAACTTCCATTCCGACCACAATAATTGAGATAGAAAAATTGTTATACCACTTGTCATGCTATATTTCATTAGGTTACTAGAAGGGGTCTAGGCAGTATAGCGCAAAATCATAGTCAAAGTCAAAAATTATTTATTTCAATAAAATCTCAAGTCTCACTTTGAAACGTCTTAGGAGTTAGCTACGTCTGTTCATAGTTGTTCTTACTCATGAAGGCAGGTTGGTCTTATTTGTGTGTAGCGCTCATATGTCTGTCTCTGAGCTTAGCTGCGGACGGACATGGCGAAACTATAAGGGTTCCCTATAGACTACGGAATCCTAAAAAAACGGAGTTAGCAACAGACGCGACGACGAAAATAAAACATTACATGTGAACACTAAATTCAACCAAAACTTCCAAAGGGAATAAGAGTTTTAGTCGTAAAAACGCGCCATAAAGCTGAGGAGCTTTTGATGTAGGTCCAGTTAGTATATGAATGTGATGTGATCTCTATGCTAACGATGGGGACTTTGTTAGGCGGGAATTCGAGATTCGGATCTAAATTTGCAGATGTTTGGTTCTAAATTCGAATATTACCCAGATTCAGGAGATATTCGATCGTAAATTTAAGGATAGAACAATAGTCCATTGAAATTTTAACTTTTTTGGCTTCGCGTGCATTTATCAAAAGGATGACATTTTATTATTTAGATGTTCAGATGGGGTTTAGTGTAAAATCATCCTAACTTTACGTGTAGAGGAAATACCGTATTACCGTACCGTTTTATTTTTCCATTTATTCAGCGTGATTAATTATGTATATTCATGCCCAATTACAGCTTTGTAGTACTAAGAGACTCTGAGCTAAGCTGCGGACATGGCGAAACTATAAAGGATCCTTGTATACTCCGGAACCCAAAAAATGCTTTAATATTTTCTACCATTCAATACTTTTGCCAAGATAATTCAAAACTCAGCACGTAACCTACCAAGTGGGTAAGTATGCCACGCATCTTCCGTGAGAATCGCCCTATCCACAACAATGGTACATTTGAACCTGTGAATTTATAGTCCATGTAAATTACAAGATTTACACCTTTTGTTGTGGTATTAGCATCATTCGTAGACCAAATTCAGATAGGTGTCCTTAACCAGCTAATTAATCCTTCCCTTCCGCGTCATAAAGATCGGTAAAATTATTTTAACCTTAAGCTGTGGAATGCTAGCTAACTTTAAAATGTGGGTATGTGCCAAATACAATGTTTAGACGTGACTCTGACATTTTTGAGGATATCTACTTGGGAATCCCTGTCGTAACGCTTTTTAATTGAATAAATTAATTCATGCAAAGAAAGAAATGTTGCCATTGTCCCCACTTAAGTGGGATAAGGACTGGAAGATGATGATGAAATGAATTCATGCAAAACTCACCCTTAGCTGTTAAATATAAGGTGAGATCCCATGGGTCATGGTACAATGCGACTGTGTACAGACTATCAGTTTGAAGTCAGTGTTAAGTGAGGAAAAAGTATCAATGTATCAAAAGTATCAAAATATCAGATTTTTTTATCAGCCGAAAGGTTTTTTTAGTCAATATTGAAATTTTGCCGTGGATATAGTGGATATACTCAATTTAAATGTAATGAATAAATGAGGTAACTTTTAAAACGCTCTGGGAGTGTCAACTGCCAAAGTCCCTTCAATAATTTGAAAGCATTCGTCCTTTGCAATGTTTTTATAAATAATCACTTGAGCAAGATCATCAAACGTAGACATATTAATCGGTGTCAACACTGTTTTAATTTAGCCAATAAAATTGATTTTCTATGACAAAAACAAATGAATGTGTAAATTCTGTCCGTTCAATACTGACCTTTTAACTTAGTGACCTCAGTAAATTTCCCACCCTAAATGAGTTATTTCAACGACATCATTAAGTGTTAAGGTCAGATCATCATCTGAATATATCACAAACTGGATTTTGTGATATCAAGTATGCAGCGACCGAGAATCTAGAAAAATAAGATAAAACGAGTTTTGGTGCATTCATTACGCAGCGGATTTGCAATAATTATATAAAACTTGCAGACCCGCGACAGACGATGTCCTGTCAAATTTTAATAATAGCATAGGTAAAAGCAACCTCAGCCAACCTTGTACTGATAAAATAAATTACGAATTTTGGTAGAATGCGTATGATACGCATCATTAGTCAAAACTACGTTGCTATGACGACTAAATGTTTTTAGTTTGTGATGTCAGATTTGTTGCACACCAGCGCCATCTATACCAAAATCATACTTTTTGCGATTTTTTATCATTTAGGGGTTGTTTGGATTATAAGTCCCCCCTTTATTTATTCTGATTTTTTATATACATACTACAGCAAATTTCATCTTAATCCGTTTTGTCGTTTATTTTTGATTATAGAACAAACATAACAGCCTTATCATAAACTTTCGCATTTATAATATTATTAGGATTTCTGATTAATAGGTATTTTTATACTACGGCCGTTCAGAGAATGCGTTCCTGACACGTCGCGATTGAACTGACGACGTAACTTTGTAATGGCGTTGCAGTTTCGATATGGATACGATGCTGGTTGTTTACCGTTTTAACAATTGATGAGCATTAAAACAACATTATTACAACATTATAGTCACTAGTCGTGACTAACTGATAGGTGTCAGGAACGCATTCTCTGAACGGCCGAACTATAACTTAATTAACTTAATTTTATTTAATCATAATACTACGCTGACATAAGCTAAGAGTATTTAAAGTCCGATGTCATACACGCTGATTGTTCTTCCATTTTGAGAGCAAAAGGGTGCGTTTCAACTGACGCGGGGTCATCTGGGTGGAATGCCAGCGTTAGTGGAAACGCGCCCTTGCACAGTACGAGTACTAGACCTTACGAGTACATAATATACGAAAATGTCGAGTACATAATAACTCATTAATAAAAAATAAAAAAACTCGCAATCAAGTTCAATAATAAATCATGTTACAGGAAGCCATATATCGATTTGCAAGTTTTTGTTACAACCAATAATGATAGCATCATTGACATTTACTCAGATGATATATAATGTTACGTTATTTTTAATTCCAAAAGAATATGAGTGAAGCAACCGCCATTATTAGCGAATTAACAAGAGTCCCACGGTCTACACAAGTTTACGCCGCTCACGTTACAAGACAGTTTACAAACGATTGTGTGAATTCACAATTTACAAATTTGAAAGGTATATTTTGTGTAAAGAATGAACATTCAAATCTGAATACCCACCAAAGCTCTATTATCCTAATAATATTATAAATGCTAAAGTTTGTGAGTTTGTATGTATCTTTGTTCCTCAATCAGGACTAAACGACAAAACGGATTAAGTTGAAATTTGCTGTAGATGTAGATATACTGCTCGAATAAATAATAGACAACTTTCACTATTTAAAACATCCCCAAAACGATTCAAAAAACGCAAAAGGGATGATTTCTGTATAGATGGCGCTGGTGTGTAACAAATCTGACATAACAGACTAAAAACATTCAGTCTTCTCTATTCGATTATTGAAATTTGATAGGACAACGTCTGTCACGGGTCGGCTAGTAACCTAATAAATATTTGATTCTTATAGTCCGCTTACTTTGTTGGTTTACATCTGGACGGAGAGCTCGACTCTTGGATTCTAGTTTAACAAAGCCATATAAGTCAAATATTGGCAATTTTTTTTATTAAATGGTTTTTTTGTTGGTACATACAGCAATATAAAGCTGAGATAGGACCTGTTTGACCTACATAGTTAGTACATCACTACATAGTATAAAGCAAAGTCGCTTTCCGCTTCCCGCGTCTGTATGTATGTATGTATGCTTATATCTTTAAAACTACACAACGGATTTTGATGCAGTTTTTTTAATAGATAGAGTGATTCAGGAGGAAGGTTTATATGTATAATAACATGCTTAATATATTAGAGAACCACTGATAATTTTAAGATTTCTAATCAGCGCGACTTTTTTTCTAAATTTTAAATGCTGTTAACGAGTATACAAAGGCATTCTGTAATATATTTTGGTATCAGCTTTGCACCCGTGCGAAGCCGGGGCGGGTCGCTAGTTTATTTATATAATTATGTTTTAAATTAATAACGTGTTGAAGTGTTCTCTTTTTCTGTCTATATAGTCTGTCCTTTTATATCACTACATAGTATAAAGCAAAGTCGCTTTCCGCTTCCCACGTATGTATGTTTGCTTATATCTTTAAAACTACACAACGGATTTTGATGCGGTTTTTTTTAATAGATAGAGTGATTCAGGAGGAAGGTTTATATGTATAATAATATGCTACCCGTGCGAAGCCGGTGAAGGTCGCTAGTATTAGATATTCCTTCTTTTTGTTATGTCTACCTATTTATCAGTGTATATTATTAAATATATATTATTAATTAGCGTCACCGATTAATAGCATTCTTGTACCAACTTGGTCGCTGCAGAAGCAACCTAGCCAAATGGGTCTATCTATATATAGATATTATATATATAAAAATCTGTCTCAAATCTAAATATGCTCCATTTGTTGTCCTTTCCTCAGTACTCGACCACCCGAGAGGATTTACTTAAGCATCTAACAGAACCATAGAAGTGGAAAGTCATTCGAAGGATTCTATTTAAAGAAATTTATGAATGAGCACATTGACTCGATGAATGAATATTAAATGTAGAAGGTACAAAAAAGAAGTTTATCTAATTTTCCCATAACAACCGGAACTAGGTTTTAAATCTTTTATACCTACTCATAAATGCCATGCAATCTTATATTTTAAGACAAATAAAGATTAGAAGCGGTATAATAATCAAAAATAGATGATCTGTGAGATCGAGCCTTACCTTGACATTTAAGTCGTTAGGTGCCTACTCATCTTTGTCTCAACTAAATACTGAAGTATTCATCGTAATTGCTGTCAAAGTTTGAGTGCTTCCGCAGGTCGTGGATTCAAATACCCGTCGCTAATAAAAAAAATAAGTGAATTATATAAAAAACATTGTGAGAAAATTAGTTAATCTTCTAATAAACAGCGATGGGCTAGCAACCTATCACGTTTTTCACTGCAAAATGTGAGCTTGTGTAAAATTTAATGCTAGGACTTGCCTCTAACTACCATTTAAGATATCTTCAAATATCAGAGCACCAGGAGATCAGAGAACATGGCTGCCATGATTGATGGTATAGCAGTCGCGATTCCATTTGCTTTTTGATTTCAAATTATAAAAACAAATTACATCATATTGAATCCATTTAAAAAAAATTAATAATAAAATTCTCTATTTAAAACAGCCTATCAAATAAAGAGCCGTGACCTTCACTCCAAAATGAATAAAACTCAAGTCAATCGACCGTGAGTTTGATGGACTACAAATGTTAATTTTAGGTGATTTGCGCCTAGACTTTAGGTGCTCTTACACGAGCAATTTCAAAGCCATTATCACCTTGCGCTATAAAGCAATCAAATGAAAAGAGTAGAGAAATCTCAAGCAACTGCAAACAAACAATTTAATTGTTCATATTTTATTTGTTGCCAATATGAATAACTATTATACCTACTTGTATCAAATGAAACTAAAAATGCTACGACATTGCGTGAATTTTCTTTGAATTAATCAAAGTCAAAACGAGTTTATTCATTGAAGTCACTAGAATATTCGCATATTCGTTCGGTTTGATTGCAATGAAGCAATTCAATTGGTCGTGTAAGAGATTAGCTTCTAAACTTTATGTAATACGGAACTCGTCTAGAATAGTGAGTAGTGTGACTCGACCCGGAGGCGGACACATCTTCGTAATACCTTGCTTAGTAACTATTTGCGTAGCTACAACTGTAGTACATTAGGTCATTGCATAAACGGCGCAAAAAGCTAAATTCTAGACTTTTGTGGTTTACGAACATATTTGTTTTAGTTCTGCCTTCCTAGTAAATTTCGAAACCTAATTAACAACGATTGAGAACAGAAGAGGGAAGATGGTTGGCCACCTTATACGGCACGACAGTTTTATAGAGACCATAATGGAAGGGAAGGTTGAAAGGAAGAGAGGAAGAGGACGGCCGCGAATAAACTATATGAGCCAGATAAAGGAGAAAATAGCTGTCGTTTCGTATAAGGAAGTTAATAAGGTGGCGTTGCGTTAGAGAGAAACAGATGGAGAGAACTGCATCAATTACATAACTATTGATTGTAAAATAAATTAAAGGTAAAAACGTGATAAACACCCGTGTTACAATCAATAGTTATGTCTACTAATCACGATAGTTTGAAAAATAATGCATCAATTACATCGAAAAGCAAGCGCAGCTCCTTAGAAGAGGAAGAAGAAGCTACTACAACATTACCTATTACAAACGAGTGGTACCCAATTTGTCTAAGCTAGTATTCAAGTATTTAGAGATAAAAGTTCTTAGGCCGCGCGAAAGACTATATCGTGGACTGACGACTTATATAGTCAGGACCGATATCTCACATGCCCTCTATCACTAACGGTCACCCATTTGTTTAATGACCGCGCTGAAAGTAGCTTGACCTAGAGCTAGACCCTGTTGAGAAGGTCTAGGAATATGAATCTCTAATAGGCAAAAAAATATTCAGACAATTTTATATTTGCGATAAAAATAGGGTCAGTTTTATGTCAAAACTCATTATTGATACTTGTTAATGCTAATTGTACGAGTATAGTGACCATGAAAATGTAAGTGATGACACAAGTATATTATAAAAGAAAACATTTTATAACATAGTCACTTGACTAGTTCGAGAGTGAACATCGCGCCTTGGTACCGAGCCGTAAATTTCCACAGTAGAGCGCCGCGCCGTAGTGATGTGGCTGGAACCTTATAACCATAATTGCACATCAACATTAGCTGGTGATGATGATTTTTATGTGCACCTCAATGACATCAATCTCCATCAAACCTACATAACGGCTATAAAACAGAATTTGTGCTAAATTGAGTTGTTATTTATGAGATTTCGTTATTCCATTTTCAGGGTTATAAGTAGGTATTCATTAGGTTCCTCTGAGTCTGATGAACTCATAGAATAACCATTGAAATTGTGAATGATTCAATACCTTTGCCCTTTAAGTAAGGCTAAGTAACCAGATGCGTAATAATAAAATAATAATTGAACATTCCATGCTTATGTACTTTTGACTTGTAATTTTGAATCTATCATCATAAAATATTGTTCTTTATAAAGAAGCGATTGTAATATAAATGGTATAAATATAGAGGGGTGACCTAATCGGTTTTAAATAAAACAAGAAATAACACGTTAGTTGGACTATTATAGGTATGACATTCAAAAAGCGGACACCGCTTCTCATACAATCCTAGCTTAGCATTCATGCAAACGCAGGTAGATATTGTATTACCATACAAAGTACCTATTTTGAACAAATTTTAAACCAAAAAAGATGTTTTTCAATAAAACTGGGCGGCTGTGTTTTTATCTTTTTACTAGCTGACCCGTGCCCGCTTCGCTGTGCGTAAGACATTTCTAATACCATCGTGGACTTTTTTGTAGACGTTTTTAAGGTGTACAATACTGTAGTACATTATTTTGATATATCTCGTGGGGTTCAGCCAGCATTTGCAATGTAAGCGCAAAAAAATGTGTTTATTTACGACATCACATTAGAAACCTCTAAAATTATCAGTGTTTCTCTACTATATTATGCATGTATTATACATTTAAAACTTCCTCCTGAATCACTCTATCTATTAAAAAAAACCGCATCAAAATCCGTTGTGCAATTTAAAGATATAAGCAAACATACATACATACGCGGGAAGCGGAAAGCGACTTTGCTTTATACTATGTAGTGATATGTCTTTGTGAACATGTGACCTACTAGTGCCACTAAATTATTAATTAAATAAGCTAGGAGCCTTGTCTACTTAAAAAAAAAACAAGCAATAAGTCGCAGTCCGTTTGTAAAAAGTTAGGTTTTCAAATATTTTTTTAGATGTTTATTATAAGCGGCGATGGGTTTACAACCTGTCATATGAAATGCACGCGATCTGGATTCTAACTCACGATAAAATATAACCAAAGGCGAGTACCAATTGGGAGCCGTTGGGTGCGGGCTGCACTAAATCGGTCGTTCTGGAAATCTATGGGGGAGGCCTATGTTCAGCAGTGGACGTCATGTGGCTGAAATGATGATGATGATGAGAACCAATTGGCCACTATGACAAGGATGGCATAACCGTATTTTTTTTCGCTGATAAATAATTAGGTTTAAAAATCTAAAAAGAAAACCAACGAAAATGTCAAAGGAATATTCGTTAAATTTTATAAAACAAACATCGAAATCGGGTAACCAAGAACGAAGAGACACGGTCATACAAAGCAATAAAAAAATATACAATGTAAAATTATTATTGATAACTTCCTCTTTTTTGATCGGTTAAAAATGTTAGTCTATTCTAAAGTTTTAATCTCAGTGGCACCCTAGGTCACAGTATAAAGTCAATAATTCGCGTTGCGAAATTATTGCAATAATGGATTCGTCACACGAATTAAACACGTAGAGATATTACTTCGTTCAAATTCGCATTATTTGCCACAGTGTGTTCAATAGGTTGGTGAAGAACCATTTAAAAGAGAAGCTAGCACTAGTTTCTACGATTTTAAATAATAAATATTGGCGGACTTAACACACAGCGCCATCTAGCCCCAAACTATACAAAGCTTGTACTATGGGAACCAGATAACTGATAGAATATTAAATACTTTTATTTTAAATAAATAATAAATATTGGCGGACTTTACACACAACGCCATCTAGCCCCAAACTAAGCAAAGCTTGTACTATGGGAACCAGATAACTGATAGAATACTTATATACTTTTTTTTTTTTTTATAAATACATACTTATTATACTTATTAACACCCAGACACAAAACAAATATCTATGTTTATCACACAAATATTTGCCCTATCGAACCCACAACCTATAGCTAAGTTACTAACAAGTTTATTTTAAGTAATATTAAACCACGATTACATTATATTTGAGTCAATCTATAACTTGGTCTGGGTTATATGGTATCTACTATGGTACTTGTTAATTCTAATATCCACGCCACATGGGTATTGAAATTAATTACTTAAAAAAATTTTTTTTTATTTGATTACGATAACAAACATAGAGAAAAGTGGCACATTTTTCTAAATTTATTAAAACAATGCCTTGAGTTTTTCTATTAGCAAGAACTGTATACAAAACTAGCTGTTCTATTATAGTTTTATTAATTTTATTAGGTGATATTAGCTAACAAATCAAAGCCAAAACATTTTTTATTTCTTTATTGTGAATATTTTGAATTCGCTACGATCCGTGGGTATAATGATATTATCATAGGTATTTGTTATTTAAAATAATATTCGTGGAGCTTTAAATGAATATTTGCATAACATAATTATCATAATATAAAAAAACCGGCCAATTGCGAGTCGGACTCGCGCACGAAGGGTTCCGTACCATTCATTGTCTATAAAAAACGGCACAAAAATACGTTTGTTGTATGGGAGCCCCACTTATATATTTATTTTATTCTGTTTTTAGTATTTTGTTGTTATACCGAAAACAGAAATACATCATCTGTGAAAATCTCCACTGTCTAGCTATCACAGTTCATGAGATACAGACCTGTGACAGACAGACGGACAGCGAAGTCTTAGTAATAGGGTCCTTTTGGGTATGGAACCCAAAAACGATTAGCGGTGAAATGTAAAAAACAGTAGGATCATTAATCAAACATTATTCGTTAAAAACGGATTCTCAAACAAAAAACTTTTCCTTTTCTCTAATCTTTTGAGGTTATTGCTTACTATGTCAAAAGTCATATAAGACGTAATACTATTTGCTCATAAATCACAAAGGAAAACAATGTTTCCGTTTAGTCACACCTCACATAATCGGCTGGAGACTTACTTCACAGCTATACAGCAAGTCGGCAAGTGTGAACAATGTTATGGCAATAACCCGACAACGCAAAACAAAGAGTTGCGACACAAACCACATCACTATTCATGGGTTCATGGAAAAAAAGGCTAGGTTTAAAAAAATATAAATATTAGACAACGACACGGAACTATACAAAAAAAATCAACGAAGCAACCAGTTTATTAATTTATTAATTTGGTGAATAAATTAAGACCGAACTAAAAATTTCAAGCAATATATCACACTGTTTATTGCGTTATTACCTTTTATTTAACCCGAAGTTTCGACTGTAGGTATTACCACTTACAGTCGTGATCACTGGAAGACTAGAGTGTGGACATAGAGTTACCGATGAGAAGCGAAGGCAGTTTCCACTACTCTCTAAAACTGATGGTAGATTCTGACTGCCTGACCATAATTTGGTCTTTAGAATCCTATTATGAAGAGTTTTATACCTACTGTTATGAAGAAAGTGGTCAAGTGCGAGTCGGACTCGCGCACGAACGGTTCCGTACCACTAACCACAAAAAACGGCAATAAAATAGATTTTGTTGTATGGGAGCCCTACTTAAATATTTATTTTATTCTGTTTTTACTATTTGTTTTATAAAGTAGCAACAGAAATACATCATCTGTGAAAATTTTAACTGTCTATCTATCACGGTTCATGAGATACAGCCCTGTGACTGACAGACGGACAGCGAAGTCTTATTAATAGGGTCCTGTTTTTACCATTTGGGTACGGAACCCTAAAAAAATGAAACATACTTATAATAAAAGTGGGATATTCTAAAAAAAACTTACCGGTGATGACATAATCCATTAGTATTTTATTACATGACGTCTTCTTCCTACTCTTCAGTAGAATAACAGACAGAATTGAAACATTATTTTTTTTCTTTCAAAATCGTAGCAAATGGTAGAAAAAGGTCATGAACCTAAGCATGTTAGGATTTTCAATTTCACAAGCACACAGCAAAAAAACACTGATTTGTCCCAGTTATGTTATGTTAATAAACTATGACCTACGCAAATACAAGACAAGTTTCATCACAGCACTTCTTGCGTGTGTTCAACTTGGTTTTTTAAGGTCGTAGTCATCTGTAAATTAAATTGTGAGGCGATTTTGGACCTTATTTCAATAAGTAGAGTCTCATTTCTATTCTCTGATCAATATCAAAGAATAACTTTTCAAAAAACCATGGCTGCGGACTCATTAATATAGTCTTAAGTATGTACGTATAAATAATAAAAATAATAAAATAAAATCTTTATTTCAGGCAACAGTAATGAAATATACAAAAACTGAGCCCCATTTTAATAAATACTTTACATACTAACATATTATAAAAAAGACAAAACTAACTAACTTGGTTGCAGAAAAGCAGAATCATTTTGTTTAAAGGAACTTAAAGGTTAAATTGTAGATTGCACTTATGTGCAAGTTTTCATTCATTAATAAGCTCAACAGAACCAGTCAATTGAATACACTTAAGTAGCTACTCGTATAAAACCGAGTGTGTTCATAATTGAATACTATCCTATTAATATTATAAATGCGAAAGTTCGTGAGTTTGTATGTATGTTTGTTCCTCAATCAGGCCTAAACAACAAAACGGAGTAGATGTAAATATAATGACCGAATAAATAATAGACTACTTTAAAATAATATGAAAAACATCCCAAAAACGATAAAGGGAGGATTTCTATATAGATGGCGCTGGTGTGCAACAAATCTGACATCACAGACTAAAAACATTCAGTCTTTTCTATTCGATTATTGACATTTGACAGGACAACATCTGTCACGGGTCGGCTAGTCTATCTATATAATACCATGTTGAGTCTCAGTTCAACAGGCTAGTTAAACAAATAAATGTTAGAATTTTGTAAACAAAAATACACAGTATTATGACTAATAAAAAATATTTTCTAATTTTTTCTCCTAACTGAAATCAAGGTTCCAGGAATAAGATAATCAAACTGTTCTATATATTATTCTTACCGTTGGTTGCTGATAATTCTAAAACAGCGCGTAGTTATCACTTGGTATACTTTTGTCCAGCTACGTTTGTATTGTCCCTACCAGTAATCACTTCGGCGCATTTTCTCACTGACTCCCAACGCTACGCGCCGTAGCATGTTCTACACGTAGCAGTGAAAACAGTAGGAAAAAATATTTGCCTCAAACCTTAAACCTTAAATTTTATTGAAAAGGGATGTGAATTTCAACATTGAAGATGCCATTCCAATTGCCATGTGCTAATGTCAACGTGCCTAGTCGAGATGACCTAGTTAATCGCACTTACCGTGAAAGGTCCATCCTAATCGTATTTAATCTTTCATGACTTACTTACAATATTCGAATAATTATTGCGAGTATATAAAAAACTACATAAAAAAAAATATGATCACGACTGTAATCCCCAAGTACGGTAGACATCCTCTCAGACCTCCAGATGCTTTATCCTTTGAAGATGTCTAGTGGGGGTAGCTCGCACGTCCAAACATTATATTTGGCACATGCCCACATTTCATACGTTACAGGTTGCAAACCCCTCGCCGCTTATAAGAATACTAACTGGTCTCCTCACGATGTTTTCCTTCACCGTTTTGAGCACGTGTTTTTGATGCGCACATTTTTCGAACAGAAAAATCCATCCAAAAATCCATTAATGCACGCCGAGATTCGAACCCACGACCTTCATATTTAAAATCGAGGTAACTCCCACTCGGCCAACACGGCTTTTTTACCTACGTATCTTCTTTTGTTTTAAAGTGACCTATGATATATATTTTTAAAAGTATTTTGTCACTAAATGTAAAGTCATAGTTTTTGTAAGTGGAAATAGAAATAAATCAACTTTTTATTCATGATTTCAAACTGTCATCGCATAGGTACTTATTAATATAACAAATTAATTTATTCCGGATTACAAAATCACATGTCTAAATAAAATATATAACAAATGGCTATTACAATGCATTATTTAAATAAGGTGTATTATTTAAGATAGCTGATGACCATAGCATAAGAAGGTCCTATTGTGACATAGAATGTTTTGAATTGCTTCACCTGAGAGGTCATTAATTTGTATAATGCCACTGTGATTTTTTGTATCACTAAACATAAGTGGTTGTTGTAAAATGATCATTTTAAATGTCAAGTATTGGATTTCTTTTTTTACAGACTTCAAAAAAAGGAGGTGATTCTCAATTCAAATGTAATGTTTTTGTGTGTATGTTACTCGATTACTCCGGCGTTTGTGGACGGATTTACACAGATAACAGGGCCTCTGGGTTTTTCATTATGTATTTTAAAGCACTTCAATTTTTATTTATATATATGAAGTCGATTTTGTTTTATAGTTTTTAAACGTAATTATTCTCGAGTTTGCTTGAATATTATACCTACAAGTACTTACTTTTCAGTTTGAAAATAACTTAACGTGAACGAATCCGCAAAAATTTCCACTCTTAGTATAATTGTATATAAATATAAGATATCTGAGAAGTAATTCCATGCGTAAAGCTTGCTTTAGTATTCTTTTTAAACAATTATTTATTAGTAACACCAATAACATTATTTCTACTACGTATTATTTACAAAATATAGACACAAGGTATATTTTTAAACAATAATTCATCATAATCTCAAAAGTTAGGTACCTAGTTTAAAATATTTATTGAAGAGTGGTAACGTTTTCCTGTGTGCTCTTCTAGGGCAGTACTACCACCAAACCTAAAATAAAAAATATACAAACCTACACATTATAACCTCATCAACAAGTCAACATGTAATTTGAATACTCGTATATGACGACAAATGGTCGTCCAAAGTTAACTATGATTGCCAACGACATGCCTTCGAGTAAAGTTGCATCAACTACGTGGGCGCTTTACCCTTCTCTGATCTATGACATTCATCTACGAGAGGTTTTTTTAGGATGACACCTGTCAGTGTTCCGTTCCTCCAAAAACTACCGCAAATAAATTGACCATAACGCAGAGTATATTTTTTTGCCATTTTGATTGTATTTTCTCAAAATTTGTAAGAAGTATTTGATTTTATGGCAGGGATAAATTTATCATTCAAATATGAAATGCTCCTAAAAACCATTTTATATTAAAATTAAATATTTAGAATTGTCACTGTAGGTAATGTCATTTAGAAACGTCAAGCTAAATTAACTTTTAGTCTACGTGTAAACTGGTGTTGACTAATAAGATACCTGAGTGTATGTATAAATTACTCAATAAAAATAATAGAACTAGGAATCTTCATTTCAATTCTGTCACTAAGGTGTGACATGTACATTTATTTTGTTAGACTATAATATAAACAGAACAAGAACATATATTACCAAATTTTATTCACTTTATCGAGACTATTAAATAGCTGTTGCGATAGGTACGTGGGTGCCAAACCCTCCCTATCTTATAACGTCCATCGTGTTTGCAACTTGACCTAATCTGTGTGTGAATATTAATAAAAATAGGCGTAAAACCTGTTTTTAAAGTCTAGTCGGATCACGTACGTGGTCTAAGTTTCGAGTAGTAGATAACAGTACAGATTGTCACCAGTCACAAGTCACGATAAATTAAAACTAGAACCGTGATTCTTCATACAAAAATTAGGTGACAATCTATGCTGTCACTTTTCATTTGGGCCACTGAAGTACCTAACATAAACGAAAAATATTTTTTAAGAAAAAATCTGCTTCAAAGCTGGTAGATAAACAGACATAATATTAGACAAATAATTTTCTTGTTTTTTTAGTAATAAAAGGCTGTCTAACCAGTTTTTTTTTGTTCCAGGTAAGCATCGAATAGACCTGAAAAGCTTTACCATACAAGCTTTTGCCAGCAGATTCTCTCGCGTGTTCTTCGGATAAAATGAGTTATATATTTTATATCATGTCATCTATCCATATACTTAAATTTCATCGAAATCTGTCATTACGACATTATTAAGTAACAATAAATCAAATGTCCAGACTTTCACATTTACATTGTTAACTGTGATAGTGTGAAGTCACGTGCAATCAAGCTTTTTATCTAACGCAACAATCAACAAGCCAAATAAGCTCGACATACAATCCGAAGGTTTTGAATTCCGACAGTAGACCGATAGATTGTTTATTCAAAAAATGTGTATGGGTTGCTTAGAACGGTGAAGCAAAACTTTGTAAGGAAACCAGAAAGTATTTTTTATTATCGGTGATGGGCTAGCCTATCACGTGTGGATTGCTAACTACTGCAAAATGTAGACATGAGCTAAGTGTGATATCGGTATTTGCCTCTGACTACACCCTTTGAACATCAAAGATCTGAGAAAATGTCGTATATTAAAGGTATTGTGTCGCTTTATAAGTTAAAAGCGAAAGTTTAACAACATCAAAATAATATATCTGTTTGACTGGTCATAAGTCATCATAAGTGTTTTCAATCAAAACCCATTGTGCACATGCAAAGCGATGTCAAGTTTAGATACGAGTATGGTAATCAAAATTCAATATAAATACAAATTGGTGGACATTCCACATTCCACAAAATACTTATGATTTTAGGGTTCCGTACCCAAAGGGTAAAAACGGGACCCTATTACTAAGACTTCGCTGTTCATCTGTCTGTCATAGGGCTGTATTTCATGAACCGTGATAGTTAGACAGTTGAAATTTTCATAGATGATGTTTTTTTTTTGCCGTTTTTTATAGATAATGGTACGAAACCCTTCGTGCGAGTCCGACTCGCACTTGGCCGGTTTTTTTTTGTTTTGTAAATACTTTTAGTACAAAGTACTAAACGGACATAAGTTTCAATTCTGTTGGCACCAAACTAAACTAAAAACGATTTAGACGTTTTTAAAATTATTGCTGTCTCTTTCACTCTATACGAAACAGAAGGAGATGGATGCCGTTAAAAAGTTTCAGATTAATCTTGCACCAACAGTATCGGCACCCTTATTTAGTACAAATTCCACTAAATAAAAAGTTTAGTTGAATTTGTATTAGATTTTTATGTCCGTTTAGATTGATGATATATTTAGAATGGAAACAATAGTGACAACATATAGGGGCCGTGTTACAAGCTCAAAACAATATTACTCACGGTACGAAAGTGACTACGCAATATAAACTAGTACTTAGAGCGCTGTCACTTTCACACCACTAGTAATATTGTTTTGATATTACTTTAGGGTTCAAGTCCATGAATGGTATCCATAACTAACAAAGTTAGCAACAGCCCTTTTTTGATCGAAAACTTTAAAACAAACCTTGGTTTTTGAAGATTCGTCACAGTAACAGTTCGAGGTAAGGCCGTGTAGAGTAAAAGTTAGTACTAATTGGTTTACAATTTTAATATTTGCATTCGTGAGAAAACCTGTTAGGATTTTAAAAAGCGGCGATGGACTTGCGACTTGTCACGCATGGAATGTTAGCAAAACGTGGGCATGTGCCAAAATAATGGCAAAAAAAATAGTGGAGTTTTTATACCGATAGTCGATAAATATTTAAATTCAAAAATTTTAGTAGTAGGATGAAGTCGGGCGTGTAGCAGTTGTAGTATTTGATGCCGTAGTGTTTAGGATATTTAATTAGGTAGAGGTAGTAGGGGTGTTAGAACCTCCGAAACATTTATAAAACTCTTGCGTGACCTTGTTCTTACGGAACCACACTGGAGCTCTACATAGCATTAAAGGAAGGAAAGGGCCTGATTCTACTAGCTAGACAATGGTCACTATATGCGTAGCTCCACCTAGCTCCTAGCTCCAAAGACCAAACTTACTCATCTATGAACGCACAAGCTAACTCACTGGTCCTAGAAATTTGAAATTTAGAGGATGTATTCATGTGAGTGAGTGAGTGCACTAAGAAAGAAATCCCCGAAATTTAACCCCTAAAGGGTGCAGCGGGGGTTATGTTTTTTGAAACACTTCACGAAAATCGCGAGGGTTTCTACAAGTCTTCTATCTATATATATAAAAGAAAGTCGTGTTAGTTACACTATTTATAACACAAGAACGGCTGAACCAATCTGGCTGAAAATGTGGAGAGGTAGCTTAGAACCGGGAGACGGACATAGGATACTTTTTATAACGGGAACGGTAACGGGAACGAGAACGGGAACGGGAACGGAAACGGGAACAGGAACTTGACACAACATATTTTGTTAATTCTAAAGCGATACGAAGTTCGCCGTGTTAGCTTGTTCATAATAAATTAAGACGCCAGTCGACGATTATTTTTGTTCAAAACGAAAAAAGAAATACTTGTGAACAAGCCACATCTCCTATTTTATAATGTATAGTATATGTGAATAAAGATGTACCCATCTTTAATCACTTCGATAAATAATCCTACCGACCGCTGCAATGATGACAAACACACGTCCGCGCGTGGTCTCCGCCTTAGCTTTTCGAATAAATTAATGATATAAATTATGTATAATTACTTATCAAAAATCTATCCTAATAGAAATCTAGATCTACATTTTACCTATCTTTAACAATAAATCACAAGTTGATTTTAATAGTCGGTATATAAAATATTTCGATCATAAATTCTAAAACGTATCATTTTGAAATAATATTTTTATCGTGAAAAGTTTCTGCTATTATGTTTTCAGCTTAATAGAAATCTAGGTAGGAACCTGAAGTAATATACTTATAAAAATAGGAGATGTGGCTTGTTCAGAAGTATTTCTTTTTTCGTTTCGAAAAAGAGCAATCAGCGACTCACAGCCTCTTAAAACTATTGGTCGTTCTAGCTTTAATTATCAAACTGCGCTTTTATTTCGAAACTGCTTGCTTGCGTTCACAGTACTGATTACCCGTAACAGTAATTATTATTGTTATTCTAATCATGAATGAGCAAACTAGGTGTATCACAAGTTTCACACATTATTATCATTTGAAAATCAGTTTTTGCATTTTTTTCACACGTTTTTAATACGACCTACTTTGCTTTTAGTCCGTAATCAAGAAGTCACAATCAAAATTAAGATTTGACAGAAATGTTTACAACACAAATTAATTTTATGAAAATTTATTTGGAACTGGTAGTAAGTAGGTATGGAAGGTTGCAATATAACTAAGGCACTTTACACTATTTACACATGTAGGTTACTTTAAGAACTAATTATTATAAATCCTAATGTTTGTACGACGACCAAAAATCATTTGGATGAAACTTGGAATATATTATAGCTTATGTCCTGGAATAGCAATAAGATATTTTTTAATAGGCACAACGGACGGAGGCTACATCGTCTCTTGTACGTTTGTAACCCTAGAAATAAATAAATAAACAGCCATTAGTCACAAACAAAGTCCGTACCCCAGACAAAGTTTCCCTGTGTGTGAATCAGAAACTACTAGACCCGAGACTACAAGAGAAACGAACAAGTGTTGTGGTCCCATAAACGTAATTTTGTCTGACCGGGTCTGAACAAATATTTGTAGATCATGCGAACACGTATCCCAGTCGGATTCTCGTGCCGTCACCGAGGCTATCATATGAATCTTAGTAATTTCAGCAATGCTATGAATTTATTATCAATAATAACCTAATATCACTGGAGTAATCGATAACAATTTAAACAATTGTAAAACTGACATCTCAACAATAATAAAACCTTGAGAATCATAATGATAAGCTTCGTGCAATTTGATGAATAAAGCTTGCATTGTATTGTTATGACAAACCGACAATTGCCGATGATGAATACATCTCAAGACTGAATACGGTTATTTTCAAAAGATTTATAGCAGTTGGTCAATGAGTATCTCAATTATGTGTTGTGCAAAATAGAGAACAATGACATGAGTATTTAGGAATCGCAAGTAACAAATTTTATGAAACATAACTTGTTGTTAGACAAACTATTTTTACAAGCTTTTATTTAACTTGCAATGTATGTAACTATGTTTGTTAACACGAGTAATACATGTTTTTGATGAGAGCAGAATCGATTGGTGAAACTTTTCTCGATATATTTATTTTCCAAAGTTGGCTCTTCAAAAACACCAGTTACGTTTTTAATCAAAACTATGTTAATTTTTATATAATTCATTAGATAATCATACTAGCTAAGTAAATTACAGACAGTTTCTTTTTAAATTTGATGATTTTCAAGATAATGCAATATTATCACTTTTTCGGTCTTATCCGGGTAGAATCAGCCCATACAAATAAATAAAATAATAAATAGGATCACGACTGTAATCCCCAAGTACGGTAGACATCCTCTCAGATCTCCAGATGCTTAGATCCTTTGAAGATGTCTAGTGGGGGTAGTCAGAGGCACGTCCAAACATTATATTTGGCACATGCCCACATTTTTCAGTAGTTAGCATTCCATACGTGACAGGTTGCAAGCCCATCACCGCTTATAAGCCCATACAAAATGTCAAAAATTTCACTTATCACCACCATCGGTGGAATCTTCAACCCAATTTTTTTTTTTTTTTTTTTTTTTTTTTTTTTTTTAATTAATGCAGTCAGTAGCTATTCAACACACACTGATCTCCTTAGTAAATACTTCGATTGAGTAAAAACTTTGCATTATTGTCAAGTTGCCGTGGTCTCTGCCTCTCTAGGAAACAGGCGTGATTAAGGCGATTACGACGTAATTTATTCGAAAAGCAAAGGCGGACCACGCGCCGCCCATGGATCAGTACCACGTGCAGCGGTCAGTAGGATTATTTATCGAAGTGATTAAAGATGGGTACATCTTTATTCACATATAATATACATTATAAAATAGGAGACGTGGCTTGTTCAGAAGTATTTCTTTTTTCGTTTCGAAAAAGAGCAATCGTCGACATACAGCCCCTTAAGAAAGAAGAAGAAAATAAAAATCAAAGAAAATAAATGAAGAATTAGAAATCAGAAAGGAACATCGTGAGATCTTAGTTCGGGACGAACCAGTAGTTATCTAAATATAACTTTGTTTGCTTATGAATTGTAATGGCATATGAAACATGATATTGTTGCTTTATTAACGTCTTTATTAAAAATGTATTTATTCCAGTGAAGTAAAATATTTGTATGCTAAATTTATGATACGAGTTTTTGATAATGTCATGCTCACTAAATGAACGTTGTAATTTAGAATTATTATAAACATCGGCTAAAAAAGGAGGATAAAAATCATGTATTGCACGAAATATACACTAATTTTATAAAAAAAAAAAAAAACGGTATTCCCTTCCATGGTGATACATAATATGACATTATGTTGCTTGAACAACATGGCCAACAATATATTCATCGATTGGTCCACTGCAGGGACTCGAACCCGCGACCTTTTAAAGTCGAGGTACCTACCTCCTACTCGGCAAACGCGGCTACTTCCCAATGTTCAATGTTCATATACATTAATTTGTTTAACTTAGATATTATATAATAATAAAATATTGGTGTACATCTCACACAGGGCTATCTAGCTCCAAACTAAGCAAAGCTTGTATCTTATTTTGTATCAATACAAACTTTTATTACGTCATTCACCCAGACACAAAACAAACATCTATGTTCATCACACATATATTTCCCCTGGGTGGGGATCAAACCCACAACCTACAGCGCAGAAGGCAGAGTTACTACCAACTGAGCTGTAAGGACATTCAGGTATAAATTCTTTTGCAATCGACCGCTTAGACTTACAAAATCCTATGTAATTTTAAACGATTGTAAACAAGTAAAATGCAATGCAAACATGGATAGTGCAAACATCTATCGAGGACAGTAGAAAAAAACCGGCCAAGTGCGAGTCGGACTCGCGCACTAAGGGTTCCCTACCATTATATAAAACCGGCCAAGTGCGAGTCGGACTCGCGCACTAAGGGTTCCCTACCATTATATAAAACCGGCCAAGTGCGAGTCGGACTCGCGCACGAATGGTTCCTTACCATTATATATAAAAAATCACGTTTGTTGTATGGGAGCCCACCTTAAATATTTATTTTATTATGTTTTTAGTATTTGTTGTTATAGCAGCAACAGAAATACATAATCTGTGAAAATTTCAACTGTCTAGCTATCACGGTTCATGAGATACAGCCCTGTGACAGACAGACGGACAGACGGACAGACGGACAGCGAAGTCTTAGTAATAGGGTCCCGTTTTTACCCTTTGGGTACGGAACCCTAAAAGTAAGCTTCTGTATATGTTTAACACTAAACTAACTAAAGATGTTGAAGTTTCGGGTAACAAGCTATAAATAAATATTGGTCACCTAACAGCTCAGTTGGTAGTAACTCTGCCTTCTGCGCTATAGGTTGTGGGTTCTAATCTTTTTGGCCATTTTGCGTTAAATTAAATAAAGAAAACCTTTTCCTTGCATTTTATTCGCTCACTAACTAAAAAACCACTAGACCTAACCTGTAACCTCTAAAATTTGTCTATAATCCTCTATAATACACGCGTGCGAAGCCGAGGCAGAGAGCTAGTAATTAAAATAACACCACAGTCACGAAATCTACAGATGATGCTAACAATTGTCCCACCGCAGGATTCGAATCCGCACCTCCTACGTCTCAGTCGGGCGCTCGTCCCGCCACGGCAATGAGGTCAACAAATTTATTTTAGATTTATTTTTAATATTATCATTCCATAAACAAACATTATTTAAGATAATTGATTGATTCAGGCGTGACTTTGCGGAAATCCATTTTAAAAAACTAAACGGACAAAGATATATAGCAACAAATTCCGCCAATCTGCTCCCAAAGAGTCCAACCCAATGTAAAATACTCCAGTAGAAAACTGTCCTGGAAAGAACCTGGAAAAGTACAGTAAATTGGTACAATAAAATAAGAATACAATAGATAAGAAATGAAAATAAAATTAAATAAAAACTGTAAATAAGACAATAAAAATAAAATAATACAATAAACAAGATAATAAATACACTAATACCCAAGTAAACAAAATTAAATAAATAAATTTAGAGAACCTGAAAAAAGTACCACAAATTAACCGCACCTCCCTACCAGAAAACTGAAACTATGAAGTAGATACTCTTAGGAAACTACTCAACTAGAACCCCAAAGAGTCCAACCTAAGGTAAAATACTCCAGTACAAACTTTCCATCAAAGAACCTGGAAAAGTACAGTAATTGGTACAATAAATTAAATACAATAGATAAGAAATATTTATTTTACATTGGGTTGGACTCTTTGGGAGCAGATTGGCGGAATTTGTTGCTATATATCTTTGTCCGTTTAGTTTTTTAAACATTATTTATTTTATTCTTGACATTTCAATATCATTCAATTTTTATGCGTAAATTAACCAGTAGACAAAGATCACACTAGAATTAAAAAACCGGCCAAGTGCGAGTCGACTCGCGCACGAAGGGTTCCGTACTATTATTATCTGTACAAAACAGCAAAAAAAATACGTTTGTTGTACGGGAGCCCCACATAAATATTTATTTTATTCTGTTTTTAGTATTTGTTGTTATAGCTACAAAATAAATAAATGACTTGTAATGTGTGAAAATGTTTACTGTCTAGCTACCACGGTTCATGAGATACAGCCCTGTGACAGGCAGACGGACAGCGAAATCTTTGTAATAGGGTCCCGTTTTTACCCTTTGGTACCCTAATAACTATATTTATTGCCATCTGACATTTCGGTGCAATTCCAGACAAGTGGTCATCCGCTAACTCGTAAGATCAATAAAAACGCGACCCTGAGTCGCTCAAACGATTATTAAGTAAGAAGGTACTAAGTGTAAATAATGCTGATGGTCAAAATTAAATGGGCGGTGTAGTGTTTGTCTAAAGACCAGGTCACAGTACCAAAGATTAAAAATAGCATTTGATATAGGTATACCTAGGGTACCTACCTTGTTTAAAATCATTAGATAATACAATTATTTGTCTATGCTCCGTTTTGATTAGTGACAGTTGTGATGCGTACACCTCCTGATTGACCAAAACTAAATATTTCCCGTTTTGTCTAATAAAATACGAATAATTAAATAATAAATATCGCCTGTTACAAAATCTTTGCTTAACCTAAGAGATAGATAAATGCTCTATTCTATGTTGTTTCAAAATCGTCATTTTAACCATTTTTTTAAATATAAACTGTTAAAATGGCCACAACCAGCGCTCTCACCCTGCAGTTGTCTAAAGCTTACATATCTATTCGTAGGTAACAAACGAGGAAAACACGATTAGCCTCGTTAACACCTATCGATCGCTACGCCGTAAAGTGACCAATAAGTATTTACTGTAAAACTAATGATTTAGTACACTAATTAACCTTTTGGGTAGCCTTCAAACGAATGTTTAAATGCCATACCTTTCGCTTTGAAGAAGCGTTATGTGTGTTAATGTGTAACTGCCTAGTTTTTAAACAAATATCACCTCAATAATAAATATTTAAATATTAAAATCTTTTATAAACCCAAGCGTGGTAGACAGGACAGGATGTCTGACTACTATATCAATCAGATCTTCAGGTGCTCCTATCCTTAGGATCGAAGCTGTCTAAGAAGGATAATTATAGGCACATAAACATTCACACGTCCTGTATGTAATGTTTATATGTCGATTATCATAAAAAGAAACTGAAACAAAAGTGGGAAATTTCTCAACTTCATTATTTGGTAATTTTCCAAAATCCCGATGCCTGAGGTGAAAATAGTAATTATTGTTACCTTGGCATATCGTAGGAATTCTGAAAAAAAGTCTTTTTTTGTGGTCGCAGATCGATACACACAGTATCTTTGTTCTTATAAGAACAAAGTAGTACTAAGAGCATTAGTAACTCCGTTTTCAGAAGTAGTCTAAAATACACCCTGCTTATACACTAGGTAGTCGTTATTACTTAAATAGAATATTTTTAGTAAGTTTTAGCTTTATTTTTGTTTCGTAAAAAAACAATGCAATACTTTTTCATCCTAAATTAATGCATTTTATGGCTATTTTTTTACGCCCCTAATTTTTTTTAGTCAGTCAAAGTCAAAGTCAAAAATCATTTATTTCAATAAAATCACAAGGATCACTTTGAAACGTCTTAGGAACTAGGTGAAGCTACGCCGATTCCACGCGACCAAGCCTAGAAGAATCAGGCAACAAACACGGCATGGGGTCTACCTTTTTTTTAATGATCCTTTTCTTAAAGCTATGTAGAGCTCCAGTGTGATGCCAATCGAACAAGGTGAAGGCTCAAACAAGAATAATAATTAAAAGTAATAAATATAGTCTATGATCATCTGGGATAATGTTTTCAAATCGGAAAATCAGTAGTTTCAGAGCCTTTTCATTGCAAACAAACAAACAAACTATCAAATCTTTTCTCTTTATAATATTAGTTTAGAAATACATCCACGTTATTTTACAACATTACAGCATCTGACAAATCATCTTTTTGCCATCTGCCACACACACAATTGCCTATTGTTGTTAATTGTTATCTGTCAACACTGACCTGCTCAATCAACGTCAAATCACAATCATAGATCATGACATGACATATAAAGAAATTAGTCAATATTACACAAACCATAATTATTACGATGATACATGATAGGTTATGTTAGAGCCTATGCACACCGCATTTTTTTAATCGCGCGATCAATTAAATTACCTGCCCAAGTCGAAGTGTCACTTCTACGGTATTCTATATTTCATGGTCATCTGCTAATAGTCAGATGACAGATGGGCGCATACGCAATATTAAATTGTTACTTGCATCATTTTTAGTACTCCATTACCTAAACGTTCTTAAGAAAAATCGTTGGACGTTGCAAATTGTGTGGTTATTCTACGAATCAGTCGGCAACCTTACGTAATAATAAGAGCTTACTAAATAAATCTCTACAATATAACTATCTATGTATTCGTTACTCATTTGTTACTCAATCTTCTAATATATAAAACTAGCCAACCCGTGACAGACTTTGTCCTGCCCAAACTTCAGTAATCGCATAAAAAAACACTTTCAGTAAACTTCCATTTTTTCCTATAAACCCTTGTCCTGATAAAATAAATTACGAATTTTGGTAGAATGCGTATCATTCAGTAGTCAAACTAATATCGTAATTAGTCAAATATAGGTTTCGTCAAATAAGCTTAATTATTTAATAAAGATACGACAACAAATTCTTTGGTTGAATTCCGGTTTTTTTATACAAAAGACATCAACGCGCTCGCTACTGGTAATAAAATAAACCCCACAATACTCTTCTGCAATCTACTGATTTATAGTAAATAAATAACAATGATTAGCACCTGAAATACTTAAATAATTTCTCAACTTATGCTGATTATTTTATATAAACACGCGTGAACAATTTAAAAAAAAATGATGGAATATTTACTCAACGCTATAATCAAAACTAAGCTAGTTCTACGAGAGAGAAAAATACATAAATATTTTTTTTAATACATACCTATATTATGTTTGTACATAATATAGATATGTTTAAAAAAAACTTATTTGAATAGAAATACGGCTAATTACCACGTTTTTCCTTTGTATTGCTGACGTTTCGAGACAATTCAGATGCTCTTCATCATGATAATCGCCCGCGACCGAGATCAACGGCGATCGCCGATCTGCCGTAATACGTACATACGTATAATACAAAGGAAAAACGTGGTAATTAGCCGTATTTCTATTTAAAATGATTAATAACCACGATAGTTTTAATTCTAAAACTTATTTGCTTGTTAAATTCATTTCTTTGTATATAAATAATCATCTGTGGTAAGAAACTTTGCTAGAAAAATTATCGTATCGTAATCCAAATATTAGATATCATTCACTATACATAATAGAGAGTACTGTTCCGGTTAAATGGCTTCCCATCATGATACATATACTTTCACTGTCGATGTCGTGATCGACTGATCTCATCAGAAGACTGTGTTCTATAGCTACATATATCTAAGTAGGTATATAGGCATTTGTCATCGTTTCTCTTTTGTTTCTCTGCTCGTTTCTAAATTATAATGTCTTGTTGCATAATAATACCTAGATATCCTTCCAATCATCTATCTGTCTATCTAATACTAGCTCGCCCCGGCTTCGCATGGGAGATAAGCTATATTACTGTAAAGTTTCATTTTAATCCATTCGGTAGTTTTTGTCCTGGGAGAGAATCGAATCCGTAGAAGGCAACTGTGGTTGTAATTTTAGCAATTTATTTTTTAATCATTTTGGAAATTTTACCAATGACATTTCTGTTATATTAAATTCCATTAATTGAATTTAGACAATAAATTCTTAACCACCTAATTCAAATTTACTTATATCTTCCCTCAAACTAAATTCCCAAGACAAAAGTTCACTTCGTCATTGTTTCCGAATATCAATAACTCTTCAAAATTACTTTTAATTTTGACCATACTACGAATTTAATACTATATGAGCCATATGAGTATTATTTATTAGAATATTAGTTAGTAATTACTAGTATCTTCTGAACAATCCTTTACCGTATAAGCATAGGCTTTTGAGCTTGACATTTCCATCGGTACCTACGCAACATTCTGATCAGTAAGATAGTTGATGATCATGCCCGAATACGGAGCTATTGCTTGCGAGATGTATGCAATATTGATTTGCATATTGAGTGATATTGCCGAAAAACAATTAAAATTGGTACTCGCATCTTATATAATATGTATTAATAATATAAATTTATTTACAAAAAATGCATTTAAGTATTTTAAATCAATCAATATTAGTGGATTTTACACACAACGCCAAAGCAAAGCTAGTTGATAGAATACTAATATATTATTGTTCTTTATTGTAAATACATACTTGTTATACATACTATACATATTAACACTCAGACACAGTACAAACATCTATGCACATCACACAAATGTTTATCCTTTGTGGGAATCGATCCCACAACCTACAGCGTGGAAGGCAGAGCTACTACCAACTGAGCTGTGAGGCCAGTCAATATATTATATCAGTTATCTAGTTCCCATAGCTTGCTTATTTTGGAGCAAGATGGCGATGAAAAAATCGCCCATCAATATATGTATTTATTAATATTTATTTAACACTAGCTGACCCGTGCCCGCTTCGCTGTGCGTAAGACATTTCTAATACCATCGTTGACTTTTTTGTAGACGTTTTTAAGGTGTACAATACTGTAGTACATTATTTTGATATATCTCGTGGGGTTCAGCCAGCATTTGCAATGTAAGCGCAAAAAAATGTGTTTATTTACGACATCACATTAGAAACCTCTAAAATTATCAGTGTTTCTCTACAATATTATGCATGTATTATACATATAAACCTTCCTCTTGAATCACTCTATTTATTAAAAAAAACCGCATCAAAATCCGTTGTGTAGTTTTAAAGATATAAGCAAACATACATACATACATATTACATACAGACGCGGGAAGCGGAAAGCGACTTTGCTTTATACTATGTAGTGATTAATCTAGCTATGTGTCAAATGCAATGTTTGTACGTGCTTTTGATCGTCCCCTTTTAGCATGTTCAATAATCTAAGCGCCTGGAGATCTGAGAGGATGTCTACCGTATTTTATTACAGTCGTGATGTATGTTAATATTTTTTTTTCTCGGAAAACTGTCGGTCCTAAATCCTAAAGGATCTCGCGTGTGAAATGTAAGAGATATAAAATATTTCACACTTATGGTGCGATTTTAATGACATAATATT
The DNA here is from genome assembly GCA_912999785.1 of Hydriomena furcata. NCBI lineage: Eukaryota > Metazoa > Arthropoda > Insecta > Lepidoptera > Geometridae > Hydriomena > Hydriomena furcata. Next base: position 7,407,974 of record OU538838.1, read on the forward strand.
ATTTAAATACTAAATGGTTTAATTAAAACTAAGTGGCAATTACACACATTAAATAGTTAAATTAACAAACATTTCTAAAGGTAAACCCAATTAAGATGTTTTGCTAATTGGAATGCCATTTAACTATATACTGTCGACTTGTACTTGTAATAAGCCTGCTTAGCTGCTTACTCCTAAGAATCTTTCTAAAAAGAGTTAAAAAAGGGGTAACGACTACAAATCCCTTAATACGGTAAACATCCTCTTGGTTCTCTTATAGGCGATCATATCCTCAACGATGGCTCAGAGTTATCCAGAGGCATGTCCGATTGTAATTATAGGCATAAATATATTTTTCAGTACCTACCTAATAACCTATACGTGAAAGGTTACAAGACAATTGCCGCTCTAGTAAAAAATATTTGGTAATTATCTGATTCTATAAAAAAAACACGTCTAATTCTTGAGCTATAATTTACAGTGTAAAAAATATATCTCAGAGCACTTAAATGTGTGATTTTTGTCTAATAATACATAGTAACTAACTGATTAACTGATCGATTGAGCGCCAGCCTCTACACTCTGGGTTATTAAAACTTGAAGCTTGATTCATTTTAGACTACAGTTGTAGATATAACACAGAAATCTAGCCTTAAACTAAGCAAAGCTATGGAAACCATATAACTAATAGAATACATTATACTTTTTGTGTAAATCCATAATTATAACACAGGACAAACATCTAAACTATGTTCTGCATACAAATATCTGTCCTTTGTGAAATCGAACCCACAACATACAATACAGAAGGCAGAGATCCTACCAAATGAGCTGTTAAGCCAGTTCTAAGTAGAGTAGAGTAGTAGAGCTAAGTCCTAAAAAACGATTTTCAGATTTGTTTCACAGATACAAAAACTGTCACAAGTGGAACATCCTTCAGAAACAAGTTGGTTTTAACTAGGGGTATTTGTAGGCGTAGGTGTTTGTGTTTTGGGAGTAATCTTATTACACTCTAATCTATAAGTATGAATGAAGAATTTGAGGAAAAAACACGTGAGTAACGTCACGGCCATCCTCTTGTTTAACGTTAGTATACATAGTTAGTTGTATGCTACTTACAAACTATTGCATGTTTACAAACACTTTATTGGGCAATTTAATCATGCCTGGTACGTTTTAGCACCATCAAAACACACTTAATTCTTAACTTTAACCTAAGCACCTCATCTTAGCTCCATTGAATTAGTACAGTCATGTTCAAAACTATAATGAAAAGTATTTAAGTTATGTAAATTTTATTAAAATTATTTAGATATAGCCGACCCGAACGACAAACGTTGTCCTGTCAAATTTCAATTATTATTATTGCATAGAAAAAATCAATTTCAGGCAATATCTATTTTTTTCCCTATAAAACTTGTACAGATTTAATAAATGTAAAATTTTGGTAGATTGCGTATCATTCATTAGTCAAAACTGCGTTGCAATGACGGCTATATTTTTAGTCTGTGATGTCAAATTTGGTGTAGTCCGTTTTCAACCCACGTTTTCTCACCACAAGCAAAATATAATAATAATTATTCCAGTTTCTACCCATCTACTTTTTCAATTCCGTTTTCAACCCGCATAGAAGCAAAATGACTTAAGTACATTAAAATAGGGCGGAGGTACCGACAGCAAACAAAATTAATTTTAAACATATTTATATTTCACAAAATATTCATTAAAAACAATCAACAATGTAGTAATTAGCACAAAAATCGCAGAAAATTAAAAAAAAATATAATCAAAATATATAAAAAAATCAACATTGGTACAACATAAAGCAACAAAATATAATTTTAAGGAATATTAAATAAGGAAATCCATCCAAAGGTAGAGCCATCAAAAGAGCAATGTGTCTCTTGGTATGATTTTTTTTATTTAGGTGTAGCTTTTTTTCCTTTTTTGTAGAGGGCTTGACAGAAATGAAAGTAGCAGGCTCTAGTTTTGGTTTGTGGAGATACAAGTTTAATAGCGTTCATAACCGCTGGCTCAAAATCGGTTAAAAATTCTGTAGGCTTCCACGATGGAATTTGTGATATTATCAAGCGAAACAGTGTCACATATGTCGATTTTTTTTTGTTAAGAAGCAGGCAATATATAAGTGGTGTTACTTGTGTTTTATCTTCTGTGCTTCCCATGTCGCCATGTAACATACAATACAACATAACATACAATTGCATGAATGGCTTGATGCAGCACTTAAACGTTCCATCTCCAAAATACAGTGAAATATCATTCATTCGTAGTCTAGCCTCTTCAGTAGCAAATGCTATTATCCGGTTATCATCATCTTTATAGTCAAACAAAATGAACTTTTCATAGTATTTTGGAATCTGCACTTCAGATATGTTTATAAAAACAGTTTTCAGTAATTTTTGGCTTTTATTGCGAGCAGTATATAGCGCTGTCTTCACGCTGGAGAATTTTGGATTTTTTTCTACAATGTCGATGCCTTGCTCTTGAATCGATAGAACTTCTTCTTCGTATATTTGTTGGATAGGTCGTCCTTTTGATGATTTCACCTTTTCTTTAAGTAATTTCATTGATTTTGTTATTAAGAGCTTCGCAACATTGGGCTTGCAATCGTTTTTGTGGCTAGTTCTCACTTTTATTAAGTTATTGAATGTTTTTACAATTCCGCAACACGATGGAGCTCTTGCACACCTCCATACGATCGAGTTATCTTTATTAACTCTCTTGTGGTAAAATTCTCTGCCACCGAACACTAACACTAGTTTTTCGCGATTTGATTTCGTTAAATAAAAATCTGTATCACTTGTACTTGAATCCGGTTCTTGCATTTTTAGATCACAAATTTTAATTTGGACACACGGTTAGGCACTTTCAGTGGCTGTATTTTAGGGCTAACTGATTGGCGATGAGTAAATTAGCATAGTACCATTATATTTCAAAATATACCCTTCTTATTCACACTCATCGTGTCCAGCTCTCCAACAACAGCACCTTTGATCCACGCACGCTTCGGCGCCGCTTATCCCACCATAAATCATACCCTTTTTTTACCTGGTATCCATACAATAGAAAGGACAGTTTAGTAAAACATGCCAATGCTAACTGGATTTTTAATAGTATGATTGCCATTTTAGATAATATTGTTAAAAATGTTAGTAATACAATATTAACATGTTTTGTCTAACCGTACAAGTCTCATTGTCTTGGGCTGTGGGTTGAAACAGGCATAGATTTTGGGTAGAACACGAACTAAATATTATTTTATTTTTTCGTGGGTTGAAAACGACCTACATTTTGGGTGGAATCTGGAATTTATGATTTGTGGTGAGAAAACGTGGGTCGAAAACGGACTACACCTCAAATTTGTTGCAAACCAGCGCCCATTTGTTATTTTTCGAATTATAAGTCATTCTGTTTATCTGATTCTTTATCTACATAATACAGCAAATTTCATCTTAATCGATTTGGTCGTTTAGGTTTGATTAGGGTACCAGCATATATATATTTTCACAAACTCACACATTTATTATATTATTGGGATGTATAAAAGTGAGTTCCTTATTGGCCAACTAAAATGACGGAGTTTTTAAGCCGCAAAAAACCTTCGTTTGAAACCGGGTTTATATGTAAATCATGCTTATAGAGCATAAATATGTCAAAAGAGCTAATTAAATAAAGTTATTTATATTATAATGTTTTTCAAGAACAGACATACAGAGATGATAGTTGGTACTTACCTAATTGTATATGTCATCAACATTGTCCTTCTGCGCTTCAGATGGCAAGCTTAACTATCGGTCATCGTTGTAACATTTGTCAAGCGACGATATAAGTCTTAAAACTTTGTTAGGAGATTTATTTTTTATTTAATTTCAACCTTAACCTAAACCATACGAGTATAAGACCTTGTTCTATTATCATGCAATTTTCGACATAACTGTACTGCTTCTGATTCGCAGGTAGCCTTTACATATGGCATTTACAGTTTTTAACAACGAAATAGCAATCAGTCTAAATCACCTGTGGCTTGTGGCTAGCATTTGGCTCGGTGTGGTAATCGTATTGATTGTTTTATTAGTGTGGGAATATCACGATTCCGCCATTATTTTGGGCAGGGGTCAATGTTGTGATGTTTATTACTATTCTAAATATGAATATGGAAACTGCCAGTAAAGGCGCTATATCATTACTTAGCTGTTTTGTTTTTTTGTAGTTTGCTCATGTAAGAGATTTCTACTGAGGTGTATTGATTGTTTTAAAAAAAAAATCGTCACGTCCTATTTATTCGTCATCATTGCTGACTGAATTAACTTCTTTTAATTTTAACTTATTAAAATTATACATTAGTATATTTATCGCAGTAAGAAGAATGTATCGCACCTTTATCGTCCTTCTCCTAAAACAGATCGCAACCAGTTCTTGACATTTAAAAGTATTTAAAAAAGAAAATGAAAATAAGATCACGTCTTTAATTTTCAAGTACATACAGTATACATCCTCTTATGTCGCAATCCGCCTTGCAAGGGCTTAGATTCTACAAGATATCTAAAGAGGGTAGTCAGAGGCATATGACAGTTGCTCACATTATGCAGTGGTCATTTAATACATGCTCATGCTTACACTTTGCAGTAGTTAGCATTCCATACATGATAGGTTGCAAGACTATCGCCGCTTATAAGTATACTTAGTGGTTTCTTCACGATGTTTTCCTTTACCGTTTTGAGCACGTGTTATTGCGCATACCTATGATTTAAATTTATTGTATAAGTGAAAAATTCAATAATATCCGGGATTCGAAACCGCGACCTTCGGATTTAAAGTCAAGGTACCTCCCACGCAGCCAAAACGACTATAAAAGTAGTTTTATTATTATAAATACATAATCCTGACCAACCGCTTTTTCAGTAAAAAAAATATTCTTGTGGTTTATCTTTCTACGGAAGTATGAATATTATTAAAAACTACATCATTAGCAACAGAGTAATAAAATATGTAAATTAAAAAGTTTTTTTTACCAGTTTTATCTTTACAAACACTTCTTCTTATCATTTAATTTTAGTGATGAACTAGCTGTTACCTATGTGTTATGACTTTGTTTTCGTAAGCTTGAATCCTTAGCGTCATCGTTTCCAAAAAATATATATTATTTTTTATTTTTATGTTATTTTCATCAAAATCAGTTAGACGTCAAAACGTTACAAACAGACAGATACAAAGTTTCATTCCAATTTATATTATTAAGTAGGTATAGGTACACATTATGGCTCTTATTTTTATTAAATAAATAATTCATGAAATCGGTGTCGGATTTTTTTTAATTTTTTTTTTACAATCTATTAAAAAGTTTTTTGTTGCCAGCATTTTTTGTTAGAGACATTTGACCCACACCTATTATCTTGTAAAATTAACATATTCATCAGTAAACTTGTTGTAAAACGAAATGTCAAGGTCTGCAAGACTTTATAATACCTATAATAAATAAATATACAGGGTATCAGCTTTACTATGGTCCACCGCCGATAACGACGAAGATCATAACAAGTATTCCCAAAGAGGATTCACGTCAGGCAACCTGCCGGTTGTAAAACACTATCCAAAACCTTATAACATGTTTTTTGTACCAACCTCACGTGGAATGGGGTAAGGGCTACAAGGAGGGAGTTCTTCCTATTTCACGTTCATTATACTACTACTCCCGAAAACAAACTGGATATTCAGAGAATCTGATTATCGGCGAAAAAAAAGTCATAAATACTCCAACGTCGTAGTTAATCACATTTCTTAAATCGCAATGACTGAATGAATCTTCATTGACATTCACTATTGTCCACCTTGGATTCAATTCATTAGCGGTCATTACAGGACCTGTGGCCTTCTGTAACATTGCTATTACTAAATGATATCTCAAAAAATATCTGTATTTTTTCATTGATACAAAAACAGTCGTCAATTGAACACAGGTAGATGCATTTTGATTTTTCTGTGTGTTTTTTTACTTGTGTTTTTAGTTTTATTAGTCTAATACACCCGATATAATAAAAATGTACCGATAATAAACTTAGGTAATTAGTATTCGTTTTAACGAATATTATCATTTTTAATTTATTATTTAACCGCTGTTGAATTAACAATGCTTTTATAATAAGGATGCGAAAATTCGTAACTACAATAACACGTTCCTTAGTCATATTTATTTATAGTTTAGACAACAAAAATATTAAATAGGATCATGGTTGTCATTCTGAAGTACATTAGACATCGAGATTTCCAGGCGCTCAATGCAAAATTGAAATAATCCGTAGCACAATAGTCAAAATTAATACAATTTTAAAACCGTACCTACCTTTTATTTATTAATAAATATGATTTATTTATTAAACTGTAGAAAATAAATGAACTATATCTACATATATTATAAAATTATTCATAATTATCATACAATTCTAGATAATTATTAATGTCGTGGTCATAATACAACTCTATAACTCGCACAGCTGGTAATTTCGCACATGCGTAATGCCACTGCAATGATTATAATCCTCAAGGACCACAGATGTAGATTCAAGGATCTTACGCTTGTTCATGGTATTCAAGCCTTAACTACACCATAAGCTAGGTATTCGGCCATAGGACATCGACTGCTGAATATATTCCTTCCCCATATACATATATGTAGTGCAACCTATTTTGTGCGACCACCGATGACCAAGAATCTTTATCAAGTCATTATTTCATTTAGTGGGAAGCTCTGTTAAGCTGTGCTTTAAGTGTATAGTCGAAAGCCTCGAGAGCTTCACTACTCACGAAATAGTGGCCGTATCATTATCGCATACATCAAGAGCTTTTTGTAGGGATAGGTGTACTTGTCTTCAACTTTAGGGAATACCTGGATTAAATACACTTAACCTAAATATACTTGAGAAAGACCTAGGCATCTCTTACTAATAATCACTACATAGTATAAAGCAAAGTCGCTTTCCGCTTCCCGCGTATGTATGTTTGCTTATATCTTTAAAACTACACAACGGATTTTGATGCGGTTTTTTTTAATAGATAGAGTGATTCAGGAGGAAGGTTTATATGTATAATACATGCATAATATAGTAGAGAAACACTGATAATTTTAGAGGTTTCTAATGTGATGTCGTAAATAAATATTTTTTTTGCGCTTACATTGCAAATGCTAGCTGAACCCCACGAGATATATCAAAATAATGTACTACAGTATTGTACACCTTAAAAACGTCTACAAAAAAGTCCACGATGGTATTAGAAATGTCTTACGCACAGCGAAGCGGGCACGGGTCAGCTAGTCTATACTAATATTATAAAGAGGAAAGATTTGATTGTTTGTTTGTTTGTTTGTTTGTTTGTTTGTTTGTTTGTGTGTTATAAAACCGAAAATTTGTTAAGATATTTTGTATGTTTGTGGCTTAAAAACATGGAAACGGATTTGGATGAAACTTACATAGCAAATATACATAGCATAAGTCTTGAAATAATATATATTTTTTAATTCGTGTACCAAGTGAGAAGAGTTCATGTTAGTACATGTTTGCGAGATCTAGAGGGCTCTACCCCGGCTAGCCCTCCACTCGGTGTATGCCAATGAAATAAGGGCAAGGTCTTTAGTTGAAAACCACTATCAATACCCATAAATGTTGAAGGTTTCTCTCGATTTCTCGGTAATGGGAACACATCGGAAGAATCGGCTTTTAAATATCAAAATAAAAAAAAATCCGTTTTCAAACGCCGCAGTAATCGCGTAACATACAAAAAAACATACAGGTGAATTGAGGACCTCCTCCTTTTTGAAGTCGGTTAATAAAAGCTTGTAATAAACTAAGCATCGACTACATAGTCGATGAAACTAAGGCATCACGTAAGCCCATTCGTGAAACAAATGAACTGCAACCTTTCGGCATATGCATCACGATTTGCAACTTGCAATACGAGGACATTTCTGATATACCGTATCAAATTTGACACATCGCTGCATTTGATATTCAGCTATGGTAATCAAGCATCGTATTATCTTAATTCAAAATTGATTATCTAAATGCCGTGTAATAATTATAACATTCAATTAATATATCCACTAGACTATAATTATGCGATGTTACAGTCACAATCAAGTGAAACGTATAACATACATAATAAAAAAAAATAGGATCACGACTGTAATTCCCAAGTACGTTTGAGATCCTCTCAGATCTCCAGGCGGTTAGATCCTTTGAAGATGTCCAGAGGGGGTACTCAGAGGCACCTTCAAACATTATATTTGACACATGCCCACATTTTGCAGTGGTTAGCATTCCAAACGTGACAGTTTGCAAGCCCATCGCCGCTTATAAGAATACTAACTGGTTTCCTCACGATGTTATCCTTCACCGTTTAGAGCACGTGTTTTTGAAGCGCAATTAAATTCTTTCGATTTTTATTTTAAATAAAATTGCTTTATTGCTTTTGTCCATTGATTAATATAGTAATTATCTTGAACTATCACTCAATCGGCCCATTGTCTCACTGTAAAAAGTCAATGACAGTTAAAACCGATTATGAAATACTACTCGTAGTTTTTGCCGATAGATTCGGCTATGGAAAATTGATATACGAGTAATATAATAGCCTATATGCTATTCCAAGGCAAAGGCTATATATATTTCAAGTTACATCTGTTTGGTCGTTTCGGCGTGATAGAGCCACAAACATTCAAACATCTTCATTAAATTTCGGATTTTTAAGAAAGAAGTTATATTCGAAGTTATTATATCAATGGATAGCCGATTTCGCCTTATTTTCCACGCAAATATTCGCTTAATCATACGTATAAATACATACCTATCTGAACAAGCCTTTAGTTTCCGGACATATTTTTTTAGCTTTAATAATAAATTCAAAATCATTTTATTTAAAAGACTATTTAAAAATCAATATTTAATCGTCTTCATTCTAAATCCTGATCTTAGATTAGCATTGTAGGTATATAATATATAAGATAATATTTTTTTTTTTATTTTTTCTAGATCGTATTACAATTCCTTCATAACTATATCAATACAGTCAACATGATCTTTAAACATGAGATTGGTTTATTTTAGTAGGTAAGTTTTATAATTAAATTTTTTTTATAATACTGTGTAATAATGCGCCATAAAGCGCACAACAACACTGATGCTCCACCAAATTGTATTTAATTCTTATTGGATGGTTGAGGCATTAAGTACCCCGCCGTAACACAGTTAAATCTAGCACGGGCGGTACGGACATGTAACTATCTACTAATGAAATTAAACTCCAATATGCCTACTACCTATTTAGTGATATTTTCTTAGTAGTTAAGTTATTTATAATTTGTACCACCTTATTTGAAAAATAAACTATTTCTATTTCTATAAATGCTGAACCGATTGAGATAAAACTTGACAACCAGAGAAACATAAAGGTACGCGAGTAAAGACACGGACGGAAGCTAGAACACAAATAAGATGAACCTAAAAAAATTAAACAATACTGTAGACATAAAGTCGTTAAGAAGCTTTTTAATTAGGTACCTACATAAGATAAAATCAGGTGTCAATGTACTATTACCGTCAAAAGTTTCGTCTTCACAAATGTCAAACCTATTGGCTAAGGCTTAGGTCATTAATAATTTTGTGTAGATCCTGTACCTTACCTACGTAACCAGTAAAAAAAATGTTGAATTATCTTGACATTTTAGTCATATTTTTTTATTGTGGTCGTTTATATTAGCAATGATTCGTATTTTTTTTAGTCACCTCGTTAATCTTTTTTATTTTTAAATAGTTTATTGGAGTTTCTGAATAATATATGTATTCAGAATACCAACATGTTTTTGCTATTAGTAAGGTATTACAATTAAAAAATACCTGCTTTTATAAAAACAGCGTGCATCTTATTTATTGCATTCCTGTTATATTACTCACTAGCTGACCCGTGCCCGCTTTGCTGTGCGTAAGACATTTCTAATACCATCGTGGACTTTTTTGTAGACGTTTTTAAGGTGTACAATACTGTAGTACATTATTTTAATATATCTCGTGGGGTTCAGCAAGCATTTGCAATGTAAGCGCAAAAAAAAGTGTTTATTTACGACATCACATTAGAAACCTCTAAAATTATCAGTATTTCTCTACTATATTATGCATGTATTATACATATAAACCTTCCTCTTGAACCACTCTATTTATTAAAAAAAACCGCATCAAAATCCGTTGTGTAGTTTTAAAGATATAAGCAAACATATATACATATTACATACATATTACATACAGACGCGGGAAGCGGAATGCGACTTTGCTTTATACTATGTAGTGATAAATCAGTTTTTTTATAAAATATAGAATGTTGTTATTTGTTTATCGATTATGATAATTTTTATACTTCTTTTAATACCATATTACTACTCGTACTACGCGTAAATATATTTTTACTAACATTATAAATCGAAAAGTATGTAAGGATGTTGTATGTTTTTAGCTCAATCAAATAAACGTACATGGAATATACAATAATAGCCGGCCCGTGACAAACGTAGTTCTGTCAATTTTTTTTTTGTAATAATCAAATAGGAAAAGCTATTTCAGGCAGCTTCCAATTTTTTCCCTACAAACCTCATACTAATAAAATAAATTACGCATTTTGGTAGAATGCGTATCATTCATTAGTCAAAACTGCGTTGCTATGGCGACTAAATGTTTTTAGTCTGTGAGGTCAGATTTGTTGCACACTAACGCCATCTATACCAAAATCATCCTTTTTGCGTTTTTTTATAATTTAGGGGTTGTTTTTCTGATTATAAGTTCCCCCTTTATTTATTCTGATTTTTTATCTACATACTACAGCTAATTTCATCTTAATCCGTTTTGTCGTTTATTTTTGATTAGGGAACAAACATAGCAGCCTTATCACAAACTTTCGCAATTATAATATTATTAAGATATTAGGATTTCCTGGAATAGCATTAAACGATACTTTTTAATCAGGTACCACGCAAGCGAAGCTGCGAACTGAAGCTAAATCACGCTTTCGCAATATTTCGACACAGTTGTATGCTAATTGGTATATATATGATTCATTAAAAATTGCCTTACATATTTTAAAATGTAGTTGACCATTTCAAAATCATCTCTAAGTTCTGTGAGAAGTCTCTACTGTCCAAGGCTTTAACAGCTTGCCTCAGAGTAAACTAATTGTTTCAATTCTGCTTGGCTGTACCCTTGAAATATGACTTCACAATAATTACTCAGTCATATTCCAATAAAAAGATTGGGTGGGAATTTAAGTAATGAGTTTAATTAGATTAGAAATAAAATCACACATTCGACATGATTCTCAGAGTACTCTGGTTCGGAGTTTATTACATCAAAAGAAAAAAGGAAAATTGCTGTTCGTTAGTCTCGCTAAAACTTGACCGATATGAATATTTTTTTTTGTTTTGTTTGTTTAAGACGCTGCCAGTCGACGATTATTTTTGTTCGAAACGAAAAAATAAATACTTGTGAACAAGCCACATCTCCTATTTTATAGTGTATAGTATATGTGTCATTTTGAAATAATATTTTTATCGTGAAAAGTTTCTGCTATTATGTTTTCAGCTTAATAGAAATGTAGGTAGGAACCTGAAGTAATATACTTATAAAAATAGGAGATGTGGCTTGTTCAGAAGTATTACTTTTTTCGTTTCGAAAAAGAACAATCAGCGACTGGCAGCCTCTTAATGGGATTAGTTGCTCGGAAATTGTAAAATTCGGAAAAAAGAAAAAGTGCTTTTTACTGTGGGACTATTGAAATTTGACAAGACGTCTGTCGGGACAGCTAGTCTATAATATTATGTAGATCATAAGTAATTATATTTTTTTACATCTAGATATAATAGTATCATAATATTATTTGAATATCAACATATTTTTTAGATAAAACCGCTTGATAAAAAACGCTTTGAATTCTACATTTTCACTTCGGGCGATGCGATAAGATTTTAATTGGTTTATGAATATCCTCTAAATAAAGCTTATATCATGTATGTTTTGTCATAGCTAGGTATATGAATTCTGCTATACTTTTGGTTATCTACCTAATTATATTTTTTAAAGTCTAGCTACGAGTATAAATAAAACAACAGTGTAAATAATATTTCACAAAGAGCTAGAGAATTAGCCTAAAGATTCAGGCTATTGCCGTAGTATTCGTTTAGACTGGCGTCAGCTCAGTTGGTAGTGACTCGGCTTTCTACGCAGTAGGTTGTGGGTTCGATCCCACCAAGTGCAAATATTTGTGTGATAAACATAGGTATTTGTTCCTTGTATGGGTGATGTTATGTATAATAAGTTTGTATTCACAAAAAAAGTATCTAAGTATTCTATTAGTTATCTGGTTTACATAGTACAAGCTTTGTTTGGGGCTAGGTGGCGCTGTGTAAATAAGTTCACCAATATTTATTAGTTTACTAGCCGACCCGTGACAGACTTTGTCCTGCCCAAATTTCAATAGTCGCATAGAAAACACTTTCAGAAAACTACAAATGTTTTCCCTATAAACCTTGTCCAGATAAAATAAATTACGAATTTTGGTAGAATGCGTAGGTATCATTCGGTAGTCAAATTGATGTCAGATTTTTTTGACAAAATGAATTTCCAATTCCGACCTTTTATCTGCCGATATTTAAGGATTTTTTATTTACTTATACTATTTTCTATTTTTTTATACTATTTTTTATACTACAGCAAATTTCATCTTAATCCGTTTTGTCGTTTATTTTTGATTAGGGAACAAACATAGCCGCCTTATCACAAACTTTAGCATCTAAAATATTATTTCTTGAATGAAACCACCAAACATTTCAAATGATTGCTTCGTATAGTTAATCCGAAGTTAATACGCTTTGATCTTTAACATTAGCATCTACATTCTAATAGCGATGATTCAAAACACAAGACCTTTTGGTCTCGTTCCCTTCCAATGTCGGCACTATTATTAAATAATACCTTTACAAGATTGCTTTAGCTTCCTGGGTATTTATTTTTTACACGAGTAAATAAATAAAATTAATATTGGCGGACGTTACACAAAGCGCTATGTAGCTCAAACTAAGCAAAGCTTGTACTATGGGGACCAGATAACGGATAGATACTTATATACTTTTTTATATAAATACATAGTTAATATACACTAGCTGCTCCGGTTTCGCACGGGTGGTACCTGGATAAAAAGTAGCTTATGTGTTATTCTGATGTATAAGCTATATTACTGTAAAGTTTCATCTAAATCCGTTCAGTAGTTTTTGCGTGAAAGAGTGACAAACACACACAACCACTCACAAACTTTCGCATTTATAATATTTGTATAAATTGATGTTTTGACTTTTGTTTGGCTCACGATAACAAATTACCACTTAAAATAAAAAAAACTGGCCAACTGCGAGTCGGACTCGCGCACGAAGGGTTCCGTACTATACCCGTAACTATAAAAAACGGCAAAAAACACAAGTTCGTTGTATGGGAGCCCCACTTAAATATTTATTTTATTCTGTTTTAGTATTTGTTGTTATAGCAGCAACAGAAATACATCATCTGTGAAAATTTCAACTGTCTAGGTACCACGGTTCATGAGATACAGCCCTGTGGCAGCCAGACGGACAGCGCAGTCTTAGTAATAGGTTCCCGTTTTCACCCTCTGGGTACGGAACCCTAAAAACGACTACCTAACGTAAAACCATAACTGTCGCTGTTCAATCCAATACACTTAAATTGCATTCGAAGTAGTACATACTTGTCAGTATCTCTACTTTATTGTTCATTTGTTAGATACCAACTCCCATGCCATAGATACCTTCAACATAAGTAGGTATAGGTACTGTCTTTTTAGGGTTCCGTACCCAAAGGGTAAAAACGGAACCCTATTACTAAGACTTCGCTGTCCGTCTGTCTGTCTGTCCGTCTGTCTGTCTGTCTATCTATCACAGGGCTGTATCTCATGAACCGTGATAGCTAGGCAGTTGAAATTTTCACAGATTATGTATTTCTGTGGCTGCTCTAACAACAAATACTAAAAACAGAATAAAATAAATATTTAAGGGGAACTCCCATACAACAAACATGATTTTTTTGTCGTTTTTATAGATAATGGTACGGAACCCTTCGTGCGCGAGTCCGACTCGCACTTGGCCGGTTTTTTTAAAAAACGACGACCGTCTTGTGACAGACAATCTAAATGTGAGGTCAAGACTATTATGTGAACTATTGGTGATTTTTTTTAATGCAAATCGATCAAACCATACATGGAAACACCGTGTAGCAGCTATCATTTTTTATTTATTAATTTACTAGCTGCTGGCTTGTTGTTGTGTTCATACCTTAGGTTTATTTATTGCACATTTTGTAGGGATCTCTATATTTTTCAAAATTAAATATGACCCATGCTACTCACTGATAATATAGCTTTTGATGACATAATACAAAAAAACACATTTTTACCACATTTTTATTTATAACGTTAGGTTAGATATTTACGGCTGCTAGATGACGTTTGCGCGTTATAGAAAACTGATGCTGAAGTACCAGCACGTATGAGTAATTCTTAGGATTTATTAGACAATCTTTAGTCTCAGCCTTACCCGTTCTATAAAAGGTCATAGCCACTGCGAGCATCTGATTCGAAAAACTCTTGAGAATTATTAACTCTCATTTCCTTGATGTGTAAGCCACTTAGGAAATGCCAGGTGAGTGATTGGCGGATGACCCCATATCTATGTGTACTTTAGCAAGTTGAGTATTCTGTTTGCTCGTGCGTACTGTTAGAGGTCTCCATGCCCTTTACATATGCTAGCTTTAATTATTGACATAATGTCGATAATTGGTTTGATCGACAACATAAATAACCCTGTAAAATTTTATTCGAAATATTTATAGATTCATAGATTCGGTGAAAAAACCGAACCCACTCACGATTCTGTCTGTCTGTCTGTCTGTCATAGCCTATTAGAACGAGTTGAAAGGTATTACGTGATGGTATTACGACGTCATAGACTAACGCGCGCAAATACTAAGCATTCGCATATAATAGGTAATAGTGTAATGATAAGAAAATGAAATAAATCATTCACAGACCATTATGGTGTAACCAGACATCGCGCGACATTCGAGAGCGGCATTCGCAGAACACAAGTTTGGCGTTCGAACGAACAATAACACCGTTTGAGCGCGGCAGGTAGCTCGTTGCTGTAGCCAAACATAGCGCGTCTGGTCACACCTTTACAAACAATAGCTAGGTAGACATTACTGTCATCTAATATGCATTTCTACGGAGTAAACTCAGTTTTGTTGAGCTATTAAATATCGCTTACCATTTAATTTTGACGTTATTTCATGTTATTACACCATTATAATAGTAACCAATAAACGCAACAATGAAGGCAGATAGCCGTAAACATAAATTGTATTATGACCGATTCGTAGAAACACAATTTTGTAGGGAACATAATTCTCAAAATATAAATATATAAAACTCTTGCGTTACAGACTGAATGACTGACTGACTGATCTGATGTACAGGGTGTCCGCCGGCAGATTTTATACTTCAAAAAATAAAATAAAATAAAAATATGAATGTAATCAACGTTATTTATTTATTATCTTACATAGGAATAGTGCGGATTTTAGGTTTTAAAAATCACTCCACTCAAATGGCGTCCTTCTAGCCGTAAACATTCTTGCAATCTCTCCTTCATATTGGCGAAAACTCGCTTGCAAAGTTCTGGACTGATAACTGCAATCTCTCGTCGGATATTTTCTTGTAGGGCCTCTATTGTTGATGGCGAATTGTTGTACACGCGAGATTTGAGATATCCCAAGAAAAAATCGCATGGGGTCAGATCGGGTGATCTAGGCGGCCAGGCTATGTCGCCGAAGCGACTTATCAATTTTCCAGGGAAAAGCTCTTTCACTTTTGTCATTGATTCCCTAGCAGTGTGTGCCGTGGCCCCATCCTGCTGAAAATGGGTTCTATTATTATAACCAACATGACGATGCAGCTCCGGGATAAAAAAATTGTCCAGCATCGCGCGGTACCGTTGTGCATTAACGGTTTCACCTCTGCCGAAAAAATAAGATCCAATTATGCCTGTTCCAGAAATGGCACACCAAACTGTGGTCTTCGGGCTGTGGAGAGGCTTTTCATGGACTTCTTTTGGATTGCTAGCACTCCAATAACGCATATTCTGTTTATTAACATAACCCCCAATGTGAAAATGCGCCTCGTCACTAAAAAATATGTTAGATAAACGCGTCGGCGTAGAAAATCGTCCCAGAACGACTCTAGCATAATTCAGCCTTTTTATGTGGTCATCTTCTTTCAACTGCTGAATGATTTGGAGCTTGTATGGATGGAACTTTAATTGTTTTCGAATAATTTTGTGAACTGACGTCTTTTTCACACCCGTTGATGCTGCAATCTTCCGTACAGACTTACGCGGATTTCGCAAAATTTTCCTTCTCACAAGTTCTGCGTTTTCAGGAGTAGTTGCAGTTGTTAAAGGTCCAGGACGAGGTTCATTTCCGACTGATCCTGTTTCTCTAAACTTCTGTACCCACGCCCATATCAATTGGTTTGACGGGCCATCCTTCAATCGTCGGATATCAAAGTGAGAACAAAACCGACGCCTCGCTACATTGATCGAATTATTGTTCGCGAAATACGCTTCAACCGCAAAAGCGCGGTGCGTCCCCGTCCACTGACTCATGGCTACTAAATAATCCGCAACACTCCCGCGTCGAGAGATACCTCGCTCCCCCCGCTGCCGCCTTCCTACGCGCCGTGAGCTCAGTTCAAAGTGTAAAATCTGCCAGCGGACACCCGTTATAACGCACAGCCCAAACTATTGGCCCTAGAAACTTGTTTGAAGGGTGTATTCCTTTTTGTCGATTGGGTGCAATAAGAAAAGAATTCCCGAAATTCAATCCAGGTGCAGCGGGTTTGAAAATAACTTTACGTGAACGAAGTCGCGAGGGTTCCCACTAGTCAATAATAACACAAAGAAACAATGTCAAATGGTCCATATCAAATTCTATAACATGCATAATAAACTTGCAATTGTCATAAACTACCCACGATCATCAACCACATAGCCCAATAGACGCTTCATTCTTCAAACAAACAAATCTGTCAAAACGCCGAGTTGTGCGGGTCAGGGGGGCAGTAAAAAATACGTTCTGATTGTCCGGTTCAATGTCGTGAATCGCGCTTGGTGTCTTATATCAGCAGTATAAGTCTAATGTGTTGTTTAAAAGTGTTTGCCTTGCATGAGTCTATAGGCTGTGTGGTCGATACCCACAATGCTGCGTTAATCATGATAGAACTCATTTTAATGACATGCCATCTGATCGCTATGCGAATAAGTGGCCATTAAAACATGTTCATCTACACGACAATAAACATGTTTGGTAAACATTTTGATATATTTATTAGTCGTTGGAATTATATTATTAGTACTCGTAACTGTTTAACTGTTTCTTGTGTATTTTGTAAATAATCTGTAGGTAATATAATAATGTATTTGATGTTATTTCTTCTTACAAATACCTAAATCATACCTAACTTTCTTTATCTGTTCGAAAACATAAGTTATTATAACTGATTTTAAAAATATTATAGAAAACATTCACTTAGACCTACTCTGCCCCATAATATTATTTCAAAAATGTTTATCTTCTAAAAGTAGACTTAATTCCATAAAAAAATTGGAGCAATTTAATGTTGTCAGCCGATAATATAAAACCTAATGTTATTTCTTTATTTTTTCAGGTAAATCTTCAATAATGATATCATTTATCTTAATAGTTTATATTCCGCTCTAAATTGGTAAGTGGATGATTTGGTGGCATTTGCGACGTCGTTTTATTTATGGTGGGTTATTATTTAGGTTATGAACTGGGAAGGTGAAGAATGAAAAGTATAAAATGTCAATGCACGTTAAGCCGGGGTCCCACGGCGCGTAAAACGACGGGCCGCGCCGGATGACTCGTTCCCACGGCGCGTCCGTCCGCCTTGGCGCGGTCTGGCGCGTGAAAACGCGGGCCGTGGGACTCCGGAATTAGTGAAAGGACTAAATAATACTTTGCACAATTAAACAATAAATTGACAGGTACCCCGCCACAAAGCCACAAGCAGAAGCTAGTAACAGATAAATGGAAAATAAGTGTTTTCTTGTTCGTCGTGTCATTGTCATTTTATATTAGTTCAATGACCGTTGAGTCTAATACCTAAATAGTAATAATTGTTGCCAACAAACAAATACCTATAAAAAACAGTAGGTATATTTTAATTGTTATAACACTGTAGTAGCAACTACAATTATCAAGTCCCCGATAATTTAACATGATTTATTGTCAATGAAAAAAACATAAACGATTGATTCATTAATATTCAAATAGTAAGATCAATTATATTTAATCTCTCATCAACGTGATAATCTGTCATTACATTCACGAAACTAATGATTACAAAATTCCGCAAAAAAAAAACAGGTTGCCCAACATACAAGTATTGTATAAGTTTTGATCAACAGAGTAGTAAAGATATGGAGCGCCCACGAAAGCTTTTGTTCTTTGCTCATATTCGTACAATGCTGTCATCCTCACCTCATCGACAAGAAGGTATCTCGCACTACTGGAAATTGTGGAATGAGCTTTTTTCCGTGGGCTTTCCGGTGAACTATAATATGAACGGTTTTACATTTTTTTTTATTCATCCATGGTCGGCAACACATAACACATAGCAACCATTGCCTCTGGTGCAGATACCAAAAAGCTATGGCAACCGCATACCACAAGACGGGTCGTAAACCTGTTAAAAAAAAGTTACAAGTACAAACAATTTTAAAATAAAAGAACTGCGTAGTATTGAAGTGTCTTGAATAAACCCGCAGTATTTATACAAGAGATATTATAATACACTTGTTCATACTATCTTAGGATTTAAGTATGAGCTTAGTTATTACTCTCAGATATGCGGTCATAAGTTCAGTCTTTTAAATGACCGCGTGAGGTAACCCGAGGATATTTATGTCCAATATAATATTACAAGCAAGCTGTATTATAAGTAAACGCTTTAAATGTCTTATAAATTATCAAGTAAATCTTTACAAGATCAATATTATACTGATCTTTACGCACACACTAATTATTATTGATTTTAGATAGGTTTTTACCACATATCTACGATTATTTACCTGGAACAGTGTTGAAATTCAATTCGAAGGTCGTGAATTCGAATTCAGGCCGAACATCAATGAACTTTAAAATATTATTTACGCATTACGTGCTCAAAACAGTGAAGTAAAATATCTTTACATTTATTTATTTATTTACAATGGCAACGCCAACAGCACACATAATAGACATTAAATACATATTCACATTCATAAAGAAGGATTATCATAATGTGAGGCAATTACAGACATGCACTGAAAAGCATTACTTATAAAAAATAGTAAACAGACAGACAACACAACACACACAGGATAAAATTAAACAAATGTTGTTGATGATAATGAAACAAAACGATAGTAAGCGATAAACGCCCAGTGTTTATAAATTACTTAATTATAAAGTTGAAGAACATTCTTACAGCATGGTTATCATCTTCACATCCGGAATTCTGCAACAAACATAATGTAAGTACAAGATGGGACCAAGACGAGCGCCTTGTGCAACTCCACTCAAATTACAGCAATTGAGGTCCAAAACAGTAATTAAGGGTTACGGAGAGCCGCAAGATTCATGGCCCAACAAATTGTATTACTTATGTATGACTTATGTATTGAGACTAACTGCGTTTATGGTATTGAAGACTTTTACATAAGACTATCATGGGAACTTTATTAGTAATTATAGTCAATTTATAATTTACACAAGCATTTATAGATGAAAATATAAATTACTGAAATAGCTTAAGGGGTTTTTAGTTTTTTTACGAAAATGTCTTTAGGTAATCTTTCGTAATACCGATGAAAAGTAGGACAAAAGTTTCTTACCTAGGCTGCTTTGTATCTAGTTTTCGATGTTATCCTATAGAAATTTTATCAAAATCTAAAACGATTATCACTAGACTCTAAATATCTCTCTATTAGTTTCAGGGAAACCCGACCATCGATACACAGCTTCTAAACGAATGGACCGATCTTGATGCGGTTTCTTTTTTCCGGAAGCGGACGTGTTCGAGATAGTTCTTAGCGATTAAAAATGTAGTATTCTGTGACTGATAGCGAGACAGAGACAGAGGCGGGGTTTTTTTATAATGTTGAATTTATTGATAAGATAGACCGAGCTTAAAATAATATCATCCAAGTATATTAAACTCGAATCGGACATCAAAAAAATTCTGCAGTTTTGCTTTCAATTCCATTGACAGTTTTGAACTGTCAAAGGAAGTCAGTCAAACTATTTTGCAACTCATTTCGGTAGGAACAAAACAGTCGCATTGCAAAACATTCCCACGGCTAATTTCAGTTAAAATTAACCAACACGGCCACTTAATAATTAATCAAGTAATTGTTTAACGCGCACGATTGTTTACACAATCGTACCAACAAATTGTGGATTTGAACGACCTCTAGATATGTAATGAAGTGATGAGCTGCCGGACATGTCGATGCATAATCAATTTTCTTAAAACGGTAAACGTCTTACGACGACCGTAACTACATCCTTATTCTGTCAATTTATATTCGCGTCGAATTGAGAACGTCATCCTTTTTATCGTCGGATCATAATTGACGTCTGTTACATTAAGGGCCTGTTTCACCATCTTCAAGTAAAGTGTTGATTAGTTACTTTCCAGTTAGCGCTAAATTAATGTATGAAAGTGTCAAAACTATCAAATGTCAAATGGTACGTTCGTTTCTGGTAATCGCCGAATAAATAACTTAGGACTTTACTTGAAGATGGTGAAACAGGCCCTAAGTAATAATAATTAAATACGTAACTTTGTTGTGTAGATTTTAACTTTAGGTTCGCAGCGGTTTATTAAAATGAAAATGATCCTATTTCATTTTATTAGATAGTAGATGTAAGACAGTTTTACGAAAAATCTAAAATTATTAATTGTTGATGCTATTACCAATTACGACTAATCCACCGTAAAAAGTAAATGTTGTTATTCGAAAGAAAGTTTGAAGAAAGTTGGTGTGTAAGACAAGAAATTTTAATAATTATTGTGTTCAACCATTCACTCAAACCGAGCTTGACTTTAAATCTATTCTGCAATTACACCAAGTAATATGTATGCAAGTATATAAAAAATAGGTTCACGACTGTAATCCCCAAGTACGGTAGACATCTTCTCAGATCTTCAGACGCTTAGATCCTTTGAAAATGGCTAGAGGGGGTAGTCAGAGGCACGTCCAAGCATTACATTTAGCACATGCCCACATTTTGCAGTAGTCAGCATTCCATACGTGACAGGTTGCAACACCATCGTCCATAAGAATACCAACTGGTTTCCTCACGATATTTTCCTTCACCGTTTTGAGTACGTGTTTTGATGCGCACATAAATTATTCGAACAGAAAAATCCATTGATGTATAACTTGTATAAAGCCCCGCGACTTCGTTCACGTGAGCTATTTTCAAATAGACTTGCACTGCTGCACCCACTTAGCAGTTGAATTTTAGGAATTTCTTTGTTAGTGCGCCCCTACCACCTAAAGAAATACACCCTCCAAATTTCAATTTTCTAGGACTAGTGGTTTAGGCTGTGCGTAAATATTTAGAATAGTTACTTATACATTTTTTGAAGCAAGGTAATAAAATAAATTTAACTCCGTCAAGTACCATGATGCAGTGAAACAGGTGAAAATGATGACGTTACATTTTAAATTGTTTCATGCTTCAAAACACACTAAAGATTTAGACATAAAACGATTTAGTCATACCTGGTAACTAGTCTAATCGAGATATAGTCATAAAGCTTCTAACACAAATGAAAGTCTATGTAGGAACTTTAATAGGTGTAGTCGTTTTCGAACCACAAATATTGAATTCCTGATTCAACCCAAAATGTAGGCCGGTTTCAACTCACCAAAAAATAAAATAATATTTAGTTTGTGTTCTACCCAAAATCTATGCCTGTTTCTACCCATAGCCACACAGGACACAGAACAATGGATATTTATACGGTTAGACATGCTATATTGTATTACTAGCATTTTTAACAATATAAAAGCACGTGTGAACAAGATCTGATATTACTCTTGTAACAATTTTATCTTACGCAACATATTACCTACCTTGAGACAACCATACCGTTTATTGGATTCATCCCATAAATAAATAGCACCCTTCAACAAAGATGTACCCAGCATTTTGATTATGTAAGTCGTCTGTTGATTGGGAGATAAGGCACTCGTCAGACCGGTCTAGGACAAGGGACCGGTGAAGTCTGCTGACCGTGGCATACTTCGCAACATCTTCGTACTAACATCTTTAAATAATATCGACTGTTATTGTATCAGGCCATATGAGTTTGTAAGTGCAATCATTATTATGATCAGCCGCAAATAAGTTCATTTGGTAGTAGTTAACTCTGTCTTGGCAACTGTTAATATTACCAGCTTTAGACAGTAAGGTCCAATATGACCAACAAATAAATAAAAATGGGGAAATCCATCCATTTTTAGACGAATCTTTATAAAGTCTCTCTTTATTTTGTTTATTATTTTAAACAAGGCATCTTTAATCTGTAATCAAGTCAAAATCTCAAATCTAAGGCGTATGTAATATAATACTCGTAAATAAACAATGTCGGACTGAAAAAAATGGTGGCGGGTTTCTTCAAAACTTCGATATCCGTTTTAGTAAAATCACTTAACATTACTTCCGTTTTTTTTGTTTATACTCTTGTTAAAGACAAATAAAAAGAACGTTGAAGGCATTTGAGTTTTATCCCAATACGGCTAATAATATAACTTACGTATATAAAAAAATATTATATTAATTGATTTTAAAAAACATTGTTTTCAGATTAACACCGATTATACGAGTGTCATAAGTCATAGTCAGTCATAGTCATAGTGTCATAGTCAGACAACCAAAGGTTGACCTTTTGGTTTGATTTCGATCCATTAGAAACCTCTTGGCACGTTCAGAAAAAAATAATCATCTATTAAATATAATACAATAGGTAATATATTTTAAATCATTCAACACATTACGACTACTCTCCTTGAACTTTACGAAGAATATCATTATTTTTAGTCTCAATTAAATAATTAGTAACCTTTGTTTTGATTGTATTCAGTGGTTATTTATCAAAAATGCTACATCCACTTTCAATCATTAGATAGATTTCCAAATAAATATTCCGTTAGACATTTTTAAAAGAAAAATTCGGCACCGAGCCCTGTTTATTGCCTGATTCTTCTAGTTCGCGAGGAACAGGTGTACCTTCACGTAGCTCCTAAGACGTTTCAAAGTGAAACATACTCATTCTACTCAGAGATACACGACGATGTATTTATCATAATAATTTAATTGTGCGTAAATAAATAGTCAATGTGTGCCTCCTAATCGATCTTCGTCGAAGTAGACAATACAAATAGCCTATACAAATCCCCACAAAACCATGAGAATCACCTCTATTGTTACAACCAATATTTCAGAATGTAGGTAAGTATGCTATTGATACTTTGTTTTGTTCTCTTTTTCTTTTGTTTTATTATGACGAGCATTAATAATTAACTAGTAGGATACCCGTGACTTCGTTTGCATGGAGTTTCTTGCTACCTTCGAACGGCTGGTGATTGAGGAAAACTAATTGATCAGTCAGCCAAAGTACGTCTTCTACGTTAATATTATTCATTTAACCTTCTCAGAAAGTTAATTTAAATCCTACTGAGTGTTAGCGATTTTAATCGACTAGACTCCTAACATTTTTGGAAGTTTTACGTTATTGGGGACTTTTTGACTTTTAACCTAAAAGATTTTTATTATCTACTCAGAAAAAAAAACCGTTGAATAATGAATAGAGAGAGTTGAATAACTTTAAATGTTCAAAGTACTAAGTTCCAATCTTAATGTTTACAATACAAGAAAAACATGTATTATTAATAGCAATAATTAAATGTGACACTTATTGTAATGTCGAAACAGTACATAATTGGGATATGGCGAAACCGCGGAACCCAGAGAGTTCGCTTGCTGACCTCACGAATCCATGATAGATGCAACCTTACAATTAACTCGTGAACTGCCATTTACCGTCTGCCTAGCACCATAATCTGGCGTAGTCGAATCATGACGCGCGTAGACAACCTGACAATATCGGACTATTGTTAAGTGGCTTTTGAGGATGTCCGTTTGTCATTCAATCACGCCGTAACCACTTAACAGAATAGAATGTTATGTGTCACGTGTATGAAGTAAATGTCTTGGAATAACTTTTAATCCTGGTACCAAGCTAGTGAAATCGCGTCTAGCAGTTAATAAATTTATAAATGTTAAATAGCCAACTGAACTTTACTCATCATTCATCAGATACTATCAAATAGGCACATAAATAGGCGAAGGATTGTCCAGACAATCTAAAGACATCAAGCATTACTCGAGGAAGCGTTCAATATAGAATTTAATTTGGTATAGCAAGATACGAGAACTGAACCAAGTTTGCATACAATAACTTAGCATGACAGACTGTTTGTAATTTTTTGGATCGACTCGAGTGCCTCGTCCTTTATTCATAGCGTCAGAAACTGATGCTTAAGTTTACCTATTTACCTAATGCATGATCAGGAAGTTATGCATATGATAAAAAAATTAAAAGCTAATTTTTAATTCAATTAGTCAAACATTACGTATTTATTGTGTATGTTATAAATTTGTTAGTTTTTATTAATTAGTGCTGCGTGTTACTCAGTAGAATTATCTGTAATACTACTCAATTAATTATAATTTATCATCTATATATGTATATATAGATATTATTTAGTGGTTTAAGATGAATACTATATGTATTCATCTTAAACCACTAAACTCTTAATTAATCTAATAAGTCCATCCGTTTAGGAGTAACTTTTGACACCTCAATTTTAGCTTTTTTTATAGAGAAACTAATCGCTGATTAAAAGATATCCTTGAATGGCGAGTCGTTTAGTCTTTTAGAAGTTTAGACACAATAACTAATCGATCATTAAATAATGTACGTGTTGGCTAATTTTACGCTTGAACGTTGAACGAAGGATTTGTTGGAAATGGATGTTCATTAGATAAAAAAATGCATAATTATAAATTTCACTGGATGACACAATTTTCGACCTTATGCAGTGACACAAAACCATTTTTGCGGTAACACGGTTAACCTCACGCCAAAATTCTCCGACCGTACTTTACCTAAGCATAGGTATATGACCAAACCACCATTAGATCTTAAGGGTGTATTTTCAATAAACAAAGATTTATACTTTGAATATATTTTCTAATCGAGGAATACAATAAAGAAGAAATGATTCGACCACTCGCAAAGTCAAGAGACAATAATAGTTTTTTTTAGTTTTACGTGAAAACCATTAGTCCTACGTAAATACAATATAATAAGGCCAACTTCGGACTGTTCTCTACACAATAAAAAAATATCTTCAAAATCGGAACACCAGGTAAAAAATATACACGTATACGCAGCGATAAAAAAACAGGTCGTCGCAAAACAATTCTAGTATATATTTGTGTTTGTTGTATTGTTAACTATTGTTTCGTTATTAATAGGTTACATTCGGAAAATAACTGATGTTGATAATTGGATAATAAGCACACAACAATCGAAAATTGTAGAGTTATGGAAATACAAAGAATAAAGACATTAGATAACGAAATAGGATAAATAAACTATTGACAAACGCTTGCCATTCGATAATCTGAAGCCCAAATAAGTTATGCAACCTTTCAAAACATCTTCAACATTGTAAGTCACTTGACACTATTGTTATGTGGTGTTATTGCAATCCCTCGAGAACAGAGATTTTATCACCTATGGATGCAATCCTGCTGATGTAAATAGAATAAATATGATAGATATTACACGATTTTATTAAATTCCTTGCTAGTTAGTGTCACTTGTTATTTACAAAATAGAAATTATTAAAAAAATATAAATTACTAGTTAAACTACTAGCACTGCCCACAGAAAGCACTTTTAGTTTTTCCCGAATTATATGCCACCCTTATCACTTAGGGGTATAAAAACTACTCTACGACCTATTCTCATACCTACCAAATATACACAAAAAAAACATAAAAATCGTTCAAGCCGTTTCGGAGGAGTTTGGATACAAACACTGTGACACGAGAATTTTATGTATTGGATTATCATAACTCAAATTTGATAAATTTTTCAAATGAAACATTTTATCATTCGAAAATGGCTTATTTCGTTTTAGCTCGATAATTTGGTGTAGTTTCGTTGTCCCCGGTGACCGTGTCCCCGTCAACGGGGACAACGGGAATTCATTTTTACGATTAAAATACTTCCCATTGTCCCCGGTATCTGTCCCCGTTGAAAAAGTGAAATAAATTTAAGCCCGGTGTCCCCGGTGTGTAAATCGCATAATCAAAAGGAGTCGACGTCTTTTTTTAATGTGATCGGAATAATGTGAAATATCATTAAAAGTATCAATTTCATAAAGTAATTTATGTTTAGTATGGTTTTTAAACTATAACTACAGAAATAAAAATCTTTATGATTTTAAATCTATCATACGTTTCTATAATCGTAGTACCTACCTAAATTAAAAACAGTTTATTTTTATATTTGAAAGCTTTAAAGTTACATAAAGTGTTTTTATCACATATTCCATTTTATCCGGATCCTTATAAAAACGCAAAACAATTTGGTCAATGTTGTTTTGGGCATGCAAAATGATGTAGTATTTTTGCCACCAGCTCCCGCCCTGTCATTGATAAATGACAAATGCACAGAGTAATGTGAGAGAGTTCACTATCTGGAATGTGGGATTGTGAATGCAGATTCATGATGAAATTCTTGAAAAGCAATTATTCACGTCGGGTGTTCCATTCAGTGCCGGATTAACCCATAAGTAGGGCCATCTAGACCCAAACTAAGCAAAGCTTGTACTATGGGAACCAGATAACTGATAGAATACTTTTATACATTTTTTTGTTGTACTTAATATACATATTAACACCCAGACACAGAACAAACATCTATGTTCATCACACAAATGTTTATCCCGGGTGGGGATCGAACTCGCGACCTACAGCGCAGAAGGCAGAACTACTACCAACTGAGCTGTGAGGCTGTTTCAAAATGGGGGCACCAGGCATGGGAGATTATTACTTCAGATTTACTGCTAAATGGGGGGGGAGCTCGCACCGAGCACATGGATGGATTGCTTAGGGCATCAAGTAGTCTTAATCCGTCACTGGTTCCATTGCTATTGTTTTTCGATTGTGTGGATGTGTGGCTCCTCTAAGTAGTACTATGTAAATATATAAAACTCTTTCGTTACTTCCTAACTGACTGACCATTAGTCCTATAAACTTGAAATTTAGAGGCTGTGTTCCTTTTGGTGTGTAGGTTACACTAAGAAACGAATTCCAAACGCGCCGGGGGGTGGAAATCTGTATGAAAATAAGTTCACGTGAACAACGTCGCGAAGGTCTTTACTAGTCTACAGTTACCTAAAGTTTGTTTTTGATTTTGTGAGTTTGGATGTAGGTAATAATCTCCATATCTCGTATAAAATAAAATAAATCGTGATAGCGAGACAGTTGAAATTTTCACTGATAATGTATTTTTGTTGCTGCTATAACAATAAATAATAAAAACTGAATTAAATAAATATCTAAGTGTGGCTCCCATACAAGAAACGTGTTTTTTTGCCGTTTTTATAGATAATGGTACGGAACCCTTCGTGCAAGTCCGACTCGCACTTGGCTGTTTTTTTTTTAATGTTGATAAAAAGTAGTTTACAATTATGTTTTTTTTTTCAGGTCCCCATGAAGCCGCAATGCGCATAGCGGCACTAATCGCGCTCGTGCAGGTATGTACCTACGAATATAACGGCTTTCTTATAATTATTGTGCAAATTATTATGGCAGATGACTAGACTTTGACAGATAGACTGATCTCTCACTTAATAATAATGCAGCCCACGCTGTTCTCATATTAACAAAGAAAAGTAATCTCTACACATGACTTTTAGGTAAATTTTGGAATAATAATAGTTTTATGTATATGTACTTTTCGTACATAATAACAAAAAAGCAATTACAATTATCTTACTAAACAAAAATAAATCTAAATAAATTTTATATATAGATGGACTACGAAAGAATAATTAAAATAGAATCAAGACTGTAATCACCAAGGACGGTAGACATCCTCTCAGTCCTCCAGATCTTTGAAGATGTAGGTATAAATGCAAAGGCACGTCCGAACATTAGGCGCATGCCTACATTTTGCAGTTGTTAGCATTTCATACGTGAAATATTGCAAGCCTATCGCCACTTAAAAGAATCCGAACAATACTATAAAAAATGTAATCCTCGTAAGGCAAGTTACTGGAGCATGAATTAATAATATAACTCGCTATAATAATCAGATAAGCAAAACGAGGGAACTTAAAAATAATTTTACTAATTATCGAAGCCTCTGGCAACTTAAAACAAACGATATAATAATACTAACTAGCACGCAAAACGATTTAGATTCATTTGCGGAAGCCCATTACCACAAAATCTTGCATTATTTCCTACAAAATAATTAACATGTGCGCAGAGCCAAAAGAGCTTCTCGCGGCGTTTCAATAGAGGCGGAAACGATAAAATTATGAAGGGGATGACGTAAGAGTTGGTGTTTTACGGGTCCGGGACTGCAGGGTTATTTTGTAAAAAACATGAATATCATGGTATGATGTTGAATGCAATACTTAATGTTAGAGAATACCTAATCTGTACACTTTTCATAGTAACTATTCACAGTATAAGCACCTATACGCTTCAGCGTAGGTATTGTATTGGAAGCGTAGGTATGGGTGCCAAAACAGCATAAAAAGCGTAGGTATTATGGCATTCAGTACCATAACATGATAATCATGTTCTTACAAAATAGCCCTGCTGGTTGGTTTAAAGTTCACACTGTAAAAAAACCCTCGTAAATATACCATTTGTAGGCATAACGAGGTGACCATGTCTAGGCATCAACCATTTCCTAAAACAAAAAAGCATCTCGATTTGATAGTAGTGTTGGCCGAGTGCGAAATGGTACCACTAAAAACATCGTGACAAAACAGTTGCAAACTGTCACGTTTGGAATGTTATCTACTGCCAAATGTGGCAATATAGATACCAAATGTAACGTTTGTATGTTTCTTTGACTACCTCTGCTAAATATTTTCAATAATCTGAACGCCTGAAGATCTGAGAGGATGTCTACCGTACTTGGAGATAATATCTAACAATATATTGATTACTACACGTCCACTCTACTACTGCCGATTTGATCTCGTGACTAAGTAATTAATCACACCTCGATGGTATAGCTAAGCATGATAATTTACAAGTTGCCACTTTAATCAAACATTTTATGAAATAAAAGGTACGTGGGAGCGGAAAGAATCATTGTGCTTTAAACAATAAATTTACTGATTTGCCGATAGTGTAGTCTGGCAATACATCCTTGGTGTTGTATGGAAACATTGACACAGAAAACTAGCGCTTGTTTATCAGCTCTCACTGGCCAAAGTTAGTACAAAGCCGGTTTAAAACTATAGCATACACTGGTAACCTGCTTTCTTTATGAATGCGGTTTATGTCAGTACCTAAATGTAGGTACACGGTTTAAAGAGTTGCCTCTAATTATGATATTTTAAACCTTAATTCTATAATTATTATAAGCACGCTAAAGTTCTCATAAGGTTACCTACAACTTACTTATTTTAAAAGTCAGGTATTGTCGTACGTACGTAGATACTTAGTAATATTTATACACATACACGCTGACCCGGCGAACTTCGTATCGCAATTGACAAATGTTGTTTGAAGTATCCGTTCCCGTTCCCGTTCCCGTTCTTAGGAACACACCTACATTGCTTAGACAACAGTGAACTTTATACAATAGCAATAAAGCTCAAATTGACTCTACGTTTTAGTTAGAAAACTTTTGTATGGGAAAAAGAAAAGGGCTGTTTTTAGGGTTTTCCCGGCAATTATTCGAATTTTTCTCATCTTTTAAGCCTTCCCTAGACCTCCACGAACATTTCAAGACCAAGATAAGATAAATCCGTTCAGCCGTTCTCGAGTTTACGAGACTAACGAACAGCGATTGATTTATATATATATAGATTTATTAGACTTTTGTAGTAATTAAATGTATTTCTAATGTACTGTTTTTTATCTGTAGCTGTCACTAGCTACAGCTGTTTCAGATGAAAACAAACTCACAGCCGCTGAGCTAAACTTCGAGCTCTCCAAAGATAATGAGCTCTCTCCGTTCTTCGAAACTTCTGCTGAAGATGCAGTCACATTTATGCGAGGCTCTAGAGCCGCAGGTATGTAAAAAGAATCGAGCGGTTGCGTCAAAAAAAATAATGAATTGGCTCGGCACAGCCTATTGACTGCGTTATGTTATGACGTTATTACAACCCGGTCAGAATATCTGTGCACCTCGCTGGAATGCGGCGCCTCTCCCGCTCTCTCTCTCTCCCGCCTCGCCCGTACCATGACGTCACGAGGTCAGGTGCACAGATATTGTGACCGGGTTGTACGTCATTCATACAAAGAAAATATCAAATTATCGCGATATATGGGTATGTAACAGATAATACAATTAATACGCTTTATACGAGCGTACGAAGCTTTTTTAGTTTCACCTTTTGAACATTCAAACATTCTGGTTTGAAGCATCTAATACATTATTTTGGAAAATAATTATACTCCATGAATTTGACTGGCCTCACAGCTCAGTTGGTAGTAACTCTGCCTTCTGCGCTGTAGGTTGTGGGTTCGATCCCCACCCAGGGCAAATATTTGTGTAATGAACATAGATGTTTGTTCTGTGTCTGGGTGTTAATATGTATAATAAGTATGTACCTATTTACAAAAAAAAAAAGTATATACGTATTCTATCAGTTATCTGGTTCCCATAGTACAAGCTTTGCTTAGTTTGGGGCTAGATGGCGCTGTGTGTAAAAGTCCGTCAATATTTATTTATTTATCCATACTTAATAAAGGAGAGTCAGTCAATTATATTATTTTTTCATCTTTACAGACTCACCTTTCGCTCCGGACATAGACGTACAATGCTCAAACGACTTTATTGACGTTACGGTTGAGTTCAACGACGTTTTTGACGGTATTATCTACAGTAAGGGATTTTTGAGCGATCCTAAGTGCAAGTGAGTATTGGTTGGAATTTGAATCATTAATTAGTCGACGCTCTTTTTGCGAATTTCAGAGAGACGACGGCGCTGAAATATTTGTGTATAAAAATATCTAAGCGATTAATATGCTTGAGGATTTAGAGTCGTGAGATATTCACATATTTTTAAGTTTAATTCTTAATGTACCTTGTTCTCGGTTTATTGTTAAACCATTTTTTTTAAATGTCCCAATGTTATTGTCTTGCTTTCTTATCTTACAGATATGTTTCACTTGGAGGAAGCCAATCCCGGTACTCGTTCCGAGTGCCGCTCAACGGATGTGGCTCCCGTCCGCTCTGCAATGCCTGTGGAACCATCGACAACGTGCTGGTCTTCCAGGCTGATGATCTGGTGCAGGGCCCTCTGGACTTTGCTAGAAAAGTACTTAATTTTTTAAATAAAGTCTTAAAAATTTTTATGACTCCAAACTCTAAGTATGCTGAGTAGCAGGCTAAATGCAATATACATATGATATTTATGCATTGACAGTAGATATACTTATACATATGTGAGAAAGATATGTATAGTTTTATCACTTTTCTAGTGCTAGATGAAAGAGCAATTTTAAAATCGAAGAAAACTAAAACGTTACATAGGCAAAAAATATTAATATGGTACAACGCCAGCTCACTAAAAACTGAGCTTCATTATATTGACATCAAAGCGCGCCGAACAGTAATGTGCCCAAATTGAAATCGATTCTGCACTAGCAACTTTATGGATATATAAATCTTGTTTTTCAACATTATAATTTTCCTTTTTTAGGTGTCATGCGTGCGTACTTCCCTTGAAGTCTCAGTGAACGGCAACGCAGTCGCCAACCGCGAACAGCACATATTGAAGCTGAAGCCCTTCATGGTGGACATGCTGGATGTGGTTGCCGTCGAAGGACCAGCTGGTGGTGTCGAGTGCTGGATGGACATTCAGAAGGGAGTTTTCCCCAACGTAAGTATTAAAGACACGGACAGGAGAGCCGCAGGATAAAATACATTTAATAGTCAGATTTAATAGTATTCCATTCATTCTTAGTTTCGCAAGCTTCGAAAACAGGACAATAAAATCGCTTGCCAAATCGATAAAGCCTATAAGAGCTATTGGTTCATAAAGACGCACATGAAAAACGAACTTCCGAGAACGAACACGAGAAATATGTGCCGAATAACAGCTCAGTTGGTAGCCTTCTGCGCTGTAGGTTGTGGGTTCGATCCCCACCCAGGGAAAAATATTTATGTGTTCAAATATTTGTGTGATGAACATAGATGTTTGTTCTGTGTCTGGATGTTAATATGTACGAGTAGGTATATTATGTATATATTTACAAAAAAAAAATGTATAAGTATTCTATCAGTTATCTGGTTCCCATAGTACATAGCTTTGCTTAGTTTGGGGCTAGATGGCTCTGTGTGTAAAGTCCGCCAATATTTATTTATTTATGTAATGTTTTGACGTGCCTCTGGCTGACCTATCTAAACATTCACAAGACTAAAAGACTATAGATCTGGATAATTTAAGTCACATATTTACATTTCAGACTACTCCTCTCAAAGACTCCATCAAGATCGGCGAATATCTCACCATCCTGGTTTACCTGAAGGACGTGAGGAACCAGTTCAACTTGAAGATTCACGACTGCTGGGCGTATGATAACGATGAATATGACAGCCCAAGGACAAACAAAATTCAGCTGACTGACCAAGAAGGATGCCCAAGGTACCTACTCACTCCTCATATTTGGTTTTTTTTTTATCTCAATGCCGTGATTGAATTTAGAACTTCATGATAACCTCATCACTGTACGTTAAGCAAGAAAACTAAAAACTACTCTTAGATACACCGGCTCTTCTACGACGTGATTATTGATCCATGTAGCCTTTGCTAACTATAAAAACTCTCGTCGTATGGAGGTGACGGCAAGATTTGTTTGAATTTTTTTTATTTAAATCAGCACTGTTTATTTCAAATTACAGGAAAAAGCTTATTGAAGGATGGCAAAAGTCCACTAACACGGGCAGAAGTGGAGCCACTTTGATTGCTCACACCAAAGTCAGCGCCTTCCGCTTCCCAGAAACTGACCAAGTCTACCTCACTTGTAACGTTGAGGTTCGTATTCTTCTACAATATCCAGTCAAAATATCTTCTTTAAAATTATCGAGTAGAAAAGGTACAGATTTTAATCTACCAATAGCAGCTCAGCATTCACTATTATGTCACGCCAAACAAACAAAATACGCTGTGTAATCGCAAACATAAATAAAATGAAAACCCTTATGTAGTTAGATTGTGGGCACAATACTTTTGTCAGTTTGTTATCAAGCCGTGTTTGTTGCCCGATTTATTCGCATAAAATCTAGCTCCTAATGACGTTTAAAAGTGATTCTTGTGATTTAATTTTGACCTTTTGACTTTGACTTTATGAGTCAAAAGCAAAATGACGGCTAAGTTATTCCATTTTATTTCGGTTCTTAATTTCAGCTGTGCACTGGCAACTGCGATGCTAGTTGCACCGGCATTCAAGAAGTATCAACGACGATTCGACCTCAAACATGCTACCCTGGATCCCGGGAGCCTCAGTGCCTGCAGCCAACACCACCACCACAAGTCAAGTGTTATCCAGGCTCTGCAGATCCTAATTGCCCCAGACCTACAACCACAGAAGGACCTAGATGCTACCCAGGCAGCACAGACCCTCGTTGCCCCAAGCCGACTACAGTAGAACCGTCGTGCTACCCTGGCTCACCAGACCCCAAATGCCCACAACCGCCTCAACCAACCACTTTAAACCCACCAACTTACTTGCCCCCAGCAACAACTAGACAAACAAGTCCTGCACCTCGCTGCTACCCTGGTAGCGCAGATCCAAGATGTCCTCAGCCTACTACACCGGCTCCGCCAAGATGTTTCCCTGGAAGCACAGACCCTCGATGCCCCAAGCCGACTACCCCTGCTCCTCCTAATTGCTACCCCGGTAGTACTGATGCTCGTTGTCCCAGGCCAACCACCCCTGAGCCACCCAGATGTTTCCCTGGAAGCACAGACTCAAGGTGTCCTAGGCCAACAACTCCTGAGCCACCCAGATGTTTCCCTGGAAGCACAGACTCAAGGTGTCCTAGACCAACAACTCCTGAGCCACCACGGTGCTACCCAGGAAGTTCTGACCCTAGATGTCCCAAACCTACAACCCCGGCTCCACCAAAGTGCTATCCTGGTAGCACCGATCCTCGTTGTCCTAGACCCACCACACCCACTCCAACATCTCCTGCTTGCTACCCTGGTTCTCCTGACCCCAAGTGTCCTCAGCCTTCTAGGCCGACCACTTTGAACCCACCAACTTACTTGCCACCAGCAACAACTAGACAAACAAGTCCTGCACCTCGCTGCTACCCTGGTAGCGCAGATCCAAGATGTCCTCAGCCTACTACACCGGCTCCGCCAAGATGTTTCCCTGGAAGCACAGACCCTCGATGCCCCAAGCCGACTACCCCTGCTCCTCCTAATTGCTACCCCGGTAGTACTGATCCTCGTTGTCCCAGGCCAACCACCCCTGAGCCACCCAGATGTTTCCCTGGAAGCACAGACCCTCGATGCCCCAAGCCGACTACCCCTGCTCCTCCTAATTGCTACCCCGGTAGTACTGATCCTCGTTGTCCCAGGCCAACCACCCCTGAGCCACTCAGATGTTTCCCTGGAAGCACAGACTCAAGATGTCCTAGGCCAACAACTCCTGAGCCACCACGGTGCTACCCAGGAAGTTCTGACCCTAGATGTCCCAAGCCTACCACTCCCGCTCCTCCTAATTGCTACCCCGGTAATACTGATGCTCGGTGCCCCAGGCCAACCACCCCTGAGCCACCCAAATGTTTCCCTGGAAGCACAGACTCAAGGTGTCCTAGGCCAACAACTCCTGAGCCACCACGGTGCTTCCCAGGAAGTTCTGACCCTAGATGTCCCAAACCTACAACCCCGGCTCCACCAAGGTGCTATCCTGGTAGCACCGATCCTCGTTGTCCTAGACCCACCACACCCACTCCGACATCTCCCGTCTGCTACCCTGGTTCTCCTGACCTCAGGTGTCCTCAGCCTTCTAGGCCGACCACTTTGAACCCACCAACTTACTTGCCACCAGCAACAACTAGACAAACAAGTCCTGCACCTCGCTGCTACCCTGGTAACGCAGATCCAAGATGTCCTCAGCCTACTACACCGGCTCCGCCAAGATGTTTCCCTGGAAGCACAGACCCTCGATGCCCCAAGCCGACTACCCCTGCTCCTCCTAATTGCTACCCCGGTAGTACTGATGCTCGTTGTCCCAGGCCAACCACCCCTGAGCCACCCAGATGTTTCCCTGGAAGCACAGACTCAAGGTGTCCTAGACCAACAACTCCTGAGCCACCACGGTGCTACCCAGGAAGTTCTGACCCTAGATGTCCCAAACCTACCACTCCCGCTCCTCCTAATTGCTACCCCGGTAATACTGATGCTCGGTGCCCCAGGCCAACCACCCCTGAGCCACCCAGATGTTTCCCTGGAAGCACAGACTCAAGGTGTCCTAGACCAACAACTCCTGAGCCACCACGGTGCTACCCAGGAAGTTCTGACCCTAGATGTCCCAAACCTACCACTCCCGCTCCTCCTAATTGCTACCCCGGTAATACTGATGCTCGGTGCCCCAGGCCAACCACCCCTGAGCCACCCAAATGTTTCCCTGGAAGCACAGACTCAAGGTGTCCTAGGCCAACAACTCCTGAGCCACCACGGTGCTTCCCAGGAAGTTCTGACCCTAGATGTCCCAAACCTACAACCCCGGCTCCACCAAGGTGCTATCCTGGTAGCACCGATCCTCGTTGTCCTAGACCCACCACACCCACTCCGACATCTCCCGTCTGCTACCCTGGTTCTCCTGACCTCAGGTGTCCTCAGCCTTCTAGGCCGACCACTTTGAACCCACCAACTTACTTGCCACCAGCAACAACTAGACAAACAAGTCCTGCACCTCGCTGCTACCCTGGTAACGCAGATCCAAGATGTCCTCA
Organism: Hydriomena furcata; assembly: GCA_912999785.1. Taxonomy (NCBI): domain Eukaryota; kingdom Metazoa; phylum Arthropoda; class Insecta; order Lepidoptera; family Geometridae; genus Hydriomena; species Hydriomena furcata. The sequence continues at coordinate 7,444,445 of OU538838.1, forward strand.
GCCTACTACACCGGCTCCGCCAAGATGTTTCCCTGGAAGCACAGACCCTCGATGCCCCAAGCCGACTACCCCTGCTCCTCCTAATTGCTACCCCGGTAGTACTGATGCTCGTTGTCCCAGGCCAACCACCCCTGAGCCACCCAGATGTTTCCCTGGAAGCACAGACTCAAGGTGTCCTAGACCAACAACTCCTGAGCCACCACGGTGCTACCCAGGAAGTTCTGACCCTAGATGTCCCAAACCTACCACTCCCGCTCCTCCTAATTGCTACCCCGGTAATACTGATGCTCGGTGCCCCAGGCCAACCACCCCTGAGCCACCCAGATGTTTCCCTGGAAGCACAGACTCAAGGTGTCCTAGACCAACAACTCCTGAGCCACCACGGTGCTACCCAGGAAGTTCTGACCCTAGATGTCCCAAACCTACCACTCCCGCTCCTCCTAATTGCTACCCCGGTAATACTGATGCTCGGTGCCCCAGGCCAACCACCCCTGAGCCACCCAAATGTTTCCCTGGAAGCACAGACTCAAGGTGTCCTAGGCCAACAACTCCTGAGCCACCACGGTGCTTCCCAGGAAGTTCTGACCCTAGATGTCCCAAACCTACAACCCCGGCTCCACCAAGGTGCTATCCTGGTAGCACCGATCCTCGTTGTCCTAGACCCACCACACCCACTCCGACATCTCCCGTCTGCTACCCTGGTTCTCCTGACCTCAGGTGTCCTCAGCCTTCTAGGCCGACCACTTTGAACCCACCAACTTACTTGCCACCAGCAACAACTAGACAAACAAGTCCTGCACCTCGCTGCTACCCTGGTAACGCAGATCCAAGATGTCCTCAGCCTACTACACCGGCTCCGCCAAGATGTTTCCCTGGAAGCACAGACCCTCGATGCCCCAAGCCGACTACCCCTGCTCCTCCTAATTGCTACCCCGGTAGTACTGATGCTCGTTGTCCCAGGCCAACCACCCCTGAGCCACCCAGATGTTTCCCTGGAAGCACAGACTCAAGGTGTCCTAGACCAACAACTCCTGAGCCACCACGGTGCTACCCAGGAAGTTCTGACCCTAGATGTCCCAAGCCTACCACTCCCGCTCCTCCTAATTGCTACCCCGGTAATACTGATGCTCGGTGCCCCAGGCCAACCACCCCTGAGCCACCCAAATGTTTCCCTGGAAGCACAGACTCAAGGTGTCCTAGGCCAACAACTCCTGAGCCACCACGGTGCTTCCCAGGAAGTTCTGACCCTAGATGTCCCAAACCTACAACCCCGGCTCCACCAAGGTGCTATCCTGGTAGCACCGATCCTCGTTGTCCTAGACCCACCACACCCACTCCGACATCTCCCGTCTGCTACCCTGGTTCTCCTGACCTCAGGTGTCCTCAGCCTTCTAGGCCGACCACTTTGAACCCACCAACTTACTTGCCACCAGCAATAACTAGACAAACAAGTCCTGCACCTCGCTGCTACCCTGGTAACGCAGATCCAAGATGTCCTCAGCCTACTACACCGGCTCCGCCAAGATGTTTCCCTGGAAGCACAGACCCTCGATGCCCCAAGCCGACTACCCCTGCTCCTCCTAATTGCTACCCCGGTAGTACTGATCCTCGTTGTCCCCGGCCAACCACCCCTGAACCACCCAGATGTTTCCCTGGAAGCACAGACTCAAGGTGTCCTAGACCAACAACTCCTGAGCCACCACGGTGCTACCCAGGAAGTTCTGACCCTAGATGTCCCAAACCTACCACTCCCGCTCCTCCTAATTGCTACCCCGGTAATACTGATGCTCGGTGCCCCAGGCCAACCACCCCTGAGCCACCCAAATGTTTCCCTGGAAGCACAGACTCAAGGTGTCCTAGGCCAACAACTCCTGAGCCACCACGGTGCTTCCCAGGAAGTTCTGACCCTAGATGTCCCAAACCTACAACCCCGGCTCCACCAAGGTGCTATCCTGGTAGCACCGATCCTCGTTGTCCTAGACCCACCACACCCACTCCGACATCTCCCGTCTGCTACCCTGGTTCTCCTGACCTCAGGTGTCCTCAGCCTTCTAGGCCGACCACTTTGAACCCACCAACTTACTTGCCACCAGCAACAACTAGACAAACAAGTCCTGCACCTCGCTGCTACCCTGGTAACGCAGATCCAAGATGTCCTCAGCCTACTACACCGGCTCCGCCAAGATGTTTCCCTGGAAGCACAGACCCTCGATGCCCCAAGCCGACTACCCCTGCTCCTCCTAATTGCTACCCCGGTAGTACTGATGCTCGTTGTCCCAGGCCAACCACCCCTGAGCCACCCAGATGTTTCCCTGGAAGCACAGACTCAAGGTGTCCTAGACCAACAACTCCTGAGCCACCACGGTGCTACCCAGGAAGTTCTGACCCTAGATGTCCCAAACCTACCACTCCCGCTCCTCCTAATTGCTACCCCGGTAATACTGATGCTCGGTGCCCCAGGCCAACCACCCCTGAGCCACCCAAATGTTTCCCTGGAAGCACAGACTCAAGGTGTCCTAGGCCAAAAACTCCTGAGCCACCACGGTGCTTCCCAGGAAGTTCTGACCCTAGATGTCCCAAACCTACAACCCCGGCTCCACCAAGGTGCTATCCTGGTAGCACCGATCCTCGTTGTCCTAGACCCACCACACCCACTCCGACATCTCCCGTCTGCTACCCTGGTTCTCCTGACCTCAGGTGTCCTCAGCCGTCTAGGCCGACCACTTTGAACCCACCAACTTACTTGCCACCAGCAACAACTAGACAAACAAGTCCTGCACCTCGCTGCTACCCTGGTAGCGCAGATCCAAGATGTCCTCAGCCTACTACACCGGCTCCGCCAAGATGTTTCCCTGGAAGCACAGACCCTCGATGCCCCAAGCCGACTACCCCTGCTCCTCCTAATTGCTACCCCGGTAGTACTGATGCTCGTTGTCCCAGGCCAACCACCCCTGAGCCACCCAGATGTTTCCCTGGAAGCACAGACTCAAGGTGTCCTAGACCAACAACTCCTGAGCCACCACGGTGCTACCCAGGAAGTTCTGACCCTAGATGTCCCAAACCTACCACTCCCGCTCCTCCTAATTGCTACCCCGGTAATACTGATGCTCGGTGCCCCAGGCCAACCACCCCTGAGCCACCCAGATGTTTCCCTGGAAGCACAGACTCAAGGTGTCCTAGACCAACAACTCCTGAGCCACCACGGTGCTACCCAGGAAGTTCTGACCCTAGATGTCCCAAACCTACCACTCCCGCTCCTCCTAATTGCTACCCCGGTAATACTGATGCTCGGTGCCCCAGGCCAACCACCCCTGAGCCACCCAGATGTTTCCCTGGAAGCACAGACCCAAGGTGTCCTAGGCCAACAACTCCTGAGCCACCCCGGTGCTACCCAGGAAGTTCTGACCCTAGATGTCCCAAACCTACAACCCCGGCTCCACCAAGGTGCTATCCTGGTAGCACCGATCCTCGTTGTCCTAGACCCACCACACCCACTCCGACATCTCCTGCCTGCTACCCTGGTTCTCCTGACCTCAGGTGTCCTCAGCCTTCTAGGCCGACCACTTTGAACCCACCAACTTACTTGCCACCAGCAACAACTAAACAAACAAGTCCTGCACCTCGCTGCTACCCTGGTAGCGCAGATCCAAGATGTCCTCAGCCTACTACACCGGCTCCGCCAAGATGTTTCCCTGGAAGCACAGACCCTCGATGTCCCAAGCCGACTACCCCTGCTCCTCCTAATTGCTACCCCGGTAGTACTGATCCTCGTTGTCCCAGGCCAACCACCCCTGAGCCACCAAGATGTTTCCCTGGAAGCACAGACTCAAGGTGTCCTAGACCAACAACTCCTGAGCCACCACGGTGCTACCCAGGAAGTTCTGACCCTAGATGTCCCAAACCTACAACCCCGGCTCCACCAAGGTGCTATCCTGGTAGCACCGATCCTCGTTGTCCTAGACCCACCACACCCACTCCGACATCTCCCGTCTGCTACCCTGGTTCTCCTGACCTCAGGTGTCCTCAGCCTTCTAGGCCGACCACTTTGAACCCACCAACTTACTTGCCACCAGCAACAACTAGACAAACAAGTCCTGCACCGCGCTGCTACCCTGGTAGCGCAGATCCAAGATGTCCTCAGCCTACTACACCGGCTCCGCCAAGATGTTTCCCTGGAAGCACAGACCCTCGATGCCCCAAGCCGACTACCCCTGCTCCTCCTAATTGCTACCCCGGTAGTACTGATGCTCGTTGTCCCAGGCCAACCATCCCTGAGCCACCCAGATGTTTCCCTGGAAGCACAGACTCAAGGTGTCCTAGACCAACAACTCCTGAGCCACCACGGTGCTACCCAGGAAGTTCTGACCCTAGATGTCCCAAACCTACCACTCCCGCTCCTCTTAATTGCTACCCCGGTAATACTGATGCTCGGTGCCCCAGGCCAACCACCCCTGAGCCACCCAGATGTTTCCCTGGAAGCACAGACTCAAGGTGTCCTAGGCCAACAACTCCTGAGCCACCACGGTGCTTCCCAGGAAGTTCTGACCCTAGATGTCCCAAACCTACAACCCCGGCTCCACCAAGGTGCTATCCTGGTAGCACCGATCCTCGTTGTCCTAGACCCACCACACCCACTCCGACATCTCCCGTCTGCTACCCTGGTTCTCCTGACCTCAGGTGTCCTCAGCCTTCTAGGCCGACCACTTTGAACCCACCAACTTACTTGCCACCAGCAACAACTAGACAAACAAGTCCTGCACCTCGCTGCTACCCTGGTAGCGCAGATCCAAGATGTCCTCAGCCTACTACACCGGCTCCGCCAAGATGTTTCCCTGGAAGCACAGACTCAAGATGTCCTAGGCCAACAACTCCTGAATCACCAAGGTGCTACCCAGGAAGTTCTGACCCTAGATGTCCCAAGCCCACCACTCCAGCTCCACCGAGGTGCTACCCAGGTAGTTCTGACCCGCGTTGTCCTAAGATAACCACCCCCAGTCCTCTTAACTGCTTCCCTGGAAATACAGACCCTAGGTGCCCTAAACCAACAACACCTGCGCCACCTAGATGCTACCCAGGCAGCTCAGACCCTAGATGTCCTAAACCTACTACTCCGGCAGCACCTAACTGCTTCCCAGGAAACAATGATCCAAGGTGCCCTAAGCCTACCACGCCTGCTCCTCCAAACTGTTTCCCAGGAAATAATGACCCGAGGTGCCCCAGACCTACAACTCCTGAGCCACTAAGGTGTTACCCAGGCAGCTCAGACCCTAGATGTCCTAAACCTACTACTCCGGCAGCACCTAACTGCTTCCCAGGAAATAATGATCCAAGATGCCCTAGACCTACAACACCAAAGCCACCAAACTGCTACCCAGGTAGTCCAGATCCTAGATGCCCTCAAATTACAAGACCAACTACATTGAACCCGCCCACTTATTTGCCCCCTTCCACAAAGCTTCCTCAATGCTACCCAGGATCATCGGATCCCAGATGTCCAAGGCCTACCACTCCTGAACCACCAAGATGCTATCCAGGCAGCACAGATCCTCGATGCCCTAAACCAACTACTCCTGTTCCTCCAAACTGCTTCCCAGGAAACAATGACCCGAGGTGTCCAAAGCCTACAACCCCTCAGCCACTACGATGTTACCCAGGTAGTAAGGACCCTCGCTGCCCACAACCCAAACCAACGCCCGACTCATGCTACCCAGGATCTCGGGACCCGAAATGTCCTCAGCCGTTTGCGCCCAGCAGCACCAATCCCCCGTCAACGTATCTGCCTCCTTTCCCTGCTCAAAACGAAGTGAATTCTCCAAGAGTCGCCAGGTTGGCTTCCCCGGATGACGAAGAAGGATCACAAGCGGATGTTGGTAAGTTACTAGATAAAAATTGGGTTTTTTTTTATTAACTGGGTATCTATTTGTTTTTATTCTAAATCAAAATTGGTTAGTGAGCATAGATCGATTAGAAGCGTTATGTTCGTTACTTGAAGTTTTTATTGTAGTGTGTTTGTAATGTAGTTTAATCACACTTTCTATCTTTATGACATCAGCCTGATGTATATTTTCATAGCAATTGCTCTAAAAACTCTATTTTGATTCCCACGTCGCGTTGTTTTTTTTTCCGACAACCAGTCTTCTTGTTCAAAAAACTACGAAACTACCATCATAATTAGTAATCAAGAGAATTATTATGTAAATTAAAAAAGAAATGCTTATTTTTCCAGATGATTTCGAGTCTACAAGAACTGAACCGAAAAAGACAAGAAAGACAAGAGATGTGAGCAATGTCTTCAAAGATTTCAAACTGACCGCAGTCAACTCAACCAACTACATCGCTATGGGAGCTATTCTTTTCACCGTATTCTCTGTGATGACCACCCTCTTCATTTACACAAGAAACAACAAACGAAGAAATCAATCTATTAACGAACCAGGAAGCTGTTGCTAATTTGTAGATATTAAGTGGTAATGATTGTGATATTATGATAATTATTAAATTACCATTTTTTGCAACTTTATACGATATGGCTGCGTTAAAGGATAGTTACCTACTTGCACTGCCTTAGCTTTATATTATACTAACATGCGCTTGAGCATACCTATTTTATTCCATAAAATAGTGCCATAATGCAATCAATATTATGTCCATTTGATGCATAAAATATAGTTTTTTTAGCCCTAGTCAATGTATGTATTCTATTCTGAAATTTGTAACTGTATGGTTTATACTAACACCATTGATATACTCATTTGTGATATTTTTATAATGTAATGCATGTAATTTTGCCAATACATGTGGCCATTCATCGTGTACCTAGTGTATGTTTAATATAATCAATGACTTTGGGTACATTTTGTGCTTTAGAAGGTACAGTATCGTGTTTCATACGCGCTACTTGTTCAAAATGCACCTAAAGTCGTAAGATTTGATTTCCATTGTATTGTTAGTAAGATTGCTTTCAAGTCTGTCTAAGTAAAACATTCTATGAATGTCGAGTTGCGTTTTATTTTTTCATATAAAGGATTGTAAAATGTTTGAAAACATTATACTGTAACATATTTAAAATGAAATGTTAGAAAAATAAAATACTTCTTAAAAAATCATACAAACACCTTTTATTTATATTTTTTTAATGGTTCATTGGACAGACAGAAGTATAGATTTATTACGTACAAGTAGTCTTACTACTAATTTATTTAGTAACTAGCGACCCGCCCGGGCTTCGCACGGGTGCAATGCTGATACTAAATATACTACAGAATGTCTTTATATAAAACGTTTTTTTTCACAGCTTTTTTTGACCCCTTCTAGTACAATTGCTGATTTTTGGAGTACAATTCGTACAATTCCATAGATTTGTAACTGCATTAAAATTAACCCTTATCCACGGTGGGTCCGGCTGCGTAGTATCACACGATTTCTATGATTCTTTTTTTATGGAATAGTTAATAATGTTAACTTTTTTAATGAGGGATGACTGAGAGTGTTATAAACGTAAGAGTAGACACATACATATAATCAGAAAGCTTCGAACTGCTAAGCTATCGGGAGTTACACGTGTTATTGTAAGTCAACCATAAAAGATAGACATATGCTGTCGTGGGATATTTTTTATATAATTTTAAGGAGAACATTTCCAACATACATGATTTTTGTGTAGCTTTAACCATTAAAGTTGCACACGCGACGGAAGCTTAAAAAATTGAGTAACTTCTCCCGTTTTCCCTACATTTCCCTTCACTGCTCTGCTCCTATTGATTGTAGCGTGATGAAAAGTATACTATAACCAGCTCAGGAGTATGAAAAATAATTGTACCAAGTTTCGTTAAATTCCGTCGAGTAGTTTTTGTTTCTATAACGGTTATACAGACAGACAGACAGACAGACAGACAGACAGACAGACAAAAATTTTACTGATTGCATTTTTGGCATCAGTATCGATCCCTAATCACCCCCTGATAGTTATTTTGGAAATATATTTCATGTACAGAATTGACCTCTCTACAGATTTATTATAAGTATAGATAGATATGAAACCCTATAAAACAGACACTCATCTAGCATACATTTTAACTACAACTTTCTAGATTCTAGATTTATATCACACTAGCGACCCGCCCCGGCTTCGCACGGGTAGCATGTTATTATACATATAAACCTTCCTCCTGAATCACTCTATCTATTAAAAAAAACCGCATCAACATCCGTTGTGTAGTTTTAAAGATATAAGCAAACATACATACATACATACATACAGACGCGGGAAACGGAAAGCGACTTTGCTTTATACTATGTAGTGATTCATAAACAGTAAGCAATTGAGCATTCATAAGCGGTAGTTCTAAATTTAACGCGATCGCTAAGGCGAACTTTGTATTGAGACAACTCCCGAAAACTTAAGGCATATTAATATGTATAGGCACACCTGCCCCACCAATGCCTCTCAATCAATGGTTTTGTAATGTATGACCAAAAATCCTATGATAACGCCAATAATATCCGCAAATGAACTGGGGGGTCAGCATAAACCAGTATCGTATCGACAACGTATCGTCCAAATGCCAAAACTGACACTTTTACTTACAAAAAGTCTCCGTGTTGACATTTAGACGATACGTTTTCGATACGATAGTGGTTCAGGCTCAGGCCACTGAATCCAAAGCAAAGAAACACAATTTTCATTTGACAATCTGATTTTGTAAAAGTTACAATTGGCTACTTTTGTTTTTGTTTTTTGACTAAAATCGTCATCAAGAAGCATGTAACTCTATATAAACCTTGTTTAATGTTGTTTCACGTCTACGTCCATACAAATAAACAAATAATTTTGTAATGATTTATTTGCTGTTAGTCTGTGAGACCTATGTTAGAATTACCGGACTATAAAACAAGCACTTGGCCTCATTTGAACCATCATATCCACATAAGCTGAGTCCACATCATAGAGAGCAATAACTAAGGATATTATGAATTAAGTAAGAATCATTCATGAACTTAATGACTATGTGTCGATGAGGTAATCAATCTAACGTTCGATAAGCTTTAGCTTGATCGGTCCATTGGGAGTGTACATCGGGTGAATGTGGTAGTCTAATGGCTTATGGTGGTATTCCATTTTGAAGGCTTGCACAACCTGGAAACAATTTTCATAATTATAGTCAACATTACAGATAGGTAAATTTTGCACCTAAACCGAAAAACAGCCTTTTGTTTTTTTTTCCTACCAAAATTAAATCAGTGGCACAGTGGCCATGTGCCAATTGTAATGTTTGACGTGCCTCTGACATCCCCCTTTAGGCATATTCAAGGATCTGAGTGCCTGAAGATTTGGGAGATTGTCTACCGTAGTTGGGAATTACAGTCGTGATCTATCTTTTTTTTAAAAACATTTTTTTTCACTACCACCCGACACGGGCTCCTTTTTACAGGGTTATACAATAAAAATAAGTAGGTAAGCTAAGATATTATAACTTTCAAAAGCTTACCTTAGCTATAACAGTGTGTATCTCCAGTTCAGCGAATCGCCTGCCCAAACACATTCGCTTGCCAAACCCAAAAGGCAGCGATGCAAAAGGATGGTGTTTCTGTCCAGGGATCCTTTGCATCCACCGCTCCGGCCGAAACTCAGAGGCATCTGTGAAATTCTCTTCGCTATTTCCCATTACGTAATGCTGGAATATCACTTGGGTCTGGAAAAAACAATAGTTACAATAGTAAACATATTTCAGTCACTTTAAACGTTACGTACACATCATCATCACGTTGCCCATATCCTGCTTCATGTGTAATCGGCACAATATGTTTTTCATGTCCTCTCACTTCTTTCAAAACAAGTTGTAAAAGGATGGCTTAGGGTGTTCTAAAACCGGCCGCTTGCCTGACATAAACCGTTTAAATGTTACAATATTCAATTATCTTAAAATGACTAACAAATTGATGATTGAAGCGCCTGTGGAAATATGCATGGCAATTTATTTTATGACTAAAGTATAACTTACGCCTTTTGGTATGTTGTATCCACATATCACTGTATCTTTACTAAGTTGCCGGCCATTCCCTATCACAACTGGGTACATCCTGAAAACAACAATAAAAGCGTGAAAAAAATTAAATTCTGTCTTTGTTACGTTGGTTGAAAGATTAGAAGAGCGAGAAAGAGCGTAATAAGAGAACGTTGTGGAATAAGAGAAGACGAAGTAATTAGGATTGAGAAAGGTATGTTTAGATATTTTGGGTACGTAGAGGGAATGAACAAAGGAAGACTGACAAAACAGTTATTTAAGGCAAGTGTGAATGAAACTGTTGGAAAAGAAAAACCTCGACGTATTTTCTCGGACCAAATTGGTGACGTTTTGGAAAAGGTCAGGTCAAGAGTACTCTAAACCAATAAGCAATGTGATGAGTGTGAATAAAGCAAAAGTGGTATATCAGGATCTTAGCAAGTGGAAAAACGTAGTCTCTGCCTACTTCTTTCGGAAACAGGCGTGATTTTATATGTATAGATTAGTTTCTAACCTCATAACCTCTTTGACGCATCCTTTTAGATACGGCATTTGGTTTACATCCCCTGGTTTCATAGGCCTGCCTTGAAGAACACTGTCGATCTCCTCATGAAGCCTTTTTTGTACTTCAGGACGCAGTGATAGTTGGTATAGCGTGGATGCTACTGCATTTGATGTCTGAAAATCAAACAGCTTACTAGATACTGCTTAGTCAAAACGACACCTGATTATAAAATCATTAACAAATATATTTAGTTTACTTTATAGGTGTGTGTGAACTTAGCAGATCATTGTTCATACGAACACAAATAAATAGGAGTTAACTATAGATTTTGACACGGGTCTTTATCACGTAATTACCTTTAATTTACTTTCCCGAATCTGTAGTTATGTCTACTAATCACGATAGTTTGAAAAATAATAAATAGAAGTTCTCTTTGCATGCAGCAGAGTACTATAGAACCTGTGACTTTTTTTAAATAGTTCCTTAAAAAATTACAAATTAATCTTCAAATAATATAGGAACATCAAATGGCTCATGAGGGAATCATCACACCAGGTAAATAATGTTGACTCTCTTTCTTTCTTTCTTTGATAAAAAATTATATGAAAAAAATTACAGCTTTAAGCGATAAGATCGCTAATTGTACAGTTTTAATCTAAGTAGTTTCTGTCATTGTTTTTCATTTTCATTCACTCATTCATTTAAACAGAGGTGAATAAGCGATTTCATAACTTACAGTGTCAATCCCCACTAGGAACATGTCCAAAGCAGCGACGGCTGCTACCCTGGGCCCAGCTGCGGAGACTAGGTCCTGGAGAAGCGATTTGCTACTTCCACTCGCGCGAAACTCTTCTAACGCTTTCTCTACATGGCTGAGAGTGACGCTGGAACGTAAATTAATGTATATGAAATGGAATGAAATACATTTATTCGACACGCACATATAGACAAATAAGTACACATACAAGACGGAAGATATTACAAAAAAAAACACAGACTACCGCGGTGATCAAACAGGTCCCATTCCAGCTCTATGCTGCTCCATCAACCATGACGTGGAGCAGCAGACAAACAGTGTTTTTAAGGGTTCCGTACCCAAACGGTAAAAACGGAACCCTATTACTAAGACTTCGCTGTCCGTCTGTCTGTCTGTCTGTCTGTCTGTCTGTCCGTCCGTCTGTCTGTCACAGGGCTGTATCTCATGAACCGTGATAGCTAGACAGTTGAAATTTTCACAGATTATGTATTTCTGTTGCTGCTCTAACAACAAATACTAAAAACAGAATACAATAAATATTTAAGGGGGGCTCCCATACAACAAACATGTATTTTTTTGTCGTTTTTATAGATAATGGTACGGAACCCTTCGTACGCGAGTTCGACTCGCACTTGGAAGGTTTTTTTTTTGAGCTTAAAATTTCTCGAGTTAGTATAATGTATAAGATGTATAAAACCACTTACCTAAGAATCGTATCTAAAGCAACGACATATCGTTTGAACATAGCCGTGGGGTAGATTCTCCACCAAGGGGCTCTGAGCTCCAGCTCCCCTACGCTGATGAAGAACGTGTGAACTGCGTCTATCAGACGTTGGGACTCTGACCCTTCTTGTGCGTTAAAGCAGCCGAGTCTTGTGTCAAGTGCTATGAGACCAAGAGCTGAAAAAATTGACGAATAACTAATTTGTGGCGTTGCGTTGTTACAATCATGATGTATTCAGGTCAACCATCATGGTTGACCATTTCTACCTGTGTTGATAAGTGTTTTTTTCTCTCATTGATTTAAACATGTTAATTTGTAAGTTAATAGTAAAGGTGTTGTGTATCCGAGTAAAGGTGTTTTTCAAAATAAAAACTTAAAAGCCCTAAAACCATTAATTAGAACAACCAAGGAAATTATAAAACTTAATGAATTACTTACACTCCAAAGACCACTTGTGTACTTCGTTCAGAAAATCATCTGGTGTTTCTAGGTTTTCATCTCGCATATCCCGTATCCTTAAAAAGATAAATAAGATAAGATCTTTAATGTATTTTCTCCGTTAGAAATCACTAAATCATTCGCCCACTCTTACACCTGCTTCGCTAAAACCTGATTTATCAACCAAATTGTTCCGAAATCTTGAAATAAAACCTCAAAGTCTTAAATTAAAAGATACCTGTTAACAAAAGCATCAGCTACTTCAGCTACTGGCACAGTGTACTGAGCCGCTGCGCCTGCGCTTAGAGCAACCCTTGACACCTTGGTCCTGAACGCTGCCCAGGAATCTCCATGCCTGGAACCAAGTACGAATTCTGTAAACGATTGTTCATCACTAACAACAAAAGTATGAACTAGTGACCAACACAGTGATGGTAGACTGTCCTAGTGCCGTCAAAATCTCTACTCAGTTAGTGGTAAATACATCAATGAATCGCAGCATGACTGACGATGTTAGCTTGTGATATAACTTACACAGCAATTACCCCTGCGCAGTTTTCTTCAGCGCCAAAAAAGTCCTTTCTTAGTGTGTGCTTGTAGTAATTAAGAGAGGGCATCGAAGGTCTGGAAATTATAAAAAAACAATCGTTCAAAGACATGAAAATCAATATTAAAGAAAAAGTTATTTAGTGCGGATCAATCAAGAGTAAAAGAGGTTATTTACCTATGGGGTATTGAATCCTCTCCTCGGAACACTCTTTCCACCTCTCCTGCTTCGAAGACGAACAGCATATCAGGCCGGCCGACCAGGCCTGTCATTCTGACGCAGTTTCCGTACTCCTTGCGTAGGGAGACGCATACTTTGTCTATGTGCTCCACTGAATAGCCTCCTAGAAATAATATGTTATTCTATGCGATTAACGTGCCTAGTGATGCATATAATTCAAAAATCCACTGATTGTACATTTTCTTTAATTAAATTACAAGGTTTTGGTTGCCACTCGAAGCTGTATCAAAAATGCGATTACATTATGCTTGGATATCTGTTAAAAACCGGTCAAGTGCGAGTCGGACTCGCGCACGAAGAGTTCCATACCATTATCTTTAAAAAAAGGCAAAAAATTCATGTTTATTGTATAGGCGCCCCCCTTAAATATATATTTTATTCTGTTTTTAGTATTTGTTGTTAGAGCAGTCAGCAGAAATACATAATCTGTGAAAATTTCAACTGTCTAGCTATCATGGTTCATGAGACCCTGTGACAGACAGACGGACAGACAGACGGACAGCGAAGTCTTAGTAATTCCGTTTTTACCCTTTGGGTACGGAACCCTAAAAACGAACTAAAAACTATCATGTACGAATGTACGTAGGTACAAAGAGATACTCAAGGTATGTTATCTGAGTCAAACAACTTTCATTGGAAGTATGTATCCTTTTGCCGCGGAGGAAGGCGTAGTACTATTACTTACGCAGGTATCTTATGTAAAGACTAGCTGACCCGTGCCCGCTTCGCTGGGTGACAGACATTTCTAAATGTGATTATTTTGAATATGTAAAGATTTATCGAATTTGGATGAGTAAATTTCTTAAAATTCTTTATGTACCTAGATAGGCTAGCTTTATTCCAGATGGAATAAAGCTTATTAGTAATTAGATAGTATTATATAGACCACCGTAAATAAAGAGGGGACTTCTCTAATACAGGTTATTGCAACTTAACAGAGGAGATCCCAACCCATGTAACCCACAATTTTGTAAGAAAAATAAAGATTTTTATACTTTTTTTTTTTTTTTTTTTTTTTTTTTAAATTTATAATATTACAACTAAGATCTTCCGGCTCTAGTTATAAAAATAATACTTGTATTTGTGACCTATGAACTTTACTACCAGGGGCCAATGTAAAATTGCTCTGCACGTATTAAATTCACCGCCATTCTACTTTCACGGACACGATCTTGGTGTTTCGTTACAAAAGTGAGAGTTTCCACACGATTTTTTTTAAAACGAGACCCCAATAATATAAATTTATCTGATGAGTTAGATAGATTAATTAATCCAAATCAAAGATAAGAATACAATATCAAAGAAGAATATGTTTTCATAATATTAAAACTAACGAAGGAACTAAGGAACTTTAAAGAATTCGAACTGCTCTCGTAGAAAAAAAGCTTGAAACAAAAGTACCCAATTGTTTTCCTTCAATCGCATGTCGTATGAAGTAATAAATACATAAACCAGGAAACAGTGGAGCTTCTATATGCTTCACTGTAATTATAATGTCATCAACTTTCCACGCAAAGATCGCGAGCGTGCTAATGGAGATATATTTATAATTCATGCAACTGTTGCAACTGTTAGTGCTTTTTTTTTTTGATTAATAGATTCTAAATGTTTATTTAATAGGCAATATCGACATGATGATGAAGAAAAACTATAATATTTAAAACTATCGTGGTTGGTACTCATTTTAACTATAAATACGACTAATTACCACTTTTTTTTTTTGCAGTATTCGCCGGGTTAGATTACGGGCGACGCTCATGATGAAGAGCATCTGAATTGTCTCGAAACGTTAGCAATACAAGATAAAACGTGGTAATTAGCCGTATTTATAGTTAAAATAAGAAAAACTGTGTTGTTCAACATATAAAAATGCAAAATGGAATGTTGCAATGTAGCTCTGACTTCCCTGTTTAGATATCTATAATGATTCAGATCATTTAAGATATCTAAAGATCATCATCGCGGCGATCTGCATCAGGCGCCTGGATTATGCTATTTTAGAAATGGAATCTTAATAATTAAAATTACGAATTGTACGATGTTATTACTGGAAAGTATTCTATGAAACTGAAACCAGTTTCCACGCACTCGACCATGCAGTTTCAACATTGCGTAAGTTAGGAAATGCATTGCATGCCTGCACTGCAGTTTGTTTCTAATTATACAAACAAGCTGCTTCCCGTGTCTTTACCCAAGCAGGCTTGTTTTAGTAATGGTGTTATTATACCAATTGGAGGCAGTACAAGCTGATAGCTATGCTGTTACAACCCTTTAAGTGTAGGTACATAAAGACAACTTTCCAAAATATCTGTTATCAGTATACCCACAAGACCCACATCCGTAATTGTCAGATTCTGATCGTGTTGCCTATAACAAAACACTATCTCGCACGCCAACTCATTTACCGTCTCATTAATAAACGTAGACTAGCGCAGGATTAAATTTAGTCCAACGCTTACGTTTGGACTAGTCGAATTCAATATTAATAAACGAGGATTAGAAATGGAGTTGCTTACATTATGCTGGTATTAACAAGTCTTGGTGTAACCTCAGATGATCTTTGGATAAGTAAATTTTTATTAATAGCACCGATAGGGTATTGAGCAACCGAAATCACAACAATGCTGCAGAAAAAAGCATTGTGGTAGGTATGGTACGGCCAAAGAAGCTAATTTCGAAAATCTTGTGCAAGTGATCAAAGTCATGAGGATCACTTTGAAACTAGGTGAAGCTACGCCGATTCCGTCGATTTGGTCGCGACCAAGCCTAGAAGAATCAGGCAACAAACACGGCTCGGTGCCTATCATTTGTTTTTGACGATCCTTTCCTCACTTATGTGATGCCGATCGAACAAGGTGGTGGTAAAATGATAAAAATAAAACCGGCCTAGTGCGAGTCGGACTCGGGTTCCAAACCATTATCTATAAAAAACGGCAATAAAACACGTTTGTTGTATGAGAGCCCACTTGAATATTTATTTAATTCTGTTTTTAGTATTTGTTGTTATAGCAGCAACAAATACATAACCTGTGAAAATTTCAACTGTCTAGCTATCACGGTTCATGAGATACACAGCAGCAGATACACAGCCCTGTGACAGACAGACGGACAGCGAAGTCTTAGTAATAGGGTCCCGTTTTTATCCTTAATAAAAACAGTCTAAGGATAAGTTTCCTACCTACTCGGAGCTGTGCAAAGCGGACCAAACACAGCTCTTAACCTTTTCAAACTCGAATATTTGAGCGCTGTCATTGGTCCGCTCCGCACAGCTTAGCGCAGCTCCGCAAAGCTCCGCGTAGTTGGAAACTCATTCTAAATCAATAGTATCCAACATTTGTAAAGACCTCCCTAATGATTAAGAACTATTCAACTTCTAGAATTAAAACTATCGTGGTTGTTAATCATTTTAAATAGAAATACGGCTAATTACCACGTTTTTACTTGTATTGCTGACGTTTCGAGACAATTCAGATGCTCTTCATCATGAGCAACGCCCGCGACCGCGATCAACGGCTAGAGAACAATTATTATCTCTTAAAAAAATAAACATAGCTAAGTTCAGAACATTACGAAGGTTAATAACCCATTATTATAATGAAGATGTCGCTACATCCGAATCAAAATGAAGTCCTTGTCCCACATCGAAATATTGTGACGACACTATAAAATCGGTATGCTGTGTGTTGTCGCTGTCCGTTACGAAAAATCATGGTAATGACAAGAATCATTAAAACTTTAATGGTTTGTAAACGGTGTAGGACTTTAACAAAAAAGACACGCCTTCGCTTACTAATGGTAAATGGTAGATTTCACAAGATATAGCAAAATTACGATATATGTACCCAATGTAATATTTGGACGTCCTTCTTACTAACACCTTTAGAAATTTTCAACGATCTGAACGTTATGGAGAGAATTTAATTTGTCTATTGTGAAATTAACAGATCCTTAAAATTTCACAAAAGACCACCTAATTAAACTAAATTAAATATGATCACGACTGTATCCCCAAGTACGGTAGACAGATCTCCATGAGCTCAGATGTCAAAAAGGGGTAGTTAAAAACACGTCCATTTATTACATTTGGAAAACTTTCAGATCTCCATGCGTTCAGATCCTTGATGACTTAAGGGCACATCCAAATTTTATTTGGTACATTCCCACATATAAAACACATGTTGTCTTTTCTATTTCTTACACAAAAACAATGCAAATAGTAATATTACTTTGTAGTAACGAGTAGTTTTACTACCCATAACTACTTAGTGGTTGTTAAATTATGGGTACTTTAACCGGTGCTATGCGAAGTTACCCAACGTTGGGCGACAATATGCAAAACTATTGAAAACCCCCGCGACTACGTTCATTCAACATACGTACTTTAGAAGTACTTTTAATTTTTATTCTTGTTTGAGCCTTCACCTTGTTCGATCGGCACCACACTGGAGCTCTACATAGCATTTTAGGAAAGGATCATTGAAAAAAAAGGTAGACCCCAAGCCGTGTTTGTTGCGAGATTCTTCTAGGCTTGGTCGCGTGGAATCGGCGTAGCTTCACATAGAGACGTTTTAAAGTGATCCTTGTGAGTTTATTGAAATAAATGATTTTTTAATTTTAATTTTATTCAACTCCCTCTGCATTCCCTTAGAGGTTGTGAAATTCAACCTCTAAGGGAATACAGCTGGAGTTTATTTTTGTACATGCTATAAGAAATACATCCTCCAAGTTTCTATATCAGTGGTTTAGACTGCGTTGATAGATTAGTCAGTCAGTCAGTAAAGCCAGAATTTTATATTATTTCCATTTGAAAACCATTTGCAGATAATAAATAAGTTGCTAATAACACACTAAGAATTTCACCAAGACAATACATAAAAGATAGCGGTGCTCATTATGTTTACAATTATGAACGAAAGTGAATACATTGTATGCATGTACACGATATTTATATTTGACTAGCTGTCTCGACAGACTTTGTCCTGTCAAATTCATTTTTTTTTCTTATGAAGGCTCCTGGCACTAAAAGAATTAGCAAAATCCGTAAAGCCTTAAACGCGTGATGCCATGACCAAGGGAAATAGGGATTCATTTTTATATGTAAAGATATTAAAAATCAATATCATTTTCTTCTCCTTTTCCCACTTAACGTCGGGTCGGTACAACACGTTGACAAACATGTTGCGAAGAGAATTTAGCATGATATAGGTACACAAACATACGGTACAAAAAACTTACAATGGCTACAAACTTGGTTGGTAAAAGATGTCACTGGACCGAGAAACGTGGATGATGACGAGGGAGGCCTTTGCCCAGCAGTGGGACAGTATAGGCTAACTAAACAAAAAAAATTGTGTGTGTCAGCTCCGACGCACGACTGGAGTTTACCAGATCGTGCGTAGAGCGTACCCCCACTATAAGATGTTTTGCCATCAGTAAGAGTGAGAGAAAGCATTATAAAGTATAGGCAAAGTAAGGGTACACACTACCCACGATCTAGCTGCACTGCTCACACCAAATTAGAAAGTTGCGCACCAAAAACGTAACGAGGTCATGCGTTCAGTAGATTTTACTACTCACATTTTTTTCATGCCGGGCGCCTTATATCAAAAACCGATTCTTAAGGAGTCTCTCTCCAAAAAAAATTTAGTTACTGTTTAGTCTTAAAATTAGTTTTGTGCCCAGGATTAAATAAACTATTAAACTTTTTAATTTCAAAAATACTGCCAATAATAACCAGACAGCCTTACATCTAGACATAAGACAGTAAAAAGTCGTCCACCTTGAAACGAAGTCAAAAATTGCATGTTGCAAATCCGATATACTCTTAACATATTAATAGCGTTACTTTTATAATCTTAAAGTGCTAGATTGGAGTGGAATGACCGTGAAATAAAACAATTTGGTGAAGCTGACCTCAACATTTGAAGTGATTTAAACCTCTTCAAAATAACGAAATCTCACGAACATTTTGTACGAATATAAACTGTGCGCTATCATTGTTGGTGTTGCGTATGTCACCATTACGCATTCATGGCTGTGTTATTACAATTAACTGAAGATCCTGTATATTATGATGAATATGACCCTGATGTGACAATAAAAACTCAAAAGATTCACTTTGTTTATCAGTTTTTAGTCCCATTTTGTAACACTGCTTAAAACTTGTGTTCCTAGTTTTTTGAGGCCATTTCACAATGAGAGTTGTAATACACAATATTGATTCAGGAATGGAAAACCATGACTAAAAATAACTTATTGGAAAATCAAATTAAAAACAACATTTAATAATACTTCTTAATGCCTACTAATTCAGTCTGTTTGGATATTTGTGCCTCAATCACCTCCAAACGACCAAACGGATTCGTATGAAACTTGGAATATACATAGTTTATGTCCTAGAATAAAAAATAGGATACTTTTTATCTAGGTACATGTATAAACCACGATAATCATGACTGTATCTAATTAAAACTTACCAATATAAGGTGTGAATCTCCAGGTGTTCCCCAGAAAAGGCAGAGGCTTTGGACCTGGTACCTCGTCCCAGCTCTTCACCTGGGAGACGGTCTCGAAAACCGGAGTCTCCAAGGCCGCGTGGGTGGACCTGGCCCGCTGGTGGGAGACTGGGCAGGACTGCCGAGATGCCAAATTTCCTGGATGTTTACAATACTTTGATTATCTATTGATTACTTTATGTAAAGATATTGGCCTATAACCTAGATTTTAGAATTCTAATAAGAACTAGTTTTTTGTGCGCACAAAATGCTAAGCACAGTAAACGTTGGTTATACTAAGTGATCCGTTAGGAACAACTAAATAAGGCTAGGTTGTTCTATTGCAGATAAGATTATTCTTTAGGAGTCCGTGTTCGTGTATTTTGAGCACATCGATAGTTTAATAAAAATTGCTCATTTCAAGCTTTTATTTAACTTGCAATGTATGTATGTAACTATGTAACTATGTTTGTTAAAGTGGATTCTTGCAACTCAATTTTGAAGCAGTTATCCCCAACCGATTGAGCTGAAATTTAGCATACTTATGTAACTTCGGTGACAATACTTAATATTATGACAATGAGCTGATCTGATAATGGAGTCAGGAGCTGTTCAACAGACACTCACAACGGAACTCCTTAGTAAATACTCTGATTGAGTATAAACTTTGCATTATTGTCAAGTTCCAATGACAATATTAAATGACAGGTTCTCGATGGTTTGAATGATTATACAAAAGCTTGTCATTGAAAAATGTTATTTGTCAACAATATACTACTTATTTTCAAACTACTTTTACGATCAGAACACAATTCATATTTCTAACATAGTTAAACATTGGGATAAATAAAAATGTAATAAAGTGATAAATATTCTTTTGAAATTTTCATTAATATGGCTTATTTTTGCTTAAAATATAATATGGTGGCAATTTGTCTCTCGATATCAATTTATTATAGTTTCGAATGCTATGTATGTGGGTTTTGTAACGGAATTATCTTCCCACACATTTATATAAATGAATAATATTTGTGCCTTTAGGTAATGGATGTTCCGACGTGAGTAGTGTGAGTTTACATATAGACATACCTAAGTCAATTCCTCCATCTTGGTTGCATTGTCTCGTGGTGGAGAGGTACCGACAAGAGATCCTCTTCAATGGCCACTTGACTACAGCTATTCGACTCTTCATTATAATAATATCTGGAAAATAAAATCTTCTATTGCATATCGGATAGTCAAAGGTAATCTAAAAAAAACGCAAAGAGTTATTCGTTACAAAAGTTTTGTACAAAAAAGAACGACTCGCAGTATTAGCTATATTATCATATCAGAAAATGATCAAAATGGACGTTTTAAACCTTACTTTCCGGTAAAAAAAAACATCAATAAACATAAACATTTGTTAATTGTTTTATTAAGTTTATAATTTAAGGTTTTAAGATTTTTTTTTATTTTTTTTAATATATTTATTAATAATCAGATATCAGTTTTTTGTCTTGATCAAACCAAACGATTATCTTTAGAAACCATTATAAAACTAAGGTTTTTAGAAAATGTATTATATGTTTTTTTTTTGTTTTTTACGATTCCTGTAGGTATCAAAAACTACGAGTAGGTACAATGATACCACCAATACTCCAGACTAGAGACAAATATTTTTGCAGATCATGAAATCATAAGTCCCCCGTAGGAAAGGAACTTGCCTCTCAGGCAATCGCCCACCTTTTTATTTTTTTTAGCAAGTTAACACGATATCTCTCAATGATATAACCACATTCAGAAATTAAACCCATGCGTGCGTGACCATACCCTACGTGTCACGTACCAGTTGTTTGGAGTAATCGGTAAATATTAGTCAAATTGGGTATGAAGACATAGATACTGAAGTATGAATGATATGAGAAAATGATCATCATTTTCTTCTCCACTTCAATCACTTTCACACTTAAAGTGGGGTGGGCCGACGGCACAACATGTCGACGAACATGTTGTGTTGAGGATTTGGCTTATTATTTACAACCGGCCGCCGGTTGCCCTCTTTGGGAGTGATAATACTCTTTATTTACAGAAATAAATAACATTTAATACCTACATCATAATATGCTACAGAATATTTACAATGTGAGGTCGTGAGTTCGAATCCCGGCGTGCATCAATGGATTTTACTGTTCGAAAAATTTATATATGCATCAAAAACACGTGCTCAAAACGGTGAAGGAAAACATCGTGAGGAAACCAGTTAGTATTCTTATAAGCAGCGATGGGATTGCAACTTTTCACGTATGGAATGCTGACTACTATAATATATGGGCATGTGCCAAATATAATGTTTGGGCGTGCTTCTGACTACCCCCACTAGACATCTTCAAAGGATCTAAGCGTCTGGAGATCTAAGAGGATTACAGTCGTGATCCTATTTATTTTTTATATTTACAAAATACACAAGAAACTCAACTGTTTCTTGTGTATTTTGTAAATATAAAAAATAAATAGGATCACGACTGTAATCCTCTACTACTCAACTAGAGACTATAGTCTCTAGTTGAGTAGTACTTTTAATTATTATTCTTGTTTGAGCCTTCACCTTGTTCGATTGGCATCACACTGGAGCTCTACATAGCATTAAGGAAAGGATCATTAAAAAAGGTAGACCCCAAGCTGTGTTTGTTGCCTGATTCTTCTAGGCTTGGTCGCGTGGAATCGGCGTAGCTTCACCTAGTTCCTACGACGTTCAAAGTAATCCTTGTAATTTTATTGAAATAAATGATTTTTGAATTTGAATTTGAATTGCCGTGCTGAATATCAATGCTAAAATGTTTAATATTTGATTTTAAAATGTAAAATGTTTGGTTAATCTTTATAACCTACAAATCTTCATCAATGATGAGCAACTATCAGTTTTTCTATCAGGTTTCAAAGAATAAGTACCTAAGTAAATATTTACTTTTGAAACACTTGTTTTTTACGCGTCATGATTTGAATGAAAACGTTTGAGGGAGATTGATAAAAACCGGTCAAGTGCGAGACTTGCAGATGGTTCCGTATCACAGTTATGCTGTTTAATATTTTTCGTTTTCCATTGGAATTTAAGGACTTATGTATATTTTATTTTTATTAATTTCATTTCCACTAGTTTTTAAGGCAAACCGACTTGTATCTGCTAGTATATCCGCTTAGGAACGAACCTGGCAGTACCTAGTCGGTAGCAGTATTTGGGAGACCGGCCTCAAAAGACATCATTAAAAAAATCAAGGGCAGACTTATAATATACGTGGAGAGCTGTTTCTTTTAAAAATTAAATACAATGATTTATAGCGATTATGTTAGTAGAATGACTTGGATCCATTTTATTCTCTGAGCTAAGATCTATCATAATTTAAATGTCAAAATTACATCACAATTTAGCAACGCTAGATTATTGTATATATTTTTTTAGATTGTACATGTACACGTCTAATATTCCACCTTTACCACGGCTTACTTTTGAAAATAACTCTGAATTAAACATTTTGCTTACACAAAATTGCTAGACTCGGGCTAAACACTAACCTAGCCAAGTGCCAGTCAGCCTAAGATAAACTGTCTAGAATAGCATTTTAGAAAGGATTTTAAATTATGAAATTATGTTAAACACATTACAATGGCTTGCGAACTCAAAGATCATATAAAAGTACTATATTTAGTATGTAATTTATAAAACAAAAATGCCGGTTGACATCCTACAATATACCCTGAGGATGCCCTTATCGTCACGGTATGTTCTCATCTCACGGTATGTTCTCATCTGAAAACATACCGTGACTTTGGCATCTGCCAAATGTTGATATTATCACAGACAAAAAATAAAATAAATAAAAAACCCTACCTTTTCCTTCAAATTAGTCCCAAAACAATCCAATTTCACACGCACTTCACGTCTCACTTTTTTTTGGTACAACCCTTAAGCCCGCTACACACTGACTGAGTGCTACTTTGGTGCGCGTGCGCTTTCTGCGCGGGAGTGGCCATTACACGCGACCGGTTCTCATCTTTTTTGTTATCAAATTCCGAAGAAGGACGCGAGTTTGTATTTGGTCATAGAAATATAATAATAATAGATTATCTACCTAGCACGACTGTAATTTCCAAGTAAGCACGTTAGACACCCTCCAAAGGGTCGAAATATTTGAAGATGTCTTAAAAGGGGTAACCAGAGGTACGTCCAAAAGTGATATTAGACATATGCCCCCTTATAAGCATACTAACTAGTTTTCTAACGATGTTTTCTTTTACTGGTTTGAACACGTGAACACCATCGGATTTAAAGTGGAAATACCTCTAGCTTTTCTCTATATATTTTTAGTAGATAGAAGGAAACAATGTCAAAATCAAATCCTTTATCGTCATGATACAATTTAATAAAATAATCGTATAGCAATGGAAACAAGATCTACCTCAGCTAGTTCGCACTAGTTAAACGAGATCGAAAGTACGAGTATCAACGCTAATCATGAATGGTAGGTACCTACGAGTAACGCAAGTGAAACTTTTACGTACACGCCAGGCCAAGTGCATTGTTAATTGTCTAAGCAAATTGAAAGCCGAAATCTTTTGTCGCTAACGTGGGTATGTTTTAACAATAAGCAAGGAAACTGCGTGACGAATCCCTGCCAGTGTTTTCTGTGGGCTTTAAAAATCGTGAAAATCGATGAAATTAGTGTCTTTTGTGTCTGAATGGGAGGTACCTTGACTTTTCGAAGGTCGGCGTGGGAATCCCAGCCGGGCTACAATGTATTTTTCTATTAAATGTATGTGCATTCGTGCTCGAAATGGTGAAGGAAAAACATCGTGAAGAAATCAGTTAGTATTCTTATAAGCGATGGGCTAGCAAGTTATCACGTATGGAATGCAAACAAAATATAGGCATGCTCCAAATGTAGTGTTTGAACGTGCCTCCGAATAACCTTTAGATATCTTCAGTGAACCGAGTGCTTGGAGATCAGTGAGGATGTCTAACGTACTTGGGGATTACAGTCATGAAATACATTAAAATCAGCACAATAAAAGAACATGTTTGTATTGTCTATACCTGCGCTCAGCTCAACACATTATATAATTTTAGAATGATGCCACAGTACTTTCATTAACATAATTCTTGATCCCTCATAGATCCTTGAAGATAATTGAAGAGGATACCTACTCAGAGGCACATCCAAATATCACATTTGGAACATGCATATTTTATGTTTTTGTAAAAATAAATAATAAAGTAGACATAACTATAGAAAATCAATTAAAGGTAATTACGTGATAATACTGCAAGCTGTTCGCAAGTTTTTGTTTTATATATTTTTTATATACAAAATTAATAAAGCAACGCCATCACGTATTAATATCACAAAATCCAGAAACAGTGAGCTTTAGAGATGAATTAGGTAACAAAACCAATATGTGCCTCGTTACGGTATGTTAGTTGTTACACGCGAGAAATAGTCACATCCACAACTAGCGTTACATAAGCAACTGCAAGATTTCGTAATGACATTGACCGCCAGGCTCAAGAATACCTACAACTTGGCACTAACGCTTCAGTAGATACCACAAATATTTACCTTGCTAATACGCACTTTCTATTTCTACTAACACGATCCTACATCGGCAATTTTTTGTAGTTGCCCAGAAAACTGTTGAGCAATTTAGTTGATCTAAAGTGAAGAAATATTGAGCTCGTTTAATCTCTGTATCAATTGTTTTGTAATTTTCTTCTAATAATTGCTCTACATTATTGCATCATAGGGTTACGAATGTGTTGAAAATTAGGGAGATGGTGTTATTTTTAGTAGCATTTTTTTAATGTTTTACTAAAAACATATAACTTTGATTTTATGACTTTATTTATTTAAATTAAAGACGTAAGAAACGGCAGATACATAACACGAATGGTAAATTTACTACATAAATTGATCCTTCGAATATTGTTCCTTAAAACATCCAAATCCAAAAAGTGGTCATGGTTAGGCTAGGAAACTGTTTGATGGAAGATGTTTCCGAGAACATAGACTACAAGGTGTCATATTTTTGATATTATAATATAAATAATATGTCCTCTTGGGTTGAACATATTTCATCCCAAATTTTAGCCATCACGTGATTGTGGCCATTGCGGACGTCAAATATCACGATTTTGTCTTGTAATGGACAATTTAATGGTCCGTTTAGAAACACCTTTACAGTTGAATGAAGCAGCGTCAAACGAGAGGGGACTGTTATAATGGTACAAGTTGTTTGGAGTTTGGAGTAACAATGGCAATTTAGCTCCACTTAAATCGTAGAGTATTTATTTATTTTTATGATTTAGACTGCAAACATGACAGCTTTATTGTAATATTATAAATGTCAATGATAGATATACGAGTACATATTGTCTCAGTTGTGTAGTCGTTATTTAGTCGTAATTATTGATGAAGAACTAATTATAAATCTTACAAATAATCAATCCGAAGGGTAGTGTTAAAAAATCTTGTAAACATACAAATGCTACATTATCAGCGGGTAATATAGGATATACATATATTTTTTTAATTAAAAATGCAAGGTATCTAATATATGCCTATTCTTCATTAGTATAATCAGTTGATCCGTTCGATGCCTGGGCGGACTGCTAGTATCTTACTTAGCTGTCATCGAGTGCTTATTCTAGTTTATTTTTATCGATTGCGGTGACTGCTTTATTAAGTCGCGCAGACTTTCAAGTCTTAGCTTATAAAGATGGAATAAAATGTTGCTGTGTTTTGTTCTTGATTTCTTATCCAGCTACTTTGAAGCCGACGCGATCAAGCGACCGAAGCGACAACAAAAACTGCTAAATACAGTATAAATAGTATTCTGTCTGTCCAACTACTCTAGGAGTCTTGAAGAGAAGATCAATAGCAAATTGTCAATATTTAAACGCTTTGAAATATTCAATACAAACCACCTTCTTGAGATATAACAACTATTATCTAAGGTTGCCCGTATTAAATCATTCTGTCAAATCTCTGGCATACGACCACATTAAGGGTGAGTTTCCACCTAAGCGGAAACAGTGCGGAGCGACCCAATGACAGCGGTCAAATATTCGAGTTTAAAAATTAATGTCGAAATCTGTGTCATTAAAAAAAGGTAGACCCCAAGCCGTGTTTGTTGCCTGATTCTTCTAGGCTTGGTCGCGTGTAGCTCACCCTGAAACAACACAGCCAGCTTTCGCGTGCTTGATTTTCGCGTCAGTTTGTGTGAAGCTTCATGCGGAAACAACATCGTGAAGGCTGCACGTCAAGCTTTCTTACCTGGTTCATCAAGGTGATAGCTATAAACCTGAATAAAAGATTAATTCCTGCTTTCACTCAGATTGCTTTAGCCTTCGCTTAGCATCCATCTGCGGATTCTACGGAAACCCGCAGATTTAAATGTTTAATATTTGATGATTATCTTGTAAATACCCAGACAGTTTGATAAGCCAGTAACTTTGGATGAAAAATCTTTACTAAGTCTCTCTTCAGCTACATTATTAGCATACATTAAACAACAATAAAATATAAATCTGGTTACCATAGAGCTTTGCTGAGTTTTCCAAAATAAAAAGCTGTGCATAATATCCAATAATATTTATTTATTAATCAATAATATTCTAACTAATATTCTGAATAAGCATCAAGCTATAATCGTAAGATAAGGTAAGGTAAGGTATACCTACCTAATGGAGTACCTACCATTTATCGAGAAGCAATTTCACCTACCATTAGTAAAACCGGCCAAGTGCGAATCGGACTCGCGCACGAAGGGTTCCGTACCATTATCTATAGGATCGGCAAAAAAAATCACGTTTGTTGTATGGAAGCCCTTTAAATATTTATTTTATTCTGTTTTTAGTACTTGTTGTTATAGCAGCAACAGAAATACATAATCTGTGAAAATTTCAACTGTCTAGCTATCATGATTCATGAGATACAGCCCTGTGACAGACAGACGGACGGACAGACAGACAGACAGATGGACAGCGAAGTCTTAGTAATAGAGTCCCGTTTTTACCCTTTGGGTACGGAACCCTAATAACGGAATCTTATTCCTTTAAAGATAGCTCTGCTGAAGAAATTACCTACTCGTATTTACAGTTATATAATTCTTAGAAGTACATTTACTTACCAGTAATAAAACTTTATTTAAGGTAGAAGTTGTAGTTGAAATAAGAAACTTATGTTAATGAGAGATTTTTTCTAGCACAGATCCAAGTATAAATACTAATGTGAATTTACCGCTTTACACAAAACCAGCTTTGTGTTACAAAATTTGAATTTAAGATGGTAGAGGTCTGCAGGCAATAGATAAAGATAGTCAAGAAGGCATTAACTCATACAAACAAGACTAATACAACAAAACATGACATAAACTGACACAAAACCATTACAATTGACAAAAGAGATCAGGTGTAAGTATACCATTCGAAACGCAAACAACTACAATAGGTTACAATAGGTCTAGGTAAAAAAGAATCGTATAGTTTTTTAGGGTTCCGTACCCAAAGGGTAAAAACGTAACCCTATTATTAAGTCTTCGCTGTCCGTCTGTCTGTCACAGGGCTGTATCTCATGAACCGTGATAGCTAGACAGTTGAAATTTTCACAGATTATGTATTTCTGTTACTGATCTAACAACAAATACTAAAAACAGAATAAAATAAATATTTAAGGGGGCTCCCATACAACAAACATGATTTTTTTGGTGTTTTTATAGATAATGGTACGGAACCCTTCGTGCGCGAGTCCGAATCGCACTTGGCCGGTTTTCTTTAGTTTAAGGTCCTATGTTATTTAGAAGACATTTTATTCTTTTTCATTTACTATTACGATTGGCATCATAAAATACAGGATGTTTTTTTTTCACATTTGATCGTCTCGATTCCCAAAGTTGGCAAGTTTTTTTTTTTTTGTTAATTTATAAAATATCTTCATGTAGCAAAAATTTTTTCTACGGTTTCGTACCCAAGGTTAAAACGGAACCCATTACTAAAGCTTCCTCTTTGTTTATCTATCTGTCCATCACAAGGGTCTATCTCATGAACCGTGATAGCTAGACAGTTGAAATTTTCACAGATGATGCCGTTGTAACAACAAATACTAGTAACAGAATAAAATAAATATATAAATGTAATGGTACGGAACCCTTCGTGCTTATGTCCGACTCGCACTTGGCCGATTTTTTCAGTATCAAAAGTACTATCCTTTCATAACTAAAGATTTTTACCCGGGTCTTTATCACGTAATTACCTGGTCATTATGCCATGTAACATAGTCGAAACGTCGGGAAAGTAAATTAAAGGTAATTACGTGATAAAGACCCGTGTCAAAATCTTTAGTAATGTCTACTAATCACGATAGTTTGAAAAATAACTTTCCTTTCATGTCGCATAACTGTGTCTTCATTTCGTCCCGTTTATGCAAAGACTTTAATAATTTATAACTGCATTTAACTTTCGCGAGCGAATTTTAAAATCCCTCCAAAAACCAGTTCTTTGACCTCAAAACCGCCAGTAACGGGGTGTCGCCGAAAGTTTCTTTGTTATAAGTATGTGAAACTGACTTTTTAAGATTTTTGACAAATTTCACTAACAGTCCCTGATATTGTCTCGTGGGGATGAACCTCATTGTATGCCTTAAGGGGCTCTCAGTCGACGATTGCTCTTTTTCGAAACGAAAAAAGAAATACTTCTGAACAAGCCGCATCTCCTATTTTTATAAGTATATTACTTCAGGTTCCTACCTAGATTTCTATTAAGCTGAAAACATAATAGCAGAAACTTTTCACGCTAAAGATATTATTTCAAAATGACACGTTTTAGAATTTATGATCGAAATATTTTATATACCTACTATTAAAATCAACTTGTGATTTATTGTTAAAGATAGGTAATATGTAGATCTAGATTTCTATTAGAATAGATTTTTGATAAGTAATTATTACATAATTTATATCATTAATTTATTCGAAAAGCTAAGGCGGACCACGCGCCGACGTGTGTTTGTCGTCATTGCAGCGGTCGGTAGGATTATTTATCGAAGTGATTAAATATGGGTACATCTTTATTCACATATACTATACATTATAAAATAGGAGATGTAGCTTGTTCTGAAGTATTTCTTTTTTCGTTTCGAACAAAAACAATCGTCGACTGGGAGCGCCTTAAGTTGGCGGTAGTGTACTACAGTGCCACATACAGCTCTAATTAAAAAAATAACTTTAAGACGAGTAATAAATGTTTTTGATGAACACAGAATCGTTTTTTCTCAATAACCGCAAAACATACAGTTTTATTTTTTATGACAAAGATAACTTAAGGATTTAATCTAGATAAATTAAAGACAGAAACACGATTGGTGAAACTTTTCTCTATAGATTTATTTTCCAAAGTTGGCTCTTCAAAAACACTAGTTTCGTTTTTAATCAAAACTATGAATAGCTAAATAGTTCATTTATATATAATTCGTTAGATAATTATACTAGCTACCTAAATTAAAGACAATTTTTTTTTAATTTGATGGTTTTCAAGATATTGCAGTTTTATCACTTTTTCTGTCTTATCCAGGTAGACTCAGCCCATACAAATCGTCAAAAATTTTACTCATCTCCTAAAAATGAATTTTACAATGTGAAAAGTATATTTCTTATTATTGATGCAATGACGCTAGTCCCATAAATAAACTTATATTATGGAACCTTTGCGTTATCACGCAATAGCAATTATCAATTCCATATATTATCATTCTTGACATTTGCGTGTTCATTGCAACAAAGCCCATAAGATTTTAACACCAATTAGGAATTCTGTGGCACTGATCAAAATTATCACCTTGTATTTCCGACCAAGACAATAGTTTTAAAAATAAATATCTATAGCGATTTCTTTTGCTTTGACAACCTATTTCTCGGCTCACGCATAAACCAAGCTATGACAAAAGCTTGGTTGGATGAACTTTTACGCCCATAATGATCTGGAATAATAGGAAAATTACTGTTACCAAAATTAAACTGGTCATTACAAGTCTTCCCTGCGTTCATGTATGGCGCTGAGAAGTGGACGTTGATAACCGCTGACTACAAACGAAGCCTTTAAGATGTGCTGGCGTAAGATTTGAAAGGTTACCAGTCACTGGAAAGATTGAAGGTTGAAGACCCAGAAGACACAGCCAAAAGCATCATACTCAACACTAAACTGCAACGCCGTTTATTTCACTATGACCGCAAGCGATGGAAGACCCTGATATGAGATAAAATCATGTGGAGAGGTCACGACCCTCTGCAGAGAAGAATCGTTGCACAGAGAGAGTTTATTATGAACATTCCTACTTACTAATTACTGATACCTGTACCTATAAAACACAGTTTATGAGTAATTATTGTACACCTACGATGGTATTACCTGCATTGTTTCCTTCAGTAATTATTCGAAAAAATAAGGAGATTTTATGGCCAAAGCATGGATGGCCATGAAAAAACCAGTACTGAAAAGAGTGAATGGATAAGTAAAAGTTAGGCCATACGATGCGATTATATGAAATGTTTGGTTTTTTGTATGGGTTGAGTTTACCCGGTTAGGACGGAAAAAGTGATAAAACAGCATTGAACACCATCAAACTTAATAAGAAACTGTCTATAATTTACTTAGCTAGTATGATTATCTAACGAATTATATCAAAACTAACTGTTTAGCTATTCATTGTTTTGATTAAAAACGAAACTAGTGTTTTTGAAGAGCTAATTTTGGAAAAAAAATCGGTCGATAATAGTTTCACCAATCGTATTTCTGTCTATAATGTATCTAGATTATTTCTTTGTCATAAAAAAATTGAAAATATTCTGCATTCATAAAAAACATTTATTACTCGTCTAGGAAGTTCGTATGAGCTATGATTTCGACGCTTGGGTTGTGTGAGATCCGGTGTGTTGCAACTTTTCCTTCTTAAAAACAACTGGACCTCATCTGGCTAGCAACGAAACCGTACTATACAGTACGCTCTGGTAATACACCTACTAATTACAAATATTTTTCTTCAAATATTTGTACAATTTCGTAGGATTGAAACCGGTCTAACAAAGGCATTTCCAATGTTTGAGTATGTAGTTTGATCCGCAAATATTACGAGGATTCTGAGCAGTTTGGTAAGTACCTACTATGTATCCTGTTGGCAAATAGTTTATCTTGGTATAGTGCTAACTTGTGTGAGATTGACGCACCTACAAAAACACCCACCCACTGTAAATTTACATACTCGTACTTAGGTGTACATTTTTCTTGTCAACTCTTTTTGATTGTTTAAGTTTAACAACTTGTGAAGTAGATACTTAGTAAGATTATATGTAGTTGAATGACAAAACGATCATTGAACCACTAACCAAATTTGCTTATTTAAGTTTATTTCAAGTAATTTCAATTTCGTTTTTTTTCTACTAAACGATAAGTCCATAGTAGATCTGTCGTTTCTATTGTTTATTCAAATAACAATAAACACGATTCTCATCCTTTCTTGTAGAACATTGCAGTAACAATGCCGTAAATTAGCTAAATGGTTTTGGTTTTCAATGATTTCTAATACAACTATTTGAAATCTTCACTGACTTTGCCGCAAGAATGTACCGCAAATACAAATCTTGCGTATATCCTTAGAATGATAATCCTGGGTATAGAATATTATATTTTGTTTAAGTTGCCTTATATATATTTTATATATAGACATATATTTTTAAGTTGTTAAAGCTCTTCGCAGGCTGTGGGTACCATATAATTGCGAGAATACTTTGCTTTAACTTTTTCTTTGAATGTGTTTTTTTTTATATATTTTTGTAGTTTTTGCTAAACCATTGCTGTGAGCTATTTAAACTTTAAATTCTACAACTTTTTGAAATCATTTCTCACTACCCGTTCTTACCTAGAACGGGAACTTGCTTACGAATGCTTCTGGAATTATTCTGCACCATACATTGCTTACTCCTCTCAGTTTTCAACCAACAAGTTCCAATCAATGCGATTTCACAAGAGAACAAGTTTAGCAGGCGGAACAGCTTTTTTTTGCAAGCATACTACGAATAGCCCGCAATTGCTTCAAGCAGGCTTAACTCGAATAAAGTCACTTTTGTAACGGAATATGTCAAATTTGATTCAGATAAATAAATAAATAGGATCACGACTGTAATCCCCAAGTACGGTAAACATCCTCTCAGATCTCCAGACGCTTAGATCCTTTGAAGATGTCTAGTGGGGGTAGTCAGAGGCACGTCCAAAATTTTACATTTGGTACATGCCCACATTTTGCAGTAGTTAGCATTCCATACGTGACAGGTTGCAAGCCCATCACCGCTTATAAGAATACTACTGGTTTCCTCACGATGTTTTCCTTCACCGTTTTGAGCACGTGTTTTTGATGCGCATATAATTTTTCAAACAGAAAAGTTCATTGATGCACGCCGAGATTCGAACCCACGACCTTCAGATTGAAAGTCGAGGTACCTCCCACTCGGCCAACACGGCTAATAATATTCCGAAAACTGATATATAGAAGGTGGTTCCTATGCAAAATTACTTGTTGGCTCCAGCGCAGTAGGTAACCCAGATAGTTGCCTATAGCTTATGTACCTATAATATAATATGGTGTCTATAGCTTGGTAATCTCTCAAAAATATGTTATACCAATGGATAAAGGAAAGCCTTTATTGATAGCAAAATCTCTTTCCAGATGTCAGCAAAGGAAACTATCTTTTGTTTTATTTTAAACAAAACGTCTTGGTGGCGATTCTGGATCGCGTTCTAGCGTTTATTCCTAATAATTATTGCAGTACATTTTTTAGTGGATATTTCACACAGCGCCATCTAGCCCCAAACTAAGCAAAGCTTGTACTATAAGAGCCAGCAAACTGATATAATTACTAATATACTATCCAAAAATAGTTTAAAGCCGCAGTTGTAAGGTAGAGCACTCCAACGGGCTTCTAGATCGTTTTTCGGAAAAAAATATCGAAAAACAATTGCCTGTATGACAATTTCCCGAAAACAATTGACCGAACCAAACAATTTCTCGAGAACAATTTCCCGAATGATCAATTACACGAAAACAATAGCCCGGATGAACAGTTGCCCGAATGGACAATTTACAAACTTTGTTTTTCGAGAAACTTCGCAAACGATCTAGATAAGACCATCTCGTGTGCGCGTACCTACAAAGTTATGTTGAAATATTGTACATACATAAAAATCACGTCTTCCAGAGGGGTAGGCAGAAATCACGGCTTTTCATTTGCTACGATCCTGACATACTTCTTTAGCTTCATTTACTATCATCATATTCCTCATGCATGCTCGTCGGTTAAGAGTGCTCTTAACCTGACCTTTTTTCAAAACGTCACCAATTTGGTCCAGGAAAATACGCCGAGGTCTTCCTCTTCCAACGTTCACACTCGCCTTATATACCTGTTTTGTCAATTTTTCTTCACTGTTTAACGTGGAATTCATAAAAAAAGTAGGTAATAATAAAATCGTGTTTATTTACAAAATTTCCCAGCTTTATTATAATTATACAGTCTATTTGATTACATACATACAATATTTGAACTTAGCCATTAAAATCTACCGGATACTTTTAAAATTATTATATACAAAATAGAAAGCAGGCGGCCAGTTGTAGAAAAAGCACCAAGGCAAATTCTTTTACAACATGTTTTCTCTATACATTGTGCCGATCCCACATAAAGTGGGATAAGGACAAGGAGATGATGATGAGCCTATCACTATTCTGCTTAATATGGTCTTCTATCTGTTTGTTAAAATAAACTTAATTCATTTAATTTCATGTCAAATCTACATACACTTAAGACCAACCCGCCTTCGTGAGATACAACTGTACAATAGTAAATCCAAAGGTTATCGGTTGATATTTGGTTTATCGTTCGACCATGCGCAGCCGCAGCGGTCCGTCTGGCGCATACATGAACGTGACGGCGTACTCCAAGGGCTCGTGATGGTATTCCAGTCGGTAACGGCGCAGCAACTGTAGATAGGACATTTATATATCAGTAACAGTTAATTCTGAGATATTTTTATAAATAAATATTTGTAAAGGATTAATTAAAAAAACTACTGGACCAATAAAAAAAACCTTTTACCCATCAAAAGTATCATCAACAAGTAACATACATCATATTTTATTTATAAAAAAATTAGAGATCCCACAAAAATTGCAAGAATATAATTTAAGATATTAAAAAAATCGCCTACAATCTGCATAAATGTACCTACACCCGTCGCTAAAACTCTACACAAACAAATTTATTTCATTTCATTTAAAACCTTACCTTGGCTAAGAGCACTTGTATCTCCAGGTCAGCAAACCGCCTTCCCAGACATATCCTGGCGCCGTGGCCATAGGGCAGCGAAGCGAAGGGGTGCAGTTTGCCGCTCGACTCCAGCCACCGCTCCGGCTTAAACTCCTGAGGGTCGGAGACGAACTGCTCCATGTTGCCCGTCACTATTGTCGGGAATACCACTTGAACCTGTAATTAGATAAAAAAAACTCCTTAATTTAAAACTGCTCACTCTGAACATAATATTGTTATGTTTTAATTTAGGTTATCTAAAAGAAAACGTCGATAGTTATCATAATAATCTAGCAAAAATATATTTTTTTTAAATTTTGATGCATAATTTGAATAATTACTTAAAGCTAACTTAAAGCTAAACCGAACCTCCTCTTTTATTCCTCTTCAAAAACAAACAACATCCAAACTTTTTTTACAACATCATAATCAAATTCACGTTTTCCATACAAAAGACATCAACGCGCGTTGATATATACAAAATCTATCGATATCTTTCTCCTTATACAAAACAATATTTAATTTTACTTACACCTTTTGGGATGTGGTATCCACAAATAACATCGTCTTCTTGCAAAGTTCTGCCGTTGCCGATAACAGTCGAATACATTCTGGAAAATAATCAAATAGTTTGTGACATATTTTAATTCATATTAGGTCCTACTCTCAAAACACTTACTACTTTATGATTTTTTGAGTTACTGCTCTAAATATAACTATTGACAGTTTTATTGTATTATTTATTGTATTCTCCAATAGCTATTTTCATCGACGTGAAAATACTATGACAATAATTACATGAAATTACTAGAATAGAATAAAAAAATATGGCGTCGATTTGGAAAATCTCGCCGAGTTGTGAGAGATTCAATTCTCTCGAGGTATTTCCAATCAACTTTTACATAAGTGAGCCCATACTATATAAATAAGTCTTTAAACGGCCTAAAACTCCATCATATTAGTAAGCCACTTATACGAACTTACTAACTCACTCACATAGGGAATCCTAGTTCGTAGAGCTGTATATATGTGCTTACGTTACTGTGAGTTCAAAATATAAGAAGCTTCTTGGCTTTTGCTTTATTACCTGAACACTTCCCTAACGAAAGCTTTAGTGTAGTGCAGTTTGTCCAGATCGCCGTATGTGAGAGGTTTGCTTGGGTCGGGCAGAACTCTAGCTATTTCCTCCGCCATCTTTTCTTGCTGTTTCAGACGGGTGGAGGCCTGGTAAAGGATGGAGCATACTGCCATTGATATCTGGAATCATAAACTATTATTAAATATACAGGAAGATGAGAAAATGTATGTTGGTTGTACAATCAATTCATCGATCTCGTAGACAGCCAAGACCTATTATTATCAACATTATGATAATTCCATAAAAGATGTGATTTAGATTTTAAGGATCATTAACAATAAGTAGCTTGAATTATACGTATCGTAAAAAAATAGATAAGGAATAATGATAATAAGGAACAGAAGACACATATTTCATAACTTTTTTAAGTGGTAGCTACTGCACATTATGAGATAACTCGGGAATTACCTACACACGTAAAAAAACAATTATAGATTAGAATTATGTACCTATGCGCAACAGAAGATTTTTTTTAGTTTTAGAACCTTACCGTATCGATACCGACGAGTATAAGGTCGAGTGCCATAATTGTAGCTATCTTCGGATCCCCCTCGCTTCGTAACACTCGTTCTAGTAGGGATAGGTCATCCTCAGATGTATGCTTCTTCGTTTTCAGTCTCTCTAGTGCTTCATTTATGTATTTGCTACAAAGTCTGAAAACAGAAAAATTGTTATTAGTTAGATTTTTACTGACTATTTTAGGTGTTTAGCAGTCGTCTAACTTTAATTAAGAAAGAAAAAGAAATGAAATATGAACACGACTGTAGGTAATCCCGTAGGTAGCCATCTTTTTAGATCACCAGACACTCAGATCCTTAGATATGCTGAGAGCTGGTAATCAGAGGCACTTTTTAAACATGAAGCACAGTAGCGCCTGATGCGTTACATACTGCAATATCATCTAACACTGCTTATAAAAAACTGCAAGGCGCTGTATTTCTGCAATTTAAATAAACCCCGAATGAAATGTCATTGCTCTAGGGATGAGAACCACTCATGCGGATTTTTTCTTAAGCACATAGATACTCACTCAACGAAGAAGTTCATATTGTTCACATATTTCGTCCACAGCGGAGTGGGTATGTACCGCCAGTACGGCGCCTTCAGTTCTAACACCGCAACGTTACGGAGCGCGTATTTAGCGGCGTCAATGATCCTCTGCGTCTCCGAGTCACTGTTCACCGAAGGAGACAGGCAGCCCAGTCTTGTGTCAAGGGCTACGCGACCAATGCCTGGCATATATAAAAGTATTTAGCAAAAATGTCCATTGTAGGAGAATGTATAAAAAATATTAAATAGGATCACGACTGTAATCCCTAAGAACGGTAGATATAGGTACTTTAAGATCTACGTTCACTTAGATCTTTTAATATTTATATAGAACGTATTCAGAGTGTCCAAACATTATTATCTCCGAAATTCTTAAAAAACTATCTATAAAAATAAAAGGTTTTATTAACCAATCGTAAAGTCAAGAGACAGTTATAATTTTTTTAAGTTTTGTGATGGTATTAGCCCTTAAAAAAATTAGACCACCCCAACCCTTACTTTGAAATACCTATTCCATACTCACATTCTAAAGACCACCGATGAATATCATTGTCGAATTGATGCGGTAGATCACCGTGCTCATCTCTCGCATTCTCCATGTACTTGATGAAGTCTTCTGTCACCAGTTCGATGGGTGCGACGTACTTCTTCACCGTCTGCGGTTGTAAGATCGGACGTTGCACTTTGGAGCGGAAGCGACGCCATTGATCACCATGCCTGGAATACAGGACGTGGAAAAAAAACACTTTATAATACACTTCTTGCTGAATAGATGGTATTCATCATCATTCATAATTTTCCTGCCTTGGTCCTACTACCTCTAACTTTTGTATCCATCCACATTCATTCCGAACATCTTTCTCTTCACATCACCTTCTTCCCTTCTCATGACAATGTTCATACCAGGCTATTAGTTCCTCATCTTTTCTGTCACAGGCTCTACTTTCAAAAGTCTCAAGGTATTTACTTACTTCAATGGGTGCTTAAATAACTTTGTTTTTGTAATTTAAAATTAAAATTATTGTTACTTTTATTTTGGCATAATTTAGAAATAACAGAATGTACTGGGATGGGAGAAGCCACCGCTCCTGAAACACAGTTTTATACTAGTTCGGGAGCCTATGGATTCAAAATAAATTGTGTAACATTTCTTTATGTTAAATAAATAAATAAATAAATTTATTTCAATTGAATCACAAGGATCACTTTGAAACGTCTTAGGAGATAGGTGAAGCTACGCCTGTTCCTCGCGATTAAGCCTAGAAGAATCATGGATCAGAAATTGCGCGATCTTTTAACGCTTTAACGGACTTATGCTACTTAATTATTCATACCTAACGAATAAAGTGCATAATATAACACCTTCGACTTTTCGCTCAGTTACGAGTAGCTCTACAAACTAGAATACAAATAAGGAACGACATTTCTACAGATAATGAGCTTATATATGTGTGCAATTCCGTGATACAGATGTATATAATTTGTACGTATTGTCGTTTACTATAAGTAGGTATTGAGTTCACGGAGTCAATAACCCAAGCAAAACAAACCAACCAAAAAAAACTCGTTCTTTCCGGTATAGGCACTCGTACAACCTCGATTCCCGCACAGATCTCAGCATTGCTTTGTAGAAATCGCAAATGGAATAAAAATGGGCATAGAACCGCCGCGATTGGTCACTATCTTTGTCGTGAGAGTATGCGTGGAATACAGAAGCGGGAAACGCAATGATCTACTTTGTTTTACCATTACGTATGCTAGGCATTTCTAACTTGGATTGCTTCTTGGGTGGTATTTGACATATGTAAGTTTTTTTTTATATTTCGTAAAACTAGCATGACCTTATGAAGAAGATAATATACTCGTATCCATGCGTTCGGTGCCTATAAAGTGGGTGATAGACGTACGAGCAAGTACGCGTACTTATGGCTCGCCGACCTTTTTCGCTTGTGTGTCACCGTAAGTACGCGTACTTTAAAACCGCCGCGCAAAATCGTCGGCGATCCAACCGGTCTGAAATCTTGCTCGTAGCTCGTCATGGCTCGAACGTGTGGCAGCATTGCGAGCCGCGAGCCGCCATTTTGTTTCGACTTCGTTTCTTTTTTTTAGTTTTTAAAATGTAATACGATATTATTCCTAAATAACACAAAGCTTCTTCAGTCGACGACATCGCAATACAGAGTGAGTAAGCTTCACGTGTGTCACTAACGTCGAGCCGAGCAAGTTCGCGATCTTAAAAACCGCGTACTATAAGTTCGTACGTCTATCACCCACTTAACAGGTTGTTGGTTTGCATGATAAATTATTTTAACTCGAATAAAACTAAATAAACTTCAAGATATATATAATAAATATATATAAATATGGCTACTAGCTTTACCCGCGACTAAGTCCGCGTATATTTAGGAAATCGATTTTGAACGACTTTATCGTAAAATATTTAAATTATTGAAAATTAATGGGCTTGCAACCTGTCACGTATGGAATGCTAACTACTGCAAAATGTGGGCTTGTGCCAAATATAATATTTGGACGTGCCTCTTACTACCCCTACTAGACAATTTCAAAGGATCTGAAAGGATGTCTACCGTACTTGGGGATTACAGTCGTGACCTTAATTATATATATTTTATTTTATTTTAATATATATATATATATTCAAAAGTGGCCTATTTTCATCCTCGGATTTTAAACTATCTTTAAATAAAATTTCATGACAATTGGCCCAGCGGTTTGGCCGTGATAACGTCACAGACAGCTGCTTTTAGCTTTAAGGTTGTATCTTCACCACTTCAATCACAGTTGATACAACTGATAGGTATTAATAGTAATTATCTACAGTTTTTCACTTTCAAAACTTTCGTGAGTTGTACTACACATTATTACAATAACGGGAAATAAGGCAAACAAGTTAATCAGTTGTTCAACTCATCCTCTGTTTACTATGTCTCTGCGGATTACATCGGCGATCCAATCAAACTTGTGCAGTTTTCATGAGCTTAGGATTACCGACTTTGTTATTGTAGGAGATTAGTGATGAGAGGGAGAACACACTATAGAGCACATTATTACAACAACGGGAAATTACTCACGTAAATGATAAATTGTCAATGAGGAGACCGACAATGTTTCGATTCATCTAGAGAATCTTCTTCAGGGTGAGTGGACCATTAAACGCGCGCGCTACCCTGCTCGCATTGTCGTCTCGCACCCTGAAGAAGATTCTCTAGATGAATCGAAACATTGTCGGTCTCCTCATTGACAATTTATCATTTACGTGAGTAATTTCCCGTTGTTGTAATAATATATCTACAGTTTAGTCGAAGTCGTAAGTAATAGAATATTATTTCTTGAGAAAGGAAGAGAAAGGTGTTGGTAAGTTGGTATTGACGGATTACATAAATGTTACCAGAGGTGTTTTCTACCTCTCATCCGAGATAAACTTTTGTCTCTATGTAATGACAACTCAAAATTAACATTTGACGCAACAACACAGCTTTTACTTTCTACAGAAGACTATCAACATTATCATAGTATAATTTACTAGCTGTCCCGACAGACGTTATCCTGTCAAATTTTTTTCGATAAGAACCTTCTCCTGATAATAACGAATATAACAAAAAAAGAATTAGCGGAATCGGTTCAGCTGCTCTCGAGATTTGAACATTGAACATTCGAACATTGCGGTTCCGTACCCAAAGGGTAAAAACGGGACCCTATTACTAAGACTTCGCTGTCCGTCTGTCCGTCTGTCTGTCACGGGGCTGTAGCTCATGAACCGTGATAGCTAGACAGTTGAAATTTTCACAGATTATGTATTTCTATTGCTGCTATAACAACAAATACTAAAAACAGAATAAAATAAATATTTAAGTGGGGCTCATACAACAAACGTGTTCTTTTGCCGTTTTTTTATAGATAATGGTACGGAACCACCTTCGTGCGCGAGTCCGACTCGCACTTGGCCGGTTTTTATATAGACTAGCCCCCGCTCCTCCTTTGCAAGTACAGATTATATGCAATGATACCTTAGGTTACATTATCGCAAATGTTCGTGAAAATCTCTATCTAAAAAATATATCTTCTTATATATAAAATTCTCGTGTCACAATGTTAGTTCCCGTACTCCTCCGAAACGGCTTGACCGATTCTCATGAAATTTTGTGAGCATATTGAGTAGGTCTGAGAATCGGCCAACATCTATTTTTCATACCCCTAAGTGATAAGGATGGCGTAAAGATCGGGAAAAACGAAAAGTGCTTTTTTCTGTGGGATTATTGACATTTGAGAGGACAACGTCTGTCGGGACAGCTAGTATTATATAATATATAGCCTATATTACTCGCTGATAATGTAGCTTTTGATACGTAACATATTTTTTTAAATTGGTCCAATAGTTTTTTAGTATATCAATTACAAACAAAAATCCAATTTTACCTCTTTACAATAATGTAGAGTAGATATTATTGTAGATAATCTAAGTAATTCTTAATACTAAACGCGTCTAGAAGCAACTACGTAATTGATCTAATTTCTTCTAACTTTTTCACTAGAATAAAATCTGATCGTTCCACACCATCTAAGAATATGAGCAGGTTTTAAAGTTTTAAATAGAAATACGGCTAATTACCACGTTTTTACTTGTATTTTGCTTGTATCGCCGATCTGCCGTTGATCGCGGTCGCGGGCGTTGCTCATGATGAAGAGCATCTGAATTGTCTCGAAACGTCAGCAATACAAGTAAAAACGTGGTAATTAGCCGTATTTCTATTTAAAATGATTAACAACCACGATAGTTTTAATTCTATAGGTTTTAAAGTTTTCAAAAATGTCACTTGACTTATATATTTTACTAGCGACCCGCCCCGGCTTCGCACGGGTAGCATGTTATTATACATATAAACCTTCCTCCTGAATCACTCTATCTATTAAAAAAAAACCGCATCAAAATCCGTTGTGTAGTTTTAAAGATATAAGCAAACATACATACATACGCGGGAAGCGGAAAGCGACTTTGCTTTATACTATGTAGTGATTAATAACATCTGCGTTTATTTGCCGCATTGTCGTGAGTTTGGAATTTCATTAGCTAATACTCATTAGAAAATTATTGAAATCAAATAGTACCCTTCAAGGTCGAACAATGAACCCGGACATTTCCTATTCCTATTCCTATTTCCTTTCCTTTCATCCTATGCACCTTATTTTTAGGGGAAATCCGATATGAATTGTTTTACCCCAAACAACCTATATTAAGGAAAACTGATCAAGAGAAAAGTTATTAGACTACCAAAAATCTGGATAATTTATCTTTCTTGGTATAGTTAGTGTGCACGACGAAAACCTTTTTTGATTATTTAGTTTTGAAATGTTGTGTGTTACCTTCAATTAGAATTAGAACGAAGAATTAGAACAGTTTGTGAAAATAAAGGGCAGAGAGAAAAAGCGAAAAAAAATTGTTATGTATTTTTCCTCGAAGAATCTGAAATGAGGCTTCGCGAAGCTTCCAACCAGAACAATTAGGTACTTACTTAACCCTAGACACCTAACCTTCGTCGATTCGACGAGTACACAACCGAAATATAGCTATATCTTTTTTG
This sequence comes from Hydriomena furcata, assembly GCA_912999785.1. Taxonomy (NCBI): domain Eukaryota; kingdom Metazoa; phylum Arthropoda; class Insecta; order Lepidoptera; family Geometridae; genus Hydriomena; species Hydriomena furcata. The sequence continues at coordinate 7,487,320 of OU538838.1, forward strand.
CGCACGCGCCGATCTAACCGTCTTCGTTTGTCAACTCAGCGTTTGCCGAGCTCTCTCGGGAAGCGACGGGGTCCGGCACGTAAGTACTTTATTTTTCGATATATTGCAAAAATAGTCGTCGTTTCGACGAATGGTTAGGGTTTGTGTAATAATTTTTACGCTCTAAAATGACGCTTGTAGGGACTTTGCGAGCTAATAAAAGGGTGATCCCAGATGAAATGAAGAACCATCGATCTCGAAACGTCCAGACATCGATGTTTTGTTATGATGGCCCCCTCACACTTTTGCCATACAAGCCAAAATCATCAAAAATGGTATATTTAGATATTTACTATCTTCTTGCGATGAAGAGGCCTCAATCAACTCCGAAACAAAAAAGCCACGCATGATTGAGTTCTACAATAGCACAAATGGTGGCGTGGACACGTTTAACCAAATGTGCTCAGTAATGACATGCAGCAGAAAAACTAATCGGTGGCCAATGTGTGCCAATGTCTTCTTCAACGGCATGCTAAATATATCGTGTACTAACAGCTACATAATCTACTGCCACAATGCATCGATGATGGGTCAGAAAGTCATGATTCGACTTGATTTTATGAAGAAAATGTATACACAATTAGTAGAGCCCTGGCTCAAAATCCGACTGGCAATTCGTACAATGACTACTACGCACGTAAAAAATAAAATGATAGATATATTAGGAGCAAAAACAGATGAAGACCAAGGTGAAGGTCAAGTTGATGGTTCAGGTGAAGTTCAGTCATCATCCAGCAATGACCTTCAGTCAGTCGAGGGCCCAAATGTGAGGAAAAGAAAAGTCTGCGGTTTCTGTTCCTATACAAAAGGCGCATGACAAAGTTATATTGCACAAAATGTAACTCTGCAATTTGTGGTGAACACAAAGTTGATTATTGCATTGAATGCGCATCAAAATAGTAGTTTTTATATATTTGTCTGAATGATAGGACTGTTATAATTTATGTTCGCCAAAGAAGAAAAGGCTATTTTATGTTGTTTTTTTTTTTATTTATTTTTTTCTAAGCGTGTATCTTATTTGAACTCTTACAAATAGTGTCATATAATATAAGGTATAAAATAAATAATGTTGTAGGAAAACATGAATTGATAGTTTTATTTACTAAAACAATACTTGGTTTATGTATATAAGGAGAAATAATTAAAAAAAATATATAATAAAATAAAATATTAAGTGCTAAAAATTGCTCGTCGAATCGACGTATGGTTAGGTTTAAAGGGGTATATGCGAAGGTTAGGTGTCTAGGGTTAAAAGTAGTCTTGAGGTAGCAGTATCTATCTAATACCTACTTATTCTGGTCTAAAAACAAATACAATTTTATTATTCAAAGATGTTACAACATTATCCTAAATAATCCTAATGTGTGTGGGAAGTTTTGACAAGTTTGCGAATACTTAGTACACCCATTAAAAAAGTGACAAATTCTATATCACGGACTTGGACAAACAAGCAAACTCGTGTACTTATGTTTAATACATATTTGTATAATATTCTAAGGATGTTTGACTGTTTGCATGATTACCAACTTCAATCGAGTATTTGAACAGACACCAACTTATACATTCACTTAAAGAATGCTAACACTTTGCAATTGTTAACATTCTATAGGTACGTGACAGGTTGCAAGCCCATTGCCGCTTAAAAGAATACTAACTATTTAAGCTGATAGGTACTTAACAATTTTTGGTTTTTGTGGGTATTTGTACCTAGTCTACCCGGATAAGACGGAAAAGTGATGAAAATGCATAAAGAATATAAATAAACTGTTTTTTATTTAGGTATAAATTACGATTCTCTACTAAAATAGTAGCTCATGAACCGTGATAGCTAGACAGTTGAAATTTTCACAGATTATGTATTTCTATTGCTGCTATAACAACAAATACTAAAAACAGAATAAAATAAATATTTAAGTGGGGCTCATACAACAAACGTGTTCTTTTGCCGTTTTTTTATAGATAATGGTACGGAACCACCTTCGTGCGCGAGTCCGACTCGCACTTGGCCGGTTTTTATATAGACTAGCCCCCGCTCCTCCTTTGCAAGTACAGATTATATGCAATGATACCTTAGGTTACATTATCGCAAATGTTCGTGAAAATCTCTATCTAAAAAATATATCTTCTTATATATAAAATTCTCGTGTCACAATGTTAGTTCCCGTACTCCTCCGAAACGGCTTGACCGATTCTCATGAAATTTTGTGAGCATATTGAGTAGGTCTGAGAATCGGCCAACATCTATTTTTCATACCCCTAAGTGATAAGGATGGCGTAAAGATCGGGAAAAACGAAAAGTGCTTTTTTCTGTGGGATTATTGACATTTGAGAGGACAACGTCTGTCGGGACAGCTAGTATTATATAATATATAGCCTATATTACTCGCTGATAATGTAGCTTTTGATACGTAACATATTTTTTTAAATTGGTCCAATAGTTTTTTAGTATATCAATTACAAACAAAAATCCAATTTTACCTCTTTACAATAATGTAGAGTAGATATTATTGTAGATAATCTAAGTAATTCTTAATACTAAACGCGTCTAGAAGCAACTACGTAATTGATCTAATTTCTTCTAACTTTTTCACTAGAATAAAATCTGATCGTTCCACACCATCTAAGAATATGAGCAGGTTTTAAAGTTTTAAATAGAAATACGGCTAATTACCACGTTTTTACTTGTATTTTGCTTGTATCGCCGATCTGCCGTTGATCGCGGTCGCGGGCGTTGCTCATGATGAAGAGCATCTGAATTGTCTCGAAACGTCAGCAATACAAGTAAAAACGTGGTAATTAGCCGTATTTCTATTTAAAATGATTAACAACCACGATAGTTTTAATTCTATAGGTTTTAAAGTTTTCAAAAATGTCACTTGACTTATATATTTTACTAGCGACCCGCCCCGGCTTCGCACGGGTAGCATGTTATTATACATATAAACCTTCCTCCTGAATCACTCTATCTATTAAAAAAAAACCGCATCAAAATCCGTTGTGTAGTTTTAAAGATATAAGCAAACATACATACATACGCGGGAAGCGGAAAGCGACTTTGCTTTATACTATGTAGTGATTAATAACATCTGCGTTTATTTGCCGCATTGTCGTGAGTTTGGAATTTCATTAGCTAATACTCATTAGAAAATTATTGAAATCAAATAGTACCCTTCAAGGTCGAACAATGAACCCGGACATTTCCTATTCCTATTCCTATTTCCTTTCCTTTCATCCTATGCACCTTATTTTTAGGGGAAATCCGATATGAATTGTTTTACCCCAAACAACCTATATTAAGGAAAACTGATCAAGAGAAAAGTTATTAGACTACCAAAAATCTGGATAATTTATCTTTCTTGGTATAGTTAGTGTGCACGACGAAAACCTTTTTTGATTATTTAGTTTTGAAATGTTGTGTGTTACCTTCAATTAGAATTAGAACGAAGAATTAGAACAGTTTGTGAAAATAAAGGGCAGAGAGAAAAAGCGAAAAAAAATTGTTATGTATTTTTCCTCGAAGAATCTGAAATGAGGCTTCGCGAAGCTTCCAACCAGAACAATTAGGTACTTACTTAAAAGTAGTCTTGAGGTAGCAGTATCTATCTAATACCTACTTATTCTGGTCTAAAAACAAATACAATTTTATTATTCAAAGATGTTACAACATTATCCTAAATAATCCTAATGTGTGTGGGAAGTTTTGACAAGTTTGCGAATACTTAGTACACCCATTAAAAAAGTGACAAATTCTATATCACGGACTTGGACAAACAAGCAAACTCGTGTACTTATGTTTAATACATATTTGTATAATATTCTAAGGATGTTTGACTGTTTGCATGATTACCAACTTCAATCGAGTATTTGAACAGACACCAACTTATACATTCACTTAAAGAATGCTAACACTTTGCAATTGTTAACATTCTATAGGTACGTGACAGGTTGCAAGCCCATTGCCGCTTAAAAGAATACTAACTATTTAAGCTGATAGGTACTTAACAATTTTTGGTTTTTGTGGGTATTTGTACCTAGTCTACCCGGATAAGACGGAAAAGTGATGAAAATGCATAAAGAATATAAATAAACTGTTTTTTATTTAGGTATAAATTACGATTCTCTACTAAAATATCTAAAAGTTATCTGTTACACTACACATTTTTGGAGTTGGAGCTAAAACCCTAAAAAATTGTTGAAAAATTTTAACACTTTCTCGGCTATTTTTACCGCAATATCACCGCTACTTCAAAAACCAGGGTTTCAAGTAAAATAAAAACCGGTCTGGTGTACTTTCGCAGTATGTAGGCACTGGATCATTAAAGTAGGTACATCTTGTTGATCGCGTCTCACTTTTACCGAGGTCGTCTGTTTTCGCATTCACAATCACGACTTTTATGCGTGTAGGTAATTTAATAAGTTATAAGGTACCTTGATAATAAATGGAAGATATATACCTACCCAAAAAAACAAACATCGAATTTAGAGCCTCCTGACTTATCCTGTTTTTTCGTCTGTTAATAGTTACGTTAAAAAAACTAAAAAGAAAACTGCGGAAAAAGATTCCACCAATCGAAAAGACAGAGGACGAAATTAGTTTTTTTAAGTTTTATGAAGGAACTCTAGTCCTACATAAATATCATATATATGGAACCAACTTGGAACTATTTTCTACACAATAGAACAAAAATCATCGAAATCGGTACCAGGTAAAAAGATATGCTTATATATAATATAGGTACATAAAAAAGCAACAATAAAATAAATACACGTCGAATTGATAACAGCGAAGTCTTAGTAATAGGGTCTCGTTTTTACCCTTTAGATACGGAACCCAATTTGGTTTAAGTGCAACATTATATTTTTAACATATTTATATTTAACAATAAGAAAACAGTGAATTCTAGGTAACTTAAATAAATAAATAAATACATGAAATGTTAGGTAAAATAAAAATTAAAACACCATCACTACCTACCTACATGTTTATTTATTTTTTCTTTTAAAGGCAAATAAAATAAAATTGTGCCTAGTCTAAATTAAATCAACCTTAAATTTAACCAGTGACATTGACATTTAACCATTCAACCATAAGTCTTATAACAATTGAAATAGAGACAAATATGCAGCATCAATGTATTACGTTATCAATGAGGTAAAAATTTGCACCGTCATAACTATTAGTTTAGGTACTACTTAGCACCAATGTGCGAAGGTCTGATAACTAGTGACATTGACATTTAACCATTCAACCATAAGTCTTATAACAATTGAAATTGAGACAATTAAGCAGCATCAATGTATTACGTTATCAATGAGGTAGAAATTTGCACCGTCATAACTATTAGTTTACTACTTAGCACCAATGTGCGAAGGTCTGATATGCACGAGTATTAGCTCACCAGCTCACTATGTAAACACAAACAAACATAAATGCGTTTATTTCAAAGAAGTTTACGTGTGATGTATATTTACGTAGGTTATGGTGTAGACATACATACATACATACATAAAATCACGCCTGTTTCCCAGAGGGGTAGGCAGAGATCACGGCTTTCCACTTGCTACGATCCTGACATACTTCTTTAGCTTCATTCACTCTCATCACATTCCTTATGCATGCTCGTCGGTTTAGAGTACTTTTGACCCGGCCTTTTTTCAAAACATTACCAATTTGGTCCAGGAAAATACGCCGAGGTCTTCCTCTTCCAACGCTCCCTTTCACACTCGCCTTATGTACCTGTTAGGTGTACACTCTGTTCTAAAATTAGAATTTCCTAAAAAAAGTTAATCAATTTCGCTCATAATCCCTGATGTTAAAGTCTATGACACAAAAAAATCGCCACCAACTCTAATTTAGAGTTTAACGAAAAGGATTTTTTATATTCTAATTTTGGTACGTTACCAACAGAATCGACACCAATTATGTAATTAAAATAAATACTTATTACATTTTCTTCATCTGCAAATAAATTAGTCAAGTTTTCGTATGTTACAATAATGTTAGATATAACACATAAGTAGGTATATACAGGTCGACCCACGAAAACTTAAGGCACAAACACACCCACTCCTATTAATGCACTTAGTGAAAACCAAATTGCTAAGGAATGTTTAACTATTTTGTAACGATTCCTTTTTTTTGAGAAATAATATTTTAATGGCAATAGGTGACGCAATAATGGCCACAAATCACCAGAATCCAAAGAATAAACATACTACTTTCATTCAGGGAACCTGAAAAAATGCCAAATTATGGAATTAAAAATTTCGGCTCATTTGTTTGCTTTTTTTCTGATAATATAGAACAAGATTTATGGTCTGAACATCGCTTTTCAGTTTTCGGTAGTAACTAGGTAGTCTTAAATTATACATCCTGTATTATGTTTAGTAGTCACTGATGATTGCATTGACATGATCTGATCATTGGGAAATCCAATAAGGTATTACTGCCCTTTGAATATGTTAGGTAAGTACGTTTAACATTCTAAGCACGTACCTTTATAGAGCTGAAGACTTGTGGCATGAGTAACGAGTTTGTTTACATATAAGTTCATTATATATCCACGATCATGTCGCTGTAGTTATCCTGCAACAGATACTAAGGCCACGGATTCTCTCTAGTCTACTGGCTGACATAACTTCAGAGAAACGTCATCGTCAGTCAGCGTCTTAGTGCCGAGAACAAGGTGACATTATCCCGCGACATTATCACCCGACTGACACGTATTCTACGTATCAGGCGATGTCGCGCGGGACATAGCTCTATTTTACGCCTTGCAGCACAAATGCTATCTACAGTTCTAAACATCTCATCCAAAAAGAATGGATAAATAAACTATTTTCTTACTGACTTGATAAACCTATCACATTCCTTAGACATGATCGTGCAAGGACTCGTTTACACATTGATGAAGTACTGGTCGGTTCCTTCTAGTGTTCTAAGGGCTGAAGTGTTTCTTAGAACATGTGTGCGTAGAAAAATGTGCCCATCTAAATGTGCTGCAATTGCTCTACATTTTGTACCAGTTGAGGCAAACCTTTTGGCAGCAGAGTAAAATTAACATTTTGATGTCGAAAGCTGAATAAAAAGGGTGGGGATATTTATGCTTCTGGATATCAGCTAGATACTTTACATTTGACAGCATTGACACTTGACAGGTTAGAAGCCCATCGCCGCTTAGTCGACTGGTTTCCTCACGTTTTATTTCACCGTTTTAAAATTATTTATTAGAGAACGCTCAAACTTGGATTGAAAGTCGAGGCACCTCCCACACATTCATCATCATTATTTGGCTCAATTTATTAGAATGTAAATATTGAATCAGCCAATAACTTAACTGCCTGTAGGTAAATACAAAAATTCTTCAACTTCACCTGCAAGAAAAAAAGCTGATTCACGCTTACCTACAAGTTTCATTTGCGAACTTTGGCAGTTTTTGGCCTCGCCATTTACAACAGTAATGTTGCGAAAGGTTTTTTTTTAAACATACGGGTATTCCCTTTTGCTTTCACCCTTTTCCTGCTATTCTTATATTAATAGCAACTTGCAATCTGTCAGGTATGGAATATTAAATACTGCAAAATTCGGGCATGTGCCAAATGTAATGTATAGACGTGCCTCGGACTAACCCCTTTAGACATCTTCAAAGATCTGAGAGCCTGGAGGTCTGATAATATGTGTACCGTACTTGGAGAGTTACGATATTTTTTTTTTGCTTCTGACCTTATGACTACTTCAAGGATTGCCTGGAGATCTTAAAATATTTTTGTATGTTTCACTTTTAGAAATGCTCTGCAATTCACCACCTACCTCAAAAAACTGATAATTATTTATTTCCAGTATCATTAAAAATGCACTCATCCATTGATGACTCAACTCAACGCAAACATTGTACTATCTCGATAAAAAAATACATTCAATAACCGCGGTTTTGTTAGTATAAAACAAAACCTGTAATCGACTAACGCATTATCCATTGAAGATTAATACCAGCCGTTGTTCATTAGCTCCGTATAAAACCGCCAATGAATGGACGGCTGGATCTAACATCATTGAATGTGGTGGGTGATACTTGGCCTAGTTGGGAATCGGGGCGCAGCGAAAGCGACGGTAGCCCGGTAAAACGTGATATGTATACGACAATGACCACTGATGACTTTTACAAGGATAAAGCGGCATTTTTTTATAGTTATAGTCATATGTCTATCTCGACTCGACGTCATAGCTAACTTTCGAACCGAAAATCATGGATTAGTATCCCAAGGTTAATATGCGCATCAACACGTGATTAGTATGTAAGGTAATGGTTTTGAAATCTAAGCTTAAACCAATCTAAAACCACCCACTTAGCTTCAGTCAATACCTTCGTAAATAGCGAAATATATAATAGTATAGGTACCTTAGAGCAGGGATATTCCAGTTAATAACCGTAATAATGCGGTTATTAAACCGATTGATTATTCAATCGGTTTAATAACCGCATTATTACAAAGAAATACAAAGAAATACATTGTTTCTATCAAACCATAATGTTTGATAGAAACAATGTATTTCTTATAGTTGTAAACGCGATTTGGCAAGTCAAACTTGCCAAATCGAGTGCTTTCATGCGACGAGAAAGAAATAATTATGATGTCGGCCGGTCGGTTTTTCAACTGCTTTGCAAAGCAGAATTATTTCTGTTTTTATTTCGGTAAACCGTTTTATTCGCTAACTTTTTCAGTTTATATAAACCCAAATGTATTAGGTATGGATTACCGTTTCAATTGCTTACCGATAAAAACAATACCTAACCGTATTAACGAATGATTTTCCTGAGATCTTACTTTTCTTACATAAACACTGTCTTACAGCATCAAGTTTTCCAATATATTTGTTCGTCGTGGCACTGCTTGACAAGTCCTTCATGCATGACAGATCGTCTAAGTGAAGCAACCTTCTCACGGTCACTTAATGGACTGTTGACTGCTAGTGGTATTCAAAAATTAGCGCTTCCTTGCTTCCTCTAAACCGAATTTTGAAAAGTGACAACTTCCTCATTTGGCACTTTTTCAAATTCAGTCTGTCGGAATGAAAACAATATTTTTTAATTATTTAAATTCAGCCTCCTCTATTGCCTGTAGTAATCAAATTAATATTTCTGCAAAATATTTTTTTGATTTTTTCGGATCGATGCAAAAATATTTACCTACATCTTTTAGGATTAAGGCCCTGTATGTCGACGATTGCTCTTTTTCGAAACGAAAAAAGAAATACTTCTGAACAAGCCACATCTCCTATTTTACCCATCTTTAATCACTTCGATAAATAATCCTACCGACCGCTGCAATGACGACAAACACACGTCGGCGCGTGGTCCGCCTTTGCTTTTCGAATAAATTAATGATGTAAATTATCCTGTAGAGTGGCAGTAATATTTATCTCCGAAAACTCTAGTTGGCAGGAGACCATTTTGAATCCACGCCCCGTCACGTCGCCGTCACGCGGTATCAAAATATTTCGATCATAAGTTCTAAAACGTATCATTTTGAAATAATATCTTTATCGTGAAAAGTTTCTGCTATTATGTTTTCAGCTTAACAGAAATCTAGGTAGGAGTAGGAACCTGAAGGAATATATTTATAAAAATAGGAGATGTGGCTTGTTCAGAAGTATTTCTTTTTTCGTTTCGAAAAAGAGCAATCGTCGACATACAGGGCCTTAATCAATTTAGTTTTAGGGGCATTGACTTGGTGTGCTTGTGCCTTCAGTATACGGGAATCGTTTAAAACATCCTGTAAAAGGTAGGTACTATTAGTAGTAGGAATAGGTACCTATCTGTTTCATAATTTAATTAGGTACCTAACTACCTTCATCTATGAATGCTCAAACAAAGACCTAATTACTTACCTACACTGACATAGATATAGACGATCACGCACATCGTATACTTACATTTACATCACTATTTGTAGGTCTAGGACTGGGTTTGTTTATGAGTGGTGCGCAGGCGCGTAGCCGTCGGTCAATGATGATGGCATAATGCATGTGTGCTCATTGCTTAATTATCTTATGAAGGTACCTATACAATATTGCTACCTTTTGAAGCAAGAATAACACCTATTTATTTATGATTTAAAAATGTTTATACGTTAATAAAAAAAGTACATTCTCGAAAAGTAAAAACCACGATTTAAGGCGAGTAATTAATGTGTTTGATGAATGCAGAATCGTTTTTAAAGTGAAACTTTTTCTCAATAACCGTAGAACATACAGTTTTGTTTTTTATGACAAAGATAACTTAAGGATATAATCTAGATAAATTACAGACAGAACCACGATTAGTGAAACTTTTCTCGGTAGATTTATTTTCCAAAGTTGGCTCTTCCAACACACTAGTTTCGTTTTTGATCAAAACTATGAATAGCTAAACAGTTAATTTTTATATAATTCGTTAGGTAATCATACTAGCTAAATAAATTACAGACGGTTTCTTTTTAAATTTGATGGTTTTCGAGATAATGCAGTTTTATCACTTTTTCCGTATTATCCGGGTAGACTCAGCCCATACAAAACGTCAAAAATTTCACTCATCACCTTAAATGGGAAGTTTTTGTGTTTTATATAAGAACTTACCTTATTGCTTTTTAAAAAATAAAAAAACTTATGTTTTAGGAGCTTTTCATATATATTTTTTTTTAATATTGGAACTTTGAATAGACTTTGAAACAAGAGTTTGACATGGATTAAACTAATTAAACTCTGTTCTTTTCATCTAGAACATACATAAAGCTACATTTGGCTAAAAATTAATTGTACTTTTCTCTTTCGTAGTAAGATTGACCAAGCAGCATCGCCATATAAAATCTTTCAAAACCAGTTACACAAGTGACGTTGGCGTTGCAAAACTACGATTATAATAATCTAAGTGATTAAAATACCACGGTGGTTTGGCCATCTTTCGCAATAATAAAGTCGCTGTTCTTATTGGTCACTTGTGAGAAAAAACATTGAACGATTCACATGCATTATGGGTCACCAATGCTTCTAAATTCTTGTAGGTAGGATTTTTATGGTGCAATCAAGGTGTGGTAACCAGTATTCGAATAGCTCCTGTAGTGTTATGGCGCCCTAGTACTTTGGCTTGTTCAATTTATGGAGAAAAGAAGTTTGTTTTCTCTGGTTTTATCATGTCACAGAAAGTCATGTACGAGATAACTTGGTGGTAAAGCAAGGTAGAGAAAGAAAAGTCCAAGGAAAATTATGTATGTTGCAGTTGCATCAAGCATTCAAGCTACAATTAGGTTATCTTGGACAAAAATCCCACGGTGTTTTTATTCGTCACGTCTAACGTTCGAACGTTCAAGCGTTCCAAAAACTTTTGGAAGTTTAATTCTACAGATTTTTTTTTAAACTTTCTAAATCGATTGACGAATGAATCTATTGACTCAAAATTATAAAAAACGCTGGCTTGGAGTGTTTAATTATGGAAAGTGAAAGCACACTTTCCATTTAAAGTAGACCTTATTCGACTCCGAATATTTTGCATTTAAATAAATATTTCTAAAATTATTTTAACCATTTTAAATGTATTTTTTAAAAGACTATTCTTTAGTAAGTATTCTAAGTAAATAAAGTTGACTACCGGATACAAAATTAAACACTAATTAACAAAATAACATGCCTTTTTCCGTTACCATTTTTAGATGATAAATGTAAAGAGAGAGGTCTAAAACTTACACTCCAACGACACCAGGCAGCTCTCCAAAAAAGTCCTTCCTGACCTCCGACTTGTATTTCACCAGGCACGGCATCGAAGGCCTGAACGGCGTCGGTCCTTCCCTCCGGTAGATCCTCTCGATCTCATCCGCATCATACACAAACAGCAAATCAGGCCTCCCAATCAACCCCCCCAGCCTCACTATCTTCCCGTACTTATCTAGAAATTGTTGTGTAACTTTCGCAAACTCTGAAATATCGAACTGTCCTATATAAGGCACCATCCGCCAGGTGTTCCCTAAAATCGGAATGGGTTTCGGCCCGGGAACGTCGGAGTACGGCTTTGCATTAGCAAAGATTTCCTCGCTTAATTCAGCGGCGGGAGCGACTTGGGACTGCTGGCGTTTAGAGAAGGGACAGGAAGCCGCGGTTCGGGTTTGGACGAGATTCTTGGGTATGAACGGCCTGGTATAGGCGGAGAGGGAGTGTAAGCGACCCATGGCGGTTCAGGCCGCTGCGCAGACTGAGCTTGCCTGCGGATTTACCGTTGCCGGCAGTCGGTAGCCGCCACGGACTTTACGTACCGTTCTCTTTTGTTCGCCGATTAATTGCACCATGACCAATTTATTGAAAAGGTAACTTTTGATAGGTAGGTACCTAGTTACTCTCGATTGTTGGTAGGTACTTACCTAAATAATGTGTATTGCCTAGGTAGCTGTTTTAATAATTACCTACCCACAAATGGGGTCAATATTTATATGTAGGTAAGTTTAGGTAGGTAGTAGGTATGTATTTTCTAAGCGTGTTCTGTGACTGTGCTGTCAGACCTGTGACTGTGACCCATATGTAGCCTATGCTTTGGAATAGCATAGCATACCTACCTAAACCTAAACTATTTATACAGGTTCCTACCACTAGAGCAAAGCCGCGGGTGGCACCTATTTTAGATAAATGAAATTTTATAAGAAAATAAGAAGAAAGAAAATAAATTTAATCAACAAAGAAAACATAAGACAATAAACCTTGAACAATACAGTAAGTAAATTATAAAAAGACATTAACATAATAACATATAAAAACTAATAGAACACAAAACGTCTTTTTTTTTTTTTTTTTTTTTTTTTTTTTTTTTTTTTTTCAGTTTTTCTGCGCTGTTTTTCAGTGTTGCCTTTAGGATAGGATTTTATGTGGGTATGACGTATGACCTAATGTCTACCTAGACAAATAGAATAAAAAACTGGCCAAGTACGTGTCGAGCCTTTTTCTACATTGCAACTCTAAAAAAAATTTAAGATCCGGGGCTGCCTACCTACCTACATAAACAATAGATGTTCATTTATGCGCGTGCATCTCCGAGACGCAAATAGCGTGATAAGAATATAATATTAACTCTCAACTAACTAACTCATAACTCAACTCAACATGCAACTCATAATATGAGTTGCATTTGCATGCAATGCAATAGTTTAATTTAAACATTTCCGATTTGCCATATTATGTAGGTATTGTACGTTTGTTACATGGTTTTTTTTGGATGTATGTATGTATGTATGTTTGGTATGTATTAGGTTGTTCTTTCCCACCTTAGTTTATAGATGACCAACCTAGGTACAATATAGGTAACTAGGCAAGTAATTATAATTAGTTTATTACTTATCCCATGTAGTTAGGTACGTGGCATGGCATGGGGTAGATCTGCTAATCTACCAGCAAATGAAGGTAGGTATAGGTATATCCCTTATAAACGTAATCGGCTGTCAACTGTCAAAATTCTTATTGTTTATGTAGGTACGGAACAACTCTCGAATCACACGCGACACGCGACTTGCTGCACGCGGTGCAGCACGCCTAGATGAATGGACGTTTAAACGCTCGCGTGTGACCGTACACTATGGACGTTTTAGCGTTCATTCATCTAGGCGTGCAGCAAGCCGCGTGTGAACAGGCGAGCGAGCCTCGCCGAGCAAAGCTACAAGCAAATTGACATTCAACGTGGCATTCAAATCGGTGCGTGTTACCAGTGCCGAGCGCCTATCAAAGCAACCGACTTCAAAAATGGAGGAGGTCGTTTGTTTTATTACTATTCATCGAGGTAGGTACACTTAACCAATACCTACGGCTTTTTACGTACCTACGGTACATACCTAATAAGTTGTCTTTACTATAAAACTGGCTTTTGCCCGCGACTTCGTCCGCGTAGATTAAAAAAACGATTATTGGAAAACATTGTTAAAATCAAAAGAAAATTTTGATAAACAAATAGCCTATGCTCATCCCACACCGACTCCGACTTCGAATCGGACTCCGACTCGCTTGATCAGTCTAGATTCAAACCCATCGGATTAAAAGCCGAGGTAGGTAAGAGTACGTACATAGTTTGTCGTCGAGCGCAATTCCACTTTGATCTTGTATCGAAATAGGTACCGACAATCGACGGATCAGATGCATTCTTGAGCTCATTCAAAATCAACGTGTTCACAAGCTCGGTGGTTTGAATTGATTGTTGAATTGGTCGTTGAATGGAGAGCGTATCGGTTCAATGTAATTTACGAACAAATTCAAAAATCAATTATTATGTTCGTACGCGTGATCGCGCCCGTGAATGGACGCGCGTCTGAACGCTCCACTAAATCCAAAGAAGTTAAACTAACCACAGAACAATTAAGTCTATGATGGAAAGGGAAATAAAAAACGCCCGAAGAATTCGGCCTAAAATCAGTGACGTTAGTTCCACATCCACGTTCGAAATCATGGTCATAACTCCCTGATAGATAGTCACTGAAATAATCGAAGTTTGAAAGAAAACCGAGCCAAAAATTTTCCTGGCCTTGTCTAATTATCAATTTATGTTACCTAGGATTCACTGTTTGTTGTTCAGTTGTTCTTACTTAATACTTGACGTTGACAGTAGCATTATTGTACTAGGTGACAGACGTCATAAAAGAACAGTCAAAACAATAACAAACTTACGCAATTACGCAAGCAAAGCAAAACAGCAACAAACAAACACAAACTAAAGTGTAATTCTTTTCTTTATTCTAGGCTGAACTGTAATTTAAACTATACAAATAAAACTTCATAAAAATGAGTTCGGAATTCGCGAAAGATAAAGTAACATGGACAAGATCTATGAACTTAGATTTAGCTAAATATATGGAGGATAAACCAAATATATGGGACCCGAAACATCCTAAATTCTCTCACATGGGACTGAGAGATGAAACATTTGCTGATTTTGCTGCAGGGTACACTGATTTGAGCTGGCAAGCTGTTAAGGATCGCTGGACAAACATACGTTCCTCATTTGGTTTTTATATGCGCAAGATAAATGCGAGGAAAGCCATTGGCCGGGTAGGTAATTATTAATTGATTCAGACGTAACTTTGCGGTGGAATCTTGCAACTCAATTTTGAAGCAGTTATCCCCAACCAATTGAGCTGACATTTTGGATACACCTTTAGTTCTGGTGACAATACAATAATATGGTAATAGCGAGTTGATCTGATGATGGAGTCAGGAGCTGTTCAATAGACACTCACAACAGAATTCCTTAGTACTTAAATACTTGAGTAAAAACTTTGCATTCTTGTCAAGTTCTGATGACAATGTTATACTATACCTATGATGTGACAGGTGAATGCACGCTGGTGCTCAATGGTTTAAATGATTTTACAAAAACTTGGCATTGAAAAATATTTTTCACTTACTAGCATTAAATTTATGTAAGTTTGGGATAATGTGGTAACAAAATCAACACTGTTATGCTGCAATCTGTTTCTCTACTTTACAACTTTGAAAAATTGTTAAAATAACAGACATTTCATTCCCTTAAATTAAAAAGTATACATTTTTGTATTGTACCTATCTTTCAGGATTTCAAAGTTGGTTGGTTCATGTGGAAGCCATGCAAGTACTTGAAAAAAGTCCACAAGCCGGCTAAACCTCAAAAAACTACAGAGCAAGTGAGTTTCTTCCAACTGTTAATACCATTTGTTGATCACAGAGCACTAGGCTTTAAATCTGAATGTCCGATCCAATTTGTACAACATAGAAGCAAACTTTTAGCTTTTAACTATATTTTTATTCATAATACATAATATTAATATTGAATTATTCGTTTGTAATTTAGAAGCCATCCCTATGTAGGTATTCTAGCAATAATACAAAAACTGTTATCCATATTTCCAATAGTTGTCATGTGTTTTTCATACCTCTACACATCAACTACATAGCCCAGAAGACACCGCATGCAAGGCGAACACTGTCATCCAAAACATCAGGCTTATACGGCCGATAAAAAATACCGCGCGTCAAACCTGCTGTAGTACCGACCACTTCCTTGACCCGTGCACATCTCGTCTGTTTATGCTAAAAAACCATTACCACAAGTTCAAGTTACACTGGTTATTTTCCTTGTCGAAAGTCAATAGTGTTGTACCACTACTCAATAATTGATGATCGATAAACCTACATGGTAGTAACAACAACAGTTGGGCCTAACTAGTAAAACTACTTATAGCCAGCTTCCGTCCGCGGCTTCGCTCGCGTTGTACTTACATGGAAGTAACCTATTTGCTATTCGCATTTATAATATTATCGCTTTAGAATTAACAAATGTTTTCTTAAGTTCCCGTTCGCGTTCGCGTTCCCGTTCCCGTTCCCGTTCCCGTTTTATCAAACCTAATAAAGCTCAAATGGACTCTACGTTTTTTTAACTTTTGTATGGGAAAAAGAAAAGGGCTGTTTTTAGGGTTTTCCCGGCAATTATTTGTTTTTTTTTTCACCTTTTAAACCTTCATAGACCTCCACGAATTTCAAGACCAAGATAAAATAAATCCGTTTAGCCGTTCTCGAGTTTTAGCGAGACTAACGAACAGCAATTGATTTTTATACATATATATAGATTAAAAACACGTGTTTAAAACGGTGAAGGAAAACATCGCATCGTGAGGAAACCAGTAGTTAGTATTTTTATAAGCGGCGATGGGCTTGCAACCTGTCACGTATGGACTGCTAACTACTGCAAAATGTGGGTATGTGCCAAATATAATATTTGAACGTGCCTCTGACTGCTATCGACAACTCATGACTACACTTCCCATCCCTAGTGAATCACGTCATCTTGAATCGGCCAATCAGAATGCATTTTTTCCCACTCCCCCCGTACCTCATACCTCACTGACTTGACAGAGTTGTTTGTTTGAAGAAATGAAGCCATTAGGCGTCTATTAGGCTATGTAGTCGATGCCTCTACATTATTTTCCATAATCATTTAAATAATTTAAGCAAAAGGACTAATACCCTATAAAAAAAAAATTGAAATAATGACATGATATGGATAAGAAAGGAGTGAGTGATGAGGTGACGGCTGATAGAGGGAAATGGAAGAAGTACACATCTTGTGCCGACCCCACTTAAGTGGGGTGAGGGCAGGAAAATGATGATGTGAAATAATGACATGTCCAAACAATAGGTTGAGGGTTTGATTCCCACCCAGGATAAACATTTGTGTGACGAACATAGATTGTTTGTTCTGTGTCTGGGTGTTAGTATGTAAAATAAGTAACTATATATTTACAAAAAAAAAAGTAAATAAGTATTCTATCAGTTATCTGGTTCCCATAGTACAAGCTTTGCCTAGTTTGGGTCTAGATGGCGCTGTGTGTCAAATCCGCCAATATATTTTTTTTTTATACTTTTTGCAAAGGTAAAAATTTGTTACTTTAATATTTTATCACTTCAATTCCAGGAGACCACAGACAATAATGATGTAAGCAATGATGCCATTTTCTCCGACAACTCTGAAGATGAAAGGGAAAGGGTCTCATGTCAGGGCATAGTCAACAACATTGCCACTGTGTTTAGAAATGTGCAAAATGAAACTTTTGAGACAAACAGGTAAGGTTGTATGTACCCTAATCCACATAAATAATAATAAAATAATAAATATTGGTGGACATTTCACATAGCGCCATCTAGCCCCAAACTGAGGAAAGCTTGTACTATGATACTAAATAACTGATAAAATACTTAAATACTTGTAAATACATACTTATGATACAATTTAATACCAATATACAGAACAAACATCTATGTTCATAAAAATAAATAAATAGGATCACAATTGTAATCCCCAATATGGTAAATATCTTCTCAGATCCTTGAAGATATCTAAAGGGGTTAGTCAGAGGCACGTCCAAACATTACATATGGCACATGCCCACATTTTGAAATGGTCAGCATTCCACACGTTATTGGTTGCAAGCGCGTCGCCGCTTACAAGACTGCTAACTGTTTTCCTTACGATGTTTTCCTTCACCGTTATAAGCATGTTAATGCACATTATAAAAATTCGAACAGTTAAATTCATTGATGCACGGATTCGAACACTCGACCTTCGGATTGAGGTACCTCCTACTCGGCTAACACGAGCCATCTATGATCATCACACAAATATTTTTCCTGGGTGGGGATCGAACCCATAGCCTTCAGCGCAGAAGGCAAAACTACTACCAAATAAGCTGTGAGGTAAATATGCAGGCACAACTAAGACTAACCCTCGTATTCAAGAACGACACCAAAAACGACACTATGAGAACACGCACCCACAGTGGACGAAATCTTTTTTCATAAAACTCACTTTATGTGTTGTGCGACACTGCATAGTGTGACTAGAGGCACATTGTCGTGTGCCTCTAGCCAAAGTTGAGCTCTAAAGGCACACGTTAGCGTGCGCCATTGTGCCGCTCAACACATAAAGTGATGTTTATGAAAAAAGATTTCGTCCACTGTGGGTGCGTGTTCTCATAGTGTCGTTCTTGAATACGAGGGTAAGTATTAGAATATTGGCTCTAGAACTTAATTTTTGTTGTTTATAAGTATTTCTATATCATCAGGTCAAAATATGCTGCAGTAGGAGATTCGGTCACTGCTATGCTGTCCCAGCTGGATTCCTATGAGGCTGCACAAATGACTCAAAAGATTATAGAGATATTGGCTGAATACAATGAAAAGAACCCTATGAATCCAAATGGTCTTAGGTATGATGAAAGTAGGTAAGATAGGGCAAGACCGCTGGTTGTGGGCACTTTGACAACATTTTAATTTACAAATAAACGGTTTATATTGAAAAAAATATTATAATGACGATTTTTAAACAACATAGAATAGAGTATTTATCTATCTCTTAGGTTAAGCAAAGGTTTTGTAACAGGCGAAATTTATTTATTAATTATTCATATTTAAATAGACAATTCGGGAAATCATTGGTTGTGGCCAAAACCTCAATTAGGTATAATTAAAACAAGTTTGTTTGCAAGCTTAGTTGTTGACTGGCAAAATTAAAAATTCTAGGCGTGCGTATGTTTTGTGTTGTGAGTAATATTATTACAAGTAAGTATTAGTCATTAGGTTTATGTTACAATTCAAATTTCCAAATATTCTTTTACACTGTAAAAACATTTTTCATTTCCACTTAACTTTTTCCAAAATAGATAAAGAACTGAATGGAAATATTCAGTTTCTTTCTTCTGGTAATTTATTATAAATTGTGATGCACATGTTATAAACATTTATTTTATAAATATATCTTTAAGGAGGTGGTTCTAGAGCAAATTGTTAAATTTTGGGCTTTTTTGCAGAGTTATCGCTACGTTTTTTAAGTAGGTTGAATGTGATTTTACAAATAGACTTTCCATACATGCAGGCGAGATGCAGGATCCTACAGTTCTTGAAGAGATACTTGCAAATTGGAACGAGGATCTGTTTATTACTCCCAGATCTTACTCTTAATCTCTTTCTCTTTTTTGAATACTTTTAAATACTTTATGTAAGTATTTAATAAAACGCTTCCTACTGGTAGTGATCTAGATCAGTTTAGCTACCTATAGACTGTTTGTTGCAAACAGTCTTTAGATGGCTCAACTGGTTCTAATGTATTTTGTAAATATTCTGTAATATAGTATTTAATAGTTAAAGGTACATAATTAATTAGTACCTAATAATTTAATAATATAAGAGTTAATTATACATGAATAACAAGAAAATTTAACATTCTGGTTATTGCATATATGCAATCTTATTAATGAGTTGGGTATGATATTTTATCTGCGTCGAAATAAATGTTTAAATTAAACACCCGCTTTTATAGTTTTATTTTTCATTAGTAGGTATTCTAATATGAAAACGATCTATTACCTACCTACTTATTTACCTATAAAAAATCAGAGCACTAATTTATAATATGGGGCCTTTAGAGGATCTGAACACATGGGTATTTGAGAGGATATACCATGGCTGGCGATTACAGTCGTGATCCTATAAAAATAATAGTATAAAAAATAAAAAATTAACCGTAATTTAAAAGGCATGGAAAATTAAAAGTAGTAACTTTAGCGCCATCTATCAATAAGAACCCGTTGCCTTGGCGCAACATAGTACCTACTACAGTAGAGAGATGACATTGTTCCGAAATATTTGGTGTCTGTATAGTTCGGCCGTTCAGAGAATGCGTTCCTGACACCTATCAGTTAGTCACGTTATCGCGTTATAGTGACTATAATGTTGTAATAATGTTGTTTTAATGCTCATCAATTGTTAAAACGGTAAACAACCAGCAATAATATTTTTATCGTAACTGCAACGCCATTACAAAGTTACGTCGTCATACAATCGCGACGTGTCAGGAACGCATTCTCAGAACGGCCGAATAGTTGGTGATACCACAATTTTAACTATTCCTAGGTATGTGGTAAATGTCTGTGTCAATTTCAAACTTTATTTGAGTGTCAAAGTCACGAATTATGCATTGTTGTTATTGATTTTGTAATTTGATAAATCTTGAACATGAACAGCTTGAAAACGAAACGTAATATGGTGATTGGTGATTGGTGATGGTCAAAGAGCATATAAGTGATGGTGATGGTGTCTAAAACTTACGTACTTAGGGGTTTATAAAAAGTACCTTGTTTATTTTTAAGGTGTTTTTTTACAAGAATAATAAAATTCATCTCAGATACTCATACGTTGGAACCTAATTTCACAATGAATATTGTGTATAAAACCGTAACCGACTTTGATACGGAACCCTTTGTTGATGAAACAACACCAAAATTCATGTCGTTATTAAAATCCAAATGGGACGAAATCCATAATAAACCAAATGTATTTCGATATAAAATAAATAATTTGAAAGAAAGGATAGTTGATGAGAAGTATCTACTACAGGTGAACATCCTTATAATATCCATTTCTTATAATTCAATTACCTAGTGTTGTCAATAGTGATTTTAAAGATGTATGTTTATAGTTAAATCTCAACCGAGCTACAATCCGGAGAACACCAGAACTTATTAGTAATATGAGCCAACCTTACAGTGAAGAAAAGTTTAATTTCACTAAAGTTTCAGAAGACGAAGTAATGTTTTCAGTTGGCAAAAGTAGAGATGGTAAGTTTTTTTTGTGCTATTCAAGTCAGAGGCTATGAGCAAAGGCAGAATAAAATATTTCACTTGAGAAACTTTTTAATAATGGTGTTGTTTATTTCAGATCCTGATCTCCACAGCTTTATAGTGAATGTGAGTCCTATAACCAGATACCACACACTTTTCTGTCCATTTATCAATAAGAAGTTACCTCAAGTAATAACTGAAGAAAGTCTTTATGTGGCTATTCAAGTGATGTTTATCGCTAATGACAGGTGGGAAACTTTTTAAGTGCCTCCAGTTTAATCTTTGGGAGAATACAATCTAGTCCTATAAAAAAATTCACAATTTAATATAAACTTGTATGTTTTTTTGGTATTTAAATAGAAAACAATTGGTGCTCTTTTGATTCTTAATGTGATTATATCTACAACTTCTTCAAGTGTACTAGGTACTTACCTAGTACCTACTTGTTCATTAACATACAATTTACTCACAAACAATTTTGTAGAGGATTTCATACTGTTTCAGCAATTTGAAAATGGGCTTCAACAGCCTATGTGGGTTTGCATCTGTGAACCATCTGCATTTCCATTTGTTTATAGATAGTAATGTTCTATCTGTGGAGAAAGCGGTAAGTTAATTTGCCACTACTTCAGCCTGTGGCTATTCCAGGACATAAACTATATATATTCCAAATTTCATCCAAATGTGTTTGGTGGTTTGGGGAGCCACATACACAATAATCCTCACAAACTTTTGCATTTATAATATTACTAATATAATTATCACTGGTTCTTTAATGGCAGACTTGTTATGCTAAGCATCAAATGTACATTTTTTTTTTTAGAAATGGGAATTTTTGCTGCAAAATCTATGTTATGTGGCAGACTACCCAGTTCCAGCCTTCTGTTTTGACATACATCATAATTCCTCTAAAAATGAAACTAATGAAGTGTATGGTCTTATCAAATACCTTCAAGATAATTTAATAGCACACAACATATTTATAAAGATGAGAGCTACATTAGATATTGTGGAAGTTTACGTGTTTCCGAGGAAGAGTACAACAGGAATGAAGCAATTAACAGCATTTAATGTGGCCGTTTTGGAATTGAGTGGCTGGTTTCCAGTATTCAGTATGTATTGTCATAAAGCATCTCACCACTTGTTCATTTTCGCAAGTCATCCTGCATTAAATATTAGGCTTGAGCTTTAATAGTCAGTAGTGACATTATAACTTAATACTCAAATACACAAAAGGAAATATTTCAAACTAGCTTCTGCCCGCAGTTTCGATCTTGAGGCACCAGGATAAAAAGTAGCCTATTATGCTATTCCAGGGTATAGGATAGGCCATGTATATTCCATATTTCATCCAAATTCATTCAGTTGTGATTGAGCCACAAATATCCTCACAAACTTATAAAATTATAATACTAGTAGGAAGGCTTTAATTGGTTCAGCTTTTAATAATAATATAGTCTTTATTGCTGATAGATACTAAAATATTATGTAGTCAGCTTGATCATGGTTATATCACATCTTCAAAAACTTGCAACATAATATATACAAGTTTTTACTTACAGGTGAAGAAGCATTTAATACACTCAAATCAGCAGACCTTGAAGACGAGATGAAGAAATGGAAATACAATGATTTCAATAAATTGTTGAAGAATATACCAAGAATATTGTATGGAAAAGACATAGAGTAAAATCATGTTATAAAATATGCATGCTTTTTTCCACACCACCTCGGAGGTAAAGCACTAGGTGCGTTTTTTTTAAAGTGGTTTCCCCAATAGGCCTATCCACTGTGATATTACAGACTGTATAATTACTATGATTTTAAAATCAGGAATAACCCTACTGTTTTACAGCTAGGTATAAAAATATATCCTAAACTTTGTATACTTACACATTCAATTGCTTTTTAGTGCAGTACTATAAAATCATGTTTTTAAACAAACTTACATACTTATTAGGGTCTATCCTATTTATCGTAATTGTACAGTTTTGTGATCTGGTTTTATGTACCTAGATAATTTTTGTTGTAGGTACAATAAAGATTTATTCTTTAATTTAATGTTGGTTATCCTAGTGTGAAAATATTCATCAAGAGTGCATTTCAGGAGCCCTAATCACTTCCTAAAGTCAGTAAATAGAACTAAATACTTACCTGCTTACCTTTTCTTTCTAATCAGAATCATATCAAACTTAGTGGTATTTTGATTGGTATCAACTAGTTTACTGTTCCAACTGTAGGTAGGTACAGAGAACTTACCCCGGCTCCACACATTGGCCCCAACAATACTCATTCAATGTATGGGTCTACAATTCAACCCATCAATGCTCGCCCCAATTTTGGGGCCAATGCAATTTTATAGATCCAAATATTGTGACATTTTAGTGTTGTTGAGGCCAACGTGTGGGACCGGCCTTGTGGCCTCATTCTGTTATACAGAGGGTATTACGGACACACAGTGGCACAGAATTTACTCTGGTATCTAATGGGCCCATTAAGGGCAGCAAGTTAGGGCACCTGGAATGCACTGATCGAAACAAAAGAATTAGGCGAAACTGAGTTTCAGTTACGTCTAATTCTCAAAACCTTTAATATACCTTTACAACTCTCCCATCTTCCTCGGATATCGGTCGTCACATCATGAAAGTTTAGTCTCCTTGAGTCGAGTCACGTCATTTTCATGTGGGTGCTTCTGAAATCCAGATCTCATAGACTCCATTCTCGCCCACTTCAATTGATTCCTCCATGTCCCTGATGCGATCAATACGAAAAATATTGTAGGTGGGACAAAGTGCGTAGTGCAGACGGAAACTTCTAGACCAGCGCTTTGTTGCGTTGGCAGATAAAAATCAATGGCGCTCATTTTTATACAAATAACCAGACGACGGAAATGGGTTACCTAGAAACATTGGCTTACCGGGCTTGAGCACGAAAAATTAACTGAGATAAGCTTGATAAACAGCGATATAAAAATCAAGAAAATAATCTAATACAAGTACAATTTACAATATAGCGTACATTCATACGCAAATACGCAATACGCCAGGCTGTCGTCACCAATCCAATACGCAATGACTTATATGCTCTTTGACGTTGACGCAATGATGAATGGTGAAGTGAATGAATAATAAAATTCAATAATTTATTTCATTCATGAATGCATGAACGAATGAAAAAGAAAGAGTGAGAACCGGTGCTTCCACAGACAATTTTAGTCTTACCCTAGATTCTTTAAACTACGCCAATTTTTGAATGTATAATTTAGGGATAAATTCGCATTCGCATTCGCAAACTTCATGCGAATGTTTTGCGAATCAGAACATCAGAAAAAAAAACATAATTTAAAGATAATATTACGTTAACTTGCTTCATAAGCCTAACAAATCCAACACTTTCCACAAAACTAAAGGGCAAGTCATGTTTTCCAACGCAACCATTTCACTGAATTATAAATAATTGTCAATTACTTTATATTTAGGCCACAGTGGGCTAAATATAAATATCGTTTTATCAACACATTCCTGAAGTGATATCTGTTATAAATCGGATTTGGATGATTTGGATGATTCCAGTTCAAGTGTTTTAGATGTATCCGTTTTCCCGTTTCTCACACTCTATTATTCGAAAATCTAGGTTTTATGCATTGCCTTCAAATAATTTCTCATAGACGTTGTAGTTCTTCTATTGGCTTTTTTCCAATCAACTCGGAAATTCTCTCTGCAAACGGAACGCGCCTCGCGCGAACTAACGAAAAGCCCTAAGAAATACAAATAAGTCGTTTAGCCCTAAAAACAGCAAAATCTTTGAAAGTGGAAACACTGTTGAGGACAAAACGAATGTTGCTGTTAATACTTTGCTGTTATTATCCTTATATGTCAGTGTCATTATTTTACATTGCAGTCAAAGTCAATGTCATTTTATATATCTATCACATACTTCATTTCCTTTTGTGTTTGCTTTGCAAGTAATTGTGAGTGTGGGTGTATGTGCGTGCGGTATTTTTCGTGGTTTTTCAACCAAATTATCAAAGAAATAAATAAAATGATAGATTGAACAATGTCTAGCTTCAAACCACCACCGTACATATTGCAGGAGCTACCAGATATATCAGAGTCTATAAACTATCCTATCAAAAATGTCCAGCGGATAAAGGTTAGTAAATTGGCTATTGTTCAACAATTTGCCAGCCTATAACTTTATGTAACTTAGTAAGTGAACTAGTGCTTTCAATTATACTGCACCGCTGATTTCACTTGCTCATACCCTTCCCGAAACCAGTATGTAATTACCCATTTATTTGTAATGGGCGGTAGTAGGTTCATGGTGATTGGTGTTGCACATAATAAAATTTATCTCTTTACTTTTGTATAGTAGGTACCTGTTTTGTAATAGTGAGTACATAAACGATAAACTCCGCCCACATATTTAGTTTTGTAGGTTCTTGATGAGTTATGTTCCTATAATCTAAATAAATAGTATTACAACTATATACCCCAAATTATATGGTAGACATTTTCCTAAATCTTTAAGTGCATTTCGTATGTGCCAGGTTGCAACTCTTTCGCTTCTGGTTTCCCTACAATGTTTTCCTTCACTATCAGCATTGAATACAAATATATAATTTTTTCAAATAAAAAAATCCATTGTTTCTCAGCTAAATCAAACATGCTACTTTTTAATTTTAAGTAAATTTACCTCCTATTTAGTCAATACAACAACGAAATAACAGGAGGTTCTTAATTAAAATGTATATTTTTTACCTGTGTGGTTATTTGATTTTGCAGTTTTTTTCTATTGTTAACACTCGTAGAATAATAGTCTCCAGTTGGTTCTATTGTATATATTTATGTATAGTTCCTTCATAAAAATATAAAAGTAATCAGAGTAAGGGACAATGTCATTTGACTTTTCGATTGGTCGAAACATTTTTATCGGTTTTCTTTTTAGTTTTTAAACGTAATTATTGTGAAACCATTGCAAATGACACAAAAATGACCTACCTTTCAGTACACATGCATTGATGTATCAAAGACATTGATTGTATTTGGAGCTACAAGTGGAGGCCTATACATATTTAACCGGAATCCATGTGATTTTGTGCAGCTTATTCCTAACAAGGTAAGAGGAACATTCTACTATCTATTTATAATAAAAAAATATAGTTACTAACTAAAAACTAAAAAACACGTTTTTTTCAGTGTGTTTTTTCATATAACATTTCTTATAACAGAGCTGTGTAAACTTATTTTATAAAGGTATGATTATAATGTAATTAAAAGTAAGGCACAATGCATAATCAAAAAAAAAACCTTTTAAAATTTAGCAGATAAACTAAAAATCTAATTTTTTTTTGTATCAATTTAAAAATGACTTAACTGATGGTAGTAGCTCTACCTTCTGCACTGGTGGTTGTGGGTTCAATCTTCAATCAGAACAAATATTTGTGTGATGAACATAGATTTTTGTTTGTTCTGTGTCTGGATGTTATAATGTTTCATGATTCATGGTATGTAGTTGAAAAAATAGTACCTATTTATAGTACAAGCTTCGCTTAGTTTAAGGCTAGATGGTGATGTGAAAAATAAATTAATAAATGAAGTTAAAATTTACAGGATGGTGCCATCACTCGCTTAGCAATATCCTCTGATGAAAAGCACATTGGGTTTGCCAATGGCCGAGGTTTGGTCACGGTGACAGGTTGCAACCAATCCCTCAGTGGTGGGCATTCCACAACCACATCAAAAGACCACCAGGGCAATGAAGTGACAGTAATGGTGTGGAGTGAGAACAACCTGCTCTTCTCAGGAGACGATGTTGGCAAATTGTCTGTTTTGCAATTGCAGAACTTTATTGTGAGTTAATAATCAGTTACATTATAAGTACCTATTGATTTGACACAGATCTTTATCAATCAACAAATGTTTTTACTAATCACAATAGTTTAAAAATTACAGTTGACAATGTGGTCATACATTTAATTCATTAAACTCACCTGTTCATAGCTTGCAGCTTGCATCTAAATAAATACTATAAATTATGTGTTTTTTTTTTAAATGAAGAAATTCAGGAACTTTAAATATTCAGTAGTTTTTTTGTGCAAGATTATTAAAAAATGTAATACTCCTTGTTACTTAAATATAATTATTTTGCTTTTCAGGCCAAAACATTTCAAAGTTCCTCACAAATCATCATGAATTTGGACTCAAGGATATGTCAAATAGATACAAAATCGTGCATGCTTCTCGTCTCAACACTGACTCGTTGCTATATCTGCGATACATCACAAGAACAATACAGACAGATCGGCCAAAAGCTCAGAGACGGAGAATTTGGCGCTTGCTTCGTGAACAAAGAGAAGCACACAGACACACCCACAAATAAAGTAGAAAAAGAATTTACAGAAGTTAAGAAGTATAATTTGGTCAATGAAGAATCAAGATTTGCAGTTGGAAAAGATTTGGAAAATACTTTAGTTTACTGTGCTAGACCATCTTCTAGGCTATGGGAAGCAGCGGTCGACGGAACAGTAAATAGAACCCATCAATTCAAACAAGTCTTAGCCCGGCAATCGATAAAACCAGTGTCCGTAGAATCCTATGAGAATGAAAATTTATGTATACAAAATATTACGACAAACGATAGGGGTAGATCGATAAATTTCTGCAAAATATCCTCATTGAAAAGTGCCATACTTTGTTTTACAAAGGATGCCTTATATTTTTTGAATATTGAAGACGTTGCTGATACTGTTTGGTTTGAATACAAAGATATTGCAGATGCCAGGGTATACCATAATATGGTTTATGTATGGATGTTAAATGGCTCCCTAGTCTGTTTGCGTTTTATGAAAATTGATAAGTTCCTTCTCAAAAGTTATCTAGACGAAAAATATGCTGTATGCGCCGACATGTGTGCGTTCTACAGAGACTATCTACTATCGCACGAGCTATCACCAAAACTTCACATACTAGCAGGGCTACGAGACAAAATGAAAAATAAGGATATTCTAAACTGCATAAGCACGGTTTTGGAAAAGTTTGACAGTCTCAAATCGAATTTAATCCTGCAATCTGGTATACATGTGGTAGATAATACGTATCACGCGCAGTCGGTGTTGGATGATGATGATAATCCGAAGCGAAACGGTGATTACAAGTTCACACCCATACCCCCAGAAGCTATGCAAACTCTGAAAGATATTGGTGTATCAATGACAGGGAAATTAAACACATTGAAAGAAAAATGGGAGGATTTCGAAGGAAAGATGAAACATTTAGGCGATAAACCTGATTTTAATAATAGGGACATTAGAGATGCAAATGAAGTCCCCAAACTCGTAAATCTAGAAGAGAATAGTGATATAATACCCCTTGTTATCGAAAACGATATAATATACAAGGATTCTAGTCAGAAAGCCATAGAAGTAGATTTAGTAGTGAACGATGATTTGAGCAAATCTTTGTACCAAAATTATAGATTAAGTTTAGTTGGTAATGGTGAAGAGCAAACGAATTTATTTTCATCTATCGAAAGTAACGCCTGTGATATAAAAGAGATCTACAATCTTATGTTAAAGTTAGAACAATACTGCGTTGGTATTGGAGCTGTTGAAGAGGCTAAATTCGCACCGAACAATATATTTCTCAGCTACTTATCCTATACAAAAAACGACCTATATTTAAACACGATAATACAAGACGAAGAGCTTTATAAATATTTTGTTGATTCGTGTATTTTGGTTAATGTGAAGATTCAGAAACTATCGAATATTGGATGTGAATGTGGATTTCCATTGCCGTATGTTAGGACAAACCAAACTCCAGTGCATTCTGAGTTGATAGACAAGTTCATTGAAATCCAATGGTCGAGTCAGACAAGAGACCAATGCTACGATATTTGTAAGCAAATGCCATATCTGTGGAGGAAAATACTTTATCTGAGACGGAATGAAGATCTGATGAACATTCTTCGGATATTACTACAAATGTTGGACGAAAAGTTGTTACATTCTTTCCTACCGCAATTTACCTTAGATGTTTGGAACCGAGCAGTACAGCTATATGCAACGTTGTATGACAATAAGTGTCTGAATTGCTCGAAGAAGTTTGATAATATATCCGTTAAAGATATGCTTTGTTGGGATGATTTGGGTGCGCTTATGATTAAGTCGATTGGAGGTAGAAATGCTATTAAGGTTATGGAGAAGAATGCGCAGTTAATTGATGCTGGGGCGATCACAGTCAAGTTTTACCATACATGCTTCGTTGTTACAATGTTTGAGAAGTTTGATCCCACAGCGCTTGCTCAGTTGGTGGATACATTGTACAGTTCCTATGAATATGAGGATGCGAGGGAGGAGGTATGTAATATTTATTATTTATTCTATACATTCAATTTAAAAAATATGACTAGAAAGAAAGAAAAGAAAGAAAAAACATTTATTTGCTCCAAAGGCACAACACAATGTGGGGGCTGCACAATGTTGTGCCATGTGGGGGCAAATAGGTCCCCGTCTCAGCATTGAGCCGCACAGCACCGAACCTAAGTAGTAGGCGAAGCGCGGTGCGACGCTGGTTTTCAGTAGGGGCCAACGCGATGTGGCGACACAAGTCGATAAACTAAATAACATATAACTTAGGTCTTAATTCTAAAGAATTTAAGTACAATAGACTAAACAATAAAATAAATAAATATCAAAATAGTATGCGAGTGTGCATGGTAAATATAAATATTCATAATATAAAGACTAGTATTTGCACAGTAAGCATAACTCTGCAGAAATGGTTTGTGTATCTTTTTTTTTCCCCGGACACTTATTTGCGGACGTTCTCTGTACAAGACCTTAGATCTGTAGATGCTCTGAACTGTCAGAATGTCTGAGAGAGGTAGTCATAGCCAAGTCCAAATCGCGCACTATACACTTTATGTGCAATTATTAGTAATGAATGTTCCATACATAAGAGACTAAGGCTACTTTAGCAGTACATATTTCATACACATCTTCTCATATTGATATTATACATATTTTGTAGTAGGTAGAAGGTTGTCTGGTAGAGATATTTACCTTGCGTCGTTACCGCCCATTGTATAACAAATATGTTTATTTGTTTAGTCTGCAATAAGTATTTTTTTATCCTATCTAGTTCATTACTTGATAGTAGTATAAAGGGTACTTTTGATCCGGTCTATAATACTTTTTTTTTCTTTTTGCAGATATTCAACCTCCTCCGAAACAACACGTCCGGCATAATCAAGAATACATCCCTACCAATAACAATAGCCGCGAAATCCTCCCACTGGGGTCTAACCCCACTTAGACTGCTGGTAACCGAAAACGACGTGGAAAAATACCAACTCAAGCACACCACATTAAACGAAACTATTGACAATTTGTATATTTTGACTGGTGTGATAGATTGCGCCCTCTGTGGGTTGCCATTGCAAAATGAGGTTCTAATCAAAGATGGCGGACTGTGGGTATTTAAGTGTGGCCATACGTACCATGGTGCGTGTTTGGATTTGAATAAGGTTAAATTGTGCACATCTTGTCTACCTGTGGCTTGATTCTTGCCTAGGAAATAGTTATAAGCGCGACGTTTGTGTGGACTTTTGTTTGTTATGAAGTTTTTATAAGGTCCCAAACGTTGGTCGAGTGGGATTTGTCACATTTTCGTGAAGATGGTTAAGGTGGATAATTGGCGTCTATTGCGTTTTATATGTAAATAAAAGGGATTTCAATTTTGAAAAAATATATTTATGTAATTAGCTGTCCCGACAGACGTTGTCCTGACAATTTTCAATAATCCCACAGAAAAAAGTACTTTCAGTTTTTCCCGAACTTTATCACTTAGGCGTATAAAAATATATACATACCTACCTACCAAATATACACAAAAAATTTCATAATTTTTTTCAAGTGAGAGAAGTTTGGTTGTAAACAATGGCACGAGAATTTTATATTATTAGATTTTACTCTCTTTGATCTAGATATTTCGGCCGTTTGATGCATGATTACTTACTTACGTGCATCGAAAAAATAGCAAAAATGCATTTTATTTGAGTTGCTTGAATTATTACAATAAAACTTATAACCAAAATAAACTTTGTAAAAAAATTTATGACAACGGCCGCCATCCTAATAATATTGTAAATGCGAAAGTTTTTGAAGATCTTTGTATGTTTGAAAATCAAAGGCCGAATAAAACATAGACTACTTTATAGTACGAAAAACATTCCCAAAATGATAAACGCAAAAGGTATGTATTTTGGTATAGATGGCGCTGGTGTGCAAAAAAATCGGACAACAGTGTTGTGTTATCATGAGATTAATGGACAGGACAACGTCTGTAGCGGGTCTGCTAGTAAAACATACAATTTAAAAAAATCCACTCGTCTAAATAACGATTTGGTTATGATATCGTTTTTAGAGCAACTAGACTAGTTTAGAGTCTAGTAGACTGTTTTGTTTGTTATTTTGTTATCGTCTAAACTTATGTACTTATTATTATAATAGGTATTTGTGTGTCTTATTATTATGGTAGCTAAAGACTCCTATGATTATTCTTAAGTCTTAGCTAAAGGCTTGTTCAGGTAGAAGCTATATTTCGCCAAGCGGTATTTAAATGAAGTTTCGCAGCAAACGCGAAACCAGAATTCGGCGGTATTTGGGTTTTTTAATTACATGAACAAGCCTTAATTATATAAATGTAAATATTGGTAGATATTTCACATAGCGCCAAACAAAGCAAAGCTATGGGAACCAGATAACAACATAAACGTTTTTGTAAATACATGCTTATAACACGGAATAAATATCTACGTTTGCCCTGGGTTGGAATCGATTCCACTAATCTCTATAGGACACAGATCCTTGGTTATTTAAAACAAAACAGGATAAAATGGTATTTAGGTACATATTCTAAATACTATTCTTCATTTATCTTCCGTCTCTCTATACTTATTTACTTCCTGAGCTTCACGCAAACCTACCTATCTAGCTATCTACCTAGTGAAGTGCTAATCTTATAATAGTAGGAGTGTGCCTATGCCTACAACCACTACCTACTATAACAGGAATACTTATCTTATTTTATTTATTTATTTAGTAGGTATACAAGTATTGATTTTTACACGGGTTTTTATAATGTATTTTACCTATATCTTTAATTTATTTATTTTGTCGACGTTTCAAATATGCTACAATAATCATGTTTCCGGGGCAGACTAAAATTTAACTGGCGTATACATTAAGGTTTTGTAAAAGTGGCTTCTATAGAAATAACTTCTATAGAGTAAAAATATTGTATTTTCGTAGGTAGGTTATTTCAACATTTTTTTACAACGAACTTATTCGTAAGTTTCTATTTATACCTAACAGGGTAAAGGAAATATATTTTCTGTCACCCTTCTGCTAGAATCGTTTTTTATCAATTTTTGATATATAATCACCTAATCAATCATTCTGTAGGTAAGTAATTAGTATGTTACATAGATATCTCTGTCTACATAGAAAAAAATAAATTAAAATGATATTCTTGTAATCTCATAGTTGTAAAGTAATATATACCTGATTTAATTATAGTATACCAAAAACTTAACTTTGTGTACTTACATAACCGCGCGTATTTAAATAAAATGTATACGTAATCGAAATTAAATATTTTAGAAAATAGAAGCGTAATTGTGACAACTTATATAATACAGCGAGAGTTTTCTCAAGGCTTCTCTGAAACTATAAAATCTATAAAATTGTAAAATTGTTTAAAAATGTAATAAGATGGAATGCAGGTTAAAATATTTTTTTTTTCAAAACCGACTTATTATTTAAATGTGACAATTTATTAAAAACTATAAATAGTGCAGTTCTTATTTAAGCAAAATCTAGCACTACAGCTGAGAAAATAGTCGAGTATGTACCTAGGTACCTAACTATAGCTATTTAGAAAAATAGCTTCAGAGGCCCCTTGAGAA
This sequence comes from Hydriomena furcata, assembly GCA_912999785.1. Lineage (NCBI taxonomy): Eukaryota > Metazoa > Arthropoda > Insecta > Lepidoptera > Geometridae > Hydriomena > Hydriomena furcata. The sequence goes on from OU538838.1 coordinate 7,520,476, forward strand.
AACTCAACCTGTATATTTCGATAGGTACTGAATAATATACTTTTTAAATAATTCGTGTTCATAATAAATGTAAATCTGCTATTATTGTGGTATTCTGATTTATGCATCGTTAATATTTTATTATTTACAAGACTTACTGTCTTGTATTGCGCAAGTCAACCTAGTGCAATATTATAATTATAATGTCGAAGAGGGAGTGGGGAAGAAATAATTATCACTCGTAACAAATGAAACAAAATAATGTATTTTTTATGTTTATTTTAATATACTTTTGGGTTTTGGCACAATTTTTAAATAATGTGACCTGGTTTATACTAGGTGTTTAAACCTAAGTTCTAACTACTTTTACATCGGAAACATTTTCGAATGCTAAGTAATGGAGTAGCTACCTATAATTGAATTATAAATATTCTGAACAAGAAAAGAATTAAACAAAACGATAAAATAATATCAATTTAAGTACCTACACGAGCAAATCACTCGGTCGTTTTAAAACAAAACCTATAAAACAGCAAAGTCAACCTAAACAGTTGCGCTGGACAAACGCAAACGAACAAAAAAATAAATTATGGTAGTTTTACAATCAAACAATTATGGCATTCACATGTTTATGGCAAGATGCTAGAAATATAAAAATAAAACTGATTCAATAAATAAAAAAATCGTCAAAAACACTGGAGATCCTAACCTCGTACTACTCAATTAAGTATCGACTATATAGGTAAGTCTAATAACCACAAATCGCTAACGCTTACATCGAAATATACGCTTATTTACACCGATTCAACATAAAAATAAATAATTTAATAACTAAAACCCTTACATACACATTCACTACTAATACATGCTAAGATTCATAGCTTAAGTTTATTCCACATAACTATAATAAAGAATTAAGCTTTTTACGCTACCTACTACTACGAGTACTAAGAACAGTTACTGGCATAATGAAAACTTACAGAAGAAAAAAGAAAAAACAAATTTAATTATTAGAAAAATAAATAACAAAATAGAACTGGCAATTTGCACATTGTTACATTTTTGAAACACGTTTAACTATAATGCGTAATATGAACTTACTTTTGTATATTATGCAAGGCTAGTTTCTACAAACTACTTATTTAAATTGCACGATTTGATTATGCGATAGTATAACTATTATATCGAAGATAAATGATTCTTCATCTAGCTAAGTATTCGTAAAAATGATGCCAGGAATATAATTTTACTAATGTTTTTTTTAAAATATACGTGATGCAAGCGGAGGTAATTTTAAGTAGGTATGTAATGAATTCTTGTGCGAGCAAGTATTCCTAGTTACCAAAATACTTATATTTTTTCGCGATGAATGCTTACTTTTATTGTAAAAGTTTATGGAAATATTTACAATTCAAATTGACAATGTTAGAAATTGACCACCATTTTCCAATAAAGTACCTACATGCCTTTATCAAAAATGCGAGTATGTGTGCGCACGACTTTCTTACATCGAAGACAATATTTTTTTTATTGTATATCTTTCGGGGTCTTAACCTTTATTAGATAGTCTTAGTAGGTACAAATATCTTATTATTTATGGATAATTTTTACAAAATTTTTATTCATAGCTAATAACATGGAAATGCTAAAAATATTATTTTAGTTGGATCCGTCCAGTATAAAGCTGTAGATATATTATGCATTACTTTACAGCAAATCTTTACTAAGTCTATGAGTATTCTTATAACCGTTCTGTATTTCAACATGAATTTAAACAAAACAGTCAGTTGTGTTCAAAACACTTAAATTTTCAAGCATTTCGCTTCAAATTTTTGGTTTGATACATTAATATTCTTAAAACTACACAATCTAACTACAGTTAATATACATGGCCACAGAAAAGTCTACAAATTTATCCCAAACTAAAAAGATTAATACTAAATTCTATTTACGATTACACTCATCTGATTATAATCGTTAAAATATTTACAAAAGAAATTGTACTTATTTACAAAAAAAGTATCCCATCTGGAATTACTCGATAACTAATATCAATAAAAATAATAATTCGTATTATTAACATTTTTTGTTTTTTAAAACTTGGTTTGGCACAATACTTTTCTGCACGCACAATTTGACATCCTACAGATTTTCAAAGCTTAAGGAATAATAATAAGAATGAAACAGTAGCGTTTATAAGTAGGTATCGATATAATTTTTTACACTAGTAGTTTCAAATAAACGCATTAAAAAAATCTTGGTGCGTTTGTCGCTTAATACCATCATTATTTTTCAACATTTATAATATACGAGAAAGATTTGAAAGTGCCATTTCAATTTCTTATTTCACTAATGGAATATTCTCAATAGTAATTATTGTATAACGAGAGATCCAATAAGAGACACTGGCCTAATAAAAAGTCCAATGTGAGATTCCCTCAAAAATTTCTACCTATTTACAAATTCGGGACAAATATTTCTCTACATTATACACTCTAAGAAAATTACTACACCAACAAATTAAATACGAGCTTACTAATCAGACGCACGTCTATTTAATCCATTAAAACACACTTCAGTTTTCCAAACGTTTCACGACACCTTATTATAAAAGTCATGTCGTATGTACAACATCTTGCACTAACTACGCAAGAATGTATACAACGCGGGATAAAAGTCTTGGTTTTCACTTGCACAAATCAAACACGATAGTTTTCGGTTAGTTTCAGGAATTTACCATGGGTGAGTGGGGGGCAATAGTGGCGCGGCGTGCGGGTACGGCCAGCCGCGCGCCGTCCCTCAATCGTCCTCTCGGGGGGACAATGGGGGAGAGAACGACATCGAGTATCCCCCCCCGTTCGGGGGTGGAGAAGAATTAGACGGTCCGGGGGATGAAAGACCAGGCAAGAATCCCAGCTCGCTGCCGCCATCCCGGCACCATAGCTGACGCATTTCTTGGCGCCGTGAACGCATTAAATTTTTGTATTCGGATATCCGCATCTTCTTACCGTCGACAATGCATGTCCGTTTCGGTCTTGGTCGGTATCTGGAAGTTCAGGAGGGTTTGTTAGCAGATTTCAAAATTACTTATAGTAAAGGCTAATTCGGTAATCCAATCAAGATTTAATGAAAAATGTTCCTCCAGTTAATGGTGTTCGTCACTTGCACATTATAATGGGATTCTATTGGACAATGTAAATATGACAACGAAAGGGAAGAATTAAAGTGGCATGAGATTTTATTGGGACATAGAATAGAGGAATTGGGGTGCCTTTTTTTAAATAAACAAGTCACGCAATCGATGAAGTAAGTGGTGACAATGGCCATTCGTCAAAGTATGTACTTATTTTTAAAGTGCTGATTTGAAGACCTACCTATAATCAGGGTGCTTCTCCATGTGTTGTTTAGAGAGCCGCGACTGTTCCTCGTAGTAGGGCTGCTTCTCCGCATTGGACATAGACTTCCACCGCGCACCTAGGATCTTGGATATGTTAGAGTTGTGCATGTCGGGGCACGCCTGGAAAACACAAGTTTATAAGTTTTCATTTGTTATTTTTATTTAGTACTAGCATTCCACCCCGGCGTCACACGGGTGTAATAATTATTTTATGGCAAATTTTTTTACACCTTGGGTTACATTATCGAAGTTTTAATAGGGATCCCTAATAGTTAGACATATGATATTGATATTTATTGATGTCGTCTATAAAACTGTAGTACATCACTTTGCTCTATTGTCAATAATTTCTGCAGCAAACGCAATTTATGAATGTTTTTTGGATATTTTTCACACGTTAGGTTCCTTTATCGAAGTTTTTATCCGGATCCCTAACGTTTTTGAAAATATTCTATAGCCTATGTTCATCAGGGATAACGTAGGATTCTAATGGTAAAATAATTTTTGAAATCGGTCCTGTAGTTTCGGAGCCTATTCGATGCAAACAAACAAACAATCAAATCTTACCTCTTTATAATATTAGTATAGACTAGCTGACCCAGCGGATATTTTACCACTTTAGAATTAACAAATTTTGTGTTAAGTTTCCGTTCGCGTTCCGAAATTATGAAATCCTATCCTAATAATTGCGGATATACTCGTATGTTGTCGATTTGAGACCCTTATTTTAGTACGTTCTTCAATTTGACCCGAGTCTAAGTATAGGTACTAGGTAACCTACCTTGAGAATCTTCCTTCGCTCGTCCTTAGCCCAGACCATGAACGCGTTCATCGGCCGTTTGATGTGAGGCTTGCCTGCCTCGTCGCGCTTTGGTTGGCGAACCAGCTTCGCCTTCTCCGCTTCTTCTGAAGGAGACTGGCCCCATGATGATGCTGGAATTGGAGAAAAACGTGATAAGTTATTTTTCAAGCTATCTTGGTTAGTAGACATAACTACTACAACTCTGCCCGCGACCATGACTATTTGTTTGTAGCCGAAACGTCATAACATGTTATTCATGTGTTTTACAAAATAGTCGGTAATAGATCGGTACCACACTAGAGCTCTACCTACTTATTAGTCCTCTAAGACTAAGATACGGAAAGGATCATCGAAAAAAAATAAGCGCCCTGTGTTGCCTGATTCTTCTAGGCTGGCATTCAAACATCGACAATGTAGTTGATGCATTCAAATGAGATCTGGGGGCACGCACACCCAGTAGTGCGTGCTATGACGAACCATGCGAAGTGCATGGTTTTATTTGCAAAAATACTGCCTTTAGACTTTATATAATGGTAGGTAGGTACCTACTTTTATCTACCAACAGGTTCTACTGAAGACAACCCAACAACGGAAGCTTCAAAGGCATGCTATAAATTAGGCGTTGTGAATGGACGCCGTAAAACGATCGTTAAACTCAGATTTAAGAATGGAGTGTTCCGAAAGATTAAGAGATAGGTACCTACCTACCTACTACAGGTACCTAACGTATAACTACCTACAACAGGTGAATGAAGGTGGGCTTTGAAGTAGGTTACCTACCTAACCACTTGCTTGCTACTCTTGCTAATATTTGACCGTGCCTAGTAGGTAGGTATATCTGAGTATTTAGTTCAAGTTCAAGTTCAAAGTTTTTATTGCTTTCATGTGTACATTAAGGTCTTATAGGTAGGTACTTATAAAATAAGTATGGTATCAACATGAGCCCGGATGGGGCATTGCAAAAGATCACTTAGCCTATAAAATTATAAAATGAAACAAAATAAAATAAAATTCTAAAACTATAAAAAAATATTACTTAAGGCGTTTAAAATAAATGTTTTTGATGAATGCAGAATCGTTTTTTCTAAATAACCGCAAAACATACAGTTTTGTTTTTCATGACAAAGATAACCTAAGGATATAATCTAGATAAATGACAGACAGAAACACGATTGGTGAAACTTTTCTCGATAGATTTATTTTCCAAAGTTGGCTCTCCAAAAACACGAGTTTCGTTTTTAATCAAAGCTATGAATAGCTAAACAGTTTATTTTTATATAATTCGTAAGATAATCATACTAGCTAAATAAATTACAGACAGTTTCTTTTTAAATTTGATGGTTTTCGAGATAATGCAGTTTTATCACTTTTTCCGTCTTATCCGGGTAGACTCAGCCCATACAAAACGTCAAAAATTTCACTTATCACCTTAAGAGGCTGCCAGTCGCTGATTGCTCTTTTTCGAAACGAAAAAATAAATACTTCTGAACAAGCCACATCTCCTATTTTTATAAGTATATTACTTCAGGTTCCTACCTAGATTTCTATTAAGCTGAAAACATAATAGCAGAAACTTTTCACGATAAAGATATTATTTCAAAATGATACGTTTTAGAATTTATGATCGAAATATTTTATATACTTACCTACTATTAAAATCAACTTGTGATTTATTGTTAAAGATAGGTAATATTTATGTAGGTAGATCTAGATTTCTATTAGGATAGATTTTTGATAAGTAATTATACATAATTTATATCATTAATTTATTCGAAAAGCTAAGGCGGACCTAAGTGTGTTTGTCATCATTGCAGCGGTCGGTAGGATTATTTATCGAAGTGATTAAAGATGGGTACCTACATCTTTATTCACATATACTATACATTATAAAATAGGAGATGTGGCTTGTTCACAAGTATTTCTTCTTTCGTTTCGAACAAAAATAATCGTCGACTGGCAGCGTCTTAATATTAATTACTTATTAAGGTTTATTATTTGTTTTTTAAGGTTTTATTATTTGATGCGTTGATAGTTAGGGAAGTAGGCAGATAGGTATATTTAAAAAAAAAGCATGGTCACCATTAATTAAATACCTACCTACCTTCTAAGATCAACGCTACAATAAAACACATTTTATTGTTGGTAGATACCTACCTAGTTAACTACCGAGGTAGGTACCAAAGTACTTTGCTGAATGAACAGAACTATAAAATATTTTGGAACTTCGGAATGTCGTAAGTTTAATTTTGTCGCCTACCTACCTATCTGTACTAACGTGTAAACCAATAAGTCATCCATGTTTGAGTTTAATGTTAAGTTTAATGGGAATTCTTTCGGAGAATGTCTACAACGATTGTTATTATTGGCTGTAGGTATTATAGAGGTGGGTATGTTTAGGTAAATAGGGTACTGATACTATTAGTAATAGTACGTACCTTACCTACCTAGTAACTAGTAATCCGACATATACCTACCTAGTTACCTACTAATACCTAAGTATAAATGTAAGCTAGGTAGGTACCTATAGATTATATTATTTATCAATGCATTGTACTTTAAAAAGATTGCTCAACTTTGATGAATGATTTCTAGCAAGTGAATATAGTAGGTAGGAATATCAACCTACTTACTTAATGGCAAAAGAACCAAAAAGCGAATCTAAACAGCCAAACAGCTGGCATGACCTATGAATCAAACTCACGCAACACATTTATGCAATAATGCGCGCATTATAAACCAAAATGTCCAGCATCGAATTAATTTCTCCAAACACTATTCAGTAACTGGAATCAACGTTTTGCAAATAACAGGCGACAACACATCCCCCGCAAATATGTGGGTCAAACTCTAAACTGGATAAAGGCTGGTTCACACGTCGTGTTTGTGTCTACCACGAAATGTAAGTGAAGTTTCGTTTCAGCTTTGAAGACGATAATTATTTAACCCCTCTCCCCCTTGGTGATACGTGGTGAGGTTTAAGACTACCCAAATCCCAAATCCCCCCCCCCCAAATCACGTGTCTTTTTAGTGTTAGAACCTAAATATTATCATTAAATATAGGTATAAAGTATAATCTAATTTTATTCTAGAAAATTAAGGATTATGATAAAAATGTCTAGACAGAAAGGTTGCGATCGAAGATATTTGATCGATGTGCGTCTGGAGACATGACGAGGACTTATTTATTACTAAAATTTTTTTTTATGAAATCTTACAGTGGAAGGTGGGCGCTGTTGTCTTAGTAAAACAGAATTCTGACATTTTAGCACCCACAGCTTTTTAGAAGCAGCGTTGTAGTAGTCATATAGTCTGTGACTTTATTTATTCTGCTGTCCCTTGCGAAAGCGGCGCATCTATCAGATGCTCAGTTTAATTTCTTCATAGCCAACCCGATCCTGAAAAAAATGTATCTAGATGCGCCCATTTTGCATAGGACAGCAGTATTGTATGGCTCTTTAGTTATTATTATTTTTAATTGTTTACGTACTTGAGTAGTACTTTTAATTATTATTCTTGTTTGAGCCTTCACCTTGTTCGATTGGCATCACACTGGAGCTCTACATAGCTTTAAGAAAAGGATCATTAAAAAAAAGGTAGACCCCAAGCCGTGTTTGTTGCCTGATTCTTCTAGGCTTGGTCGCGTGGAATCGGCGTAGCTTCACCTAGTTCCTAAGACGTTTCAAAGTGATCCTTGTGATTCTATTGAAATAAATGATTTTTGACTTTGACTTTGACTTTGTAAGGCCTAGATAAGGTATTACAAATAATACGGCGAACTTTGTATCGCGTGAAAGCGTGAGGTGTGTAAACCTGCCTTTACCTAACATTACTGATGGATCTTCGAACAAGTGTCTCCACAATTAATAAGCCACAGAACTGGCATTCCTCTCTACATTAATTTGACACGGTGTTATGTAATTTATAACATCCTACTGGTTGATTGGCGAGTTGCTTTCAAAGTATTGTTATGGGGGAAAGTGTTCGAGCTGTAATTGCTATGAGTACAATAATTGTTATTTTGAATAAGCTTTTATTTATTTTACCTACTAATGAAGATAATAGGTAAAATTATGATATAGAATTATGTGAATCTTATAGAATCGTAGTAAACTATGCATTGGATCATGTGATGATCTTTAGCAAACTTGTTGTGCATGAACCCATGAAGGTTTCTGAGTTTGTAGCTTAGCAACGCGCGCAGGGTAGAGGTATTATATAAAACTCTTGCGAGTAATAAATGTTTTTGATGAATGCAGAATCGTTTTTTCTCAATAACCGCAAAACATAGTCTTGTTTTTTTTTGAAAATGATAACTTAAGGATTTAATCTAGATAAATTATAGACAGAAACACGATCGGTGAAACTTTTCTCGATAAATTTATTTTCCAAAGTTGGCTCTTCAAAAACACGAGTTTCGTTTTTAATCAAAGCTATGAATAGCTAAACAGTTCATTTTTATATAATTCGTAAGATAATCATACTAGCTAAATAAATTACAGACAGTTTCTTTTTAAATTTGATGGTTTTCGATATAATGCAGTTTTATCACTTTTTCCGTCTTATCTGAGTAGACTCAGCCCATACAAAACGTCAAAAATTTCACTTATCACCTTAATGTCTGACTAATCTATCAACGCAAAGCCTAAACCACTGGTCCTAGAAACTTTAAATTTGGAGTGTCTTCCTTTTGGTGTGAAGTGCACTAAGAAAGGAATTCCCGAAATTCAACCCCTAAAGAGTTGCAGAGGTTGAAGTCTTGAAAATGACACGTGAACGAAGTCGCGGGGGTTTCCACTAGTTCATCTTACAAATCGTAGCTGTCACTTTTGCCGGTGACTGTACGAGCGGAAGCGCCTGTCTCAGCGCCATCTATCGTGCATTTCAAGCGATCCTCTTGTTTTAAAGGAAACGGTACTTGTAAGCTATTTTGTAGGTAGGCCCATTTTGGTTTGGTAAAGAGCCAAGTATTCGGTTTGTTCTGTTTTTGAAATTAGGTAAGTATCTACTTTACACATTGTATTTACCTACTCCTGAAAACTGAGGACACAAGGTAGGTACCTAAGTAGGTACTTACTGCCTATACCTACAGTTATTTCTACCAAAGCTTATAATTACAATATGTGACATTTTGTCCCCATACGTTGTCCTTTCAAATTTCATTAATTCTATAGAATAAGTACTTTCAGTTATTTCAGAATTTTACAACTTTGAGATGAATTTTCAAAATTTTTCTTTCTCCTGACAATAAAAAAAGAATTAGCAAAATCGATGACGCGTGAAGGGAAATAGGGATTAATTTTTAATTATTAAAGATAACAAAATCTGCTTTATCCTAACAATAAGTAGAATCAAAGAAAGTTTTTGTATCGCTAGGTATATTGATTTTTAGAAATCCTGGAATTAATTAGCAACACGGTACAAAGATGTTCTTCTAGTTCCACCATTACAGGCCAGAGATACAAGATACAGGAAAGAGAATACCTAATCGCTGAAAACGAAACAAAGCAAAATTAAAAAAAAAACTTTTTATCCTATTTCTGAGATGAACGCTTGTCCAAGTAGTTTGGCTATATATTACTAATGAAATTGCTCAAACACTATCAGATAAGGAGGAAGCAGTCACCTGCCAATAAACCCGCTTTGCCTTGCGCAAGCGCAGCTTACAATCTAGGTATCTACCTAAAGTTTTGCCAGGAAATAGTAATTAATTGCGATGTCGCTGGATCTACGCAATAACTGTTTTGTTTTAATAAAAGTTAGTTGTGTTTTAATGCATTGAAACTTCCTTGAAGCCTGCCTACTTGAAGCTTAAGTACCTACTGGGGGGATAGCACGAATCACTATCGTATCGTCAAAACGTCAAAACTGACACTTATTGTAAGGTGTCAGTTTTGATAGACGATACGGCATTTATTCTACAAAACGATTTCGGCATCATCGACGACAGTGGTCAGTGATAGTGCTCTGATAATATATTCGGCCAAACCGCACCCTTAGAAATCGTCGTTTTCGTAGTAGAATGTATGATGTCAATTGTCAAAAGTAATGTCGGTCGTTCCATTCAAATATAGTCAACGATGTGACGTTTATCCCGATAAGAGTATATCGTTGATCGTTTTCTAGAGTATTCCCCCAGGCCACAGGTGTTAAGCTCCATACCACGTACTACGAGACGATTCTCGGGGCATATTATATAAGTTGTACGAAATCTTGAAACAGTCTCAATTAATTCAAACGCACAGCTCGTAGTACCACATCGCTCTCAATATTTAACAGAATGTTGCACTCACATAATTATTATATTTAGCAATTAAATGTAACATCAAAATGCTATCCGGCGACACGGGGCATTTCTTCATACCAACATTTGCCTATTTATCTAGACTGCATTCACAAGGAAAACAGGGTTTCGGCCACAACATAGGAAAGATGTAGTTTCGTGGTTTTGACCGACTTTACCGGTTATTAATTTGTAAAAATACCGTAGGTTACCGTTTCTGATAGACCGTATCTATATTATGTTCGAAACGGTTTTTTATGATAGTTAAACTTTTATTATATGTGTTATTTTTATGTAATCTTCTTTTTCTTTCTATAATAAAAATGAATCGCTAAATGTGTTGCTAAGCGCAAAACTCGAGAACGGCTGAACCGATTTGGCTGATTTATTTTTTGTTGTGTTTAATGAAGTCTGAGGAAGGTTTTTATGTAGAGAAAAAACGTAAAAAATACAAGGAAAATAGAAAAAAGACAACATTTGATGTCAATCAAAACAAAACAATTACATTAAAAAATCGATATGTAACTTTATTTTAGAGAAATAGAGCAGAACATGATCTGCCGGGACAGCTAGAGTTTCTATAAATAAACCGGTAATAACCGGTATATAACCGGTTGCTGCCGATGACTTAAAAGTAGGTACATAAAAATATTTTATGTACCTACTTTTAAGTCATCGGCAGCAACCGGTTTAAGTTCTGAATGCGCCCTAACATTTACTATTTATCTAATGCGACTTCTTGTTTATTTTAGACCGTTTCGCAATTTGCAATATCTAGGCGATTTATATCCGTGGTGAAGCTGTGTGTGAGAATACCTATACTGTGATATCTACTTACTTTTAGGAAAAAATTCGCCGCTCTTGTTTGTTTGATCTAAGAAATAGATCCAGAAGTAATTGAAAAATAATTAAGGATAGTCAAAAACGACACCATTGTTTCACACTTATTTTTCAATTTCTTAAGGCGAAACTGAACCTATGCATAATTGGATTATCCATCTCGAGCCCATTAAACAATGAAAGCAACAAACGACGGTGACTTTGAATATCTAATATTGCTAAGTTTGCTAAAATGATCCCCTTCGATTCGTTAGATATCTATGACCTCTACGTCACCGTCACCGTACCTACATGATTAGGATTTGTTTTTTACATTGGATTGGGTTTTTACCAAAGAGTGCCAAAGATGTTGGGAGTTCGTAAGAACTAAACATCGAATAGCACTGTCAGTGTCACTCTCTCTTAGTTTCCGTCTTAAGCTGTCGTAAATATGATAATAACTTGATCAATGATATCATAACATTAGGTTCTTTTATCATCAGTATAATTTAACTTTACGACTGTGTTTTGTTAACTAACAAGATTTAGATTTTAATGATATTAATAACTATTAATATTATGTGAGAAAATTGGAGAGCGGTGATTTCCGCATAAATAAACATCTTAACGGATAAATTATGATTTTAAGAATGTTTTATTATATAAGTTAATTTACCTAGCTTAGCTTTTATATTTTTTGGAAAAATATGTACCTAACTAATATATTTCTATACCTACGAAGTAATATTAAATCATGTATTAAAATAACATTTTATAATTCTAAACGCCTTAAAATCTATGAGGAATTTTATTGTAAAACATTTATGATTATATGAGATTATAATTTATTTATTTGAGGCTCTTTATATTTATTATCACCACTTAAATATAATTTTATAAATTATATCTATTCTATTATGACGATAGGTCCGAATAATATTATAGAACAAAATATTCTTCAGAAAGTTTCCATCCCATGTAAAAATACCGACCTAATACAACACAGTAACATATCTCTATATTCATCAAAAGAAAGTCCCCGATTTTCTCTGTTTAGTGTCTTTCGAGCGCCCGTTTTACTAATAAATGATTTGATTAGACAGCCGTACAAATCTGTATTTTTAGTTGTGGCTTGCGTTTGACGCGTTCTGACGACATCACCTGAATAATGATTAGACTGGACGAGTTTGGGATATCTACGTCAATGTTTTTCAATGTTACCGGATTTTTAAATGATCAATTTGCAGCGAAACCACTGATTAAGATCCTATAAGATATTAAGGCGCTCCCAGTCGACGATTATTTTTATTCGAAACGAAAAAAGAAATACTTGTGAACAAGCCACATCTCATATTTTATAGTGTATAGTATATGTGAATAAAGATGTACCCATCTTTAATCACTTCGATAAATAATCCTACCGACCGCTGCAATGACGACAAACACACGTTGTTGTTGCAATGACGGCAGACACGCGCCGCGTGGTCCGCCTTAGCTTTTCGAATAAATTAATGATATAAATTATGTATAATTACTTATCAAAAATCTATTCTAATAGAAATCTAGATCTACATATTACCTATCTTTAACAATAAATCACAAGTTGATTTTAATAGTAGGTATATAAAATATTTCGATCATAAACTCTAGAACGTATCATTTTGAAATAATATCTTTATCGTGAAAAGTTTCTGCTATTATGTTTTCAGCTTAATAGAAATCTAGGTAGTAATATACTTATAAAAATAGGAGATGTGGCTTGTTCAGAAGTATTTATTTTTTCGTTTCGAAAAAGAGCAATCGTCGACTGGGAGCCCCTTAAGCGCCAGTTTATATGAATTGGAATCTATGATTTTTTGTAAGATTGGCCACATTGAGTTATTTACCGGTGTATTATTATTCGAGTGGTATTTTTTTAGGCCCATACTCTCGCAATAAGCACATGAATGTGTGCAATTTCAAATTTCCGTCATAGCTCTGTTTAATTCCGTAGCGCTTTTTAAGATAATCGCGAAAATATTCAGTTTAATAATGTTTAAACAAAAAGCTGACTTTTATAGAAGTTGTTTGGTGTTTCATTCACGATATCGTTTTGAAAACAAATATTTAACAACAAAAAAAAACATTTTAAAACCAACTTAGATTTTCCAGTGGTGTTGGTAATTAGCTTTTTGATAACGTTACTTATACATCCTTGAGTATACCATGATAACATTCACATAATAAGTGAAAATATTTGGAAAAACTCAAGTACGTTTCAGGGTATTTTGTGCCTTAACTTGCACAAAGTGCTGGAAAAGTTGATCGCTAACCCGTAGGCAACTTTTTAAGCTTAGGCTGCTTTTAATTTGTTCGTTCATGTCAATGGTTGTTTCTTGGTCACATTAATTTCAATGACGGCTAATTCCCTAACTTAGTTAGCAGCTTTATTATTTATTATACTTAGCAGTTTTATTGCGTAAGCTAATCGTAATCGGTTTCAACTGTCAAATTCCCATTGTGAACTTACTATTTAAAAGACAGTGGGATTTTGATAATGGAAGCCTATTACAATTAAGTACCAGCTGACTTACACAAAATAGAGCTGATCCTTGTACCTATTTATTTATTTGACATAAAGAAATGTTACACAATTTATTTTGAATCCATAGGCTCCCGAACTAGTATAAAACTGTGTTTCAGGAGCCGCAATTGCATTTTCTCCTTCAAGCACAAATTTTAATTTAAATAAAAAAATAAATAGGGATCACTACTGTAATCCCCAAGTGCGGTAGACATCCTCTCAGATCTCCAGGCGTTCAGATTCTTGAAGATATTCAAAGTGGTTAACCAGAGACACGTCTAAACATTACATTTGGTATATACAAATTTTCCTAGATAATAATAATGTACTTACTGTTACAAGCCGCGTTATACTCTTCCTCCTTCTGCATATACTGGTCATCCATCTGAGGGTAGGGGTGGAACCGAGGCAGCATCATCTGAGGGGCTGGAGAGGGGGAACGCTGCTTGCTCAGGTTCAGCGGGGTGTCAGGGTCCTGGGGTGGGGGGGAACGGGTGGTGGCAGTCAGCTGGGCGAGCTGCGCCGTAGCCGGCCAGGATTGTTGGGGCATCTGGAAATAAATAGGTATTTGGTGGACATTTCACACAGCGCCATCTAGCCCCGAAATAAGTAAAACTACTTATAGGTACTTATAGGTAGACCTTATAAAATCTTGCGTTAGTCACTGACTGATTGACTGATCTATCTACGCACAGACCAAACCAACCACTAGTACTAGACATTTGAAATTTGGATTATATTTCTTTTGGTGCTTCGAGGTGCTTGCGACTAAGTTTAGAAGAAGCAGGCAACAAATACGGCTTGGGGCCTATAATTTTTTTCAATGATCTTTTCCTTAATGCTATGTAGAGCTCCAGTGTGGTGCCGATCGAACAATGTGAATGAATGAATGAATGAAAATGCTTTATTGTACACCATAAAACAAATAAATAACAACGAAAGAAACTTGTTAAATTTGAAGAATGTGAAGGTTCAAATAAGACATAAAGATAATAAAATAGTAGGTACAATTATATAAAAAAAGCGCTTTAGTATAAGTTCTAAAGGCAGCACACGCTCTACTAAATAAGATAGAACAACTGTACCATATAACGATAAAGCGATCGTTTCTATTTAAAACCTAATTTACATGATCTCGGTCACAGTCTGTCAACATTAATAGATTTCCGTTTTTCCAATCCAATGCTACTGAAGAGTCAGTGGACCACCAAAAAACGAAAGTCAACCCAATTACTCTTCGACCCGATGTTTTATATGTAAAATTATAATTAGGCAATGTTTTATAAACGTATCATCTGTCATCCAGTTCTTGACTATAAAGGTCTCATTTGATGTTTCGGTTAGAATTAATTTGACGTAATTTCCTCTTGCAACCTAAAACGGGAAATAGATACGTGATATATCTACGCTATTAGAAAAAAGTAAAATTTATGTTTTTGTATTTTTGTTTGTACCGGGTAAACTAAAAACTACAGAACCAATTTTAACATTAATTCCACCTATTAATAGCTACAATATCCGTAAATAACATAGGCTATTATTATATTTAAAAAAAACTCTTCACTAAAATGACAATAATGTAAGCTAAGGTGTCAAAATTTTTTCTTAAATCTTAAAACAGAAAAACATTTATTTCTCTCTAGAATAGCAGTGTAAATGACTTATAACTTGACATATTAATAACACCTAAGGTTAGGTACGGGGACTACTAATCATTCGTAAGCTCAAATAAACACAGTCAGTTATGTCAGTCAGTTATATAAATGCCAGTTATTATATTAACTAACATTTAAATCTGATTGCGCCAAACAATGTGTCTTCATGTTTTGATTAGCTGTTTAATTCTATTTTGGTCTACGGTAGCCAGGTGTTCTGCAAGCGAACTAATGTCTATAACACGCGTTTATGTATTTTTGATCAGTTTTAGTACAGTTTTAGTTTTGAATGAGTTCGGGGCATTAATTTATAAGGAATTCGACTCTCGGCACCGGAGTTTTCAAATCGATAATTAAATGTATCTTTTTTGATTTTACGTAGATACGTGACGGATTACCAGAGAACATTATCTACTCCTGAAGCATACAAAGAGGTTTTTTCGATGGAAGAGAAGATTAACCTTTATTTTGGCGTAGATTGTAACGTAATATTATACTAGGTAAATCAAATATTACAATACATTTTTGAATTTCACTTTCCTCTACCTAAAGTCTCTGTCAACTCTTTCTTCAGTTTCCATCGTCTTACACGTAAATGCTCGTGATTATTCAACTCTATACTCAAACGTTTTGCTTACGTATGTCTATCATCAGTAGACTTACATTAGGTTGCTGTTGCTGCGGTCTCATCTGCTCAAGCAGCGGCAGTAACGCCAGCGGCGGCCCAGGGTACATGTGCTGACCGCGTCGCACCATCTCCTGCCTCCTCAGCTGCTCTTGTTGGAGTCTCTGCAGCTCCAACTCAGCGGTTACGTTGCCTATGCTCTGTAACAAAAGGAAACACGAGGTTAATAAGGCTTGTTTCAGGTCTCCAGATGGCTTTAGAATTTTAATTCAGAGCCGACAGTAAACATTGTTTATCATAGATCTGGTTTAAATTAAATATTGATAACTTCGTGAATTTAAATGTCCATTTATTTTCATTACGATAAGGTTAAAATGAAGATCATCTAAATATCAGTAAGTGATCATGTCATCAAAATGAAGTTAATGGACTCACTAAATCCAGGTTAATTTCACTTTAAACCAAAAAAAAATTACAACCCATTTGGAAGCCGTTGAAATTTTCCAGGCACTTAACGAGGCATCACTCGGCGCAAAATTTGTTCCTCCCAATATATTGCAGTCTTAAGCACCATTAAGCCGAAGAATACACTCGAATGTGTGCACAAATCAACCGAGAGAACGGTCAGTAAATCTTCGGGACCATAAAGCAATGCCGAAAAAAAAGGACCCAAATTAATTGCAAGGGAGTCGTGACGAATAATACAATATACATTTTATCGACTCTTCATTAAGACAGTATTGAATTGTTAATGGTCACACGGACGCACGGCGACGAAACCTGAATGCTGATGTCAGTTTCCGCCTGCGAATATGAAAGAATCCCTTTTGAAACTCACAAATGGAAATCGGACGATACATTTAAGTGAATCACCGAAAAAAGACAAGCGCTAATGGAAGACAAAAGCGAAGTCATAAATAAACGTGACGTAATCGATGTAAAAAAGCCGCAAATCGCGCACGGGAGCAATAGGCGTCCCTCCGATATGGTACCGCTCATGCAGAAAGCGGGTTGCCACCGACTGATTACCAGGCCCTCAAAATTCCAGTGGCCAGAGCCGCGCGTGAATCGCACCGGCATCTGTAAGGGAATACTAGCTTTTTATATAAATGTGTCTACAGCCCAACCGGTAATGGACCAAGTTTTTCCATCGGCCTGACAAATTGCCGTCATAACCGAACGGATTAAACTTTTTATTAAAAACAACAAACTGAGCATAATGTATGGGCGTGATCGGCAAGGGACAGATGCTCCCGAATAACGTGTGCGATTTATCTAATGTAAAAAGACTTTTATTTAATAGCTTTGCGGAGATGTCCTAGCAATTGGCGCTTATATTTTACTGCGGGTCGGCGTTTTGGCATTTCGACCGCGTTTTGATAGCGTTATTAATGTTAGAGATGATATAAAAATGTGATTTTTGATTTAGAACACCAGCTGAAGTGCTACAATTTATTGTTGTAGTAACGCAGGTCGTTTACTGAAAGTGTGATTCACCAGGAGACCTTCAACGACATGACCTTATACTCACCTTTTGCTGACCTGACTTATTTAATCTTATTTTCTTAAGCCGTTCGATTGGCATCAACTTTCGTTAAACCGTTTTTGACTGCAAGAAAAATTATCACTACATAGTATAAAGCAAAGTCGCTTTCCGCTTCCCGCGTCTGTATGTATGTCTGTATGTATGTTTGCTTATATCTTTAAAACTACACAACGGATTTTGATGCGGTTTTTTTAATAGATAGAGTGATTCAGGAGAAAGGTTTATATGTATAATAACATGCTTAATATATTAGAAAACCACTGATAATTTTAAGATTACAAATCAGCGCGACTTTTTTTAAAATTTTAACAAAGACATTCTGTAATATATTTTGGTATCAGCTTTGCACCCGTGCGAAGCCGGGGCGGGTCGCTAGTACAATATAAAACAAAATTTTTCAACAAATTTATTCTTCATTTATTTAGGGCTTAGCACCGAAGGGCAATCATAAATTCACATACCTACTTACAGTTATTTTTGTGATTATGTAAATTAAATAATCTTTGATTCCATTTAGTTCAATTTTAAAGTAGGAACTTGGGTATGCAATTACGAATCACAATGAAAAAGGAAGATATTAATATAAATAGTTGAGAAAATATAATAGTTATTGTTGGCAATGAAAACATTTGGGCGTCATTTGGCAAATAACGAAGTGGATTGTCAATGATGGCCGAAGAGGGGTATAAATAGCAACTCGTACACCATCTGTGTAGCGTCCTTGACTATTTCAAGAACATGATCTATTTTAAATGACCTATAAATAAAATTGCAAACATTGATCCACATGTTTTGTTTGCAGTCCGTTGAAATGTTCAGTTTATTAATTCGATTTAGATTTTATTTAATCTCGGATGATAAAGAAACCGAAGAGAATAAAAGGTCTTTCTTAAATAATATAACGTTGTCGCTTGTAATTCTCTATAGGCAAACAGTTGATGAATAGACTGCGATTAATATAGAAATCAATGGATAGAGATAAACCTAGTTATTTCTTGACGCACACATCAAACAAGATCTTCAAAACAATCTGGTAAGTGATCAGAATGTCCACCGGACATACCACAGAGTAATTTATAAAGACGGCGCTGAAATCGAAATAGTATGTTTTTTTTGAAGAGCTCACTACAAAGGAATATAATCCTTCTGTTGTAGACACTAAGATCGATAAAGACATTAGATGTGGGAAGCGGTATAATGAAACTGACGTCACATTGACGCAAGAGATGCAGATCTGGGGTGAAATCATAATATTTACTGTCACCAGTGAGCTCATTTGCGACGGATTATTCTGGTCTAGTCATGGTTTTTAGTGCTTTATTCGAGGCCTCATCATTAGTCCGATCTTATAATAGGACGATTTTACTTACAAAGCAGGTACAGCCGGTTTACCGACAACTTACCGATAGAAGTCGAGCACTACTTTTACATTTTGTGGGATATATGTAAATTTAATTAAAATAAATAAATATTGGTGGACATTTCACACAGTGCCATTTAGCCCCGAACTAAGCAAAGCTTGTACTATAGGAACTAGATAACTGTTAGAATACCTACTTATATTTTTTTGTAAATGCAAAACAGAACAAATATCTATACTTATTCATCAAACAAAAATGTTTGTCTTGGGTGGGGATCGAACCACAACCTACAGCACAGAAGGCATAGCTGCCAACTGAGCTGTGAGGCCAGTCAAGTTGTAGCGCACGTGGAAGTTTAAGATCGAGGCAAGTTCTGTAGAAATATCGCAGCTTTCGACACCAAAGTTAAATGGTTGTCTATTATTCTATAGACAAAACGGTGTCGAGCTTTGCAGTCCACACCTTTATTTAATTGGTAAATCAATATTTTTTTCATTAGAGAACAATTCAAAACAATCTCGACTAGTGCAAAACCCCTTTAGGTATTCAGTGTAAATAAGCTTTACAAACACAAAGTTATAGATGTGTTAGGATATACGCACCATCTAAACGCCCTGGCTAGTATCCAAACTATTTATTTTCTAATATAATTGGTCTCGTTTTAGTGAATCCAAAATCTACGTACTTTGTCGTCCAAATTCAATTCATCATCTCTGTCCATCTAAAGGGTGGCTAAAATTACGAACACTTTGTCAGAACCGATTTACCTGATATTACTGTAAAATCTCGGTATCAATCATCATTAGGTAGACGATATAAGTACGTCCTATTTGTTATCTTCTTTCCCTAATCCTACTAATATTATAAATCCAAAAGTTTGTCGCTCAATCATGCCTAAACGATGAAACAGGATGATGATGGATGAAACTTGAAATCTACATAGCATATGCCCTGGAATAGCAAAAGGCTATTTTTTATCCAGGTAGCGAGCAAAAATACGGGCGTACGCTGGTAACCAATAAAATAATGTATAATGTACGGCCTTGGTCTAATATTTACGTAATGTAATATTACCTAGGTACATAAAAATAAAGCGACATAAGTTATAATGTGTCATCCCATTCGCCACGCTCCAAATCCCTAAAATCTTGTCACCGAAAAGCTGTGTTATCAAACAGATTCATCTAATCATAATCTATTAATGCCTCCGGCTGCCAAGTGGGCAACTACACAACTGTGAATTTGAATAAAAAGGGCTGTGGGACACAGTTTATAAAAGTAACAGCTGGCTTAGTTTCAAAATCTCCCGTGATAAGTCCCGGTAACAGGTGGACTATGAGTGTCAAAAGTCTACGTGCTATGTAGATAGGTGAATGATTGACCAGTAAGAAACTCCAGGGAGTTTAAAAACAGTATTATTACGCTTGAAAATTTAAGAAAATTGCGATTATAATTATAAAATACTAGCTCGGCTTCGCACGGGTACCTGCATAAAAAGTCTACCGATTTTGTGCAAACTTCACATAAACCATCTACTAAATAGTCCGAACAAAGCCTAAACATTTCGTTTGGATAGGTGAGCCCGTTCTTGAGTTAATTAAAAAAATAAAATTACAACGAAATGTGGCATTCTTTTTTATATACATAGATTAACCTCCGTCGCGGCTTTGCTTTTGGTCTCTGGATGAAAAATTGCCTATACATAGTATTCCAGGAGTCGATCCAAACTCTTGGATTTGATGCTTAGGCGTCGAATTTTTTTCGGACAATATCAGGTAACTGGCAGTTCCGTTAAAGGTATTCCTTATCATTTTATGTTTGACCTTGCTCGTATTTAGCTTTGGACGTGTCTCCGACTAACCCCTTTAGACGTCTTAAAGGATCCAAAACGCCTGGCAATCTAAGAAGATGACTACCGTACGTGGAGATTTAAGTACAGATCCTATTTAATAAAAATCAGCAATAAGGTAAGACGCGCATCTTTACGCAATTGTGGCCTTGACGATTATTGATTTAAACGTGTGTGAGAGTGAGTTAGCTATCTCTTCGTAGCTGTGAAAAGGGCGCATCGGGGCCGCAAAGGGCATTACTGTGCAAAGCGATGACATATCAAAATGAATCGTTAATGCACCAGGGAGGAACAGAGAGGCGTGGACGCATTCTTTTAAATTTAATTTATTTTTTAAGTGGTCTTAGCCGGTTGTTCTTTCGTACTTACAATTTATTTTTGCGTTCAGATCAAAGTTAGAGATATGAGAATTTTTTGGTTTTAAAAGTCGTGTTGGCCGAGTGGGATGTACCTCGACTTTCAATTTGAATGTCGTGGGTTCGAATCCCGGCGTGCATCAATGGATTTTACTGTTCGAAAATTTATATGCGCATTAAAAACACGTGCTTACAACGGTGAAGGAAAACATCGTGAGGAAACCAATTAGTGTTTTTATAAGCGGCGATGGGCTTGCAACCTGTCACGTATGGAATGCTAACTACTGCAAAATGTGGGCATGTGCCAAATATAATGTTTGGACGTGCCTCTGACTACCCCCACTAGACATCTTCAAAGAGATCTAAGCGCCTGGAGATCTGAGAGAATGTCTACCGTACTTGTGGATTACAGTCGTGATCCTATTTTTTTTTGGTTTGAATGCTATATTTACTTGAGAGAGTGAAGGGTGACGTTTTTATGAATAGATCAGAGCAAAGATTGACGCGATCCTAGAGCGCATTTTTGTCTTGGCTTATTGGACGAATGCGAGATAGGTCGTGGGTTCGAATCCCGGCACCCGCTACTTGACTTTAAGACCTCTTGAATTGTCTGTCTTTACCACGACTTAGCTCTACTTTCAAGAAGGAAGCAAGCAACTTTTACTTCGTTACCGCCGGAAATGTCGTTAGAAAATCCGTTTTATACGCGAATACTTCTAGAAATAAAACTTAGCCGCTCCTCTGCAAAAATGAGTTATCATCGACAACAGATTTACAATGAGGTTGTATTATATTTGTTGCAATCATGACTGTACGGCGAGATTAACCAATGATTGTGTTTATTTACTTATTACTACTTACAGGATAATCCTAATACAATAATGTAATCAATATTTAAACTTAAAAATATTACTATACAAAAATTCCATCACATAAGTAATGTTCACTTAAATAAAAATGACAAATTAATATGTGTCAAATCTTATAAATTAGTGAAAATTATATAAAATTATTACCTTCTGCCATGATAGCACAAGACAAACAGTGAGAGACTTTGTTGTGGAAGATGAAAATAATGACTGTATGTACCTACCTACCTAGAGTTTTGCAAGTCTGTAGGTCCCTATCCCTTTCTTAGTTACATTATTTACCAAAATATAGATAAATAATAATAAAAATAAGTTTATTAAAGAACCAAAAACTTAAAATCACTACACCTAGCAATTCTTAGAAATATTGCTAGTATAGAAAAATAATAATTGGTAGTTAGAATTATTAAAAAAAAAACGGTAGATGAACAGTCCTAGGAAGAATTAAATGCATACCTATTTTGAAAAAGAAGTATGTAAGTAGGTTTTTATTATATTACGTGGCTAAAAACAAAATATTATTGAGCTCATATAGTAATGAAACCTGCTGTATGTTTAGGTATTACGTACGATAAAATTTTCCACTGCTTTTATACAACTTTTAGTGTTTTTTGCACAAATAAATACTCATAAAACTTTAAATTGCACCAAATATTTGCTCATTCGAAAATCACGCAAAAACCAGTGATCAAACATTATGACAACCCTCAATTAAAGTGTTCAGAGTTGCATACAATATGTACGCCAGACACCCCCTGCAGGGGCACGGTCATGGTCACAGTTCTTATAGGATCACTGAATCACTTTAAAGAGAATTCGCACTGCTTTATTGTTGGCAATGGTAGCAATTCGGTTGTTCTGATAACCTAACTAAAATTTAGTAGAGTAGTTTTTATTCTGTATACTATAAAGTCTACTATATCTTAATTCGCGTGACACATATAATGACAGTTTTAAAAATCATGTCAAAGTTCAAACTAATTTTCCTATATTATACCGCATATTTTCTACATCCAACATCCAAGCGTCATTATTTATTAATGAACACCAATTTACATGTTGACTAAATTTAGGTTGGAGTTTTTATCAGATTCAGAATCAGAATTGATTCAAAAATCGTATACCGTGCCAGTTAACTGTGACATAATAGGATAGATTATGACGTAGGTACTCAATTTAATTTGTGGTAACAACAGAATTGCCAACAATATCAGTTTATTTATGCCGTGTATTGTTTGTATACTGTACCAGCTATCCTCTCAGAGCAAGCAATCATTCAGCTTTTATCCATTTTGTTATTATGTGGGTACTTATTGTGCAGTGAATAGCATATTTTGACGATGCACTGATTGTATCTAACGGTGATGATGCATTTCGCAAACGAATTATTGAGTAGTTTTTTTTATGCATTGATTGAACTTGTTTTGAGCGGGCTTTTATGGATAATCTTATTGCTGAGTAGTTGGCGCAAAAAGATAATTAGCTTTAGAGCCATTGCGCACTGTCGACTGTTGTCAGAACTTCTACTCCACAAACCGATAAACGATATGTCGTGATGAACGTCACATCGTTTCCGACACGGTGGAATGACCGACATTAATTATGAAAAATCATTGACATCACATTATAATACGACAGACGATGATTTCTAAGAGTGCGGTTTGATCGAATATATCGGAGCACTGTCGTTTTGTGTAGTAGACGCCCAGAGCTTTACCTAATCTGGACCCTCTACCTACTGCAAGCAATAAATAATTGTATTTGTATAATCTAATCTACCATCAGCCAAATTCTTAAATTTTCCAAACTTCATGATGTTTTTGATCTTCAAAAGAAAATGTACCTACCTAACCCCCTCTTTCGCCTTTCGTGTGAAAAAGAAGCTAATAGCGACGGCACGTGCCAAAGCGGCGTTCGATAGACATCGCAACTAATTTGTGGCGCCGCGGTCTCACTTGTTCGACTTTGACTGTTGAATTATATTGTGGGACTACCCTCAATTGTGAAAAAAAAAACTTTTGATGAGAGTTTAGTAGTTTTAATGAGTATACCAGTTTATTGTTTACCGTACTTGAATAGATAACAATCGTGACTTTTTTAATTTGTTGTTGTAATTTGTTTGTTAGAAGTTACTTTTTAAAACATAAATTTCAAACTTAATGTTGTTTTTTTATTATAAATATAGCGTGATTAAAACACAAACATCCTATCAAACATTTGCATAGTAGGATCATAAGCTTAGATAATCTGCTCGAAGTCAGCCGAATCCTCCATAGTAGAATCAGTGGGCCGTTCATCAAAGCACACACCTCCCTTCACTATAAAACGAAACTCACTGTTGTAAATCATGAAATTAAGCTTTTACCACATCTGAAGGGCATCTGTTTATGGCTTTTTATAATGTAACTATAACAAAACAATTTTATACTTCCGTCCGTGATATTACCTACCAAAGGCATTATAATTTTAAACAGGGCTTCGAGTGAGAGATGACAGAATAGATTGTCACCAGTCAATTTAATCCAGGTCATTATATATACTTACCTAGTTTCGTAAAAATCGGTTCAACCGTTACGACGTGATTGAGTAACAAACAGACAAATAAGCATCTAAACTTTTACATTATAATTAATTAATTGTGTATTTACAAAAAAAATCTATCAGTTATCTGGTTCCCATAGCTTTGCTTAGTTTGGGGCTAGATGGCGCTGTGTGTAAAGTCTGCTAATATTTTATTATTTATTTATTATAGTTACCAGTACCTAAGATATTTCGATGCCCTGCATACCTCCAACAATTCTGGTGTGTAGGTATCTTTTCAAAAATGGTAGTCCTTCTTTACTCTGCTCCATTAAACTTGGGACGTTTAGAAATTGAAAAGAGATTTTCATAATAATTGTATCACCTAAAAACTAAGCCCAATAATCCTTTGATGCTCGCATTCCACTCAAAACCCGCACAAGCGTAACAAATAATCATATTCCGAACCAAGCAACCCAAATTAGAGGTCCATAGGCAATGAAAACAAACTTAACAGAACGCCATAAATATCCCTTGAAAAATAACCACTAGAAACAGTGTATATGAGCGTAAAATAAAACGGAGATAAACAAAAGAGACCCAAACCTGGAGGGACGGCCGACCGACCGATGTTGGTCCCTTGAGGCTTGCTCAAACAGAAAAGGGGGCACAACCCCCTAAAACCCCCCACCCCCCACTTATTCTTGCCTCTCTTATTCCCGTTGCTCGTCCCACTTCAGCTTTTCTTTTATTCCTCGCCTACTCTTATGTTTATTTTTGTTTTCCGTTAGCCAGTGGAATAATGGTGTTGGATTCTGTGGATTTTTATCGCTTTTTTATTTTTATTATCTTTGTCGGCCGGAAAATTGGTTGTGAAACGGTAGCTGGGATGTTAGAAAACTTGTGTATTGTTACATAGGTATTTTTTACACTATTACTGTTTTTATTTGCAAAGCTTTTAATATACGTGATCATCACCAATTGCTGTAGATTTAGGGCTATTGATACAACTAATATTGATCTTTCTGTAGAGTTTCGTCAATCGTTTTGTTGACGATCAGATATAACTTTAAAGGTATCAATTGCATTTCAATGTCTAGTCATCAATCAGTCAATCACCTAAATATTAATTGCAGTGGTTTTTCTCGGGGCCACTTTGACCATCTTTTGTGGATGAAAAAGGTTCAGTCTGACTGTCTGTATTCTAATTCAATACCGGAATTTCAGGCGTACAGGCGTATCCACAATATCCTTTCGTTTTCCAAGATGACCTTTTGTGGGCGATAGAGTTGGAGTACCGTCATTATTTCTGCCTTGCATTCAATTTTATTATTTACCACATTTTTTAAAGACAAAATAATAGCAGTGGAAATGAAGGATCTTTTTTTAAAGGCATTCAGCTCTCAAGGAAGATGTTCTTTAGGAGGTTGTACTTTTTAAGAGGTTTTAGTTTCAGAGAAAATATAAATTTTATGACTTTTCAACCGTTTTCTTTTCAACCATTCATTTTATGACGAAGAAAGAGGAGGTACTCCGTTCGACGTATATATTTTTTGTTATAGTGCGAGGTTATGTTATTACGTAATTAGCTAACCTTTATGTAAGACAGAAGACAGAAGACAGAAAAACCCTTAAAGTAGAGACTGAATAAATTAACCGACTTGGTATTACATGGATCTCACAACTTTTTACGGTAGAAGAACTGTTGAAAAGAAAGTTGCGTTGCGAGACTTGGCTTTTTTTACAAGTTATGTTTTTGATGGCATCCATATTTGCGTCATAATATTATGTCAAGTCAGTCAGCCACATCAGAGATTAATAAAGCTTTGTCCACATCAATGGTGAAGTGCGAAACCTCAGAAAAAGAAAAGATTAATAAAGCTTAGCACTCAACACCTGTCCTTTGTCGCTAATGGACCCGGCCTAATCTCCCGGGAAAGTAAAAATAGAAAATAATATGTAGTTTCCTTTTGACGTTGAAAGAATAAGCCCCGCGTCATGGTCATGTGTGGGTCAAGCTTTGCGGATTACAGCGAGAGATTTTTAATAAAGAAATCATAACAGAAGTAATAAATCTACTTATATTTTAATTTTGTGTGAAATTAGCATGGTTATCACATCTACAATCACACAAATATTATAAAAGTGGTATTGTTTATTTGTTTGTTATTCAATCACGTCCCGGCCGAACCAGTTTAGATGATTTTAAACATTTATGATACCTAATATAGGGTACAAAAAGGTAATAGATATTAAAAGGAAAAAAAAAAATTAGATTTGTTTTGAAATGCAATCCCTATATTTTATGTAAGTGACAAGAAAATAAAAAAGATTCAAAAAGTTTCGGTAGAAATAGCAATTTTTAGTTTTTTAGATTTCCTCTAACCAAAGCCACTTTTCAGCCAACCAAGTAGAATATCCGTGGAGCTTGTTCAAGGATTCAAAAAATTAAAAGTTGCATTCCGGTTAGAGCCGGTTTCATCTGGAAATAATTGGAGGAGACTCGAGCTAACCGGCCGGATATAACAAGCGGGTTATCCGGCTAGAATGCGGGATCCGGCCAAAGAACCGGCTAACAAGCTTGCAG
Source organism: Hydriomena furcata (assembly GCA_912999785.1). Taxonomy (NCBI): domain Eukaryota; kingdom Metazoa; phylum Arthropoda; class Insecta; order Lepidoptera; family Geometridae; genus Hydriomena; species Hydriomena furcata. The sequence continues at coordinate 7,547,684 of OU538838.1, forward strand.
TAACGAGGATGCAGCCGAGCAGGGAACTCAAGACGTCCCGCTTTTGTGGTGGGGAAATTGTTCGGATAGCTTTTTGGGCTCTAAACTGTCGCAGACGTTTTTGAACTATAGGTATCTAGCGTTTAACAAAGTATGGGCATTATATTTACTCTCAAAGAAGGTTGACGTCAGGCAGGTTGAAAAACACTAAGCGAAATCCTTTACCAACAGGTTTTTCATACGTTTTGCTTACATGAAGTGGGGTAAGGACAAGAAGACGATGATGATGGTTTGGGCATGGTATAAGGAGGGAATAATGTCATGTGACGATAAGTGATGGATGTAATGTAAAAGATGAGGCAGGAAAGGAGTGAGTGTTAAGATGACGGAAGTTCATTTTTGAAAAAACATACATTGATCACACACCCAGACACAGAACAAAGTTCTATCATACAAATGTTTGTTCTGGGTGTGGATCTAACCCACAACCTACGGCTCACATAACCGAGTTACTACCATCTGAACTGTCAAAGTGGTTAGTTGGAAAGGTACATAATTAAGCAAGAAAATAATTAAAGAGCAAGTAAATTATAAACAAAACGTAATTATGAAGACATAAAACAATATGACATAAACCTCAGTATTCTTAGAATTTTTTCGTGTCTAATCTAAAGAAAATCTACTTTTCATCTTTGTAATTAATCACCATAATTATAACGCTTGTCAGAAAAAAAAAATATTAAACATTTCAAAGAAATATGAATTAGTTTCGAAATCTTATTATGTCAGTGACATGAATATTTTAATTCTCAAGGGAAGTGTTTTTAGTGTGAACAGTACAGAATCCTAGAAATCAATAAAACAAATTATTTTTACTTTTCTAGTGAAAAATACGGTTTCGCATCGCCATCTTGTTATTTCATGAAAGCTGACAAAGTGATATGATAATCACTTTGTCAGTCTATGTTTGTTACTGTTGAATAAAAGAACCAGTGTGGTGCAATGAATCAGGGAAATCCTTGAAGATGTCTAAAGGGGATAGTCACAGGTACATCCAAACATTATATGGTACTTGCCCACATCTAGCAGATGTCATTCTATATTTGCAGAAGTGACAGGTAGCAAGCCTACCGCCGTTTTTAAGAATACCAACTGGTTTCCTCAAGATGTTTTCCTTCTAAGCACGCGCATACAAAAAGAGTAAAAACGATTCGTACTTAAAAAACAACCAGCATTTCTGTATTTTAAAATAATTTAAACAGCGCAAATCGTGTTTAACGAGTGACAGCATTGATTGATAAGAATCCGTCACGATTGACAGACGTCAATCGGCGCGCGCGCAAATCGGGCCCGATTGTTTAAAACTTGCTGGAGAGTATGTTTAAAACAATAATGGGCAAGTAATGGAGTCGATGATGGCAAATCGAGGTTTTTCGTTTTCACTCGGGAATAACAAAAGTTAAAAATACTGGGCTATGAAGTGAATTGAAACAGATGCGATGCAGGCGTAACAATTGGTACATACCAATCAATGGCCATTTGTTAAACGACTTAAATAAAGGAGCTTGTTATAATTTAGAATTTTTTTTTGCAATTTTCTCTAATTATGCTGGTTTTTAGCTTTAATTGACACAGATACTATTAGGTACGTATTTTTCAATCCAAGTTCACTTTATTGTCATCAAAATTGCTGCCAATTAACTTTTTGACTACGCAATATACAATTTTTTTTAACTATATAAAGACCCATAACCGATTATTTTATAGGATTATTTTTATTTATTTGAGAAGACATACGGTCACCTGTGTGACAATAATACAAATATTATAATGTAATGTTACAATAATTGTATTAAATCTAAGTTAGTATTAAATAAATGTACGACCTAAAACATCATCCATAGATTTAGGCATTACTAAAGCAATAATTATTCCGGAAAATAATAAAAGCATTAATTCAATCAACACAATACTTGCACGTGGCACTATTTATAAAGATATTAACCTCTCCCATCAACAATGAGGTTAAAACTAAATATTTATTCAGAACACAATCCCAGATCAGTTTGAATAACAGAAAACTGTATCGAGAATAGAATGGAAATTTCTGGATAAACAATAAATAAATGGACGCGTTTCGTTTGCTATAGGTTCTTTCTTGGTTACTTGCGTCAATGCCGAAGAGACGCTTATTAGACACTAAGAGACGCTATATTAGACTTTATTTAGAAAGGAATAAGAGCGGTCGTTTCGTAAGAAATTTTAGGTTTAGCTTGGACACAACGGAATTGCCGCCATTGTAGCTCTAAAATGAAATCCACGTTCAAATATTAGGTACCTAAATAGGACTTCAATCTAAAGGAAAAATATTGATTTTCTAGAAACCTATTTGGAAAATCGAATATCAACATAATTATTATAAAGTAAAGTTTTGGTAAAGTAGGTATATTTGAACATTACATTTGGCACATGCCCACATTTTGCAGTGGTTAGTATTCCATACGTGACAGGTTGCAAGCCCAAACGTGCGATAGAAAAATGGGGAAAATTATGATCTACCTACTACAAATTATTATGATCTTCAGACACTCAGGGGGTGACCAATTTTTGTGACTGTTTCTGTGCCTATGCAATTTGGTTCATTGTTTTTATGCGACTTAATTCCTTGCTATTTCAGGCTAAACGTCCATCGCACTTAAAAAAATAACAAATACAGAAATCTGTTTAGTGTTAGTTCATAAATACTTTTCTGTTTGAAACAGTGGGCTTTGTCTATGCAACATTCGAGAGACGATAAACCACTGTGATCTATCTATGATGATCTGGTAGCTTTGTGAATCATGAAGATCAGTGCTGAAGTGTATGCTAATATTGAATTGATGATTATTTGTGGGATATGATTCATAGTTTTATAAAAGAAAAATCTAGCAATTCAAAAAAAATGACATTTTAGAATCGTCATTATTAAGTTTATTATTTTTCATCATTAGTTTAATTTAATTTTGTGGTTTTAAAACCGACAAAAAAGGAGGAGGTTTTCAAGTCGACGCGTACATATTTTTGTTTATGTATGACTCATATCTTTTTACCTGGTCTGATTTGAATGTTTTTTTTCTATTGTGTGAAGAATAGTCTCAAGTTGGTCCCATTTAAATTATAAATAGGACTAATAGTTACTACATAAAACTTAAAAACTAATATTGTCCCTTGACTTTTCGAATGATTAGTTTTTTGAAACGTAATTATTTACAAGTTTACTCTCAGTTTTACTCTCTGAAAGAAACATTCGATTCTAATGTGAGCAAAATAAAAAAGCAATAGAGATAAAATATGCCTACGTAAAAGCTTTTATAAAATACAACGAGTTCTTAATTTGAGGAGTTCCTATGGTTACGTTTGTGCTCCACCATAAGACATATCATCATAGGTAATATTACATTATCATCGGAACTTGACAAGTATTATGAATATCAGCTTAATAGGGATGGTAGTGCGAAGATATGGTTGGTGGGAACAAAGAAACATGCATTTGTAAGATTTAACCCAAAAATTAAAAACATACTAACAAGTAGCTTGTGAAATCCGTATTCAAAACAAATTCCGAATTCAAAACACAATAAAGTTCAAGATTTGTTCCATCTTAAAAAGCAAGATACAAGTATCGTTTCAAAATGGCGGGTGTTATATCCCTTTCTGTCGCCACCGATTATTATAAGTAGCGGGTACCGGCTTTCTTTATTCTTTGAAAACTCTTTTTAAGATGAAGAAGTTTATTACTAGTCAGATCAGGAATTTCAATATCACATCCTGAGTTGATTCTTTGATGTGGCAGCGCTATGGTATATCAACCTTATTGTTGTTACAATAAAGTGGACTTTCGCTTGTTTTGTACCGAGCTTGCGTCTCATTGGTGGTGCTATGTATTTGAATTTGCATTGATTTGTTTTTTAACGAGTTTAATAAGATACGACTTGGAATGGCAAAAGACTGTTAAGCTCAGATGTTGCATATTTATTTTATTTTGTTATTAAGAGCCAGTGACACGATAAAATAAGGCTTGATATTAGTAAAGTAGTAATGATTATTAAAATTGACTAAATTGATTAAATAGGTACTAACAAATTCTAAACAAATTGAACGAAATAGAATAGCATACAAACAAGGCATAAAAGCGCATTGTGTTTTGGCAACGGACTGAACATCGATGAGGTATTTTAGGGTGCTAGAAAGAGATGCTATGGATAAAAATTGGAGATGCTATTTCTGAAATTAGCCTTTCAAAGTCATATAATTGGGTGGTTTACACGGGAAGTGCGCATGTTAGATCTCCGGGACAACTGTTTGCATGATATCATCATTATCATTAACCTATAACAATCTACTGCTGGAAAGGTGTCTTCCAAGACGCACTGAAGCCTTCCGCTTTTCACATTATTTTTTTTTGATAACATTTCTAAGATCATCTTTTATTTTTCTTATACCCACGTCCATTTAATTCTTAGTCGTTTTAGGAGACTGTATTGTAAAAAAAATAACACTAGAACCTTTATGGTTCTGATCATCTTTCACAGAACTAAAGAAACATGGATTATTATACTTTTACGATTTGCCATCACCAGTAGCAACTAATTAATCACATAATAGAGTTTCCGTTTCATCATAAAAAGCATCTTAAACAAATATCAAAGACAAAAAACATCATTATCTCGAAACAAGACATCAAAAGAAACGTCGATACAGAAAGGAGGCTTATAATGGACGGAAAAATATCTAAATTAATTTTTTTTTCGTCCGATCCGTTCTCACAAAAGGTTCTTTGATAGACTTTCACTTACAATAATTTATGCAAGTGGTCAGCTGAATGGAGACCCTTTTTAATCTTTAAATTATTTCCCTAAACAAGCTTGAATGGGCCCTTTGCGAACTCAATGCATTGATGTTAATAAGGAGATGCCTTAAGTATTAGGTAAGTAATTATGTTAGGGGAAGACTGTGTACGACGTAGCAGGAGTCTTATAAATTATCTCAGAGACGATTATTTACCAAAATAATAAAAAGTTCTTAGTAAATAGGTAATTTTGTATTCATAGACTTATCAACTGCTTATTTTTTTATTGAGATTATAGGTTAGTTTTTAATAGCAAATAGATGGAAAAAACTATATGTTTGTGAATGTTTATGTACAAAGTTATTATCCTAATTAGGTTCAATAATTAGAAAAAAAAATCTGTTCAGTGAATTTTGATACTTATTTAGATAAGTAGGTACACTCACGCCCTTTTATTTTCAAAAGATATAAAAGGGTAAACGAACTTGTTTCAATGTTCCAATTTAAATAGGCATGGTGGCAAAGGAAAGTAAACATACAATCAGAATTCGGCAACAATTTTACTTTCGTAACTGCTAGAGGTGTGATTTTTCACGACCAGGTTTACAAACCATTGGGCTATTTTGTAAAAACTATGATTATCATATTATGATATTCATACCAATTATTGGTACTAAATGCCATAATATTTACACTTTTTAATCAGTTTAGGCACCCATACCTACGCGTCCAATACCAGCAGGTGCCTAAGCTGCATACAAATCGTACCATGTTTGACATCACGGTTTTGACGACTATTTTATACTTATATTTTTGTACTTTAACGTATTTTTATACTTATAAGTATTTTTTTATTTCACCGACAAGGGTAGTGTGTGCTGGCTATCTCTTCAAATCTCAAATACTTTTATGTATTTGAAATCTGGTTTATTAACCTGGTATTTCACAGACCTGGTACTCGAAAACACGAGTACGACCCACCTCTAGTAACTGCCGCGCCTACGGTGGGTAATTTGACAAACGCTTTGAAACGACTTCCAAATTCGGAATGTTGGAATCTTGTGAATTAACTTTGGGGTCTTTGATTGCGTTAATTTATTTTGCATCAGAATCTGCAATTAGCTGCATGCCTAATTGCATAGATTTTACGGTAGAATAATAATATATTTTTGGTAAGGAAAAGATAAAGGTACAAGCTGTCATAATAATAAGGTAAAGGTGTGACCAGACATTGCGCGGCAACCGCGCGCGACAGCCGCGACATACCTACAGCGCTCAAACGGTGTTGTTGTTCGTTCGCACGGCAAACTTGTGTCCTGCGAATGCCGCGTGAAGTCTGGTCACACCTTTAGAAAAATCCTGTCCTGTCCACCTGTCCCTATGTCTTTAAAGTTACAATTTCCCATTTTCTTCATTCATAGGTACGGAAAATTTACATTCTCTTTAATAAGTAGAAGGTGACAAGGTTATAGATGAAATACCTAAGAATGCTGGTTTATTTGTTTTTTTAATTGGTTCCATTATTTATTCTAGACTCAAAAGAAATACCTTGTATTAAATAAATGGAACAAGATGAGAGTCGTCTTTATTATCTATGAAAATATTTCACGCGCCAAATCAAAGGTGTCTACAAAGTACACTTTCCAGCCCCGCGATTACGCAAATTGAAAGAATCGGTAGCAAACAGCAACCCCGACACAGGCTGAAGAAAACAGCCTAGTCACTTCATTTCCAAGTGTATTTTAGTGTATTTTTATTGGACTTTAAGGTACTTGATCTAACTTAAAAAGAAACTGTCTATAATTAACTTAGCTGGTATGATTATCTAACGAATTATATAAAAATCAACTGTTTAGCTATTCATAGTTTTGATTAAAAACGAAACTAGTGTTATTGAAGACTCAAATTTTAAAAATAAATCTATAGAGAAAAGTTTCACCAATCGTGTTTCTGTCTATAATTATTTATTTTTAGTCATAAAAAAACAAAACTGTATGTTTTGCGGTTATTGAGAGAAAACGATTCTGCATTCGAAAACATTTATTACTCATCTTAAGATACACTTTTTTAGATTAGTAGATTTTTTTATAACAAAACTATGTCAACTTCTACCAACCTATCTAGACTGAACTATCTGTTTTTACAGTGCTGTGACGTCAGCCTTTGAGACTCAAATGTAATCTGTTTTGTTAATTTTGAACGACGTTTGTCGGTGTTTTTCATCTGAACCGGGATTGGGAAGGATGCTGTGTTTGCACCCCGGGAATTATTCAGCGTTTGTTTTGTGAATGGAAAACGAATTTAGAGAATAAATTGTTTTTCCCGTTTTTTTTTGTATTTTTGTTTAGATACCATAAATATTCAATAACTATGTTGTTTGTGACTAGATAGTAGTTACCTACTCTTTATAAACTTGTCTGTTTTTTAGATTTATTACGTTCATAAAAAAACAATATGAAACGTGGTTATTAGTAGTATTTCAATTAAAAATGAATAGGAAATCATAAAGCAAGGTAATTTAATTTACTTTTTATTTCTATTTGTGCGTATTATTGTTTTATATTGTAACTGTAACTATTTAAGATTTGTAGCAATATACGCATTATCATAATACCTACAACATAATTGAGTTTTTTTTTAATTAAATTTATTTACTTACTATTAACATACCTACCAAAAAATGAATGTGATATTTAGACACGTGTTTAAAAAAAACCACTCAAGTGCGAGTCGGACTCGCGCACGAAGGGTAAAAAACACATTTGTTTTATGCCCCACTTAAATATTTATTTTATTCTGTTTTTATTATTTGTTGTTATACATCATGTTATATTCAATATAACATGATGTATATAACATGATGTATAACAACAAATAATAAAAACAGAATAAAATAAAAAATTTCAGCTATCACGGTTAATGAGATACAGCCATGTGACAGACACATAAACAGACGGACAGCGAAGTCTTAGTAATATGGTCCCGTAGTTACCCTTTGGGTACGGAACCCTATAAAGAGTCAGAATACCTAAGTTACTGTGTCGTACGCATTACATGAAAATCTATCAACTAAACAGTACGCACCTTTTGTGTCACCCCAAATGCTCGCTCCTCATTATGATCATCAGAATATTAAGCCATTATGTATCAAGGGACGCTTATTTGAATAAGCACAAAATTGTCAAAGAGATTTTATCTGTTTAAACAAAGCATCTCCTTCTGTTGGCTTTTGCCCCTGATGGGGCGCCCATTTAATAGGATCGGCTAATACGGACCATGATGCCTACGTTTTAACCCCCTTGATAATAAACACGGTCTTACCATCTTCTATGATTATCAGAGCGAGATAGTTGAAAACAAAGGTAGGTTTCAAAGGGAGTGAAAGTGAGGGATGGAAATTGCGCGGTCGGATTATTTTGAGCCGCTTATATTGCGTTATTATGTTGTTTCGAGGATTTGCGCTTGATTGTGCTGTGATAGGTGAGTGGACAGCTTTATTCATATCTTTTGTTTGAAATTGTGCTAAATATCAAAAAGATGATACAAAATGATGACGACGCTGATTACAGAATAAAAAACTATGAGAGTGATTATATAATTAAAACTATCGTGGTTGTTATTTATTTTAAATAGAAATACGGCTAATTACCACGTTATTTTCTTTTATTGCTGACGTTTCGAGACAATTCAGATGAGAGATGAATTTTCTTATGATGACGATAGTAATTTTTTATTGAAATTAACTGCATTACAAACAGCTAGTCTCTTTTGTAAACTTATAAATACCTAGGTACTTTATTTAACCAATTGAAAGTATGTATATTTGCTTCAAAACAATAGATAAGTACATCATTGCAGATCTACTTCTGAACCCAATAAAAAACTACTAACGAGCTTTCTCCTTTGAACCGCAACGAATTTATAGTAAGCACTATCAAAAACAACTCAAAACCGCACGAACAATTCATCAATCCCAATTAAAGTACCATCAGCGACCCCCAACGTGAGAAAAATCAAACAAAACGACGCCCAATCACCAACATTGGCCAAACACCCTCCATTTTACAAGCTTTTTTTATATAAACAAGCATTTTTGTCGTCATCATGACGAAAGAGGACGAAAGATACCAGATTTTTGCGTCATTAGCGGCCCGCAAGTCATCCTGACACGATTTGTCTATGGTTATCGCGTTCTTTTTCATACGCGTGCGATATCACACGTACAATATGCGTAAAATTTCCAGCCAGCTAATGTGTTGGAAGGAAGTTTGAGATAAGCGCTGAAAGCGATTTTTTGTTTATAAAAATTTTCTTTAACGTGATCAATCTTCAATCTTGCGTTATATTGCGCAAAGAGATCACTTATAAAATTATTTTCGGCGTCCATGACAGTTTTACATTAGAGAAACCACGAGAAATTAATATAGCGTTTATAAAAATACCTAAAAATACCTATTTTTTTTCTTACGACGATAGGCCTGCAACCTGTCACGTATGGAATGCAAAATGTATAGGGTATATGCCAAATGTTATGTATAGACGTGTCTCTGACTACCCTCATCAGACATCTTTAATGATCTAAGCGCCTAGAGATTTAAGAAGATGTTTACTAGGTACTCGGGTATTAAAATCGTGATCCTATTCTAAAATAATTACGTTTAAGAAACTAAAAAGAAGACCGACGAAAATGTTCCAACCAATAGAAAAGTAAGAAACGATATTATTTTTTAAGTTTTATGAAGAAACTATTAGTCCCACATAAATTTAATTAAAATGGGACCAACTTGGGACTATTCTCTACACAATAGAAAAAAAAACATCGAAATCGGATAACCAGGTAAAAAGATATGCGCGGTCATACATAAATATAGCGGCAACAGAAATACATCAACTGTGAAAATTTTAACTGTCTAGCTATCACGATTCATGAGATATAGCCTTGTGACAGACGGACAGCGGAGTCTTAATAATAGGATCCCATATTTCCCCTTTGGGTACGGAAAAACCTAAAAAGCAACAAAAATATAATATAATGTCGAATTGAGAATCTCCTCTTTTTTCGTCGGTTAAAAACAAAACAAAAAACCAACAAAAACTTCGTCGTAAACCCTTGCCTTCGCTGCAGTAGGTAAATAAAAACATGACTTCCGAACAATAATTCCGTTCGAAGTTCGGATGTGAACACGAGGGGGTAAACGCGGGCACTAAAAGGCACAAGTGGACTCGAAAAGGCACGCGTCACGGACCACAACAAACGAACGCGGTAGTATACACGACAATCAAAATAATTTTAATTAGAGAAAAATGCGGTGAAATGTGCAAATGCTAGCGGAGATTGTACAGTCAGCAAATGTGAATCAAAAGCTCATCAACGGACGAGTTTATTGAGTTAGTGATATTAGGTCGAAATCGTTGTCCAACTCTACATTAGCAATTTTAGAAACAATTATTTATTATTTACATGCTAACCCGGCGAACTTCGTATCGCTTTAGAATTAACAAATGTTGTGTTAATTTCCCGTTCCCTTTCCCGTTCCCGTTCCCGTTTCCGTTAATTAATTAATTAATTAATTATCCACCGTTTAAATAATTATCCACTAGGTTATACTACTAAGGTAGTATATCAAACTAAGTAGTGGTCATTAGTTAAAATTTTGTGGGCTGAAAGTTGTTTAGTGTGATCGACCATATTTTTATTTTGGCGAAATATAAATTATAAGTTTATTGCAATTTTTTCTTACATTCTCGATCTAAAAACTGAAACACGTTCCTAGTTTTAGTAGAAATTTTATTACAATCGGCCCCGCGGTTTGCCCGTGATAACGTCACAGACAGACTGAGTTACTTTCGCATTTATAATATTAGTATAGATAAAGGTTCTGTATCATTTCTGCCAACCTTCAAAGTCAAACTTAACCAACAATTGTACCCTTTCTGCAAACAATTAGCGCGCGAGTGGCACTCACAACAACGGCCATCCAGCGTCCCCCAAAGCAGAAAGTAAGCAGAAAAGCTTCCGACTGGCTGAAAACTAAGCCTTTGCTTTGCCTCTGCCGCCGTGAACAGCCCGCGCTTTTGTTTTTCAATTGTGGAACGCGTTTCACTTTTTAAGTTATTCGAAATTTAATTTTGCCATTTTACTTTTAATTTTCTGCCAGTTTCAGAACTCAGTGATTCGATTCCTTTTCTAAATGATGCGGTATCTATAATATATAAATTAAAGTAACTCTGACTGTTTGTCTGTCTGTCTGTGACTTTATAACGGTAAAACCCCTGGGCCGATTGTGATGAAATGTCACATAGAGAAAGTTAAAAGTCTTGGGACGAACATACTTTTCTCATTTTTTTGATACTATGCTGACAAAGTCGCGGGTAAAAGCTAGTTCAACAATAAGTAGACATTATGTTCGAATGTAAAGTTTGTTCCAAATACAGTTAGAAAAACGTTAACAAAACGCTACAATCTATTCAACAAAATCATGATCGTTCCCCAAATCCCTTGTATTTTATAAAAGGAATAATTTACCCAAAGGAATGTGACGTAATTCCCAATTAACAAGCTCAAGTTCATTCCCACCTCCGAATGCATGTAACCTGATTCTCGGAAGAATTATCTCGCTAATGTTACCTTTACTAAAAGCTCATAACTTTGAGTAAGATATGGTGGACGGACCACCAATTTCCATTGACCCTTTCGACCTAAAACACTTCAAGGAAAAAGGGGTCTGTCGCACAAGCTATTGTTTATATTCAAAGTATCAAGAGATTTTTTAATTTATGAACCTTATCACAGGCATCTTCGAGCTACTAATTACCCCAGATCTGGCTTTGTTGACTTCACATGTAACCTGATGCTTTTCATAATTAATGTTTTTTCTCTCAAATGGCACAGGATTTATGCTTACAGATAACGTTAAAAGCTGAATTCGAGATACTTTATAGTCATCTTGGATTACAAAGGAGTGAGTTATATTAAGTAGTTGTGTAATTAATTCACACAATGCAAACCTTTAAAATGAATCTGTACATTGTAATTATTGAATGAAAGTAACCTGGCTGTATGATAAATGAGGCGAAGACCTCACATTGTTCAGACGATGAAAGAGCTTTTGTCTATGGTTCGAGACAAAACGTCGGTCGTTGTCTATGCCCGCTCGCTCATTCTTTTGTCGACCGGCGACGCGCATTGTCGTGTTGAGCGTTGGCAGAATCATTAAATGTATTTAAAATGAAAATAAAAGCGAATGCTTTGCGAATATTTGCGAAATTCTCACGCTTTTTTTCAAGATTTAAATTTTAAGTACTTTTGTAACACAAAAGATTTTTACTTACTCTTTAAATGATTGATTTGTACAAGAGGAGAAATTTTCTATTTAAAAAATATATTTTTTCAACATGCTCGATAAATAGCAAGCGCTGTCAGGTCTAGTGACTCTCAAAAGAGAAGGTTATGTTAAAGTCATTATTACCTACCTATGAGATCTCAAACACAATACACAATGTTTCTAGGTCTAGACATGTTTTAATTTGATTCTACGATTGTTATTCGCGTAAATACAGTTTAAATACACAAAGTTATGTTGTTTGCATTTAAATATACAAGGAAATTGATTCCCTCAAAGATTCCAAAGATAACCTTACAATACTCACTAGAATACTAAGAAACTGGAAAACAATGAAGGAGGTCCGCCATATTGAAAAGGCTGCGCAACGACAAAGAGTTATTGTGCGCCCATATGGGAAAATATCGCTTGTTTTGTCATCTCTATTGTGTTTGACAGACAGACGGACATATGAAAAGACAGACTCTGAATGCTTATGTAAGGAATACGAGGTTTAGTTATGAGATTATGTAAATGGTTTAAACTATGTTTGTTTTAATGCTTGCTTTGTTTTAACTGGGTATTGTTGTGATATTTTTATAAATATCACAACAATAACAATATCATGAAAATAACCTATCATAAGAAATAGGTAGCCGAAATCACACGAAGAAAAAATATTATTTTATTAATTTCAAGTTTAAAATCTCATGGCCATATTTTATTTGTGCTTCTAATGTCAAAAACACGTCTATGGCTTTCAACTAAAAAACCTACTCAAATTTCTCGTCAAGAACAGCAATAAAGTACCACATTACTAATTAATCCAGGCGCTTATCTTTCATGTCTACCACAAAATAGTTTTTTCGGTCATTCACAAAACTTGAGTACCGCTCGTCAGATTTCATCTATTTCTATTTGATTTACCTACTTATTTTTTAAACTAGCAATATACCGCGACTTCACTTATGTAAACTGGTATATTCTTAACGATCTTGCTTCACCAAGTCTTCACCCTCAGACCACAATATCATGGAATACCGATCTATTCTAATATTATAAATGCAAAAGTAAACTCTGTCTGTCTGTGACATTATTACGGTCAGACCGCTCTGGGCCGATTGTAATGATATTTCAGTTAAGTCTTGGGATGGAAAGGACTATTTTTTTCCTCAAAAATTTCCTATGATTTTCGGGAATTTTCAATTATATTTTAAGCTTCTATGGCTGACAGTTTAGGCTATGCATTTTAGGAGAGACTATGTCCAGCAGTTGATGATAATGATGATGTTTGATTGTCAATCAGACAGCAAAGTATCTAGCAGTTATATTATATGTTTTGTTAATTAGTAGATATTAAAAATATTGTGAATTTTATCGATTTATCTTTGATGTGAGATTGTAGGAACAGCGTGGGCTATTTATTGATCTGATAAACTAATGATTATCTTCTGAAGTTTAATTGAACAATAACAGACAGACATACAAAATATTCAAATTGGAAAAATTATTAGATCATTTTGTATGCGACCTTCTGAACACTTTTTCGTAAAAACATGAAGTAAATATAATATTAAGTAAAAACATGAATTTTTGAGTTATTATTATTATGTATAAATATTATATTATGTATAATACTTATACATATCTTTTTCACAGCCCAAGCAATCTAAAAAGGACACGCAACGAATCTTTTAAAGGGCTAGGTTTTTTAATTGTGATTATGGGCTAATAAAATGTATGTTATGAAAAGGTAGGCCATTACTGAATAATCATAATATGTTCTGTATCTTATGTCTTAGGTATATTGTAAGGTAGTGTAGTAACTAATAATCTTTTATGTAGGTATAACCTCTTTCGTTAAATTGTCACGTTGTTCTGTCCAATAATGTGCCCTCAATAAAAACTTTTTCTTTCTGTCTTTTTCTAATGAAAAATTGTTTTTTTAAATCTTATTTCCATGTCATCAGCTACCTAGCTACTTAGAGTGCCCGCTATCTAGCTAGTCACATCGTTACCAAAGAGTATCGATAACAAGAGGACTCAACAAGCTGTGATCTTAGCGTGGGACAGGGCAGAATGTGTGAACTGGCTATTACCATTATTTATTCTTTATTTGAATATTTTATTGAGCACTTCACATCATTGATAGCCCATTTTATACTCTACACGCAACTAATTAAAGTTTAAATTCCTGTGTGAAACAGCATACACTATCGGTATCTAATCTTTTATGAGCGCTTTGTCACACCAGTAGGTCCGTTTTTATTGGGAAATAAATTTTTGTCTCTGATTTCGGAAGGTAAGCATTTGACATGAATATTATTATGTTTTGTGAAAAATCTAAAGCCGTGAAAATTATCTGACAACACACACAGACGAGGGTTTACGGAGATGTTGGTTCTTTTCACACATAGGTAATAAACGAAGGAAAAAATGAAAAAGTTGAATTTGCTAAAAATAAACTTTTTGAGACAAGTCTGATAAATATTATCTTCATTTATATATAAGAGAAAAAAGAAGAACTTCTTTCTCTTGTATATAAAAATGAATTACTGTTCGTTAGTCTCGTTAAAACTCAAAAAAGGGTGAACCGTTTTTTTTTGTTTTTTTCAAATTATAGAAAATTGGGATAAGTTGCTCGGAAATTGTAAAGTTCGATAAAAACTAAAAGTGCTTTTTTCGATGGGATTTTTGAAGTTGACAGGACAACGCCTGTCGGGACAGCTAGTAATTTATAACTTTCATATTTGATTAAGAATTTACACAAATATTGAATAATTATGTTTATTTTTGTAATCAAATAAAATACCTACGTAGTCTGTATTTTATTTTATGCCATCTTATAAAATATATCATAAGACAGAGTGAGCCAGCTGGTTTAAAAAGACTGCGTAGTGATTAAGCTTCGATTATGCATAATGTTTATGTAGATATATAAAAACTATTGGCTTGTTCCATACTATAATGAAAGCTTAATATGGAAAAGTTGATGTTGAATACTGAATGGATAATGGGAACTGTGGTTTATAATATATTTAAATACGAATTGAGAAAAAACCGGCCAAGTGCGAGTCGGACTTGCGCACGTAGGGTTCCGTACTATTATCTATAAAAATGCCAAAAAATTACGTTTGTTGTATGGGAGCCTCACTTAAATATTTATTTTATTCTGTTTTTATTTGTTGTTATAGCGGCAACAGAAATACATAATCTGTGAAAATGTCAACTGTCTGGCTATCACGGACAGTCGGACAGCGAAGTCTTAGTATTAGTGTCCCATTTTTACCCTTTGGGTACGGAACCCTAAAAAACGTTAGTAATGTACTTTGATCATTTTGAATTAATCTCACGGGACTTGCATGATGATGAAGTGACAAGCGTGGTGACAAAATTTAGTGAAAGTCTTTTAGAAGTTACATTTTATGTTTAACGTAAAGCTCATTAGTAATGTATCTTTGTTTTATTTACCTCAGAACAAGAAATTGTAAGATTGGGTCAAAAGCTCGAACAATCTTGCCGATGGAACGGCAAGATTTAGGGTGCGTTCACGTATAAAGCGGGTGCCGCCAACTGTCTATCGGCGCTTACCAGGGGCCGTACCACAAGCTCCAAAGTAATATCAAAACAATATTAAACTCGTACAACATTGTCGTTTTTGAACCGCGAGTAATATTGTTTTGATATTACTTTAGGATCTTGTGGTATGGGCACAGTAGGTATTATACCGATTGTATTTGTAGGCTAATTAATCCAATGACCAAAAATCGTAGATATTTTAAGATTTTAAGTAGTTTTTGTAAGAGGTATATCAGTAAAAGCTTTTTTTAGAAGCTTTTATTTATCTTGCAATGGTATATTATATATGTATGTAACTCTAAGGTGAAATCTTGTAACTTAATTCTGAAACAGTTTAACACCGATTGAATTGAAATTTTGCATACTTTAATACGATCCAGATCTTAAATTTTTTTTAGTGGGGGCAAAAACTGAAAAATGCCGCCCCCGCCATTATTATAAATATGATAAAGGTAAAAATTAATATAAGAGAGCGAGGGCGGCATATTTGTTTTTTATGGTCGTACCCAGTGTAGGTCAAAGTTAAGTAAATGATGAGTTTGTCCATTCGTCCGTAAAGTGTGAATTTGACCGCCCCCTGAACTTGCCGTACGGGGCATGGCTAGATGCCCCCCCTAGATCCGGGGCTGAGATTAATGCTTATTCAAAGAATCGGTGAGAAAATCGGTAGCAACCGGCTTGCAACGTGAATGAGGCCTAAACAAGTGGTGCATTTAACTGGTCTTAGGGCCTAATTGCTTGTGGTACAATTAAGACGACGATTAAAAGTGTAATGTGTTCTCGGGCTTTGTACAGGCGTGGAGAAATTTGTGTAGTACGATATATTATTTTGTGTATCGCGTAATAATTATTTCACGAATATAGATCCAAACTTTAAAATTTAAATATTGTCCCGACATATCTTAAGAAAAATACAAATTGTCCTAACAATTTTTAATAATAAAAATAAGTTTTAACTTTGTAATATTAATTTATCCCGATAAAATTTTCCCAAAATCCCGACTTCCCGAAATTTTGTCCAAATATTCTGGTAGTCCTACTTTGAACACTAAGGCTAAAACACTTGTCACCGCCACAGTACCTTACAAAATAGTCAAGCTCTTCATTCTCTCAGTGTACATTGTGGGAACTTTCTTTATTAATTACTGTTTAACTGTTAAGCGGTCAACACACCGTCCAAACATATCTGATCCTGGTTTAAGTCAGTTTTATAGCCTGGGGATGTAATTCGGTGCAGCGAGACGCTTTGGCTATCACGTGCCGGGCTGTCATCGCACTTCAAACGTCAAACTATGAAATCGCATGAATTATTTTATGAATTTCATGAATTAAATTACCTGGAACTTCTTGAATGAAATTCCACGGCTGGCGATATAAAACCTACGCGTCAGTCTATTTAGGCTACTCTAACTCTTATGACTATCTACCACAATATTGTGTAGATAACTATGTGAATTGAAATTATTCAATCCAGAACAGAACGAAATCCTTATTCTTGGCACTACTTGAGAGCCATTGGTCCTTAATCTTGGATTTGTTTCCATCAGAGCTAATGATATTCCTGTCATCGTCATACAGCACGTGGCGGATTCACGTGACTGTATGATTACGCTGCCTGTTTACTTGTGTGCACAGAGTTATAAAAGTCCTGAAATAGTGGTTAGTAGGAGCCAGTAGGCCGTCCATTAATCACGTGAGGCTCGAAAGGGGGGGTAGGGGTCGGCAAAAATCACGAAATATCACAAGGGGGGAGGGGGGTGTAGTAAGATATCACGTGTATTATATTATATTTATTTTTAGTCAAACGCGCGATTTTTTCGATCGCAACCATTTTATATAGACATTTTTATCATGGTCCTTATATTTAGATAATCATCAAAATATCTTCAAAGGATCTAAGCGTTCCATTCAGCATTCCATACGTGATAGGTGGCTTGCAGCCCATCGCCGCTTATAAGAATACTAACTGGTTTCCTCAAGATGTTTTCCTTCACCGCACATGATTTTGAGGCGCATATAATTTTTTCGAACAGAAAAATCCATTGGTGCACGCCGGCATTCGAACCCACGACCTTCAGATTGAAAGTCGAGGTACATCCCCCTCGGCCAACACGGCTTATTACCTACTATAAACCCCAAAAAAACTTTAATATATCTATTGTTTACTTACGAGTAAGCTACCATAATTAAGACTTCCCACAGTCAACACTCATAATAAAAATGTCGTCATTTAAACCCACTAATGAGTAATATTCATAATATTGTACCAACTCAAAAGAGTCTTGTTAGGTCCACATACAGGGTGTCGCTTAAGGAGCAGCTCTATTAAATTCTAACACTGTGGTGCAAGTTATAAGCGAATCGCTCCAGCGAACGTACAGGTTTAGTTTTATTTGTTAAAATGGCAAAGTCAACAGCACATTAAAAAAAAAACTTTTTATGTTATTTGAAAACCTGGTAAACAAATGAAGAAATAGTTAATAACTATGTTTTCGCATAAATTATGGTAAGTAATAAATATCACATCTTTTGACATTTTCTCACAATTTTGTAGCTGTATATTGAAAGACACTTCCAATTATAGACACTTCCAAACATTACATTTGGCTCACAGTTTGCAGTAGTTAGCATGATTCCGCTCAAAGCGCAAAAGGGTGTGATACAAACATGTTTTTATTTCATAAACCGCTATTCTCTCGTCTCTCGTACCTCTCCCATTACTACGCAAAAGCCTCACATGTAGCCCTGTGAATGCACAAAGCAGAATAATAATCATAAGGCGGTCCGCAATTAAAAAATTTAAGGCACTTTGTCGCCGGCCTTTGCTTTCCACATGTAAGTTTTAAACCTTTCATACTTTACTTTCAGTAATTATATTTTATGAAGGAAAAATCATGGTTTTTTAATGATGTCATCATTTTAAAAATCATCATACCGCACTTGTGCACGTTGAAATTTCCGCGTGCGTTTTACACATTTCACGGAACAGCTGATTGGTTATAATTAATCTATAATATTACTAGCGACCCGCCCCGGCTTCGCACGGGTAGCATGTACATAATTATAAACCTTCCTCCTGAATCACTCTATCTATTAAAAAAAACAGCATCAAAATCCGTTGTGTAGTTTTAAAGATATAAGCAAACATACATACATACATACAGACGCGGGAAGCGGAAAGCGACTTTGCTTTATACTATGTAGTGATAAATGCGAAAGTAACTCTGCCTGTCTGTGACGTTATCATGGCAAAACCGCTAAGGTGATTGCGATGAATTTGCATACAGAGATAGTTTAAAGACTATGGACGGACATAGGCTACTTTGTTCTTATTTTTCAATGTTCAGTAATATCGATGCTTTATGATAATGCCGTCAAAAAGCTATTTTGAAATATGCGGAATTTAATATTGATTCTGAGCCTTGGTTTTGGGTAAATAAATTGTATTCGTGATTTATGCTTTCCAATACTGATTGTGATGAATGCCGATAATTCACCGGCTTGGAGACATTAATGTGCGCCCTCCGCTACATTTCCACACTTTATCGCTTGTACGCTCGTTGACAAATAAAATGGCGATGACATACGCTTTATAGGACACCCTGTAGACAGATTTGTGTACACACCTATTTAAGTGACACGCCTATCTGTGTTCGCGACTCTAACAACAATAAAAGTTTATTACTTATTTTTGTGAGTTGTATCGCTTTTTTACGTAGGTTGAGGTATGCCGACCTGAAATGATGCCATAATAAACGTAACCGTAAATTAACCACCTAGGCACTTTGATAGTAGCGCGTTAAGATTGACAATTAATTATAATAAATTATTGTGCAATAAACTTATTTTTGGATTAAAATGTGTGTAAATGTTACGTGGAATCGAATAAAGAAAAAAAACATCTTATACAGAGAGCCACACTTTTCGTTTTCAAACATTCTATCAAACATAAAACTAGTTCAAATAAACATAGATAATATACAACAACAGAGGTGTCAGTTCGCAGAAACGTTGAGAATAAAGCGATCGCGTTTTGCAGTGGATAGTAATACTCGGAAACGCGTTACGATCTCACAGCTAGACGGATGCTCCATCCCTCTCTTTATTATTCCAATAACAATCCGTAATGAGTGCTCTGGTCAAACGTAAATAGCAACTTCATACATTTTGAATGATGCCAATGTAAACTCTGTTCTATGCACTACTCTTTGGATTTTAGGGTTGGCAATATTGTTTTTGGACAAAACATACGCTGTTTGATTATTTTAATTATTTAATGGGTGTGTGTTTAACTACGTGTTATGAAGTTAATATTTTATGGAGAATAAAACCTCAATACTTTTTCATTTCAAAACGTTAGCACTCTTGTTATTTCAGCTTCAGATTTAAAAACATAAGTACACCTACTCTATTTCTATTACAATCTTTTACTATTTATCTAGTGCCTATAAAATATCTTTACATTTTTATAAAACACTAGCTGTCCTGACAGACGTCCTGTCAAACTTCAATAACACCACAGAAAAAACACTTTCAGTTTTTTACAAACTTTACGCTATCCTTATCACTTTGGGGTATAAAAAATACCCTACGACCTATTCTCAGGCCTACTGAATATACAAAAATATTAAAATTATAAAAATAGGTCAAGCGGTTTCGAAGGAGTTTGATTACGAACACTGTGACACGAGAATTTTATATATAAGAGATATAATATTAGCTTACAAATAGGCATACAAAAGTAAGTAAAGAGAACTGGTCTAATTTGATTAGAAAAAGTTCACCTTGTATTTTCGCTACGTCGCGTCAGCCCTAAGCACCGGCGAGATCAAAGAAACACCTCGCTCACGTTTACATTGTAACCTCCGTGCTGTTTACTGACTAGACTACTGACCTCTGATCATTGCGTGACTTGTGAACTGATTGTCATTGACTTTATGGATTTTCATTTGAGCTGTCAAATTTTTAAGACATATTTTTTGTCACCCTGTATAATAAAACTAAAGGACTCTCTTGTGCAAGGTGTTCCGCAAATAATATGTAGGAAATCATTTTGTTTTATTAACTAAAAAATAATTTTAAAATTAAAGATTTGTTTTTCTTTTTACATCTGTAAATCTTAATCGTTTAAAAATATACGAATTCGACACATTGGTAAATAATAATAGGTCTGCAACTTTTGAAAATTCGAGAAAACTCAACTAAAGCATGCGATTTATTTTTACTTAATCATAATTAAATTTTGCTTATAAATATGAGCAATTTTTAAGTCTATGGTGGTTCTAAAGTAAATTACAATAGCTAAGAGTGACTTATTAACTCATATCAAATCTCACGGAAGGTAATAAGTACGAACTTACTTAGGTTCATCTTACGAGTGGTTGATATGTAATTGTATATATGTGTCTAACGTTTTCGTGGTTTCTATAACTTCAAAGGAAATAAGGTTTTTAATAACTACATAAAAATAATAAAGAAGCAAATAATAGAAAGAATGCTACTTAATAAAAATATTTTTAGCCACGTAGACGACGTAATATGACAATAACTACAACAAAAACTACTTTGATCCACTGTCATAAAATAAATATGACAGGATACTTAACAGTCGCGGCGGTGACAATATGACAGTTTTTGTGTGATTAAAAAACTGAAATGAGACTAAGAATCATGTATTCTACAGCGATAATTGATGATTAGTTTTCATTCCGTCATTTTACTGCAGGTCTGGACAAAGTAATTAGTTTCAAAGGAAATTTGACAAATTAAGATATTTTTTTATTCCCCTTCATACTAAAATCAAAATTAAATTATTTCCATGGCGACTGATGTCAATATCTTCAGAAATATTGCAGAAATTGGCAACAGTTTTGCACATAACTGGACCTAAAATAATTGCATTACATTCATAACATAAAAATATCGTAGTTTTTCAACATGTCAGTGATGAATTAACGATTGAAGAAAGAAAGTTATATAAAAAATATATTTATGGGTACCCACCACATTCTTAATAAATTACAAGATCCAATGAATAAAATAAATGAAAAAGTGTTATTTATTACTTTGGCCGGCCAGGAAATCAATTGAAAAATTCATTACAAAATTCAATATCCGAAAAATGGTAATCACAATTCTAAAACACAGGTTATATTCGTAATGATTTTTATAAAACGCTATTCCAAAGCAATCAGAGAAGCTATTACCACACGTTTGTACAAGAAAATGAAGTTGAGCGATTAAGATAACAGTAACACAAGTAGGTAACTGTACACTTCACTTTAATCTTACTGTTTGTTCTTCGAATGGGTGTTAAAATGTCTTTGATTTGTTGGAATAGAAGAGATTGGCAGAGTTGGAATACTAAACAAATAGGACGGAAATAAAACTTAGGTACCCATGTTCAAAAGAAACAAGAACGTGTTTTTAATTTCATTACTTCAAAAACTATCGTGTATTACACTGAAGATTTTTTTATTGACATTTTTATGTGTTATTTCATTTTTTAGAATGATAACAACAAAAAATATGTATACCTACTTGTCAAATTGAGTACCTCCTCTTTTTTCGTCAGTTAAACATAAAAACTAAACTTTACAAGTATTATTAAGATTTTTTTACTTATATATTAATATAAAAAAATCTTGATAAGTTATTTATTTATGTATAATTACGTACAAAAATAGCAACTCAATTCATTTTTCTCTAAATTTAAAAGAAAAACAAAAGTCACAATCACAATAGAGAGGACACAGTAAATCTGTCAGTGAAACTGAATTAAATTCTATACCGCTCTGAAGTTTGGAATGAAATAAACGTCGTGGTGACTGACAAATATCTTATTATCGTTACGGGTTAAGGCGACACGATGGCTCAATTTGAGAATTAATTTGTATGAAATGTTCCGATTTGTTTTTGAAACCACTAATAGTCTTATAGTCTCTTATAAAAAACTGTTTACGAGTAGACATTCGTTTTGTGAAGGTTTTAGTTACATTACTTCTATATTTAAGTAATTACATAGTTAATTTTCGGACATAGAGTACGTGACTAGTTAGACACGTATTTAAGTACAAATAATGTCAAAAACGGGAAATTACACCGACAATGTTTCGAATTATATAGAGAATCTTCAAACTCACCCTGAGTTTGATCCGACTAGCTCACGCTCGCGCTTCAAGCAATTACTTTAGTGATCAGAATACAAAAGTACCTACCTACTATTGAATCCTATCGGGTTTATACCAACTTTTTTAATCCTTACGACGACCGACGTTCTAAAACTCAAGCACTGCCAAATCGTGTAAATTTTTATTCGCATGCAGTTTTATTCTCCCAAAATTACATTTTTACGATTATATCATGTATGACATGCATCTTAATAGGTATGTGTATAATGCCTGTATAAACTAAGCGATGGTCAACTCTGACGTCTATTACATAAATCGACGTCGAGATTATTGTGAAAATGTTGATGAGCACTGCCGATAGATGTATGGCGCCCGCGAGTAATAATAATGCAGTGCATTTTGTAAGCGCAAATTGATAAATGTGGAGAATTAATAAGAATGCAATAGGAAGTTACATAAATAAATGATATTGGTGGAAATTTCACACAGTGGCATTGAGCCCCAAACTAAATAAAGCTTGTGGGACCTACACACTTTTTTTGATATAATACTTTTTTTTACTAACACCCAGACACAATATAATATGCTTTAAAGGGGCTCCGAGTCGCTGATTGCTCTTTATCGAAACGAAAAAAGAAATACTTCTGAACAAGCCACATCTTCTATTTTTATAAGTATATTACTTCAGGTTCCTACCTAGATTTCTATTAAGCTGAAAACATAATAGCAGAAACTTTTCACGATAAAGATATTATTTCAAAATGATACGTTTTAGAATTTATGATCGAAATATTTCATATACCTACTATTAAAATCAACTTGTGATTTATTGTTAAAGATAGGTAATATGTAGATCTAGATTTCTATTAGAATAGATTTTTGATAAGTAATTATACATAATTTATATCATTATTTTATTCGAAAAGCTAAGGCGGACCACGCACCGACGTGTGTTTGTCGTCATTGCAGCGGTCGGTAGGATTATTTATCGAAGTGATTAAAGATGGGTAGGTACATCTTTATTCACATACCTATACTATACATTATAAAATAGGAGATGTGGGGCTTGTTCACAAGTATTTATTTATTCGTTTCGAACAAAAACAATCGTCGACTGGGAGCGCCTTAAGGTAAGATAAGGTAAACTAACCAGAAATAGATACCAACTCGTAATGTATAATTTCTTATTTTAGGAATTGTAGGTAGTTTGCATAATTTTAGGATTTCTCATACTAAAATGAGACAAACCGATAGCTTTTTCTTTCGTTCTATCGTAAATGTTTTGCTTTAAAACGTAGACGAAAAAAATTACATTTTATGTAAGCTTTTTTTGCGAATTAAATGTGGTAACTTGAAAATAATGCTTAAACATTTTTTTTCAGCTTAAGCTTTTAGGGTCAAAATTCAGTATCGCTTACGCCTGTGACTTCTACCACTGCCTTTTGGTTTACGTTTTCTTTTGTGGTCAATCTATTGTGACATATTTATTTCTATTGCGTTTTAGAAATAAAAACAGTCCAATTGATTGAGCTGTTAACTTATTTACAATTATTATTATAAAATATTCTGAAAAATTGGGACGAATCGATGAATTCTAAATTTTATTGTTGTCGCTAACTAAATTATTGGGCAGTTTGGTCTATAATTGAGATTGCGTAAGTGGCTCCTCGGGAACACATTCTATTCAATAAATGAGTATTTAGAATTGCCAATTATTTAAATTATTTTATTATGAAAATTATTATAATCAATGTGATATATTGTAATGAATTTGTTTTTATTATTAAGCATTATTGCATTTTTATTGTAATATACTGTACCTAACTGACCTGTAACTTGGTGTTATGAATAAATTATTTGTATTTGTATTATCCATTTATTTTTTTGAAACCTTGCTGTATGAATCAGTTTGTTTATGATTTTGTATGTAAGAGATAGTCTCAAGAACTACTAATTTGAATCTGAAAATTCTTTTCACGATAAGTAGTAATGTAAAGTTGTAGTAGGTAATTAAGTAAAGTAATAATGTCTGACATATATATATATGTATAATAATGAAACATTATCTTTAATATTTCGATAAAATGTTATTTTCGCGTGAAACCGGACAATGATAGTCTTACAGCTCAGTTAGCTACAACAGCTTTGCCTTCTACGCTGTTGTAGCTTCGATTCCCACCCAGGACAAACATTTGTGTGATGAAAATAGTTGTTTGTGTCTGGGCGTTATACATAAAGTATTATAAGTTCCTATGTATACACAAAAAATGTACGTATCAGTTATCCATATTAGGTATAAGCTTTGTTTAGTTTAGGGCTAGATGGCGCTTAGTGAAATGTCCACCAATATTTATTTCTTATAAGATCTAAGGCTAAAAATAATAAGATAGTTTTATTTATGTTATCTTTTTTTTATCAAAATAAGACCACCCAACAAAACATTAACTGTTTTAAATCCAAAAAATAAAGCTAGGAAGGTGAAAAAAGAAAAATATTGACTTCTTTTGTGCATGTACAAAAATGCATAACGATTTATGTTCATCTGGAGAATGTTCCTTGGATCACGTTTCGAGCATTCATATTGATGAATTGAATTGTTGAATGCACCTAATGTAGTTGTATGCGTCCTGAATTCGAAAATGAACCGACGAAACAAGGAGCTTATCAATTCAACGCGTATATATTTTTTTGTTGATTATGAATGCTTAATAGTCCATAGACCTAAAAAAAACTAGTTTCAAGTTTCTAATCGTAATTATTGAACGTCGTCAATCTATCAAACATTATGATCTGCGTAAAAAAAGTTGAGGATACCTGCCTAAATAAAAAGAACGAAATAATGTAATGTAAGAATTAAAAAATATTTATTAGCCGTCAGCAGAAAGAAAACTGTCACAAATGTAAAAAAAAACAGTTAATTTTCAAATTTCATTTTCGAAAAGAAAAGTCCGATTCAACCGGCTCTCCACCGCGCTCTATTCAGAAACAACTTATTAAATAAATTAACCGCAAGTTCGCAGAAAAGGAAAACTAAGCTGTGCCAGAAAATAAAGGCCTCTATTCACCAAAGCGCAAAGCAGAGTGGTGATTTTTGCAGGGTTTCTAAAACCAATGGATGTCTGGGCGGCAGAGTTCAAAGAGCAGAGAAAAAGGTGTAATTCAAGATAGAGGTTTTAGTAGATGTGCAAATCCTTTAACTTTATATCTGACGTATATACCACACCTTAGGAGTAATATATGGTTGCCTTCTCTTTCGTCCAATCCTGCCGAACCCAGAACGTTCGGTCGACATTGACAGTTGCCTAACCTCTTGTGAATAGATACATAATAGATCTGTCGCACTGCTGGGCAAAGGCCTCACCCGTCATCTTCACCTTTTTTCGTCCAGTGGCGTCTCTTGCCAATTATAATGGAAATTATGCAGGTCATTACGCCAGCGCCCAACCAGTTACTATATTGTTCTACCTATGCGGGTCCATTTATTAGATTACAAACACCAAGGTAGATAAAACTAATAGTAAGTAACAAAACTAGTAGTAATAGAAGTGAAGATGAAACATTATGTTACATAATAAGATATATCCAAATGGAGAGGTCCGCTTTAGTAGATAGGTGACTTATCTGCGGTAGTCTCATTCCGAACGGACAAAGCTGGTAATTCCTTAAAACACGACTGTTCAGTGCTTTGGCTCTATTATTCGGTTCAACGTTGAATACGAACCTAGTCTGCGGCGAAGAAAGCCCGCAAAAATAATTGGAAAGTGACGGGAAAAACTAAGAGTAGTGATGGGAAAATTGGGAAACTTATCGATGAAATGTGAACGAGGATAAGAAAAATTATTTGTTCAGTTGACACATTAAAATGCGTGCTTAAACAAAAACAAAGTCATAGAAAGAAGAGAACTTAGAAAAACAAGGAACAAAACAAAAGTATATTAGGAAAATAAATTCCAACATAATATTAATAAATCTTACCTGTATAAAATATGTAACTAAAAGTTTATCTTACGGTTGATTTTATAATAATCTCAACTTACTATCTAACTAAATTAGCAATTTGAGGTGTGTTAAGCCATATTTGCCATTTAACTAAGCTATACCAAAATATATAAAAATTGTCTTCTTCCAGTGTAGTTTCGCAGTAGGGCGTTAACATTCGCGACACAATTTTCTAAGCTACTGCTTGTAATTTTTCATGAGTTTTGTACTATATTTTTGTCTCAAATAAAGAAATATTTGAAATATAAATTTGATTTGAGTTTACAAAAACAACGATGAGAAAACTAGCCCGTCTTTATCGATAAGGACGCCCCCGGCACATCACTAGCCGCCTCGGGAACGCGGCCCAGATTCCCAACTTTTCATCACTCCTTGCCTTCCAAGCGCCATTGTGTCCGTGGGAACCTTTATTGCCCCCATAGAAAACTGTGAAAGCGCCAAGAAAGCATTTGTGTGCGCGCGCCTCAATGGACACAAAGAGCCGTGTTTGTGTTGATTCCGTGTATTTCAGGATCTTTTCACGGATTTTCCGATTGGGGCTTGTTTATTGGGCGGTCTTGTTTCGTATCGGTGAATGGAATTCGGTCTAAGTAATTAACTTTTCTGGCAGTGGCGTAGATAATAGTTGTGGTGCGTTTATTTTGGGGGAGTTTTGTTTAACATTTTTATTACTAGCTGTTCAGCAACATCGATTGTTCAATCAACATTTCTTTTGAAAAAATATAATTTATGTTAAGATAATTTTCATGTACTTTTTTTATAATTTCTACATGTTTTTACGAAAGAAGTAAGTGGACAAGAAAACCATGTTGTGTCGACACCACGTCAAGATTCATATAAGGGCAAGGAGATGATATTAATTTTCCTGTCTTGGTTTAGATACGTATCTTTTAAATTTTTTCCGATAGAATTAAGGTATGTTAGATTATTCTTTATTATACAGTAGGCAAGCGCATTTAATGCATATTGAAACACAAATAATAAACTAAATACAATCCTGCCGACGGCATGTTTTGCTCACAAATACATAATAATATATAATGTCTTACTTTATCACCATGGAGTCTGTTGTACAACACGGAATAATCTTCTTCCATTTACAAATGCACAATTTCACCTTTGTAGCAGTAGCGACAATCTATACTAATATTATAAATGCGAAAGCAGCTGTCTGTCCGTCTGTGACGTTATCACGGCCAAACCGCTGGGCCGATTTCGGTGACATCTATATATATAAAAGAAAGTTGTGTTAGTTACACTATTTATAACTCAAGAACGGCTGAACCGATTTAGCTGAAAATTGGTGGGGAGGTAGCTTAAAACCAGGAGACGGACATAGGATATTTTATAATGGGAACTTAAAACAACATTTGTTAATTCTAAAGCTACATGAAGTTTGCCGGGCTAGCTAGTAAATTAATAAAAATAGGATCACGATTGTAATTTTCGAGTACCTACGTTAAAATTCTCTTCAGATCTCCAGGCACTGAGATCCATGAAGATGTCTAAAGGTACTTACAGGGGGTAAGTTCAGGCAGAGGTTGCGTTCTGGACATCACATTGGGCACATGCCCACCTTTTGCCGTCGCTTATCCTACTTCCTACTTTCTATCCTACTACTTATATTATAAATGCGAAAGTTTGTGAGTGGGTATGTCTCTGTGTGTGTGTGTGTTTGTTACTCTTTCATGCAAAAACTATAGAACGGATTAAAATGAAACTTTACAGTAATATAGCTTATACATCAGAATAACACTTAAGCAATTTTTTTCCAGGTACCACCCGTGCGAAGCCGGGGCGAGCAACTAGTTGTACATAGAGATAGATTAAAGTCTTGGGACGGACATGGCAACTTTTGTCCCTTAAATTGTCTTCTGATTTCATTAATTTATTAATATTTTACGATAGAGTCGTCAAAATCGATTTTTTGAGTCTACGCAGACAAAGTCTCGGGTAATAGCTAGTATTTGGTAGTTACATTTAATGGCTATAAACGGCTATGTTTATACTAAGCACTTACTTTTAATATCTTAATGTAAAAGTAGTTTTATATTTTGATTGCGGCAACATCAAGATAAGTAATGAGTGAAGGAGTAAACATAACTGAGCCACGAGTAAAATTGTATTGACAACACATATTTATAACATTTTTGTCTCTTTCTTTCTTTCAATGCTAGGGATTTTATAACTATTTTATAAAGCCAATCTATTATTTCAATTGATAAATTTTAAATCAACAGTGTGACAGTGTGCGCAAACTATAAGTTGTCAATAACTAACTAGATCTGAATAATAAAACAAAACTATGGAATTAAATCTATCGTGGTTGTCATCATTTTAAACAGGCATGGATAATTAGTATTATTGACATTTCAAGACAATTCAGATGCTCTTCATCATGAGAATTGCCTCAAAACGTCATCAATACAAGATAAAACGTGGTAATTAGCTGTATTTATATTTAAAACTAGCTGTCCCGGCAGACGTTGTCCTGACAATTTCATTTTTTTCCATAAGAACCTTCTGATAATATTCGTTATTATCAATAAAAAAGAATTCAGCGATTCAGCTGCTCTCGAGATTTGCGCTTAGCAACACATTCAGCGATTCATTTTTATATTATAGACTAGCGACCCGTCCCGGCTTCGCACGGGTAGCATGTTATTATACATATAAACCTTCCTCCTGAATCACTCTATCTATTAAAAAAAACCGCATCAAAATCCGTTGTATAGTTTTAAAGATATAAGCAAACATACATACATACATACAGACGCGGGAAACGGAAAGCGACTTTGCTTTATACTATGTAGTGATAAACAAAAAATATTTAAGAAACACTTCAATTATTACGAACTTAGCAGAACAACTGCTATTGAGAGAACTAGTACATAGATAGAGTAGTAGACAGATACTTTTTTTTTTTTTTTTTGGTGGACATTTCACACTGCGCTATCTAGCCCCAAACTAAGCAAAGCTTGTACTATGGGAACCAGATAACCGATAGAATACATATATACGTTTTTTTGTTGTTGTAGATACATACTTATTATACATAAACACCCAGACACAGAACAAACATCTATGTTCATCACACAAATGTTTATCCTGGGTGGGGATCGAACCCACAACCTACAGCGCAGAAGGCAGAGCTACTACCAACTGAGCTGTGAGGTCAGCAGATACTGTAATGGCAATGTAAATATGTAAATAAATAAATAGTCCCAGTCCCCTCAAAACTAAATTTACACGAACGAAACTCTTCCATACGCTTCAAGTTCGTCTATAGGAATGGAAAATGCAATTGAAAGATATAAACTTCATTACAGTAGCTCCTATGTCTTTGACTAAAGAGTACGACCAGAAAGACATCCTACTTCTTTCTTCCTACTATAATCAAAATTCTACTAATAATATAATAATAATTATTATTATAAATAATCCTACTATCCTATTTAATATTATAAATGCGAAAGTTTGTGAGTAAGTGTGTGTGTTTGTTACTCTTTCACGCAAAAACTACCTCTTGGTGCTTTTGTCAACGATCATCAGTCGGGAGTCGGGGATGATACCGCAGCGTTAGACAAAATGTTTGCATAATCTGAGAATTAGTATGTTTTCCTAATCTGAGTCATATAAAAATATATATTATATATTATCACGACTGTAATCCCCAAGTACGGTAGACATCCTCGCAGATCTCCAGGCTCTCAGGTCCTTGAACATGTATATAGGTGGTAGTCAGAGGCACGTTCAAACATTACATTTGGCACATGCCCACATTTTGCATTCCACACGTGACAGGTTGCAATGTCAGGGTGATGTGATACTATAAGGCCTACGGTTTAGGCTGTGCGTTAATAGATCAGTCAGTCAGTTACGCAAGACTTTTATATAGATATAACATCACATTATTACAACAACGGGAAATTACTCACGTAAATGATAAATTGTCAATGAGGACACCGACAATGTTTCGATTCATCTAGAGAATCTTCTTCAGGGTGAGTCACCCTGAAGAAGATTCTCAATATGAATCGAAACATTGTCGGTGTCCTCATTGACAATTTATCATTTACGTGAGTAATTTCCCGTTGTTGTAATAATGTGTAGTACAACTCACGAATGTTTTGAAAGTGAAATAGATATAACATCATTATATAATCTAAATAATACTATAAAGAAAAAGTGCGAATATTTTGTATATTGAGAGTTTATATGTATGCGGAAGGTAATTTAGAACCACGGCACCTTTTTGAAAAAATCATTTAGTATTTAAAAGGTTTTTATTCTAGGTGGACATAGATTATTATATTTTTATCAGGAAACCACGCGGACGAAGCCGCGCACAGAGGCCAGTTTGTAACAAAATTGATCACGTGACTACATAAATCCCGACGCAAAAACAGAACACGGTGAGTTTGTTGTTGAAATATAAATAATATTTAATATTATTTGAAAAAGAAAAAACATGGTAAGAAACGAGGTAGGTATTATCCATTTTGTTTCGAAACACTTGAAAACTCGACACAGATCCGCAATCGATTTTCTGTTTTATCGATTATTGCACTGACAGCACTATTAGTCGATGATTGGCGTGCTGCCATCATCGATATTATGTTCCACTACCATACATCACTAAGGTCTTCCAGACCTGCTTTCAACAAATCTTTACTTTTATTACTCTTCCAACATACAAAATATACCTACAAAATTCGAAGTGTCTGCCATCTGTGTGAAAGCGGCTTTCAATTCTGCATTAAAATAATAACGGCTCGCTGAAAGCAAGTGTGGAAGGTCACAGTTACTAATAGCTATTCTACACGCGGGCAAATTAAAAGCACGACTTGAAGTTATCTTAACTAGAATTTTAATAGCTTAGGCATTGCTTAACTAAAATGCTTGATAATTGAAACGTTGACTAAATTCATATTACATCGGTTATTAGTACTTGCGGCTAATGATTAGGAACATGAAGCAAAAAGTTAAAACACAAATACCTATTTTAATTACTAATTTCAACACGTACAAGGCACGGCATTTTTTGTTTGTCAAATATTTGCTACTAGCCGACCCGTGACAGACCTGACAGACAGTTGTCCTGTCAAATTTCAATAATCGAATAGAAAAGACTGAATGTTTTTAGTCTGTGATGTCAGATTGGTTTTGTGTTTTTTTATCTTTTTGGGGATGTTTTTCATATTTTAAAGTACTTTGTCTGTTTTATACGGGCATTATGTATCTTATTACAAAATAAGTATATAAGCATTCTATCAGTTATCTAGTTCTCATACAAGCTTTGCTTAGTTTGGAGCTAGATGGCGCTGTGTAATGTTCACCAATATTTATTTAATATTTATTTACTCTCAATCATGTTGCGATTACGATAAAATTTGATAGTTATATTATGTAGATTGATTATAAAAATAAGATACTGTTTATAACAATACCATATGAGAAAAGTATAGATAAAAGTTTGTATATTTTCATCCGTCAACAGTTTAGTACGAATGTATTAGCATTGCAGACAGGCGTGTTCAATCAAATCGTTCAATGGAACCTGTTTCGGAAAATGATTTTAATCGACACATAACAGCATTTCAAACTTTAAGTTACACATTCTACCTCGCTAAATCCAATTGAAAAATGTTGTTCATATTTGCATTTAAAATCAATTTGTATTTTTATTGCGCAGTTTTAAGTAACAAAAAAAGAAAATAATCCGACGAATAGAGGAAAATCTAAGCGACAAAGGCGTGCCCATTTCCACAGATCATTGTGTTAGAGCGCAATAGGTATACACCCGTCTCGTTCTATTATGAACGATTGCGGCGATGCGCAAAAGAGATAGGCGTCACAATAGACAATTGTTATCCCTACCACTTCGCATTGTACTGCCCTAGTAAAAGCGTGGTTGTTGATTTTCGCCTGTAAATCCAGGTTGTACGGTTCATTTTCCTGTGCAGCAGCTGACGCGTGACGCGGCCAATAATTTGATTCGGCTGTTATCATTGGGAAAACAATGGGTTGAAAGATGTAGGTATAAATATATTTTTACTGCTCACACCGGAAGTCTATTGGTGTCGGTCGTCTGTAGGCGTTTTATGATTCATTTTTACGATTATTCAAATGAAAATATATAAAAGAACTTTGCCTGAATAAACTATGAATCACTTTTAAGTGAATTCGTAGTATTAATATTGAAAAAAAAACTAGCATTATTTTGTAATGTGATGTAGAAATGTAGGTATTTTAGCGTAAACCAGTTGGTTTACGCTAAAATACCTACATTTCTACTTGTTAAAAACCTTTTTTAATTTTGAAATGCTACAGTTCGTTAACAGGGTATATTGTCCTAGAAAATATTGTCAAACGAAAGTCCAGAGGACTCATTGAGATAACCAAATCAGCCTCGAGTATAAAAAAAAAGTTAGATATTATTCTATTTTTAAATAACCAGTTTAAGATTTAAAAACATTTAGGATATGTTTTTTTTTTCATTTCTTATTTTGATCCTAACAATATATTTCTGCATCCGCTATGTTCACCATTCAGCTAATTTAGAAAAATGTTTTTAAAACGAAATGAAAATATTAAAATATCAAACCAAAAGTAGTTAAAGTTGAGAGGACTGAACTATAATCAGATGCGTTTACCATTTCACCTCAACATTTTATGTTTTTAACTTTTTAATCAAAAACGTTGTCAACATATGTCCGTCATTCGTCCTCCAGTTTCTTTCACTAACTAATTGGTCTGACATCTCCCCTGACGTGTCATGGATACAGTTTTTTTAATTATGTTTTTTTTTATTGAGGGAAAACTCGACTAGTGATTCTACAGGCAGAGGTTGGACGTTTGACATGACCCTTTTAGGATAAAACAAAAATGTTCAATATAGAGGTAGTGCAGATATATATTTCTAAAGAAAAACTCGAATAAAAGTACTTACCGGGAGTAATTAGTGATTTTTGCAAATTGACATAAAGAGGGCAACTCGCAACATTATCAAATATGGCGACACTGATTTATTTGTCTTTAATTTTTAAAAATAGAATGCGGAAGTGTTCCAATGAGACGCGTCCCCGACTGATTGTCAATTAGCGACATCAAACGGGCTTTTTGCGAATTAAGCGCTCGTTTGTGTTCATTTTTTGTCCGGCGTCCGACGAGTGAGGGTGTTCGATGCGTTTTTCCGTTTTGACGTTTCATTTCCATATTTCCGTTTGTCTGGACGTCGGGGGGGTTACAATATGGGGTGGGCTGATAGGTAATAAACGGTTCTATTTGCCGGTGATGTTTTTAATTTGGATGAGTGCTCTGCTGTTGAATTAAGCTATTCGAATGCGTTTTATTTTTGGGACAAAGCGACGTTTTTTTGTTATATCATAACAGAATTAATATTAATATGAAGATTTTTTCAGGTATTTTTTGACATTGTGTACCTTTAATTAAATATTATATTATTATATTTATTAGAAAAATGTGATTATATTATACCTACCTATCAATATACATGTTTGTCAAAGTGTGGTTTAATGCTCTTCTAAAGCAATTGAATAGACTAGACTATAACATCACACACATAGGTTCATGCCATGTTCAATATTATGTTCATGCGAGCCAGACAGTAGCACTCATCGATTGAACTGTCTGGCTGTATGAAAACAGTGCGTTTGCCAAACAAGACTGAAATAAAAAAGTAAATCGAAAGCCGGTATCGAACGCGCCTATTCGGAATGCATCCGGCAACGTCAACAAAGGGACGTTTCTGTATTTGAAATAAAAAAGCGCGCGAATGCGAACGTGGGCCGCCATTAGCCGTTCCCATTTGCAGAGAATCTATAGACGGCAGGCCTCTTCAATCTATACGGTAAACAATGGTAGGGTTGTCAATGCAGATTTAAATGATTAGCTGTTGGCTGATTTTGGTGTTGGTTAAGCTGAAACTAGCGATACCGGCGTAGCACCTTTGGTTAAGACAGCGATAAGATCTGATATAATCTTACGTCTTGGGACGTCTTCAAAGCTTCGGTTACTTTTTCCAGTTTTTTTGATATCACGTGAAAAATTACTTATCATATTTGCAGGAATTTATACTCCTTAAATTGAATGAGCTAATGTTTAGAAAC
The DNA here is from genome assembly GCA_912999785.1 of Hydriomena furcata. NCBI lineage: Eukaryota > Metazoa > Arthropoda > Insecta > Lepidoptera > Geometridae > Hydriomena > Hydriomena furcata. The sequence goes on from OU538838.1 coordinate 7,582,653, forward strand.
TGTAGATATTATTTATTGTTGTTGAAAGGGAGTTTCAAAATGAAAGGAAATGAAATACATTTATTTGACACACACACAGATAAATGTACAAGTAACAAGAAGAAAGATAGTTACCTACATTAAAACACAGACTACCTTCTGCGTTGGTCAAATAAGCCCCATCTCAGCTTTATGCTGCTCCACATGCGTGAATCATTCTATAGTTCTAGTTGTGTCGTTATCTCCCGATCTTCCCTGCCAGCCCTACTTTGAGGGCATGTGATCGAGTGCAGTTCGAGTTTTTATCGCTGACTCATTAGTACGAGTGTCTTTGTGAGGCATTGGCGCCCCATACAATAACTGAACGAATTGATTCAACATGAAAGGATTCCCACTGTATTGTTACGATGATAATTAACGCGATGCACCTTTATTACAACTTATTATAAAAGCTTTCGAAAGCTGTGGAAATTAAATTGTTTGAGCGATATTGGAATCGATGATCCTACTTAATGCCTTAACGTTGGAAATTAAATAGAATGTACCAGACATATCCGAGCTTTGCTTGGTATTATATTGCCTGAAAACACGATTAAAACCACGTTTTCTAAAAATGAAACCTACTCGTAGCTTGATTTATCGCCCCTGAAACCCCCTGCATATTAAATTTCATGAAAATCGTTCGAGCTGTTTCCGAAATTCAAATTATATATACTTACTTATATAAATACAAGAATTGCTCGTTTAGAGGTATTAGATGAAATAGGATCACGACTGTAATTCCCAAGTACGGTAGACATATTCTCAGATAATCAGGTTCCTAATCCTTGCAGATGTCTAAAGAGGGTAGTCAGAGGCACGTCTCAACATTACATTTTGCACATGCCCACATTTTGCAGTAGTTAGCATTAAACCAGTTTCCGCTGTATTTCAAATGTTAGATGTACGATAGTATTATAAGTATTCTATCAGTTATCTGGCTTATGTTTTTATAACTTTGCTTATTTTGTGGCTACATGATGATTATGTTTAATATCCACCACTATGTATTAAAGAAAGATTTTTTCCCGAATAATTTACATAGGTGAAAAGAAAATGCATTAAGAAAATATGACGTCAACGAAAACGCATACTTTAACTGCTAAAGGTCCTTCCATAAGTACAAAGATCACTTTGAAAAACATTATCGAAACAAGGACTCGAGGACTGAACAATCTGATGCAAATTTAATTTAAAAGGGTGAAACTTCGACGGACTTTGAATAATTCGTCCGAGGGTGAACTTCCTATTGCCAATCATTTGATTTGTCCTTTTTTAGATTAACTACAATATGGATTTTATAGTTTTCACTTTTTGTGAAGTAATTGATAAATAGGTAAATTTCAGGAGAGTATGATGAAGGGCATACAGACCGGAACATAACAATGTCGGAGGTAGATCACATTAGCCGAAAATATAAAAAAATGGTATTTTTGTATGTTTACTTGTAATGGAAAAAACAAAAAACTATTTAAAATAAAAATAAATAGAATCACGACTGTAATTCCCAAGTAAGGTAGACATCCTCTCAGACCTCCAGACGCTTAGATCCTTTGAACTACTTAAGCAATTTTAAAAATTCTATTACCAATCTATAGCACATTTTCAGCGAGTAACATAGGCCATTTTATTTGAACCCCCTCTATAAAATTGCAATAATGAAACCTAAAGTATTAAACATTTGCCTAATAATCTTTAATATCCGCGCGAAGCGTAGACATTTTCTAAACCTAAGACATATCTATACATCTATACATATAATAAAACTGTAGAAGAGTTCAATTCTGTACATTGAATAAAAAACAAAAAAAATACTCCTAGGGGTCTGTATACAAGTAACACAAGCAAAAAAAAACATTTTGAAATTTTTGTCTGTCTGTCTGTCTGTCTGTCTGTTGTCTGGCTTTCACGCAAAAACTACTGGACGGATTTTGATGAAACTTTTTTTGTTATATAGCTATTAGTCCTCGGCAACTTATAGGCTATAATTTTGGAAGATCGGAGTACCAGATGTGAAACTATCTGTCCCCCAGCGAAGCGGGCACGGGTCAGCTAGTTTAAACATAAAAATATATCAAACGTATAAAAAAAGAGTTGAGTAACGTTATAAATAAACATTACATGCTGCCTGCAACAAATTGCTAAAATATACTGGATTGAAACATCATCTTGCTAGCTTATAACAGTCAATACCTATGGTTTCATTATAGTAACTCACAATACAGTCGTAAACTTATCAATCTACTATAAAGCTGCGTTCAAACGGTGGTAGTACGTAGACTAAAGATACCTACGCATAGAATAGAACCATCGTATAGAACCATGGTTTGGTTCTCACATCGTATTCTAGAAGCTACACTTTTTAGTGGAGTAATCAAATCTTACTACAAACTGTGCAAATACATCTCAAGGTGTGCCATAATAAAGCTCGCCGTTTGAATGCGCCTTCAGTACGCAATAAAACCGCCATTCAAGGCCCCATAGCGGACGTTTCTAAACGAACTGTCAACGCCATCTAGGGACGGAAATGGGACAACTGTCCGCGAGAATGTAGAGCCGAGGGAATGCGTGACCCGCGCATGCAAAGTAAGGAACAAGTGAATAGGTGTACCTACGCTGCTTTGTTAGATGGATTGGTTGTAGTCTTTAGAAATGGCGAGAAAATACCATAGGATTATGCAAAAAAGACTACATGGAATACAGTTTTTTTTAATATTTACCAAGCTATTGGATTATGCAAAAATGGTACATGGAATACTATTTTTTAATTCTTTTTGCGTAAGAATAATTTTAATCATCTTGAAAACTTTATTTTCCGATAATTCTATTGAATTCCATCAAGCAAATAAATTAGGTGTAGGTATACCTCTGACTCCTTGGATCCAGCTAATTACAGTTTCTATCAAAATCTGTTCAAATTCTTAGTAAAACTATCGATAAATAGTTTTTGAGTCATTTTCTTCGAGGTCTTTGAATTCTTCAATCAATTTAAACAGAAAGCCGATAACGATTGTCAATGTCAATAAGGCTGCTAGTTACATGGCAAAAAAACACGAGTAGCTTTTGAGAGCGTGACTGGGCATGCAAAGTATTCAGACGATGCGCAACAAAGTGACTCTCAATTCTAATTGGGTGTTTCCCGGGATCTGATTGAAGGGTCCGCTGGAAAGGTTTTGTTACTTTGTTGTTTGTCAAACGTGGATTGTCGATTTCATTACTATTGAAGTTTCCGAGATTTTAACGGCTTGGGGGTCTATTCTCGAAAACGATCAACGATATGTTCGACATCGAAACGATTTGACAGTGCTCCGATATATTCAGCAAAACCGCTCTTAGAAATCGTCGTTCCTGATCCCCTGACCCCGTAACCCCTGACCCCTTTTTTTTTTCAAACGTAATTATAGGCACTGTAAGCCACACATAATCTTAAATGCATTTGTTACAGTCAAAGCTAATCTAGATAAACAAATACATCAACTTGGCACAGGATCGAATGAGGCCACAGTTTCATCAGTTTTCAAGAATATGACAGCTCGTGATGATGGCTGAGATTTTACTTTCATAAAATATTCTTAAAATTTATAAAAATATTTTGTTTTGTCCATTGTTGACAGCTACCACTCGCTTCACATTTACGTAAAAGCGGAAGTGAAATAGTTTGAAAAACAGGATTGTCCTTCATTCAAGAAAATTTGATTTATAACATCAGCGCTTTTCTAGTCGAACAAAGCTTGCTAAATCACTCGTTTTTAACCTCAACATGGTCATTGTCCTTATCCAGGTGACCATGACCAAAGAAGAACCAATGATGACGGAGAATAGAACTGAAGTACAATATTTTTCACGGATCATTTTGATTGGATCTAACGATAAAAACATCTTTAATATTCACGTCAATTGTTTTTAAAACCATTATAAAAAACGTAATGAGAATGATGCTCCATTATAAGGAGGTCCACAACTTCAAAACCCTTGCCAAACAGTGTAAGTTGCTTAATTCTTCTAGGCTGGTCGCAAGGAACAGGCGCAGCTTCACCTAGCTCCTAAGACGTTTCAGAGATAAATACATTTTGACTTTGACAATCATGTGGAGAACAACTAACCTTAGCATGCTCTTGCTGGGCCAGGAGCTGGTCGCGCACCATCTGCAGCTGGAGGATCATCTCGGACAGCTGCCGCTCCTTCTCCAGAACACTCTCTCCCGCCAGCGCCTGGATGTGAGCCGCGTCTAGCATGCCTCGTCGATCGCTACGGACAAAAGAGGCAAGTGTTAATCAGGTAACTTCATACTTTTAAAGAACAAACTGAACCGTTCAAGTGTCTTTTCTTCCGAGTTGATGATTGAGGAGTACAATTAAATCTACATAAGTCACTTTGTAGACCTTAAAATCAATACAGTCATGAGACAGTCTGGTTTTTTACACAAGTCTGGACCAAGATCTCGCTGTGACAGCAAAGCAGTTGAGTGATCATTTTGACAGTTGTGACTTTTGTAAAACTGCAGTAGAATTACGCATCATTTTAAGGTCATAGAGCGACAACCCGCTTGAGACTGTCTTGACTAATATTCGCTATACCTAAATAGTACGTGAGATACCTTAGTCTGCACCTATCCTGATGTCAATAAGTAGTATGTCATTTGCAAAGTGCGGAATAGTAGGATGTAGGTTGCAATAAAATGCTTTCTTGCGACAAAGACATCTTGGGTCCAACTACTCAATCTCCGTGCTTGTAAAACTAGTAGTTCAGACTTTATTTTAATTAGCAGTGGTTGAAGCAGTCAGTCACGCAACAGTTTTATTTAATTAAAAGATAAATCTAAGACCTTTAACTAACATTTATGTGTACTAAACCCTATAGTTGAGCACTAGCTACAATTTATAGCCTCCTTACGTCAAACAAACGTTAGATATGAAATAGAGTTGTAGTGGATATAGATGAGGGTAGTTGAATAATTCATAGATACTGTTGCAGAGCTATGATATCAACAAACAAAGATCGTACACGAGCAGCGTGATGGAACTAAAGTTTCTCGATTACTCCTGAAACTCGAAAGCACTACGATAGAGTTCGTAAATGCGGTGTAGTCAAAGTATATTTTTCTAAGCAATTACAAAATATTCGGAACTGATATTAATGTATTTTATTTATCAAATCTTTGTCATCATTTTGGTAAACTTACATGATTAGTTAACTTTTACAGCATGGTAAAAAAACCGAATTACATGAATCCTCTATGATTTTTGTATAGATAAGTCTAACTACACCAAACAAATCAATATGGAAGTTTTATGTTGTAAAATTACCGTCTTTATTTTGAACGACATTGTATTTCACTTACGTCCTTATGGCATAAGCTAGCTCCCGCGGTTTTTTGTATGATACGATTAGAGATTATTTGCTTACCAATTCATCATCTCAACTTTCAACATACATAAAATAACACCTGTTTCCCGGAGGGGTACGCAGAGACCACGGCTTTCCACCGGCTACTATCCTGACATTCTTATTTAGCTTCATTCATTCTCATCACATTCGTCATGCATGCTCGTCGCTCAACTTTCAACAGCTTCAGAAAAATAATCCGACTTCGCGAATTCATATTAGTAGGGGGTTTCTCCAGCTAACTCCAGTACCGCAAACAAATGCATCGTAGGACGGAACTGAATTATTAATGTAGTGCTCCTCCAAGACGCTCCTGCACTATATAGGTTAGGAGTTTTGAAGACGTGCTATCCTGAAGTCATTTATTCTCTTTCATTTACTGTTATTACTTCGAAGCTGGAAGTATGAATGAAGAATAAAAATTCAGCTTTTTCAGAATGTAATTTCTTAGGTAAGACTAGCGCTGCTTGTGAAAGAGTACGATTTTAAGAAATTTCTGTATAAAATGTACCAATATTAAATGTTACTATGTAGCCCGCTAGATTACTGTAAAAATCTAATAACTTAGAGCTACAATATTTGCGCGCATTTAGTTGATTTATTTGTTTTTATTTGAACTACGTAATCACGCTAATATTATAAATGAAAAAGTTTTCATGTTTACTTGTTACTCAATCACATCGTAACGCCTGAACCCATTTAGTTGAGACTTGGTATATAGGTAGCTAAATTATAACCTAAATTTAATTATAGGATATTTGTTTAAACAACACGTATAGAACCGCGATCTGTTTATTAGTCTCGCAAAAAATGAAATGCCTCGGGAAATCGAAATAAGTTCTGCAGTTTAACAAACAAACAGATTATCAATTGAAATACATCTTATTGCTTAAATAATTATAATGTAAGACTAAATTCCACTATGTAGTTTGTTCCATTTACACTTGTCAACTTAGTTAACACTACAGTTATTTCTAAATGCGACAATAATACAATAAATCATAAGTGGCGTTCCCATTGAACAGGAAAATGAAACATTTCTTTGAATCGAATCGAAATCGAATGCTGCTCGATCGATACTGCTTTTATAACGATTGCGAAACAAGTGAACAACTCTACAAAATTGACAGATAAGAGTAAAATATGAATGGAATCTTAGGGTGTTTTGTTCATACTTTGGAGCGGAAAGTATAATGTCCATTGATGGGGGCAGTCAATCGTCATTTCTGGACTAACCCTTCGTATCTACAGCAAAATGTGTGCGTGTGCTATATGACGTGCCTCTGATTACCCTCTTTAAATACCCCCTTTGAAGATCTGAGCGTCTGGAGATCTGAGAAGACGTCTACCGTACTTGGGAATTACAGTTGTGATCCTGTTTCTTTTAGAATTACTATGCTTGCTTTTTATGACTTTTATATTTTATCAAAAAAATTACACTTGTCACGCATTGGATTTTTAGTATTCGTATAAGCGGCGATGAGCTTGCAACCTGTCACGTATGGAATGCCACGAGTACGAACTTCAAAAAGTTATTTTTGTCATGAATATATTTCTGTATTTACAATTTTAATACTAATTGAACATTGCTATTGTATCAGGGGTAAAATAATATCGAGTTTCCGGAGGAATTAAATATGAATACCAAATACAATCTCGCAGCATACTTCCTTCTTTATCACTCTGATATCGACACTGTCCGTTTGACACGTAGCTAAAAATTCTTAGTAAGATCGAGAGCAATTTTCGAAAACAAGGAAGAATTTCCCGCGAAATAGCGCAGCAAAAAACACTTTAATTAGGTCTCATTAATTCTCAGAACAGGTTATACAATAAGTCCGAGGACCGAGAAAGTAGTTCAGGTCTTTTGTGTCGGCGAAAATAATAAATGTTGCGCGTGAGTGACAGCCGAAAGACGTATTCTCAATTAAGGGCCACTGACGGTATTAAGGTGATGCTTGAAATTTTTATTTATTTGTATGGGCTGAGTCTACCCGGATAAGGCGGAAAAATTGATAAAACCGTATTATCTTGAAAACTATCTAACTTAAAAAGAAACTGTCTTTCATTTATGTAGCTAGTATGATTATCTAACGAATTATATAAAAATGAACTGTTTAGCTATTCATAGTTTTGAGTAAAAACGAAATAAGTGTTTTGGAAGAGCCAACTTTGGAAAATAAATCTATCGAGAAAAGTGTCATCAATCGTGTTTCTGTCTATAATTTATCTAGATTAAATCCTTAAATTATCTTTATCATAAAAAACAAAACTGTATGTTTTGCGGTTATTGAGAAAAATGAATTCTGCATTTACTAAAAAAATATTACTCGTCTTAAGGGCCACTGGCGGTATTAAGAGGTTTTTGTTTCACAGTTATCAGTTCTTCATCGGGTTACAGAATTACAAGTGTCTGTTTTCCACTTGTTCATTATTTATTGTAATTAATCTGACTTATATAGCTACTTATTTGTGTATTCTGTGTCTGACTACTTATTATCTAGTTTACTTAGTAGTTTTGGGCTAGATGTCTGACTATATTTAATAATAGGTACTTATAGATCAACGAGGTTTCCACGGCGTGCGTGGACTTTTAAAGCTTTTAAAATCTCTGGCTATTTCACGGTCGTAAGGTACTGACCTATCTAGCTTATAGTTTATGAGAAATTTGATATTATTTGGGTAATAATAAAAAGTCATTTGCCGTCCGTCATATTGTCTTAACAAAAAAACATGTAAAATTATCTCAACCACTCCGCATATTTCAAATATTTGTTTCGACTGCATTATAATTGTATTAGGTAATGTGTTTTCGATATTTTGTGAGTAAAAAGCTACTCTTTAAATAAAGTATTAGCAAAACCTACATCACTTCAAAACTCATTCCAAATAAACCGATAAAAAGCCTAAAACAATACATTAACTTGTAACGACATTAAGGGGACCCAAACTAGGGTGGGGCGGTAACTAGGGTGAACTAATAGAGCAATCGAACCACTCGATTCGGGAATCGATTCGATTATTCCGACTCGCAGCACTACAGCACTAATTTTCTGTTTGTTTGTGGGGAGTTACTGTCGATGGTTTGGACAAACCAACATAACTTGAATAATAGATTGGATTATTGCACTGAAATTATTGACGTAAATTATTTGAATACAAGTAAATAGAAATATGCATAGTAATAAGTCATCAAATTAATATAAATGTAGGTATGCCGTGGAATCGCAGGAATAACAGTAGGTAGGTGACTTTATTAGTGTTCTAAAATATATCTGTAAGAGCTTAAAGTAGTATTGAAATTACCTTATTACTCATCATTCACTGAACTAAAATAACATTCAAATATCACTACGTAGTATAAAGCAAAGTCGCTTTCCGCTTCCCGCGTATGTATGTTTGCTTATATCTTTAAAACTACACAACGGATTCTGATGCGGTTTTTTTTAATAGATTGAGTGATTCAGGAGAAAGGTTTATATATGTATAATAACATGCTACCCGTGCGAAGCCGGGGCGGGTCGCTAGTAAAACATAAAACACTTGATTGATCTCATAATAATTACTTCGTTGCAATATCTACGTTTCTCATTAGAGCCATAAGAAGTAATAAATTGCAGAATTAAAAATGCAAAGGAATAAAAAAACATCCTATTCAATCGACATAATACCCCAAGAAATTAATACGACATCAATAGCTAATTAAACAATTAATCGAGTAAGATCGAAAAAAGTCGATGAAACCGCAAAGGGGCTTAGAAGACCTGGTAATAATGCAAAAGCAATTATTTCCTCATTCGCTTCCTTTGAAGGTAAGATTGGAAATCGAAGAGGGAAAAATCAAAGGGAAGTTTTAAAAGAATGAAGTTTGAAAAGACATTTTTCGCGATTATGATACCGGCGGGTGGGCCAGGTGAACTTGAGATGGATTTTTAATGTGATGTTGTGCGATACTGTACTTCGAAAGATTGAGTTTTGAGATTAAAATCTTGATGAAAATTCGAACTGGCGAAGCAGAAACTCAAAATACACCGTTACTAGTAGGTATATTATTTATTATGAAAGGCAAAGCCAATACAGGATTTTTGATCTACGAAATTACGCTTCCGCCCGCGGCCTCGCCCGCGTAGTACCTAGTCAAAAAGTAACCGTTGTGTTATTCTGATGTAAAAGCTATATTACTGTAAAGTTTCATCTAAATTCTCAAAAACTTTCGTATTTTTAATTAGTTGGTGTCAAATAATCTTGAATTTTAAAAACTACAGTTTATTAACCACTTTCGACCGCGGCTTAGCTCGCATACTCGAATAAATTTTAATCCAGGTCATACCAAATCCACTAAGTAATATACCGCTGTAAATTGATACCACCCATTTTCTATAAAACCAAAGTCTACTCCATCATTGTAATACAAAAAGTGTAAAAATATCAATTTAAGTTTTTTATCGCACCTGATTAAATTTTTATTTTATCAGCTGATTGCATACCTGTCTCATCAACTGTACTTTACAGCTTTGCTGACAGCTATTTTATGAGACAGAAATTATTATGTGTTGCAAATGTGTGCCTTGACAATCGCCACTTCTGTTAAAAATATTTTTTTCTTACTCTACCTAATGCTTGTGACAAGGCAATGGAACTAGTAAAAATAATAATTTGACAATGATTTTCTTTTCCAATAAAGGTTGACAGCAAGCAGGTTGATTTTAAATTTGTAAGTTATATAAATAGTGTACGCACTAAGATCTTATCCTATAGGAGAGTGTCAAGAAAGGTTTTTTTTTAATTCAACCTTTAAGATGGTGAAAAAGACTGAAAACGTTTGAAAAATCGTATTTCTTAAACGTACAAACGTGCATTTAAACTTAAAAATATTTTTAAATACAAATGTTAATAAATTTTTTTTATTCAGTATCCCTTAAATAGGGTAAGTTTTTTGGGCGTGTAATGGTGTGTGAAAAATATCTTAGTCATAACGAAGTCGCGGTCCACTAGTTCAATAAGCCTGTAAGATTCACAAACTTTTATTCTTTCGCGGTCGGATAGCCAATGAGATTCATACACTTACACCTGTAGTAGTGAAAAAGCTGCTTTACGATTCCTCGACTAAACCGACAGCTGAAGTACATCATTTGAATGATATAAAGAATGCAGGGCTAGGCTGGGGTCGCGCGATACAATTTGCGGGGAACAATAAAAATTCCCTTAACGCGAGACAACGGTAAGCTAGGGTTATATTATGTTGTTTTTTGGTTATCCGTCTTGTTCGCCCCTCGCGACAGATGCAACAATTTTGTGTGGATATTCCTTTTTAGCGCAACTTGTGGCATAATGTTTTTGGGGTTAAAGATTGCCATTCTAACCTAATGCGAGTATTTTTTAGAATGCAGATCTGTAATATTTTTTATTGTGTTTTTATTGTTTGGGCAAAGTTTTGGAAAATCAAGTTGTTAAAAAAATAAAAATAAAATAAATAAATAGGATCACGACTGTAATCCCCAAGTACGGTAGACATCCTCTCAGATCTTCAGACGCTTAGATCCTATGACGATGTCTAGTGGGGTTAGTCAGAGGCACGTCCAAACATTATATTTGGCACATGCCCACATTTTGCAGTAGTTAGCATTCCATACGTGACAGGTTGCAAGCCCATCGCCACCTATAAGAACACTAACTGGTTTCCTTAAGATGTTTTCCTTCACCGTTGTAAGCACGTGTTTTTGATGCGCATATAAATTTACGAACAGAAAAATCCATTGATGCACTCCGGGATTCGAACCTTCAGATTGAAAGTCGAGGTACATCCCACTCGGCCAACACGGCTACTTGGCCAAGTTGTTTAATTTGGGTAAAATTGTTTTTTTTTTCTATAGATTCATTTAAATTGGAGAACATCGTCGCGTGTTGGGTTAACTAGTTTGTAATAGATTTAATAGATTTCATTATTTGTACATTACAAACGTTAATACCAGTCAGTCAACGTTTACAGGTAGAGATTGAGTGTTGTATTAACTGATACTTCCTAACTTCTGTAACCTGCAAAGAAACGAGGCTAAAAACGGCTTTTAAATAGTTTTGTTATGACATTTTGAATATCTGACAGCTTAATTTTTTTTTTTATTCTGAACAACAAAACGTCTTCTATCTAGCTGGATACCTAGACTTTGTGTATTGTGGAAAACGGTTTAGTAACCAGTTTCACTAAGATTTGTTTACTTTGGCATGGTAATGTCCGCACTATTCCTTCAGTTAACAATACTCTCATAATTCTTTCATGCCGAGTCACCAACGTAGTCCGTCATATAGTTGCGTTTAAGCCAGCAACCTTACGCATTCCCCCAACCAACTATCGACCTAATTTATATACCGCTTGAGTTCATTTTGCGGTACGCCGTGTTTGTTTGAGTTATTTTGCATTTTTATTGTGATCTTTACGGCCTTGCAATAAAGTGCATATGTTTGAGCAATGGAGCAGAAAGAGGGGACACAGACTGATAGCATTTTAAATCAGGTTAAGGTCAACAGGAACCTGCTTCGAGTTACGGGATAAAAAAACGTTGGTTGAGCTCGAATAATGTGGAAATATTTGCGGCGTACAATGACCGCAAAATTTATGTGAGCTGCTTCTTACGCTTACCGTTCGGTATTCGTTTGCCAATTTTACTTTGTAGGGTTTACCTTTTATTTCTTACGTATACTGTTCAGTGATACATTGTTATCTACACTACATATAAAGAGGTTTTTTTTGTTAATTCTCTCACCTTTCAAAAGTTACATTAATAGCGAGAAACATATTAATTTATACTTATTTTATTTTCATAAAAATTGGAGATCTTCATGTTAATTACAATAATGTAACGTAGGGTAGTAAACATATGCCTATAATCTTCATTAGTACACCCATGCGAAGTCGGGGCGAATAGCTAGAGCCTGCATGATTTAAATGAAAGGAATACGTTGTATTTGGATTCAAATAATGAAACACGTCCCTTCAGTAAAACCAAATAGTTGAAAATGCACAGCAATATAGGACCCATCAGTATTGCCCCAATAAATAAAATGGAATCCAATCCACTGATCAATAAAAATACATGCCAAATGTAAACGGGAGCGATGCATGAATTCTTCATTTGAAATTGTATAGCTGTCCATGTTAGGGTATTATCATTTTTAGTGCTCGCCACACATATTCAGATGGAATTTTTGATGCACTGGCGACACAGCCGCGCTGCGATTGGCTGCTCTGAATATTGTATGAGCCAATCACACAGTTGCGCTTAACGTTGCATTCCAATTTCAAATCGTTGAAGGCGGGAAACCGAATGCTACCAAGTTAACCTCTTTTGCAATGTAATGGTCGCAATAGGCATAATTTGTGTTACACAATCAAATTGGTAAGACAGGTATGTGAGGACTTTGTGCAGGATGTAGCCGGTGGAGTAATTGCAGTACCGCGGCGCGGAAGGACCGCATTTCACTGTGTTTTGTGCACATTTCTAATGAATGACACGAGAAAAATGACGTAAAACTGCATTTGTGGTGTAATAAGCTCTTTTAAAAATAGTTGCTTTTTGCTTTTGATCGAAGCGTGCTAATGACAATCAAACCGGTCGCGCGTGAGTCAATGCCTCCACTGACTAAAGTGAAACTCATTTCCTTTATCTGAGCTTTCTCATGAATTTATTCCTTTACTTTCCTTCATTTCTTATTAACGTTTCATGAAATTAATTTATATCAACCAATACTCTCTCAAATTTTCTCAATTTCTATCCTTATTCTATCTAATATCGGTTTAGTTTATCAAATTTGAGTATTATCTTACTTTGTATACCTCGATTGTCTGTTATTTATTTTTTTGTTGTCGTATCTCTGTCATTTTACAGATAAGATTTTGTCTCAACCAAAATCATTCCTCTCAAATTTTGGTAGTCCTTGTTATAATTTATCATTGGATAATCCTGTAACTTTGTCTGGAATTTTGACTATTCCACTATACCTGTATGTAACACCTAAAAGTAACACAATATTCTTGACCTCACACTAGGTTTTATTTTTAACGGTTTATTCCCATTGGTCTGAGATCTATGGCAGATTTACTGGACTATAAGTACACCTCGCACTAAGATTCCCTGTGTCATGGTTATCTGAAACTACAAATACAATGGCGCCACAACACCTAGATCAACAACAATTTGCGAACAAGGATCAAACTAGCAACTTTTACATCACATTCAGACACCCGCTCACCACGTAACCGAGGTCGTTTGAAGTTATAATCTAGTATAACAAATACCAATCAAACTGATTTAAGGTTATCTCCGACTAATTAAGACAACAGTATTGTAATCATTGACACTAACTAACGATCGAATGGTTTACAACGTGACGGTGTATTTTATTGCCTCGGTTTCTAATGTATTGACGCTCCGAGTGAGTAAATCTAAGTCACGATTTGCTGAAGATAGTCGTGATTGATCAGTTATTCCTTGCAAAGTAGCAGAATAGGCGCTTTGCACCATTTTAATATACGACAATATTGTCTATCGTTGCGCTAGACGACATTATGTTCCTAACACATGTTACGACAAAGGACACAAATAACAAATAAAACATAAAAAACTCGATTGCTGTTATGGATATGAATACATTGATATTTTAAACATAGATCTTTTGACATTGGCACAATAAAACATGAAATATACTATGTGTCGTGTGGTGTAAATGCTCTGGAAAAAGGGTTTGTTGGGGTAGGACGACTGGTCAAACGGGATTAGATGTGACAAGAGCTAGTAGAACCTACGCTGAAGGCAAACTTTTTGTTTTAGGCCTTTTTACATCTTTTCTTTGTGATTTATGTAGATTGATTTAGTTTTCAAGTTTAGTTATATGATTTATTAATTTAACTGAATTTTATCTGATATCACCACCACCTTGCCGAATGTAATGTTTGTGCGTCTGATTAACCCATTTAACATCTTTAATAATTTGAGCAAATTGAGATTTTAGAGGATGTCTATGTCTACGGTACTTGAGGATTACAGTCGTTATTCAAATTCATTTAATTTCATTTTCGTCTAGACTTAAATAGCGCTCTACCCTCTTCCAAATTTGGTATTCATCAGTTTTAAGAACAATTGCGACTTGCTGATATTTTATTGTTTGAGATTATCTGAATCGTCCTTCCACGTTGTTCTCTTATAAATTCAAGATTACAAATGAGACCCATTCTGCGGTTAATTACAGCATTATCTTTTGAATTCTTCCCGTTATTATCTATTGAATAGGCACTGCGATTCCATGTGTGCGGCAAATCTTTGCAGAATGCCACTTTGTCATCGGCCATAAAGAGTTATTGTGGTATACAAAGCTCCATTGTTCTAAGGCCTTGTCGATTGTCCTGCCGCATGACATGCCTCATTGTCGTTTCAGTTAGGTGTGCAATACGGTTCACCTTGACAATCTATTTCTAAAATGTACCGTTTATGGTAGGTTACTGTTTGGCTTCATTATAATAGATTTTGTGTGGAATTTAAACCGGTCATTTTAGTATTTACAAAACTTTCTCTTCAAGAATCAAATTTATATATTTATGTTATTAGACAATTCTATGGGAAAGCCCCAACTGACTCTACCTCAAGCATAATGTTGTAGTGTAAAGGAAATACAACAATGGGGATGTGGTCAAAGATCCATTAGGGTAGCCAAAAATATATTTTTGTATAATGTCAAGTTCGACAGGCATTTGTCAAGATTGATTTCTACATCTCTTTGAAGTTGGCAGTGCAATTTCATTTTATATTATCATTATTTGTATGGGAATCCACTAATACCATTTACTTGTAAATATTTTGATGCGCAACAGCGCCCCCATATTACAGTTCCATCCTATTGACATAATCTTCTTCGTGATTGATTCTTTATAAAATTTTCTTCTCAAAATTGCTTGGTTAATGATTTTAATCAGGGAGAGTTACCCCCATTTCAGTAGAGCAGTAGATTTGTATGAAGTTTCATATAGAACATGGACAATTCCTAGAATCTGCGAATGACAACAAACATTACCTTACATGGTGTTTCACGCTTGTAGACCGGTTTTTAAATAAGATTAAACAATTATTTAATACATGCCACTCGTAAGTGTCAAGGCTACAAAGATCTAATCCGTAGTAATGTGTTTTTTCTTACTTAAGAGTATCTTAATATTTTTTTAAGGACTTTTTTTCATGATATTGTGAACTTACTTATCATAAATTGGTGTCGATTCTGATGTTCGATTTTGTTGAACTAACTTAATTTGTCAGCGCAAAAAATTGCATTGTACCTTCTTACAAGAAAGGGACCGTCCCTTTCTTACATTTTTAGTGCAGTCAATTCAGGATAATGCATTATCAGAATCAACACTAATATCTTGTTTTTTTTTATTGTTACAATTACTATTTAGTATTTGTCATATCAAGTGTATTTTCAGTATCTAGTTGTTATCTAGTTTCCATAGTATTCATTTATTTTGTCTCAGCTGTTGATTTTTCGAAAAAATAATATTCCTAACATTCCCAAGCGAGACTGAGGTCAAGTTAAAGACTTAATATGAGTCATGAATTCATATTAACCGTAACAAAGTCTTTTGTAATATGTAACACTTATATTGTGCTTTAAAATATATTTCACTGTACAAATTACTTTTATGCTCATTGTTATCGTTGCGTCTGTGGTTTTGGTCGAAGGTGCGAGATAATAGCGATTAAGTTCACAACTTTAAGAAAATCAGCTGATTTAAAATGACTGGCTTCACAGCTCAGTTGGTAGTAACTCTGCTTTCTGCGCTGTAAGTTGTGGGTTCGATCCCCACCCAGGGCAAACATTTGTGTGATGAAAACAGATTATATTCGTTCTTACAAAAAAATAAAGTACTTATGTATTCTATTAGTTATCTGGTTGCCATAGTACAAGCTTTGCTTAGTTCGGAGCTAGATGGTGCTGTGTGTAAAGTCCGCCAATATTTATTTATTCATTTATTTATATTATGATGTAATCTAAATGGTTTTCCTTTAGCAAAAGAAATCTCTAAGAAAATGAACATAGGTATTTCTAGATTTGCTTACATTTAAGACGGACTATTACTTGTCTGGAGTTTATGCATGAATATTTAAAATGATTTCGATTCAAAGTAAAATCTTTTCAAACTCAGATATATTTTAAAGTTTATCAGTGTTTACTTAAAAAATGTTAAAACATTATTCTGCTAAAAAACATATTTCGTAAATCTGTCCCTCATTGAAATCAACTGAACCCCGGCTAAGCCAAACTAAGAGATATCTACATCAATGTAAGTAAAGTTACTAATATGCACAGTTGAGCATATTGGTAACTTTACTAGGAACAAAAGATCAAAACAGATGCGAGATCTTTTTTAGGGAGGTACCTCGTCTTTCAATATGAAGGTCGTTGTTTCGCATCAATGGATTTTTCTGTTTGATCCGTTCATATGCGCATCAAAACACGTGCCCAAAATGAAGAAAGAAAACATCGTGAGGAAACCAGTCAGTATTCTTAAAAGCGGCGATGGGCTTGCAACCTGTCACCTATGGAATGCTAACTACTGCAAAATGTGGGCATGTGCCTCTGACTCCCACTACTGGAGATCTGAGAGGATGTTAATGGAGAACAGTAACATACCATACCAGTTAGCGATTCGAAGAACTTATGTTACAAGACATTAAAACCGTTGTCTTCCACAAACTTGAACCAAACTCTCGGATTCACAGCATCCATAAAGGAGATGGATTGTTGTACATTACGTGTTCACGTCTTAATCCCGGCTGGCGATTACCGGCGGTTAATTAGAGGCACGCCCGAGGGACAATGGGCCGGCGTTTGTCTTTATATCATTCGTGTTTTGCTTGGCGTCTCAATTTAGAATTTAGTTCAACTGCTGTTCAGTTTCGAGTTCACGTTGACTCCTAATTTTTATGGTTCCGTACCCAAAGGGTAAAAACGGGACCCTGTTACTAAGACTTCGCTGTCCGTCTGTCTGTCTGTCTGTCACATGAATCTCATGAATTGTGATAGCTAGACAGTTGAAATTTTCACAGATGATGTATTTCTGCTGCCGCTATAACAACTTGAACTTCTATCAGTAATCATACTATGAGCAGGTTTGTTGTGGGTAGTCAGATTAGTGAGGGAAAAGCTCCAGTGAACATTTCCTCATTTTCTTGTTTTCTCATGCTTTATCCGTTTTCATGATATTGTCTGCGTAGTTTTTTTGGGTAGCTGATGGTGATGAAGGTAAGCTATTTAGTGGTTCATAAAATGCAGTAATATGCCTTCATAAAGTCACCTGCTTAAAGTATCACTGATGTTTGCCCACCTCTCTCAAATTAGTTTTTCATGGTCACCCCAATAGCGATTCGGTAAGTTTGGCGGAGAAATAAAATACAAATTAGACGACGATTCCTTGGAAATAAGAAACATTGTAACACTTAGCAACTAACATCTCATATCCGTGAAAACCATTATAATAATCAAAAAGTCATTAAGTTACTGATAAGATATACCAAGTAAATATTGACATAGATCGGGTTTGACACCGCCTTAACCCTTCGATAAACGTCACCTATTATTAAACTATCTTCATCTAATTTTATTGTATTACCGTCCAATTATTACTGAGCTCATTACTCTAATTCGATATAAGGTGCGACGGATCTAATTACGGTGGCGTCTGAGTTATTGTGTCTATTTTGATGATCTGTGCACTTTGATACTTTGGTTGAAAACAATAATTATTTGTAGACAGTTAAGCTAATTATAAAAGGAATAGAATTCAACTATAATAAATGAGATATATTTACAGATATATTTTTTTGTATAATGATCACCTGTTTTTTGCAATGCGATGCATAACATATGTTTTAAAGTTTTTTTAAGTCAAATTTGACTATGATGTTGTGTTTTGAATATTGAAACATTTTGTTTATTTTATTTAAGTAGAATATTGTTTGACTAATTGATTATAATGTTCGTGTTTTAATAATGATTTAATGTATTCTTAGATCTAAGTTCCGCAAAGTAGACTTTGCAAATGACTGATCCGTCTGTCCAAATAATTACCATAAAACTATAATAAACCATTGGTTCATCATAAATACTGATTAGATTCAAACAATTATTAAGAAAGGCCAATAAAAAAACAAGTTTATGAGCCTTCCACACAAGCTGGTGCCTATCTTGCAGCTATTCATTTTTGTTCATACGGTTGCACAGACATAAAAAACAGCGTTTGATGGATATAGAGTCCGTAATGTAGAGCATGTTGAATGAACATACAAGGTATACTAAGCTGTCATCATGTGTGGAAGCCCCTTTGTTCTCTTCGTTATCTCAATCAGTCAAACCTTTAAATAATAAATTCATATTTGGATTCTAACAACACAAAATTGTTAGGTCAACGACATTTGGTTTTATTAAGGTTATTGTAAAAAGTATTCTACATATTTTACTTTTGATTGGTCCTTTTAGCTAGAAAATGATCCAATCAGAGAGTTGTTTCAAATTGATATACAGCTCGACCAAATTTGGATAGAAAGATGGACGATAATTATGATTCTCAATTTAGTCTGTTTGATTTATTTGCATGGTTTTTATTAAAAAAACCCGTAGATGTTTTAAAGACATGAATAATTTTAAAAGACGTTGAATCTTTTAAGAGAAATTCCTGTACCTGAAATATTACTATAAAACACCTTTTTATAGCGTTCTTACTCTCATGCTTCGGTACATTTTTCCTTTACAGCCTCTTAAAGTTAATTTTACTACCAAAACTGTTGTTTATTTAACTTATAATGGCGTACGCATTAATATTATTGGCAATAAATACTGTGGCGTTGGCACTTAAAGCTGCGTTAAACATAATAGCTATGGAAGTATGAGCTAATGCGATAGTTACAGTTTAATATATTGCCACCGTTATGAGATTTTTATGACATGTCCTGGGAGTAAGGCTAGGGACTCCAGAGAAAAATATTCCTACTAGCTAGGTAAATTATAGACAGTTTCTTTTTAAGTTTGATGGAAGATAATGCAGTTTTATCACTTTTTCCGTCTTATCCGGGTAGACTCAGCCCATACAAAAAAACAAACATTTCACATATTACCTTAAAGTAGACTAGCCGACCAGTGACAGACGTCCTGTCAAATTTCAATAATCGAATAGAAAAGACTGAATGTTTTTAGTCTGTGATGTCAGATTTGTTGCACATCAGCGCCATCTATACAGAAATCATTCTTTTTGCATTTTTTTATCGTTTTGGGGATGTTTTTCATATTTTAAAGTAGTCTATTATTCATACGGACATTATATCTACATCTACAGCAAATTTCAACTTAATCGTTAATCGTTTATGCCTGATTGAGGAACAAACATACATACAAACTCACAAACTTTCGTAGTTTTTGTGTGATATAATTTTTTTTATTTTTTTTGGGGAATTAAAACGTTCACAAATTTTTTAACCGAAGAACATCTCGCGATTACAAAGGCGTATACTGAAAATCAGCGCTGCACAGGCTATTTTGTCTGTCAACATTTTTGCTGAGCATACCTCCTATTGCCTAACTAGACAGTATGTATATTATGTGTAATAGTAGTAAGGTAAGGCAATAAATTACTTTCATTTCATTTCATTTAATTTCAGAAAGAGCGGCAGCCTTGTTTTGACATGAAGATTTTCAAAGAGACTTAACCTCTGCTGCACCTTCTTACCGGTTAAATTTCGGGAATTACTTTCTTAGTGCACCTCTACATCAAAAATAATGCACCCTCCAATTTTTTTGTTTCTGTGACCAGTGGTATAGTCTGTGTGTTGATAGATCAGACAGTCACGCAAGAGTTTTATAAGATGAACAGTCTTTGAGTTGGTTTAAAAGAGGAGAAGGCCAATCAGCAAGAATTACGAAATTCAAATAAAATCATAATATTATAAATGCAAAAATTTGTGAGGATCTTTGTATGTTTGATAATCAATCAGGCCTAAGCGACAAAACGGATTAAAATGAAATTTGCTGCAGATGTAGATATAATGCCCGAATAAAACATAGGGTGGTTTATAATACGAAAAACATTCCCAAAATGATAAAACAATGCAAAAGGGATGATATTGGTATAGATGGCGCTGGTGTCCATAAAATCTGACATCAGTTTTGACTACACAGGACAGGACAAAGTCTGTCACAGGTCGGCTAGTCCTAAATATAGCCATATTGATCTTAAAATAATGTACGAGTATTTTTTTAATTAAAAGGAAATTTTGAGTCATTCCAGCCTTAGCGACAGTCAAAGTAACAGTTATGGGGAATCTATAAAAGCCTAGTTAAACAGCTTTTATAGGAACTTGTGGTGGTCCCTCTTAACATTGTTTTTAATGAGCTATAAGATGACCAATTAAATTCTGGTGTAATAGCCCGCAGGAGTCAGTGTGCATGCCGCTTTATTTTAGAACAGCTACACAAAGTACAGGGTGTACATTATACCTCGCCCAAGAATTTAATAAAACTACTGTAATATGGATACTGGAAACATAATACTGAATTGTGAAAACACGAAATAGCTTTGGTTGGCGAAGATACTCGTATTATGTTATTATGATTTTTTAATAGGATTCAAATTTTCTTGATTAGTTGTATATTTCAACGGACGAAAGAAGAAGGTACGGGATAATTTTATATATTCGACGCGTATGGTATATATTTTTACAAGTGCACTGTAACTTGCAATGTATGTATACTATGTAACTATGTTTGTTAAGGTGGAATCTTGCAACTCAATTTTGAGGCAGTTATCCTCAACCGATTGAGCTGAAATTTCGACAATACAATAATATGGTGCCATCGAGCTAATCTGATGAGGGAGTCAGGAGCTGTTCAACAGACTCACAATGTTAATTGGTAAATATTTCGATTGAGTAAAACTTTGCATACTTGTCAAGTTCCGATAACAATGTTATATGATATGACAGTTGATAGCGCGCTGGTGTTCGATGGATTAAATGATTTTACAAAAGCTTGTCATTGAAAAATATTTTTCTAACAGTTCTTGTATCAAACTAATATCGTTTTTTGACTTTTCGAATTATTTAAAAAAAACAAAGCACTCTTATTATCTTAACATTTATAAAACCTAAATAGATGTGCCATAGTTTTAAATATCTTTCTCATTAGAAATGTACTTATTCAGCATGTTATATTATTTAAAAGGAGGTCCTAAAATATAACTGTCTAACTTGCTTAAACACCCTGTATGTATATATATACATATATATATATATTACCTGTAATTTTAACATAATCAGAAAACAAGCAACAAAGTGTGCACACTTTGTCACTAAATTTTGTGTAAGTGTAATTAAATTAGTCTAAGCATTTTGTTTAACTGTAATTACATAATCACGTTAGTTTTGTAATTGTGACACGGACAATGGAAGACTATTAACAAGTCAACGGTTGACAGTTTGACTTACCTAACGCACTAATTATAATGAAATACTGAGAAGTCTAGATTTTAGGACGTGAGGTTTGTTAGACAAACTTTAGAAAATAATTCAGAAACATTAAAAAAATATCTGCGTAAGATATTATTACAAAGTAAAATAAATGCCGACGATTTTTCCGTTTTTTTTGTTTTTTTTAACTAATTTAAAATAAAAGGATGCTCAATCGGCGGTTATGCATGTTTTTTTTTAATATTTTGTAACCGATTAGGTCAATAATTGTCTCTTTTGTATGAAGTTGTCTGCGAAGTCATCCAACATTTAACATACATGGGTTAAAAAAAACAAATACATAACAACACAAAACAGGTACGTATATCATAACTTTTATATTTTGTTGAAACGTTTTTGTGCTTGCCGAGTATTTAGAACGTAATCCCTTAAGTTTTGAAGTAGTTTATATTATTATGTTTGTTTAAAATTACTTATTTATTATAATGGCGATAGAAACCATAATATCGCAGTTACTAACATTGTGAAGACGTCAAAACAATATAATGACTGACTGAAAGTCAACAAGATGTCACATTACAGCATTGTTATTATTATAATAATGATATCCGCAATGATTTCCGTATCATTCGGTAAACAGACACAAAACGATTGATAAGGTGACTAGGAAACTGTCAATAATGGAAAGGTGACCGATTGGATCCAGTTGTCCCGGATTACCAAGATTATGCTGAAATATGTGACTGATTCCCGTTCGTGCCTTCCAGGATCTTGATGATCTCTTATTTGTGTTGTATACCAGGCGAAAAAACAGATGGCCACCAAAGTATATGTCATAATATGACTTGATTAAATTTATGCATCTAGCCCAACACAGCATATAAGATTACTAGCTAGATTTCCTCACAATGTTTTCCTACGCACGTGTAAAAAAATATTTTTTTCGAATAAAAAATCTTTTGGGTAAAAGACCTCACCTCCCTGGCTCCCTAAATCCTTTTTAAAGTAAACTTACTTGTTCTGCTTCACAGGTGTCGTTGACGGCGTAGGTCTCTTCTCTTCCTTGATCGTGCTATTGTTCATTTTCGAGGTCAACCTCTTCAAGACGTCGTCCATAGACCGCTTGTGCGGCGGACCGAATGACAACGCACTATTATGGTTCAGCAACGAGTTGTTGTTATTACAAAGTCCCAAAACCTTAGCTTCAGCACCAGGGCTGCTGCATTCTGAGGAGCCACGTCTCCGAGAGAGGTCGTTCTGATGAAGACTTAAAAACGATGAAGGGACTAGAAGGTTGTTTGTCATCTCTAAGTTTTGTTCGAATCTTTGCTTTTTCGGCGGTCGCTCGTCCTCAAAGTGATCTTCCTCGCTGATCGAACTCCTCGTTGAACAACTGGGGGAGAACTTGTAGAAGTTCTGTGGGTCGTTGTCGTCCAACTCTTGGTGGTCAAACTCGTGGGTCGCCGAACCTGGCTCAGACTTAACGGTTTCAGCGGCACCTTCTTGCAATTTAGACGGTGGTGACTTTCGTTTAGATGACATGTTTCTGTGGACAAAGATAAGGAAATATTAATTTGATAAAGTTATAAAGTTCGTTTAAAGTTAGCCGGTCTGGTGACATACTGAACTATAACTTTTATATCTCTCTCTCTCTCTTCTTAGTGTTCTCTTGATCACAGGATCGTACTTATGAATTTTTGAGTAATCATTTTGTTTATCGTATAAATCCTTGGTATTATTTACCATAAATTTATCTGGTTTTTGACCCAGATGTTTATCAAAATTTTACTATGTCTGTCTTCTATGAAAAAACACGGGCAAGGATTACTTAATAATCAATGGGATATTCCATCTCATTCCAGCTTGAATAGGTTAATACTCGAAACCACAATGCAGAGCGAACGTTTATCACTGTTCTATCAAAGCGAAGTACATAAGCACCGTCTTATCTCGTTAGAAGTTAATTAGATTTGCGTAAACAGATCAATGAACGCTACACAAATAGTTGAGTCGATCGAAATCTCGGGCGTCTCGGGTCGGACGTCAACAGTATTTGTCACCCAAACACCCCGACTAGTTACGAAACTCGCTTCGTTAAAGCACCTAATTGGGCTCTACTAATTGTGCTAATTGCAGCACAGCACTGCCTTTGGACTTAAGGTGTCTGACCAGTTTAGCAAGAGCTTCAAAAGCTGATATAGCTTCCTGTCTCGGTCTTGTTTAGGTAAGAAATTACAGGGTGCAACGGCTCCGGCATGTCTGGTGGATTCTTTAAAGTGATATGATATGTTAGACATAGCGTCTCCTAGCTCTAACTGGTCAACATCACTAATGTTATCTGTAATTTAACTAAACTCTGTTTATTATATAATATATAGGTTTTAAGATTTTATTTTAATTAATTTGACTAAGTACCTACTTATTCATATGCTTCACGCAGTTTATATCCTTTTCCTTTTTTCGCTTGAGATACAGGTTCATCCTAGTTCAGGCATAGTGTAGTGTTTTTTTTTGTTTTTAGTTGCATTGGTTTTTAACCTGTTTCGTTTCATTGCTGAGAAAAGGTCTTACCATCTTACGCAAATTCTTTCAACCATCTATGTCCTTCGAGAAGTAAGTAACATAACCATAATATTTATGAATTACAGAGTTTACACAATCAAAAACTTCGCATATCATGAATCTCTGTTACGAGTGTGAACTATCAACATGTATATGTGTTTTTATTTACATCAATGAGTTTATTTTCAAAATGGCTGCCTACTAAAATTGCCTAGATACAAGGCAACGTACGTTAATTCGAATCTGAGACCGGGACGTCTTCATTGATTGTGCTAACAAACAAATTTCCTCAGCGTCTGGAGAATTACTTTGATGTCTGTTTGTCTTGATGTACCTACGCATCTCTGATTATGTACGAGTGTTTATTTAAATTTAATATCGGGCTCTGATTGAACCTTTTAAAATCACAAAATCCTTTACAATTATTTGCGTAACATTGTTTGAGTTTTAGTTCGGAGCGTCTGTGAAGTTGATAAGCAAATGAAAGATAAATAGAAAGTTTAAGGTTTCGTTGATTTGCACAAGAATTTATTAGTTTTTATTCGGAGCTTGTAAACCTGATGTTTTTATTCAAACATTCTGTCATAAATCTTCAGCTAAGTTTAACATAAAAATAAAATGTTATCAAAACCTGATTGTATGTGTTTTTACAAAAACATCGCTACTATAGCAAAATTAAAACTTATTTTATAGTACCTACTAGGTATAATATATGAATATAATAAAATATATATATATATATGGACGTGCCTCTGACTACCCCTTTAGTCATAGTCTGAGCTACTATCTGTAAGGATGTCTACCGGTACTTTGGGATTACAGTCGTGATCCTAATTCATTATTCATTAGAAAAAAACCGGCCAAGTGCGAGTCGGACTCGCGCACGAAGGGTTCCGTTCCATTTTCTATTAGAAACGGCAAAAAAAAATCACGTTTGTAGTATGGGACACTTAAATATTTATTTTATTCAGTTTTTAGTATTTGTTGTTATAGCGGCAACAGAAATACATCATATGTGAAAATTTCAACAGTCTAGCTATCACGGTTCATGAGATACAGCCCTGTGACAGACAGCCGGACAGACGGACAGCGAAGTTTTTACCCTTTGGGTACGGAACCCTAAAAATCAACAGCAAAAGAAACAAGCAAAATCGTAAACTTCAACCCAGTTAATGATATTTTTCACCATCGATTTTCTGAATATAGGTCTTGAGGTTGCAGACGACGCGACTATAATGTAGGAGCGCCCCGAAATTGAGTTATCTCCAGTCGGAAGGTCCCGACAATCGGAGGCTGAAGATGCACCGAGAAAAAGCACAGAACTAAGAAAATATTGCATACGGTATGTAGACAAACACCACATTATGCTCTTGCTTTAAACAGTTGGTTTGAAAATAAAAATAAATAGGATCACGACTGTAATCCCCAAGTACGGTAGACATCCTCTCAGATCTCAAGACGCTTAGATTCTTTGAAGATGTCTAGTAGTCAGGGGCACGTCCAAACATTATATTTGGCACATGCCCACATTTTGCAGCAGTAGTTAGCATTCCATACGTGACAGGTTGCAAGCCCATCGCCGCTAATAAGAACACTAACTGGTTTCCTCACGATGTTTTCCTTCGTGTAAGCACGTGTTTTTGATGCGCATATAAATTTTCAAACAGAAAAATCCATTGATGCACGCCGGGATTCGAACCCACGACCTTCAAATTGAAGGTCAGATATCAGCAAAAAGTTATTACGAGATAATGTTGTTGCAATTTTCGTCTAGAAACGAAAATAACTGACTTCTACAATTCTATGTAAATATCTCCGAAAAATTTGTTTAAATAAAAAAAAAATCTTATAAAAATTTTAGTGACGATGTAAGTTTTTTTAATTTTATGCTCAATAATAATAATAATAAATAATAAAATAATAAAAACATTTATTCACACAGATTGGATTACAAAGTAGGTACTTACAATGTATTTCATAACAAAATGTATCTATTTTAACTTTCTGTTTCAGTACGTACATACCTACTTGAATAAAACCTTTCAGGGTCAAACAATGAAACTAAAACTACCTCATTAATGAAATGTTAGTGTCTTTCAACAACATAGTGAAATATGCAATGAAATCAGTACAGCTATAAGCGGATTAGTACATCCATTAACAAAATAAAAACAAATTATCTGTCGCCAAATACCTCCTTCTTTTTGAAGCCAGTTAAAATTGAACAGAAATTTCGTAAGCTGTGTCCTTTCTTTATCTAATTATTGAGGGCTACTGCGTCGCTCGGTCTACTTATACTTACATAATAATAATAATAAAGCTTTATTTAATTCCATACAAATTACAATTATATATATACATATATGTATATACCTATATAAATATTTTTTTTTTCTTTTTTTTTTTTTTTTAATTTATGTTTATTTATTAAGTCTAATTTTAGTTATTATGTTTAGTTGCTTGTTGGACCCCGTTCGGGTAAAAGCCTCCCCCAAGGAGTGCCACGATACTCTGTCCTTAGCTGTGTCCAGCCAACTTCTGCCACCTATCGCTACTATTTCGTCTGCCCATCTGGCTCTTGGTCGGCCTCTTTTTCTGGTGCCACTTGGCCCTGACCACTCCACTGACCTTAGGGTCCATCTATCATAGTATTTCGATGCAAGTATAAAATTTGAGATTTGTTGAGCTTGAAAGAATCTTACAGTTTTCGATAAGGTTATTTCCCCAATAAGTCAGTAAAATCAACCATTCTCCTAACATCTGAATCTACCCTTAATAGTTTCATTTGCAAACGTCTCTGATATCAAATCCATTATATTATAGCCCTTATTTTCACGGAATAAGGTTTATGTGTTGGCAAAAGAAGTTTGGCAAATTGTAACTATTAATTTCCTTTTCATTACAACACAATGACGTCACGCGGAGCCGCGAACAATATGGCAAGCTTGCGAAATCTGACAGGTCAATATTGTTATGTCAATAAATGTATTGCTGCTCTCATGGAAATACATAGATTATAATTAATTACGTGTTAAAAACTAAACAGAAAATGTTTTGACCAATCGAAAAGTCAAAAGACGATATTACTATTAATCCTAATAATATTATAAATGTAAAAGTTTGTGAGTTTGTATGTATGGTTGTGCCTCAATCAGACTTAAACGACTATTATGCATGAAAAAAACATAGACTACTTTGATATATGAAAAACATCCCCAAAATGATATAACAACGCAAAAGGGATGATTTTGGCATAGATGGCGCTGGTGTGCAACAAATCTGACATCACAGATTAAAAACATACAGTCTTTTCTATTCGATTATTGAAATTTAACAGGACAACTTCTGTCACGGGTCGGCTAGTTCTACATAAATACAATTTAAATGAGAGCAACTTGGGACTATTCTCTAATCAATATAAAAAAAAACATTAAAATCGGATCACTAGATAAAAAGATATCTATATAAAACTTTTCTTATCAATCCGGCATTACCTACTAAAACCAGCAAGTGCAAAAGTGCAAAAATGTCAGTCCCAACAAGTTCTGCCGACACGTGAACAAATTAAATGGGGCACAGCTGATTTCAATTTGAAAATAGGGGACACACAATGACATAACCGAATTGAAAACGAATTGTTTTCGCTAACCAAACCTTTAACCCCCGCAAGTGTGAAATCGTTTACGAGCGTTGCAATGACAGATGTCAAAATTCATTGACTTTTAATTCGATAAATAAATAAATATTGGCAGACTTTACACATAACGCCATCTAGCCCCAAACTAAGCAAAGCTTGTACTATGGGAACCAGATAACTAGTAGAATACTTATTATACATATTAACACCCAGACACAGAACAAACATATATTTTCATCACACAAATGTTTGCCCTGGGTGGGGATCGAACCCACAACCTACAGCGCAGAAGGCAGAGTTACCAACTGAGCTGGAGGTCAGTCAATTTAAAACTGCAGATAAATTTTAATACATCATTCTTAAACTGCGATGAAATGAGATTCTCCGAGTCTATCAGAGTGAAGTCTGAAATGCATCTAATATCTCTCATATAACTTGCATCCGTCTATAAATTAATCACTGATGAACGAGCGGAGACGGACCAAGTAGGTACGTACCTAATCGTAACGAATGTCTAGTCCCCAATCTATTAGGCGAAGGAAATTGCCGCCGCCCCGTCTTAGATAAGGATTCTAAGCCGATCTTCAATATGTATTAAAATGTCATCTGGTCCGGCTGATTGAGATAACTTCTTGATAGCGAATTAACAAGGTTATAGGATTAAAGATTACTGATACATACCAGGAAATCGACGCTCGATTTTAAAATAACTTATGCAAATAATAGTCTAATCAAAAGGTAAATGTAAATATTACGAAACAAAATAACACCTTTTTGAATAACTGAGAAGGTTGGAAATGCTTTTAACGAAACAAATTACCTATCTCAATTGAATATGCTGAACAGAATAAATCCAAATGAAACAACCGTGACAGAGCTCGTCAGTCTACAATGAGAAATAAAAATTAAATAGAAATATTGTGAAGCGACAGTAATCCAATTTCATGAATTTTCCGTTCCTTGGAAAAAATGTAGCGGCAAATTTTCTCCTGAACCTATAATTAAATTATTCGTATTCTGTAATAGGTTTATTCACAATGCGTTTGTATAAAATTCTCTGCCATCCAGGGCAAATTGGGTTATACCGTGTTTTGTTGTTTATAGGCTGCTTTGTACCTCTTAGGGCCTGTTTCACCATCTTCAAGTAAAGTCCTAAGTAAGCTACTCGGCGATTACCAAAAACAAACGTATCATTTGACATTTGATAGTTTTGACACTTTCATACATTAATTTAGCGCTAACTGGAAAGTAACAAATCAACACTTTACTTGATGATGATGAAACAGGCCCTTAATCTGTTTCTGACTTCAGTATTTTACTAAAAATACATAATACGTGCACATAATATTAAAAGTTGTATTTTAAGGAAGGATCTTTCTTACTTCTAGTCCTTATCCCATCTCATGTGGGATCGGCATAATATTTAGAAACAACACATGTTTTTATGTTTTTTTCGAAAATCTGTTTTGCATTTTACGTTTTTATTGAAAAAGAAAGTTGATTGTGAAAAACAGTAATAACTTGAACAATTTTCGCAACAAATCCGCAAAGAAAAACATAAAATGACATGTCACAACAGCACTGCATTCATACAATTGCCTCTATTGACTGAACGAAGGGAGGTAAAATTATCGACGTCAAATTACAAGAAAACTCCCTACCGTATAAAAATATATCAACAAAATAATCTATACTACAAAGAAGTAAATCGCGAACTGGATGCGACATAAAATATACATAAGGTTACGTTCGTTTTGTTTCGTTCTAATATTACAAGATAAAATAAAAAAATATAATAAAATATTTCAGGAAAGTACTGTAAACATTTTGGTAGAAGTCAAAACATTCTTGTTTATGTATGGCGTGACAATTTGTCACAAGTAATGTATTGACGATGCCTATAATATCCAGCCACTTACCGAATTTCTTTTTGATCTCGCAAACCATTCTGTTGTAATTATCTTATAACTTTATGGGTGTTCTTTATGAACAGGACGAATGACGAGCTTAAGACGAAACTGAAATAAAACAGTTGGTAGGAAGATATTATATTTTATTGAATAGGCGATATTTTTTGAGTCAGCTGCGTTCTAAACGTTCATGCTAACTATAGCTTATTTTCCAAAAATTACAAATTTTCAGTTTAGAAGTTTAATTATTTTAACGATTAGAAATTTTTTCTTCTTTTGACGGAAAAATCCCAATATTACAGTGTTATAATTATAGCCATAGAACATTATTTTTTAAAGAATATCATTCTGTGTTTTGATTACGTAGGTTTACAAAATTTTGCTGGCTTTACGTTGTTTCTCGTCACTTCTAGCTTCATTTACTCCTACATCTTTGGGCAGAACATTTTCTTGTGACTGACAATAGGGGAAATTACCCATCGGGAGCGCGACAACGCGAATAAGTGGGTGCAAGGCTAAGAAGGTATGAAAAAGGACTTGGTTTTATAACTACGATTATGATTTCAAATAGCGGAATCTTCAGTCAGGTAAATTTGAGATTATCTTTTTACTTTATATTTATTACTTATCTTTTAAACAAAAATGACGAGTAATTTAGACATCTCTGGCTTTTAATGTCACATAATTATCAAACTGGTCTGCCTACAGGCTCACTTCAAGCAATAACCGGAGAATAATTGAGCATCCAGTATCCATCCATCAAATTGGAAAATTACAATCCGATAGGAAGCCAATTTCAACCCGCTAAACTAATGTGATCATACAGTAACTCTAACAGTAGGTAAAACTAAAAGCTCGAGTTGAGTGGAGAAACAGATGAAAAACCTGAAGATTATGTAATTTTATTATATTTTTTTTGATTACTCTCTTTATAAAAAGTTTGGACTCATTCGCAAAGTAAAAATTTTTGATAATTGAAAAATAAATAGATTAGAAAAGATATAGGTTAAATGGGTACCCGAGAAAAAAAAACAAGAAATGTTTAGTCACTAAGCGAATTCACAGAACTAAGTTAAAAGGTTTTAAGTAATTTTGTTCAGGTTGACTCTCATAGTTCCATCTCCACACTTGTCCCGCCGAAGCCCAGTCAACCCTCGAGTAATGGCGACATTATGATTACTTTGCAGCAAACAATACTTTAATAGCGCGTGAACAATGCCCCAATCACCGGTGCTACCCCTTGTTCTACTTGATTTCTACTTGCTTTGAGTACTTTCGCTGAACTTGAAACTGCCAACGTGGCGTAGCTCGTCTAGTCGTTCGCAATAAATGGCTATGTTAACCTTCAGCTTCTTGACTGGCCTCACAGTTGGTAGTAACTCTGCCTTCTGCGCTGTAGGTTGTGGGTCCGATCCCCACCTAGGGCAAACATTTGTATGATGAAGATAGATGTTTGTTCTGTGTCTCGGTGTTACTATGTATATTAAGTATGCATTTACAAAAAGTTATAATGTTTTCTATCAGTTATCTGGTTTCTATAGATGGCGTTGTGTTTATAGTCCGCCAATATTTATTTATTCTATTTTCTCTTTCTTTATCCCACCCTTCGCCCTTATCCCACTTTATTTGGGGTCGGCACAACGTGTCGTAATAGGATGTCTTGCTGCCTGTCTGGCGTCAACTCTCTTTGGGAATACTTGCTGGTTATGCACTTCGGCGTTGTCGGCGGTGGGCTGGACATGATAAAGCTAACATGCTCTTATAGTAAGTAACTTTCTACCACTAATGAGGTGACAGTGAGATTATTAGCAGGGCTTTCGAGGGTACCTACGTAAAGATATCGGTTCTGGCTATAACAGTCGCTAAGCCATGACGGAGACCTTTGCTCTGCCTCTAAACTCGGTCACTATCTTCTGAGATATAATCTAGATGCACGAATAGTACGAGTAGGTAAACTTTATTTCGTACATGTAGGGATTCGTACATGCTCGCACGAATTTCCATAAATGCAAAATTTCCCAGAGTTTACGCCACAAATGCGAAGCGATATTATTCTCAATTCATTTCTCGCAATTCATTTAGTGACCTAAGGACGTGTACACAATGCTTTCTCTCATCAGCCTCTCTTGTTTACGGAAAGTCAGTACACGCCTTAATTGTTCGGCGTTTCTATGAAAATACTTGTATGCTTCGGGAGTTCGTATAAGTTAAAGTAGGTATTTATTTTTTGAATAAAGGAGTTATCTTACGTTTTATGAAAAATCTGGTTAAAAAACCGGCCAAGTGCGAGTCGGACTGGCGCACAAAGGGTTTCGTACCATTATCTAAAAAAACACGTTTGTTGTATGGGAGCCCCACTTAAATACTGATTTTATTCTGTTTTTAATAGAAATATTCAGAAATACATCATCTGTGAAAATTTCAACTGTCTAGCTATCACGGTTCATAAGATTCCCTGTGACAGACAGACGGACAGCGTAGTTTTAGTAATTGGGTCCCGTTTTCACCCTTTGGGTACGAAACCCTAAAAACGTTTAACGTAAAAAATTACTTCTTATTTTATGAATTTCGTTCAATATTTTCCAAGACCTTTCCATCATACGAGTACCATACGAGTAATATCATCAACGAAGTAATAAAATAGGCAGGTGCCTACACTTTTGAAATAATCAAAATTTCAAATAATAGCATCCAAAAAGTGTTTTAATGTACCGTTTTAAAAATATTTTTCAAGTATTTATTCTACCACTTTGTCGGCGAGACCAATTCATGCCAAATTACAGCTTTCTAGCACTAAGAGTCTATGAGCTAAGCTGCAGACGGGCGGACGGACACGGCGAAACTATAAGGGTTTCTTGTAGACTACGAAAACCTAAAAACTTTACGAAACTAGCAAACTATAGCAAAATAAACATCACAATACGAGGAATAAGACACGCCACTTGACGATTAAATTACCCGAATACGATTACGGTAAGAGGAACACATTGAGTGCATGGAATAGTTAAAAGTGCCTGTGGTAGGCCCCACGTCTTTTTCGGAGAGAAAAATGCCGACACTTTATGCAGTTTGTCTCAACACACAGCTGGGTTTAAGGCTCTTCTTTACTACGCTACCAATAGTCCATCCCAGCACGAGTGTATTATTGAAGATTATAGACAATTTTTTAGGGTTCCGTACCCAAAGGGTAAAAATCCTATTACCAAGACTCCGCTGTCCGTCTCTGTTCGTCTGTCCGTCTATCTGTCACAAGGCTGTATCTCATGAACCGTGATAGCAAGACAGTTTAAATTTTCACAGATGATGATTGCCGCTATAACAACAAACACGAAAAACATAATAAAATAGATATTTAAGTGGGGCTCTCATACAACAAACGTGATTATTTTGCTGTTTTTAGGGTTCCGTACCCAAAGGGTAAAATCGGAACCCTATTACTAAGACTTCGCTGTCCGTCTGTCCGTCTGTCCGTCTGTCCGTCTGTCCGTCTGTCCGTCTGTCCGTCTGTCTGTCTGTCACAGGGCTGTATCTCATGAACCATGATAGCTAGACAGTTGAAATTTTCACAGATTATGTATTTCTATTGCTGCTCGAACAACAAATACTAAAAACAGAATAAAATAAATATTTAAGGGGGGCTCCCATACAACAAACTTGATTTTTGCATTCCAGCGCCATCTAGTTTCATTTGATGTTACTACGTATTATAGGTACTTTTCGCGGTTTTCATGCGACCGCTCGGGGTTTGAGAGGTAAGATGAAAGAGGTTTGCGATTCCGCTGGCAGGTGGCGCTATTTTACCACTATCGGTAAAGTAAGTCGGTAAATAGGTGGTACTTCACATGATCGAATAAAAAGTTTGAAATTGAATTATTGAATTCATGTAGTTAGGTAAATAGGTACCTAGGTAGATATTATTAATTTCCAATTAATTTCGAGTTCGAATCCTGGCCGTGCATCAATGGATATTTCTGTTCGAAAAATGTACCTATATGCGCGTTACACGTGTTTATAACAGTGAAGGAAAACATCGTGAGGAAACCTGTTAGTATTCTTGAAAGCGGCGACGGGATTGCAACCTGTCACGTGTGGAATGCTAACTACGTAGTTAGGTAAATAGGTAGGTTACGAGATATTATGAATTATTTTTTATGTTTCTAGGGTTCCGTATCTAAAGGGTAAAAAACGGGACTACTAAGACACCGCTGTCCGTCTGTCTGTTAACAGGCTGTATCTCGTGAACCGTGATAGCTAGACGGTTGAAATTTTCACAGATGATGTATTTCTCTAAAATCAGCATAAAATAAATATTTAAGTGAGACTCCCGTACAACAAACGTGATTTTTTTGCCGTTTTGATAATAGTACGGAACCCTTCGTGCGCGAGTCCGACTCGCACTTGGCCGGTTTTTTAAAGATAGCACACCCTTCATGCGCGAGTCCGACTAACACTTTGCCGCGTTTTTTAATACCTTAGTGGTTACTTTAGTGCAATTTCCGTGGGGATCTCTATTTGTTTAATAATGTAGCTTATGATAAGTGAAAGAATTTTTTTAAATTGGTCTAGTAGTTTTATAGTAGTTATCTATTACAAACATACAAAAACACAGATTTTACCTCTCTTTAATAGTGGTGTACCGCCTTTCCGGTCTGTCGTGAGTTTTCACCCACTGATTTCTGACTAGAATTCCATACATTTTTGGCAAGCTTATTACCGTTAACAAATCTTTAAAGATATACTTCACGGGATTTCAACCGACGGTTTTTTGATCGAAAGCCCAGGTACCTTCCACTAGGCCAACTGGGCGTATAAAGTACAGAATAAAAGTAACATTTGCATCAATCAAATCAAGCTACTATCTCAAATTAAAATCAAATGAAAAGACAGTAGCTCAACTGATTAATTCGTCACAATGTTTACAATGTCACCCCTCTTTATCCCAAAACAAACAAGTGCACATCCTTTGACAGTGCAACACAAACAATTGTCCAAATCATAAACAATGGTTTACATCGCAAATATTATCTGTGCCCGTTCAGAGTATCCCCTACGCATAATGAGCCATTCATACTGCCAAACAAACTCCAACCAACCATATGCAATAATTTTATACTCGCAGCCCAATTCGGGAAACCAGTAACCCCCTATCACGTTACAAAGCAATCTACACCGAAAATAGATGGCAATAAAACTGAGAATTAAATGACTATAGTAATAGATGTAAATCCTTGGGTAGCTGACAAAGAACAGAAGCGATTTCACGACATCAAAGTGGAACACGACATATTACGCTTCAAAATAAACACCAGAATAAATACATCGAAATGTTTGTTCGGGAATATTTGGGTATAGGGTGATTATATTCCAAATTATCTGGAATAGGGTAGGTAGTTGCATAAACCCTTTTGACGACGGGGATTAATTTGCCGTTTGTGTCTATACCGAGGTTTGTAATTAATACAACTGTATCTATCTACTATAAAACATCCTCTATCAGTTCTAGGTACATATCAACTGTTGTTCTGATCTATGGATTTCCATGATAATTAGAATGTTCATCCTGATCTATTGATTCGCAAAATGTAATTTCTGATACAAAATGACAATGTTGTAGTTCCAGTTTTTGGATCACAGACGGATCTTATTTATCATGGATTAATGTATTAAGTATATTTTGCGAACAACATGATAGTAGAAAATGAACACTCGGCGCATTTGGTCCGAAGTGTACATTATATTTGCGAGCATCAAAATTCAGAACAAACATGAAAGTCCAGCTGAACATCGCTAACTTTTCTAACGAACTCTTGTCCGGGAGCCGGGCTCAAAAATGGTCTATAATTTGCACGTAAAACACATCCTAATGCCGGTACGTGATCACTTATTCGAGGAGCTTACAAAGAGGTTATCTTCAAAAGCGGATTCTGATCACAGAAGCAATGATAGTAGCATACAGAATATCCACTTATTATTCAAAAGAGATTACGCATCTTAGGATAGCAGCAAATTATATTGAAACGTACATTTTATGCAAGATAGTTAAATTTCCATCAATAAATGTTAGACCATCAGCAAAATGAGATATGACTGCAGAGAGAGCTTTTGTATTGAATCTAGATTCTGAGTCTCAAAGTCTATTTTGCATTGAAAGCCGATTTGAAGAGACACCGGTCTCTGGTTTAAATAACATTCTTATAATAACACCGGACGAAGGGAACCCTATTGAAGTCGCACCGTAGAATACATTATTTTAATTCGTAGCTCCTCTTTGTGACCCCGTGGAATTAATGGATTCAAAGCCTCCTCTTCCGTTCCACAAAGAATAATTTGCTAAGTAAATGAACGGGCAGACAATCCTGTTACAAGCTCGACCCTGTTTCACTTTGAAATAAATAGCAATGACAGTTAAACGGGCATTTACATTCACAAACAAGTATGGTAACAAGCTTCAATTCCACCGAATAAGATTCCTTATAACATGTCTAAATAAAATAACCTCATTACGCTGACCGTCAATTTGATATCAAAAGAAAGTTATAATCTCAAAAAATTCAGTTGAAAGCCATACTCTGCCATTTTATTCCTTCAAATAAAATTGAGCAGTCACTTTTAGGTTTTAGGTTTTCATATCACTTGCCATAGATTTGTATGTGTCAGTGAAAGAGTGAAACTTCTGTACGATAAGACTATTGTTTATACTGTGTCCTTGGTTTTGTTTCGATGTTAGATTACAGAAATCAGGGGCACCTTTTGTATGGCTTTGTACGTTATCTGTTTGAAAGGTCAATGAATAAAGTACACGGTGAGATTTCATTATTCATTTCCCTTTTGATTTCGCATAACGATGAGGCAAATTAATTTATTGTAGGCTACTTTTACCGTCATCATTTGCTAATTTATTAGCTGATGATACCTTTGATACTTGGTCAGTCGTTTGTTTCAATTTGGCCGCTGAAATTATGATGTTTCAAATTATTTTCTCGTAATATAATTCTGTCATAATTGGCTCGAAACATATTACTGAAACTTTTGGCATACACACACCCAAGGTGCCCAAAAGTACAAACGAAGACACTACTTTATGGTAATGGTTTATTGAAATAATAGCCCAATTTGAGATACTACATTAAAACTACGAGACAAGGCCTGAGCATGAACCACTATCGTATCGACAAGGTATCGTCCAAATGTCAAAACTGACATTTTTTGTATAGTAAAAGTGTCAGTTTTGGCATTTGGACGATACCTTGTCGATACGATAGTGGTTCATGCTAACCCCCCAGGTCATGAATGTCATCTGCCAATTGTGCCAGACATTTCCTCAGATCTCCAGGAGCTTTGCTGAGTAGGGTAGATAGAGACAAGTCCAAATATTAGCTACATTTTAAGACATGCCTCCTAACCTTGCTGTAGTTACACGTGTTCGACGCGTGACAGGTCGCAAACTCATCGCAGCTTATTAGAATACTAAACGATTTATTCACTATACAAATACTGAACTTTTCCTTCACCACGAGCTATGAGCACATACATTTTTTAAATAGAAAATCATTGTTACACGTGCGGATGATGAACCCACGACCATCGAATTAAAAGTCGAAATACCTAAGGCCACTACGACTTTGAATATCATAATAATAACAACAATAACAAAATTATTATTGTCAAAATTGCCAAATTGAATTTGTACCTAAATAGATGTTTTGTCATACAGTGATAATTTCTAATAGCATCTTGTTCTTCAGTTTATGCCCGCTTCAAAGATATTGCAATGCTCGTCTAGCAATAATCTAAATTGAAATAGGTTGTCTTAAGCTTTGGTTTCCTAAGAAAGTTCTTACCATCATAATACGCTCATAATATTAAAACATAGTATCTACCTTCACGGGCTATAAAAATTGGTCTGTTCAGGCAATTATATAACGTGGTGGATGAGTGGCTATCTGAGACGCAAATGTTACGAATTTTATCCTCAGCTCAGCTAGACTAATATTTTGATTAGACTGGCCTCACAGCTCAGTTGGTAGTAGGTAGCTCTGATTCAGCGCTGTGGGTTGTGGGTGAGTTCCCCACCCGGAACAAACATTTGTGTGATGAACATATTTATGTAGATGTTTGTGTCTGGATATTATAATGTATATTTTATGTTAGAAATTGTTTGGAGTGGTCGTGTTATCAGAATGTTTGAATTGAAGAGTTTCTGCTATGTTACGACCGTCATATTACTGTGGCTACATCTTATTAAACCAGGATTTAAGATGTAGATGCTACCAATTCTGTATTCATTGAGAATAGTGGAGCTATCAGGAATTATTGTCAAATCTCTAGGGCAATGGTGCGGTTGTGAGTAGAATCTAGGGCTGGCAGTTTTGAAAGAAGACATTTATAGCAGAAATAAAACTCTTACGATACTGACTGTCTGTGTGTGTGGTGATTTGTAATTAAAGACAGCCTAAGCCCTAGAATCATGATCGGGTATCTTTAGTTTAGGGTGTATCTTTATTTTATGTGCACTAAGACAGAATGTAGCGGAGGTCTAATTGAAAATAATTTCAAGTGAACGAGGTTGTAATTTGTTTTCAAACAAATGTTTTATAAGACGAGATGATAGTAAAGTCAAATTAATAATTAATAGTTCTATAGAAATCAGAATAATGTTTGAGTTAAGGAACCGAGTGTTGACGCAACTACACAGTTTTTAACTTTTGTGGTTTTATCGTACACTTTGTATAGAGTAGACACACCCTTGTTTTACTGTTCTGTTCTTAAATTGACAAAGGAATGTAGTAAATAGAAAGTACCTATTAAAAAATACAAATTTAATATTTTTAGTTATTTTTACTTAAATAATCTTACATAATATTATAAATGCGAAAGTTTGTGAAAAGACTGCTCTATGTTTGTTCCCTAATCAAAAATAAACGACAAAACGGATTAAGATGAAATTTGCTGTAGTATGTAGATAAAATTTCAGAATAAATAAAGGGGAAACTTATAATTCGAAAAACAACCCCTAAATGATACAAAAACCCAAAAAGGATGATTTTGGTATAGATAGCGCTGGTGTATCTGACACCACAGACTAAAAACATTTAGTCGTCATAGCAACGCAGTTTTGACTAATGAATGAGACGCATTCTACCAAAATTCTTAATTTATTTTAGCAGTACAAGGTTTGTAGGGAAAAAATTGTTAGTTGCCTGAAAGTGCTTCTTCCTATACGATTATTAAAATTTGACAGGACAACGTCTGTCATGGGTCGGCTAGTCATACATAAAGCATTAATTTACCATGAATGTTATATTAAAGGTATTTCTAATTTATTTTTAGATCTCGTATGGTTCCATAGCAGCCCTACTGAAGGGGAAATGTAGACGATGCAACTCCCCTCGGTATGGTCACTTATTGTAAGATCAGCACTGTCTGGCGTTGTCTTGCCTTTTACTTTGACCCCTGCCTTTTGGGATAAATTTGCGACGTAATATTTAGAGGCTACTAGTAGAGACTATCTCAGTGACGTAGTGGACGAGTGCCCGGTTGAGACGCAAGATGTGCGAGTTTTATTCATGGCGAGACTGAGCAGCGGGACAAACCCTAATCATACTAATATTATAAATGTGAAAGTTTGTGAGTGAGTAGGTGTGCGTGTTACTCTTTCACGCAAAAACTACCGAACGCATTAAAAATAAACTTTACAGTAATATAGATTATTAGCTACTTTTTATCCAGGTACCACCTGCGAAGCCGGGGCGAGCAGTGATATTATAAATGCGAAAGTTTGTGAAAAGACATGTATGTTGGTGTCTTAATCAGGCTTAAATGACCACACTGATTAAGATGAAATTTGCTGTAGATTAAAAATATTAATAAAAATTAGGAGTATTTATGATCCGATAAAAATCAGGAAAAAGATAAGGGGTAATTATAATAAAACAACCCCTAAATGATTTAAAAAAACGCATAAAGGATTATGGTGTAGATGGCGCAGGTGTGCAAAAAGTCGGTTAGTGTATGAAACGGATAATCATGTTTAAAAAAAATAATTGATATAGATCAAGGAAGGTACTTCTGCGACTTACAGAGTAATGTGTACCATGGTATACTAATTTAGTAGTATTTTGACCAAGCCTTAGTAATACTAAAGTCTGGTAAAAATATTTACAAACCATCAATAGAATAAGAAAACAGTATCAAATAATGTCGAATGATTTCATAATTCATAAGGTCCCCCGCCTACACTTTTTGTGAATAATTGAGATGCCAGACTCGTATTATTTTTGCAAGGGTCTCGGTGTTTGTCCTATAAAATATCATTTTACATCATAAAAGGGGAATCCTTGAAGTGGATGATCGAGTGCCCTGCCCAGCGGAATTTATGCTTTTTCGATCTATTGGTCAACTTTGAACGAGGTAATAAAAGAAAATAACTCGTTGCTGAATATGGGTGCGTTTCCATCTACGCGGTGCTCTGCGAAGCGAACCAATGACAGCTCAAATATTCGAGTTTGACAATGTCTGAAGCTGCATTTGCACTAGGGACATTTGCACATGTCGAGAGACATTGCCTGATATGTCGGCCGATGTCTCGCGCCAGGTCGCACGACACGTTTAATTTGTGTTGGGCGATTGTAGATAGAGTAAATAAGTAAGTAAGGACACGTAAATAGCGTCTGTGCCGCGACCCGAAGATGTTGCCTGTGATGTCGGGCGATGACTCGTACGAATATCTATAGAATATCTACTTGTCGGGCGAAAATATAGTGCAATTGCGGCTTAACTCGTTGCTGAGTTACATTAAAATGATCAGAATGTTAGGTATTTCACTGGTTGTCATGGTAACCGATTAATTATTCAACCTTAGTTTTACTTTAACCGCAGAATGGATTTAGTTTATCAAAGCCAAAGCTACCTGATATAGATAAATCAGTATCCATTGTTTCTCAAACTTCACCTCTCGTCTCCACACATTCACGCTAAAATTAATCACGTTCCAATTCCAAACAATTCAGCCATTAATTGTCTTGACACAGAATCGCTACCAGTAACTACTAAACTCGCGGCTATACCCACAGTTTATTAAACAGTCTGTACGAAAACTTTGCGAATGTGACCGTAGTATTGTGAATAGTTTGTATGACTTTCTTATAGAATAGTGAATAGTGAGTATGCGAACTATAGCTACAAATGACGCGAAATCAATTGCGAACCGACGCCTTGTTGGCTGCTGCCGAAATACACTCACAATTACAATGGCTCAATCTACACAAGAACAGCTTTCTAACTAGATTACGTCCCGGGTAAGGGTGGGGCCCGTTTGATGGCGATCTAAAAGTTATCGGGAAATTATAAAACCAAAACCAATTGAAAACATTATATTGGCATTAACACGTGCTCAAAAAGGTGAAGGAAAACACCGTAGTTTTTCTATCAATTTCATAATTTTTCTTAAACATGGGTACGCATTATTTGTCTTAATTTTTCAGAAGTAGGTGTGATAGTAGTATATCTCTAGGTATGCCTTTTCAAAAGGAGCTCTACTAAAAGTAGACATACATAACATAATAATATAAATAAATACATGATAATAAAGTAATAATTTAGTCATTGTACAACGGAAACTGCATTATAATTATCAACTTCGATTATCAAATCGCTCCCCGCTATCATTGCTGCCACAGGGCCTTTCTAGCGCAGTCCCACGACATTATAACCCTTTCAAGGAGTCACAATCACAATTTGCGGTTGTTTGTCAAGTGGAACATTACATTTAACAGCTCGTTTTGAACTTCTTAATTTTGTAACGTTTCGCCGCTTAGTGTTGTGGTTTTGTGGTTTACTTGAGAAACGCTTGCTAATGAGGTGTTGTTTGTCATTTATCTAGAGTTACGAGTGTAATGATCTTTTGTTCAGGCGTCATTTTCAATATATTTTTTTGTTTTTACAAGCTTTTATTTAACTTACAATGTATGTAATTATGTTTGTTATGGTGGAATCTTGCAAGTCAATTTTGAAGCAGTTATCCCCAACCGTTTGAGCTGAAATTTCGCATACTTATGTAACTTCGGAGAGAATGCAATAATATGGAGATCTGAATGATCTGATGATGGAGTCAGTAGCTGTTCAACAGACACTTACAATGGAAATCATTAGTAAATAAAACTTTGCATACTTGTCAAGTTCCGATGAGAATGTTATATAATGTGACAGGTGATAGCGCGCTGGTGCTCGATGGTTTAAATGATTATACAAAAGCTTGTCATTGAAAAATCTTTTTTAACAGAAAACTTATTTTTTGTGTTTATTATAATAGTTTACTCTAAGCTCTAGTGTCTAGTCAAATACTACACTATACATTTTTGTTTCAAAATTACATCTTCTGTTGTGTATTATGTTACTATTTTGTGGTTATCCTACAAAATATAATTTTTTGAGAGAGTTTGTATGTTTGTGCCTCAATCACGCCCAAACGACTGAAAAGATTCGATCTTATCTTATCGGTAAACCGGGCGAAAGCTAGTAGATAATTTGGGAAGTTACTCAATGTTTAATCTAGTAGAGTTCCTTGTAAAGAGACTACTATTCCCCTATTTCTACACTATTTTATCCTATTCCATCTGATCTAATTTATCTATCTTATCTAATTTATCTAATTTTTCTGATCTAATTTATCTATCTTCGATTGAGTAGGTGCTATCAAAATCATTTCCTTGATAGTAGATAATACAAATTACTTCGACACGTGTTTAAAGAGCTTACAGAAACCAATAAATGTGAGATGGAGTAGAATAATCGATTTGACAAACAAGAGGGCCCGCTTCGTCTCGATACACGGAATCGATACGATTCCGATTTCCGAGGTGTGTTCAATGTATCTGGATGTAGTTTGGACAATTAAGATGAGATTGTTCAGTTATTGGTTATTTGTTTGTTATGTATTTGGTCAAATATCAGGTTTATATGTATCATGCTAACTACTGCAAAATGCGGTCATGTTCCAAATACATATTTGGACTCTCAAAGGTTCTGAGCATCTGGAGATCTGAGAAGGATGTCTACCGTACTTTTGGATGAGAGTCATGGTCGTAGGTAGGGAGGTAAGGAAATAACTAGTGTCTAATACCAAACAAATTACCTTATAACAACTGAAAAGAAAACTGACAAAAATAAATAAAATATTGATGGACATTTCACACAGCGCCATTTAGCCCCAAACTAAGCAAAGCTTATAATATGGGAACCAGATAACTGATAGAATACTTATATACATTTTTTTGGGCTAAATACATCGGTACTTATTGAACAAACATCTATTTTCATCACAAAAATGTTTATCCCGGGTGGGGATCGAACCCACAACCTACGCGACTAATCGAAAAGAGACGATAATTATTAGTTTTTTTAAGGAATGTGATTGTTAAGGTCCTACATAAATAAAATTTAATTTAATGAGACCATCTTTGAACTACATACTCGGAGTCCCTACACAATAAAAAACATCCAAATCGGATTACCAGATAAAAAGATATGCATGGTAAAAAGCAACGAAACAAAATATACCTTTATGTATTTATACGTGTCAGGAAACCTCTTTATTTGTTGATAA
The DNA here is from genome assembly GCA_912999785.1 of Hydriomena furcata. Classification (NCBI taxonomy): domain Eukaryota; kingdom Metazoa; phylum Arthropoda; class Insecta; order Lepidoptera; family Geometridae; genus Hydriomena; species Hydriomena furcata. The sequence continues at coordinate 7,626,267 of OU538838.1, forward strand.
TGTATAAATTCAATTACTATCGCGAAATTACGATAAATAGCAAATTTTACCCCAACAAAAATCATACAACGGGCTTCCCAACAAATATCTGGAAAGCCGACATCAAAGACGTGTGTTTTCATCGACGGTCATTGATTAAGTTCTCTTGTCACATCAAAGAGCCGAAGTACTATTGTGAGCCGTCGATAATATTTCCAACTATTTTTCTTTCACTATACGTACCTACCTACTATGCTATACAATTATACCTAAGTAGCACAATACTATAGACATGCCCTTTTACTAATTTAGGCAATGTTAAAAGGTATTGAGGGATAGTTTGGAGGTATACAACTTGTCATCGGTTACGAAAGCTCGGACATTCGGACAATGATAGCTTGATGGATTAATGATAGTCATGTTACATGTCCTTTCGATTGAAGGTTCTTTAACGGCCGCACATTGGCGGAAGAGACGGCAGAGGATTTTTAAATTTATCAATTGATTTTAATAGTTTTCCAATAGGATCAAGGTATATATTTCAAACGGATAACTATTAAACTAAATTGATTATTTTAAATATTCTGCCGTCCCATCCTACGATGCGCGCAGCCCATAAGTAATTTCATTTGAATGACGTTGCATCAGACAGAAAATTCCAAATTTTCTTTTATTATTTTTGACAGAAGACAATTTTGTAAGTCCGTTAGATCATGTTTATATCTGTAAAGTATGTTTATAATTATATCATCAGCGTCAACATTCTCATCATGATAAAACTGTCAACATTTGTTTTTTTAAGAAGCAGTAAACGTCATATGACGGCATTAATACAGTGGTATGTAAAGGTAAAATTACCGAAAGTTGCATCTTCGCTGTATGACGGCAGTCGCTACTTATAATAAAAACTGGCCAAGTGGCGAGTCGGACTCGCACATAAAGGGTTCCGTACTATTATCAAAACGGCAAAAAAATTACGTTTGTTGTATGGGAGCCATCCTTTCATATTTATTTTATTCTGTTTTTATTTTTTGTTATAGCAGCAACAGAAATACATATTCTGTGAAAATTTCAAATGTCTAGCTATTACGGTTTATGAGATACAGCCCTGTGACAGACAGACGGACAGACGGACAGCGAAGTCTTAGTAATAGGGTCCCGTTTTTACTCTTTGGGTACAGAACCCTAAAAATTAACCTTAACGCAATCACTGGTATGAACAAACCAAATCGTATCTCAGACGAATGAGTTCAAAGAAAACATTATCACAGCATTTGCAATTTCTTACAAATTTTATGTTTCACACATCAAAAGAGTTCTGAATTGTGAGTGCAATAATTGGTCAATGTTAGGACGCAGCGACGCATATCGCGTGCATACTCTGCCAAATTGAAATTAAAAAACAAAAAACATTGTTTATGCGACGCCTTATTAACGAGAGATTTATAGTTGACATTTCTTTTAAAAGACTTCTGTTGTTATTTTAAATCTATCTTGATTAGTAAGTTGCTTAAAAACTGGTTGGTGGTCTGACGTCAAATATAAAAAACTGAACTTTTCAAGAACATTACGATGTTTTAGAAGAACAAATGAAAACAATCAAACGGTACGAACGTGTTTCTCAAACTAATAGAACATGACAAAATTTAAGACAGGCCAGCAGATCAAACGATTTAAAACAAAAGCTTTGTATTTTTTCCGCGTTAATAATTTGATGGCATACTTCAAGGCAAAAAGCAAATTGGCACAATAATTGAGAGATAAAATTGTTGAAAACACGAAACAGTGGCATTTTATACAGTTACGAAAACCATGTGACGTGTACCTAAAGACAATGTTGCTTCGTATAAAAATAAATAATAAATAAATAAAATAAATATTGGTGGACATTTCACACAACGCCATCTGGCCCCAAACTAGGCAAAGCTTGTACTATGGGAACCAGGTAACTCATAGAATACTTATATACGTTTTTTTTGTCACCCAGACACAGAACAAACATCTATGTTCATCACACAAATGTTTAACCAGGTGGGGATCGAACCCACAACCTACAGCGCAGAAGTCAGAGCTACTACCAACTGAGCTCTGAGCCAGTCTAGCCTACCTAGCTATATATATACCTAGCTTTTATAAATGGAATACTATAAAATACATTGCTTTTAATGGTCTTCTTCACCGTTCTAAGCACGTGAAATTTCGAATAGAATAAACCACCACCATCCAGGATTCAAACTCATGATCTTTGGATTGAAAGTGAAGGTACCTCCCACTCAGCCAACACCGCTCAAAATAATGAGAATAGCTTTAACGATTCTAAACGCAAGGTTTTGTTATTAGGAATAATAACAAAAATCATTGCTATAGGAAACGGATGTTAGAGTTAAGTCTGTTTCGTTTTCATTATGACTGCCAGACGCAATTCTAAGATCACTATTATCTAGAATTAGATTAAGTATTAATTATTCAATTTGGAGCGAGGTTAAAAGGAAAATTAATTTTTCATCATTAACGTTTTTACTATTAAATTACTGCGAATTTACGTGGGTAAATAAATAATATAAAACTTTGGTAAGTACCTACTCGTAATTTAATTCCGCTATTTTTCTTCTTGCTTGATCAAAACTAGGTATTTGTTTTAGATTTTGGCCTCGATAGGAGAGATAGAGCAACGCAAAATGACCAATGGATCCTTTGCAACTCCAGTGTGAGTTGTTATCATCAATTGTTGCAAGAACTATTGTTACAAAATCATTATTAACTATGAAGCATGAAACAATTTTGATAATATGCTGATAACCTCACAACGAACTGTTTGTTGTTTTAGGGAAACAACAGACCGACGAAATGATAACCTAAAAAATATGAATATTTTGCAACACTATCAATTTGTAGCAATAAGTTTAAGATAAGGTTGAAGTAACAGGAAAGCTAAAGGTAAAAGTTCAGTTCAGTCTGCCAACCTGTTTATCGTGTCATTGGTTCTTTCTTGGTCATCCTGAGTTAGGTCAGTCACTACGTTGAGGTATAGAACCGGACAGATATAATAATATAATAATAGATAATAATTAAAAAGAAAAACTTAAAAACTATAAGCGAAGAAAACCGATGATGTTTTTTACCAACCGCAAAGTATATAACTAGTATTTTAGTTTTATGTAGGAACTTATAGTCCCACATAAATACAATTTAAGTCGTTTATAGTTGGTTGGCCCTAACTTTCAACTATTCTATACAATACAATAAAATAAAAATCATTCAAATCGGATCACCAGATACAAATATATAATATGAGATCTACTTATTAGCTAAATCAAATTTTAGAGAGAGCATTTAGACACCTTCAACAAGATTGATAAATAATCTAAAAAAACCGGCCAAGTGCGAGTCGGACTTGCGCACGACATGTTCCGTACTATTATATGGGAGCCCCACTTAAATATTTATATTATAGCGTCAACAGAAATACATCATCTGTGAAAATTTCAACTGTCTAGCTATCGCGGTTCATAAGATACAGCCCTGTGACAGACAGACGGACAGACGGACAGCGAAGTCTTAGTAATAGGGTCCCGTTTTTACCCTTTGGGTACGGAACCCTAAAAACGTTTTGAGAACACCGAAAGGTCTATGCACCGAAACAGGGGTAACAGACTACTCGTATACATTGTAGATTAACTTAAAGTTCTAATCAAAATAATTGCATTGTTATCACAAATAACCTAAATAATAAGCAATACATTTGATAAAGTGACAAAATTGGAAACAATAAAACTGATCACAAAAAGTAACTTACTCATATCTTCACTCTTTGAACTGACCCATTTTATAGTTTCTAAGTGAAACAAAAGTTATCGCCAAAAGATTACCAGAAAGTATTGGCAGCCTCGTGAGTAGTTGTACTGATACTGAACCCAACATTTTATTGAGTGACACTTATCTAAAATGAGTAATTTGTGACAAGTGATCCGAAGTCAAGTTGACAAAATATGCATAAAATGCAACTCATTGGTTGAATCTGTGTGTCTGTCTGTGGTATCGTAGCTCCTATACGAATAAACCGATTTTGATACAGGTATTTTTGTTTCAAAGCTGACGTGAACGAGATGGTTCTTAGCTATTTTACTTAAAGGGATGTTGAAGCAACTACTGGTCTGATTGATTCAAAATGTAAGTATCCTGGGACGACAGAGGCCGAGGTCTATTTAATTTTCAATTTCTCTTTTTATCCAGCTTATTTCACGTAAGATAACATACTCGTCCGTCAAAAAAATCAAAGGCTCTCGACTTCGTTTCTTATTCTCTCCAATCATTTTGAAGACGACCTCGGTCTTATAAGATTCCAACAAAAGCATTGTAAATAAGATGTAGCATTAGCTTTGTCCACACCCCAGTTTTGTAAGGGCCCTGGACACGTGTGATTCAACCGAATACCATCCTTTTGAACCATTATTTGCATACCGGTTCCTATACGATATTAATCAAAGGTTTTATTAGTGAACATCAAAGAATATACACAATGCAAAGATCTCTTATAAGGTACCCTCAATACTATTGTTGCTTTTGTCGGAGGTTGATTTATGAGCGGCCACTGTTGTTGGGCCACTAGGTATTGTGTTGTCAGTTTTTGTTTGGACCTCACCAACATTGTGTTACCCCCTTCGGTCCAGTCCTTTATTCAACTTGATCTTACTTTGATGGAAGCTGTTTTCCCGAGGTCGTATCAACTCGAAGATTTGTAGATTCTACATAAATTAAACTCGTCTGAGCGATACTTTTATCATTTTTATTTTTATATTATCAACGCGAACTGTTATTGGAGCTACACTAACAATAAAATTATATATATTCTGATAAGAATTGAAATTAAAAAAAAATCTTCTTAAAGGAAAGTCCTTGAGACTGGGTCAACATAATGATTGTTAACCGATAAGAGCTTTTAAATATAATTTTACTAGTTCATTATCTAATAAGATATATTATTTTAATAAAATAATACGTAACTTAACAACATACAAGTGACACTTATTCTGATATAAGTTATTAAATAATGAAATCGGTTCAAAATTTCAAGAATGCCATTGATTAAAATTTATTCGCCATTCGAGGTTTGTACAATTTGTATGGATTTAAAAATTTATATTCAAAATCAGAAGAGGGTTATATAGAGAATAGACACTCTATTTTGTACCTGGGGTTGTATAAAAGGCAAATAGGGTAGAAAACAACATTAATGTAAACATAAAACGGAGTCGCTCGTTTTGTGGTATAAGAGTCTCAATAAAAAGTATAAAAACTATTCGCAAACGCTTTTGAATCTTCACCATCAAAACAGATTCCCATCCCGGCAACCCTTTGTCCACCGCCATCAAGTCCTTGACCGTCTATTGTGCTGGCACACAAAAGAGCGGCTACGATTGAGCAAAGCCTTGTAATTTTCATGCTTCATTGCCTCTCACACGTCTCTTCCGAATCATTACGTTCCTTACTTTTATGTTTGCCCTCATCTTCATGCCGCGATTCATACAATGAATAATCATCACATTGAGCTCCCGTCTCTTGATTGGCTTTCAATATTTTTTCGAATGTTGTAATGTTTGCGTCATCAATACTAATGATTGCGACCGGTAGCACAAAAATCATTGTTATATTTTTTGTGGAATTTACTAGTCATTATATTTAGTTGGCGTTTTATTACTATAGTTCGATAACAATGGAGTTTTGGGAGTAGTTTGTGGTGAGTTTTTAGTGTTCAATAAACATGTCGATAAAATAAATAATTTCCTATAATAATTGATGTTTAATTAAGATAGTTTTATCTCATGGATAAATGTTTTCGATACGAGATTAAACAAAATATCTAAATTTTGAGGAGGTCATTGCCTTATTGCAAACACAGAGGTGCATGAATAATAAATGAATAAATAATAAATAGATATTGGTGAATATTATATACAATCTAGCCATCACGCCATCTAGCCCTTTATTATGTAACTCTATATTTTAATGCAATAGAAACGATTGTATGTTTGCCTAAAAACCCATTATATTTTCATAGCTGATAAATTGATACCAAACTACGAATGTTTTGTATGATATATTTGTTCTCGTAAAACTTGATCATAACCAAAATCGAAGTCATAAAAATTTCATTATAATCTCAAACATAGCAGAACAGTCGTATGATTGAGTACTATGGCTGTAGAGTGCGCATCTCTATCTTACGTGTAAAGGAGCTTACAGTCCTTATCACCACAATTTCAATTGAGATTTACACCTACCCGAGTAAAAATTTACAAAAAAATCAGGTCATGTCCCATTTGTTCTAAAAAACATTACGTCATAGAACAAATTTTAATAACACAATTTATTCCCAATTTGTACCATAGAACTACATACATTTTCACCGGAGTTTTATTTGTAGCGTCATAGAACTAAACTGTTCTATGGTACAATTTGGGAAAAACCTGTGCCCTTTTTCTTCATAAATTCATGTTCTATAGAACAAAAGACATGCTCAAAAATCAATATAATATAGTACGAAAAAAGGAGTAGAACATTCTATTTAAAAGATACAAAATGCTTCTAAAACTGATGATGGTTCCTTACTTTGTTAGTAGTAAGTATGACTAATATTATTATATGAATAATCTTGATTGAAAATCGCAGTATGCTTCTGGAAATTTGGTAGCTTAAGAATCGCCCAGTCGATTCTCCCAGTGAAAACACTGCTCAATTCTAAATCTGTACACAATCCAGTCATAAAATATGGCTCCAACAATAAAACAGAAGTGCGTTCTACTTCAACACTGAAGTTACTCCATATTTTGTGATGGATGAAGCTTTTATTACTGTACTGGTTAATTTCTTTCAAAACAACTGCGACTTACTATTCTGGGAGATATTTTGAAAATCAATACAAGTACCTAGTCTAACGGAAACCTGTGTAGGATCTATAGTTGATTTCAGAAGGTAAAATTAACATATAACTTCATTGTATTAACAAAAATTACAAGCGCGATTGTACAATAAAAGTTTTGTTGCGTGAAAAGCGAGAAATCTTATATAAAGTCAAATAATCAAACAATAAGATGCTGCTGATAGGTAGTAAGCAATGATCAATAATGCTTAACATACAAATTCTCATGGATTCTGAATATTATGGTTATCAAGAACACTTGCAGTATTGGAATCAATATGGCTGTTCTATTTCTCTTAGAAACATTGAAAAAGCGAAATATTTTAAAGACCGTTAATCATACAATGATTATGAATTTATAGACCATTAGAATGATTCACGTGAGCACTGTCTGCAGAACAGACAAAAATTTTAATGACATAGCAAAAACAATTGAACCACTAATCATAACCACAAAGAAATATGAAAATACTACAAAGAATACTCTGAAACAAATAAATCAGCGGAACAATGTCGTACCGAAGAAAATTACCCCTTTATTATTGTTTTTTTATGAATTATCGCCTACATCTGATCTCTTTTTCTTTGAAATGGCCCCGGTAGCATCCATCACGGTGTTATTGTTTGAACATTTGGTATGCGAGAGGGAGATAGAAGAAGACATTAGTCAAGATTTAGTTTTGTTTCACGAGACTCGTCTGCGCGGATTAAGACCTCAATGGTATGTTGTAAACGTCATGATGATTGATTTTGGGATAGATTGGTTGTTTTGTTTCTATAATTCGTTCACTACTTTACAAAACATTTTTCCTTACAAAACACTGTTAGATTCTGTGCAGTCACACAGAATCTAACATGTGGCTTGGATGAACATTATCAAAGACGTTGGTTATGTAAAAGTATTACAGGCTATTGCGGTGTGATGAGGCTAACATTACCTAACTTAATAACCTTTGCGTCCTACATAATCAATACGCTAAAACAACTATCTGAAAGTTTATTATAGTTCTTTTAAAAAGCCACAATGTATAATGGCATCAATGTGTGAATTTCATCACAAACTATGTCAGTTGTAAATAATATTACAAATTCAATTAGCAAGATTATAACTTGAATCGCTCAGAACATAAAGATATTACATTATGACGTAACAACAATTACATACTTAGCCAATCAAACCATAATTTCAACAGTGAGTTTAGAAAACATGTTGGACGTATTACAAAACAGTTTCGTAAGTAATAAAATAGTGTTAATAGCTGTAAAAGTGGTAGTTAACGCGAAACTAATTAAAGCCAACCCTACATTATCATCCATTAACAATAATAGTCGTGAAACAGTAATAAACTATGAAAATCTCGCCGCGGCACATGAATGAACGTTATTCGTATAATATTCGCGTCCACAACTAAAATAAACCAAAAGCCGAACGGAAACGGCTGCTATATTATTAGACACGACAATTCTATTATTTTTATTCGTAACACATCTCGGAGATTTGCCCATAAATCTGTGATGGCAGCTACGGAGGCATAGAGATGATTCTCGGAACAAGGCAGTGCCCTTACACCCACTTGCAAAACGCTGTAATGAGACTTGTAATTAGGTATGCTAATCAACAGCTGATTTAAATGTACATCTTTCACTGCTACTGCCTCCTTATTGCATAGTATTGTCATTATTATTATTTTAAGCTAAAATTAAAAATCAATTTATCTCGCATGTTGATTTACCAACAGCGGATGCCACATGTTCAAATTCATATTTCAGTGGTCAGCCGCCATTATTACTGGACACATCTTTCACCGGAGCGATCCATTATTTACGAGAAACACCATTCTGCTCATTGTTTCATAATAAAACATTAATTTTGTCAACGGCCTCCACGGATGAGCGCAGCGCGACAATATTAGAACTTCCGTTCTTTATATTACAACAGATATCTTCGAGTTCCTATTAATTTTATTCGCCGAAAGTTGCTTCGAAGTCATTTTTAAATCAAGCAGGAAATCAAACGACGGTTTCTTTCAAATCTTTGACAACACATGCAAATCTTGTCCGATCGCACAAAAATAAAAAAAGTCTTCAGAATGAGGGGCAAAAAACAAAACTACACGTGCAACTAAAATGGAAGCAAAAAAGGTCAACAATATGCCTAATCTACAATCCATGTCACAGGCTAAAGGTTATGGAAGGTTGTATAAAAAATCATCACAAAACGAGCTGTGTTCCAGGGAAATCGACCGTAAATCCTTTTTGATTCGTCGAAATATACATCCAACATCTCCCATTTAAAGCTCAAATTAATTTAGCCGTCGAACAAGGTCTGAGAGTCGCATTGTTCGTACCTTAGGGAGTAGTGACAACAGATTTCTGTAGTTTTTTTCTTATTTCACATGTGGCATCGCAATCCTGGACGATATGTGACACATGTGTCGGTTTTGGGTTACTCCACAATAATGACTGCCTCTTCAAAGTTTCTCATATCTCCAGCATTAACATTCGTGTTTTAGGATTCACATTTTTGTCCAATGTCATTGCTCCTTTGATCTTCACCTTCGAGTCTTTTAGTGCAATTGGATATGCTTACTCCAACAGGTGAGGCTCGTTTCTCATTAATTGAGATCGGGACAGGTATACGAGAATATCTTAATGCGTCACTGGATATAGCATTATCACCCTATAGTTCTACGAGAGTCGAAATAAAACTTATAAATCTCGCTGCCGCAGCATCTGAATGAGTAACTCTAAACCGTTCTGCTACTGAAACGTATCTGGTCAATAAATTGTTCAGCCATAAATAGAACTATAAAAATTATTTAACGATATATGAGTGAGATGTACGTACATTAGGACAATGTTATGTGCGTATTACAATGGGCACATTATGGACTAATTGATTCGGCCACAATGGCCTTTATGCGGGCGCTCGTTGGTACAACGATATTATTGTCTATGGAAGCAGACGTCTGGCAACACTTGACCAGAGACAAAATGGCTTTGTTATGTTTGGATGCGAGGCGCCATCGGTAATTCTATATGGAATCTAATTAATTGCGTTTGATTTAAAACCGATTGCGCCTCGTATTTAAAGTTTTTCAGTTACTTCAATTTACGTAAAACAACCGAAACATATAGTAGTAGTAGATATTATGCCAATTGTTTACCTGAAACAAAAAAAATAAACATTAGTCATTCATATAATAAGTCCAAAGTTTAGCAGAAATATTGAATAAGAGGATCCAATGCGTTGAAATTGACACTATTGTTAGATGCAGGTCTTTCCGAATAAAATTAAACAATAAAAGTACAATCGAACTAGAAAGGGCACCCGCATCGCTAAATCGCAAAAACAGGGATGCAACTAAAATGGAATCTCATCTGTACACATGTGTTAATGCAGTGCATGTGTCTGGATTATCTTCTACATTGTAGAGCCACAGATTATGTAGGAATATGTTAAGTGCAGGTTACCGTTATTCGATGATCTTTGTATTAATAGAACTGACTCCTTTGTTTCAAACCAAATAATATGGCTTTGGCTTGGTTCAGGCACTCAAACTAAGATAATAATAATATAATATAATATAAAATATAGTAGGTGATTTTAAAATTTGCAAAATATATTGTCTTCTGACCACCGAATTGTGCCCTTAGACGACTTCGCGGTGACCGCAAGCAAGATTTATTTATTTATTTATTTGACATAAAGAAATGTTACACAATTTATTTTGAATCCATAGGCTCCCGAACTAGTATAAAACTGTGTTTCAGGAGCCGGTGGCTTCTCCCATTCCGAGTACATTCTGTTATTTCTAAATTATGCCAAAATAAAAGTAACAATAATTTTAATTTTAAATTACAAAAACAAAGTTATTTGCACCCATTGAGGTAATCAACAAAAGTTTGAGTGCTGCTCAGAGGGAGCAAAAAAAAAACAACAATAAAAATAAAAATAAAAATGCCTATAAAATAAAATAACTGAAAGATTGAAAGATACATTCGCCAAATTATGTGATTTTACCACTTTAGCACTGATATAACCGAATTAAAACAGTGGGGGTAGGCCATACTTAGCTAAGATATTTTTTTTCTTAATAAGGTCGCTTAGTGTTATCTTATTATATAAAATTCTCGTGTCACTCGTGTCGTGTGTATTTGTATCAAAACTCTTCCGAAACGGCTTGAACGATATTTATGTTTTTTTTTTGTGTATATTTGGTAGTTATGAGAATAGGCCATAGGGTTTTTCAAACTATCGTGATTAGTAGACATAACGTTTTTGAAACGTCGGGAAAGTTTATTAAAGGTAATTACGTGATAAAGACCCGTGTCAAAATCTATAGTTAGGCCATAGGGTATTTTTTATACCCTTAAGTGTGGAATTATTTAAATTTGACAGGACATCGGGACAGCTAGTAAAGAGATAAAAGCCAATACAAATATAAATTCTACATACATCATCAAGATGACAATTATTAGGCTCGTTAACGGCAAAACAATAAAGATATCGCGTACAATAGTCTTAACTATTAAAATGACAGTAACAACACTGATTGCTAAGGAAGGGGAAGTGAAATTAAATCTGTCAAAAGAGCTATTAAATTTCAAAGATTTCTATTTTATGACTCTTTAAAGACAGACAAGATGAAACCTAAGGGTAGGTACTTACTGTATAGATTTTGAGACAATCAGAATTTTTACTGGTAAATGTTACTCCGAAAATGTTTTGGCTTTAAAAGGAGTACATTACTTTGCAAATAAAAAATATCAACCACAAGATAAAGTTGAAAAAACAGGTGATGGAATCTCTGAAGCAAGGAAACTCCTGTCGAATTAGTACACGACATTTTAACAAATTGCAAAACAGAATATCGATGCTTCCTTTATTGTTAAAAGACTTTTTCTGTGATATTTGATATCATTGCCATCAGAACTCCCCCAAATGAAAGGAAGCTGAAACTTCAGACATTTGGTATCAGACGGAAGCAATGTTGATTATTATCACAGCGTTTTTTCCACAAATCCAGTCTTTAATATTCATAATAAATTATTTTACGAGTTTATCTATCGAAGGTGCAATGCACAGGATGCGTTACGTTGCTTTATTGTTGAACGATTTGTTTTCTTTTATATCAGACTTGTCGTAAAATTTGAATGTTTTTATCCATTCATGATGTTCATTCATGACGGGAATAGCATCTGGTTCAGGACAGTTTAAAATAGCTTTCTTTTATGGCTTATGACAAAGAGGTAGCATTATAAAGATTGGGGTACAAAATATAGTTTTAATGTGCATAAAAATCGTTTATAAAATGGTGGTTCATAAAGTACATTTTGCTGTTACGTCAATAAGTATTGTGAACAATATTGAAGATCATAAAAACTCGATTGATAACCTCAGTGGCGTTGTGAGCGAGTGGTCGGCTGAGACACAATACATTCGGGTTTGATTCCCGAGACCCACGATACGGGAAAGCCTAATGTGCCTTTTGGGTTTTTAATTTATTAATTTTGGATAGGGTCTTAATTTCATTTCAATGCAAAAAAGACAAAGCGGCTACAGTCAAATCGTTACTGATTTTCATACATTTTCTCTCAATTATTAACGATACTACGTACTGTGATTTACAAATTCAAATCGATCCAATGTGACGTTTTAAGTAAACATGTTATTATTCTGGACATCAGTTTATTTTTTTATTGAACGAAATGGACAGACTGACTGCTTTTGTATTGTCTTATTGATTGAAATATAGGAAGTTAATAATGCTGATGTTAATGGATTTAAAATAATGATTGTAGAGAAAATTGGTCATGATTCATTTTGGGTTAATGACACGACAAAAGACGTTGAAAATCATTTTCAATTGAAAACTTCTAAAATGCCTTATTTTATTTTTATTTTTACCAGTATCGTCCCACTGCAGGGGAAAGCCATCCCTCCCTTCCTTCCACACATCTCGTTCTTCGTATAAAGTTCGCCAATCGAGATCATCCCGCCATTTCTATGCCTACGCTTTGTTTGCGGGGACTAATCTGTTCTTTTGCCCAAAGATCGTCCGGCCTGCGAGCTACATGCCCAATCCCATTTGAGTTCTAAAGTGATAACTGAACTAAAAAATGTCTTTATTCGGAGGACATGCGCTTTAGATAAACATTTTAGACAGCATGTCGCATATAACTCCTGATATAAGATAGGTATCCTACGTGCCACCAGCACTCGCTTCAGGATCGAAATAAAGAGTTTCCTGTGCGATTGTCCATAAAGGAAATGCTTATTGTGGATCCGGACAATGATCCGTACAATGAAACACGTGCTCTGGTTACGTGGCGATGTGTGTGAGAAAGGATTTTGGAGTAGTAACCATTATATCGCGTTTAGATGACTATCCATCTTTAGTTTCTTACCTTGAAGATACGATTCTCGAAAGAAGATAATTACCGCTCAGAATCTTGCCCCGAAACGTGCTAGAAACTATCTCTACCACCCAAATCGTGTTTGATGCCTGATTCTTCTAGGCTTATACGCTAGGAGCAGGCGTAGTAACCTAGCTCCTAAGACGTTTCAAAGTGATCCTTGTGATTTTATTGAAATAAATACTTTTTGACTTTGACTCTACGAATAACGACTCTACATCTACACCGGCTATTAGGCAAGTGATGTGTGACTAAGAACACACACAACGATTTTATCAACAGTCCCTTGCGATTACCTAGTTGGTCCTGACCCTACACTAAAAAGACCTTAGTCTAGTATGGTGTCAAGACTATGTACTCATACGTTTTTATGTAGATCTACAGTACAAGCAAAACGATTAAGTACATCAATAACAATATAATAAGTTACTATGATATGCACCGGGTCACGCCATTTTTTTTGCGGATCATCCACAAACCTGTCGCGTAATCGAAAACACAACCTCACCACAAATTTCATCACGTGATTATTATCATTGCCCTGTTCCATTAGTATCTATGATAATACTTTCATTTAGTTTGCAAAAGTTGTCTTAAATAACTAGATTACGTAGATATCTAGGTATCACCTTTTATTATTACGCAAAAAGAATATGAAGTAGTATCTACCTTTTCACTTTTAGTACAAAACGGTTCTTGAGCTGACCCACTGTCTACTTTACCATTATAAAATCTGGGTACTGTTGCCAGCTTGAAAAGTTCAGGCTAGATCTAGCTATTTATCATTGTTAAAAATTAGTTTTTTATTGATCTGCTATTTCTGAATTCTCCAATTCTTTAATGTTTTGATGTGCCTCTGACTTTTCCCTTTAGACATCTTCAAGGACCTAAGCACCTGGTCTGAGAGTACAGTCTAACAGGTCATGGTGATTACAGTCGTAATCCTATTTAATTTAATTTTTTTATTTAAAAAATATTTTAATCTAGAGGACATCATTTTCTTCGCAACTTTGCAAATCTTACCAAGGAGAACCAGTTGGCAATTCTGCACCTAGTGTTCAGTAGATTACTCTTACACAATCTACACAGTAGTTAGAGAGCTAACAGGCACCGTGGGAATCCAAACTGTAAACCAGTCATAACCGGATAGAGGATAAATTATGCATTCTTGTTCTTCTAATTACATTGAGGTCAGTCATTTCTATCGGTTGTGTGATATTGGTCTGGTTTACGACCTTGAACTTTTGATTGGAACTGGAAAGTTGTTTAATGGTCTCCATCGGAGTTTGAATTTCAAAGGCTTTTGCCGAAACTGCAAGTAATAGGTATTTAGATCAAAGAGTGGAGAGATGTCCAAACGTAGAACCTCAAATTAGTTTCATGACAACTCAATAGTCGTTGCGTACCTATTCAATTGCAATTTACGTAGGTACACGTACTACAAAGGGTGAGTTAACATACGTGTTCAAGAAAAAATTTGATACTAATATACAAAAATCAACTGTAATAGGTCAAACAATTCCTAATTCAGGAATTCAGATCACGATTGAACGATTGTCCAATAACTACGCAATAGAACACGTGCTTACGAACAGAAGGGTTGAACAAACAATGAATAAAAGGTATACCTTTATAGGTATTCTTTTACTAAGGCACAAGATTCACAAGTGAAAGCGATTTGGGAATTTAACTTAAAAAAATACACTGATCTGCAGGTAGTAACACAAGTAGTAAGGTACTTCATAAAAATGATGAAGAAAGACATCGTAAGGAAACCCACGGCATAGCCTGCTTGTTCCGCACGTGCCTATTGACCATGACATGTATTTTTTATTTGTAGATGAGACCGATTAGGCTGATATGACAAAGGGTTGGACAAGGCTAAGCCTAAACCAGACACTACAGCCTTAATACTCGTAGGATGTATCATAAGAGTTGAATGTGAAACCTACTAGAAAAATATACTTACCTACATTGGGATAAAACGTCTCATAATCGCTTTAACATTCTGTTTTATCACTGATCTAAGGGAGACTATGAAATAACCAGTCATATTAACTTCACAAAAACCAAACAGGCTTTTCCAACTTTGATACAGTTTTTGTACTAATATTTCTTTCGTAGATAATAATTCAAAATAAATATTACACTCGTGAGTAGGTACAAAAATTAAAATTACATTTCTCTTGTAACTTGCACCATAACTGTGATAAAGCTTTGTCCTTTTCTAAGACCTCTGTTTGAAAGAAACGGAAGAGTGTTGTCTACTGAATTCGACAAATTAAGGGGTTCTATCGAGAGGGACAACGCTATTGTCAACACAATGGACTTTATTTAGCATAAAATCTATAGAATTAAGACGCAAAGGGTGCTAATTTGTTGTAGGTAATCGAGTATTGTGAAAAAACAGTTTACAAGTTGCAATATTTATCAAGAATTCAGTAAATTTTATAAATATTAAAAAAAATTACAGATCCCATACGTTTATAAAATTTCACCAAGTAAAAACTTTAAGTCGGTAAATTTAAATCTTAAGTCGTAATATTGCCCGACTACGTCGTAGTCGTATCGAGGTAAGTACCCAGTACCCACCTCATATTTTAGTAGGTACCTACAAAGAATACCTTTAACTGAACACTCTTGCTAAAAAGATTACCCAAAAGATCTCTAACCCTACATAAATCCAAAAATGAACACACACGTGAAATACAAAATGAATTCGCGCCTCGCACAGTGGCTTCGCGTCGACAAAACGAAGGACAAAAAACGAAAAATACCATTCAATGAGCATACGTATTTCTATTACACATGGTATTCACAATGGGACGAACAAAGACGCCTCGGCGTGCTGAGACGTGTCGGGAATTATTAAAAAAAAATCGAGGGCAACTGTGGGGTGGTGTTAATACTGCCGAGTTACATGAATTCGGTGTCACAATTGTAACTGGGTACGTGATCGTACTATTTGATTTTGCCGCATTATCGGCAGAGTTGTCTTGGAAATTTGATGGGCGGGACGGGAAAGAATGATAATAAGTGCTCACATTTCCTTTCACTTTCCCGTCATCTGCATTATAGCAGGGGGATAGGGAAACGGGTAAAATAATAAAAGGTAACAAATATTTTGAATAGTTATTATTATGAAATTCATCATCAAAATTTTGTAGGTAATATAGAGAAACCAATCAACATAATAATATTGATAATTATCTAAATACGCATAATTCCTACCTAAAACCTTCTGTTCATATAACATTAATTTGATTGATCAAACACGCCATGTTAAAATTAAATTTGCATACGTACCGCTACTTTCATCTCCATAAGAAAAATTAAAACTATAAAATCAAACAAACATCTCGTTTTAGTGTCGGCCATTAGTGTATAAAGTTGCAAAACTAAGCATCATCATAAACCTACTTATGACTTGTAACTTGTCGAGCAAGGTCGCTGTACTGAATTATTTCTTCAAATACGCCATTGCTTCATTTCCATCATAAAATATCGCTTTTAATATTTTTAATATCAATTAATACCGCAATGTTTGAATTTCAAGATCTAAAGACAAAACCACATCCTATCGATTTTGTAAGTAATCAAATTATCAAATCGACCACATCTCCGTAGCAAGTGCACTGGTTCTTTTGACGGTAACTATTAGTACTAGTCGGTTAAATAGTTAAATTACTATTTTTTTAATATTCATCGCATCCGCTCTATGGTTTATATTCGATCGGATTTACGACTGTTTTCATTGCGGGCACTGTTTTATATAAATACGTGAGACGGTTTCCTGTTGGTTAGTAATACAAATAATATTTTCTAAAAACAATTGGTAGGTACTACTTGGGTTAGGGTGTTTATATTTCTAGGTACTAAGAAAATAACTGTTTTTTTATTCCCTGCTCTGTTACCTACGCTCAATTTAATTAGGTACCTGCAATATTATTTAGGCAACACCTTTTCTCAAACCTCCAGTCACGGGATGGTTTACTCAATGCAACGAAATCATTAATGCATAACATTCGTTTGTACACCGCCCCCGTTTTTTAAATTACTATTATTTATCTATCATTAGCCAACAGATATTTATCTATCATTTTAAATCATGATATGAATCATTTGATCATAATTTGTAATCAATATGATAAATACTTGTCTTCTTTATCTAGAATAACTTTCAAATTCGTTTAAATTATCTTAAATAGATTAATCAGATTTAGCAAATACTCAACTGACATAATGAGCACTCCTGCAAAGTTCAGCGGCGATACGCTTTCCACTTTGACACCTGACAAACTGCGGATTTCCCATACAGACAGGTTTAAGCAACCAAAATAGCATTTTAGACCAAGACCATTCTATTAGCTCATCATCATTAGCCAATAGACGTTCACCGGACAATACTCGTCCGTCTCTTTATCTGGTCCGTGTAGTCTATCCTTTTGCCTGGCAGAGATCGCTTTTGGCGATTAGACCAGCCACCGTACCTATTACATACCTACTCGTATCAATAGGTGTATCTACCTAAAGTAAAATTATGATGTATCTATTTATTGTAACTATCAGTGTAAATGTGTGGTAATCAATAAAATGTTATTTATCAGTCTATTTACTGATTGACTGTATTAAACTGCCCCAACATACATTTCCCATAAAACGTTACCTCAAGTCATATTTTATTTAAGCTGTCTTCTTGCATAATGAAAATTAAAAAGTAAAATACACTGTTTAACTTCCCAATTAAATCTCCAAACAATTTTATTTCACTCGAGTTGTATGCAATCGTAATTCCCGAACCTCATACTGCCGTTAACAAATTGACACTTTTTTATTACTTAAAAAAAGTTGAGATCATTAAATGGGAGGGGCATAAACAGTGGTCCCGGACGCTGAACAATTTGGACAAACAACAGATCAATTTACCAACTGCTTAATTTATAAACGTAAGTGTGGTAATTTAGCATCATTTTATTTTTTTAAATATGTCCTTAAATTTTTATCATTTTGAAGAATTTAAAAGGGATGGTAATTAGCGATTGTTGTCTCTGACACAACATTGGAAATGAGGTGGAAAATTGGTTAATTAAGCTGCTTTAAAACGTTCCAAATTAACACTGCATGTGTGATTTGTGAGACTAGAGATTTCGTTTTATTGAATGTAATGAGTGTTGTAAACTGCAACTTAATGTAAATGAAAATAATGATCTGGGAAAAATCATAGGGTCTACCTGTAAAATTGTTAAACATGATTCATTATTTTATTTTAGTCAAATACCTACCTACTTGCCTTCTTCGTGATCGAACTGTCTCAAGCTAATTTAATTTATTTTTCAAAGATTTTTTGACCAATGTAGGTATAGTGGTAGGTAATTTTATTACAAATATTAATTTATTTAAATAGGCCACATATAGGAACTGGTTACCTAATAACTACTAACAGACCCATGTTATGTAACTAAAAGACCTATACAAATGTTATCGAAATTTCTTTAAAATTACTGTTTATTCCTGTAAAACCGATGAAAAAATGGCGATAGTACCTAATTAGACGATAACTTATTAGTTTTTTCCAACCGGTATAGGTACTTTGAACACAAACTCAAAGTTCTAGATTTCAAATATCTACCTGAAATCTCTAAAAAAGAAGAGAAACCTCTAAAATGTATATACCTACTACTCGTTCTCGTGTCACATTTTTGTGTAGTTCCATATCCATATAAAATAAAAATATAGTTCGAATACTAACTTAATTACAAACACCAAATTATATTAAAACTAAATGTCTGTCACTCCTAGTAAATAATCCATCCAGTTAATACATTTCTTTCACCCACTTAAATACGCAAGCAGATGGTGATACTACTGAGCGTCAACCATTGCCACCTATATTAAAACATTCTCATAAGTCACGAACATCCAAAATGCGCCCTACGATGCCTCATATTCCTGTAATTTCACCGACAACCATATCCTTATATCGGTAGACAGAAATGCTACATGGCGGCAGAAATAGGTCTACGGTAGTAATAGCTCCTCACGAACCCCTGTCATATCTAGTGAATGTGATAAGGATTATGTTCTCTTTGTGAGATTATGTCCAAAAACGTTTGACCGTTAAACCACTGTGCATGTTTGTACCAGTTCTGTCAACCCTTTTGAAAATTTGGGTTGGTTGTATCTATATACATTACGTAGGTTGACTCATTATTATATTAAAAAAATTACTACTGCACAGTGGGTAATCATTTCAAGATCATGTAATTTTAAAAATAGATACAAATTGTGAGGCTCTTCTACAAGTGATAAGATTTAGTAATAAATCAACCGCTCTCAAGAAATCATTCTAATTTCCTTTCATAAAAAAATACATGCAAATTAACTCCAAGTGTTAGAAATACACAAGTATCAGATTTTATTTTCAGTGGTTTCTTTCCTTTTTGCTCGAAATATATTTAATTATTAGACAATAATCTAATACCTATTACCTATACCTACCTACATATCTAGTTAGTATTTTATGTAATGTGATGTCTTACCTTCAATTGCGTTAACATGGTTCCTCTTGCTCTTTGAGACATCAGCATGAATATTCAGGATAATTAAAAAATAATAAAACTACAAACAGAACTATAACAAATTAAATAGTCCAATCACACCTATTCTTTGGCATTATTTCTCAGCCAGTCTTTCAAAACAGTCACAAAAATAAATATAAAAACACAAAACAAACACAATAATAAAACAGTATTCCAACACAAAACCGATGAACAAATAATAATTTGCAAAAATAACAGATCGTGTAACGTTTCGAGATCGAACGCAATTGCAGACGACGAAGATGCGGAGGACACGCGACGCACGTCTTGCGGACGCGCGCTTTCGATACACAATGCTGGCAGATCGAAGCGGGCCGACAATACGCGCGCGCTACAATAACCTACGCCCCCCGCCCCGCGCACCACGTGCGACAAGGACGCACCGAACTAATGTCACTGCCCTGCGAACAATGCCGTCCTTCAAACCATTTTACATGCTAAAAATGAATCAAACCTCACCATCAAATTAGAAAACCTAAACAGAGCAACAATAAGCTATCTGAATCTGCAAAAATCTGACATAGTTGTATTGAGAATTTCGTTTACAATCAATTGTCTATGCGGAATAACAGCTTTCATCCCGCGGAATCTATACAAAGCGGTTCAGCCCATCCTTTTCTAGCGGGCGATGTGTGCGTGTCGCGCGGCCGGCTCGCTCGCGCTTTGCGCATTCTTCGCAACTAGGCGCGGTTTTGTCTCGCTCTAGGCTCCGCCCAGACGAGCGTCTTTGACTGCCGCCGACTGCAGTGTGCGTACAGAATAGCCCAGCATTGTGAAACGATTTTCGCACACCACAATGCTCAGGTGGGTGTGTGCCCGATCTATGAGGGCGTTTAAAAAGTCAATACAATCTCTTACATTTGTATTTGTGGAGAAGATTTTCTTTCTTCAGCCGTTGTGTTTGACTGGGCGTGTTATGGCATTGTGTTGCGAGGCGTGGCCTGAGAAAAACGTTTCTATTGTGTGCCGTTTCGATTGTGATTGGCGAGCACTATTGTTGTCGTGAACGACTCCGCTCCTAACTTGCAGAGCGAAATATGATGCCAATTGGCTATTTTTAGATGCCACTCATATGCTTTACCATACCTGATAATAAAGTAATTTTTTATGAACTGTTAAATCCAATCGAATCTACATATATCATAATGTCTTAAAAGTTACTAATTTAATATAATTTAATAATAACTAAGAATTAGCATGCATTATTCATAGTCTATCAAATAATATTGGAAGCTTGTCATTCTAATCGTAAGTTCAAGCTTTTTATGATGCTGGTAAGTAGCAAGATAGTAACTTTAGCACCAGAAAAAGATATGCCTACTTCCTTAGGAATATCGATTCTGATGTGTCACAGAAACCAACACCAATGGTTTAAAATATTTAAACAGTTAATTTGATACTATAGTCGAACTCGCTGATGATCTGAGGTCGCCAGAAACTGGTGCTTATCTCCTGGTCATCGCCTAGATAAAGCCTCATACGCTATAATAACAGTTCCTTGATCAGATTGCAAGAAAATACTGGTTTTTACGCTGTCTTTTGATCTTTTATCTACATTTTTAATCATCATTTTATGTGTAGTTGATGAACACTTTATTTTAGTTGACACCGAGGTGAGTACTCTCTAATGACTATATTAACGACTTGTGTATATTTATAAGGTAGTTTTAATATCATGTTTGAAAAGAAACGTAGATTTAATAAAGTCGTAATCGTAAAAACTTTATCAACATCACGACAGCTTTGGTAAGATAGACAACAAATATCTACATAGGTTACCAATGCTTACCTACATCGTCAATAAAAGCAAGTTTTGATATTAAATAATAAAATTAAATTAATTAAACCCATAATCAACTCACCAAATGCAAATTTTTATGTCCAGAGTATTTTGAAAAGCCACCCACTGTGCAAAAATCTAATAAATCGAAAAAAAAAAGTTGATGACACAAAACTATTACAAATCATAATCATATCGACATTTTTTTTGCATTCATACTTACCTACAGTATACCTTCCCAATGTAGACGTATTATTTATTTACTACATCGTACAAAACAACGTAAAAATTCTGTTTTTACAAAACAAATTTTTGATTTCATTTTGTATTCGGCGTTGTTGAAAGCATACAAATTGTTGGAGCTTTATATTCTGTAACAGTGTTGCCCTGTTTTATTAAAACACACTGCAGATATCTATAGGATCAAAGTACGTAGGTTCCTACTTTTATGTGAATGTGGGTAGGTACCTATAATAAGCAGCTATAAAGCTCTTTGTATGTGTGTAAGCCTTCCTTTGAATGTAAGAAGGACAATATGACCTATATTGAGCGCAGGCGTGTAAGAATGTGTGTCTGGGGGTTGCCACCCACCCCCCACGGTGGGGTATTATCTGTGGAGGGGTGTGGGTGCCCCTTGGCGGTGTTCCAAGCTCTCATTGCTGTTGTTTTGTGGAGAATTTATTTTGTTAATATTTGTTTCTTCATGACAGTTTATAAATAGGTAAACTTTATAATGCTGACGAATATAATATAACACAGATTAGATTAATTATTATACCAAGATTATTTATTTTGGTAAGAAAAAAATATATAGTACGATGTTTTCTGTGATGACGACATTTTAGGCTATCCAATGGCCTCCGTCCTGACTTATACCTATTAATAGCTAGGACCTAAACAAATTCAAAAAAAATGTACAAAAAAAATTACGGTAGGTAGGTAATATTAGGTACCTATTATAAAAATACGTCTTGAGAGTCTTGAGAATGTTTTTATTTAATATTAATATAACTTAATAAATAATACTCACATAAACCAGTTTTAAGCGTATGTATCAAACAAATCGTTTCTTAGGTTCACCATTTGAAATAAAGTTTAATCAACGATAAATATTTTTAGAGGTCTTTCTCAGAATGTAACTTCATCACGTTCTTTGCAAACCTTTAAGTCTGTACTTACTACTTACCCATACCAACTACCCTATTCTTCGACAAACTTCCTACCCAAGCAACCCCTTACTCCCTTCTACTTTTGTCCCAGTAATGAAGATTATCGACCCCACTGGGGCATGGCAATTACTTGATTGGTTTTTGGTGTTTTGTTTGCTGACGGTATCAAAGTTGCTAAGGTTTTGTTTTGTTTGTCGCTTTCAAAGGTTTGATTCGAGTTTTGATAAGGTTTAAGTATCGTGGGCCTATAATAAGACACCAATATGACGTAAAGATACCAACCAATTTATTCCACAACTGATTGGATAATATATACTTATGTATTTGTAGTAGGTACGAGTACCTAGGTACCTAGGCTTCTTATGTCAAACGCGGATACACTGTTGTGAGCACTATGGGCATGCACCCTAATAGACTTGTGACGTCATAATTTTATTTTTGCAATTATAACAGTGACATTTTAGAATTCCGTACCCAAAGGTAAAAACGGGAACCTATACTAAGACTTCGCTATCCGTCTGTCTGCCTGTGTGCTCCTATACAACAACGAAATTGGTACGGTCCAACTCGCACTTGGCAGGTTTTTTCGTGACTGTGATCACAATCTTTTTTGAGGGCTGGATCCGCGCCTGTCTTATGTAAAATGATAAAAAATTAGATCTATTATTAAGGAATACAACTGTAAAATTTTGGCATTTTCATTTTATTTTCTTATTAATTAACTACAGTTTTTTGTATAACTATTGGGTATGATTCTATGTTGTTGGGTGGTTTAATATTTTTCTTTATGGAAAACATCATACAACACCAATATACATCAACCCCAACCAGTTTGCAGTGAATTTTCTAAAACTAACTTAACCCTTTCGAAACCCCCCTAAAGCATTAGTTAGTTCAAATTTAATATCACAGGCATGTTCATAATTCCAATGAACCCCTTATTTTCCGGATAACGGGTTCATTGCACCCCTCTGTTTCACCTAACTAACAAACTTGCGCCGTCATCTTAGCACTAGTTTCTGAATATGTATATCGAATCTATAAAGATTCTGTGTAATATTTTTGAGTTATGGAATATCATAATACACATTGTACTACATCACTGACAAAGTTCTTGAGAAAAGTAGGTAAGGTTAAAGACTAAGAAGGTCCTTAAGTACCTATTTATTGGTATTTTTTTCTAATTGAAAGTTTTTTTGCAGTACTGGTACCAAAGTATAAAAATGATTATAATTAAAAACTGTGGAGGTCTAAAATAAACATTTTTTGATGTAATTTCATTTTATTAGATGTTCGTTTATTCATTCGTAACAGCTTATTTGGACGAGATTGACGACTGAAATTCAGCGTCGCACTGCGGCTCAATGCTGAGATGGGGACCTATTTGCCACCACATGGAACAATATACTGTTAATTGTTCATGTTAATGTTCTCCTTTATTCATTGTGTTGTGCTATAGTGTGTGCAAATAAATGTATTTTCTCTTTTCTTAGATTTGAAATCATAATAAATCGTGATTATATATAATAAACCATGGTACAATAAAAGATAGTCACGTAATACACAATAGTCACGTGAATGACATAAAAAGAGACGTCATTACCGCTTTAAACTATCAATAATGAAAATCTTAATACGCGGTGTAAATCGCCTTATGACGAGTAATAAATGTTTTTGATGAATGCAGAATCGTTTTTTCTCAATAACCGCAAAACATACAGTTTTATTTTTATGACAAAGATAACTTAAGGATATTATCTAGATAAATTATAGACAGAAACACGATTGGTGAAACTTTTCTTCATAGATTTATTTTCCAAAGTTA
Organism: Hydriomena furcata; assembly: GCA_912999785.1. Classification (NCBI taxonomy): domain Eukaryota; kingdom Metazoa; phylum Arthropoda; class Insecta; order Lepidoptera; family Geometridae; genus Hydriomena; species Hydriomena furcata. Next base: position 7,650,958 of record OU538838.1, read on the forward strand.
GCTCTTCAAAAACACAAGTTTCGTTTGTAATCAAAACTATGAATAGCTAAACAGTTATTTTTTATATAATTCGTTAGATAATGAAACTAGCTAATTAAATGATAGACAGTTTCTTTTTAAGTTTGATGGTTTTCTAGAGAATGCAGTTTTATCACTTTCCGTCTTATCCGGGTAGACTCAACCCATACAAAAAACCAAACATTTCACATATCACCTTAAACGTTGTTGGCAATCTTATTGTGGGATGGTTTTACTGGATAAACTAGTGCTAAGGGTACAGATAACTTTGATCTTTATGTAAGTTATCTATCCCTTTTCAGCTTTACCTTACATTGTGCGTTTGCGGTTTTCTTAAAGACAAGTTGAATAAATGAAGTCTTGAATGGATTTTCATTTCAGTGAAAGCCGCTGCTTCCAAACTGTAATACTTTTATTTTATTCAGTAGGATTAAAGTTTCAGTTAAATTTTAATGCTGTACCTACCAACTGGCATAAGTTACTCCATTATGAAAATTCACTCTTTCTTTTTCCAAAATCACTACATAGTATAAAGCAAAGTCGCTTTCCGCTTCCCGCGTCTGTATGTCTGTATGTATGTTTGCTTATATCTTTAAAACTACACAACGGATTTTGATGCGGTTTTTTTTAATAGATAGAGTGATTCAGGAGGAAGGTTTATATGTATTAAATCCGTGCGAAGCCGGGGCGGGTCGCTAGTTAAAAATATATTTAAAAAAATAGAGGAAAACGGACAAAGAGGGTTGATGTCAGGCAGACGGCCGGTTGTAAAACATAAGTCAAATACTCTTCGCAACATGTCATTTATATAGAAAACTAATTTAACTTTAGTTATAGAGATTAAAGTTATATAATTTTATAAGTACAAACATTTTAGTAGATCTGTAAGAAGTTTACATTCAATACATATTATACTCTACTAAAAATTAATATTAGCTAACAAACAATTTAGCATTAGGTTTAACTGTATAGTGGTGGCGATTGTATTGTGTCCACGCTAAACTTAAAACTTCCTAAAAATACGATCGCTCGTATTCCTTATATTATATTTATCTTAGAGTCTAAATTAGCGGAACCTCAATTTACCTACTTATTAGGTACGGCGTTTTACTGTTAATATGGTAATAGCAACCTGGGTTCATAAGCTTACGGCCCGTATGATGGTATCTAAGCGGTTAGATACCGAGGTTTAATGATGCTTGCAATACTATAGGATCGCGTTGCCCTATAGATAGCCGTTGACTATAGATCCCGGCCGTTTTCTGACCACAAAAATCCCGGGATAGTCCCGGGATCCCGGGATAACGATTCAAAAATCCCGTAATCCCGTGATTGAAAAATATGTTTGTTGTTGTATTCCCTAATAATACAATATAAAAAGTCATATATCTTGAACTATAATAACTATTATATTTTGGTGATAAATTCTTATATAAGATGTAACATTCCTGTATTATAATGTTGGGAAAATCGACTTTGTGAGAACCAGGTAGGAAAGCATAAAGTCCTAGTCAATAGCTAACAGTACAAACTGCCTGCCGGTGTCAGCAGAGGGCGCGGTGTCGGCTAATTGGCGTCACTTAGCGGCCTCTCCATCTATCCTCGCATCTATAGATATCTGTAGATAGCTTACAGGGGTGCTCAACATTTTGTGCAGGTGTAACACTCATAGATACATTTGATATTGTGACGTGACAGACAGGACGACGGATTTATCGGAAAACTTTAGATAACAAGACAGTTCGTATTTCAATTTAATCAGAAAAGTATCAAGTTCGTCCAGCCATCACCTTTTCGCTAGGTCGAGGAGCCCACCGGGCATTCGGCAGATAAGACTCAACTAGTATTTTTTTATATATCTACTTCCACAAAAATATCACTACATAGTATAAAGCAAAGTCGCTTCCCGCGTCTGTATGTAATATGTAATATGTATGTATGTATGTTTGCTTATATCTTTAAAACTACACAACGGATTTTGATGCGGTTTTTTTTTATAAGTAGAGTGATTCAAGAGGAAGGTTTATATGTATAATACATGCATAATTTAGTAGAGAAACACTGATAATTTTAGAGGTTTCTAATGTGATGTCGTAAATAAACACATTTTTTTGCGCTTACATTGCAAATGCTGGCTGAACCCCACGAGATATATCAAAATAATGTACTACAGTATTGTAAACCTTAAAAACGTCTACAAAAAAGTCCACGATGGTATTAGAAATGTCTTACGCACAGCGAAGCGGGCACGGGTCAGCTAGTTATTATTAAAATTATGACTCTGGGTTCTCTAAACGCTCTGACTTCTCAGTGAAATTCTAATTTCCATCGTATCCACTAAGTTTAGAATGAGCTATAACGATGCCATAATTAACAGCTGGCTTGTTTCGTAAAAAACTATGATTTTCATAACTATAAACATGCTAGCTGATACACAGTTTTTAACTTTTGTGGTTACATCGTACACTTTGTAAAGTACACTCATATAGTTGTTCTGAATAAACGATTGGATTTTTTTATTTAGAGAATTTATTTATTTTTAACTTTAATTAACACGGTTGGACACCAATTACATTAATCAAAGATAGATACACATTAACAAAAACGAAAAAATAATAATAATAATTGTAACAATATTAATAAGTTAGATTTAATCAATTTTGTACAATGTCAACACTCAGAAATAATAATAATAATAAAATAATAAGGAAAAAAAGGAAAATAAAATAAAATAAAAAAAGAATAATAACAAGCAAATAGAAATGTCAAAATATATAAAAGAAGAACTAGAATAATAATAATTTCAAAGAATACTAATTTGAGAGTAATTTATTATTATAGAATCTATGTAATCTATTCTCATAGCTATGAAAATCATAGATTTTTACGAAATAAGCAAGCAAAACGAGCTATATTTATTTTATTTACAAAACACAGAACGGGTACAATTAATGGCAGATATTGAATCTAAGTAAGGTTTGTTTTAACACTAGGTTCTCAATATAATATACTTAATTAACTTTTAAACAACAACTACTTGACACAATAATGAAGACAAACACAAAAACTACAATCCTCAATCCAAACAAATACAATTATCTTAATAATATTATAAATGCGAAAGTTTGTGAGTGTGTATGTATGTTTGTTCCTCAATCAGGCCTAAACGACAAAACGGATTAAGTTGATATTTGCTATAGATGTAGATATAATGCCCGATTAAATAATAGACTACTTTAAAACAGGAAAAACATCCCCAAAACGATAAAAAAACTCAAAAGGGATAATTTCTGAATAGATGGCGCTGGTGTGCAACAAATCTGACATCACAGACTAAAAAGATTCAGTCATTTCCATTCGATTATTGAAATTTGACAGGACAACGTCCGTCACGGGTCGGCTAGTAGGTTATAGTTATAGGTTGACCGCGCCTGCCTTTCTATTAAAAGATCGGATCCGTGCATCTAATCTGGCGCTGCATTGTGGATTTCCGCGTGATCTTGCTCAATTACTTTTTTCCGGTAATAAATTAACTCTGGATTCGCTGCGGACTTCGATGTTTTATGTAAAATTAAAAAATAAAATAAAATAAATAAATAGGACCACGACTGTAATCCCCTAGTACGGTAGACATCCTCTCAGATCTCCTTTGAAGATGTCTAGTTTGGGTAGTCAGAGGCACGTCCAATCATTATATTTGGCACATGCCTACATTGTGCAGTAGTTAGCATTCTATACGTGACAGGTTGCAAGCCCGCTTATAAGAACACTAACTGATTTCCTCACGATGTTTTCCTTCACCTTTTTTAAGCACGTGTTTATGATGCGCATAATAAATTTTCGAACAGAAAACATCCACTCGGCCAACACGACCAAAACTATGGTTTGTGTAAAATGTTATCCACTTGTGTTGTGGTTGACTTTTTAAATCCTGTTTGATACACAGTTCGACGTTTTTATAGCTTTATTGCAAACTTGCCAACTGGTTTTTTAGGGGTCATTACTCAAAGGGTAAAAACGAAACCCTATTACTAAACTTTCGCTGTCCGTCTGTCTTTCACAGGGCTGTATCTTAAGAACCGTGATAGCTAGACTATGTATTTCTGTTGTCGCTTTAACAACAAATACTAAAATCAAATTAAAATAAACATTTAAGTAGGGCTACCATACAACAAACGTGTTTTTTTGCCTTTTTTTTATAGATAATGGTACGGAACAGTTCGTGCGCGAGTCCCACTCGCACTTAGCCGGTTTTATTTATAATATATCTACCTACTTTCCATCAGCCCTGGCAGTCAAAGTTGAGATAATTCTATAAATACTAAACTATAAGCTTAGCTTAGGTACCTAATAGGTACTTAAAGTACATACCTACTGCATTTATCAATTGCGTTCTAATGGAGTGGGCCTCTATGGAGACATGGGTCATCTTAACGGTAGTTGAGTACCGATAAGATAGTTAACTTTATGTCCTTGTTGGGTACTTACGCTTGTAATTTTTTTAACTTGATTAATTGTAGGTAGTTTTTAGGGTTCCGCACCGAAAGGATAAAAACGGAATCTACTAATATATAAGTTATTTTACTGTAAAGTTTCATTTTTATCCGTTCAGTAGTTTTTGCGTGAAGGAGTAACAAACACACACATACACTCACACCCACTCACTCACTCACAAACTTTCGCATTTATAATATTAGTAAAACTTAGGTAGACGTTTATAAATCATGTTACTATTATTCAATTTTAGTCAGTTTGTCGATATAATAGATTTGCCACCAATAAAAACATAAAACTAAAAACATCGATTGCATTAGTTATATGAGGAACATACATAAATAATCCTATCGATCACTGTCAACACTAAAATACATATTGGCAATGCATAATCACTGACTATAAAGAGATCTAGAAGTGAATCCTTAAAAATACTTGTTTTATACTTGACATTTGTGAGTATTTTTAGCAAGTTAATTCCGTACCACTCATTGACTTTCCGTGATTTATAAACGCTACGAAATACTGCTCTACACATATCCATAAAAACCCTAGAAAAAGCCGCGTACCCAAACGAGTCCATTAGACGCTAATAGGTACCTATTTGTACCGTGCCCCTACAATATTACTCCGAAGATATTTACAGTCACATGATGACCGTTTCACTTAGTTTTTAACGGAACTTTTACGTAAAAAGTAAGTAGCATCCATTTGCGATGTTTAAAATGAAGTGATTTTTTACTGTAAAAAGAAATTTATTAGCTCTCTGGTCTAATGTGCTTTCGGGCTTTTTAAATTTCGGCTTCCAGTTTTGATTGAATTTTGTTCGTTGGACTTTTATAACTTTGGGTTTAAATGAAACTGATATTTCGCTACGGATTTTTATGTAGGCATAATCCTTGCTTTACAGTTTGATATAAACGGTTAATTCCGCTATGCTCGATTCCCGCTATGCTAGGATTCTAAAATACCTAAAAAAAAGTGCCGGTATGCTACGAATTTCTCAGTTAGGTACAGTTCGATATAAAAGTGTTTTTGGATAAACTTCAGTATGTTTTAAATATTACCAGTGCTTTCATTACCTACCTACAGATTTTTTTTCTAAGTAGGTGTTTTGCCTGTGTTTTTGAATCATTGTCACAAAAAAAAACATAATTGTAATCACTGTTACCAAGATACGTGAGACCACAAAACTCCAATAACAATACCTATACCATTGTTATCTGATTCACCACATTCTCCACAATTGGATCACCAAATAGGCAATTTTCCTGGGCGGTACATACGACAATAGGGTATTGTGATGTGGGCGGCATCCATTGTGCCCCTCGACCAATCAGAATGCTTCGCTCAACAATAGCGCACCGAATTGGTACCGACTGCGGTTTACAATGTGCACGTCATATCTATTGTTGGATTGGTTTGCGTGGAAAAGTACCTAATTTGCGCAAGCGTAATTAATGTGCCTTTCTTTTATTGGTGTAGTGGGCGTCGTTTATGAAAGAAACAGGCGGAACTGATAAGAGATAACGGTTTTGGGCCATTGTGGCGTGTCTCTGACAAATATACCTTTTGAGGTCTAGTAGTCCCAATTATAGACCTAGGCCTAATTCTAAACCTAGACCTAATTCTAGATCTAGACCAAGAATTAGACTTGAATGCGAAGGTAGGGTACAAAGTTTTAGTTTACAATTCAACTTCAAGTGTGTACCTTCTACTGTTTTGTTTTGCCTTTCCTTTTGTAGATAATCCCCTGATACTTACATGCATCTTAAGACTTAAAAAAAAGACAATACTTTCTAAATGGTTCACTTATATAATGCCGCAATTGCACTAGTCGACATTTTGTCTCGCGACATGTCCCCTAGTGCAAATGCACAATACATACGGCTAAGGATATATGCGTTATGACAGTTTCTCAAAACAATAATAATCTTACAGATATCTTATTAAAAACTAGCTGACCCGTGCCCGCTTCGCTGTGCGTAAGACATTTCTAATACCATCGCGGACTTTATTGTAGAAAAAAAAATTTTTTATTTACGACATCACATTAGAAACCTCTAAAATTATCAGTGTTTCTCTACTATATTATGTATTATACATATAAACCTTCCTCTTGAATCACTCTATCTATTAAAAAAAACCGCATCAAAATCCGTTGTGTAGTTTTAAAGATATAAGCAAACATACATACATACGCGGAAAGCGGAAAGCGACTTTGCTTTATATTATGTAGTGATGATAAACATGTTAAATACATCGAAATAACACCGAACCATCTTAGCAAATAAGACACATTTTTTTCTACAAGACAGAAAAACAGCTATTGAAGCCCCTATTTTGTGTACAAAAATGACACTTTATTTAGTTTTCTTGTAAATTATACGTAGATTATTTTAATTATTAACATAAAATCCTTTATGCTCACGTCTTTCAACTTCTGAAAAGGCTTTTAACATAACAAATCATTCAAGTTTCAAAGCTACCTATCTGTCTCGCATAAAGACAGAATAAAAGGCAAACAAAACGCGTATAGAAGCAAGTCTAAACATTCCCAAGACGTTGCCTTAGGGTGATGGGGTATGAGAATAGGGGGGCAATCCAAAATGTATCCGATACCCAACAAAAACAAACGAAACTATACCTTATTCCCAGGGACTTAGAGTGTAGGTTGATAACAGTAGCAAAGCACCTGAAAAGCAACATTGTCCATCCACAAAAGACCCGTAAAAATGCATAGCGATACTCCCGTTCCATCCTGTCAGGGGGTATGGGGATTGGAATGGGGGTTCAAGTTATATTGGCTGATTTATCTTTGTGAGTAGAACACTCGTTTAGTTGGAATGGAAACCAATGCCGCAATGGAAATGTAAAAGTTATAATTAAAAATGAATGCTAAAAATAGCATTGCTGTATATTAAAATATCAAGTTGAATTGTAAAACTGTGTGTTATTGCAACTAATTACCTATACTTGTCATATGACAAAACTTTATTATATAGTCAACTGAATTGTCCATATCAAAAGACTTGCTATTTTAAAAGAACGTATCAGCCTTGTTGGCAATCGTAATCGGATGTCAAATTCTGTGTAACTGTCAAAAGATAAAGGGATTTTGACAGTTGAAGCCAATTACAATCGAAGAGTCTTTAAATAAAATAATTGTGTATTATTTAACAAACAGATTAACCCTCGTATTCAAGAACGACACTATGAGAACACTAACCCACAGTGGACGAAATCTTTTTTCATAAAAATCACTTTATGTGTTGTGTGACACTGCATAGTGTGAGTAGAGGCACATTGTCGTGTGCCTCTAGCCAAAGTTGTGCTCTAAAGGTACACGGTAGCGTGCGCCATAGTGCCGCTTAACACATAAAGTGATGTTTATGAAAAAATATTTCGTCCACTGTGGGTGCGTGTTCTCATAGTGTCGTTCTTGAATACGAGGGTTAATATTCTTCCATCTGGCCATTTGTCTTCACGCATTCATCATTATTATAATTATCTTAATGTAATTTATTAACAGAAATCTATCTGTTATCTTATCTTGGAACGTATTTAAAATGTATCTAAAACTATTAAGTATCTATTTGCGCCTGACGCTATTAGGAATCTAATTGGCACTCAAACCCAAACTTACATGTCAACGTTTCGTTTCCAAACAGTTACCCAAGTGAATCCCACTGAAACGCAAACGGGCGAGTCGTTACGAGTTCGATAAACACCGGATGCGGGGACAGGTGTCGCTGACTGACCGCCCTGTACCACGGATACTGGATACCGCCCCTGTACCAAGAAGTGTAGGATAAGCGATATTATTGCTGCGTTGGTTGAGATTGTTTCAACTTCTTTTATAATTTGGAGTAGATATTATGACAGATTGCTAGCCATAACTTTATCCAATGGAATACACCACTTCCTGATAAAAAAAAACTACATTAAGAAAAATATTGTAACTATTCTTATTCTGTTCAGACAACTTTGTCAAGCCTCTAATAATAGGAGCCTTCTAGGAAAACAATGATTTTAGTTAGCACACTTACGTCTTGTCTTTTATTTGCCAATTATACTGGCTGATCAGATAATTGTGTTTATAAAATACAAAACATAAAACAAGTAGCTCACTGAACAAAAAACTGTCGCATCGTTGGACACAGGACGGGGTGGTAGGGACCAAAAAGTAAAAAGTGGGACGAAGAACGTAGGAAAGAGCAGCGGGTCTTTGTGTGCCACCCTCATAATGTACTGATGGCAGAAACAATGGGATAAAAATGAGCATCAACAAAAAAATATTTGATTGTTGGGAAAATATTAAAATTGAAAAGTGTCAATTCGGACACAGTGTCCGAATTGACACTTCGTCAGCAACCCTATTTTATGAATACTGTGGTTAGCTGGTAACCTCTAGTAGGTTGAAATAAAGTCCATCGCGTCGTACTCTCCTAAGATATAAATAATAATGTAAAAGTTGGTTATGATGTTTGTGTATGAACCAAGTCACAATGGCTCAAGCGATTCGGAAGGAAATCGTGACTTTTAACAGCTTTAAAGATACTTTTTATTTAGGTAAGTACTAGGCGAACGTAGCAGTGGGAATAGATGGAAGGTAATGTGTTGTGTTTATTTATTTAATAAAATAAATATTTAATTTTTTCTAAATCTTTTTCTAAGTTATGATGGCTAAAAAAACTATTAGATTTTTTTAATCTATCGTATAAGTTACGCAGTTTGTGATACTGCGAGTAATGTTATTGTAAATGTAAATGTTTCACCATTAGGTGTATAAATAAACACCATTATTAACATCACACCTACTCCTATCTTATTTTAAAATTTTCATTTGTTGTTGGTAAATTTATTTGATTTTTGTTGACTTATTTGCTGTCTGTACAACTAGATACAACTTTGTAAAGCTCGTCTGCGGGGGAGGCGAAATTAAGAGACACTTTGTGTAGACTCATAAAGGAATGTGTATATCAACATACTACTACATATTCTATATAATATTTATATTTGGTTCTTTATTATGTTGAAAACATGAAAGAATAAGCTCTGATATAGAAATTTCAGTAAAAATCAAAGAACGATCTTAATATTATCATAAAACCGTCATGTCCTTGTAGTCTTCGATATCTTTTATATAAAATTCTCGTGTCACAGCGTTTGTAACCAAGCTCCTTCGAAACGGCTTGACCGATTTTTAAGATTTTTTTTCTGTACATTTGGTAGGTATATGAGAATAGATCGCAGAGTATTTTTTATATCCCTTAGAGATAAAGTATAAAGATAGCATAAAGTTCGGAAAAACCTGAAAGTGCTTTTTTTCTGTTTGATTATTGAAATTTGACAAGCTAATCAAAATATATAAAACTTTTGCGTTACTGACTGACTGGCTGAATAATAATCTATCAGTACAAAGCCTAAACCACTGATTATAGAAACTTGAAATTTAAAAGGTGTATTCCGGTTTCTACACACCAAAAGGAATACACCTTTTAAATTTTAAGTTGCACCAAGGAAGAAATTCCCGAAATTTAACCCCTAAAGGGGTGCAGCAGGGGTTTAATCCTGTTTATAAATAACTTCACTTAAACGAAGTCGCGAGGGTATCCACTTGTTATTGTTATAATATATAAATAAAATATAGTTTAAAAAAACACGCTTTTATTGCTAATCGAACTAAAAACTAGAAAATATTTTTTGATGACAAAGAGTTTAATATAACTGTAGTAGAAGATGAAACAATCAATCATATTGAATCACCTCAAAACAAAATTTTAGTAAAATTTAAGTTATTAACACAATAATTCAATTCAATTCAGAGATCTATGAAAATCACGTTTGTTGTATAGGAGCCCGCCCCACTTAAATATTTATTTTATTCTGTTTTTTTTGTTGCTATATTTGTTTTTATTTTGTTTTATTTGTTGTTATAACAGCAACTACGACGGACTCTTACTTTTGGGTACGGAACCCTATAAAGAAGAAGGAGACCTAATTTCCTTGACCAAGAAGACAACAAATATTACGTCCGTGTATAACTTGTAATAGCTTTTTTAAAAGTGATCCATGCTTTCAAAGCGCCTCTATTAGAGCTACAACAACTGAAATACAAAATGTAAATGATAGATTATTGTACTGACCCAGATGAAGCGTGGTGCCAGAACAGTTTAGAGCAGTACATTATAATAACATTGGCAACTGCACTTAACGTGGACATAATCTATTGTTATTAATAGGTGAAGCGATATAATGTAGTAAATGTTGAGGAAGCAGATATATTGATGACTAGCTGGCCAGTGCCCGCTTCGCTGGTCGACAGATAGTTTCACATCTGGTATTCCCATCTTCAAAATAAATTATAGCCTATATGTTGCCGAGGACTAATAGCTACATAACAAAAAAAGTTTCATAAAAATCCGTCCAGTAGTTTTTGCGTGAAAGCCAGACAACAGACAGACAGACAGACAGACAAAAATTTCAAAATGTAATTTTATGGCTTGTGTTACTTGTATGACCCCTAGGAGTATTTTTTTTAGTTTTTATTCAATGTACAGAATTGAACTCTTCTGCAGTTTTATTATATGTATAGAAGTTATTCTAAGACATGTTTAAACAGGCTTCTGCCCTTGGCTTCGATCACGTGGTAACTGGATAAAAAGTATCATATGTAGGTATTATGGTAGTATTGTTATTTGGGTGTGATTGAGGCAAAAATATACAGACGTCCTCACAAACTTTCGCAGGATTAAGTGTTTGTCTTCACTTCCGAAACGTATGATATGATAACTATTAAACATGAAACGCGCCATCACTCACTATGTAGGACACAAAGTCGCGTTTCATGTTTGACACATCGCGTGCGTCGTGTCATCGCAACCGCGACAGGCTTGCTGTGTGGACACACTCTTAGTGCACGAGTATAGGTATAAGTGTAGGGTCAGAACTTTGTATGTGATTATTGGGTGTTATTAATTATATTAATTTAATTATCTGAGTTTAAAATGAAAATTATAGGCAAATTTTTGAAATCTTATCGTTGGGATATATATTATATATATTTTATTTGAATAATAAATAATAAATATCTCTTGCTTTTATTGTAGATTTTGATAGGCAAAGTAATTTTTAAAATTGGTACAGTTGATTTTAAGTTTGTCCATTACAAACAAGTGTACAAATATGAAAAGATGTCTTTATAATATTTGTGTAAAACTCTAGATAATAATGTATTGTAGATTATAATTTATAAGCTATCATTGAAGTCTGTTTGAACATAACTTTACGTGAACGAAGTCGGGAGGGTTTCTACTAGATAATTATAAGACGATGATGTACTTAATAATTACAATGTTAAGAAAACGTCAAATACAATCTGTTTCATGTTTGTTCTCTACTTATTTCGGTTAGTAGGAAAGATTATTTCTTTAAGGTACTAATTAAATGTGATTAAACTCTCCACTAATGTGGATCTACTAATTAGTGTAGGTATTTAGAACTACCAAATACAGACATCTATTTATAGATATTTAAACTACATAGCAAAGTCTAGTTATTCCGATAATCATCATCATACTTCTCCTTTTCCCACTTATTGTGGGGTCGGCACAATAATGTTAACAAACATGTTGCTAACCGGCCGCCTGCCTGACGTCAACCCTCTAGTTATTCTGATCATAGTGCTTTATATCTGGACTCTCTGCTTTATCTTGTTTACTTACCTACTTAAAAAAAATTATATTGTTAACATTAACCTGAAGCTCTTTAGTTATTTTTTTTATTGTTGTACGTACCTGAGTAGTAGGTACTTTTAATTATTATTCTTGTTTGAGCCTTCACCTTGTTCGATTGGCACCACACTGGAGCTCTACATAGCATTAAGGAAAGGATAAAAAAAAGGTAGACTCCAAGCCGTGTTTGTTGCCTGATTCTTCTAGGCTTGATCGCGTGGAATCGGCGTAGCTTCACCTAGTTCCTAAGACGTTTCAAAGTGATCCTTGTGATTTTATTGAAATAAATGATTTTTGAATTTGAATTTGAACCACAGAACAACGCATACAAACGTTGTCAGTCATAAATTAAACAAGATAGAGTTTAATGATTCAAGGGCCAAGATTAAAATAACGAATTTGCTAAAAACTTCCACCCCTGGTAAGGGTGGAATGATAATTTTTAACCAAAAATGAAAAATTATTTACCTAAATACCTTGATAAATCTTAGATTAATAAATTTAAATTACTCTGAAAAACCATGGTTTACTATACAAATGTAGAACAAAACATGTCGCTTATGAATGAAACAAAAGTGTTCCGGATGATCGCAAATGTCGTGCGCGAGCGCATCCAGAAATAACATCTGACAATGAATTATCGACCGCATCTGATGGTCTTTAGCTACCTGTAGAATATGGCAATGTTAACATTATTACTTTTGTATTAAATACTGTTTCAAATTAAAGAAATATGTTCATAATTATGGCTTCGCACGGGTGGTAAGTACCTAGATAAAAAGTAGCCTATGGTGTTATTCTGATGTATAAGCTTTATTACTGTGAAGTTTCATTTTAATCCGTGAAAGAGTAACAAACACACACACACACACACATTTACTCTTTCACAAATTTTCGCAGTTATATTATTAGTAGGATTTTAACTAGTTGTAGTAGTTTTTATCCTTTTCGTGCGTGATTTTGTTTGCGTGGAACAAAAACGGTTTTTTTTCCAATTTTATTTATTACATACCAAGTTTCTATTCGTGGCTTTGCTAACATGGTAAAACAATAATTTAAATAAGTGATGAAAAAGTAGGTATCATTATTATTTATTATTCCTAGACATAAGCAGGTAGGTATAATCTAAGTTTCATTCAAATCCGTTTAGTCGTTTGGGCGTGATTGAGGCACGAACATACAAACATCCTCACAGACTTTCGCATTAATAAAATTGTATGGAAACTGTTAAGTTAAATGTTACATTTTTCATCAACATTATTCAGTAGTTTTCGAGTTTTAGTCTTAATAAGTTTTCTGTTGAAAAATATTTTTCAATGACAAGCTTTTGTAAAATCATTTAAACCATCGAGCAGCGCGCTATCACCTGTCACATAATCATTGTCATCGGAACTTGCAAAGTTTTTACTCAATCGAAGTATTTACTAAGGAGTTCCATTATGAGTGTCTGTTGAACAGCTCCTGACTCCATCATCAGATCAGCTCACTGTCACCATATTATAACATAAGTTACATAGGTATGCGAAATTTCAGCTCAATCGGTTGGGGATAACTGCTTCAAAATTGAGTTGCAAGTTTTCATCTTAACAAACATAGTTACAAACATACATATATTGCAAGTTAAATAAAAGCTTGTAAAAACTGACAGACAGCCACAGTCTATAAATTGAAGGTGCCTAAAGTAACTCGGAAGCGTTTTACGATCTTTTAAAATGACATCTGACGTACCTACAACAACTCACATCTCCGATAACTAAAGCACCTCTTTCAAATTATCCTAAATACACATAAAATAAATAACGCTTTAACGGTATAATAAACAACGTTTACCAAAAAAAACCGGCCAAGTGCGGGACAGACTCGCGCACGAAGGGTTCCATTATCTATAAAAAACCGGCCAAGTGCGAGTCGGACTCGCGCACAAAGGACTCCGTACCATAATCTATAAAAACGGCAAAAAAATCTTGTTTGTTGTATGGGAGCCCCCCTTAAATATTTATTTTATTCTATTTTTAGTATTTGTTGTTATAGCAGCAACAGAAATACATAATCTGTGAAAATTTCAACTGTCTAGCTATCACGGTTCATGAGATACAGCCCTGTGACAGACAGACGGACAGACAGACAGACAGACGGACAGTGAAGTCTTAGTAATAGGGTCCCGTTTTTACCCTTTGGGTACGGAACCCTAAAAACGGCAAAAAAACAAGTTTGTTGTATGGGAGCCCCTGAGAAATATTTATTTTATTCTGTTTTTATTATTTGTTGTTATAGCGGCAACAAAAATAAAATCATCTGCAAAAATTTCAACTGTCTCTCATGAGATACAGCGCTGTGACAGCAGACGGACGTCAGCGAAGTCTTAGTAATAAGGTCCCGTTTTTACCCTTTGGATGCGAAACCCTAATAAATGCTATAATAATAAATACGGTGGCTAAAATACAAATGTCATTAGCAACCGACACCACAGTTTAGTTGCGTAGTGAGTGTTGTGTTATTCTGTGGTTTTAGTGACCCAGCTTTGGCCTAATTGGTCGTAAATTATTATAATTTGCTTTACTGCCCACCCCGAGTCAGTTTAATACCTTAGAATATGAATATTAGACAGGTTAGATGGAAAAAATCGGAAATATGATGACGGTGTTAGGTTTATAAAACTTTTTATCTATTTTTAATGAATTACAGGGTTTTTTTTACGAATTTCTAAAAAGGTGATGGTTATTTTTCAATGTGTACCTACTACACACATTACTCCTTAAGTATTGTCCAATATTGTTGTTCTTGGGGAGTCATTGGCCGAGTGGGAGGTGCCTCGACTTTCAATCTGAAGGTCGTGGGTTCGTATACCGGCGTGCATCAATGGATTTTTCTGTTCGAAAAATTTATATGCGTATCAAAACACGTGCTCAAAACGGAAAAAATATTAAATTTTTACGATTTTAGTAAATTACTAAAATCGTAGTTTGGTAAATTTATTGATTGATCTTCAATACAAATAAAAATCTTGTGCAGATTTTTATTTGTGTTCTACTCCTGTTTCATTCAAATATAGAATCGCAATTTAATTTGCCCTAGAATTCTCATCCTCGGAATAATGCTGTCATTAAAATTAATGCCCTAAGCTGACAATAAGATCTGACTTTGACACTGGCATTCGTTTTATGTCTGACTTATGGTCGGGAGAGTCAATTGTGTGAGCTAATTCTGGTTTGAAACAAGGCAAAGATATTAATGACAGTGCCGTTGAAACGGGGAGAAGAATGACAATGTTGCCGTTTTGATTCTATGCACATGAAGCGGACAATCCTAGCGTATCAAAACTTTGTATCAGTTGCAGTTTACAGCGGTCAAAACATGGCATCTCTAGGATTAAATACTTATTGTTTGGAAGATGTACTCGTAGTGTAGCGACAGCGAATATAAACAATGCAAATCTGGCAGAATTTTATAAAAAAATAAATAGGATCACGACTGTAATCCCCAAGTACGGGCATGTGCCAAATATAATGTTCGGACATGCCTCTGACTATCCCCACTAGACATCTTTAAAGGAACTAAGCGCCTCGAGATCTGAGAGGATGTCTACCGTACTTGGGGATTACAGTCGTGATCCTATTTATTTTATTTTATTTAGTTATGAAAACAAGACTATATATTGAAATATATTCTTTTATTGTCCTCCGAATATTACATCTACTGGAATAGGAGTATTTTTTTATTTGCTTTAATACTAAGATTTATTATAAGGATTATACAGGATCGTATATTGTTGAGATGTTTAATCTCTTCGCACAAACTCGTACGTACTAGACTCGTGCATTATTGTTCTTGTTTTATTATATTTTCTTATGAGCGGCGTTGGGCTTGCAGCCTGTTACGTATGAATTGCTAACTGCTGATAAATGTGGGCATGTGCCAAATATAATGTTTGGACGTTCCTCTGACTACCTCGTTGAGACATCATCAATAATCTAAGTGCCTGGAGATTTGAGAGGATGTCTACCGCACTTGGGGATAACAGTCGTGTTTTTTTTGTGTTGTGTGTACGTGTATGTTTGAGTGTGCTTTATAAAGTCAAACAAAACAAAATCAACAAATTGTTGTTTTCGCTAACAGCTTGTCAGCTTTGAAAGGATTTCACACGTTTGTCATTTTGTGTGGAAAGTCTTGGCGGCTCATTAATTATTTATAAATAACCCTGTCTGATCTTTTCATAAAAAATATATATTTTGCAGATATATAGGTACCTAACTGTAAAGTAATCTGTAGAAACTAGAAAATTTCAAGTCCTTTAAACTTTAGATCATAAATTTTTGCTTGTCACGAAGGTAAATCTTTATTTCTAGAATTAAAACTATCGTGGTTGATACTTATTTTAACTATATATACGACTAACTACCACGTTTTTTTCTTGTATTGGTGACGTTTTGAGACAATTCAGATGCTCATGATGAAGAGTTTCTGAATTGTCTCGAAAAGTTAGTAATACAAGAAAAAAACATGGTAATTTGTTGTATTTATAGTTAGAACTTTATATCTGTTTTCGTTCAAGTACCTACTAATATAATAATAAAGACATTTTTTTAGAAAAGTGTAGGCTGATTTAATATACTTTGTACGTAATATATACCTATTATACATAGATATATGTATATAGGTACGTACCCTATTATACATTACTTGTTTGGTAGTCATTACTTTACAGTGAAAACGGAAACGACAAAAGAAACTATGCTTTGTGAAAGTGCTAGTACCTATAAGTACACAGTAAAATCCTGGCGTCTGTAAAGTGATGACTACTAAAATTACGTCCGTAACAGAACGAAAACTCGGCCAACTTCTCTAATAAGATATAAAGCGCCAAAAGAACAAGTTTGTGAGTACGGAGAAAAAAAAATGAGCAATTAATTTATTTTATTTTATAGAGAAATCAGTATCAATATAATTTTATAAATCAGACCCTTTTGCTGCTGTAGCACAGAGCATAGCATATATTTATTTTATAATGTTTGTTTTTTTTTTTTTTTTGTAATTTAGTTTTTTTTACTTTCTCTCCTTGTTTTTTTTAAGTGTACCTATGTTAGATGTAAGTTTAAACTGTTTTTTATTTCCTTTTTATGTTATGTTGTGTTGTGTGCTAAAGAAGTAAATAAATAATTGTCTATGTCTATGTCTATGTCTATGTCTAAATCTTAAAAAAATCTATAAGATTTCTTTATTTTCATTTATTTTCTGATCAGTCTTCCACAAGCACCTAAGGTCACATTACATAGTCCTGATCCCATATATTATTCTCTATGATATAGAGATATAGATTTTTCATGTCATGCCGATTTCTCTATAAAATAAAAAAATGTCATTGCTCATTTTTTTGTCTCCGATACCACGTACAGTCTATATCGTGGTATCGCTACGTTGTACTACACATAAAATTACGGTGCTGTCCAGTAAGCAATCAATTTAAGCCCGTGTAGAGGTATCTCCGTTATCTTATCAACCGTTTATGACGGTGGCTGTTTATTAAGAAACGAAAGCTTTAAAAGTGAAGCAATAGCAGTACGAGGAATTGTCAGCTTAACTCCATTGTAAGGACACCCAGAAACATTAACTATCGACATCCGCGTTTATTGCTAGCTAGACGCATCTTCATTTTGTAGGGCTGTCATACATTTCCTAATAATATTATAAATGCGAAAGTTTGTGATAAGGCTGCTATGTTTGTTCTCTAATCAAAAATAAACGACAAAACGGATTGAGATGAAATTTGCTGTATAAGATAAAAAAATCAGAATAAATAAAGGGGGAACTTATAATAAGAAAAAAAATCAGGCTTAAACGACAAAACGGATTGTGTTGAAATTTGCTAAAAATGTAGATATAATGCCCGAATAAAGCATAGACTACTATAAAATATGAAAAACATCCCCAAAATGATAATAAAACGCAAAAGGGATGATATAGATGGCGCTGGTGTGCAACAAATCTGACAATTAAATAAAACAATTAATAGATAAATATTGCCTGTTAAAAACCTTTGGTTAATCCTAAGAGATAGATAAATTTTCTATTCTATGTTGTTTGAAAATCGTCATCTTAATAATTTTTACAATATAAACCATTTATTTGAAAATTAAAATGTTGTCAAAATGCTCACAGCCAGCGATCATCATGTCGATTTGAAAAAAAATAAGAATACGACTCTAGACATTTTCTCAGATCACCACTCTCTAAGATCATTGAAGATTATCTAAAGGGAAGTCAGAGTCACGTCTATTATATTAAGCTATCCTATTTAATATAATTTATATGTTTAAACGGACATTAACTAGTTTTACAATTATTATTTTTTTCCACCATGCTCCATTGCACGAGCAACGCAAACATTAAAATCATATCTTCCAATTTATGTATGTAACAAATGGATGTTGTTGATTGAATAGCATTCAATCTCATTAATAATAAATCAAATTTGATTTTAGAAATCAGCATGAATGAGTTATAAATCAGAATTGAAAGTTCAAGTGCAAGAAGGCTGGCAGTTGACACTGCTATTCAACATTTTACAGGTGTCATCTTATTAATTTAAAGCCAAAACATGTTTAATTTGAGATGATATTTCGGGCAACTACACGCGCTTTGCTGATAGCCAAACAAAACATTATTATTATAAATAATTACGTTAAAACGATGCGACGAGCGGCGGTGGGCTTGCAACCTGTCACGTATGGAATGCTAACTACTGCAAAATGTGGGCATGTGCCAAATATAATGTTTGGACGTCCCATGACTACCTCCACTACTCCACTAGACATCTTCAAAGAATCTAAGCGCCTGGAGATCTGAGAGGATGTCTACCGCATTTGGAGATTACAGTCGTGATCATATTTTCTTTTAAATTTAATTTAATATGTGTTCTGATCGCTTTGAATAAGACTACAGCACAAAACGTACGAGGGTAAGTAAGAAAGACATTCCATAGCTTAAAAAGATATTTCTGCGTTTGGTATCATGCTAATTAGACGGTAACTTAACCCTAACGAGACAGCCCTGGCCTTCCCAGAAGTTTACAAAGGCGACAACAATGCAGTCTTGTTTGAACACAAACAGACAGTTTTATTAGTAGCTCTTGCTCTGAAGGGTCCTTTCATCAGAGACAGATTTTAAACTCTGTTGTCTTCAGCATGTTGGACTATCTGGACAGTTTCTGTTTCCAGTAGGAATATTACTAACATTCGTTTAAAAAGTAAAAGAAAACCGACGAAAGTGTATCGACCAATCACAAAGGGACGATATTCGTTTTTTAAGTTTTTTAAGGAACTGTCAGTCCTACATAAATATTATTATTTATTTTATATTTTTTTTTTCATGTTATTGTTATGTGGTGTGCAATAAAGAGTTTTCTATCTATCTCTATCTAATATCAGATCTCCAGGCGCTAAGACCCTTGAAAAAAAACAGGACCCTACTAAAACTTCGTTGTCCGTCTGTCTGTCCGTCTGTCCGTCTATCTATCCGTCTGTCTGTCTGTCTGTCCTATTTCAATTTCGGTAAGATCTTATGGAAAGCTTAGGAAATATAGATCAAAATTGTCCACAAGTAGGTAGGTAGTTATTGTTTGTAAGTATATTAATAAATGATCATTAGATCTTTCAGCGTAACTAATAGGCACACTCGACTCCGCTTGTCTCTGTATATTTAGGTACATAGTAGCGAACACCGCCCGTTGCGCAGGCGTCGTTTCCGCTTATTATTGCCGCACAGTGCTTTGTTTGAACTCTTTGTGTTTATTGCTTTTTGGCCATTTGTTTATTTTAATGTACTAATTAGGTTCAATTCAGACTCTCACTTCTTTGCAAAGCAAAATGTCCAGTATGTCCGTTCATTTTCTAAAAAAGTAATATTGAAAAAAATATATATCATTATTCATCATCAATTGAATTTATCATATAATATCCCAAAATTCAATAGCAATCACCAAAAAAACATGGTTGGGCAAATTAAGGGTTAACTAACGTTTATCTGTAACCATCAACGCTTCGTAGCGCAAACTTGCCCACGCAAAAATAAATAGATATCATAAATAATTTACGGTAGAAAATCAAGTTCACCGCTCTTTTATGACGGACATTAAATTTTTGCTGCGCCAAAAAAACTAGGTTTTTTTCGGCGCAATTCATATCAGCACTTTGATTTGTAGGTTTTATTGTAATCAATTTCGATAAGTCTCTATTTGGAGCCGGTAAAAACTGGCTTGGGCTTACAACCTGTCACGTATAGATTGCTAACTGCTGCAAACATGTGGGCATGTGCCAAATGTAATGTTTAAACGTGCCTCTACCTTTAGTCATCTTCAAGGATCTAAGCACCTGGAGATCTGAGTAGATGTCTACCGTACTTGGGGATTACAGTCGTGATCCTATTTCATTTTTGTTTATATAGCAAAAGCCAATTCAGTTGAAATGGACTTCGGCATTATCGAAGCTTGAGCTCGCATTTATGAATTATTGTAGTCTATTCTCAGATGTGCTCGCTTAAGAATGGACACTGCGCGTGCAAGTGCAATGTACAATGTACAATGCAACGTTTAATAATAGGCACCTCATAGTTCTGATCGTAGTCCCTTTCATTTATTGAAGGATCATTATTCAAGTAGATATATTTAATTAACGATTAATTAGTAAGTAAATGTAATTGACAATTGGTTTTTAAAATATTAATTAAATATATTCTAAAAGATAAGGTATATATATATTTTTTTGCTATATAATATTCTTAGGAAGCACCAGTTTTTGGCTAGTTAGCGAGTTCATTACGCTTGTTACATTAAATCACTACATAGTATAAAGCAGTCGCATTCCGCTTCCCGCGTATGTATGTATGTATGTATGTTTGCTTATATCTTTAAAACTACACAACGGATTTTGATGCGGTTTTTTTTAATAGATAGTGATTCAGGAGGAAGGTTTATATGTATAATAACATGCTACCCGTGCGAAGCCGGGGCGGGTCGCTAGTTAATAATATAATAACAATTAAAGATAATATATGAGACAGTCGACTTATAACAATACCCTCATATAAATTGATACTTTGGTTTCACCGAAAATTTAAATACAACAGTTTTAAGAATTTTTCCAAGTATTTAAAATAATTTCACACATTTCAAAGTCATAAATAATCACTTGCGAATAATTCCTCAATTTATAACGCTTCAATAATATTTCTTCAGCTCTAATGGTGCGCGTTTTGGCGCGAAATGTCACTGTTTCCGGCGCGGGCACTCGCGCGCACAATCGACGCATCCGGTGCGCTTGCGCATCCTTAGGATTTATGTACACTTGACAACGTTTTTTTACCAAGCAAGAAAAATCTTTGCACAACAAATATCTTTCCTAAATCTAAATTGTCTATATTCCATAGTATCCTCTCCTTCTTTTGTAAAAACAGTATTTTTTTAAAATTAAATTATTATAATATTATTCCAGTATGTCTTTGCTCTTACATTGAATACACGTACTTTTCTTTTAGCGCTGCGTTCAATCTTATTTTGCTTGTTTCCTCCTTGTGTCTTTTGTCACTTCGCATTATTAATAGCAGAATGTCAGGCGCATACAATTAGTACCTAGTACGTACTTACTTACATATATTTGTCATTTATTATGAGCTAACCTAAAGTTAATAATTTAGGAATTCATTTTTTTTCAGTTGATTAATATGTTGTTGTTTTCCGAGACCTATGTCAACGATGCGGAAAAGATAGGCAGGGGCAAGCTCAGGAGGAACACTTCGATTACCGTATATCTACAACACCCCTACGGGATGTATGTTTAATAAATAATTCTTCAAAAATTATCGGACTTTATGAGAATTATTTAAACATCAATTTATCTTAGTAACCTTCAATTTTGTAAAATAATAAAAATTACAAGTATTAGAAACATAATTTATTACTGAACCGATGCCGATATATTGTCGATAGCAAACTTGTTGAACAGTCTCCTGTAACTGTCGTCGACAAAACAAATGTTTGCGCGTCACCCCATTATTTGGGGCTGCATTGTTCCTTTAGGGTTGCTACATTTAACTAACAATTTCTAAGTAATATTGTTAGACAGTAGAATTAAGGTCACCTACTTAGTTTTTGAGTATTCAATACACATTTTTTTGAGGACAATCTCTAAAAGTGTTTTTAGTATTTAAAATGATTAACAACCACTAAAATTTAAATTCTGTAGATATCAAAATATGTGAGCTTATTCAGTATTTAATAGCTATGTTTTATAAAGATATTAGCTGTCCCGACCGACGTTGTCCTATCAAATTTCAATAATCTCAAATAGACTTTCAGTTTTTCTCCAATTTTACAATTTTACGCTAGATTTTCTCTTTCTTGTTGTAGAAAGAATTAGCAAAATCGATCCAGCTGTTCTCGCGTGACCAAGGGAGATAGGTATTCATTTTGTAAAGGTATATATAGATAAAACGTGCCTGACCACCATAAGCTACCAAGTCTAAAGACAGCAACTAACCCTGAGTATAAAACCAAGGCAAAAGCAACCGGCAGCCCTATTAAACAAACGGTAGTGCCCATCAAATAGATAGGCCCACTTGTTGCTCCCCCAACAATGAATTTATATCAATTTAATGCGACTTCACTCACGCCACGGGCGCACGCGATCTTTAGCTTAGCAGCAAGCATCGACCACATAGCCCAATAGACGCCTAATTGCTTCATTTCTTCAAACAAACAATTATTTCAAACCGTTCAGGTGTGCGAGTCAGGGGGAGCGGTAAAAAATGCATTCTGATTGCGGCCGTTCAATGTCACAGCCCACGCGCAAGGTGTCTTATGTCAGCAGTTTAAGCCTAATGTGTTGTGAGAAAGTATTCGCCTTGCATGTGTAGTCTATTGGCTGTGAGGTCGATGGCAGCAAGCTAGCAAGCTGCATGTGGAACAACCTGGATTACCTGCAACAAAAGATAAATGACAATCGTGAAACAATGTGGGATACTTAGGTATATAAAACTAAAGGCCGGTTTCCACCGCGAGCGGAGCGGACCCATATCGACTATTTGTTGGTGGAAATACAAGTATACTGCATACTCTTGCGAGTTAAACGGAGTCCTTAATGGTGGAAACCTGCCTTAAGAGCAAGAAAGATTATATGAAATAGCTGAACTCTGGTGTTTCAGGCCATGTTTGTTTTGTTGTTTGAGTCATCTGTGGTTTAATTAAAATAAAATGACTGATGTTGCTAGTAAATACCAGTTTATAGGTGGGCACAGTTAATCCAAAAGTTAACTTTGTTAATTCGTTACTTAAAGAGTTAACTTCGTTAATAGGTCAGTCTTAGCACTTCTAATGTGTGTAATCGCAGAACCATCTACTGTTAGGCATATTTTAGCCAGGGCTCTCTTATCAATTTTCAATTTCACCTGCGCAGAGGTAGAGTTAACTTCGTTAATTAACTTTTAACGGATTAACGAGTTAATACCTTTGTCAGTTTGTAGCTCTGTTCTTAGTTGGTTGTGAGGTAGATTCCCTCATTTGGGTGATGCATTAGCCCCACAAAATATTAATTATTAATAATTCTGTTTTTAGTATTTGTTGTTATAGCAGCAACATAAATACATCTTCTGTGAAAATTTCAACTGTCTAGCTATCACGGTTCATGAGATACAGCCCTGTGACAGAGACGGACAGCGAAGTCTTAGTAATAGGGTCCCGTTTTTACCCTTTGGATACGGAACCCTAAAAATTACTAACTAACTTGGTCGCAGGGAGAGTGGTTTGAATTGGACTTTAAAGACCTAACCAGCAACTATTTAGCAGGTTTTGAGCTGGTGGTCTACCAACTCTTCGTAGTATCAAATCAATAAACTCATTAAAATGCGAAAGTCTATTTTACGACTACAAGTACCAGTATAACAAGAAGAGAACAAGCGATTGAGATGTTGCCTGCGCCCACGCATTGCATTGTATGCAAGGAAACCATGCAAGGCCACAGGTAATTGAATAGTAGAGTTCTCTTGAGAATAAGTTAGTACATATACAGCGCAAATTAATCTAGAACTAAGTCCTTTGTATGAACTACTACAAATTACAGATATATAAGTTAGTGATGTTAATAGATCTATTTATTGTAAATAAACAACCAAAAGTGATATCAATTCTAATGTTATAAATGCGCAAGTAACTCTGTCTGTCTGTCTGTCTGTCTGTCTGTGACGTTATCACGGCTGAATAGCTAGGCTACCTAGAGATAACTTAAAGTCTTGGGACGGACATAGGCTACTTTTTTTCCCATAAATGTCCTATATTTCGCCGAATGTACACTGTAGTCACGCTTTTGTAACTCCAGAGTATGGATGTTGAGGACAAACACCGCCCCCGAGATACAGTTTATACTAGTTCGGGGAATGATGAATGTCCAACTCGTGCACCACGGTGGTCGAAAGCATGGCTACAGTTTCTTGCCTTAAAGCAGGTCGTCTGGAAAAAATCGATAAATCGATATAAGACCGCCTTTTGTAACATACATATTTGTAATTGCTTACATTGTGTTACAATAAAGAACATTTCATTTCATTTCATTTCATTTCATTTTACGATTAAGTCTTCAAAAATCAATTTCTTTAGTCTAAGCAGACGAAGTTGCGGGTAAAAGTTATTTAAATAAATAAAACTCTTGCGTTTATTGACTGACTTAAACTAGAAAAAAACGAGAATACCCACTAAAACCATTGCTCCTAGAAACTTGAAATTTTGAGGATATATTCCTTCTGGTGTGAAGGGGTGCAGCCAAAATCTCTTAGCCCTTTTAGGGGGCAGCGAAGTTTGAAGTTCCTACAGTTTTTAGAAACTGCTTTCGTTTGTCTCTTAAAGCAAGCTGCGCTTTGCAGCTTGCTTTTTGTGACTCTACGAGAACGACATACAAATTCGACACGCTCGAACGTCAATTTATAGTCTGTGTGATTATCGACACTTGCGGAAACTTTGTTTCGTATGTTGCATCCTAGTGACATGACTGTGAAGTATATCAAAAGCAAACGTAAATAAAAAGAAATCTAAATGATATAGGATCACGACTGTATCTACCTACTCCCCAAGTACGGTAAACATCCACTCAGATCTTCAGGGGCTCAGATCCTTAAAGTTGTCTAAAGGGGTTATATATAGCCCAAACATTTGACACAACATATCCACATTTGACACGTATCTCTCAAAAACGTATGCGTTCAGTCTGGGTTGATACATCTGAGCAAAACTGAGCTAACTATTTCATTTCGGATTTCTCACATGAAATTATAGAATTTTATGGGTATTCATCAAATAAGATTTCCGTAAATTCACGCATACCAGTACTTAAGACATCTAAAACACATAAACCTTTCAAGGTTTAATAGCATTTGTACCTTCTAACACTTGTACTGACTTATTTAGTCTGTAATGTGGCAACTGTCGTGTCAAGGGTGTAGATTCAAATGATTTTATGAGGATCGTTAACCAATATTACCATGCGAAGGTATTTGCATAGAAAGCTGGACAACTATGACCAACTGCTTGATATGGCGCATAAGCACGAAATCATTTGATAATACACAACACGACACAACTGAATTTCATTGTTTGTAATATAAAATAAATAGGATCACGACTGTAATCCCCAAGTACCTACGGTAGAGATCCTCTAAAATCTCCAGGCGCTTAGATCCTTTGAAGATGTCTAGATGGGGTAGTCAGAGGTACGTCCAAACATTATATTTGGCACATGCCCACCTTTTGCAGTAGTTAGCGCTCCATACGTGACAGGTTGCAAACCCATCGCCGCTTATAAGAAATAAGAATACTAACTGGTTCTGAGCACGTGTTTTTGATGCATAAATTTTTCAAACAGAAAAATTTATTGATACACGCCGGGATTCGAACCCACGACCATCAGATTTGTTTTAAGACATTTCAAAGTGACCCTTGTGATATTATTGTGACCCGAGGATCACTTTGAAACATCTTTATCTAAGAAAATTTATTCAAATGACTAAAAGATTTAGAGGCGTGACATGTGACCTTTTGTGATGATCATTGTGATGAATGGTTTATTGATTTTATTTTATTTTATTTAATATATTTATTTATTAAGACGCACACAACACATTGATTGCACCGCAGATAATGTTTTATCTGTTATAAGCTGCTAGTTACATGAGCTATATTTTGATAGTATCTAAAGTATCAAAAATTTGCCTATAGTTCACCCTTGTGAAGCCGGGTAAGGCAGCTAGTCATTAATTAAAGTTTAAAAGATATATAGAGCTTAATTAGAATAGATAATAGGATCACGACAGTAATCCCCAAAAGTACGGTAGAGATCCTCTAAGATCTCCAGGCTTAGATCCTTTGAAGATGTCTAGATGGGGTAGTCAGAGGCACGACCAAACATTATATTTGGCACATGCCATCATTTTGCAGTAGCCTTAGAATAGAAGTGAGTAATAATCAAAGATACCAGAAAATATACATCAAAACTTAAATAACCGAATCGCATGTGAACATTTTCATTGCGCATAACTAAACCTAACACTTGCTGTGAGAATTACAGTCCACGGTTACATTTGCGGGTGTAAATTACTAGTTACGAGGTATAATGGGTTCATAAAGTGAAACACGCGTAAAACCATGTATGGGTTATATGTTTGTTTAAGTCTGTCTGTTCAGCATAAGGTATTTTAACGATGATTTGAGAATAAAATATGATTTTAATAATGTCTTAATCAAATGAAATAGTATCACGACTGTAATCCCCAAGTACGGTAGACATCGTCTCAGATCTCCAGGTGCTCAGGTCTTTGAAGATATCTAAAGGGGCTTAGAGGCACGTCGAGACTTTAAGTTTGGCTCATGCCCGCATTTACTTAATTTGTCGCTGAAAATTACTTCTAGCTTTAATCTGTTGAATCTTATGAGGTGCACTAAGAAAGAAATTCCCGAAATTCGACCCCTAAACCGGTGCAAGGTTGAAGTTTATTGGATAATAACTATACGAGAACGAAGTCTCAAGGGATTCTACTAGTCAAATACAAAAAAGCATGCTAAATAACCAAATACAACAAACGAATCTTTGATTCTAATCAAAACAAAGATAGCAATTCAATTCCATGGAAATTGTAACCGATCTGTGTTATTACACTGATTGTTTCGAACCCAGTGAATCTGAATGAAATGCACTTTCATTGATGGCGATCCAGAAATACGCGCCAGAGCTTAGATCTTGGCTACGGAGAGACCACAGAGTTATGAGCGACACACCTGGCTGTTCCGATAACTGGTGAAATAAGATTGAAGTGAAAAAAGAGATAAAACTAGCAGAAACAAATTAAATAGGCTCACGACTGTAATCCCCATGTGCGTTAGACATCCTCTCAGATTCCAGATACTCTGATCCTTTAGAAATAGGGTCTATCTATAGGAGTTAGTCAGAGGCACGTTTAACATGTGGTACATGCCCACATTTTGCAGTAGTTAGTATTCCACGTGGCAGATTGCAAGCCTATCGCCGCTAGCAGAACCTTTATAATTTACCGGAAATAGTGAAGGAAGTCATCGCGAGAAAAACCAACTAGCATTCTTATAAGCGGCGATGGGCTTGCAACCTATTATGTATGAAATGCTAACTACTGTGTCAAATGTAATGTTTAAACGTTTATTCAGAAGAATACATATTAGATTTTTTCTTATTGTAACAGATATAATAAAAAAATTGTGTGATAGAAGTAACTTCATAAATTGATTGAGATTTACTCTAAGATATTAAAATTATTATATTATTGTAATTTTTATATTTTTACTCCAACTCTAAGCGTTAGTAGCTCTACCGTCCGGCGATGAAGAGCAATGATTATCCAGGGGCATTTCCTATCGTCTTATTATTCTTGTAACAACAATACGGACCGACAATGATCATTATTTTATATGTATACGAAATTAGCCGCGGAATTTGCTCCTGACTCATACACGGAGTACAGATTAGTTTGGTTTTGATTCATGATTATTTGTTTGCGTTTAGCTATGAGTTCATTTTGTTGCTCAGTTGAAGTGACAGTACTGTTGGTGACGATCAATGATAGAGAAATGGTGCTAAAGGTTAATATCTCTTTCTAGACACATTACTTGGTTCTGTCTTTTTCAAGTTTATGATATTTGTTATGTTAAAAACATAATAATCATAATAATAATCATAATAATCATTTATTTCGTTAATTACATGAATAACACGTCACATATTTTGTTATAATTTCATCCACAACATAACACATTTTTCATACTTATGTGGAACTTATAATTAGCAATTTTAAATAACATAATTGTCAATAAAAATAATAATAATAATAGTATATTATTGATTCAATTATATAATAAAAATTAAATCAAAACAATAAAAAGTATTAAGAATAATATTAAAAAACTTAAAAAAAAAAAAAAAAAAAAAAAAAAACAGTGGTTGATGATTTAATACTCTAATGCTAACTACTGAAAAATGTGGGCATGTGCCAAATATACTGTTTAGACGTGCCTCTGACTACCCCCACTAGCCATCTTCAAAGGATCTAATAAGCGTCTGGAGATTTGAGAAGATGCCTACCTTACTTGGGGATTACAGTCGAGGCCCTATTTTTTAATTAGCCTAAACTACTAATACCAAAAATTTTAAATTTTGTAGGTTATTTATTTTATTGTGTATTTATTACCTACCTATTCTATTCTATTCTACGTTATGATGATATTTCATTTGATCAAAACTAACCTAATTTGAAGACTATCACTCTATAGTTAACGCTATTTTAGACTTTAAAGTAAATAATAAGAATGTTCGTCACTTCACTACATAGTATAAAGCAAAGTCGCTTTCCGCTTCCCGCGTCTGTATGTATGTATGTATATTTGCTTATATCTTTAAAACTACACAACGGATTTTGATGTGGTTTTTTTTAATAGATAGATTGATTCAGGAGGAAGGTTTATATGTATAATAACATGCTACCCGTGCGAAGCCGGGGCGGGTCGCTAGTATTATAATAAAGTTAAGTCAAATTGCTGAGACAAAAGAATTGCCACTGTCAAAGTAAGGTTATGCACCTACAATACGAATAACGAATTGACATTTCCAAGGCAATTAGCCAGCTTTCTCATCAACTCCTCAATGGCTCTTGTATTTTCATATTCGAACTTATCTTTTTGCTAAATGCTTTCCGGTGGACTATTGCCAAGAAATGAGAGGACATTTCACCTCTCTTTCTCACCTTCTGAATCCACATCTGGCTGCCCCGCTTTGGCAGAGGGAATTTCTCTGAATGAAAGGACCTTTTCATCGTTTTGCAATACCGCTGATTCTGAAGCCAACGAGTGAGTGGAGATAATTTTGTCAGTCTTTGGGTATGTGATAATGAGGGTTTATATCATGGAACTTCAAGTTTCATTGTTGTTTTCAGAATTGATGGGTTATTAAACATGGTCGCGGTATGCAAGGAATTCTGATGTGACTGTACTTGCTCGTACTTCGCAACGCAGCATGTTACTCAATAAATTATTTTGTAAATATAAACACTTTGCCACACTGTAAAATCATCAGATTTTTTGTAATTTTACCAGAACTATTATTTTTGTATTCCAAGCGACAACGGCCTTGCAACCTGTAACATAATTAAAAGGCTAACTACAGTGTAATGTTTTCGTGTTTGAACGTGGCTCTGTCTAACCCCACTATACATCTTCAAGGATCCGAGCGCCTGGAGATCTAAGAGATCTATGACTTGGGGATTACAGACGTGTTCTAAGGAAGTTTTTCCTATATTTGTACGTGTTTTTTATGTCATGATTGATTTTAATAAGGTAATTATCTCTATCTATCATATCTATCATATTTATCTCTTTTTCTCGTACCTTCCTACTTCGACGAACTATCAAAAAATGTTTACAACAATGTTGTATCATTAAACACATTGCATTTCAGTAACACATTTTAGTAACCAATCAATCAAGATTTATCTGACTTCTCTATGGAATTTAAAATTGGATTTCTGTTAACAATGCACGGATTAACGCTTCGTACTTTTGACTGGCATTGTACTTCGATATATCAACACTTTCTAGTCTTGCATCATTGTTATGTTCGTAATCCATTGCGTGATTAGTGTGTACCGTCGATGGCTTTAATATCAAGAACGTCAATGGTAACTTCACTTTTAAATTTATGGTTTGATTTAAAGTTTCTTGGTGCAGGGTATTGTATTTTACACTGACGATAGGTAGTTTCAATGGTGTTAGGATTATGGGTTATTTATGGGGCTTTGGAAGTACCGAAATGTTTTGTTGTCAAACTTGTTCAGTAAACTGTTTTGATGACAGTTCGATAATTTAAATTGAATCTTATCTTTTACGTTTTTGTTTACTTCTAAGACTAGTAATTTTGAAAAAATCGGCTAAGTGCGAGTCTGACTTGCGCACGAAAGTTTCCGTGGCATTATTTATAAAAAAACGACAAAAATCACGTTTGTTGCATGGGACCACCCTTTAATTTTTTTTTTTTTTTTGTATTTGTTGTTATAGCGGCAACAAAAATACATCATAATCTGTGAAAATTTCAACTGCCTAGCTATCACGGTTCATGGGATACAGGCCTGTGACAGACAGACGGACAGACGGACAGCGAAGACTTAGTAGTTGACACTTTGGGTACGGAACTCTAAAAACGACTGAATACCATAATTTAATGATATAAGATTCCGAAGTCATTCAGAATGGATTTCATCTATTAATATTTTTAAATAACTACCTATCTTGTTAAGTGGGTTGGAACCCAGTACCTAAATAAAATATCATTTTGATTAGGTTTTGACAGCTGGGGTCTATATATTTTATCTCGTTTGAAAGTCCATCCTATTTTCTATTCGGCAGTCAATAGTAATATCGAGATAATAAAGAAAATGTATGAAAAAGTAACGGAACAAGGCAATAAGAAAAAATGCCTAAAAGCTAAAAGTAGTAAAAAATTACGATGCACATAAAGAGGCCACAATAGGCCGCATTTACACAAGAAACAGATTACTGTTCAAATGGTGCTTACTGGAATGAATTTGTATACAATGTAAGATTTACTTTATTCAGTGGTTTAAAAAAAAAAATAGGATCACGACTGTAATCTCCAAGTACAGTAGACATCCTCTTAGATCTCCAGACGCTTAGATCCTTTGAAGATGTCTAGTGGGGGTAGTCAGAGGCACGTATTAACATTATATTTGCCACATGCCCACATTTTGCAGTAGTTAGAATTCCATAAGTGACAGATTGCAAGCCCATCGCCGCTTACAAGAATACTAACTTTGAGCACGTGTTTTTGATGCGCATATAAGTTTTCGTACAGATAAATCCATTGATGTACGGCCGGGTTCCAAGCTCACGGTCTACGAATCGAGGTAATAGCTTTGCCTTTTGCGCTGTGTTTGTATTGGTTGTGTGCCAATACAAACATTTGTGTGATGAACATAAATGTTTGTACTGTATTTGGGTGTTATAATGTAGGTAGGTTTATAAATGTATTTACAAAAAAAGTATAATTAATATTGTTATCTGTTATTTAGTTACCAGTTTAGTATCTGTGTGAACTGTGCGCCATTTTTTTTCTCACATTTGTTCAACACGGCTATTTGGCGTAATATTGTAAATCCTATCACCGAGAAACCAGGTGGTAAGTGGCATTGCTGGACCGCAACCTGCTTTACACACAAACGCGGCTTAAGTTACAAGCACTTGCCTCGATCATGTCTGTTTGTCTGTGTTTTATAGCGGTACTGCTCGGTTTATGGCTTTTCGATATTATTTTCGTATATTTTTTGCAATGGACTACCGTGGCGTTCACGCTGGTATTGGATTAATGTGGATATTATTTATATTAAAAAAGTTTACGGTTAAAAAATCGGTTTAGCCCTTAACTGATACACCTAGTTAGAAAGTCACGGCAGAACTGATTGTGATTAAGTTTTCTATAGAAAAATATGTTTCAATGATAAGCTTATCAGCGCGCACCTGTCACATCAATAACATTGTTATCGGATCTTGACAAGTATGCAAAGTTTTTACTCAATCGAAGTATTTACTACGGAGTTCCATTGTAAGTGGAACTCAGCTCCTGACTACATCCTCAGATCAGCTCACTGTCACCATATTATTGCATTGTCACCGAAGTTACTTACGTATGCGAAACTTCAGCTCAATCGGTTGGGGATAATTCCTTCAAAATTGAGTTGCAAGTTGACTATTATTATTATTTTATTATTATTTTTTTGTAAGAACACGTCTTATCCACAGGTTACTGTCCCAGACACCCACTGTCCTCTACAATACCACTTGAGCCGATCGGGCATTTGAAAAAAATGTAAAATCACCCCTCTGCCCATAAGGACCATAAACTATACGCCGGCCTAGCCAATTAAATATGAATGCTATACTCTCATTACATCGAGCTTTAGTTGACTGGCCTCACAGGTTGATAGTAAATCTTCTGTGCTGTAAGTTGTGGGTTCGATCCCCACCCGGGACAAACATTTGTGTGATATATATGTTTTTCTGTGTTATTCTGTATCATAAATATGTATTTACAAAAAAAAACGTATACATGTATTTTATATCAATAACCTGGTTCCAATAGTAAAAGCTTTGCTTAGTTTGAGTATGGCGTAGATGGCAAAATAGTATGGTAAAATAGATAATAAGTTTTTAAATATAGATAATGTACGGGTAGACTGAAAGAATTCTTTCAAAAACCTTAATCAAGCGTTAGCTACCTCAAAACACCTTAAGCCATTTTATAACTACCGTTTCTACAAAGCAAAATGTACCTTATACCCTTTAGAATAAGATTGTTTGGTTTAAAACGAACGCAACGCCAACTTCGTTGACTTGTATAAGGGGTGTCATAATTGCGAAGTGAGACAAAGTCAACTCAAAGGCATTGTGGATGATACTGGGTGTTGTATAGTCTTTACGGACACTTAAACTTTTGAGTTGACTTCAACCGCACTTTGTCGTCGTAATTATACGACGCGCCTCTCAATAGGACACCCGGTACAATACATCTTGAAAAAAGACAAATTAATGAGCAAGTTTTTCTTTCAAAACAGAATGTTCGCCACAATGTATTATGTGAATGTGACAATAATTATGACAATAATGTCAGTTTTTAAGCAAATAATATAATGACACTTTATGTTATGGTTACATGTAATTATTATTGCAGGTGACATAATAAGGGCAAAACAGTTACTTAGCAGTTTTAAAATGAGGTGAAATTATTTATAATTAGTTTTTAAACACAAATAATTACTTAAAGAGATATAGATTTGTGGGAAAATAAAATGATCCTTGATGTCATTCCTTATACGTTTTGAGCATGT
This sequence comes from Hydriomena furcata, assembly GCA_912999785.1. Lineage (NCBI taxonomy): Eukaryota > Metazoa > Arthropoda > Insecta > Lepidoptera > Geometridae > Hydriomena > Hydriomena furcata. Next base: position 7,684,653 of record OU538838.1, read on the forward strand.
GTTAATAATTATAATCATAAATTTATTTATTTACCAAAAATATTTTGATACAAAGTCTAAATATAAATGAGTCTCTGTCTTCTAGAAGAACGTGAGCTGTGGCCCAGAAGACAGTCCTTTCCCTAATTTCCTCACAGCTCAGTTGGTAGTAACTCTGCCTTCTGCGCTGTAGGTTGTGGGTTCGATCCCCACCCAGGGCAAATATTTGTGTGATGAACATAGATGTTTGTTCTGTGTCTGGGTGTTAATATATATAATAAGTATGTATTTACAAGAAAAAAAAAAGTATATAAGTATTCTATCAGTTATCTGGTTCCCATAGTACAAGCTTTGCTTAGTTTGGGGCTAGATGGCGCTGAGTGTAAAGTCCGCAAAAAAAAAAAAAAAACATTTTTTTAAATAGAAAAATACATTGACGCACGCCCGGGACTCGAAACCACGACCTTCGGATTGAATGTCATCCCACTCGGAAATTGAAATGAAAATGAAAATAATAACATGAAATAGGATAACGACTGTAATCCCGAAGTACGGTACATACTCTCAGATCTTAGACACTTAGATCCTTAAATATTTATCTAAAGGCATAGTAAGGTCATAGTTCTACCTTCTATGAAAACTCCTTCACTGTACAAGCTGTCCGTCTGTGGAATGCTTTTTTTTCATGTTATTGTTATGTGGTGTGCAATAAAGAGTTTTCTATCTATCTATCTATGTTTGGCACAGTACAGTACCCACATTTTGCAGTAGTAAGCATTCCATACGTGACAGGTTAAAAGCCCATCGCCGCCCGGAATTAAATTGTTGTTTGTCAACCAACAATTGTCAACCAGGGTTAGTATCCGTCACATCACTACTATCGGAATCTTAACATCTAACCCCATTTCTGCACACTCCCCCTTAATTGGGGGTACAAAACCAAAGTCAGAGTTGTATAAAATGGAATGATTAATGCGATCTCACATTAGGTCGCCACCCTGTCAGAGGGTAGAAAGATGGGGGTGGGGACAGGCGGGGCTACGAAAAACGCGGATTTCTTATCTATAGAGAATTTATTAAAAGTTTTTCACAGAAATTCATAATGAAAAATAAGGATGAGAAAATAAATCAATTTATAAAGTGTAATGAGAAAAAAACTGTAATAAAAAATGAGAATGTAAAAATATGAGAGTAGAGTTGCTTTTTTATGTATCATTTTTCAAACCTAGTGAGATTCAGGCATTTTGTTTTCTATTGTCTAGAAAATATACCAAAGTTAATCTAATTCAAATTGTAGAACTAATAGCTCCTACAAAAACTTTAAAAAACCTTATATCGTCTTATCGATTGGTCGTAACATATTGATCGGTTTTCTTAAAAGTTTTAAGACGAGTATTATTGTTTTTGATGAATGCAGAATCGTTTTTTCTAAATAATCGCAAAACATGCAGTTTGTTTTCAATGACAAAGATAACTTAAGGATTTAATCTAGATAAATTATAGACAGAAACACAATCAGTGAAACTTTTCTCGATAGATTTATTTTCCAAAGGCTGTTTTTCCAGAACACTAATTTCGTTTTTACTCAATACTATGAATAGCTAAATAGTTATTTTTTATATAATTCGATAGATAATCATACTAGCTACCTAAATTAAAGACAGTTTCTTTTAGTTTGATGGTTTTCAAGATAATGCGGTTTTATCACTTTTTCCGTCTTATACGGGTAGACTCAACCCAATAAAAAAAAAATTCAAGCTTCACCTTAAAACGTAATTTTATAATCAAGACGCTTGCTTTGTAGCCACATGTCATGATTATATCAATCGATTTCAGAATGTAGGCTTGTGTGTTACTGAAGACAGCCTTTGTGATAGGCTATTACTAAAGGTACAGGTGTGTTTTCGGTCCAAAGGTCGTGGGTTCGAACCCCGCACGTGTACCAATAGATATTTTCAATAGAAAGAAAACTTCTTAGAAAATTTAGCGCATAATCTTTAAAAAAATATTTATACGGAAGAGCGAGATTTACTAACAGGTATTTTAGGGTTCCGAACCCTAAGGGCAAAAACGGGACCCTATTACTAAGACTTCGCTGTCCGCCTGTCTTTCCGTTTGTCCGTCTGTCAATCTGTCTGTCTGTCAAAAGGCTGATTTCATGAACAGTGACAACTAGACAGTTGAAATTTTCACAGATTGTGTATTTCTGTTGCTGCTATAACAACAAATTCTAAAAACAGAATAAATAACATTTTAAGTGGGACTCTTATACAACAAACGGGATTTGTTTGCCGTTTTATATAGACGGAACGGAACCCTTAATAATAATGTTATAAGATTAAATTACTAAAATAAACATTGTATTTGTTACCACTGAAAATGTGGGCATGTGCCAAATGTAATATTTGAACGTGTCTGTAAGTATTGCAGTACGGAACCCTAAAAAAACCTAAAAATATAACAATTTAAACTTTAAAAATAGTAGCGTAAAATAACATGAACACTTTGTCATAGTATGTCATAGCTGGATTTACTCGCAATGCATATCTGTGAATTATGGTTTTTCTACGTGACTTTTTGGAAATATTTCTTCTTTTATTAATATGATAATATTATACCTATGATGTTACAATAGTAAACAACTTGAATTTGTCACAAAAGTGATTTATATTCAGTCAGTGCAATCTTAGAAAATATTTTTGGATGATTTACGATACCTATGCATACGATTAGACAATTAAAATCTAAAAATGTTACTAATCCTGAATAAAATTTCTCAATATAGGGCAATTTTTATGTACCTAACATAAGGTAATTATGTGAAATATTTAGTTTTTTGTATGGGCTGAGTCTACCCGGATAAGACGGAAAAAGTGATAAAACTGCATTATCTTGAAAACCATCAAACTTAAACAGAAACTGTATACTTACTTAGCTAGTATGATTATTTAACGAATTATGTAAAAATTAACTGTTTAGCTAATCATAGTTTTGATTAAAAAAGAAACTAGTGTTTTAGAAGAGCCAACTTTGGAAAATAAATATATCGAGAAAAGTTGCAACAATCGTGTTTCTGTCTATAATTTATCTAGATTAAATCCTTAAATTATCTTTGTCATAGAAACAAAACTGTATGTTTTGCGGTTATTGAGAAAAAACGATTCTGCATTCGTCAAAAAAATGTATTACTCGTCTTAAAAGTCACAATTATTTTATTATAATTTCGTTTTAAATACAAAACTTCCTGTAACTACTCCTATAAATTTAAGTAAGTAGGATGTTGTCAGGTCAAAGGCGCTTACGAACATATTTTAGATTCAGTCACTGACAACCAATAATACAAAATGCTATAAACAATAACTAATTGGTATCGATTCGGAGTATGCAAACAATAAATTGCCCTTAGATTGACTACACACGGTGCGGTGCCGCAAAAAATACGCTCTGGTTGCAGGTTTTATGTGTTGAGTTTAAATTGAGTACATTAATAAATAATTACGTTTCAAAAACTACAAACAAACCGACTTCATGTTAATATATAAAGATTGTAGTGCTTTAAAATACATAATGAAAGAACACAGGGGCCCTGTTATCTGTGCTTTATAGGTGGTTCAAATTCGTGACGTCAACTCGAAGTGTTCTTTGATGATTTGGATGATTTCTATTTCGAAAGTATCTCGCGGGGTAAGTAAATACGTCCGTCACGACCAAACGCTACGAGCGCCGCCCTAAGCTCTTTTTTACACCGTGGTACACGGCCCAAGCTCGGTGATACAATGATTTGGTAACATTAGATAAACGTAGTCTATTTCAGGCACAGATAGATGCAATGTACTTGTACATTATATATGTACCAAAACGACACGAGAAAAATTATTATTGGAAGATAGAAAATTATAGTGTCTTTAGAGTTGAAACTATCGTGGTTGTTAATAATTTTAAGTAGAATCTGAATTATCTCAAAACGTCAGCAATAAAAGAAAAAAAACGTGGTAGTGTCGTCAGTTTGCGTCTTCCCTCTCTAGGCCACCATATACTACATTATCTACTACACATTATTACATGAGTAAAAATATGTATTTACAAAAAAACTAAATATAGAAAGTATTCTATCAGTTATCTGGTTTCCATAGTACAAGCTTCGCTCAGATGGCGCTGTGTGTGGAGTCCGACAATATTATTATTAATATTTTATTTTTTTTGTAATTTAATAAACCGCATCTTTTCCGCACCGTATCGTGTATTCTTCACGACACGATGGTCTTTGCGATCGATATAAATATTGTGGACGTTTAGTTCAAGTTTTATTGCAATAGGTCATGTCACGAGTCGTGTAGTGGGTCCAACAGACCTTGCGGAAGATTTAAATCGCTATTGTTTACGGGTCAGTCACGAATGTGATTTACCTGGTTTTAAGACCATTTAGCTGCTTGTATGTAATTGTATATCAGTCAGACAGGAATAGGTAAACGAGTTAGACTAAGAAGGAAATGTACATGGATGACCGAGCTTTGCTTGGTATTTCATTGCCTGAAAACACGTATAAAACGACGTTTTCTAAAAATAAAACCTAGCTAAATCGATTTATCGCCCTCGAAAGCCCCAGCATACTAAATTGCAAGAAATTCGTTGGAGCCGTTTTTGAGATTCAGAATATTATATCTCGCTTAAAGGTATTAGATAAATATGTTAACTACTAAAATAATTAGGCATGCATCTTAATATTGGGACCTGCCTCCGACTTAGATATATTTAAGAATCTGAGTACTTGAATATCCTTTGAGTTATAGGAATTAGAGTATTTTCGGTACTACAAAAAAAAATTGTTTACAGACTATTCCTACTGCCTCGTGTTGTACCTACCCTAGGTACCAAAGACCCAACAGCATTAGCATTAAAATGAAATTTTCTTTAGCTTTTCTAAATGCCATTTCAAAATATTTCTCAGAGGCACCATTCTCTGCGCACAATTGAAGTTAACAATCCGACTGTCCAACGCAATCAATGGTCCACGAGACCATTATAAATTCTGTACTAAACGCGTCTAATTAACCCTAAAGAGACGTCGGCCACGACCGTGGACATAAATATCCTAGAAACACCGGGAATGCTTGTCCTTAATTGTAGACGGGCTTAGAACGATTGTTGGGAAAAGGGTAATCACAATTAATATCCGTACACTAAGGGACAAATTAAGGACCATCTTTCGCAACATGTACAACAACTAGGGTCAACCGGTTTTGGTCATTTTCAATTTTGGCAGTCAATAACTAAGCATAGCAAACAAACTTGTTTAAAATCCATAAATAATACAATTCTTTGACTATGGTCCGTTTTGATTAGTGACAGTTGTGTTGCGTTATACTTATACCTTTAAATTTGATTGACCACAACTAAATATCTCCCGTATTGTGAATAATAAATAAATAAATATCGCCTGTTACAAAACCTTTGCTTAACCTAAGTGATAGATAAATACTCTATTTTATGTTGTTTAAAAATCGTCGTTTCAATATTTTTCTCAATATAAACCGTTTTTTTGAAAATTACCTACGTGAATGTATCGGTAGCAATTTTGTGGAACTTTTTACAAGCCACTACTCATGTTACAGCAAGTAACGTGTCAAATGTTGCAGGGAATGTTGCTCGATAGTGTGGAAAGTTGCAGCGTCACATAGCTTGAGTGTTGCGCGTCATGTTGCGAGACAAAATGTCCCTTAGTGTAATCGTGCCTTCAGTGACTTCCCATGCTCGTTTAGAAATATGGGGACGGAATGTAGGCTATGTTGAGAATGTCGGCAATGAGAGCAAAAGGTTTGAAACTGCTACATTTAGCTACCATTATTATGACGATAGTTTTAATATAACACGGAACTCTTAAAATAGATAAATAAAAAAGTGTGAGTGGAAGTTTTATTCAGAAAATAATAAATAAGATCACGATTGTAATCCCTAAGTACAGTAGACATCCTCTCAGATCTCCAGACGCTTAGATCCTTTGAATATGTCTAGTGGGGTAGTCAGAGGCACGTCCAAACATTATATTTGGCACATACCCACATTTTGCGGTAGTTAGCATTCCATACCTGACAGGTTGCAAGACCATCGCCGCTTAAAAGAATACTAACTGGTTTCCTTACGATGTTTTCCTTCACCGTTTCGAGCACGTGTTTTTGATGGGCATATAAATCTTTCAAACAGAAAAATTCGTTGATGCACGGCATAGAAAAGTGTCTGTGGAAGTTTTTTTTTTCAGAAATACCAAGACGTCTTATTCAAGATAAGATGATTTTAAAAATCCTTATTCATGTAGTTCTATATCAAAGTAAAGCTCAGATTCTGTTTTGAGCGTGGCAAATTTGTGGTTTAAAAATGTCCACAACATTTTATTGTTATAATAAAACTCCGCGAAATCATTTGGCACTTGTTTTGGGGTGTTATTTACGAGGCGAGTCGCATTATAAAGGTTTACTTTATTTTTGTTGTGTTATGTAAACAAAACTACTCGTATCGAAACATTGCCTAAAGGATAAATATTACTTACTAGCAGTCCGCCCCGGCGTCGCACGGGTATAATAATGATTTTGATGTTTAATTTTACACTTTGGGTTACATTATCGAAGTTTTCATACGGATCCCTAATAGTTAGACAAATGGTATTGTAGACTTTTTTGTAGATATTGATGTTATCTATAAAACTGTAGTACATTACTTTGCTCTAATGTCAATAATTTCCGCAGCGTAAGCGATATAAAGTTTTTTTTGGATTTTTTTTATCAAACGTTGGGTTACATTATCGAAGTTTTAATACGGATCCCTAACATTTTTGAAAATAATCTATAGCCTATGTTCATCAGGGATAATGTAGGATTCTAATGGTGGAAGAATTTTTCAAATTGGTCAAATTGGTTAGGAAAGTATAGTTGCTGAATCATTATTATAATGAAATAGTAAATCCAGAAACTGTCTGTATTCTGTTCACACATCCCATAAAAAGTACTGAACCAATTTTGAAGATACTAAGCGGAATTTATATAAGAAGAAAAGCGTTTAAAAATAAATTGGTCTAGCTTGTTCAAAACTTTAAGTTCAAACATACTTTGTTCCATTTTTAACCCGTTAGAAACGCAGACGATGACACAGCAGTGAGTAGCGACTCATCAATCAATTGTTTACTTATTTGCACAAGAAAAGGGTTAAGTGCCGAAAGTTCAGAAAGTTGCTACCTTCGAACGAATTCTGTGTTTTGACGACTCATGCTTGCGAAACAATTGCTCTGTTTATCTGCTCTAGTTAATGTTTGAAGGTGCTCGTATGTTCGGAGATTTATTATCCGATAAGTTTTTTTATGCACTAAACAAGTAGTTAAAGTTAAGGGGCTCCCAGTCGACGATTGCTCTTTTTCAAAACGAAAAAAAGAAATACTTCTGAACAAGCCACATCTCCTATTTTTATAAGTATATTACTTCAGGTTCCTACCTAGATTTCTATTAAGCTGAAAACATAATAGCAGAAACTTTTCACGATAAAGATATTATTTCAAAATGATACGTTTTAGAATTTATGATCGAAATATTTTATATACCTACTATTAAAATCAACTTGTGATTTATTGTTAAATATAGGTAATATGTAGATCTAAATTTCTATTAGAATAGATTTTTGATAAGTAATTATACATAATTTATATCATTAATTTATTCGAAAAGCAAAGGCGGACCACGCTCCGACGTGTGTTTGTCGTCATTGCAGCGGTCGGTAGGATTATTTATCGAAGTGATTAAAGATTGGTACATCTTTATTCACATATACTATACATTATAAAATAGGAGATGTGGCTTGTTCAGAAGTATTTCTTTTTTCGTTTCGAACAAAAATAATCGTCGACTGGGAGCGCCTTAAGTTAAACAAGGTAGTTTATCATCAAAGTTTATAAAAAAAATAAAAAAAAAAATTCAACCTACTTTTTAGGATTTCATACCATTTTTTGTGTAATATGAAAATTATGTTTTATTACATTGTTAGTGGGTATTTTAATTTTATTTTTATCAATTTTATGTGAAAATATTTTAATTGCATATTAACGTTAAAGTGGAGTTGTATTTTAAACTTTTATCTGCCATTATCTTAATCAAATTATGGTTTTTATGACAACTAATAATAATTAAAGAGAACATTCGTAGATAATCTTTGAATTTAGATAACAGTAGCGTTTTGGATGTCATAAATATACGAAAAAATCCACTTAACTTTATGATCAGCGACATTGTATCTTCTCTATGGGTGGGCCGATTGTCTATTTTGGTCTATGGTAGACAAAACTAACATCTTACCATAAATAACTAGTTTTCGGACAATTAATAATGGAAGCT